>OZ018331.1:65937963-68337963 GCA_963969495.1 Ceratothoa steindachneri | reverse complement strand
CTTTAGTTTAAACTCTCTAAATATAATAGTAATAATATAAATGTATTACATATGAACTGCGTATAAAGAATGTTAAATTAAAATCAAATTTCAATCGATGACATAAGATTATTACAGGCTTATATTCCGCAATATCTGATTTGGGAAAATGGGTAATTTTCCGCATAATTGGCCAACAGATCTAGAATCTATTGTCAATGCTCCTATTTCACTGTTATAAAATCAATATTTCTTCTAAAATAATGCCTTGGCTAATAGACTAATATATCACTAGCAACTTTTATTGAGCTAATGAAAAGAAATTAATTAATCAGAAATTTACACTTTATTACAGCTCTAAGACCAGCAAAAACCTTTCATCCAATCATTGCCAGCTCGAGAAGCCATTCGTTTTTTTAAGTGAACGATGCTGCTCTAAAAGACGTTAACGCTTGGTAAATGAGCCAATTTGCCTGAGAAAGAAAGGAATAGCGTCCTTCTCGTAGATACGAACAGACCGATATTCAAATGAATGTTAAGTCGAGGATATGGTATTTGTGGTAAGGTTAAAATTTAGAGCACATAAGAAGCGATTCCATAAGTATTTGGGGGTATTAGGGCAATTAACGCTTTTTGAGAAATGTGTATATTTCGGAGTAGAACATTTCCAAGAATTTGATTGCGTTATCAAAATCTAGAAGGGATTAAATGGAAAGTAATTTGGTTGAAATTGGCTGCTTGGTTGGATATTCAAAACCAGGCGATTTCCAATTTCTTTCAAGAAAAGTATATTGTCTTTTAAATAGGTATGTGAAATAAAACCACGGAAGGTGATTTTAGATGTGGTTTTAGATAGAGTAATTAAAATGTGAATTTAATTTGCAAAGGTAAAAATTTGAAATTTATTTTAAAGCTCATATTCCGGAATCAAGTTTTTGATGAGTATTATGCCTGAGTAAAGAAGTTTATTCTGTCATCCATGTGGCTAAAAAATAATTTAGTTGACTAAGATCGAGTAATAGACTGGTTTTCTATTATTAAGATGGAAAAGCTGGAAGGTATGTTAAAGAATATCATATAGGTGCTTTTAGTGAATTACTGCGATACCCTGCTTCATTAAGGCAGTAAGACTATAGAAAGATCAGTGATAAGTGTAGTGATTAATGTTTGATAGGTGCTATGAGGCATATATGAAGAGGTACCATCAGCAATGTGAATGATATTCAACAATTTTGAATGAGGGGTACATGTTGTTAATTTTGTTTTAGGAAGAGAAGCTGAGGTAAGGGATACCATCAAGGATTCAAATGATGATAGCTAACTTGGTTTAGGTTATCCTTTCAACTGCTACTGATTATTGACACTTTTATGCTTTCTTAATCTAGAGTTTTTGAAAAATTGCGAAAAACTAAAAGTTAATATGAGAATTTAAAGATATAAATTGATCCGAAATTGATGAAGAGCGTTAGACGCGCTAACGTTGGGACGGAATCCTTATTGATGATGCTAAAAGAATTTATTGTAGGTAAAAAAGAATGAAGTCTCTAATATATCGTTCTTCAAATGTTTTATATAAATTTCGGAGGGAGGAAATAAACATATAATTTTAAGAATTTGCTACTGCTTGACTTAAATATTGGGGTGATACGAGCAAGTTTGAAAATGGAAGGAGAAACACCTCATGATAAGGATTCTTTAGAGAGGAACATATTATTGGAATAGTATTAACAGCAGTAGCTTTGATATTAAGTTGGAACCAGAATTTAAGGGTCTTTTTTAATTTTAAGATAGGTGACAATAATTCAGTATTAATAGAGGGAAAGGCAAAGAAGGAATTAGCGTGTCAGTGTCGGATATATTGCATCTGGAAAATCAGGGTTGGAGGAATGTAGCTATCTAATCTAGTAGCAATGTTACTAATTTACGAGTTAAAGCTAGAAGTATTTTTAACTTAGTGGAAATGTTAGTTGATAGATTATTTGACATTTTATGTCTAGTATATTAGTGATGCAAGACCTGAATATCTTTGGTAAATAATATATTTTAGCCCGGTGTAAAGTCAATGTGAATAATGTAGTGTAAGTGTTATAGGTAGATGATAAAGGATGTATTGCATCATCTTTACTTTTTAAAAAGTGTTTTTTCTAGAAAGTAGTGGAAAAAAAATTTCCAACTGAGTTTAAGTTACTGAATTTCTATTGGAAGTTAAAGTTCCAATAAATAGTGAGTGTCTCGTGCTGTTTCTCCAGGTTTGTTTAACTGCTTTCGGGGATAAATTAGAGGCGATTGCTTTTCCTCGTCTTGTATGAGGAAGATGACGAAAATGGACATATGATTAGTTATGTCTGCCTATTTTATTCCAGAGAAAGTGTCTTTAAGTTGTTAATGCAAGACATGATCGAAGAAGAAAAATATGTAGGAGAGAAATGTAGAAGAGAGAAGCTCAGGCAAAAATGAACCAAATCACATTCAGTAGTAGTAGGATTAATTATGTTCATATTTAAATCGCCTACCAGTATGTTCTTATGTGGCCGCTGATTCTACTGAGAAATTGTAGTTAGAGAGATTGTGTAGTAAAGAAGATTAAAAGTGTTGAATGGCAGACCGTATAAACTTACAATGATTATTTAAAACATATTGAATTGTACAAAATTCAAAGATATCATTATTTAGTGACCACCAAGATTTTAAGGAAGCTTAGTACAAAAGCAGATACCACTTAACTTCAATTACAATGTCAAGGGAATAAATTTATGTAAAGCAGGTTTGTCTAAGAACTATTATGTCAGATTGAAGGTAGATTTGAGCTAAGACAGAAAATAACTCCTAGCAATTTTGAATTAAATAGCGTATATTCTAATGAAAACGGCCCCTATTTTGACTTCATTGGTTCCATTTCGGAATTTAGCATTTGTCGAAGTTAAACATTTCTGCAATGACTTGTTTTGCACAAATTTTGAAGTCGTCAGATATTTAATTTAGGGGGATGGATACTCGTCTAAAATTTTTCCTTTAAAATGAAATGTTTTAAGATTTTCTCTTGTTACTTTGGAGGATCCTTTTCTCTTCTGTCTAACTATGTTGTTTGTTAGAGGGCATTTATAGGTTGGCTTCTTTATCGTGATAGACTGATGAATACCTCTTGAAATTGTAAAAGAATTATAGAAATTGTTGATAGTTTTTATAGTTTAATGTTTGCGAAGATATAAAATTTAACATTATTTGCTGAGAAATGAGCAATAGTTGTGGGAGAAGTGTGGAAGATATTGTTGATATTGAATCTGGGAAATTCCTTCGGATTTAATAAGTCAGTCAGCACTGTTAAAAAAGAAATTGATTGTTCAATTTCGTTCAAAAAAGCAATAATAAAACACTTGGTTGATTTGACAAAGATGTTAGGAGTATTTGTTGCAGTCAGGTTAGCCACACTTAGGTAGAATTGACTTGTAGGTGAGAAAATCTATTGAGATTTTTCATGGAAATTTTTCAATTTTTCTGCGTTTCTCAACTCACAGGATCCGAATAATAGGAAAAGATGAAAATAGGTATCTATGCAGACCACTACTGTAAATATACCTTCTGGTTACAGTATTTGAAGTAAAAATACCGCTCGGAAGAATAGTCAGCGTAAAAGAAATAAAATATTTACCAATTAGACGGAACTTTGAAGTGTTATGATGGTTTGTAGCAACGTCACCAAATTTAGGGAATAATGTATATCACAGTTTTAATAGTATCCGGATGAATCTTGAAGCGAGAAAGAATAAAAACCCAGCCAATATGTCCAATAATAGCCACGGCTTTTGAGCAAAACGTAAAATTTTCGCTCACTTTGTGGAACTGCATAGAATTTCTCAACCTAGGGATAGAGATTTTCATTTTTCTTAGTTCAGCTATAATATTGTCATCACTCTTATCATATATTAACTGATCATAAAGTTAATTATTAACTATGTGTTTTATGACGAAGCTTCTGACAAAGAAGAGTTAAATTGTGAATAGAAAGAACAGTAGAAGGATGACTGAATTGGACCACAAAGTTCATGTAGAAGAAGAATGGTTTGTATTTTTTTAGAGGGGATAGGAAGAGTTAAAAGGTCGTGGTTAGACAGGAATGCGTCATGTTGTCAAATCGAAGGCTGACAGTGTGATTTTGTTTTCACTGTCGTGCTATTTGTTTTATGTTATGATCGATGCTCATAATCGTGTGGATGGATCTGCCTCCTCTGAAAGCATATTTGCAAGGAGAATCCCAGTTACTCTCCTCCAGAATTTTGCCGTCACGGGTGTTGTTCATTCGGTCAAGTATTTTGCTTCGGTGCTCGAACAAGGTAATAGCTGATGAAGTTGCTTTATTATTGCGGCTTAGATTGCCAGTTTTAACCTCTTTTACCTTTTGCGCTGTCTTGACAGTCAAACAAAATATAGTGGCAAAATAAAAAGTACTGCAAAGATTACCTGAAAGAGAGAAAGCCTCAGCTTCTCTTGGAATACTGGGTTAGGATCACACGCCACTCCTCCGGGTTACAGTTGAAGCAAGCCGCCCTGTATCTTCGTCGTTTTATCAAATATGAAGGTATTATATATCCATGGCGATCATCTTTTACTAGTAAGGATACTTTCCTTTTTTGGCACCTAATAAATATTAGCTCAAAATTATCTCAAAATATGGCGATACTCTTCGTGTCAGGTACAAAGGATAGGTCCGACAGCGACTCCCGATGTATGTATAGTTTAATTTATAATGTAAAATGCGAATAATAATAATGATTTTTACTCTTAGTTTGTATGTAATAATTGACCAAATGGTGTAGCTCAGAAAAAATAAATATGATTATGGAATTTTTTAAAAGAAAACAACTTTAAATGGTGAAGTTCAGAAAATTGATTAAAATCAAGGAAAGGCTGTATTTTTTTCATTTTAATCTTTAGCAAGATTAAATAGCTACTATCCCCTAAAAGCCACTTAAGCAAAATGAGATCATTAAAGAAACTTAGATGGATAAAAAAGAGCTCTGAAGATTGTATTTTCGGTATTTTAAAAGAATTCGTATTTTGTTTCTGACCTTAAGACAGAGAAAATGGAAATGGATCGGAAAAAACAGAGTGAGACGAAATTATTAGGAGAAAAGAGAAACGGCTTCACCACTTCATCTTACCTATATCAAGAGTTCCTTTAGCGTTCAAAAAAACAAATTTGATTGTCCAATGTTTAGAATTTAAAAAAAAATTTATTACAAATTGTCAAGTTCAGAAAATATATTAAAACAAGCCATAGTTTCACTAGTCCACTCTACGAGGGAATTTTGCACTTTGCTGCCCTCGGGAACAGCACTTGGGCCTGTTGGCCTGATGCCTATTCGGTTTTTGAAACCGCTTTTTCCCACCCCCTTCCATTATGTTTTTTTCAGTATTTGTTTAAACGCCTTTTAAAGTAAAAGGAAACAAAAAACACCTATAAATAATTTATTTTTAATTATTAACCCACACCTTAGAAATAATAATTCATTCGGAATTTCTTTCTTCAAACTGCTTCCCTCTTTTAACAACCTGGAATTCTTCTTTTTTTTCTTCTTCTTATTTTTATTATAATTATTCCTTTTCTCCTTCTCTCCGTTTTCTTCTTTTTTCCTTTCGATCTCTTCGTCTCCTCGTTCTCTTCCTCTTATCCTCCTGCTCCTATTCATTCTCGTACGTCTCTTCTATTTCGACCATTTTGTATCCCTCTTCTTTTTCTTCCCTTCCTACTGTCTTCTTCTTTTCTTTTCTTTTCTGTCTTATCTATCATTTATTTATTTCATTTTCAACTCCTCCTCTTTCTTAATACCATCCTTTCTTGATTGTATTTTCTTCTCCTGCTGTTCAATCTTTTCTTCTCTTCCACCTCTTTATTCTATACTTCTCTTCCTATATTTCTCCTCATCCTCCTATACTTCTCTTCTTGTTTAGCTCATTCTTCTTCTCTTACTCTTCTTATTCTAATTCTTCTTCTAATCCTCATTCTTAACTTAAACTTCTCCATCTACTTCTCCTCTTCTTTGTTCACTTATTTCTTCTCTTATCCTTCTTCTTTCCTCCCTTTTTTCCCATCATAATCCTCACCTTCCTTCTCTTCTTATTCTACTACTCTTATTCTTCTTCTCCCTTTCTTGCATTTCTTTCTATTTAACCCACCCCCAAATTCACTTACCTAAAGCCTCATTTAGTTCTCCTCCTTTAGGGCCGCCTGTACCTATTTCCTCCGGATAAAGATTAAAATTAAAACCTATTTTAGAAATAAATTCGATAAAAATTTCGAATATATAAAATAATAAAATAAAAAAACAGACATGGTTAATTTTATAGAAAATTCCTGAACTTCAACGATTATAATGTAATAATAATAATAATAATAATAATAATAATGATAATAGCTTGATTTTAAAAAACTTGTAAAACATACCAAGCTACTAATTAACTAACCCTAAAAAAATGGTACCATTTTTGCTATTCTTTACTAGAAAATTCCGTTTTCAAAATATATCCGAAACATTATGTAATAACATTATTTTCAAACTGTTGTGCATTTTAAAGCTTTTCTTTGCAAGGATAGTTTTTCTTTTAAATATTGATTAAAACTTATCCAATAATAAACGTTCAAAATTCTCCCTTTTCTTCCAAAGCATTTTTGGAACTCATTTAGTGTTTGAAAAAACAAAATGTTGAAGTGAGGAAAAATAAATATATTATCCAATGTTTGGGAATTAAATAAAAATACAAATCATAAGGTTCGAAAATTACTTAAAGTTTTGGCATCGCTGCATTTTATTTTATTGTATATTCGTAAATTTTATCGACGCTGCATCTAAATTAGATTTGTAATTTCAATACTAAGTTATTCATTAACTAAGCAAAGAAAATATATTTACCATTTTTTCTCCCCTCTCAACAAAGTTAGTGATTAGGTCATGACTGAATTCCTTTTTATAGAAATAGAAACAAGATGAAATTAGGAGGGGTGGTTATTTAGGTTCGACACTATAGAAAAGGTAATTGATCAGTTCGATCATGAAATGGAAAGCAATACCCTTAACTTAGATGTAGATCACATACCAAAGTTCTGCCTGCGAAGCTCAAGCTCCTCTAATTGTATATATCGCGAATAATTTTGGTTTAATTCCTTTCAGCTTCCTAAATTACAGAAGTGTAGTTTTAATTCCTAATGCTATCAAAATGACTGTATTATTATATTATTTTATTTCTATATTATTATTGCGTTCTGGCCTCTAGAAGTATCTCAAGGTTAATATAAAAATAGATATGCTACAACTCTTTTTTTTTATATTGCCTTGTTTAATTTTTTTCTCTAAGTTAGATAAACATTATTTTTCTTTTAAGATTTTTTTAAATTAAGAGATATGGAAATATTTGCCTATTAAGGATTCTTCATTAAAGGTTGTGTGAAGAAAATTCCTAACGATTAATTCTCGCCAATTTGTCCATATTAGTGCCATATTTATGGCCTTAAATAATTTAGGCCAAATGCGTTATTAAGCTTGCCTTGCATGTATTAGAATTCCCTCTGCATAGTTCCACCGCCTATGCCTATATTTATTCACATTTCAAAGTTTACGAAAGTAATCATTCAATTCAAATTTCCTTTATTGACTCAAACACAAAGTCCCTTAAACGTTATGAAGTTACTTGAGGATTGAGCTGTTCCCTCTTCATGTTTACAAAAGCGTTATTATGAATAATAATTTGTTTAATAGATAATACTTTATTCAGTTATTTTTGTCTCTTACTCTCTTTTTCTAACACCTCTATCTTCTCTCTCTATCTTCAGATAAATGCGATGGTAACCAAGATGAGCCTAAAAAAAATTCTGAACGTATTAAGTTCCGTAAGGAGGCAGTCCATAAAGATAACCAGTTATTTCATCGTTCCCAGTTCAGAAGCGTAGAGTGAATCTTTTTTGAAATGAAAGTATACTGTAAAACAGTGCGAAATTAATAAGTTGAATAAGGCTGAGTCCTGGCATCCAAAGGGTAATAAATTCTTCCATCTCTATCCAGAATAGATTCCCTGAACTATCATGGGGTACCATTTTCGAATATGAAGATGGTTTTCTTTTTTTTCTTACCTTCATCATTTAGGCCTTTGATATTTATATCTCCTTAAAACCAGTTCTGGATGATATTTTTGAAAATAGAGCTGCATTGAACTACTCAGCAAGTTTTAACGATATTTTCCCGCAATTCTGCCACAGCTTTTCCTTGGTAAAAACTTCTTGTCTCTAGTTATCTTTATATGTAGTGTTTCCAGGACTTTTATTTAAGAAATTTATACTTATAAGAACACTCCTCTATGGAGAATATGGATTTGTTTTCTCGTTGCTTCTTAAGTTATTTCTTTTAAATCATATTACTTACTCATTGAGAACAATATTAAATTATCAAAAGTTAGGAAAATAAATAAAACAAGAAATATTGAGTAACTTCTGATTTTTGAAAAACATCATTTTATTAAATATACACCATTTAGTTAAATGCCATGTCATTTAAACCTATAAAAAAACTTAAAACAAATTAGCAAAAAATACATTATTATCACGCATTTTTATAAATAATAGCACAAAATTTAGTCACAGTTTGTCTTAAGTTTTAAATTTTTACAGCTTGCTACAGCAGATCAAGAAGCATTTGTTCATGTGACTGACATTACCTACGGTGATTTAACTGAAAAAGATGCCAAAACAGAAGACATTGATTAATTATCATCAGTCTTGTCTCGGTTGTTCTCATCATCAAGATACTGACCCGTGTAAGTGATTTCTTCTGCAATACAGCTGTCTAAGTGTAATGTCGGTCACTCTTTCATGTCCAATTTTTCTGAAATCCTCACTGTAGGTTGCTTTACATTAAGTTTGAAAGTTGTTCAAAGATGTTTCTGCCAGTGGCTCTGAAAATACCTCAGAAACTTTAACTGAGTTTGTGCCTGGTCCATCTTCATACACTATGGAAAAGTTATTAGGAATAACTGTCATCAACAATTATTCTGGTATAGCTCAGGCTAAGACTGCAATGTATTTACTCGAGACAAAGGAACGTACCCATAACGATACTGCTATTCTATTTGACTGTGGGGAAATCAATATCGCGGAGACCAAACAGACGCTAGTTCGGTTACACAGCTTCAACAGTTACCTGGCATATGGGCCGATACTTTACCCCCCTTCTTTTTCTAGCTGTCTCAAAACAATCCTTGATATGGCTTGCAAAGAAGGATTACCATCAGCAGATTTCGTAGTACGTTAGTATAAACAAATGAGGATGAGAGAGCCTTTAGAGTAAAAATTATGAACAAGCTCACTGCCCCCTCCTATTGTTTAGGTTTATTTTCGTCAAATAGATGAAATTTCACTTTCTCCAACGTAAACCAGAAGAGACCCGAAGGGTTAAGGGTCACAACGTTGATAAGTGATGAGTACCCGAGTTAAACCGAAAAACAAGAAGAAGTGGAACTGAGCGGGATTTTTCTTCCCGAGGCTGTTCCTTTTGGTCACATTAAAGAGTAGATCATTGGTTTAAAGAATAAATCTCATACACACTCGAGAAAATATTCACCTTTCGGTCAAGGCTCATCATCAAGAAGCCCGCAAGTGTAACCCAAGGGTTGAAAAATCGTACATCCACAATCTCCTTCGCTTATATCTTCAAGTCGAAAAGCATCGCGACGCCCCCACCTATCTCGAAGCTAGCTGTTATCCCGAATAACTTCCACTAAAATTATCCTACGCACAGGGAGAGCAACAGCTGTGCGTCCGATTCAGCCTCACGCCATCAATTCATCCCATAAACGAGGTTCTTGTTTAAGGTCATCTCACGCCCGACTACCACTAAGTTAATGGTAAAAGGATTCCAACTTATTTATGTTCTTTAGTTAACATTCCGTACTAGAGTGAATTTTTGCGTCACCTATCGTGTAGTACTCATTGGTAGTATTAATTTTTATTTAGATCTTCTTATTATAACATTAGTATATTTAAAGTTTTAACATTTCATATATCTATGTAATTAAAATTATATTTTTGCATATGGCAATATATATATATATATATATATATATATATATATATATATATATATATAATATTACCACTTGAGAACAGTTAAAGAATAAAAAAAAGATAAATAAACGTATAGCACTATTAGAAAAAAAAGGAACGGAGTTATTCATGTACGGAACAAACCTACATACATACTCTGCCGTATAACACGACATTAACATTATATCCAGTAAGAGTGGAGTTCACAGAAAAACTAGCAAAAATATATACTCAAAAATAGGTGTTTATCTTGCCTGTCAACAACAAATCCTGGGATTCTTATTAGGACCAGTTTGAGAGAAGCTTTTGGGAAAGATAAAGGGTCAGATATTCTCTGGTTTGAGAATCAACTGAATGTTTGCAGGAAATTGTCCAAGAATACCCGCAAGATGCTGGCTACCAACATAAAAAGGTTAAGGAAAAAGAAGAACATTGGAGAAATAATCTAAGAAATTTTAACAGCAGAAAGGCTTCTAAGAGCCGACTACAGCCATGCCTAAATTATAATAAATTGCTTAAAATTGACCATTCGTAATTTTTTCGCTATAAATAACTACTATATCTTACAATAATCATATTTACTTTCTTGGAACTTCACAATTTTTAATTATTCCAGATCACTTGAGTACAAGAAAGACAATGTATCAAACATAGGTAAAATCAACCCCTTCCTTGCGCTCCTTTACACTCATGTATGGATGATGTTATTGCTATTATAGATGCTCCGTAAATGATCTAAGTCTAATCTTCATAGGATATGTTGAACTACAAGAAAACTGACCCAGAGCTTACTGATGTAGTATTTAATAACATGGAAAATCACAAATATAACTTGACGCAGCAAGTCGTGTCATTTGCACTTTTATTATTATTTTGTTGTTCAGTTATTTGTCACTGAGAAACCAACATAATTCAGAACAGAAAAGCCTATATTTCAGAAAAGCAGAGATAAGACCACCCTGTTTGTTATGAATGGCCCAGAATCAGAGTCCTGCTCCACGCACAGTGCTTTAGATCCATATTGATTCTAGAAACTGATACGTTTTAGACACAAAGTGAGAACTAGATAAAATCGTTTAACAATGTTAACTTTTTCCTTGAAGCTGGAGTGTTCAACAGACCCGACTCTGACAACTTTGATTAAAACTCTTAAATACTTGGCTAACTTCATTATGAGCTTTGTGTAGTACAACCACTCTATACCATACAATACTCCAATATTATGTAAAGGAGGAGTGACATAATCACCTACTGCAACGCGAACCCTTGAAGGACTGTTCGCAGGGATTAACGACCGACTAGAAGGTCACACATGAGACGTTGGGTTTCAAATCCTTAATATTCAATCAGAGTGCATAAATGGTCAGCGAGATTCACTTGAATAGGCCGAGAGTATCGTTCAAAGTTAGTTAAAGATGAGACAATAAAATTATAAATATAAAGAAAATAATAGGCAAAGGTGAATTATTTAAATTGAAAGAGTCTCTTGATAATTATTATGAGGAAGGATTCCCAAATGGAATTAATTGATTAATGTAACTAGGCTCAGATCAAAAAGGGGAAATTTGACGATACGAATACTGGAGGGGGCTTCAGTCTTACGGATCGTTGACTTTGAGGAAGGTCCTTCTTACGATGAGGCGAGTGGGGAACGATCCGATGAGGCAGGTGGGGCACGATCCAAACCAACCTTCCAATGAAGATAACCAAACTTCAGAGATGACGCTTGACGGGAAATGTGGGATTACAAGTAATTTCACTGGAGAAGAAACATCTTTTCCTCATGGTAATTTATTGAGATTTTCTTCGGTTCGCTTAAACGAAGGGAGTCTGTTGCGCAAAATCAGAGGCTTGCCGTTCACAGTAGCTACCAATTGACTTGGGTAGAATCACGGCTGAAGAAGTCTGCAGTTTGACGAACGCTCACGGGATGAAACGATAAGGATGGCCTTGAGGTGCGGGCTGGACTCGACGAACTATAGAATAAACAGAGTATTTGTATGCCCGATTCTGAAGGGAAAGAGAAGTTTGGAGAAAGGAGTCACATGCTCCAGAATTATAAGTATATACATTAGAAAGTAGATAAAATACACCCTAATTTTAATCGTATTTTTTAACGCTATATTGCTTAAATAAAAAGTCATAGCCGAAAACATGATTCAAAAGACACTGGCACTGGGTACTTTAGCGAATTTTCAGCCAAAAATTTAAAGCTCTAAGCAGTACTACTTTCCAAATTCATAAGTCAAATAGTTCTGAATTTAGCTTTTTTAGGGGAAAAAGTTTAAGCAAATAGAAAAAAAATCTAAGAAAATCAGTAAGGGAGAGTCGGAATGAATACTTGTACAGTCCTAGTGAGTATTATACTGTAGGAATTGTGGAAAGGAGAGAAAGGGTAGTCAATGTTTTAAAATCATAGAAATCAAGATATTTGTTATACGCGACAACGTGAAAAGGGGTGAAAGATTTGTAGGGGCTTCAGTGAATTAAGTACAACTACGGTTAGGGGGATTGTATTGGGTGCACCAAGTGCATAAATAGACATTGAGTGAGGAATGGTTTCATGCAATGTATCAGTATGTATGTGTGAGCTGGACTTCGAAATAAGTTGAGGTTGAGCTTTTAAGTATGAAACCCCTTTGGGGTTGACATGTATGGAACGTGTTACTATAGAATTGATTCGGAGCATGTGAAGATCTGGAATGACTGGGGAGCAGTTGTGGATCTAATTCAAAATGGAAATCGGCTGATGGATATAGGTAATATGAATGAAAAAAAAGCTGACAGGATAAGAGATGTGATAAGAGGAATAGTTGTTATATGGAACAAGTGAGAATGAAAATGATGAGGACTGGATGAATGCAGTTAAAGTGACGTTATAGGGGTAAATAGAGGAAAATGGTACAGCCTGATATGTATCTTAAGTGTTGTGGTTAAACTGTATGGAAATTTTCGAGAAAAACATGAAGAAGGAATTACTTTTCTGTCACACATGTATTTCATCGTGTCGATATGGGTTGGCTGGGTGAAATTACATATATGTTTTAGTGACAATTTACCTAAATTAAGAGTTAAATTCTGGTTAATGTCATAAGAATGATCAAGTTCTTTACCGTTGTAGATAGACGTAAATAATTACTTGTTGCATATTGTCTCTCTATCAGAGATGCTACACCTACAATTTATTATTGAATAAATATGTACATTATACCCCGGGAGAAATGGAAGTTAATTCATCTGTAAGCGCTACATAAAAGAAAGCCTACCGTCCAGTTTGATTGTTTAAAAAAAATTTTTTTGATTGCTAATACATTTGAGGAGATTAGTGGTAATCGAAGGAGTAGAGTTATATGAATTGAGAAGATATTTTAACGGAGTGGTTTGATTAATTAGCAAGATGTAATGGGCTTATGGTCAACTATGATGTCACAAATTCTTCCATAAAAGAAGTTGGAATGTGGTAAGCTATGTAGGGTCACATTCAGTAAGTAGGATGGAGGGGATGCCATTGAAAATAAAAACGAGAGACTTGAATAGCGGGAGGTATACGCTAACAGATATTCCCAAATTACAGAGGTTATTTAAATATGTTAACTCAGTGTATATGAACGCTTAAGTCTGGTTGCAGATAAAGTTGAACGAGTATTGCAAATAGTTCGGCACATATTTTGTCAAAGGAACGTATATCTTAATGAAAAAGGCAAACTTTCTGAATTAAGGTCAATGAACTTTGAGGAATTTGCATTTCTTTAATTTCAGTTCGGTGTTTGGTAGAGAGCGAGGAAAGGAAATTCTGTTAACTTCTTTTGCGGATATGTTGATGACGTTGGATATTAAATTTATACAACCTTTGACAAAATAATGGGGCAGGTATGAAAACGTGAAGGATATGATTAAAACTCATTTATTTCTTACTTAACATAATAATACAAATAAACAATTTTGCGTATATTCTATCAATAATTAATATTTGATGTGTTAATTTATGGAATATCTCCATTTCATTTAAAGTGTGGGTGATCATGGATGCCAAAAGGAAATATTTTGATAACCTTCTTGATCTCTGCAATTGCGCCTTAAAATCTGATTAATTTCTTATAAATATAAATAATTTGGAAGATTAAGTTAGCAATAATCAGGCAGAAATATAAAATTCTAAGTCCTAAATATAAAATACATAAAGAACAATATTTACTTGTTCTAACAAAACATAGAATAACGTGGCATTAAATGTAAAGATAAACGTTACTAATAATAATCATAATAACAATACCACTACTAATATTGATAATATTAATTTTAATATTATTGCTTTCTTTCAGCTCTTTCACAACCCGTTGCATAACGGATATACTGCTAAAGGCGTTCTTGTCCTTAGTAAAAATAGTTTATACCTGATTTATTAACCTCCTCAGCATTTCCATTCTCTTTACTTCACCATTTTATTCATGATCGACTAAATGTTTCTGCCCAATGGATGGGGATCCCTGATGAGGCACGTTGAATGAGTGAATACTTGAACTTTGCTTTTCTGCTATAGCCTCAAAAGGCCTTGGTACTAATAGCTTTTAAGATCTCCCCATCTTTTGTTCCTCAAAATAATTTGGATCATTTATTGGTCATAACTTTCACATTTTGAGGACAAAAAGAAACTGTCAAGAAATTTGAGAGGAAAATAAAAACTTGCCTAAGTTAACGTAACTATTTTAGGAAAATAAAGGAAAACTTCTAGGACGTCCTCTTAAAGGTTTGCATATCTAATTAAAGGTTTGTTACAATGAATTTAACTGGCAATTTCCTTGAAAAACTTTAAGCAGATTCACTTCTTACAAGAACTCGATGGTTTAAAAAGATATAGAAATTAATGGTCAAAGCCATTTCTTCCATAGACAGAGAAATGAAAATATGGGGAAAAGTATTCGATGATTAGACTGCCCTCTTGGGTGCTTAAGCATTTTTTTCTATAAATTAATCATGGTGAAAATAAACATAAAACCTGGTTAAGACTCGTGCAATGTTTTGAGCCATTCTCCCCCATTTTTCTTTGTAGTACAACTGCTATAATCATTATTAATTTCTCATCAATCTGTAACTAATATATATTGAAAATATTACGATTTGTTAAAGCTCTTTACCTTCCTTGGGGACTGTAGTAAAGCAATATCGAGCCTTAATTTTAAGTTTAGATTAACTATTTTATTTTGGGCCAAGGGAGGGAAGATATCCCTTCTCTTTTCCAATAAAATTATTATATTCAAATCTTCAGCAATATTCCAAGAAGGTAAAATGATATATATTAAATTATAATTTATTTGTTCTTTAAAGAGATACATGTTAAATTTTAGATAGACTTAGTTTTTACATAATAATTCGGCCTTTTTCGATGAGATTATTTAAATTGACAAAATCAAATGGAGTATATCTGGCGTTGAGATCAAAGAAACTTGATTCTGGCCCTTAGACTATGAAAATTGATTGATTCATATTTAAGCACTTTTAATTTATTTGCCAATTTGGGACTGTTTCAACATTGAAGAATTGATATAAACATGGCTATGCTATCTAAGTTTATCTTGCTGTACCTTATGTATACCATACATGTATTTCAGTTTTAAGGTAATGACGCTGCTTGTACATCAGTATAATCTGATCGCAACGATGCAATTCATTTGAACTTAGGCGTTCAAGAAGCGACGTGAGTCATCAATATTTCGATAAACAAGATAAAGAATGTGACTAGAAGTAAAAGCAGTAGGGATGAGGCATATTAACTTCTCCGTATTTTGTTTTAAACCAAGATGGGGAAGAGATTTTAATCAAAATGAGGAAAGAATAGTTTGGTAATTCTAAGGAAAATCAAAAAAAGAATAATCGCATTTTAGGGTAAAGCGTCAGTGGTCTGGGGAACGTAATGTAAATAACAACAATTTTCTTGCATAATGAAATGAACCGAGATTTTTTCTTTGTCGCTTAGTGCAAAACTGCATGCTTTCTTTGTTGAAAAATCTAACCAATAAGCCACCACAAATAATAGAGTGCTAAATGGGGTGGGGGGGGAAGTGAATTGTATGTTTTTAGGTGGCTTCCGTTTGTCATTCACTACAGCTCACCAAATAAAGAGCGATATTCTTCAGATGGTCATCATATCCCCATAATTCTCTCCCCAGAGTAATAGGAGATAGAGATTTATAACTGTTTTACACAATATATATTTGACTGAAAGCATGAAAGAATACGGCATTCACAAGCAAACTTTCTACCATTTTATGAACCCCTTCAGCATAACACTTATTCTACAATGAACTCGGCGCCCACATTTTACTCAATGAGACCATATTCACTTAATTAGGTAGGCATCATTGCAAGAGGTTTAATCGAACAAAACCAATTCGATTTTCGTTTAAAATGTGGTGGGCGCTGTGGTTTAACAACATAATACAAGATATCGACTTCTTTAGAGGAAAATTGGCCTTCAAAGAAGAAATATAATTAGACCTTGGACAAAGAGGAAATGTTGTGGTAGAACTGATAAACAGCAGCTCAGTACCAGCTGATCATCGTTTCAAAATATATTTATAATTGGTTTGCAAGTGTCCTCTATATACAGTATCTGAGAATGAAATTGATCTGTTGTTTAAGAACTGCCGAAAAATTTGGTTAGTTAATTGATCCCGAGATGAAGGACAATAATTAAATAATCAATTCAACAAATTTTAGTCCAAATGACATAAGTCTAACAAAATGATACAAATAGATATAAAACATATAAAGATATTAAACAGCCTCTAATTTACAAGAGTTATAACCTGCACACGAGTTATGTTGCCATTATGGATCAAAGAATCGAACCATAAAAGAAAAGATTGCGTCAAAGGAAGAGGCGCTGGAAAATCTTTTAATACATGATACCTACTGTGATCATCAATTCACAATATCTAATGATGGAAGATTAATTATTTTAAAATGTTATTTTAACCTTAAAATATTGGAAACTACTAGATCATTTTGGTATTTTCAATAATTTATGCCCTAGATTATTGGAAAATTGTTTTATGCATCTAATATTGGCATTATTGTATCGAATTTTCTGTTTTAAATGCCATTATTTTTTATTTAACTACATCCTCTTAATAGATTTAAGCCCTCTTTACTCTTGTGAATGACATAAGTTTAATTCAAATTAAGTCTCCAATCTATTATTTTACTGTTTAAATTAAATTTAATTGACGGAATAATATTTATTAAGTATTTATTTTCACGGATATCTACATTACTAATAGTACAAAGATTGATCATAAAATTAATATAGCCCTTAATTATACAAAGGGTTCTAGGTTACTTGTAAGATATGCTGTAATTAAGAAGGGCAATAAATGTTCAGTAATTGAAAAATATAACTTCAAATGTTAGCTGAAATATTTCGCGAGAATTGATGATAAATAGAATTTTTCAGAATTAAAGTATTTAATTAGCATTTCCTGTGCCTTAATTCACCATGGTGTATATGCATAGAATATAAATATTTTACATCACCTTCAAAATTGAAATATATATTCGTTACTTTGCATCCAAAGACACTTGTACATTCATCGTGCGAGTAAAATAGATTTACAAGATAAATGAAAAGTGATCGAACCCGCATTTATATATTGTTGTGTATCTTGCCATATATCAGTGTATCTATGACTATATTATGCAGTGACTTTTATTCTGTGATTTTTTTGTATAAACTATTCGATTATTTATACAATTTATCCTCCATTTCTTCGTCTTATTTTATTTGACTTTGCAAAGCGTTGATTTATTATCCAATCATAATTCGGAAAAAGGAGAAACAATCCGATTCTAAGGATTCTTGGCTTTTATGTAACGTGAAAAATACGCATACAATTACTAAGATAAAAAAAAAAATTTACATTAGTATTTTATACACCAACAAATATATACCTGCTCCGAGCTAGTTTAATTGTATCACCATCAGAACCCTGGAAAACTGTCTTTCCACGGCTGCAGAGCTAGGAATTGCAGTGTTGTATTATTAAAATACATCAACATAGGCGGAGCGACGGGGGTTTAGGAACATACCTAGGTCAGGACGCGTAGTCTTTTGGAATTTGAGCACAAACTCTCATAGTTCTTCACCAGCTTTTTGGAGAGGTGGTTATGGCTGCTCGACCCAACTACTTTCATCTGTAGCTTCTTGAAGAAGTCATCTACCTCATCCTTCTCCTCTGCAATGCTACTATCACTAGCCCTGGTTTTGATGGCAATAGCACGCTCTTTAATTTCTTCCATTACCCTTGTTTTCACTGCATCAACTTTGCTAGGGTTATGGAGGCTGAATCCAGGAAACGTGTAATAGGTCGACTATCAAGGCTAATCCCATGCCTCTGATGACACGATACCCACACACTGATCTCCTCCAATCCCTATCGCTCACTTTCTCTCTCTCATTTCTCATTATTATTATTGTTAATAATATATCACCATATAATAATTACATATTACTATTACGTACACGGAACAAGTATAGTACACGTATCTGGCAATGTGGCGTGATATGCGAGTTTAGGATTAACACATCACACCATTTTTCTAGAACGTAGATTAAGCGACTTTGGTCTTACGTTATAATTGGGTAAGTTATAAAATTGGTAATGTTACGGCTCTCTTCCATTGTCTTCCATTACTGGTTTGCTCGAATTCATGATTTCTACTTTTGATTAATTTTGGTCATTTCGGGAAATGACATATTATAAGCCTCCTTCAAATTATTCTCTTAAAATTGCTAGGACCTAGACACTATTTTCCATCAACCAGTCAAGCATCTTCCAGTCGTGGTTATGACAACAATGTACAAACATTGTTACATAACTAACATTTTCATTGTATCATAATTGCTATTATTCACTATCACTCTCCTGTACACCCCACAATAAGTAAAGATAACAACAGTAAATTAAAGGTTAATAATACGTGCTCATAATGACTTTTCATAGTGAAGGTACTGTATGTGGGGTAGGCGACCTTTACTTTTCGGACTTTGTAAATTATGATGCCCTTAGACATTTCTTTTCCCTTCACATTAACTCGTTTCTTGGAAATTAATGGGAAATAAAACGATTCCAAGTAAGGCCAGGGGCGGCTCAAATCCTCTTCCGATTCTTCCGTTGTCACAACGCCATCGACCACTTGTCTTTCATGGTAACATGGGTGGTGGATAGGGTATCACCAACTTGGCCTGTTATAGGTTCTGTAGACCCAATATCTATTCTAGAATCACGTCTAGATTTATTTATGTACTTCAGCATGGTCAGTAATTAACGAAGTAACGTACAGGCAATGTAGGAAGTTGATGTAGAAGACTGAGAAGTTGAGACGCGAGAACACTCGTAGCTTGTATGAGGGCCAGGACTAACTCAGTAAGACTAAATGAGTGGTAGTGAGTGAATATATAGTAATTGTCGTAGAATTGCTCATAGTCTGGTCCAATAATTATTCTAGTCCTTGATCTGGACACACCGCTTTTGTTTAATTCGATGGTATTGACCCTATGACTCAATCTACGATCATATATATATATATATATATATATATATATATATATATATATATATATATATATATATATATATATATATATATATATAAATATATATATATATATATTTATATATATATATATATATATATATATATATATATATATATATATATATATATAATATATATATATATATATATATATATATATATATATATATATATATATATATATATATATATATATATATATATATATATATGTAGGTAGGCTTTAATTCCTACTGAACGTGGTTAGAGGCTGATTGTGCCGTAGCCAGGATTCTCACTATACAAGTCCCACTTGTTACAGGGAGAAGGTTTGTCATTGTTGAATTCTAAGAGTGCATAATACAGGTTGAATAAATTAGCCAAAGGGATTCTTAATTAAAGTCTTGCCAAGGGTACGTCAAAAGGGAGGAGCCATAAATAAACACACGTAAAAAAAACAACTCTACTTTACACAAATATAATAATTAGCAATATTTAAACGGGCAAAATTAAGGATTAAATATTAAACACTGACGTTAAGCATCTAGATTTATAATGACTCAATGGGAGTATCAATCACTGTTAATTAAATAGGTAATTTAAGAATAGAGGGACACTGGGTTTACAGATTACCATTAATTGTGATGGATTGGAGAGACGACTACTTAGGTCCAGACGGGGTGGTTCGGGTGGCGTTAACACAAGTTCTCGGGGAAAGGGGGGATAAGACGATGGGTTCGGGGCTGCTGGCTGCAGTTCTGGTTAGTTCACTCCTAACTGGATGTGACACTAACAAATAGTAACTTTCAGTAACTATTTGGATTTTCCTTTTATTTCTTAAGTTTCGTTTAGCAACAGAGCGTATTCTTCTAGTCACACACTCTGTGGAGCTTGATTTACTTCAGGAACACTTTGAGAAAGCCACCTAGTTATCTCGGCAGCGCTTTGACACTCGATACGTTTCGGCAACAACTCTCGTTTAACGTGATGATTACGCGATTAGGTTTGGGACACTGATCTAGAGGGATGAACGGCGATGTTATTTATACCCCCTGTTGTGGGAAATCGAGAGAGAGATTCCATTCACGACAATTCGCTTATCGCAGTGCATTCTGGACGTTCTACCTGGTACCATAAAGAAGGCAAATAAAATTTAGGCTTCTCTGTGAGATAGGCTTTCTTTCGTCAGGCTTCCTGTCGCCGGTTGGGGGAAGGGTGGGGAGAGGGAGAGAGAGGAGACGAAGGTCAACTCAAACGACAAATTTCTTTCGTTCCCACGATTGTCTGGCGGCATGCGAGTATGTAGGTTCCATACGCTCACAGTAACTGGCAACCATAAATTCCTGACTAACGTGCTCGTCAAGCAGAAAATTAGCAGCCGTTGCATGTCAACACAGTCGAAATCAATGGCTGTTGAGGAGTCACCGGGTTGGCTTATATGTGTTTGCGGAAATTTTTAGAAGTAATACCGCAAACGCAAATCCGGAATTGAAATTTTAACTTGTATTTTCTTAATATATGTTACAAGTTTTTTAACGGGGTCTTCGAGGGGAGAAAAAAACATCTGCAAATAACATTCTTTATTCCTAGACAGCTTTCGACCATGTTAGGTTATCTTCAGGGAATGAACAGAAATAGAATTAAGATAAGATCAGATAAGATAAATAAAGTTAGAACGTGTAGAGAGAGAGAGATAGGAAAGATAGAAATTAAAGTGTTGTGTGTGTGTTAATGTGTGTAGGATGATGTGTGAAGATGATAGAGATTTTTGCCAGGCTGCCTCGCTAACGCTTTCGTTTTTCTTTTTAATTTTATTTTATTTTTGTGATACATTAATATTTCAAGCATTAGAGCCTTGGTTTTCTTTTGCTCAATAGAGCGTTTGTATCATTTCATTGTTTTTTATTTTTATTTTATTTTGTTTTATATTTTATTTATTTATTTATATTTTATTTATTTATTCATTTTTATTTATGTTTAATGCTATTATGTAAATACTTGGTAGTCGCAATCGGTTTTCCTTTCTAGATGTTGCATTATGGTTTACTACCTATAGATCGGGTTATTTCATCTTTTTGATGTGATGCGTAATTTCCTGAATTGTCTCCAGAATTTCCTTAGATCCTTTTCTATCTCCATCTTACCTATTATGTTATCCCAGAGCCTTCCTGAATTTTTCTTGGTGATGGTGTCTATCCTGCTTCTAATTACGATAATATTTCTGTACCTTTCGATCGTATGACCCGATACCCTGATTTCATTTAATACATTTTGAAATGCATCCATTTCATCTTGGATCTCTTGGGTCCATCTAGATGCAGGTATGGTTCTGTATTCTATTGTTGGGGTGTGTAAATTATCCGCCTCTCTGATTTTACTGGTGATTAACTCTAGTTGTGCATCTATATCCTCTTTACTTTGGTTGTTAAGGGAACTGGTTTCTATTGCGTTTAAGTATTGTTTGAATCCATCCCAGTTTGGTTTGCTGGTTGCTTTTCTTGGCGATATTTTTATTTGCATGGGTGAAGTTGAGATGGTGGTAATTATGCTTAAATGATCGGAGGGAGTAGCTGGAACTGGCTGTGTGTGGTGATTTAAATTGAAGATTTGCTGGTTGCTTTTCTTTCATGATATTTTTATTTGTATGGGTGAAGTTGAGATGGTGGCCTATACGTATACTTGAGTCACAAATTTTGACTCTTGGGCACTTATGAGGATATCAAGGAAGGCAGGGTAACCTTCATCTTCGACTTTTAATAAATTATCATTAACTTTATCTAACTTCTCGTCAATTTCTTCTAGAGTGGCATTAATTAAGGGGTCAGGGATGTAATTTTCGAGGAGTCGTTTATAAGATCCCAGTTGGCTCGAGCGTAGCTCTTACGTTCTGGGATAGGGACTTGAATGGGGGAGGTTGAGATTTTAATAAGGATAGCCTGGTGGTCGTTGAGTATAGGAGGACCCGGCTGATTTATGTTTAATGTATGTGGAGAAGTTTGGTCAAATTTTTGTCATAATTTGTCTTTCAGTAAGTGTCTCAAGATTCCTGCCTGCTGGGTTGGTGGACGTGTAATCTGAGGCAGCACTCTTCGCATTGAGGTCTTCGGAAAAAAGAACGGTTCTGCCGTGAACACAAAGCTGCAGGAAGTTGTGAAGGGGCAAGTATCCTCTCCTTAGGGGCTGGTACCCTGTTTCCATGAGCAGGGGGCCCATTGCCGTACAGACCTCAGCAACGAATTATGACTCTTCGAGTCCACTTTTTGATCTGAAGTCAAGGCCTCTTTTCACAGCTATCACGCACCTGGAGAAATTTTTTAGCCTGCCTGTGTCGTTCATCCCATGTTCTGAGATAAATATACCGTCTGGATCTCAATGTCGTACTAGTTACCGTATAGTGTTTTTTTGTTCATCCAGCCGTCAGAGTTAAAATGTAATATTTTTAGTGTCTCCGTTGTCTAGTTCACTAATGATTCGGTGTGAGGTCATGTTGTTTTTTTGACTTATTCTCTTTCGAGCTTACGTTTTTGTGGAATGTTTGGTGACGTGATGGTATTTCCTGTTCGTTTTTACCTGTATTCGCCGTCCGTTAGAGAATAAATGTTTCGGGTGCTAGTTTGATCAAGCTTTGGAGTATGGCCTCCTCGACTTGTTTCTCATTGTAGTCGTTCAAGGTGAATTCCCATTTGTATCTTCCGGATAATCACTACATTCGACACATCAAAGACATCCATTTTCTTAGATGAAAGGGGACCTTTCAGCAGCGAATACCTTCAAGTTAATTTTTCTTGAATGTTAAGCGTGCCTAGATTCCCTCTTACAAGAAGAGGACGATCAGGTCCATCTCTGAGGCTGTGAGGTTTTCCGTAAGCGTGGCGAACATGGCATCCCCCTCAGGAGTCGCGGTCTTAGTCACCGTAGACTCATTATCTAACTGTGTGTGTGATAAAGTTTGTGTCCTGTGAAATTTGCGTATTGTTTTGTTTTTCGGAGCGTGTCTTTGCCTCCATTGCTGCCTGAGCCTGAATCCTAGGATCCCTGGATGGAGATGGCGTGCTCCTCCGGGTGGGGAGCTACTGGTAGCTAGTCTCGCACTGAGGTTTGAGACTAATCTTGAGAATCTCCTCCGACCGTGGATATGGGGTAAACCACATCTTCTCCATTCCATTATGCGTCAGCATTCTATTAAGTTCATCTGCATAGCACCCCTGTGAGGAGAAATTTGCAATGTGAGCATAATAGATGCAACACATAATTTTGCTCAAGTTCTCGTTCTCGACGTGGAGGTACGAGATATGAGGAAAATGGTTTTATTATTTTTCAATATAATAGTCTCGACTTAAATGCACTTGCGCCACTTGTTCCTGAGGCTTCGAATTACCGACAAACAGAAATCTTCCGATTGTTGTTCAATCCACTCCTGGACGGCGAGCTGGACATCTTCTCCTTTAAACATTTCCCGCGCCATGATTGGCCAATTTCTGTAATACTTATGTTCGCGTAGAACTACTATATATGATGTAGCAATTTTTGAATACTTCCATTCAGGGACTGGTTAACACCATGAATGCTTCCCTGAATATAGGCTACTTTCCGGACGGGTACAAGATGGCTAAAATCATCTTCATTCCGAAAAGAGGTAAGCTCCCGGACCAGGTGGCAAATTTTGCCCAATCTCTCTTCTGGAGATGCTCGGTAAGATCATCTAGAAGGTCATAGCGAACAAGCTAAAAGCTCAACTGAGCGAGTTAGGAGCGCACAACCCCCAACAACATGGGTTTCACCAAAAAAAGAGGCACAGAGACCGCCCTAGTGCTCCTAACAAAAAAAATAGCCTATTGCCCTAAGAACAAGTTCTATGTAGACATTGTGTTGAGGGATATGCAAAAAGTCTTCGATAAAGTCTGGCTAGAGGGATTACAATTCAAGATCCTCAACCTCCAGCTAGACCCAGTCCTGAAAAGGATCCTCTGTGACTTTGTCATGAACAGAAGGGCATGTCTCATGATAGAAGGACACAGAAGACCCGATTTTGAACTCAAGTCAGGCGTTCCACAGGGAAGTTGCATGAGCCCTCTGCTTTACTTGGTCTTTATCATCGACCTCCCAACGCCGGTGCATAGGGACACAATGTATCTGCAATTCGCAGGTGACATCACCCAGATCGTCCCGTGCCCGGTGACGAAATCAGGGGATCAGGCAGCGCGAACAATAGCGGAAATAAACAACATCACCAGTACGAGAGAAGATAAGAAGATAAGAACAAATATGGACAGATTTAAGATCGTCCCACTAAGTCGCACGTTGACGGACCCCATAATCATCGAGGGAAGGAGATAATGCTACTCCACCAAAGGCACTGTCCTTGGCCTAAAGTTCTCCGATCATGGATACGCGAGACACTACACGGAGAGGCGAAACCTGGCGAAGAGAGAAATCTCCAAGCTATACAGGTTTAGGGACCTTAGCTCGGCCAACATCAGGAAGATATACCTACAGTAGGCACTCAAACGGCTAACAAAACCTCAATGAGAAAAATGCAGAGAGTGCAAAACACTGCATCCCTACTGATCAACAAGGTCAGAAGGCGAGACGAATGCCGTCAGAGAGAGCTCCATGCATAAAGGAAACTAGACCCTATAAACATCTTCACCAAAAAATTGGGGAAAAGGGTCTAGTTGACACTTACAAATGATGTCATACCAGAATTACGGGAAATAGGTGGCATAATGGGCATCCCTGCTGACTCTACGGGAATGACACACGACGTAGCTGGTTCCCAAACACCAAACATTGCACACAGGAAAACATTACAGCAATATACACTTAACAGATACCCAAGATACAACACTATCGTTGCGAGACAAACACAAGATATACATAAAAACAAACAATCACAAGACAGGTAAATTGCCGAGCCAATAGCATTTAAAGGCTTGAATGCTCAAGTAATTAGCTAAAGTTAAATACGACAACATTTGACACACGAACAATAAGAAGAACACGCTTGTTAATCATAAATAAATCAATACATAATAAACATTACATGACACGAATAAGTAAAGTGAAATAACCAAAAATAAAAAGTCTGCGATGCCCTCCTACTAGGGCCCGCCCCCCCTATTTTTTTATTTTTTCACCTACTTTTATCTACTACTATGCAAAATTTTTCTAAGAGTGTATATACTATCATCATCATACTTCCATTTCTGTTCATTCCCTGAAGATAACCTAAAATGGTCGAAAGACGTCTAGGAATAAAGAATGTCATTCGCGGATGTTAAAATTAATAACGCTGCCACAACTGGGGACTTCAGACTTCAATAGAACATACATACAACATGACCTTTTACCTAATTATATATATATATATATATATATGTATATATATATATATATATATATATATATATATATATATATATATATATATATATATATATATCAGGTAGGAGGCCATGTTGCATACATGTAGTGTTGAAGTCTACCATTAGATACTTTAATTTGTATTCTCTTTATTCTCGTAACAAGTTTTTTGACTGGCTCTGTGATGCGAGAAAGAAGACTCACAAAACCCGTTTTATTCCCAGACGTCTTTCCAACGTGGCAGGCAATCTTAAGTGAGTGAGCAGAAATGGAATGATTTACAGGATGCTACAGTATATATAGTTTTTTTAAAACATTTGCGTTACAAAATTGATCCAGCGTTTATAAAAGGAGATTTTAATGGCTTTCTAACTTTAGCTGTTTTTCCGATCATAGAGAAGGGAAATTTTAAGGGCGATTTAAAGTCACCTTTTTCGACATACTCGTAAGTGGTAAAAAATTGACATTTATAGATGAAGGAAATTTCAAGGGCAGTTCAACTTTACCCTATTTTCGAAAGTAAGCGCTACAAAATTGACTAATCACATTTAAAGAAAACAGTCTTCTCCTTACTTCTGGTTGCCTTCTATCAATTTAATCTTCTGTCTTAGTAGGTTGGAAGCTTTCGATCCTCTTTAGCTCTTCATTTTATCTTAATATTCTCTTGTCTCTCTGTTGCAGATTAATTTGTTACACGAAGTTTTGTACAATTACGCATTAATCTGAATTGCATGTATAAATAGGAGTCGGTTCACCTTTCGCATTGGGTTTCCCTCTCCTGAAATTTTCTCTGTTATTGGCTCCATATTCTAGCAGGATTTTCATAGCTCTTCTGTCTTCTTTACTTATCACGTTGTTTAGCTTGTCCCACAATTTACACGCTCTGTTGTGGAGGGATACCTTTGTAGCTAGAAGATCAACCTCTTAGTCTAGGTCTCATAGCCTCCTTCCTGTACTCTATTTTTCTGGTGTGGGTGATGATATACACTGCTGAGTTCTGGATTCTATGGGGCTTTACTGCGTTCGACTTATGGACTCTGTTTAGAAGGATCTTCCATTTGCGTTCGTAATTATTGATGTTTTCGATATCTGCTGCCTGAATCTCGCCATGGTTTGGGCGTGTCTGTATACGCTATTTGCTAATATAGTGATATCGTCCGGTAATTGGATATATCTCGTAGAAGCGTAAACAAGGCTCGTTAGGTTCATAGTAAAGATAATGTAGAGGGGAGGACTTATGCAGCCCCACTGCGGTACCCCCTGAGGGACTTTGAAGATCAGTCTGTCATAGCCTTCCACTGTTATATATCCTGCCCGATCAGTTATATAATAGCAAAGGCATTTCGTAAAAATTAGGGATAGATCCAACCTCCTAATCTTGTACTTAAACCCGATCCTCCAAACTTTGTCGAAAGATTTTTGGACGTCCTTAGATACAATTTCGAGATAGTTCTTCTCGTTTCTCGCCTTTGCGATTGTCTCGACAAGGACAGCTAGAGCTGTTTCGGTGATTCTAAACTTCCAAAAACCGTTTTGGTGTTGGGGTTTTAGGGATATTTCCTCTAGATATTCCAGTGGCCTCTTTTTATTGCCATTTATGCAAACTTCGCCAATGTTTCCAGCAGTTTTATTGGTCTAAAGTTGCTCAGTTTGTCAGGAGGCTTGCTGGTTATGAATAGGATTTTCAATCTCTTTACAGAGTCAGGGAAATTGCAAGTACTGATCGTGACGTTAAATAGCAAGCCTATTTTATTGATAAAGGAGTCAGCTGCACTAGCTCAATACTTCCTAGTTATTCCTTATTTTCCATGCGCCCTCTACTTGGTGTTAAGGAGAGTAGTTTTGAGCTCTTGGAGAGTTGCTCCCTCTATACCAGGTTCTCTCGAAGCGTTGGGTATGCACAATTGTTAGGAAAGATCTCGAGGTGATATTTTTCTAGTTCCTCGACGATTCTTAACTCATGATACTTGCCAAAGTCCTGGTTTTCATCTGGAAAAATGGTCACGTATTGCACGTATCACAAGTGGTCACGTTTTGCAGGTTCGAAATCCCGGAGCTCTTTCGCTTATATCCCGTTATGCAGAACATCGAATCTTTGGCTGCCTCTTACCTCTTGCGATGTTAATCATTTTCCAGAATTTGGTTGGAATCAATTCGATTTCTATAGCCTCCACAAATTGGTACCATCTAGCATTTTTTTTACCGCCGGGGTAGTAATAAGGTCTTTCTTTATCCGCTGCAATTAAGCGCTATCTCCACTCTAGGGACCATCTAGCTCGATGACATCTCTCAAAGCGATGTATCGTTGTACAACGTCTGCAAACTGAGCTGTCCTGAGTGGACACGGTACTATTTCATCCACTTGAGCACCTGTGAAGCGACTACCCCACCGCTGAATACAAATTCACTTCTATGCCATAATACCTAACTGTTTGTCTCTGACTGGCATCGACCGACTGATTGTAGATTCCTTCTGTTTCGGTTGCTCCCAAAAGTAGCAGTTGCAATCCTGGGTGGGCTGATTTGAAATATCTTAGGGGCCTGCCCTATTGTAAAGAGGGTATCAGTGCATCTCCTATCCAACCTTCTCTCCTAAGACTCAGTAGGGAAGCAATAGACTGATTGGAGATACTTCTTGTTTCTTTAGTCAACGTAGGAAAGAAAGTGGGCAATGGGCAGGAAGAAGATAGTGCCGTGCCTGCTTTGATAGGACAAGCGTGACGTCGGACCAATGAACGTTGCAGAAGAGCCACCGTACCTTCGGGCCTTGCTTCGCCTAACCAATGAAGAACGTACTTCTAAGTCCCAAGTGTTCGATGAAATCTTCGAACAACTGGATATTGGCATAAAGAAGCTCATTGAACTCGGGAACTGATACATAGCCATATGCCATAATCAATTGGATTTAGAGAGACCTACCTCTAAGAAAGCATTAGATCAGCTTGCTCAAATCGGACTCGAGCCAAAACTAGCCTCTTCAGTCAACGCAAGAGAAGCGGTGATATGCAGCTAGATACGCCGCTGGGTAGGGATTAGGCCAGAGGAAGAAATCAGGAATGAAATAGATACTAATTAACCGTGTACAAAAGTGGCAGAAGTCATCAAGTTCCATGACCTCACGCAAATTTTCAAAATGGTCTTCGAGGAGATAAAGATGTCGGTTAAAGGCACAAATGACTCGGCTGAAACTCTTCACTATGGTCATTGCCTGTACGCAAATCTTGTGAGATTAGCACTTACACTCCTACTTCTCTTGTTTTAAAGTGGAGGACCACATCGCTCCCAACTGCCCTTAAAAAGAAAAGAGACTTTGCTCAGAATGCGGACTAGAATGGCCCTCCTGGATGCGTTGTGTCTTTCAGATAAAGAAATGCCTAAATTGCTGAGTGATACACAGAACCATGAGCATGCAGTGCGTTGTGCGCAGGAAACACAACAGATAGCCAACAGAGTCTACGCTTCTCCTGCCAACCAACCAATCCCACCGCCAGCAAAAAATAGTCCTTCAGTTATCAGATACAACCCTCAGTTTACACGCATACGTACAAAACTACGTGGCCTCTGGCTCATTCCCAACGAACTCAACATAATGCTGGAGACCAGCGGCATGGAATCCCCAAAGTTCACCTCCAACACTCCTTGCAAAGAAGTTCTGGCCCTACGGAGGGTAACTCCCACCCAACCGCCGCGGAACCTAATCAAACTGTAGAATTAGACCCGGGGGTTTGCCGGATTGGGGAAAAAGTCGTCGACAAGGTATAGATCGATGGACTCAAATAAAAGATCTGGATGCTCGGGTTAATGCCCCCCCCCCCTCACAAGCAGCAGAGCCGTGATAATATTTGTGTACCACATCGGAGCCCCATTTGACCTACTATCTGGAGTTTCCCAAGGAGTTTATCTAAATCCCACCCTCTTTACGATCTATATCAGTGATATAGATCGTACGTGGACAACATGGACTAGATTGTGACTCGCCATTGAGAATCTGGAAGAGGGGTGTCGAAGGCGACTACAGCTGAGGCACAGAAAATCTCCAGGTACGAAGAAAAATAGAAGATCCACACAAACCAGACCAAATTCATTGCAGTTGCGATTGGCAGAAGGAAGACTGAGCCCATCCTACTGGGAAACTCAACAATAGACTATTCCTCCAGCGCGAGTATCCTAGGCTTCAAAATCTCTAAGTGCTGCATTGGAAGCCCCATCTACTCGAACGTTCAAGTTGCGAAACTTGAACTCAGCCAAATCCCCCCGACTTCGTAACCTTAGAAAAAAAACAAAAATAAATTATATGCATCCCTAGTAAGAACGAAGGTGCTGTACCTAGTAGTTCCACTTACCCCCGCTTCAAGGACCAGGATTATTCAAATGCAGAGGGTAGAAAATCGGGATCTACGTTTCATACTCAACGCGAAATGGGACAATTTCCTCACGTTGAGGGAGCTTCATCTGAGAATCTGGTTGGAGACGGTTATGGCTATCTGTTTTCGCGCAGCACCGCCATCTGGATCACCCTGGAGTCGACTCTCCCAATCTCTATTGTAGACGACTTGTTCAGGCTACAGGACCGGCAGAGATACAAGTCATACATGCCTCAGCCCAAACGCTGGCCAGACTGGCCAGCTACAGATGACCTTACACCCAATTGCATCCACACTATAAAGTGATTTAAATAATATCGCTAACTGAAACATTGTACTTATAAAACAAATTCTAACCAAATTTCCCGAATTCACGAGGCAAACTTTCTAACTCCTACGGTATTTAAATTTCAACACTTTTATTCTTTTCCCTTGTACCCTAATCGACGGATGTGTGGAGAAGGTGCTTCACTTTTTCACCAGAAAAAGTGAAGACTATATTAATATATATATATATATATATATATATATATATATATATATATATATATATATATATTTGTACATTTAGGTAGGAGTTTTTCTTTTATGAATGTTTTATTAAAAGGAAGGTCCAGCTGAGCTCTGATTAACTTTTTATTTGCTTCTCTAACTTTCTAATTACATTTTTTTTTGTCTTGAGTTAAGTTATGAATAAGGATTCCAATATTCGACCTTTTCGGGAATCTTCTGGGGCTATACTGATAAATATAAAGAAATTTAATACTATAAATAATAAATATGTATAGATAGTTTACAAGTTTTAGAGGAGATACATTCAATGTATTATTTGATACATAAAAAAAAGAAAATGAATTCCAAATTAAATGAAAAATATTTAGTTTAAAATGAAAAATATTATGGTAAATCTGTAGAATGAGAATTTTATTAGTATTAACTATCTAATCCTTTTGTCTCTTCTTAGTTTGGGATAGATTCAATGATTTTCCGGGAAGTGCGGTCAGTTTTCTGTATATTATAAATGTCTACACATATTTACTATTTATACTATTGAATTTCCTTATATTTATCAGTATACCCCCAGATCATGACAGAAAAGGTCGAAAGGTTGCTCTGGCCAATAATAGATATATTATGAATATTTGAATCCTTATTCATAACCTTTCTCAAGAAAAAAAAAAGAAATATAATAAGAAAATTAGAAAAGCAAAGAAAAAGTTAATCAAAGCGACCATAACGGGATATCGATGATTATCAAGAGAAACTCATTACAGATATCATCACCGCTGAGAAAAAATTATAATAGGACCAACCGGGAAAAATACGAGCGGATGCTTCAAGATTACGCACCCGCAGATCAGGGGCCTGCAACGCTTGAAAAGATTCCCGAGGAAATACAGCGGCTAAATAAAAGATTATTGCAAGTAGATCAATAGTTAATGAATAAAACAGCATATAGAACAAGATCCGCCTAAATATGGACTGAAAATATGAAAGATTTACATCGTGATATAGGAAGAGTATATGAAAGATGCATCGGAGCAGGACTAGCTCGATATATGAGCAAGGAATCTAAGAGAAATAAAGATGGGTTGAAATCACCTTTTTCTTGAACAATTTTGGCAGAGATGTCAGGATACTATAGAAAGACTCAACGATCAAGGTTCACTCAACGTAATCTGCAAAGGATTAAAAGATTATTAGGATCAGTTCTAAGGATGAAAATAGAAATTAAAAATGAGGAAAGAGAGTTAAAAACGTTGTAATATGAAATTGAAGTATATTCAGAGAGCACTAGGAGAATATTTTTAAAATGAGCTTAAAAAAGGATTCTGACTTATACATAGAATTTGAGAATCCGATAATAGAGCAGCTAAACGCCATTTAAAGGACACACCCTTACCACGAAGTGGAACAGCCCGAAGAAGGCAATTAAGATCGAATTACCATACCCACCATACGTTAAGAAAAAGCGCCGCGCCACTTACGCTTGAGCAAATTAAACCTCACCAAGGCGTTACAATGCATCATAAAGTAGGAATAAACATCATCAACGCCTGTATTAAAACAGCCTATTTCTCTAAATATGATCTTCTTAGATAAATGAGCAGAGCCACCGAATAACAAGCAAAAAAAACCTACAGTCCAATATCCTTTTTGGAATTTAGAGGTAAGCTATTTGAGAATATCCTCAAAAGAGACTCGTCGAACATTTGGAGGACAGCCCATTATTTAACGAACTCCAATAGGGCTTCAAGAAAAACGAAGCGCGGAAGTAGCAATCTGCATAATAACCGAAAAGATTTCCTAAGCGAAAAAACCGGGAACTATATTGATATTGTGTGTAGAGACTATTGAATGTGTTCGATAATGTTTGGCAGCGGAGCATGCAATAAAAAATCTTGGAACTGGGATTAAACAATAAGCTGGAAAAAATTTTCTGCGATTAAGTTTTGAAGGGGAAAGTACGAGGGGTGGTCAATAAGTTTCGCGAATCGGTAGGGCAAAAGAGAGGTAGGGGGATGGCTGTTTGTAGGGGGGTTAGGACAAGTTATAACAAGTCAGGACCTGCAGCCTTAAGCTCCCGCCTCGTCTATTTAAGAAGCAGTAGCTGATCGTAGATCGTCAGTCACAAATTTTTCAACAATAGAAAAGGTTAATCACCGCGCAGTGATCAAATCTTTGACCAAGAAAGGCAAAAATTCAAAAGAGATCTATGAACGCATGGTTGCAGTGTATACAAACACCACCCCTTCCTATGCAACCATTGCTCGCTGGAATAGGAAATTTTATCATGGTCGTGAGTCCCTTGAAGATGAACCCCGTCCAGGACGCCCGTCAGACGTATCAACGAGGAGAATGTAGCCCGTGTGGAGAAGATGATCCTCGAAAATCGACACGTGAAGGTCGAAGAAATCGAGCGAGAACTTGGAATATCACTTGGAAGTGTTAACAACATCATCCACGACAATTTGGCCATGACCAAGGTATCTGCCCGTTGGGTCCCTAGAAACATCACGCCCCATGATCGACTTCAACGTCGTCAAAGTCCACAAGGCCAGAGTTGCACAAGCTGGCCTGTGTCAGTGCGGATTCGAGAAACTAAACCATCCCCCCTACAGTCCAGATCTGGCCCCTAGCGACTACTTTTTATTCCGCCAGCTCAGGCTGCACTGCATAGATGACGGTTTGGGGACGATGAAGATGTCCAGCTCGCCGTCCAGGACTGGATTGTACAGCAGTCGGGAGATTTCTGGTTGTCGGAAATTCGAAACCTCAGGGACAAGTGGCGCAAGTGCATTGAAGTCGAGGGTAGTTATATTGAAAAAAAATAAAACCCTTTTCCTTATATCTCGTTTCCTTATATCCGAATTGCAAAACTTATTCACTGCCATTCGTATATATCGGTTTAAGGGGAGATAACATGTCAATTTTCAATCTTCAGAATCGGTTACCCCACGGCAGCTCTCTTTACCCATCGCTGTATTCTATATACTCTGCAGATATCCCAGTACACTGGACAGAAGTCTTTCCCATAACACCGGAAAACAGCGAGGAATTCGACCAAATGTATAAAGGCTATGTTAATGACGCATTTCTCCAATAACAACACAAAAGCTCATCGAAACTATCAAAATATTCAAACAAAAGGCCCAAAGTTTGTCTTGAAGAGCTAACCATAATATAACCTACCTTCCAACGCAAGTACTAATGAGAATAGCGAACGTTCTCTGACTCATTCAAACTTGCAATAATTATATTGATTTCCAAAACTCCCAACATGTACTGAACTAGAGGCCTATATCTCTCCTAGATTTCATTTGCAAGATCTTTGAAAATCTCATAGCCAACACACTAAAAAGCCAGCTAACAGACAGCAAAGCGCACAACTACCAGCAACAAGGTTTCCGGAAGGTGAGGGGAACCCTCATTGAGCAGGCTATATTAACATAAAAATTATGCAAATCCATTGCAGAAGAGTAGTAAGCCCATTTAGCCCTCAGAGTAGCACAAAAGGCCTTTGAAAAAGTTTGAAAAAAGCAAATACAATATAAGATTTTAGAGCTTCATTTAAACCCAGTGAACCAAAGGATCATTAGCGACTACCTGATGGATAAGAGGGCACAGATACAGATAGCGGGCCACAGGTAACCTGCGCTTAAGCCTAGAGGTTGAAATGCCGCAACGCAGCTGTCTCAGCATTTTTCTGTACATCATTTATTCAAGTGACATACCAACGCCAATAAAAGAAGATGTAGGTACTAGCACTTTGCAGCGACATTACGCAGATTGTGCCAGTTATGTATAGGAATGAAAGTGTGCAAACAGGAGAGACGGCAGCCAGGATTGAAAACAACTCGTTCGAGGAGAAATGGAAGATGAAGACGAACGCTCCCCCCAAATATTATATCCCCATTAACTGCATCAAACTACCCAATGTTTATGTTGAAGAACAACGCTATCGATACACCACGGAAGACACAATATTCGAACACAGAATTTCTCACCAATGGGTATTGACAACATATCAAGTACAGGATCACATAAGCAAATAAATAACTTGTCAAGCTGTTCCGCTTACGCAAATTGAACACCAAAAACATCCCAAAGTTCAATTTCGGCTACATTATATCTAAATCGATATAAACAATGGTCGTCAAAGAGACATCCAGCATAATGACAATAAAGGAGATGCAGTTTGTCCAGAACAAAGCTTCTTTGAAAAAAAAATCACATAAGAAAACGTGAACATATCACACGAGAAAAAAACACACAAATGAGCATCCTTACAACCAATCCCCAAACTAATACAAGTACACGCTAAAAAGAGGAAACGTGATTGCAAAAGTAAAAATCTTGCCGGAACCTGAACGAAGTCCTTACAGAGAGTTGACTAGACTAATAAAAAAGATATCCAGAATATAGAGATTCTTGAGCGGAAGGATAAAAGCTCTCGAGGAGATTTTATAAATTTTCACCTAAAAAATAAAATAAATAAAATTATTAGAAATCTATACATATATAAATAGTTAGGCAACAAATTAAAACAAAGAGTTGAGGGCCTAAACACAACGTGCACGAGAATAAAAATGTTTTTAAATGCTGTTTACCTCAGTTTTAAAACTCTGACAGTCTAAGACGATATTCCTTTCCCCCTTTTTAGATCAATTCGTAGGCAAGATATATAAATGAATAAAAGTACAATAAAGTCTAGCATGGGAGAGAAATAGTGCAAGATTCAATAGGCCAAACCTAGTTACCAATTCTAAACTCCAAAATACTTTCTTGGAAACCAGAATTCTCACGGATTTTAATTTTAAAAGAATCAATCACTTTAAAATGTAAATAGGAATGTTGCCAAGCTTGGTCCTTTCATACGGAAAAACAAATCATGGCCATATTCGAGCAATCAGCTATTAACAATATTCACCAATATTCATGCTTTTTGTCAATAAAATGGTATTTCATTTCATCGCAAACCGTTTTTTTCCCCAATCATAGCAACCTTTTGAGACAAAAAATAAACACCAAAATGTAAACAACTCGTCTAGTCATTCTTACATAATAGTCTATTGAGGGAACAGTTTTCATCTATTTCTAATTTGATTAATTACGAGTATAACTTTGAGAACGAATATGGTTTATTTTGATTTAATTTTTAAAGTTGAAGTTTTTAAGTTAAAAATTTTAGGGTTTTTTTTCGAGATGTTTGGGAACATTCTATATATTTAAATGTTTACATGTTGATGAGAGCTAGTTTTTAAACCATCCTTTCTCACTTTTATCTTTCAAGACAATACTTGAATTACTTTCTGGTCGATTAATATTATTTTGTTTATTTTTCTCCCCCTCTTGTTGTATACGTGAGTTTTCTGTAGAAATTTCACTCAAAGAGATTCATCAATGTAATTAAATAGATTCTTTATGAGGAACGTCTTTCCAAGATCGCTTTTGCAAATATTCGTGGAAAAAGTGGAAAAGTTAGGAAAACGTATGAGAGTAACACTACTCTTAGTAGCTAAAAGTCAAAATTATCTTGTCTGATAAATAAGAGAGAAACACAGTTCTCGGAAACGTGTGATAAATGGGTCTCAATGTAAAATAATCTTACAGCCAAAGCAGAGGTTCCCAAAGCGCGGAGATCAATCACTCTTTTGTTTGTCCAATGCAACCGAATCTGGTTTTGGTGATACAATTTGAGCTAAAATGGTGTTTGATGGAAATGGATTTAAATATGAGCTTTGCAATTTCTCTTAGAGACAGAATAAAACGTAAATTGGATTACGTCTTCGCTTTCGCGCATTTACTTCTCTGTTGCTGGATTAGATTAATGTTGAACCTGTCCATCTGTTTATTATATATCTTCGAAGATCATGTAGAAGCTTTGGAAGGTTTGCACACTGCCGCTTCCTATCGTTCCAACGAGTTTACTTGGACAATATATCTACAATAAATTTTCACTTCCGCAAACTTCACTTTTTCTTATCGGGCTTTCTCTACAAATTATTTCATGCAGAGATATCCTCGTTGGTTTTCGCTGGATTAAAAATTAATATAAAGTATAAAATTAACTTTCTCATTTTGTTGACATTTTAGATATTTGAGATATTTTTTCTTATTATTGAACAGTCTTCCTGCTTATTGTTTTCCTCTTTACTTCCATTTGTCTCTTTTTCCCTCGACAGTGAATCCGTTTCCTGAATTCTTCATGCCGATTGTTTGTTTCCTGCTTTTTCCCTCTTTCTTTCCCTCTATGTCATCCTTTTATCTCACCTATGCATGAAAGCGGCATTATTCATCGAGAAATCTTGACTGGAATGCGACATAGCCACCCACATCTTCAAGAAAGATTCTCAATAGAGCTCATTAGAGTGGCAAATATTAAAAGATTCTCAATAAAGCCGCGCTGAGTGGCAGAGATAACAGATTACCAATAAAGCGCCCCTGAGTCGCAGAGATTAACAAATTCTTAATAGAAGCCAGTTAAGTAGCAAAGATTAAGGATTCTTAATAGAGCCCTGCTGAGTGCCAGAGTTAACCGATTTCCAATAGAGTTGCGCTGTGGCTAAGATTAAGAAATGGCAAATAAAACCTTTCCGAATAACAAAGATTAACGGATTATTAATTGACCCAAGCTGAGTGAAAGAGATGAGCAGATTACAAATAAAGCCCGTCTGAGTGGCAGAGATTGAAGGATTCTCAATAGAGACCAGCTGAGTGGCAGAGCTGAGCAGATCACCACTAAAGTCTTGTTAAGTGGCAGACCTTAATGGATTCTCAATAGAACCTTACTGAGTGGAAGATTTAATGGAATTACTACTAGTCTATAAACCTCCCTTTTGCCATTCTTTTTCCTTATTTTCTTTTTAATTTTGTGTTTTACCCAGAAATAAATTGCAGGGAGGTTCTAAATAACGACTTCATTTTCAGTGCCATTTATTTTTCCTTTTTAATTGCGTGCAATTAATTAAACCTTTTGGATTTTGGTTAACTAATTTGAACGTATGTGGCGTTTTGGTAAGTATCTCGACATTTTGAAGTATATTAGATAAACCTTCTTGAAATTTTAGGATATCGTGACAAAACAGAATTGAAACAGTGTTCTTCATCTTTCGTGTGCAAGTATTGGTTGGAGGATAAGGAGTGACCACACAAGAATATCCTAAAATAAAAACCTCTTTTCTAAAGAACTATAGTCTTACCGTTTCTCTATTGCTCTATAGCAAATTTTTCTTTAGTCGCTTGCGAGTCTAGTCGTGAACGATTCTGCATCTTACTATGTCGGTCTGTCGTTTGGTCTCCGTTTTTCTTTTTTTTTCTAATAACATTATAACTATTCAGCCGATTCTAGAGAAATTTGAAAACCCTGTGTCGTTTTACATTCTCTTTCGAATTATATAATTGCTAAAGTCCTCCCAAGGTTATTCTGTGAATTATTTTGTTTCGGCAATAGCATCCGATTCTAACGAAAGATAAAACCCTTATGTTGTTTTACATTCTCTTTCGAATGATATAATTGTCCAAATTCCTCCCAAGGTTAGCCTTAATCTTCAGGCGGAAGGTATGATATATACAATTTGACCATAGGAAGCGAACGACTGATATATTGAGCGTATGGCAGCTTCAAAAAAGTTGAGCGAAATCGGATTCTAACCGTGCTGACATCAAATGAGGGAAGGTTGTAATGGTTCCTAAGTTTGTATATATCTATAGCTGCATGATTTAGTTCTTGACAAGCCTCGATTGGTGATACCCTTGTTTCTGGACGCAATCCTCCGGATGTAGTTTTCTTGGGAGTTTGGGTGCCTTAAAAAGACGCCGTTTGACTCGGATGACCTATGATAGTCCCTTGTGGCTTATGTCATCTGTTATATTATATTGTGGGGTACTTTGATTTTGTCTTTGCTGGCGATTATTGATATAGTCCTATGTGGGTGGGTTTTGACGGTTGCGGATGACCTTTGATAGGTCCTTGTGACTTTTGTCATCCGTGAAATTATGTTATGTTATGTTATGGCTCCGTAAACGTTCACCAAGCGTTGGAGAATGTCAATTGGTTCAACTTCTTCTACAATGAGGAATCCGCTGACGCATCTCTGCTTCTGACGCACGTCCATGATAGGAAGGCTTTCTTAGACTGTCAATATCTTCAACAGGAAAATGAAAATTTTAGGTTATAATATAGATCTATCCTGAAGTACGAGTAATATCTATCGATTTTATTGTTGAATATATTTACTTAGAGGCTTAGAATAGCTTGTGATGCTAACATCTATATTTGAGTAACTTAATTCTAAAGGACGCTCGCTTGTCTTAATAGAAAGGCAGTTCACACTTTATATTAGTATTTTTAAGACTTTGATAAGTTAATCGGGCAAACTACGAGTTCCTTAGTATAAGGAAATAATAACATTATATTATACTTTATATTCAGGAGGTACTTTTGGCGCTCTATGTTGAACACGTTCTAACGATGCTAGGCCCTTTTTCATATAAATAGATCCCAAATTGTATCGTTTATTCTGACTGAGGTTTAAAAAGCGCACTAAATATTGGAGAAATATTTTTTTTATTTACCCCGGAACTCAGCTTTGAGCGATGTTACAATACGTTGCTTACAATATTTAGATCCTTTGAAATTAAGAGAATCAAATTCTTTCAAACGAAACAGCATTGAGATTATGATCACACGTGGTATACACCGGGTATGGGTTTTGGTGAGGGAGCAACATCCCCTTACCCTTATCTTTTTTAAATCACAACTACCACTAGAAATTGCTGTGTAAATTTTTGAAGTCATATCGAGATTTTCCTCCATTATACAAGTTTGTTTTTCCGACCACTTGGAGATAATAGTTAATTTATAGCAGTATTGGCCAGAGAGCCTCCCGATCTGATCAAAATACATTCAACCCTTTCGCGAGATTATTATGCTGGCGTTAGGAGCTGCCATTTTTGTGTAATTAACACTGGTTTATAAAAGTTGCGTGTTCCAATCCTTCCGACCCCCCTACCAATACGTGGAGCCTTTTTTTAATAATTTAAGCTACCAATGAATTTTCCTTTTTACAGGCTATGTTCTTTTGGTGCACTTTTATATCCACCAATTTTAAAACGTTAATAAAATTATTTTTAAACCGCTTTTAGCGTTAAATTCATTCTTTGGTTTACTCTACTTTAAATGTTTAAAGTCTTCCTTGGTCTCAAATTTCAACCTCTTTATTTGCTTCTTTACTTGGCTCATCTTTATCTGGATTAGAAATTAGCGTAGATTTTTCCACCTACATGAAGATTCACTGAGGAATCACCACCCTGATATTGATAGAAGAGGCGATTGAACCCTTATTTCAAATCTAGAAATCATAAAAGAATAAAAGAATCACTTAAATTACCAAAATATCTGTAAAACCTAAAGAGAAAGGAAATGGAAATGAAATTAATACAAATCAATCTAAAGGCTCAAAGAGAGGGAAGCTAGAAAACAGGAATACATGAAAGAATAAAGAATTTATTCACTCGCATAAGAATGTATTCACTCGCAATTTGAAAGATTGGAATTAAATAAGAAGAAACTGTAATAATCTGCCATTATCCAATCACATCCAACGTGCAATTCGAACATCAACCACTCTTCCACAATAGTTTTTGCCATTTTTACAAAATATTTGGCAATGTATTTAAATAGAGATTATTGCTATATTAAGGCGGGAATTTAAATCGGTATTCGTCTCTGAAAAAAAAATAACGGTAATGATTACGGATGTGCGTTATTCAATGGAACTCAGCTCGCCATGCAGTACTATAGTGTAAAAAAAATGGATCTAACTATTACTCCATTTATCCTTGAATATTTTTGGCCTAAAATTTTTATATGAAAATGCAAATGAAATTAACTGCGGATATTACACTGAAATAGCTTGTGAAGAAGAAAAATTGAATTATTTCATTAAATAATCTGTTACTCGCAAAAGAGATTGTAGGCAACAACAACTCTCCACTAAAAGTACATAAGTGCTGAAAATCTGCAAAATTGAAAAAAAAGTTGAATTTTTAGATGTTTATCCAAATAGAGCAGACTGGGTATTAGTGATACAGGGCAAGATCTATTTATGCTAATTATTTACTCTCTGATATTTGAGTTTTGAGGAATCGTTTTCTCCACGACCTTTGACACGATCTTTTCCGAATCGGGATCTGATGATATGCCATAAGCAAACTTTGTTTACCAGGACTCTTTCGCTTCATTATTTTCTTTGTGTTAGTCTATTCGGACGTTCTTTCATCCCTAAAATCATAAAATCCATTCTCCTACGCCAAAAAAAGTTCTTCCTCTCATATTTTAAGGAATCATAGCTATGAAGCGTAAGTAACCGGTCCTACTTAACCAAAGGGGCACTACAGTTTGTTGAGCAGTAGAAAAATTTGCTAGACGCTGCTTAAGTAAAGCTTAAATCCAGTGCCTAATAAGAGCCAATGAGATTAAGCTTTGCTCATGGTCGGAATCGGTTTCCACCTTTGTTATTAATACCACCTAAGTATATATATTCTCGGGATATATCACTATTATTTACCCTAAATAAGCATCCGTAATTCGAGTGGATATTTTCGTTAATTAAGGCGAAAAGACGAAAGGAATGTAAAGATATAAATTCCACTTAATAGCCGCCCAAAAAAGAAAAACTTGAGCTTTTGGGGGGATCAGGAGTTGAAAGCTGGGGTCTGACTTGCAGAAAACGGCACATGGGAAAATTTCCTCCGTCTAAATCCTAGTCGAAACAATAAATCCTCCAAAATCATCCGAGTGCGACTTATATTTCGTCAGATACTTTTCTAGGCGCTCTCGACGATAAGGTTTACTTTTTCTGTTGCAATAATCATGACCACTCCTAGACTTGGTTGTGTATCGTGGCTCTTCACCATGTAATTAATATAGGGTGTGGTATAATTATAAGACCTGAAGTTGGTGTTCTCTCTCTTGTAGTTTCGTAGGCTGTGTTATGCGATCAAACGCTTCCTTATGGGATGAAGGGAAATAAATATAGCTGGATTCTGTATTCCTCCTAGATAAATAGCTGAAATAAGCTTCGGAATGGCGAATAGTAATGGGAACTTTTTTCTTGATTAATAATGATAACTTTTTCTGACCCTTTTCCACAAAAGCGCACCTATATAAATAGTCATTTTATCTACTCATAACAGTACAAAAATTCAACCAATCAGGATTGATATACTACGGTATATTTATTTGAGAGTAAAAATACATATAAAAATTAGCGTTACAAAAAAATAGTTAATAGTGGGGGAAAAAGTTGAGCGGAGAAGAGAAAGTTACACAAGTACTAGTAAGAAAAGAAATGGGTTCTCCAGGTACTACAGGAGGCCAGATTTTTGTATATTTACTCAGTTATTTTAATCTTTTATATTAAATGATTTTAGTTCTCCAGGATATACTGGAGTACAAATATTTTACATTTTAAAATCAGGAAATTTTTTCATGACAGAGAATTATATCTCAGAAATTATACAATCATTTTTAATATATTGTTATCTTTTGTACAAATTTTACGAAGAACTTGTTCGTACTACCAAAAAATATGTTCACTTTTATCACTAAACTTTGTTATTGGCCACTAAATATTGTGTCCATTATTAAACACTGAAATATTATTCCTAATTGTTAAGTATTCAATATTGATAACTGTTTATTTACTGCTTTTAATATTTCACGAAGTCCAAATGCTTATAACTAAGTATTATTATTCACTGTTTATTTTTAGTTGTTTAGTATTAAATTTATTATAACCGTCTGAATTATTAACTGCAAAATATTGAATATTAAGCACTGTTTATTTAATGAGATTATTATTAATTTGCTTTGTAGGGGAATGGTCACTCCTCCCCCCCCCCTTTCCACTCTTGGTGCAGTCACAAGGCGGTTACCGCAAAGACATCACACGAAGGCATCGGCGGGTCAGTGCTTAACAGCAGTGTGGCACAACTCAGTGCCATGAAAGACCCTAAAGTTCAAAATGTAAGATCTCCCCCAGGAGAGTGAGATCCAGTTTCACGTCAAATAAGAAATTAGAGACGTGTTTCTCCCAATCTCGAAGGCTAACGAGGAGCCGATGTTTGACTTCGTGTGAAAAACCGTTTGGAAAAAGAACTCTCCTTGGGCCGTCCTCAAGCCCCTCCCCCCTTTATCACTCTCCCAGTGGGGTGACGAGGTATAAATGAGGAACTCTGAGGAAAATCGAGGTAGTATACGTCAGGCCAGGTGACGAAGTCCTCGGATCCAAAACCGAGCTACCTAGACTGGATAGGTAGTATACGTCAGTATCTAGGTGACGAAGTCTTCGGATCAAACCGAACTACCGAGACTGGAGAGGTAGAGTATTTGGCTCGCCAGACCAAAAAGTACCCTGCAAGAGAGGCAGGGCTTCCTCCCTTAAGGGGCTAAAAAGAAGCTCATCCTCAAGCTAAGTCCCTGGTTATAAAACTAAACGATAAGTTAACTTTGGTAAGTTTAACTTACTCTTGCTAGAGAGACTCCTCATATCCTGGTGCACCTTAAACACCAGGGGTATTACTCGTCCTTAAGAAATTAAGAAGAAGAAGGAAAAGGCTCCCCCTCGAGCCCGTTATTCGGTAGCCACACTGAACTCCTAAGTTAACTTGGTAAGGAACCAAGTTGAAATTATTCTCGCCAGAGAAATCCCCCCCCCGTTATAGTCGCCCTTAAAGAAGACCCTCCCCGAGTTCAGTCCTCGTCCATAAGGAAATAAGTAACGAAGAAGAAAAGCTCCTCCTCGAGTTCGTTACTCGGTGATCACCCCGCACTCCAAGTTAACTTGATTTAAGAAACAAGTTCGACTCACTCTCGCCAGAGAGACCACGACTGTCTAGTTGTTGCATAAAGCACCGTATTGGTTCTCGTCCTTAAAGACCCCCCCCCCCTCGGAAGAACGTGTGGACCCCCCAGCTGCCACCCGCCCTAAAACAACCGTGTGATCTCGCTCATCTACATCTAGCCGGCGGCACGCGTCCAGAGTCAATAACATTCTTGAGGCCCTTTAAACTCCACATGAGTCCGTAAGCCTAATTCTTATATTATTGTTGTGTGTAGAGAAAACGTTAACCAAATTTTGTGGGTAAACTAATTTAATTGATTTTTGTTTAGGATAATATTCAGAGTATTGCTATAGTTAATGTATAAAAGTTATGTATTCAATTGATAAAGGTAAAATATAAGTTTATTTTGGGATTATTTTGCGTTTCTCTTATATATATCCTTACGTGTTTCGTAACGGCTCTGTTCTTTAAGATATTCTTATAATATCAATATATTAGACTCTCTTGGCACTCTTTGAGTTAGAACAAAAAGGGGTGGAACTTCTACGACATGCTTAATCGCTTAACTTGGTTATTCTTACTAGCCATTAAATATTATGTTCTTAATACACCACTGTTTTTATTCACGTAACCACTGACTATTGAATGTTTTCATCATTAATCCATTAAACCTCTGAATTTTAGTATTATTATATGCTTTCTTGCTTTTTCTTTTTAACCACTGTCAATTAAATTAATTGACTTAATCTATGAATTTACTACTATTGATACTAAATATTATATTCATTTTTAATCACTGCTTATTATTTTTAATTGATTATTATCCACTGTTTATTAAATGTTTTTATTTTTCCTTCATTTAATTACTGAATTTTCTTATTGTTAACTATCCTTCCAGCTTTCTGCACACGACGCTCCTGTGCCCCTGTTTTTGGGGAGGCGTGTTTAGTTGGAGGTTTATCTCCATTAGATGCCTTACCCCCCTTCTTCTTTAGTGAGCGTCTCAATATCTTCTTCTTTTTCTCACACAGTGACAAAAACGGCTCAAGTGTCGATCAAATTGAGCACGCCCACGCTGAGCTTACCGAACAGGCTCTTATAGACAGTACCCTTGTCTGGTTTCGCTGGTCCGCTAATACACCTAAGCGGGACCTTTGGTGCATCCTGTGCCGTCATTATTACGGGTGGGCTTCCCTTGAAGAGGGGGCACACTTTTGCTTCAGTAGATGGACTCTTTCTTGATTTGGGACTCTCTATTATGTATTTTAATTTATGGGGGAATTGTGGTTATTTTTCCTAAAACAATATTCGGTTTTTCCTTTTGGGGAGAAGAGTGCCCCCCTCGTGAAAAACCGCCGCCTGGATGTAAAAAGGGATTTGCCTTTGGGTGGATGATGAAAGATGGATGAGATGAATCCGGGTGGAATCCTCTCGGGGGTGTGATTGTACGGCTGACTTATTGACAACGCCGCCCTCCAAAGGGTTTTGAATCACTAACCGCTCCCCAACATACCATATAGACGGTTGTATGTCCCTCTATGGTCCTGGAAGGGGCCTTCGCCGTAATAGGCACCGAAGGTTGATGTCTGTCCATTGTTCGGAATATTTCTGGCATTGTTCTCTACTATAAGCTAATCCTCAAACCAGCTTCCTCCAATGCCCCCAATTATGCCAATGCAACTGCTAGGCATAGTTGGGATGAAACATGAATAGCAAATCCCTCTCACATCCGATGGCCGTTCACGCAAGGGGGCTAGGCCCGGGGACTTAGGCAGTCATCTGCTTAAGTGGGGCCGCTAGAAAGAAATATGAAGTTTGTATGATGGTGACTGGTGTTGAAAAATGAGTATTAAATCAATTTTGGAAGTTTTCGGAGGTGTTAGGGAAATTTTTCCTCAAAACTTTCCCTCCTTTGCCGGATATGAGATGCTGTCGGAGCTCTATTTTACCGGGAACTATACACCGTCCGATATACATTCATGATTTTGATTGAGTTAAAGTGGGTGCATGTAAGGGAGGACGATAGGGTGTGTGGGTAGATAGAGAAAATAGACAAGCGGAGAAAAGAGAAAGAAGTGTGGTAGGGTGCAAAGAGATGCCTAGAGTCTGGTGATCAGACCTATCACTTTTATTATTTTATTGGTTGCGTGTATTCTTTCTTGTTGCTGTAGATTTGTAATAATTATAAAAAATTATTTATGGCGTTCAAGCCACTTTTCTTGATAATTTTCAGTTTATTTGGTGTATGTTATGCATTGCTTATTTGTATGTGTTTTTTTTTAATACATTCAAGTGCGTGTTTAATGTTTGGGTATTTTTGTGTGCGTGTGTATTTTAGTTTTCTTGTTTCTTCAAGTTGGTGATTATCGTCGAAATCGGGGGTTTTTCGTAGTTGTATGTTCATTTGTCAAGTTCGGTTTTCTTCTTCTTTGATGTTTTTAGGTAATACATCTCATTATGCGTAGAACAGCACTTCGTTCCCACGACAGTTAGCTCTTCTGTTCTCGTTAATCAGCTGGGTGATTTCATCACTCAGTCCCGATTAACCAGATCCTGCATTTTCCGGGTCCGTTATTCTATTACTTTGTTAATGGGAATTATCCCCGCCTCTCTGTGCAGATCTTCTTGCCTGCGTGCACTCGTGATTAGGTACATGCATTTATTTTGCACTACTTGAAGTCGCCTCTTTTGTGTTTTTGAGACACATGAGAGGGTGGAGGCGGGGTAAAGTAACATAGATCTTACAAGGGCATTGTAGATCTTCTTCTTGTTGCTTTCATGTAGATTTCTAACTGTATATAGAGTTCCAACAGCGGTCGAGGCTCGAGAAATTCTTTCTTTGACGTGCTTCTTGTACCCGGTAGAGGTGATATTCATACCGAGTACAGTGCATTCGTTGGTGTAGGGGTATCGGGTATCCCCCACACGCACGTCTACCTTTAGGGTGCATCCAATGGGGCCCACCTTGAATTTCTCTTGGTTTGTTCTTATCTTCCACTGAGCCTCGTAGTTGTTCAGGTTCGCGAATTCCATCGCTGTCATGCGAGCTTGCCATGGCGCATTCCTCCATGGAGATACGATTATCTGGCTGAAATCATCGGCGTACTTATTATTGAGGAAAGAGGGGTACACAGGGGCTGGGACATACGCGGTGTATATGGAGTAAAGGGTGGGGGCAGACACACTCCCTGCAGGAGGCCCACAGTGAGCGAAAACTTTGGTCCACCCGTGCACCCTATACTGACATATGCCGCTCTCTCCATGACATAGTCACAAAGAGTTCTTTCTAAGTTTTTACTTAGACCTAGCCGTAAGATCGTAGAAAGGATGCCCCGCTGCCACACCATATCAAACGCTTTTGATACATCCCGACATACGATATCCACATAACTCCTGTCCCGTTTGGCTTGGGAAAGCTTTTCCGTTATGACATTGATTGCCATTTCCGTACCTTCTAAACCAGAATTGACATGGGTTGTAGAGGGAGTTTTCTTCCAGGTGAGACACCAGTCTCCCGTTGAGAATCTTCTCAAAGAGCTTCCCGCCAAATTCCAGGAGTGAAATTGGGCGGTAGCTCTCTCTCAACGTTGGGTCCTTTCCGTGCTTGGGCAAGAAGATCATCTTTGCCGTCTTGTAAGCATCTGGAAAGTACCCTGTATTCAAAAAAGCGTTAAAAATACGTCTCATTCCTTCGATGATGTTAGCTGGTGCCTTTTCGAAGTTTACCTTCGTAGGCCCCTATTGGCCTCGGGGTTTTTGTCAGAATGAGCTGAGTGCGCCAAGAATCTCTCATTCGGTGATCTCGGCGTCTCTGTCACGCAGTCTATCCACCTGGTGATGAGGATGCGTTCGGTGTATTTCCGTGTCAAGCTCGTCTACGATGTTGTTTTAGAACTCTATCAAAATCTTCGCTTACTTTTTCTGATATGCTGAAGATTTTTTCACAATAACGCCGGAGTATTACTTCGATGTTCCTCTCTTCTGTTTCAATGGATCCGTCTTCTTTTTGGATTTCCTTTTTTTTCTTTTTCCCAGATAATCCTCTGAGACTTTTGACTTTCTTCCAAAACTCTTTGGAAGATGTATCTTGATCGAGGCTCTCGATCGCATCGTCCCATTGTCTGGGGTTGTTTGAGGATCAACTGGTTGAGCTCTTCCTTGATCTCTCTACTTCGATGTAGCGAGTCAACTAATGCATTTCTGATATTCAACTCGTACATGACTCTCAATTCTCTGTAGAGTTCTTTCATGTACTCAGTCCACCTGTATGAGGAGATGGTTTTATACTGGGTTTTGGGGATGCAAGCCCTATCTGCATTCATAAGATGTTCGTTGAGGTCGTCTAGTGCCTCGTCTATCTCCTCAAGAATTGCCTCGTCCAGATTTGGTGGGCGATAGGCCTCGAGGAGACCCACGTACCGTGCCCAGTTTGCTCTCCTGTAGTCTTTTCTGACTGGAGCTGGGACTTTTATGGAGTTCCTGTTGATGGTAAGTAGGATCCCTATATGATCACTACATGGTACCTGAAGTAGTTCCATGTAGTAATTGAGTGGCAGCTGACGATTAGCCAGACAAATGTCTGGTTTCGTGGCACTACTTCCTCGAGTATAGGTTGGGAAGTCCGGGCCTATTTTATGGACCATATTTCGGTCAATCATAGTATCCAGGCACCTTCCATTTACATTGAAGGTCCTGTACCCAGATTCCTGACATCTGGCATTCAGATCCCCCAGTAATATGGTGCGGGTCCTTCTGCCAAATAGGCCAGAGAGAGAATGGATTGGCAAATATTCTCGTCTCGGCGGCTGGTGCCCGGTTGCGATGACCAGCTTTCCTATATCGAGTTCGACCTCTATTGCAAGATAGGATTCTTCCAAGTTTCTTATTGGTTTATACTTGATCCCTCTTTTGATTGCGATGGCGGCACCGTCGTACCGCTCTTGAGAGTAATTCGTGATTAACACGTCGTAGTTCCAGATCTTCATTTTGGAGCTACGAGTGTAAATCCCATGTTCAGAAATCAAGATGACATCTGCATCAATCTCCCTGAACAAATTTCCGTAGAGAGTTCTTTTTGCTGTCCAGCCGTTAGTATCAATTTCCATGATTCTTAGTGAGTTCCTTCCATTGTGTGATGTATTTACCTGTGTTTCTTCTTCGTCTTTTTCCTTTTCTTGGCCTGTGGGGCGGGTCTGGAGTGCCCAGGCTTTTCGGATTCCTCCGATGAGTGAGACTCTATGACCTCTTTCAATCCCAATAACGCTATCCTTGAATGCCCTAGAGCACACGGGGTCATCAGGCACGATGATGAAAGGCAAGTTATTGGCCTTTAGATGCGTGTTTAAAACCTGGCTGTAGCATCCAGGTTTTACCGCGTTTGCCACGTTTGCATGAGTGATGCAAATTAGAATTTTCGCACTTAAATCGTTGGTGAAGATCATCGGTGAGGGAGTTGAGGCCATCCCTTCACTTTTCTTCACAGTGCTCGCGTATGTGGTTGTTTTCCTCTTCTTTTCTTCTTCTTTAATTTTTTTTATGATGTCTTTCCTCTTGGGGCAGTCAAGGGACATCGTTCGATGTGGTCCTTTGCAGTTCATGCACATTTTTTCCGTGCTTTTGGAGGAGTCATATCTATGACCCTGTGTGGCGCATTCGCTGAACCAGATCGTTCCTTTTCTAGGTCAGTTGGCGGTGGTATGTTGTTCCAGAGCATAACATACGAAGCACATCTGGATGCTATGATGCTTCTTATGCTCAATATTGCTGCCTGGAATCCTCATGTTGAAAATGAGGAGTCCCTCCGTTGCCGCCTTGTGGGCCATTTCGGTGGTCTGAAAAGTCACCTTAAAGACGTGGGTGTGATCACGGAATTTGATCACTTCCCTTAACTTTGCTCATGTGTGGTTCTTTTCGATTTTAGTTTTCAGATCTGCGGGGGAGTTCTCACCCACACAACTCTCCACCTTTCAGCAGATAACACGTCTGTTTGTAGAGATCGCTGGTGGGGTTTTGGCTTCCAAGTTTATCTCACTTAGCACTTTGGCCCCTTAAACAGATAGGAGCCGGTCTATGTCCTTGGTCTCCCTGCATATAGCGATGAAACCATTTGGGATGTCAAAGAGCTTGATCAGTGCAATCCTTAAATTTGAAAATAAGGATTCCCGCACGGTTTTCTTCTCGGGGGTCTTTTTTACAGCTATGGTCCGTAGGGGGACCCTCTTAAGGAGGGCCTCCATCGTCGTGAGCGTCTTTTTTCTTCTTTCTTGCTGTTATTTTTCTTCATCTGTAAAAAATGTGTAGTTATTATTTTATGGGTGAAAAAAGTGATGTCAGAAGTGGTAAAGGAGGTAGAGTGAAAGGTTGGATTTGACTTCGATATGAGAAGAGCGCTCCCCCTCCAGTTTCCTGTTGTGTCCCCGCTGGGATGGTGCCGGGATGATGGGTGATGATGGATGGGGGATGGTTTTCGAGTGGGGAACTCAGAGGGTTGAGCTTGGTGGACTTAATGCATAGCGGGTCCCCCGGGCGATGAGGATTTCTCCTACGTCCGGGATTCGCAGTTTTGCCCCAGGTTCGAAAGGATTTTTAACTTGTGCTTCTGCTGTGGGATAGGCTTCAAACCAGTTTCCACGCAAGCCCTTAATTATGTCAGTCCAAGCGGCTACATAGTTAAGACGAAATTAATGAAGGGCAGTCATCCGAGCAGGTTCCCGCGCAGGGCAATGGACGGCGGCAATGAGGTTTTTAGGCCATCATTTTACTTCATCACTCGCAGCCAAAAGATTATATGAAAATCTTTGCAGATCAACTGGGATACTAATGACTCCCAGGACAGTCGCGTTCTTAGATGGCGAGGCTTAAAAGTCTGTAGTTCTTAAACACGCATAAGATTACAATGCTCTTCAGAAGGTAGTAAGGCAATGCTACGCAGTCGAATATTCACCCGACTATACATTCAAAGGTCAAAGGTCAAAGGTTTATTAATTTATAAATACAAAAAGGGGGTAATTACATACATTATATGTAGTTAGAATAATAAAAAATAGTGATAAATAATAGATTTAGCAGAGGAGGTAAAAGCACTGAGTAGAAGTAGGAAATGATAGCATCCTGGAGACATGGAAATCATTATCAATTGAATTTTCAAGTTAACTACAATTTACATACTTATAGATAGATTATGGATAATTTACTATAAATTCCTAAAATTACTGTTATTATACACGTTATAATTCATTTAATTTGTTAGTTTATTATATTTTACTTTATATTTACTACACATTAAATTTACGATAGCTTTTAATGCTTTGTAAGTCTCTTTGTTGTATTTCGCTTATTTAATTTTACATTAAATCGATTAACACTAAAATTTGATTTATTATCACTGTATAAAATGATGATTTTTGCTTATTTTATTTACTACATTATTTCCATTAGATTTATTTTCACTAAATTAGTTTAGTTGCACTATAATTGTTCATTACTTTTTGATTTATTTGTACTTATTTTATTTACTTTACTATTTTCACTATATTAATTTTTAAGAAATTAGATTTGTTTCACTAAATATGATTCACTATTATTATTTACTTTAATTGCTCACTTTTCCTTATTCACTATTTAATTTGCGATGTATTTTGTCCACTCTGTATAGCTTTGAATGTCGTCATGTTAACGTTTTGCACGTCTCTAGGGTGGATGTATACTATGGATTTTAGGAGTAGGGCCGACACTTCTTTCCTGGAGTATGGTCCCTCGTACGTCCATTTGTATTCACCCGCGGCTAGGCCGATGATGAGTAGTTCCAGGTGGTCTTTGGGGGCCGGGGACAGGGGGGAACCGAAGACACGTAGTCCCACGTCTTTCCCGTCGAAAAAGAGACCTCTTTCGAGGATTTCCATTTTCTCGGTGAGGGAGAACCCTTCGTGCCTTTCGTCGTCCTCTTTTTCCTCGTCCGAAGTAGATTGTGGCTTCTGCGGTGTTTTTTCTGGTGACACCTTATTTTTCTTCGTTTTCTTCTTTGCGCCTTTTTCTCCTTTTCTCCTTCCGAAGGCATTTGTATTTTCCCTTCTTCTTCTTTTTCGGTTTCCTCTACCCTATTACTTGAGGGGGCCTTTTTTCTCTTCTTCGATGAACTCGAGATTAAAAAGGCCCGCCGAGTCTGGGTTTTTGGGAAACCAAACCCTTTTATTGCAACTATTCTTTTCAAGAAGAAGGTTGAGGTGGGACAAGAAGGTACCGAGGTTTGTTAGGTTTGCCAGGTGGGCCTCTATGACCATGGCCATGACTTTTTGCCCTTCCTTAGGCATGACCAACTTCATTGCGTTTGTTCGTTTGACGTGGTATTCTTTGCTGCCGTATCCGCGTACGTGGATTTTTTCCTCTCTTTTTTTTCTTCTCTCAGCCTATCTCTTTTTTTGCGGATGGCTTCTTTGCGGATTAGGCACCTCATGGCCAGGGCCCTGTGCTCACCCCCACAATTTACGCATTTTTGCACCCTTTCCCTGCACTCTTTCCAACCGTGTCCGGTTTTGGCGCAGTTGGAGCATGCAGGGTCGGCAATCGTGCAATCTTTTGTGGCGTGTTTTTCGACTGCATAGCATTTGAAGCAGCAGTCGATTTGAATATATACTTCTTTTAGGATCTGTTTTGGGCTGACCTTCAGGTAGAAGCCGAGCAGCCCGTCGTTTCTGGCTCGGTTTGCAATATCGATGGTAGTGAATACTATTTTCACCACGCCGTTTCCTTTTCCGAATTTGTGCACTGCTGTGATGCAGGCCCACTCTTGTTTTGCTCTCATTTCTTTTTCAATTTCTTCACATGAATTTTCTGTGAAGATTGGGTCCAGCTTAGTTAGAATGATTGTTCGTTGGGCCAGGAGATCCTGTGTTACACTTGCTTCAAGCACAATCTTCTTTAGATGAGCTTGAGCCTCGTCGGAGACCAGCTTCTCGACGTCCCACATTGTGCTACAAATGGTTGCATAACCGTTGGGAGTGTTGAGGAACCTGATCAGCACCACGTGGAATTTTTTATAGATGGTTTGTATAACCTCCATTTTCTCAGGTTTTGGTGCCCCCCCTATGGTACGGAGGGAGATCCTTTTGCAGTCCTGAGGGGCTGTCCCATTGTTGGGGCCCCTCTTCTAGGAGCTGTACTTGAGAGAGGATGTATACGTAAAGTTTTGCACGAATTAAAAAATTAGCACTTATTGCGGATGCTTTTATATGCGTCCGCCATTTCATTTGATTTCACACAAAAAGTTTACACTACCTTCGTGGCCAATTGCTTACGCGGAGCTTTACCTCCGGTAAAGCAAACAAAGGGAGTAATTGAAGTGAACAGGCTTAGCCAAGCATTGATAAACACAACCTTTTACAATAAAAATTAAATCACTAAATACATCACTGAATTTTTCTAAATTGACTTTAGTTCTTAGTTTTTTTATATACAATCTTTGGTTATGGGGCCCCATAACTGTTATGTACATTGTATTGCCCTCACTATTTCCATTTCATTTAATGAGTTACCCTTTCCGTCTTCTAAATTTGACCTTACTACCTGCTTCTTGTAATTCTTAAACCCGTAAGGGGCGCAGAGATTTGCCATCCTGGCTGCCGTGCTGACGGGACTCAGCACCCTGTCCGACCCCAGCTTAGCCTCTTCTCCTTCCTTCAAAACACTTGTTTCCCTTTTTTTCATACAAACTCTCCCACAACTTTCTCTGGTCAGCCTCTAATTTCACAGGGTAGATGCTGACCTTCTTCTCAGCCAACCGTCCCGGATCGGGGCTGAGGATGGAGGGGACATTGCTCCCTAACCCCTGAGCTCTGGTCTGGGGTGGCTGGTTTTTAACATCCCTTTTCCTTTCCTCTTTACAATCTATCCTTTTAAGCCGTGTTCAAGGTGGAGCCGACATGCCGATGGACTGCCAGGCCACCAGGTGGGAGGGGTGGTCCCAAAAGGCGGCGCCTGGCTCTGCCAGGCCTGTAAGCACCTCTTGCAGTGCGGGCAACTGCGAGAGGTGATGAGCTATTGTGTCCCGTATAAAAAATACGGTAATTTTGCCCATGTATGAAAATAAAAAAACCCATTCCCCCTTATACATCGACGGAGCCACCCTCGGGCAGCTCCACCGAAAAAATTGATGGCCCCCCACCCTATGCTTGCGCAGGGAACCCTCCATATTTCTTTAACTGAAGACGAGGCTTACTCCTCTCCTACGCCTACGGGAGAAAGGGACTCCCCCTCACCCTCCATATTTCTTTAACCGGAGTGGAGGCTTACTCCTCTCCTACGCCTACGGGTGAAGGGGACTCCCCTTCACCCCCTGCTCTGAAAGTGCTTTCGGGCACCTCCCTTTTTCCAGTAGCAGTCCCTCCTTTTCTTTCTAAGGGGACTGCCAAGAAAGCCAGCAGGCAGCCCATTGCCGACCGCCCCCCGTGTAAGCGGCTCGGTAGGGCAAACCCGCTTGAGGGAGAAAGGAAAGCCAAGCACCTTCGATCGCTTCCCTCAAGAACCCTGCTGGCAAGAATTTTAAACCTTGCCGGAGTCAAGTCCTGTGCCTCCCCACACAAGACTGGCGATACTGCAAAGGAAATCTTCGATGTCCTGGGAGGGGATAGCCAACTGGAGGCCCCTACTGTGATAGACATGGTCCTTGAAGAAAACCAGCCTCAGACGGTAGGGCCTTCCAAGGAGGAGGGGGGGAATCTGGGCTCGGCGCCAAACACCAAACCCGAATCTGCCCCTTCGCAAGGTCCTCCTCAAAGGGCTAAGGTTTCTGAGGCAGCACAAGGTGGGGAGGGATCTACTCCGACCGGTGCCCCAGGGACTACCATGACTTATCCATTTCGGAGAAGGACCTAGCTGAGGCCGTTACATCAGGCATAGGGGCTTTTGCCATGGGAAATGAGAAGCGAATTCATTCCCCGCTCTCCTCTTTCAAAAAGAAAAAGAATAAGACAAAAAAGACTAAGAAGACTCAGGGCTCCTCTCCATCCGGGGGGATGCGACGACGGATGGATCTGCTCTCACTTTGGCAAGCAATCAAGCCAAGATCAGCACATTTTGCCCCTCTGCCCCCCTGGTTGCAGAGCCCATAAATAAGCAAAAAGTGCACAGGGCGGAGCCTCGATGACATCGCGCCACCTCATTCAGAGGTTACCTGTCATTTTCGAGCTCGCTGGCTTTAAACGCTTCCTCGTTATTCGATCCACTGATGGCACCATGTTGGCCAAGGGCAACATGATCCATCAGAGGAGAGGATTAGCTAGTGCAATTGGTAGAGAGCCGAAGGTGAAAAATTTCTCGGACGGGAGCCTTCTGTCGAATGTGGCGATTCCTGCTGAGGCGGCCAAGATAAGTGCTCTTCGGGAACTTTATGGTACACCGGTAAGTGTGACGCCGCACTCTACCATGAAAAAGGGTTCATACCCAGCCGAGGCTAAAACCAGCGCTCCACCCTCTTCCCCCAGCGTGACCGTTTTCCGTAAGGCGAAACGGCCACGCGCCCTCCACCGAGTCGTTAGACTCACAGGGGGAAACACCCCAGAAGTTGGTCGCTAGGCCATCTTCCGGGGTTTCTAAAGCTGTCTTCCGAAAGAAGGACAGCAACAAAGAAACTTCGGCTCCTTCGCTAACGCCTAGAGGTGGAGCCAGTGGCTTGGAGACGGTGGTTCCTCGAAAAGAGGGAATCTCCGCCTCCGAAGCCGCAACGCCCGCCTAACGCTTCAAGGCGGAGGGAGGAAAAGACTCGCATAGCGAGCCCAACCTCCCCCAATAAGGCTTCGAACGCGACAGCGCCTTCAGCGTTTGTCCTACCAAAAGCGCCCGGCGTTCTGCCTCCGGGAAGCGTTCGGCCATTCCCTTGAGAAACTCCTGTTCGAGGAGGGCCCCCGCGTCTGCTCCTAGCTAGGCCTGGAAGGCATATCCTTCAATGGAATTACCGTGGACTCCGGGCCAACTATGAGGAGCTGCGGAGGCTCGTCTCGTCCTGTTCCCCGTTAGCTATCTTTTTCCAGAAGAGCATGCTAGGCGCGTGCCCCCTGCACGCCCTCCCGGGGTATAAATGTCTTGCGATCCCACCAACACGGGATGGCTGGGCTGGAGGATACGCACTTTACACCCAGCATGATGTCTCCGTTCTTTCATTCTCTTTAGATACCTCCTTTCAGGCAGTGGCCGTGCATCTGCACCTGGATAGAAGGTATACTATCCTTTTTGCTTACATTCCACCGTCAGTTGACTTCGACCAGGGGGAATTTCGCCGCGTCGTGGCACGGTTGCCCAGGCCCTTTCTCTGAAAGGCAGGCATCCTCTCTAGGAAGATTACTCAATAAATCCCAGGGGACAAGTCCTTGCCGATCTGATCGAAGAGCTTGAGATAGGTGTCCTAAACTTAAATGAGTTTACGCATCACTGTCCGTTAAACGCTTCCTTTTCTTGCCTTAATCTATCTTTTTGCTCTTCGGATGCACAGCCTAATTTTAATTGGGGGGTGGTCGATTAACCTCCATGGTAGTGATTCTTTTCCCATTTAAATATCATTTTCAGGGCAACTGCCGCCTGAGAGCCCACCTCGGTGGTGCTTGGCGCGGGCGCGGTGGCCTGCATTTCAGGAAATTATGAATTCTATATCTCAATCAAGGAGTTTAGGATAGTCGATGAGGCCGTTGAGTTCTTCTTTGGCAACCTCATCGCCGTGGGCCTGACTACTATTCCTAGGACGTCTGGCCGTTTTGCACGCCGAACACTCCCATGGTGGTCGGCCGAGTGTGAAACGGCCCTCAAACAGAAGCGTTATGCCTACATGCGCTATAAACGCCGCCCGAACGATTTCACTGTTGCTAAATTTCGTCGGGCTAGGGCTAGGTTCCGTTATATTTTGAAGCACGCCCGCCGCTCTTCTTGGCGGGCATACGTGTCTTCACTTAACCGGAAGATTCCTTTAGCATAGGTGTGGAAGCTTGTCAAAAAGATTCGGGGCACGTTCTCGTAGGACCCCCCTCCCTTTGTACACGAGAATGGGACCGCAATCTCTGACCCCTTCGTCCGTGGCGGAATCCGTAGCAACCGCTTTTTCCGCATTTTCTAGCCGTGATGCTGCTCCGCCAGCATTTAAAGCACGTCGTGATGTTGCCGAAGGCCGCCGGCTGGACTTTACCTCCAGAGGCGAATCGCTACTGTGCTCGCCTTTCGCAAACCGGGGAGAAATCACTCTACTCCGACCGGTTTCAGCCCAATCTCTCTAAACTCTTGCGTGTGTAGGTTGATGGAGAAATTGGTAAATGTTAGACTAGCCTTTTTCCTGGACAGTGGAGGCCATCTGTTTTCTGCACAGTGCGGCTTCCGCAAGTTCCACTCCACGTCAGATGCTCTGCTCCGACTGGAAAAGGCCGTCTGCGAGACTTTTCTACGTAGACAGCACTACGCCACGGTCTTTTTCGATCTGGAGAAGGCCTATGATACCGCATAGCGATACATTATCATTCAGACTCTCCAAACAATGAGGGTGAGGGGACGCGTTCCAATGTTTATATCTGAATTTTTGCAAGGTTGTCGATTCCGCGTATGGGTGGAGGGAGGCCTCTCCGGCCCAAAGGAGCAAGAATAGGGTGTCCCACAGGAAAGCGTCCTCAGTGTCACACTCTTTGCCCAGAGCATCAACGGCATCACCTTGGTGCTGCCAGAAGATGTTTTCGCTACGCTCTTCCTGGACGCCCTTTCGTTCTCTTTTGGCGCGAACCAGATGCCAACTCTAGAGCGTCGACTCCAACAGGCATTGAACCGCGTCTTTCGCTAAGCCGAAGCGCACAGGTTTCGGTTTTCTTTGGCCAACACTACGGTGGTGCCCTTCTGCCGCTATCCACGGTTCCACCCCGACCCAGATTTGTTTCTTAATGGGGTGCACCTGGATGTGGTTGAGTCGCACCCTTTCCTTGGTCTTGTATTCGACCGACGCCTAACCTTAGAGGCTCATATTCGCCCCCTTAGGGTCTCTTGTACCCGCGCCATGGATATTCTTCGTTTTGTGTCGTTCAGCGCTTAGGTCGCTGATAGGGCTACTGCCCTACTCCTTTATCGATCTTTTGTTCGTTCGAAGCTCGACTACGGATGCGAGTTTTATGCATTCGCAGCCGAGCATTTATTGCGGAAGGTGGATTCGATCCACCACATCGGCCTTCGCCCTGCGACGTGTGTCTTCTGCACTGCCCCCATTGAGAGCCGGTTGGTCGATGCTGGGGAGATGCCACTCGCTCTGCGCCGCATGCAGTGCACCACTCGCCTGTACGCGCGAGCCCGGCGCCTCCCTCAGTCGCTAACAGCTTTCACTGTTTTCGCAGCTGATCTTGACGGTGCTTATGCCGCCTAGAGACGCCAGTCATACCCTAAGCCCTTTGGGTTTAGGGCCAGGAAACTCCTTCGAGAGCTAGATATAGCTCTCGGGCCGATGGCACCCCTGGTTCTGCCCAGCATGCCACCCTAGGGGATACCACATTTGGCTATTTGTCGCCACGCCTCTGCTCCCAAAGCTTGTACGGCGCCGGGAATATTGCGTTAGAGCTTTTGGGAGCACACCTCGTGTCACGCTGCAACCGTGCCAATGTATACGGATGGCTCCAAGTCCCAAGATGGAGAAAGCTTCCACGCCGTATCCCCTCTGTTTGAAGTCAGCGGGGCTCTACCAGGCGCTGCCTCTGTCTTCGTGGCCGAGCTGGTGGAAATACACCCCTCCGTACGGGAGATTTTGCGACGTGCCCGGTTCGGAGACTGGATTGTGATCTATAGCGACTCACAAGTGCCCTGAGTTGTGTCGGGGCATTTGAATCTCCGCATCCCCTGGTTTGCGATATCCGTGACGCCACGGTTTTGGCAAGCCGGGCAGATGTCGAGATTATCTCTTTCTGGGTTCCTGGACATGTAGGAATTGCGGGGAATGAGCGCGCCGATGAGGGCGCCAAAGAGTCCGCGAGGACTCTTCGACCGGACCAGCGTTTTGCTCTTCCTTACACCGACTCCATGGCAGGCATACGGCCAGCTCTTCGGACTGCTTGGAAAAGAAGATGGGAGACAGTCAAAGTGAACATAAAGTTGCGTGCTATTGCGCCGCGACTGTTCCCATGGAACTATCCTCTAGTGCAGCGACGGCTTCAGGTCGCTTTCTGTCGTCTCCGAATCAGGAACACTCGTGTTACGCATCGCTATTGGATATAATGCTTAATGTGAATCTTTATCTTTTCCTTTGCGTCTTCCTCATTGGTGATTTCTTGTTTTTGAGGTGGTCTTTCATGTAGTTATTTTTTATAAGAAACTTAATAAAGTTCGGAAGTACTTGGAAACACCATTTCATTTTTTTATGCAGGACATTGCATTAACTTGCCACCCTCACGTGATACTTTGTGAGTTTTTCATTTCATATATATATATATATATATATATATATATATATATATATATATATATATATAGATGATATTTCAATAAGCTATTCTGTCAAGGAGTCTTGTGAAACTCCTTTAGCCCGCCTAGCAAACTTAGCCGAGAATTTCTTCGGTTCAGTTGGACCATCAAAACCCCGGCACCAAGCTATAAAAGCTGAGGCGGTGAAGCAGGGCTTAATTGTTTCCATTAGTAAATATAGGAATTCCGGCCAACGCCTATATATTCCTTGTCACAAAATTAATCGAGGAAGTATTCCCTCAGAATCTGCCCAAGTGAGAGTCCCGAATACGTAACTCCCCCCATCCACCTCCTTGGAGAAGACCCCAGGTCGTGGTGGTGAGCTGTCTCTATGCTGCTCCCGGGTGAGCCAAGCCTGCAAAATACAGGAGGTGTTCGGTGGCCTCTTTTAAGACGTCTGTGGAATCATCCACATCGAAGGACCAGTCCAGAAGAAGCGCACAGTCTCAGCCCCACAGGAGTTTTCCCCCTTTACGGTCTACAGGAGAATCTTTCCCATTTCAGCGTCTGCTTCGAGAATCTTCTTCGAGCGTTACCCAAAATAGTAAGATATTTACACCTTTCCTTTCCTCGTTGAGGCGGTGCGACGCCCTCCGACTAAGACTCGTAAACTAGTCTCCTCCTGAGTCATCTTAGATAACTAAAGTGATTTAGTGTGCGCCTAAGGCTAGGTTTTATTTCTAGTTTCTTTGTAACCCTATCGGGTGAGTATTCAGAGTATTGAGCCCTTGCAGCATGAGAAATTATTGGTATTTATTGATAACTTTCCAATTGCTGAATTAATTAATAACTAGAGAGTGTAATTATTTGTATTATGTGTTTTGTTTTGTAATTAAAGATTATTTTTGCCATTCTTGTTTAAGTCCTTCAACCACCAAAACCTTATTAAATAAAACCAAACGCGGCCATCCATATTGAAAGGAATCAAATAACCAAAAAACCACGCACTCAACGAAATTCAATTCAAAATATTAGTTTGGGCTATCGTAGTCCTTCCCCAAACAGAAAAAAAGACGCCATCATTTAGGAAGTCACGGTACACGAAATATCTCTCTCTCTCTCTCTCTCTCTCTCTCTCTATATATATATATATATATATATATATATATATATATATATATATATATATATATATATATATATATATATATATATATATATATATATAAAATCGACATCATAATAAAGTTGATAAACTCACTAAAATTCTTGAATTAAAATGAACCTTTTAATGAGAATTTTAGGCTAGTTCATCCAATGGAAACTAATTTATACCTACAGGAAGCAATGATTAGATATTTTCTGAAGACACTACGGGTAAGGTGAACAGAATAAATGCGGCAAAAGGAAATTGGTTCCAACATCTAAAGAATTGTTTTCTAAATACAAAGTGGGTTTTCGGAGATTTGGATATGGAAGAATAATTTCAAATTTGACTAATAAGAAAAATTTCTGCTTTATAAATAATTTATTTTTAAAGCCTACAAATTTCAGCCGCTAACATCAGTTGATTATATATATTCGTATATTTGGGCAGAAGATTCTCTTTGTGACATATTTTATACAAGGCGACTGCGAATTCAGCATTAATAATTTTCTTTTCAAGTCTCTCGTTATTTTTAATATATATATATATATATATATAATAAAAAGAACAATAACTTTTTAGTCAATGCCGTCAGGTAAAGTTAATGATAAGAATTCCGTAATACGTTAAAGAAGTCTCTCAGTGCTCCTCAACCTTCTTCAAGAGCGCTACATATATAATTAGGCAAACATCCATTCCTCTAAAGAAAGAAAGCTTACCAAGCTTTTTGTATAAATAAACGTTTAACTTCAACAGAAAACGGAGAATCTGAACTCAGATGCTCTGATTTCTGTGGAAGTTAAACCTAACAGTAGCTCATACAAACGGCTTCTTGAAACTTTTTTGATCAAGGCTATATTAAATGTAGAGTTGAAATTTTCCTTTTTATGTTACTCATACGATATAGCATGATCACGTATACAAAATCTAATTTGGAATTTGTCGTTTTGTGCTGAAAATTTTGTGTTACAAAAATGTATTGGAACTTTAGCTTAAAAATAGTGATCAAAGATTTTATAAAGGTCACATTTATTTGTAGTTAGAGTATATATTATTTATTGCATGGCATAATTTTTCTAAAATAATGTATATTGATTGCAAAAATAAATAATAATCATTGAAAATTATGGAAATCAGAAATGGTAGATAAGATAATTTACAGAATAGTAATAAAAAGAGTAATGAAGATGGTTGTGAATTACGGTAATAATAATTATAGAGATATTTGTAATAAAGATGGTAATTGATAATAATAGCAAGAATATATGTATATTTCAACAAAAATTATAAAACGCAATTAGATAAATGAACTTATAGACTTGGGAGAAAAGAGATGATGGCCTGTTACGAAAAGCACCAGCTCAACCGCTTATTTCGGGAAAATTCTCTGGAGGCATCATTCCGGCTTGGAGGAGACAGGGATGATTTTATTTGCCATTAAATAGCATAAATCCAAAGGAAGGTAAAGTAGACGTAAGTGTCATCTTACAGACAACTAACTAGATCGCCTTCAGACCACAATAATGTACCAAACTAAATCATATACTCCTAGCACACGGATAGGGATTAATATCTTTATTTCCTTCACATTTAATTCCAGAACGATCCAGTCCCCTACTAGAATAGTCTTCAAATTTAATAGATGTCAGGTATTTATTAGATACGTCTATTCCAGGACATCTTTATATTGAAAATTCTTACTCAACTTTAGATAAACGGCCACAAGAGCACAAATCTGATCTAAGCAAAGGTAACACTTTAAATACTACTGCCTTTAATCACATCTCATTAAAGCCCCAATATAATGACTGGAATCTAGAGAAAAAATTCGCGAGTATGTGTGTATATGTTGAGTCAGCTGTAATTGTTTACCTTAACAACTTTAATTTCTCCACAAGAACTTTAATTTTAGTCCATCTTTAAGCAGCTTAATAGCATCACAATTCGGTTTCCGAGCTTTTATCTGAATACGAACTACTTTTCCCATCAATTAAGAATACGTCGACCAAAATTTGTTTTTTGCTGCTCTTAATTTTAACCACTCTCCTTCAAGTGTTATGTTTGTTAACATAGCCAATTCAGGTGAGGTGTGGTAGAGTACTCGATAAGATTTATGTGAGATCATTGAAGCTTATTTACCTGGGATTTTTATATGGAAGAGAAATTAATATAGTGGAAACAGAAATCAGTTATTTCTATTTTCGTAAGATTTGTTGATTTTGATTTTGTCTCTTTTACTTTTACCTGCCATCTTAAGTATCCCGACAAGAATTTGATATTAACTTGAAACGTAAGTTAACTTGATTGCTGATATATTTCATTATCTATTTGGTTTTGATTAGAGACGTAAGTATATTCATACAAATGTTTACAAACTCAATTTAATATATCAAATTAATAAATATTTTCAAGAAATAATTGGGGAAATAATATCAAAATTTTGAATATTTTTAAGGCTTTCCGACTGAACCAATAAACTTATCCTATATTAAATTTTATCGATTTGTAGGAAATTCTAAAGGAAATTTTAAGTTTAGGTTCAATTTTGTCATGAGTAAACCTATTTCTGTAAAGGTGGTGTAGAAAAGAGAAAAAATTCCTATTTCTTTCAGTGGCAATCCAATATTCGTTAATTAATTGGAAAGCATCATAATCTTTTAAATTGAAAATGCTTATATGCAGCTTATTTTTTTGTTTTCTCAATAAAAATATTGAGTAACGCTCTTATTGTTTATGAATTTTAATATTTCCAATTATTATAACCGTACTATGAATAAGAATATCACTGAGAACGAAACTTCGTAGAAAATGTAAAACTTTTCACAAAATGTCCCAAAATAGATTGTACAAACAGTACCAGTTTGTTTCTAACAATTACCTGATTGAACCTTTCTACTGGTTTACGAATATTTCCGCATAATCGTCGCTATTGCAATTTCAAATCTAAGTATGCAAACCTTAACTCAATTATTTATTCTTTTCCGTTTATTTCTAAGAGCGAGTGTTTTGTTAGTTGAACATGATAAATTTATATTACAATTTCATTAACCCTGACCCTTTTCTCTTTCAGTTGTTTGGTTTGTACCAATTCCAAATTTAAATGCTTGTGTTTCTCTTCACAGGATTTTTTTTCGAATCTATTTTTTGTAGGGTTTCGCCGCTCTTTTTCTATCATAATGAAATCAGTCGGCGATTATTGAAAAATTCGGAAGTTTATGAGAGGACAAATATTTGTTTTAATAAATAACCACTGAGTTTATTAACAAACCGATTACAATAATTTACAAAGTTTAAATGTTTGCTGGTTTCAGTCCTCATATTATCTATATTTCTTCTCAGACGAACGTCAGCCAGGGCAAGCTCCACCTCCAAACTGTGATGTCCAGTTACGGCTGTAGCCTCCCTAGGTAAATAGTGTCCGGTAAAAAGAATCTGGAGGGAGATTCGAACTGCTCCCTATGGATTACAGGGCAATTTATTCAGAAACATTTCTCTATATTTCAATGGATAGAAAGACCAAGAAAAGTAGATTATTTTCTTAACTTTAATCGATTTTTAAGAATTTATCATCTATTAATAACTATTAAAAGAGAATTTGATTGCGATAAATTAAGATTAACTGAGTTTGAAAAATATTGGCTTGCAACAAGAAGAGGCTAGTTGAAAAAGATTAATTCAAGTCGTCAAATAAGTCATGTATGTGATTGGATAAAATGAGGTCGCTAAATTTCTGGCAGAATACAGAGAAAGAAAGGTTTCATATTCAAGGAGTGAAGAAGCACTTCAAAGAGTTGGGACAAGTTGATCAGAATAAAAGAAGAAAAAGATGGGAAGATAAATCAATGACAATATCAGAGCCAGCGAACTAGTACCTCGCCTTAGAGCCCTAAAACAATTAAGGAACTAGTCTTCGTTTGGCCTGATTCTTATTTATTCAGAATTTTAGAAGTGTGAATTCAATTAAGACTACGTTACACCCTAAAAATTTAAACATATAATTTGTATTTGTATTCAAATTTGAGCTACACGAATTCAAAGTAAAACCATTTGTATTTCATATGTGAGCAAAAGTCTATGATTAAAATAGTCATTATATGTAAGCTAAAACACATATAACCATTTTAGTTACAAATTCAACAGCTTCTAAAATGACTAGTGTGAATATCTGAAGCAAAAAACCTCTATTAGCTCATATGCCTCAACCTTGACTATTCTGGATTAATTCAACTTTCCATGACTTTGCGGGTTATAGTTTAGCTAAATGAACTCCATCCTTCTAATTTCAGTCAAGTAAATCCACATTGGTTGTAAAAAGGCCCAATAGAGATTCACAATTCTGGTTTAATGGACGGCGGCTGTGATAAGCTATACATGGTGATGCTTGGTTTGAACTTAATGCTAAACTCTGACTTCTGATTGTAAAATATTACAAGCCTCACAAAAAGTTCAGGAAGGTAGAAAAACTACTGCCAAACTAATATTATAGTAGATTTTGTCGTCTCTATATTCCTTTTTCAAGGCTTTACTGTTACAGATATCTTGATGTAAATTATTCAGACTTTTTCAAGTCTCTCTAGAATTCTCTTTGTATTACTGGGACAACCATGGCTTTTCATCACCGACTTTCTATCATGTAACAGAAAAGAATAACTCAACTACATTTACCTCAGCTCTACATAGCTTCTCTCTTGTACAATTAACTTTAATGATACCCTTTGCTCTCATTATTAAATACACTTGTCTTTTTTTAATATCAGAATATAGATCTAAGCTGTGAAGTCAAGTAGCGAGCCATGTATAGAGATATCTAGAGATATCCCGAGATAGTGAGAATTTTGTAACATTTCTGCACTATCACATTGCCACTTATTTTTCTGATATATTATTTATTCTACTATTGTTGTCGTCCTACAGAACATGGCCTTAGTATTAAAATAAAAACGTGGCCATGATAAGAAAAACAATCCCGGTAAACTATAGACCACATTATGTGTCAGTCCTCCTCTTCAATGCTCCAGTTTATCAGCCACCAAATCCCCCCAATATCCCATAGATTTCTCCAACTAGTGCGTTCTATGGGCATGTATTCAAGTCCAAATTATCTCTTTTTTTCACATGTCTCTCGGTGAAGTTACTTTATTTCCTCAAAAAAGTCCTATTAGGCCATTAACTAGTTCAAACTAAGTCCCTATTTTAAATTTTTTCCTGTCCTCTCCATCACGTACTTACTATCTTTTCTTGTTCACTTCGATGCAGTATCCTACTATCAGATATTACAGTTATATTTCGCCTAATTCCGCAGAAAGCCTGTCTGAATTCAAAAAAGACTAAACTACAACCATATCTTCCAACTTCCATTCCCCATTAGAGTTCCTAAAAGGTTTTTATTAATTCCACGTTTGAAAAAAAATGATCCTTCCTATAATAGATAGGATCATGTTGTCTGTGTTTAAGGTGGCTAGAGCACCGAATCTGCACTCATAAATATACCTCTTACTGCGGACTCAGATTTGGGCCATGTTAGATTGTTTTTAAATCTATCATATCATTTAACAATCCAATAAATTTACCAATTCACATTCAATTGTTCTCAAATTTTTATGACAAATGTTGATGTTTTCTAAAAATGCACGAACAACATTGAAGATTTGGACATGGCTGAAACATCTCAAAAAGAAAGGCAGTTTGTTCAGGGCGAAATGATCTAGATCACCCACAGCCTCTTTAGCAAGAGGTAGACTAACTACTCAAGTGTCAAGCATATTGGAAATGCGTGAAAATTGGTTCAGATTAACCCTGCTTAAATTCATGTTCCTAAACTCTTTACTTTTGGGGATCTTTTCATCGCAGAGCGAGGAAGAGAATAATTGTAACTTTCTTTTTTCCTCAAATCTCACTTCTTTGTTCCACGGTTTAGAAGCTATGTATTATATATATGCCTGGTATATACAAGCGCGCATATATAAGCCGTACCACAATACTTAAGAGTACTTCATTACTTAAGATAGATAAAAACAAGGAATACTAAAAGTTTGACCCATACAAAATATTTCAAATAGTGTCAATATAACCCTCGCTATTCCTAAGCGAGATAATTAATCAATCATTTTTACTGTAAAATCATATAGTTCGACATAATTTTTCACAACAGTAGAAAAGAATTCTCATTTTAATTTGCCCTTTTCTATAATATAATAAAATATCTGAAAATAGGGCAGTTTTTTCCTTATTTTTGCGTAAATAAACGTGGTAACATTCCATGTTGTCTGGAAACATATTGAAAAATCTATATAGGGAGATAAAAATTGCATATAATTTACACACTTATAAAATCGCGCCTCATTTTCCTGGAGAATATGACCATCATATTCACAACCAAAATTCACAAACGATTCTTTTAATGTGCAAATGTTAACGTGGTTATGAGTATAAAACTGTATAAACATCGCTTTACTCCATATATCCAATAGAATATCAACGAATATAAGAGAGGTGGTGACGACATAAAGTAAATAATCGCCAGAGTTCAGTATAAAGCATTGCTAAATAATTCGCTACGACTTTATCATTCATTTAAAGCTTCATAGTGAAAAGATTATTCATAATATGTGTTGCAAGAAGGGTTCGATTTAACAAAATATATTCATAAGCTAAGATTAAAATATTCTATCCTTTCTAATTTGTTATACATTCCACAACCTGGGCTCAATTTCTAGTAAATATTTGAAGTTCAATCACCATTCATGATATATATATATATATATATATATATATATATATATATATATATATATATATATATATATAAATATATATGTATATATATATATATATATATATATATATATATATATATATATATATATATATATATATATATATATCTTTTATAGAACGGTTTGAGGCCGCACAATTTCAACAGTTATCACATGTTGTTTAGAAACACGATGCTACCCACGTGCTTCTTCGCCTTGAAGCCGGGCGCATTATCACCGCCACCTGAGTCAATATTGAACCAAGAAGGTTTATCATCACCCCCGTTTCGCCCCATGGCCGATTACGCCAGAATGAGTTTGGCTTATGGGCAGATAAGGTATTGTTCTCAGGCGCGGCTGTGCATTCCCTCGAAGCCCAACTACATTGTCCCCTACGCTAAGGGAAAGTCTCGACTATTTATACGGAAACTTGACCACTAAGAGCAGATTCGAGATCCAGATTTTCTTCGCGAGACATCACTACGATCCAGTCTCACTTTGTGCACCAAGGGCCTTTTACCTCGCGATCCACAATCATTGTCCAGGAGAGGACAATATCCCTTGAGTGCCAAGGTTCGAGCATTCAAGACGCCAAGTCCACAAGGGTTCCCCTGTTGTTCAGAAATAGAACAACGTTAGAACAGCTATTGTTCTTTGAGCCCCTTGACAAGAAACGGTTATCACCCTTTCCCCCTGTTGTTCAGAAAGAGAACAACATTAGAACAGCTATTGTTTTTTGAGCCCTTCGACAAGAAACGGTTCTCACCCTTTCCCGCTGTTGTTCAGAAAGAGAACAACATTAGAACAGCCATTGTTCTTTGAGCCCGTAGACATGAGACGGTTCTTACCTCCCCTGTTGTTCAGAATAGAACAACGTAGAACAGCCATTGTTCTTCGAGCCCGTTCACCAAGAAACGGTTCTCATTCCCAAGACGCCACGTCAGGATCATTTAATTCTCCCCCTCCCCTTCGGCTGGAACTCGCCAGCGGACCAAAGATTCCTTCACGTCGCCTTCCTCTGCACAACATGTGTAATTACGTAAGCTGTACGTTACCTTTGAGTATTTAACCCTTTTGTCAACCCTATCCTGTGCTTTAAATTATTTAGGAAACCATCCCATCCCTTTAATTTTTATTTGTTTTACCTTTTTAAATCTCTTCCAAATCTTAATCCTCGGATTAGCTAGATTTCCCACGACCCTTTCCATTCTCTGTTTATGTCAATATTTTTCGTTTGGTGTGTTGTTGATAGTTTTTATTAATAAAACTCTATTTTATTAAAGATAGCCATATTATTATCCTTGAGCTCAGTTCCACTTCCTAAGCATATTGAAGATAAAAAACCTCGGTCGACCAGACACCACGCACTCTAAATATAAATGAATAATTCCCTCAACGAATAGTCATATATGGTATATCATCGAGAGTCCATTCTACGACATATATATATATATATATATATATATATATATATATATATATATATATATATACTATTTAAATTTGGTATCAAGTGTATAAGGTTTAACGCTATATCTTTGCAAACACTGGTCTCAGTCGAGTAAAGAATAGTGTTATTCATTATAAGAATAGAGTATAGTAGTTCCCTTTTGTTTCAACGATTGCTATCCCTTTTTTTGAAACTTAAGGAGTTGGAGTAGCTCAAGGAACTGTTATAATAATTTGTTTGTGTTTTCTTTTGTGATTTTAGTCATTGGTTATTTAGATCGAGAGACCAATTACAAATAGGTCTGTGCCCATATTTAGGTAGGCTAACTCTTTAGAAGGCATAATTCTTATTGCAAGGAATTTTAGTTGGTTGACTATTGCGCCCCTAAGTACAAAGATGACTCAGTTCAAAATCTTTGAAGCGCAAGGAGAATCCTTGAGACTTTCCGGAAAAGAATTAATTGAGTACGTTCAAGAGGAGCAAAGAACAGAAAGAGTTAGAGAAGAAAACGAAAGAGAAAAGAGAAATCCAATGAGAAGAAAGAGAAAGAGAAATCTAACGAGAAGAAAGAGAAAGAGAAAGAGAAGAAAAAGAAAGCGGCAGAGAAGAAAAAGAAAGAGAAAGAGAAATCTAACGAGAAGAAAGAGAGGAACGGAAAAGACAAGCTGAGCTTCACCATCTGATTGAATTAGCTCGTGTTGAACCTGAAGTACAATCAGCCAGTTCCCGTTCAGAAGCCCCGCCCAATCTCTTACTTAAGCTCCTCAATTTCAAGGATGGAGAGGATTTCGGAGCATTTTTAGCCCACTTCGAGAAGATCCTCGAAATCAATAACATGGATCTGGAGGCTAAAGGTGTAGCGAGATTACTTCCCTTGTTAAATTGTAAATTGTGCCAAATTTTAATATCTTTACCATCTCAATGTACAATTAACTACAGCACCTTAAAAGCTGAGTTATTGGCCGCTCATAATATGACTCCCGATTTCTCCCGCTAAGAATTTCGAGGAGGTCGTATTAAACCCTGACAGACGTTCCGTCAATTCGGATACATTCTTCAGAGGAATTTTGAATTTTGGTTAGAATCCTCAAAGGTTGATTCCAACTACGAGTCTTTATCAGACTTCGTGTTGCGGAAACAATTTTTGGCGTCTCTCCCGACGGAGATCCGCGCTTTCGTTAAGGATTGTCGGTGCCAGACCTTTAAAGAATGTACCGAAGAAGCGGATGTCTATGCCGCAAGCCATAGTTTATCCTTAAAGGAGAATCGAACTTCTCACCAACCCCCCAACCAGGAAAAGAGGAAGGATTCGCGCCTCTTTCCAGGAAAGCTGACGAAGTTTCCGGGCCCCGTAAAACCCCAAAACTTCTTTACCCAAAACCAACAACGGGACACCAAACCTCTCGTTAAGATTTCTCTTCCATCACTCTTCCCGAAGCGACCAATCAAATGCTTGACCTGTGGTGTAGAAACCCACATGAGCTGGAATTGCCCCCAAAATTCTAGGTTTAAAAGCGGACCAGCCCACCAAGTTTACCAAATTAATGCCATCCCAGCCTTTCCGCTGGTGCAGACCCATGCAGCAACTTATCCCCCTCCGTCAGGCCACCAGCTAAATTTAATTTTTGATAAAAGTTCATCGGGAACTTTGAAATTTGAGGAGGGCAGCGTGAACGGCTGCCGAGTATCGACTCTCGTCAGGGACACAGGGTGTACGCGTTTCATCGTGTCCGACGAGCTCCTTCCCCCAGTGGACCCTAACCATGAAAAATTTGCGGTGGTACATGACTACCTTGGGCGGGCGAACCAATTCCCCGTCGTTAGATGTTACCTGCAGTGTCAATATTATGATGGATGGGCTGAAGTCATTTCAGCACCAATACAATTTTGTTCCGTACTTATAGGACAGAGCACCCAAGTAAGTTTTGACCCTGTGTCTCAGGCTGCCCTGCTTCGAGGCCGAGCTAAGAAAGAACTCCAGGAGCCCGCTCCCCTCAGAACCCCGATACCGTCCGAATTCTCGGAGATCCTTAACCAGGACTTTAGGACGGCACAAAAGAAGTGTGAATTACTAACACCCTTAGGTGATAAGGCCCAAAACCAGGACACGGAGACTGTCCGAAGACCCAAAGAAAAAAAGTACCCCCAACGCGCCTATGGAGATACGTTCTAGCACTGGACGAAACATCGGCGCTTGAAGAGGATTACCCCGCGGAGTCCCTTAATGTAATACAGACAGTGTGCATCCAACCTGATGCCAATTACCCTCTTTCTTTCCTACCAGGCGAGCCTTTTGAACCCTCTGACCTGGATATTGACGCGCAGCTGACACCACATCAAAAGAGTCAGCTACAAGAACTATTATGTCAAGTCGACGACGAAATTTCCGAGAAGCCTGAATGCGCTACTAGTTTCGAGCATGAACCTGTCCGTTCAAAACCCTATCCCATGCCAATTGATTTACGCCAAGCTTTTAACTCCGAAGTTGATAATTTTATTAGTTTAGACATAATAGAACCTTCCACCTCTATTTATGGTTCCCCAATCGTCATGGTCAAGAAACCTGATGGCTCTTATCGGATGTGCATCAACTTCCGGAAGTTAAATTCGGTAACTGTGTTCGACGCCGAGCCCATCCCGTTGGTAGACCAAAACCTCCACCTTTTTGAGAACGCCAAGTTCATCTCAGAACTCGATTTGTGCAAGGCGTATTATCAAATCCCCCTCTGGCCCGAGGTGAAAGCATATACCGCCTTTGCAACGGAGGAAGGCCTTATGCAATTCAAGCGCCTTCCTTTTTGCCTCGTCACTGATTGTAGCAACTATAACCGTCTCATGACAAGGTTGTTAGATGGACTTCCGAATGTATCCTTTTACTTCGATAATGTCGACGTCGCTACTCGCGAATGAAGTCACCATTTAACTACCCTATTAGCTCTCTTCGAGCGACTGCGCGAAAATGGCCTCACCATTGGCCCAGCAAATGCCATTTTGCCCACGAAACCATAAAATACTTTGGTTTCAAAATAGGACAAAGCCAGTTAGGTCCCCAAGAGGAGAAGATTAAGGCAATCGCCGACATGCCCCTTCCGATTACAAAGAAGCAATTAAGATCGTTCCTAGGATCAGCTTCTTACTATCAGAGATTTGTCCCGAATTTCGCTGCAATTTCTGCGCCCCTCAGCTCCTTTTTTAAAAAGAAATCCCCCGATCGTCTACGTGGGAATGATGTCGCTGTTTCCCATTTTAATCAGCTCAAGAGTGAGCTCATTTCTGCCCCATTTTAAAGTTGTGCAACCCAGAAAAATCCTTTGGGATTAAGACTGACGCGAGCAACGAAGGCATTGGAGGTGTACTCCTTCAATATGAGGATGACGAAACGAGTCATCCAGTTCCATATGCTAGTCGCCAATTATTACCACGCGAAAAGAGATATGCCACTATAAAGAAGGAAGCTTTCTCAATTATCTGGCTATAGAAAAGTTCAAAATGTACTTGATGGGAAAAGAATTTCAGATAGGAACAGACCACCGCCCGTTAGCCTATATTCGGAATGTACGACACTCCAACAGCCGAATTATTCGCTGGAGTTTACTCTTGCAAGAGTATCAATTTAAAATAAATTATATAAAAGGTTCTGATAACCAGGTCGCTGACGCACTCAGTAGGAATGCGTTACCAAATAGCGTAGATTAATTGTATTCGTAGGATTAGGATCTCCATGTATGTATATACCGTCTTGTACGCCTCAAATTAGATTTTCTTGTAATAGAACTAGTTAATGTATATGTCTGAATTTTGTTACGCTTAATGTCTATTTTTTTTGTTTGTATATATATTTGTACCCATTAAATTACGTATAAATTATTTTGCCCTATATGTACCAATTTTATATCATTTCATTGCTCCATGCCCCTTTTATTGATTAAGTTGGTATTAAAGGTTAGTTTCCCCTATAATCAAAAGATCAAAATAATCATATGCATTGAGGTAATACTAGTTAGGTGCATGAAGGTACAGGTGATACAAGAAAACAAGTTCCCCACAACGGAGCTCTATCGTTGTCTCTTCTCTCTTTTTTTTCCAAGTGGCAACTTTCACCGGAATGGAGGGGGGTAATAGAACGGTTTGAGGCCGCTTAATTTTAACCGTTATCACATGTTGTTTAGAAACACCATGTTACCCACGTGCATCTTCACCTTGAAGCCGGGTGCATTATCGCCAGCACCTGAGTCAATATTGAACCAAGGAGGTTTATCAGCCCCCGCCCTTTCGCCCTACATGCCGATCACGCCAGATTGAGTTAGGCTTATGGGCGGATAAGGTATTGTTCTTAGGCGCGGCTGTGCATTCCCTCAAAGCCCCACTCGATTTTTCCCTACGCCAAGGGGATGTCTCGACTATTTATACGAAAACTTGACCACTAAGTGCAGATTCGAGATCCAGATTTTCTTCGCGAGACATCACTACGATCCAGTCTCAACTTGTGCACCAAGGGCCTTCTACCTCGAGATCCACCATCATTGTCCAGAAGAGGACAATATCCCTTGAGTGCCAAGATTCGAGCCTTCAAGACGCCAAGTCCATAAGTCTTTTCCTGTCGTTTAGAAAGAGAACAACGTTAGAACAGCCATTGTTCTTTGAGCCCGTTGACAAAAAATGGTTCTCACCCTTCCCACCTGTTGTTCAGAAAGAGAACAACATTAGAACAGCCATTGTTCTTTGAGCCCGTAGACAAGAGACAGTTCTCACCCCTTCGGTTGTTTAGAAGAGAACAACGTAGAACAGCCATTGTTCTTTAAGCCCGTTTGCCAAGAAACGGTTCTCATTCCCAAGACGCCACGTCAGGATCATTTAATTCCCCCCCCCCCCCGTTCGGCTGGAACTCGCCAGCGGACCAAAGATTTCTTCACGTCGCCTTCCTCTGCACAACACGTGTAACTACGTAAGCTGAACGCTACCTTTGAGTATATAACCCTTTTTTCAACCCTATCCTGTGCTTTAAATGGTTTAGCGAACCATCATATCCCTTTTATTTTTATTTGTTTTACCTTTTTAAATCTGTTCCAAATCTTAATCCTCGGATAAGCTAGATTTCCCACGACCCTTTCCATTCTCTGTTTATGTCAATATTTTCCGTTTGGTGTGTTGTTGATAGTTTTTATTAATAATACTCTATTTTATTAATGATAGCCATATTATCATCCTTGAGCTCAGTTCCACTTCTTAAGTATATTAAAGATAAATAACCTCGGTCGACCAGACACCACGCATTCTAAATATAAATGAATAATTCCCTCAACGAATAGTCATATAAGGTATATCGTCGAGAGTCCATTCTACGACAATATATATATATATATATATATATATATATATATATATATATATATATATATATATATATATATATATATATATATATTTATATATGTATATATATATATATATATATATATATATATATATATATATATATATATATATATATATATATAAATATATATACATATATATATAAGTGCATATCTGATTGAAATGTTTATTCATTTAAGGTTTCGAAAACTACAAGTTTTCCTCCACAGACAATAATAACTAAAATATACAAATTAGCAGTCTCATTTTCTTACTTTTCTCATTAAAAGGCTTAAAGTGTTAACTGTCTTTTTCTTTAATAATATTTAAAAAAAATAGAAGTTGTAATAAAGATCAACTGACAAATATCTAAACAACAGTAGAGCCATGTTAATAAATGAATCAATATCCGAGCCTAAACAAGTTACTTCCTACTGACTCATTTGAACTAATCTTAGATAAACTGCAATAATTAATGTTTAGAAAAATTCATTTAATTTATTTATATGTTGTGTAAAACATTCTAATGCCAATTTGGAACAATGCCCCCTCCCTCCAAAGAAATTAATTTAGGTAATCAAGGTGCACAACAGACAAAGGCGCTATTTAAGCCCTTTTTTATATGTAAATGTTTCTAACGAGAATCATCATTGACATTTAAGTTTCTAATAATTAATAAATATTGTTGCCAAAGCTTTTACCTATTTTAACTTAGAATTGGATGTCAATTGCCCATCAAAGTTTTAAATAGAAATCTTTGTTTTACTTCCTATTGTATTTTCTCTATTGAAAGATTTTTATTTTTTTTCCCTGTTTGTTTCCTGTTCGCCAACTACTCTCCATATGAGGAGAGAAACTAACGACAAGAGCCCTGAAAGTGCAGTCGATGTAAGAATCGCCAGTAAAACTGGGACATTTAAAAAGATAAACCACATGGTTTCAGGGCTCAAAAGGGGTCAGATCTTTTAAGCGAGAGAATGTCCTCTTTAGTTTCTATTCATCAAAACATTTTTGTATTTATGAGTGGAAAATAGATTTTGATGAGAAAGACAGTTTTATTCTCATACTTTCTTTGATAGAATCCATTTTTAATATAGGAAAATACAATATAAAGGCAATTCAGGAACAATTCTAGGAGGGGGGGCGGGGCAAAGTCATTGTGCTAATTTAGAATTCCTTTAAACATTTTGTTATAAAGAATAAAGGAGAGTGAATAAGACGAGAAATATTTTTTCAAAGAAATAAAATTGCTATTTATTGGTATGTAATAAGAAGTAAAATGGGAACTACTATGTATGAATGTTTTAATCTTTGAAACTTTACTCGTATATTTGAGAAAAAGAAGAAACCTATGCATATAGTTGTGCTGTCATTCTTCAAGATAATAATTTTAGAAATTTACCGTGGTTACAGGAAAACAACATGTGTTAAACAGGTAAAATATCACTAAGTTGTTGCTACAATGTGAATTTTATATTGGGCTGTAAAGTTTCAAGAAATTTTTAAGAATATTGGCATTTTGAGGGTCACTTAAAAAGTCAAACTATTACTTAAAAAAGACTACTATATTCCAAGATAGTATAAAATATCTTTTCCTCAAGGCGGGTCATTTAGGAAGTAGGCTACTACATAGTAGGCATATTAGAGTTTCATCGCAACACCATCAATTTGGTAAAAGACTGGATTGTTAAACGCAAGCCATGAGTCAAGTAAAGTTAACGGCAACCATTTCTAATTGGGCGCGCCAAAAAATAGTAAATTTAGTTTGCGAACCGAATACCTTATGCACAATTTTTGTGATTTTGAGGCGAACAGGAATATTGGTATATAAGGATTCGAAATCAAGACTAATCATGTAGCCATCATTGACTGAGAAGGAGATGCACTTTAAATTAATAATAATTACGTATAAAATATTGATTTTTATTCTCGTTAACTGAGAGAACGAAATTCTGCTTGCCGAGTAACCACCCTTGCATCCAATCATCCATTCAAAGCATGGTCGTATTTAGTTGTCACTACTGAATAGCAAATTCCTGTATTTTCCAGTTTCTAAGATCAAAATGAGCCTCAGCCAATAATAGATTTAAGAAGAATTTGTCTTTTATTATCTTTGGAAAGGCAGTAATTAGAGGCTAAATATCTTGAGCAAATAAATAATTCATCGTAAATATCATTGTAAATAATGTTAAAGCCCATTTATACCGCTCGTTGCGTTTTTGCAAGACAAAATCAGCCTATACTGTTTAGGATATGTATGCAAACAAGCGCAACGGAAACCCTCAAGACAGCGATTAGTCACACCAGCGAGTCAGCGGAACTGGGTGTTCTATGTTTCAAATATCTCCAATTAAAAGAAAAGCTTCAGCCCTATTTTGACAACGCCCCTTTTTTACGAATATCATGTCTTTATCATTTAAAAAGTTATGCTAATTATCTTGTGTGCTACCCTAAAAAAGTCTATGTATGTGTATCTTTAATAGTGTATGAACATGGGAGATGATTGTATTAATAATTCTATATATAATAAAGTTCATTTTATGACAGCTAACGTTTGAAAAAAAATGATGTTGCATTAACTCAACAACCAGCACTATAGAGAACTTGTCTTTTTGCATGTATGCAACGATAGGAATTATATGTACAAATATATTTTTTGTCGGGAAGAATACCCTTTAGGGAAAAACACTTTAATGCCATTGTTGGCATCAAGGTTAACCAGGTTGGAAACCTGAGGCACGTTACGGAGTTTGCCTGCACTAAGATACCCCAACTTAAGCTTACTAACACCGGTTTTACTGAGGGTTTCAAAGGATCGATGCAAGGTGAGAAGTCCGCATTCTTTCTGCAGATAGCTTCCCCATCCTTGCTGGTGTCTGCGGCCTTGGCTTTTTGTTGATAGCGTGGTTTCTCCTGTTCTCGTTGGTCCTGGTCCTGCTGCTCTTTTTCCTTTGTGAAATCTTCCGCCACGTCGTCGTCCTCAAAAGGATGTCTTCATTGATGGGGACGTCTTGAAGAATATCGCGCTTCCAGAAGTGGTCCGGTTCTAGAGGAGCCGAACGAGCACTTGCCATAGGGTGTTCGCGCACCGGAGAGACTTCGAGGTTGTCTACATTGAGAACCGTGGGGATGGATATACTAGGAAGGGGGAGGACTCCTATCATATCCGTTTCGGGCCAAGATTGCGAGCGTGGAAACACGATGTTGGTTTGAGTTTTCAATATTGTAGACTTCGAGTTGAGCAGCCGCTTCCTCGAAGAACCGCTGTAAACTTTGAAGCTGCGGGTCTTCACAAGCGGCGATATCGTCAGCATAAACTGGAACTGGAAGGTGGTGTTTTAGGGAGGAGATTATAGGCCTAGGCGGAAAGAGGAGCGAAGGAGTGGCCCTCGTTTGAGGGAAAAGTTGAAGGTTTCCAGGGAAGCATTAAGGTCTTCAAATTCCGCTGTTTTCCGACACTTATTAGTGAGCTCCCTTAGCATGCGTTCCGCTAGCAGAAGGCGCCACTTACCGCCAGTTCTGCCTCTGCCAGCCACTCTGGCGGATTGTCTCCCTCTCTGCTGGTATTATTGTTGCTTCCCATACTGTTAACTTGGAAATCCAGTTTTCGTCTTAAGCACGATTTCGCTTAATGTAAGATTGGTATCCAGCCTTGCCCTCTCCTGGACATCCACCAGTGCTGGACCCAGGTCGTAATTAAGTAAGACAAAATAAATTCGAATTTATTGGAAGAGATGGGCGTATTCCTCGCCATTCAATTACCTCCGGTGTTTCTAGCTTCCTCGGTCCTTTTATAGTCCCAGTGGGGGAGTGCCCCCACTGGGGCACTCCTTCACTTTGAAAATATAAAAGGTTTTACAAAGATTTGGACTTCAAAAGTTATATAAATTTAACTGTTATTAAAGGAAATATTTTTTAAGAATGGCAAAAATAAATTTAACCGTACACTGGCGGTCAAAGAAATGACTGATAGTGTTTTCCGCTCCCTAGGTCCTTTTATACTCAAAAAAGCACCTAAGTGGGAAAGGACTAAATTGGGTTCAGTTCGAGAACCACCAAGGAAACCTAGTCAGTAGGATGTTTGGTAGTTTTAATATGTGAACAATTAATGGAGGAATAGCGAAAGGTTTTAGAAAGTACAATGAGAGAAGTAGAGGATAATAACAGTAAGATCTCTTTTGGAAGTTTACCTCTCTATTATTATAAAGCACTGCCATGTTTTCTGAATAAATATGAGCCCTGGGATAAAGGATAAGGGATACCATGGCGGCCAGATACTCTAGTAAATATATATTTGCAAGTGGCGAAAAGTTGAAGGCAGGCTAAAAAGGTTGGATAGACCAAATTTTATTCCGATGCCCCTGAGGAAGGATTCGCAGAATATTTTCAACCTATTGGCCCGTGGAAACTTCCAAGAGATCTTACGAGTATGGATAAATAGTTTAATAAGATTACACTAAGGGTTTTGAAGTAAACACATCTGAATCCAAAAGAACAGTATTCTAAGGAAATTTATAACAAAATTAAGAAGTCCAGCTAGTCTAGACCAACCGATTGGAAGAATGAGAATATGTAGCCTAGTATAGACGCAAAAAAAGTATACAGCAGAGCTACATACTAACTATAAATCATTACTCTTTGTATCTACACTGTGCTACAAATTTTCAATCGCTCTATCCCTTCCAATAGCATCGTCTCGCACATGCCTAGTGTGATTGCTACTTAATGCAAATACGAGTATAGAGAGGTTTCCCAAACGTTTTTATTAGAAATATGTCTGTAAACTTCTGCTATATTATGTCACTCGTTGCATTTTCACAACAATTATTTTTTTAATATAACATGTTACCTAAATATAGGATAACCATATAAACTAGGTTTTATTGCTTTTATGTGCATATATTTCAACCTATATTACGATCGTAACTCAACGATGAACTACAATTTTTTTCAGTATAAATGGGTTAAGGTGGATTATAAATCGTTTAATCCGCCTCGTATATCGGTTGAAATTTACAATCGTTTCTCATATATATATTATTATTATATATATATATATATATATATATATATATATATATATATATATATATATATATATATATATATATATATATATATACATATATATAAAAGCTTTATCGGAAATTCCTTTATCATTCTGAATTTTATAAATCTTCTCTGGATTATTTGTTAAACCATGAAATTGAATTTAAAGTTCGGTCATACGAGCGCCTATTGGTTGATTTTGAACGCCCTAAATTTAATTTACGCACTCATTTTTCATTTTGAGATTTCATATGCTTTTTTATCCTAAATTATCATGATATTTTAGGGTATTCTCAACAAGTATCTAGAATTCATAACAAAAAACTCAACAAATTAGGCCTTGGAAAGCCTGATCTTTTCTCCAATGGTAATAATGTAAAAAATCTATCTAGCTATCGCCTGTCTCCACGAGAGGAGTTTCTATTGTCTTTGTCTTTCCAATTTAAATTGCCTAACTTAAAAATCAAATATCCTTCCTACTATTTATACTTTGAAAATTTCCTACATGACATTCGTGAATTACCCATAAACTATGACTTCAGTAGATTCAAATCTGACTTCTCAGAAGTGGCACACGAATTTTATCACAAACTGAAGAAATTGAAAAGATTTTCTCTTATGTTCAGAAACAGTGATATTAAAACGCTAAGTTCCCTATCTAATAATCCAGATATTGTCATTACCAAACCCGATAAAGGAAATGGAGTTGTCCTATTAAATCGAACTGACTATGTACACAAAATAAAAACCATACTTGCAGACACTACAAAATTTAAACTGCCCTCAGAAACACCTACAAAAATATCTCTAAAACTAGAAGATAAAGTTAACAGAGTTCTGTTAAATCTAAAATCCACTAAAGTTATAGACCAACAAACTTATGATGCCCTACATTCTAGTGGTTCTGGGTTAGGCTTATTGTACGGCCTCCCTAAGCTACACAAAGCTGGTGTTCCTCTCCGACCAATTCTGGCTTCCTATTCTCTTGCAACTTTTAACCTTTCTAAATATGTTGCTAAATTGCTCTCTGGGTTAGCCATATGTCAACACACTATAAAAAACAGCTATTCTTTTGTTAATGAATTATTGTCACACAATTTTGCCCCCTCAAAAGTCCTAGTCAGTTACGATGTATCCTCACTATTTACAAATGTTCCTGTTAATGAAACAATTGATATTATTTTAAATCTAATTTTTAACAAAACAGGCACCTTTCACAATTTCTCTCGCAAAAAGTTCAAGACTATTTTAGAAATGATTTTTAATGAGAATTATTTTTTATTTAATAACAAGGTTTACCAACAGATAGATGGAGTAGGAATGGGATCACCAATTGCTCCAATAGCAGCTAATATTTTCATGATTCATCTTGAAAATAACTTTATGAAACATTGCCCTTTAGATTTCAAACCCATATTTTATCGTAGGTATGTTGACGACTCCTTTGCGATTTTTGATAATATAGAACATGCCCACCATTTTTTTAATTTTATAAACTCTTATCATCCCAACATTAAATATACCATTGAATTAGAGAGTAACTATCAACTTCCTTTTCTAGACGTCATTATAGAAAAAACTGACAAACTAACTACCTCAATATACAGAAAGCCTACCTTTAGTGGCCTGGGAATCAATTTTTTCAGCCATTGTGGCTTGTCACACAAACTCAGTGCAATTAAATCTCTAATATATAGAGGTTACCATCTCTCCTCCAATTATTCCCTAATGCACAATGAATTCCAGACTCTAAAGTCTTATTTTAAAAATAATTGTTACCCCCCACCTTTGGTTGACAAACTAATCAATAATTTTCTTACTAAAATTTACTCTCCATCCTTTCTCTCATATAATGTTCCCAAAAATTAAAATTTTTTCGTAGTACCAGAAATGGGACCTTACAATAAATTATTCACTAGAAAATGCAACAAATTACTTAAAAAATATTTCTTTTATACCAACTTCAAAATCACTTTTATTAACCCACTTTCCATAGGAAGTTTTTTCTCGTCAAAAGACAAACTTCCTCTAGAAATGAGCAGCCGTGTTGTTTATGCTTTTACTTGTCCCTGTTGTTTGCAAGGAACCTATATTGGTAGTACGGTTCGCTCATTGAAAGAGAGGTTTTAATCTCACATGGGAATAAGCCATCGCACTGGTGAAATATTGTCTAAAAAGGAAGCTTCTGTAATTAGAAATCATAGTATACAATGCAAGACAGAATGTTCCATAGATAACTTCAAAATAATTGGTTATAATAACAATGAATATAGTCTAAGAATTTTGGAATCCCTACTAATACGTACAAAATCTCCTACATACAACATAGATAATACCGCTGTTCCTCTTCTTATTTCTTAATTTTAATTACCTCATTCAACAACCAACCGACCTTCTCTTATTTTACAACCAACCAATCAAATTCCTATCCATCTTTAAGCCACATCCTTTATAATTTCTTCACTTTGTGATTTCTCCTGAACTTCATTGGTAAGCAATATTATACTGTAATTTTTTACTTTTGTGTTTTTGCTTTTTTTTCGTGTTAATAGTGATTACATTAGATTAATAATTTGATTATCTTGCTTTTTAAATTCCTGAATTATCGTTAAGCAATATTATACAGTAATTATTTACTTTTGTTTTTTGTGAGTTTTTTTTCGTTTCAATAGTGTTATATTAGATTGATAATTTGATTCTCTTGACTTTTAAATTCCTGAGTTATTTTCTAATTTTTGATTTACCTACATAGTCATAACCTAATTATTTTTAATATTTTTAATATTCTTTAACTGTATTAGATTACTTTATGTTTTAGATCCTGAAGATGGGTGATACGCCCGAAACGTTGTTCGATAAATAAATCACATGTACCTCAGCCTCCTATGTATCCTTACCTTCACCGTAAAATTGAAGATTAGACTGGTCAGCAGCAACTCATATGACTATATTTACATATATATATATATATATATATATATATATATATATATATATATATATATATATATGTATATATAAACAACTCACTTTGAAGCGTGAGTTTAGCAATGGATGCAATATCCCGCAGGAAAGAGGAAACACTATTTCCAAGGAATTTCGCACTCTATTCAGTTCCTTCCTAAAAAAAATAAAACAAATATTATAATAGTATATCTAAGTTTATGAAAAAGCTAAACACTAACTCTTAAAAAAAAACCCAACAAAGTAGAATGGTTGAGGAGGGATTAGGGAATGGAAAACATCCAATATTATCAGTTTCAGATAGCTAGGTCAAACCATAAACGAGCAGAGTAATAGAACATTTCCAGCAACAATAAATAGTATTAAGCATAAGCAAACGGGAACGAGAGAAACAACAAATAAGAGTAAAGTAAAAATTTAAACGTTACAAATGACAAGTTACAGATCCTAATTACAGATCTGATATCAAAATTTCTCTATCAAGTCCAGATTTTCTGTAACCGAAATCCTCAATTTTATTCTTTTTCTCACCCATTGCTATTACTAAAGCCGTCTAGGCTACTTTCTCTGTCAGTTTTTATGTTAAGAATATTTAAATAATTAGTGAACAGAGATGTCTTTCCTACTATATTTTCGTTTAATTTAGAGAACGGAATTCCGCTTGCGGAGTAACCACCCCTGCATCCACCATCCTTTCAAACCAGGGTACTTCTTTTTGTCTCCACTGAATAGCAAATTCCTTTTCTTAACTAAATCTTTGGTCTGTACTCTTCCTTATCGCTTGTAGGATGAAAAGCTCTCAGTCTGCAGGAACAAATTAATTTCTCCCATCCTTTTCAGGTTAAAATTAACTGGTACCTATTTTCCCAATCTAATAGTAAAAGTACTTACCATGCTTGTCACTTACAGCTGAATGTTCGCCCGGAAAAAAACAAAAAGAGACTGTAAAAAATAAGTTTGTAATGACATTCAACTTCACAATACTTCATAAGAATTTTGCATGCTTTCTTTTTGTTTACGGTGGTTTTCAGGTGTGTGGTTTCAAAGGAAATTTGTCAGAACTTTAATGTAAAATGTTTATGGTCCTATTCGATTCTCCTTAGGGTTAGATAGAAAAAATGAGACGTGATTAGCATTTTATTTACCAATAGCTTGCTCAATTCTTGATGTCCAAACATGTTTTATTGTGGTGGTTCTTACCATCTCTGCAGTTCCAAGGACACAAAAAGCAGATATAATTTATGTAGCCTAACTATAATCTCCAAATCAATGATAGAACTTAAAGGTCACCCAAAACATTCCATGTGTGGTTCTTATATTTAATGTCTTACTAGTACTTTCATCAATTCTTAACAGTTGTGCTGTATTATAGCAATAAATCTATCTTTACTAGAATCAGTGAACACCCGCATTCTTTTTTATTATAGCGACAGCCAATCGCTTCCATTAGTTTACTGATATCGAGGCAGAAACAAACGTTTTCTTTCTGTATATAAAATGAAGAAAACATCAAAATTTTAATAATTTAAATGGGAACTTTAGTGTTATGTTGGAGAAGGTTCTATTTTTGAAGTCATTTACCTTTTATTTTGGTAATTCCAAATCGTTCACTATGTCATGGCTAGCATGATCTTAAGATAAACCATTCCAGATGCCTCATTCCTCGACCCCCGAAAATATATTGGAAAATAAAAAGAAAGTAATCGTAATCACATGTTAATTTTCGTGTTTGTTTCTGTGCCATTTTGTTTACCCTCCTGTTATTTGTGTTTTTTTCATATATATATATATATATATATATATATATATATATATATATATATATATATATATATATGTATGTATATCTATATAATCTTTTAGGATTCTCTGCCGTATATATATAGTTTCTTTGATTATTTTAAAATTCTACTTATATTTTATCTTTTTGAATGACGAGACTTTTACTGAAGCGTTATGCTTTGTAACATACGGTAGTATTTTGTAGGGTTTTGAGGTGATAAAATATTTGCTTTGATTTTATGGAATCTTTAAAAGCCCGATGCCGCTAGTTATTGATTTTATATATACATTAATGGCAACTTTATTTCGGGTCAAAACATCAAATTATTTCAAAATATTTTAGAATATTTTAGTGATTTACCAAAATTAAATATTAGAAACGACTTAACACTAATCAGATTATTCTAATCTTGAACCAAACGATAGTTAGCGTCTTTCTATCTTCCTTGACAATGCCACTATTAAACATATTTACTGATTTGCATTCAGCCAAAACACAAATGACGGCCTTTTTCTTAATTCTTCTAAAGTGAAGAGGTAAAAAACCTATTGAAACCGATTAGTAACTTAAAGACAGACAAATACTTTTATCGAAGATTGGGAAACAATTTCGGGACAGGACATTTATTTTACAAATATGGATTTATTTGTACATAGATAACTGGGCGCTAATTTACAGGAACAGATAATAGCGTATGTTAATAACATGTAAATAAATATTACCCATCGCACAAAAGGAAAGCCTTACGTAATTTTCCAAAATTTAAAAACCAATTGGTGTAATGAAAAATATATTTTATAAAACGAATATAATAATATGTATATCATATATAAAAATGATACAATTATTTTGCTAAAAAAGTGCAATTTGAATAAAAATTTGACTCGATAAATTTAGCTAAATGTTTATTTACACGGATATTTTCATCAAAGTTTTAGAATTTTACAGATCCCTGGATCAACATGAGTTTGCGTGAATAAGATAAGATGGCTACGTCCAAAACATGAGTGCTTATCTATTGATTTAGTAACTTAGTGCTTGAATACTCACACCTAAATTTGTAAAAGCTGCAACTATTGATGTATCAAGCTGCCACGACATGGAACCGCAGACGTACGTGTTAAACAAATATCATTTAATGCCGGCAAGCAACAATTCGCTTTATCCTTATGTAAAAGAACAGCCCCTCTCCCAATTTATCAGAGACCACGTGCTATTGTTATCCAGCCATGTCCGACGCCATTTCCTGTTTGAACATTCTAGAATTTTCGACTCCGGAGCACGTTGGGAAAATATTCCCTAAACTTGCGACTCGTCCCAAGCCTCCTACCCCTCGGCGACGAGGCGCGAAAGAGGCGATATTTCTCGTCCCTTGATTCTAAATGCTTAATCGACTCTGACTCTGGATTAAGATGTCTAGAACTTGTGACTCCTTTCTCCAAACTCCCCCTTTGAGGAAAAGAAGATTCCTCTTTCAGTGGAATTACAACAGTTCGCACATTTCCAGTTGAACGTCATATTTTATGTTTTGCTATCTTCATCGAAGGCTTGGTTCGGATCGTACCCTACCTGCATCATTCGGATCGTGCCCGATTTGCCTCATCGGATCGTTTCCCACTCGCCTCATTACAAGAAAGACCTTCCTCGAACTCTGGACCTGTAAGACTGAGCCTAGTAACATTAATCAATTAATTCCATTTGAGTATCCCTTCTCATAATAATTATCAAGTGAATCTTTTACTTGAAATAATTCTCCTTTGCCAATTATTATTCTTATTTTGATCTGTGTAAATAAAATTATATTCTTTTTGTTTTATCTTTAACTAACATTGAACGATACTTTCGCCCTATTCAAGTAAATCTCGCCAATCATTTATGCACTCTGTTTGATTATTAAGGATTTGAAACACAACACCTCAAGTGTGACCTCCTAGTCTTTGGTTAATCCCTGCGAACAGTCCTTCAACGGTTTGCGTTGCAGTAGGTTATTAAGTCACCCCCACATAATTTAGGAGTAGTGTATGGTATTGAGTGGTTGTACCACGAAGCCTTAATTTACACTTTATATTATTTTTTAATCTTATTATTTTTATAAGGTCTTATGCCATTTTTTTCATCTAACCTTATATCTATGTCCTTTGTGAGGTCGTCTTAATTGCAATTATGTAATTTATTCTCTAATTAGTGCATTGAGTGATTGAATCTCATTGCATTAGAGTTTTCTTTCCGCTAAAACAAAATTTAAATTATAATTTTCTTGAACTTCTATAATTTTCAGTAAATAATAAATATTAAACCTACTCCCGTAAAGAATGTGACTCACTATCCTTTGAGAAATTTAAGGCCTCTTCATTTCGGTGTAGTTAACAGATGGAAGCAAACATGCCCAAATCGTGTTGATCTGCCCAAAACTAAATAGAGGCAATGCATTTTTCCAGTTGTACAAATCTCCTATTATACTGTGGATTAAGGAAGAAGCTTTGAAATAATGATCTACAATACGGAAAATGTAAATTATCCTTTTTTGGAGGTCATTATTGGCCGAAAATAAAAAAATAGTAGATTCTTGAAGTTAATTTTCATTAAATTTAAGATAATCTTATATTCGTTTCTTGTTTTTACTTAGAAGATGAGGAAACTATTCTCTTAAAGTTTATTTAAATACTTGTTGCTGGTTAATTGTCTACTAAATACCAATTAATAGGTAAAGTTAGGTTGTTTCACTTTAATATATGATAATATCATTCATAAAATAGGATGTATTATTAAAATTGGACACAGTAGAAGTAGCACAACGGGTAAACATAATTATAGTAATAAATAACAATTTATTGGCTAGGTATCAGGTTAAACAAATAATATAATTTTAATGTTTTGGTATACCTAAAAAATATTCTTCCCCAAGAAACAATAAAATTTTAATTAGTAGAGTTTAGAATTTCTATACGAAACTGCTAAAAATCAGAGGAAACTTTGCTCATAAGACAATGAGATATTCAGTAATTTTCCTGAGCATGACTCTACGTTATTCGATTCAAATTGTATTGTCAGCAGATGAAACAAACACCAATTAAGCCATTATTGTATTTCACCCAACTTTCTATAGCAAATGAAAAACTTTCAGACAGATCTGAGTTTTAAAAAACTATTCAAGTTCCCCTCTCTTTCAAAAGAATGCAGGTCTCTTGGTAACGAATTATTTAAAAAAAACTCATTTTCGCTTAACTTATTTCTTCGTAGATAAAAAGTCTCGAAACAACGTGCGGCTATAATTAGTGGGCAGTCATTCTTCTCCTAATGCCCTCACGTTGGGGCTAGCCTCATCTCTGCCATCAACACAATTATCTTTATTATTACTTCTGGTGCAATGAAATCGATGACTTCATCATTTCCTTTAAATTTTAACTAAGTTAAAGTCTCCCTCTTAAATTCTTATTAATGTGAGTTATGAAAAACTGGTTTATAGAAGTTAAGTAAAGTAAGAGGTTGATTATAATTATTAGACGTATATTTTTATTCAGATTCATAACTCTAGGATAATTGCATAACGTTCATAGGATAATTATATCTAATATATATGTATATTTTTACGCGTTTCTTCAATAAGTTGTTATTATTTTCATATTGAGAGTTCGAAAATTGCACTTAGTAATTAAGATTTGAGCTTTTGACGCATCTTATATTTTGATCGCAATCTTACCTTCTAGTTTGACCAAATATTTTGGTGTTTATAAACTCCCAGCAAGACTCTAGGTACTTGATAGATTTACTAGTTTCCATGCTTCTATTTAGAGAGGTAAATTTAGATCGGTTCTTCTTTCTTATTGCTCGTCTTTCGTTAAAACTTATGCTAACGTCGGCACATTCGGGAAAACCTTCAAGCTAATATTTAATAGGCTAAATCATCTCTTCCCATTCATCAATAAAGAACATTGTGTTCTTTGACTAAGAACCTTAACCTGTTTCAAAATTAAAAAATTATTCGTTTAGTGTAATCTTAAGTTTTGAATATTCTAAGAGTGGCTCAAAATTAACTTCAACCTACTCTTGTGAAGTACAAATGGTATTCAATCAATAAGTTAGAACTTAAATAGATATTTGTTTAATTATTGCCAGCTGCTCTAAACTTTGAGCCAGGAATCCTCCATTAAAGGCTTCTCATCGTGGAAGTATTGATTAACTAGCGTAAACATCGATAGAGTGAATATAAGTCCTCATTCGATAAACTTTCGTAAAAATAACCTTTCGTTCTTTAATTCAAGAGACGAGATAGTGTCATTTTATTTGCCCTAAACTTGATTTGTGTTATTGTTATATTAAATGTATATTTAAGTAAAGTAATTAATTTATCATTAACAAACTTTTGCGATGTTAATGTAACCCTATAATTGGAGATTATTAGAGGAATTTCCCCAAACCGACAAACCTAAAATGGTCCTGGATCAGCTTATCGAGTAGTATAGCATTCTTGGTGATTACGTGTATCACTGTTAGCTTAATTCGTTGGCATCATCCGTATTATCCTTCATATTTCCAGCGGCAGGCATTTCTGATGACATCATTGGTAGAAAAATGATTCAGCTCTTTAAAGTGAAGGAATTTCCCTTTTTCTAAACAATTTGTCGCAAAAATCTCATTTATATACCTTTGAGAATGATTTATAATCGATAATGGATATAATTAACTTGGTTTCAATTATAATTAATCGTCCATTTATGATAAACTACTTCTAAAGAAATAATTTATCATAGTATTTATACATTGTATGTTTTTGATGGTTAAGAAGTCTTCAATGGACCAATCTGCTTAACATGGGTTGGAAGCATTTTATATTAAAATATTTTCGTATCGTGTATATAAGGTATACTCCTTTCACCTAAATAATGATAATTTAGACACATTTAAGTATCACTATCGGCTCTTTTGACTTCCTTACTGCCAAACGATAACGCGACAGTTTGAGCAACAAAGAATAATTAAGTTTGAAGATACTCACATTTCAGCAACCGAGGACTTCATATAGACTAGTTATGTGCGGTATTTATGATAAAATATTCAGGCAAAACAAAGCAATTTCATAATAAACAATAACTATTTAGAAGAGGTTAAAATTCAAGCTTTTTCTACGAAAGCGACTAAACGGGAGGACATAAGATTTGCAACGGTTTTGGATAAATTAACAATATATTTTTGGTCAAAAATGCTTCGTTACCCAGAACGGAAGGAATTTTCTAATAAAAGCTTATAATCTTAGCAAAAATCGAGTAGAAAACTCACGGCAAGTCTAGTAAATCAAGACTTAACTATGTATCTAGGAAATAGTTATAAATGAATTTAACTTTTTTTTTAGAACAACTGTATACTATATTTTCACGAAAGCGATTTCAATGATTAACTGATTTTGATTGGCTTTTTTAGCGTTTTTGATCTACAATGCCAAATAGTAATTTGAATGCGTTGTCTATTGTACTACCGTGGTTAGTAAGCTTAAAGAATGAATGGGATTTATCATTGTTGAAACCATTTCAAGAATTTATAAAGTTTTTCCCAAATCAATACACCAGAGTTGCAACCAATATTTCATATCCCTTCTTAAGGTGGAGTTTTGCATGAGAAGAGCAATCTCTTTAGATATGTAGAAAATCTTATATAGATAAAACCTAAGACTTTTCTTGCCCTTTTCTACTCTTAAACGGAATTCTTTAAAAACTTTAATTCGTTGTTGATGGAAATCCTAATTTTTTGTAATTTCCAGCTCACGCCCAACATTCGCAAAATGATATTGTTAAATCTTGATTTTTAATGGCCAGTGTTCAAGATATTACACTTATGTACATTGAGCCCTATCTGTAATTTAACTCTGATAGACCAACTAATAATGGTAAAAAATAGAGTTTCATTATAGTCACCAACTGTATAAAAAAATCTTTTTCTTATTTCTCAGGGGTTACTGAGCAAAAGAATAAGTTTATAAGAAAACATTGTCTATTACTGATTTAAAATTTGATGTATATAATATTATAAATTTTTATAGTGAAATGTTAGATAGGGTTAGTGCGCCTTTTCCCTGAATATATTGAAAAAAGCTGGGATTTCTGGCAGTTTGGACTCGAAAAAAGGGTTAAGTGCTCTAGGTAAGACTTTTCGGTTATTGTAGTCACACAATTTCTAACCTTTCATAAAAAAATAATTTCTTTACCTATATTACTCCTATTTAATGTCTTTGACTATGAACTCTTCAAGTATTTATTAATTGAAAAAACATAATAGAGGATATATCAAAATTAAAGAAATTTTTATAAACATTTCTGTTTATTTTTCTTTATAAAACGAAACCATTGATTCAAAATCTGATAGGTCTTGAAACTTTTGTTATTCTTATTCTACGTCTTCGTTCTTCTTCGAAATTATGCATTTTAATAAGTCTGGCTCAAAACCTTCAACACATGTTTTCCTTGTTTTTTCTGCGTAAGCTCTTATGGAATTGACATTCTCTTTAGTCGATAACATCTACAACATTTTATGTTTTATCCGCTTTTAGATTATATTGTAGCATAGGGATTTTTCTAAAAGGTTCCTTGCAGTTATTCCAAAATGGCACAAGGGTACTTGTTGTAAGCCATGTTAGTAGATAAATTGATATTACAAATTGAATTCCATTTTATGTGTTTTGCCCTTTACATATTGCGGTATGAGTTTTCCCTTTTTGTATTTTATTATGTGTTGATTTATTTATGGTAGATACTTAGGTTAACTAGCAATAAATAATAGTTTTTACTGATTAAATTTTGGTTTTATTTTGCACCCTCGATCATATAGTATATAATTCTTTACCAAATGTATTGTATCTTTATTAAATCCAAATTTGTTTTATTTTCTTCAACTTCTCGCAATGTGATTTGATAAGCATTCAACATGTAAATTTGTTTCGGTAGTACCATCATGTCTAATTTGAGGTAAAAATAATCCAAGAAAAAATGATCAACAATAAAATAATCATGAAGTTATCTTATGCAATTTAATTCGACAAGTATAATGTAATATAATGATTTGAGGAATAGGTTCTTTCGGTTTTATAAAATTTATTCATTACCATTAACAACTTGAGAACAACTTAATTTTTAATTGGTAACAATAGGAAATTTAATTAATAATGCATTCTCCGTTGTTATTCACGACTTCTCCCCAACGTTCAACTAGTTTTTGGAGCCAAGTCTGGCGAATATGGAAGATGCGGCAGGATTTCACAATTAAGCGTTTAGATGGCTTCTTTTGTTGTATTGGCAATGTGAGGACGAGCATTGTCGTGTTGCAGAAGGACTCCATAACGTCGATGAGGTCTCTTTTTACGAATAGCCTCGGCGAGTCGATACATTTGTTGAACGTAGAGTTCTGCATTGAAAAATCTCGTTGTTTGCATGGAGCTCATAAAGAATGATGATTTCACAATCCCACCACACACAGAGTATCATCTTTCGTGGATGAAGTCCTTGCTTTAATCGCAGAAGTGTTTTTTTATTGGGGATAAGCCATTGTTGTCGATGGTTCATGTTGACATAAACACACCACTTTTCGTCGCCAGTGAGGATGCGGTAAAGAAATCTGTTTTTATATCCACGAGTAGCCTTGTGACGAGCAAACAAACCAGGGGCAATCGTGTAGCGTTGAAGTTTGTTGCTTTCGCTCAAAGCGTGCGGAATCCATGCCCTGAGTTTTTAAACTTTCCCCATCGAATGAAGGTGATTCACTACAGATTTTTGATCACACGCCAATTGTACAGCTAATTCTCTAATCAATTAACGAGGATTTTCATGAAGAAGGTCGTTCAATCCATCTTCATCCAACTTAATGGGGCAACCAGAACGTTCTTCGTCATTAAGATTGAAATGACCGTTTTTGAAACGTGAAAACCACCATTAAGCTATTCTTTATGATAAAGCATTTTCTCCGTACACAGCATAAATATCGCGAAGAGCTTTGGATGCGTTTGCATTGTTCCCATCTCGATTGAAAATGAATAGCAACAAGTGTCGAAAATGCACCTTTCTTTCAACTTGACGTTACATTTTGAGGGTAAAGAACAAAAATTAAATTAACACAACTTTTATAAAAACCTCAATGACTTATTACTCAACTTCAAGATGTAGCCTACGCTGTTAAGAGACGTAGCCTAAACTTTGCAAATTATATTTATTATTTTTTCTTAATATGTCCACAAATCACGTTAACAAAACTTAAATGAACACAAGATTAAAAAAAAACGCAAGAACTTATTCCTAAACCTAATACATAAGATATGATTTTCTTCAAATTTTACAAATAGGCTGGTCAAATTTCAATAAGCGAAAACATGAATACAGACTACGGTCTCTTAAATTCAAGTGATCTAAATTTTAAAACAATGCAGTGTATCGTTAGAAAATGCGAAGAAAATTCTAGGATAAATAGATATTTTCTATTTCATTCCCAAGTTATTTTTCTTTCCCTTATATAAAGCCCTTGTAACACTTCCTTTGGAGTATACAGTAAATCTTTGTTCTATATAAATTTATAATGACTGTGGTATTTGAACGATTCTGGAGTCGAACTACTAAGGAAATTCCTAAACTAGAAAGGGATAATAGGATGAAAAATTAAATTCTTTCTAACAATCTTCACTAGAAATTTGCATCTACACGGAAAATTATTAATCCTTAAAATAACATACGAATTCATTAAATGATGTTTTAGTTAAGAAAGCCAAGGAAACTTGAAACAACCATTTCAATCTAGTTACCAAAATAGTTAACATTCGATAGGACAAAAAAAATCTTTTAATAGAATTATACAGAATTACAAGTTTGCTTAACTACGTTTTTGAAAGCAATAGAGTATATATGTTTATTCTATTAGATATGTATATAGTTTTTAAAATTAATGGTTTATAATGAATTCCATTCCATTGACATTAACACCGTCACTCTTTTTCTTCATGTCATAAATTTAATAAGCGGATAACTCCTTGAAGAAATGCATATCGCAAATTGCCTTATAGAAAATAAGTTGATATTCGAAGAAAATGTTCATTAGATTTTGTTTATTTGGGTAGCTTAAGTTTAACAGAAACAAGTAGCAAGCTAGAAATTGTTTCCCTTGAAGATCTAGTACATACATAGAAGCCAAAACATTAATTTTGTCTTTATTTATGCTTATTGTCATTTAGTTAGTGAGAATGACGAATACTGGCATCATTTAATTTTAAGTGATAATGCTGAAAATATTTATCATTGATATTTGAATCACTCAAACCAAGGTTTTTCATCAATTATCTAAAATTCTAAGCGGTGATTATTTTGCGAGACCAAATCACAATGCATTTAGGCAAACTGTATTCTTAAAACTGAATTTTTCAATATTTTAAAAGTTTTATATTTCGCTGAATTTTTAAACTATTCTTGTTTAAAAAACTCTCAGTATAGCTGGATAACAATGAGAAGTATAAATTTTAAAATAACTATAAAATATTTGTGTGCTCTTTCCACATTTTTTAGGTTAGCAATAAATCCATCGTCAAAATTATGTATCTGTTCATAATGTAACACTTGGATGGTGAAGCAGTATAATTAATGACAATTGGATGGAAGTTTGTTCAAAAAGGATTTGACGAGGAATTTTTTCCTCACTAATATCCTATATTTAAAATTGGGATTCTTCAAATAGTAGCAGAGCAAATCTCCATCACAAAATACTCAGCATTTTAAAATCGATCCAATAAAAAAAAACAGCTTAAAAATAAAAGACATCTCATGATATACCTAACTAAAGAAGTGTAGAAAGCCAGATAAAAAAGAGATCATGGCCAATGTCAAAACTGAAGCTCAAAATGATCTAGTATTACGACCAAATTCTTATCAAGGCTATTAAGACCCGTAATGCAGATGATAACAAGGTAAAGATAAAATGATGAACAAAAGCGATCTGACTACCCAAAGTAGACATCGAAGGCCAACCCCCAGGAAGCCTACTCAAAATAGATTCCAACACACACACACACACACACACACACACAAAGGGTCACCTCTTAATTCCAGTTAGTGAGACTCTCGCATAAAAACATGAAAGCTAAAATGTAGCTGACAGAAGTAAAACTGGGATATATCTGGTTTGAACGAAAGAAATGTCCGATTTTCTATAATAATAGTCTATATGTAAGTAGTATCTCATGTTATCGATTAGGTATCCTACAATGAGTATTTTAACTTTTTCTTTTAGATAATAACAAATATTTTTCTTAGTTTTCTTCAGTATTCACCCCTATCTCCTCCTATCTAAAGGTCACACTAGACATGTTCTACCATAGGAGTTTGTAAAATTTTGAATGCGAGTACAGTGGCAGAAGTAATTCGAAGCAATTATGTTGATCATGAAGTAAATGAAGTAAGTTGCAAGTTGCTGGTTTTCCAGTTGACGAGTTTCAATCTAAGATGTCAGACAAAACATGTAGTCCAAAAGAAATGATTTCCCACGAGTTTGAAGCTTTGTTCACAGCCCATCCTTATACAAATTCTAGAAAACTCATTACTTTCCCGACATCCAGGCATCATTTGTGGTTAAGCTTTTTACTGGTGATGAGAACAGGATCCACTTTCATAACATTAAAACGCCGTTGTTTCTGGATAAGGCAAAAAAGAATGATTTCTCAACATCCGAGTGGATGTCTTCCTCGGACAGTACTTTCGTTCCAACCTGATACACAATGGCCTGAAGGCAAAAAGACAAAAATCGCTTGTATAAAAAGGTAAATAAATATTGTAGCGATTAGGTACCATCGTTATCACATTAAGGAATGATAGAAGAGTCACAAAGATAAAGATGAATAAAAAGGAATTAAAAATTATAAAACTCTAACTTTTAGGTAAAATGAAGGACTTTCTGTCTATAATAGCTTTAATATTTTTTATCCCTCTTTTAATTTATTGAGATATTGCGAGCCTTGAAATGACGCCTTTATCTATTTCTATTTTCATATATTCCCTACGACTGACTACCTACTAGGATGAGGGAATCAAAGTTACATCCATATCGTTCTTTTGAATAAGAAAGTTGTCAGTGCCTGACCATTTTAGACGTGTTAAATAAGAAGTTTTACAAAATAGCTAACTAATTTTATGATACGAAATCCTGATTAACAGTGACATGAATTCTTGATTAGATTGAACAAGGGATTATTCTCTGATATTATATATTGTGTTATTTTAACTAAGAAACAATGATGAATCTTTTGATAAATTTTCATAATAAATTAATCATAAAGTTAAATATATATTTCATTTAGACTAGAAATTGTCAATATGCCAAGGCAATTGTGGTCACCTTGTTTATCTAAGATTGTAGATTGACTGAAATCTATTTGAGATATTAATCAACCATAGTTTTTCAGTATAGATTAAATGTTTAAAATTATTAGAAAAAAAAATTATATTCAGTTGTTATTCAACATATATATTTTTATCGAAATTGTTTTTACTTTTAATTTTATGCCTTGGGGAAAGAATCTAAAAGATCCATTTATTGTATTCATTATAAATTAGCCATTTAACTATATGTATTTGATATTACAATTTTGGTAAATTTAACAAAAAAGTTCTGAAGTAATAAAACTCTTCAATCATGTATTTTATAAGTTGGAATAATTTACACAGGTCTCCAAGACAGTTATGGTATATAATAATATTTACCCACCAAAATAACGTTTCTTAGCTTTGTAAATTTTCCTAAATTTAATGAAAACTGAAGAAAAATAACTGTATTTATGGCTAGACACTTATAAATCTGTAGCCATGCTGAGTCCTTTTAACTCTAGTATAATGTTAAAGTGGAATAATCGTATCGTTAAGTTTTGAGAGTCTAACAGAGATAACAACAAAATTTAATAGCCGTAAGTGTGTGTGTGGTAGAAGGTGAAGGAAGAATTACCATCTCAAAGTGCCAAAGATGTTTGCGGAATTTCCGCTGGAGAACCGTTAGTCTCATAGTGGATCGCGGTTCGCGTGCACCAGTAGTTTTATCAAGTTCTTATGCTAATTTGAGTGCAAGAAAATCCTATTGTAACTTTTATAAACTGCGAACAACTCATTAGGGGCTGCATTGTATATTAAAAGAGATAGGTAAAGTTTTACAATTGGGTTTAGGGCTGCCTCTCAATTTGCCGCGTAAAGAGCGAACTATTATCGAGTAGCAATAATATAGAAAAATATAAATTGGTTAGCTACAATAATATTAAAGGTTTTTGATAATGGCTTAGTTTTGGTTAAAATCCAATAAACTAATCGAAACACTTTCTCATCTACAAAAGTTTCTTATGTCCGTTTAGTGGAGTATGAATGGCATAATCAAATTTATATTCATATTCCAAAACAGAATATCACCCAAGAGGTTTATTGTGCAGAGTTAGATAGCTTACAAGGTTACCTTGAAGAAAAAGTCCAGCAAAAAGAAATAGAAAAGAGCAATATGCAAGACAAAACATGAAATCTTTTTATTTTTGTAAATTTTATACCATTTACCTTTATTTTTTAATTTTATTTTGGTTTTTTAAACTCTTAAGGCGGTTCCCAACGTCGGAATTGGAAATATGCATTAATTTCTCTCATGAACATTATAGACAAATCATCTGTTTTTTTTATTAAAATATATTGTTTTTTCCATTCCGTTCTGCGTGGTATTTAGAGCTTATGCTTTTAATGTCTTATCTATCTTAAGTAGGCCCTTTTCATTTCAATCACGGTGCTCTCTTTTCTAATTTGTGTGGTTTGGGGAATTTGCTTCTAACAAAATTTTGTTCCTGGGAATTGCAAAAATTGAAGGTAAATTTGTAATAAATTGTTCATACTTAGGTTGTGGAAACCAATTCGTTAATATTTCTTTGTAAATTTAATTTAGCCAAAGTTTTACCATTATTTGTGTATTAGGATTAATCATAGATTATATGAGAGAAAATATATTTGGAAAAGTTAATGTTAAATGATTACATATATATAATATATATTTGTATGCTATTTTGACTTCTGAGTTTATAATTTGCCATATTGCCATATATATTAGTAATTTAACTTCTCATATTTGTTCATAACTTTAATCTTTTTATTCTAAATACGTCTCTTGATATTTATACGTATTCATAGCCAAATGTTTCGAGAGTAAAGTATATATATATACTTTTTCATTCGTTTTTAAGTCCGAATTTCCAAATTAATAAAACCTGCATTGCTGCGCTGAATTCGAAATTTGCGCTCTGGTCCTGTTTCTGTTTAGAGATAAGTTTCTGTCCATGGCCCTTTGATATTCTATCAAACGAGCAAAATGATGATAAATATGGGTTAAAAGAATTCTGTCTGTTTAAAATCTCTTTCCTAATATTGTTTTTAAATAAATATTTTTGTCTTTTTTAGTTCCAGAAATGGTTCATTTTACAGAAAAGCGCTTAATCATTGTTGCATTGCACCAAAACGCCCTGAAAAGCAAGGTGGTCGTCTCCAGGCGTATTTTTTTAAGAAACCGGGTCTAAGATCATTAATGACTTTAAAAAGACATGTTAGACGCCTGTAGAAAGTATTATTGACGCTGAATTGCTTCAAATGAATGCCAAGATCACCTCATGGTAAGATTTCAGCTCAAGTATTGAGTTGACCTCAGTGCTAAGCATGATAAAGTTTCAACGAATCCATTCTGAATGTTTCAGCAAGCTGAGTGTGGCAGAGACTATTCGACGAAAGACTCAACATAAGAAAGGTTGCAAAAAGGACTTATATCACCAAGAAAGAAAGAACTTACGGATAGGCTCTACTTTTGTAGAAAATATATAGAATAGAGTGTTGAGGAATGCGGCCAAGTGATATTATTTGAGGAAACTCACTTCTGCTTGTTTGGAGATTCTATCGGATCTCTAGTTAAGAGAAGTAAAGGCCAGCGCTTTCACGAGTCCTGTGTTTTGCAAGCTTTGAAGGATTCGAAATCTCTCCATATCTGGAGCTGGATCTCATCTAAGGGAACTGGAGCACTAACATTTTGCCCAAGAAGACTAGCATGAACTAAAAATCTTACCAAAACATGCCCCATCAGCACATAGTCCAAACCATTCCTGACCTAATTGGGGATTATAACTGTAATTTATTTCTGTATGATGTAGCACCTTGATACAAAACAACGCAACAACAAAGTTCTTGACTGAAAATAATATTGAAACTTTAGGACCATGTTCCGGGAATTCGCAAGATTTGAACGAATTTGAGAATTTAGGCTTGATAATCAAACTGGCGTTTGATAAAAAAAAAACATCCAAATAGTAAGCGTTCTGGTAGCTTGTCAAATATTGGAGTAATATCAGTTATGATATCATCACAAATTTTGGTCTAAACTTTGGTATATTTTCAACTTCAAATTATGATTCAAACCTATTCAAAGAAAATATAACGTTCGTTGTTTCAGAGAGGGAAAATTATATTAATAGTTTCTACATTTTATTTTTTATTTTACATACTTATAATCGCTATATTTTTTTGGCAAGAAAGGGGAGAAGGATAATGTCTTACTGTTATCATATTTTTCCCTACTCTGCCTTTCTGGACAAGAAGTATAAAAATAGAACAGGAGATAGAAGTAATGTGCTCTTCACATTCTAGAACTCACCCACCCAATTAATTTAAATCAAGCTAAAATTTCATACACCTAAAAACACATTCAAACGATATGTAATTAAAATCGAGCCGATTAATAAAGGATGACTGAGGCACTAAAACTGGTATTGTACTAAATAATAGAAAGGGTCTTAAAATTCAGAAATTGTTTGACTTCATCAACAAATGATGTAATACCATTGATGAAAATCTAGTGAAATATATTTCGCTGCTAAAATAAGATAATCATGTGATTAATAAACATCGCATTCTGATAAATTTACGCGTTTTTTTAATAATTTATGCCCAAACACCTTGGACACATAAATAGAGGCACAGCACAAGTTGAACAAATTTCCTGTCCAGTTTTAATTTTTCGCTTTGAGATCGCAAGGAGGCAATTCTAAGCATTTTTCCTTGACTTGTTTTTCACCTCGGAGGATGACATCGTTGAGGACCTCCTGTTGGCGAAGAGGTCGGTGGCAGTGACCAACGACTAATTAGATTTTTATTCAAAGTCCCGAAGACAGGGCCTGCAACTAGTAAATCGAGGAAACTCGATTTGAAAAGAGCAGTGTTTGCAGGTCTCCGTGCTGGACTGAATGACGCAAGGCTAGAAGTGCGTGATGTTGTTAAGGACTCGTGGAACAGTTTCCAAAAAAAGTTTATGATTCTTCAATCACGCCAGAATCGGTCTTCTGTTCAACCAAAGTGGTTTAATCGAGAAATCGGCCAACTGCTTAGAGAGAAGAGAACTGTGAACTGGCAATCGAAGATCTCGGGCGACTTTGACGAATACCGGAGGCTAGCCAGGAGGGTAAAGTCCAGCATAAGGGCGGCTAAGCGGTCTGAGGAACTCCGAGTGGCGAGACTCTGTAAAGAGAATCCCAAGGAGTTCTTTAAATATGTAAACAGCCGTAAACCAATCCGTCGAACGATTGGCCCTTTGAGAAATGAGGAGGCGGCATTAAAGCATTCAGATGCAGAAAATGCTAACCTCCTCAACGACTACTTCTCTTCAGTGTTTACTGAAGAATGTGGTCCCATCCCGCAGCCAATGGATTCCTACTCGGGGTAAAAGCTGAAGGATATGAACTTCACCGAAGGGGAAATATAAAAGAAGATCAGTGACATAAAGACGGATAAGTCACCTGGCCCGGATGGCTTTCTACCTAAAGTGTTGAAATAAGTGCGCAATCAAGTGTCACGACACCTGAGCACAATCTTCAACATCTCAATCCGGACCAAATGCGTTCCTAGAGACTGGCGTGAAGCGGAGGTGACTCTTATCTTCAAGAAAGGAGACCGTAGCCAACCGTCAAACTACCGACCTATCAGTCTGACTTCGATTATCGGTAAACTCATGGAAAGCATCCTGGTGGACAGAATGACGTCGTATTTAAAGTCAAACCTGCTACTGAGGAGTTCCCAGCACGGCTTCCGAAGGCAACGGTTATGCCTGACGAACCTTGTGGAATTCTTCCACTTCGTGTTGAGTGAGCACTATCGGGACAAGGCGGTGGATGTGTTGTACTTAGATTTTCAGAAAGCCTTCGATAAGGTGCCACACCGCCTCCTTCCCTGGAAAGTGCGAACGCCGGGCATAGACGGAAAAGTAGCCGGCTGGATCCAGAATTGGCTAAGTGGCAGACGGCAATGGGTGGTGGTGAATGGACAGGTTTCTAAGTGGGTGCCCGTTACTAGCGGGGTGCCTCAAGGTTCTGTCCTGGGACCACTACTATTCATCATCTACGTCAACGACATGGACGGTGACATGGTTGCCAAGATTTCCAAATTTGGGAAGATTGGGAAGTGGTCGGACACATAGAAAATGCCTTTTAACGTGAAAAAATGCAAAGTGATGCATATCGGCCACAGAAACCCCCAATCTCAGTATATCTTTAAGGGCACTGCTCTTGAATCGAGTGACACTGAAAAGGACTTTGGTGTACCTATCACTAGCGACCTCAAGTTCTCAAAACAGTGCATCGAGGCAGAGAAGAAAGCCCAAAGGATGTTAGGCTACATAATGCGCCAGTTTGGATACCGTAACAAGGAGATAGTACTTTGTCTGTACAACTCCCTCGTTCGGCGGCACCTGGAGTATGCCGTACAATTTTGGAGTCCTTCGTTTCGAGAGGATATCGCAAGGTTGGAACGCGTACAAACCAGGGCAACCAAGCTGATCCCTTCTATCTGACATAAAAGTGATGAGGATATACTAAGGGAATTGAATCTGTTTTCGCTGGAAACCGGTAGACTGCGTGGTCATCTCATCGAAGTTTTCAAAATACTTCGAGGGTTCGACAATGTGGACTACCGGGAGATTTTCACATTGAGTGAGAACAGAACGCGCAATCACTGCTTCAAAGTTGAACTGAAGCGTTACAACCGCAATCTGTGTGGAACTTTTTTCACTTACAGTGTCTGCGGTAAGTGGAACGCACTTTCAGTGGAAGTTTTCAACAGTGAATCTGTTGACCAGTTCAAGTCAAGACTAGACAAAGTCTTGAAAAGTGGCCGTTTAGGGACGCAAAATAATTGAGCAGCAATGTGCCTGCTCGATTGCTAGTCCAAAGGTACCCTCTTTGAATGGACCGTAAGGTCTTCTAGGGTACTTCCTTTCCTTGTTACTTCTTGTTACTCAGTCAAGTAAGCTGGATCAGAGAACATATGTTACATGTATTTCCTTTTATTCAGTTCCATAACCTTGGATATATAAAATCTTCCCCTTTAAATGCGAAGATGGAAGACAAGTCGATACAATTTAGCATTAAGAAGATAGTCACCTACCTCGTTTAGCTTTCTTCAAGAGGAATCTTCAATGTGATTTCTGATCAAGAGTGAACGAGACATTTTTTTCCACCAAACTCGCATCAGCTATGTCGACTACCATAGTTCCCCCTCTATGGTTTTTTCAGATAGACTCTCTTTGTTGCAATGGAGCGCTTCAATCCTAGGCTAAACATATCTTATTTATCTGAATGAAGTATTTCAGAAATATTTTTATTTCTAATCATGGCAAGTAATACGAGTAAACAATGGTTAAATTTGTTGAACCGCTACTCCTAAAGCTAATTATCAAAAACAATAAATTTATGCATCCTGAATTGCAAGTGTAATTTACTGATTCAAGTGTTATTTACCATATCTCATAATTGGTCATTATTTTGATCTGTATATGAATGATATACCTCTGAAATCTTATTTTCAAGATCCTTTGGAAAGTAGAGTACATATTTAACGCTCTTAATTCTTTGATTTGTCAGTCAATGAAATTCCTCGTCCAACTAAAACAATTAAAATAAGGTAGCGGATCCTATTACCCAGAATTGCGATTATACTTGGGGGATGTAAAAATTTAAAAGCGTCATTTTATATTATTCTTCAGATTAATTTGAAGAAGAACTATAAAATTATTATTATTACTTAAACATTAAAATTTGAAGGAAAAATTCTTACCTACACTATTTCACTAATGCGTGTTCTAAATTAAATATGCTAATTTTGCAAAAAATTATTCTCTTCCTTTGTAAAATTTAGTAAAAAAACCCCCTTTTTTTTCATTTACTTTTCGTGTTTGCTAATGACGTCACTGAATATAGAAAATGCCAGCTTAAAATATACACCATTTAAGCGTTATTTGTTTTGTTTTTTCTTTTATTTGACTAGACACATTCGGTCATTGGTAAAGGCAAAAGTGTGGATTTAAAGTTTAAATAATTGAAGTTAATGTAGTAAAAAGCATGTTGAAATATAAACCATTATTTATTTTCTGAAAATGGTAATTTAATTTTTTTAAAATGAAAGAATAAGATCAACTGCATCGTTGTGTCGATTAGAAAAATGATAAGAGAGACTCCATTATAAGAGTTTTTGGGGGATAAACTATTAATCTATTACAAATTTGGCAGTAGAATAATTGATTGAAATCACACGAATCACAATAAAAACCGGAGTTGAAATACATATGTAATTCTTCTTTATCCACAAACTCAAATCACATCTACAATAAAAAATTGACATAGAAGCCTACGGAATTGTTATTGAGAGGGAATAAGCTATTTCATAGAAAAGAATTAGTTTACATAATATATTCTAAAGAGATTAGACAATGCGTCATCTATTATTGACTTCTTGGGAGGCCGGGTTAATAGAGACTGTCAATCCACTGTCCAGGTGTATTCTTGTCTCACTTTGATATGTCTCTAGGTGAATTTTGCAGAGGCAGGTTATTAAAGTATAGTGTCTAAATTTGACAAAACCAGAGCCAACACGCCTCGATTTAATGAGGTATGGTTTAGCATGTTTGTATCTGCATCGGGACATTCTAAATGACAAAAAGACCGACCGACCTCTTATGGTGGTTTCAGTGAAGTTATTAGTTGAAATATATTTCTCGTGTCTCAGTGTGAAATGATGTTGCTGAACTTAAATTATAATTTATTGAAGATTACCGAGTGGTAGGTCAAAGGCTTGAAATGCACTGGGGCGCTAGATTCACTTTTATCGCGAAGTAATCTTGATCGCTCCCTAGGCATTTACAGAGATTTCATTTCCACCAGTGTCGCGGTAATCAGTTTCAATATCTTGGATTAAGTAAAGATACTCCCTTCCAATTCACCATGGTAAAGATAATCACTCCAAAATCTCAATTGTACAGAGATAATCCCCTTAAGTCTCAATAAAATATCATTAGAGGCCATCAAAATAGGGTAAATTATAAACATCCATATTATTTATTTAATTAAATTAATTATTTAATTAATCATTCAATATTTCTTAATGATTAAGATTAAATGATTGACTGTAGGTAAAGCCAAGATCATTTTAGATGTTTCGATAAGTTCTCCATTGTTTAGTGTTTACGTGGTTGTTCACGGACAGAGTACTTTCTGAATCATTAGGCATTACTGTAGCTGCAATACCTGAGTCAATAATCTCCATACAACACAACGATGTTGAGGTATTTATATCTCTGACAAATTATGTATATTTATTTTTCATGCACAATATTATTTTATCTTCATTAAATATAAACAATTAAATAAATTGTCATGATAAATAATTGTTGTTTATTTATGTAAACTTCGAAAATAGGTGGTTCAATGATTTCTCCATATTAATTAAAAACTAGTTATATTCGTCTCTTATGCTTTGAGATTTGTTTGCAGAAGGAATCTTGTAAAAAAATTACCCAACTTTAGAGTAATTTTCTCGTATGTGATAAACTGTGCTGAATGCTCACAAAGTTTGATCGACCTTCTTTTGCGTTTGAAAATTTTTTTTTACTAAATTACCCGATCTGAATTAATTTTAAATTTTTTTCCTTATTATCATTTTTTTACTACGATCAGATAATGTAGTGGAATTCATCTACTTTTACATAATTTTAACCAAAGACATCTATACACTTTACCCTGACGTAATGACAACGTTACACAAATTTGTTTTTTTTTTCTTTTTTAACCAGTTTTACTTAGATACGGTGAAATCGTTTCAATTAAAATCTGATCATGTCTAAAAAAGTTATTTTCTGCATTCTGAAACTCTTTGGCGCTACGATTTCAATTCAAGAGATTCTACATTCCAGGTCGGTTGAGATTTGTAAATTAAAGAACCACAGTCGCCTTTTGCATTTATGATTAAAAATATTCTAAACGATCGTTTAAAATGAACTAGAATTAGAATTCGAATTAGAATCTTATCTTGCTGATTAATTACAAAATTTACTGGTCTAAAATAAATTATGAAATAATATATATATTCTAAATTAATATTTTGAAAGAGAACAAAGATTTCTAGCTATTTATGCTAATAATGAATGTTAACCGGAGATATCCTTAGGATAGTTTACAGTTTAATTAACAATTGAAATAATTATTTCATTACTATTAAAGGGGGTCGATTTTGGTTGCAAAATGTAACAGTTTCTGAACTATATATTCATTTAAATTTAGATCGGTTTGTGAATAAAGGCACCGTTCTTTATAAGTGTAGGCTAGGTCAGGCTTTGATTTCTTGCCTATAATATAAACGAGATATTCTCACAAAAATTCACGTGCTCTCGTTTATTGTGATTTATGATCTTACAAACTTCCAACTTTCAATAATTCCCTGACTAAACTTGGAAATTATTGAATTATAATTCGAAAGAGAATTTTAAAAAACAAAAGGTGTTTTATATTTCGATACAATCGGCCAAATATATATGAAGTTATTGCCGAATAATTCCATAGCTAAACTTTGGGAGGGGTTTGGTAATTATATCATTCGAAATATAGTGTAAAAAAACAGAGAGCGTTTAAAATTTCATTAAAATCGGCCGAATAGTTACGAGGTTATTGCCAAAACAAAATAATTATCGGGCGGAACTTGAGGAGAACTTGACAATTATAACACTTGAAGGAGAATGTTAAACACATACGGGTTTCAAATTTTGTAAGAATCGGCCAAATAGTTATAATTTTAATGTCTGAACCAAATAATGCGTGGGCTAAACTTTGGAGGAACATAAGGGTTTTAAATTTCGTTATAATTGTCCGAATAGTTGCGATATTATTACCAAACCGATAAAAATAAAAATGGGAACCGATCGACCGACAGTGTGAGATATATAGTCACCCGCGATTGATCTCACACGCGAGTAAAAATGATGATGTAACTATACAATTTTTGTACCTTTATCTTCATAATATTGTTTACGCTTCTTATCAATCTCATTGAATTCAAAATTATAAATTTTTCCCGCTTCCTTTTGTCTTTTCCTTTGTTTTGTTCGTCTTCTCTTATCTAAATAATTTATAGTACCCTCGTGTAAAAGTATAAGAGTTTAGTATATATATATATATATATATATATATATATATATATATATATATATATGTATATATATATATATATATATATATATATCGAGGCCAAGGAAATAATAACAAATGACATCTGGGTTTTAGCTTTGCCCAACCGATGGTCTCCGGTAACATAGGAGAACAAGCACAAGAGTAAATGTTACGAGAAAGATTCCTGACCTCAGCTCAAAAGGCAGGCCCTTCGAGGGTGTACTTATAAACAATCCATTCAAAAGTGCAAACTGCCGATCTCGTATTACCCTCTCTCAGAGCTACAAGACGCTAAGCGTGGGAGGCCAACCTGAGGTCTCACCTTGCGAGACCTCAGGTTGACCCGAGGAAACGTGGCTTTTTGTTCGTTCCAAGAGAATAGACAAGAGAGTCCCCGGTTGGCAGAAGATTTTTCGAGTTTGAGAAGAAAACAGAAAAATCACCGGGACAAAGTTATTGCAAGTTAAGGAGAACTTGCAGTCCTTGTACAAAACCAGATTGTATTAAGGAAGTTCAGCGCAGTTCGAGCTCCAAGATTATTGAGTATAAATCTACCCAGTTTGAGGACTCCAAATCTTACTCTATCTGAGTTGTACAAACCCCAACTAGATAGAGAATAAGAAGACAACGTTTTCATCTCGTCCGGAAGAAAACGAAGTCAAGGTCGCTACAACCACCTAAAAGTAGAAGGACTAAGCTTTCCCTTGAGCATTCACCCAATCCAGATCTCTCGTGAGGTCACCCGTCAACTCGACAGGCAGGTCGGCGAACGCGATCTATTGAGCAAACCACCAACTACTCGAGCTACGCCTCTCCGGAGCAAAATCTCCGAAGATAGTCTAACTGGTCTCAGGTATTTAATCTCCATTACCTTATTTAAGTAAATAATCCAGTTGCTTATGTCCCTGTGGATAATAATTAAATTAATAGATGTCTGGCCAAGGACAAAGATAGTAACTTAAAATTGTTCCCCCGCCAAATTCTATCTCGAGTCGAGCCTCGAAAGCTCACCCAGTAATCCCATTTTCTTTTTTTTTAAGTGTATTAGATCTGTATTTTTTTCTGTTATTTAGTGAGAGGGTTTATGTTCATTAAAGTCTACTTTTTTAGTAAAAGCACTGTTTTAATTATCGTCGAACGAGTTGACCTGGAAATAATTGATAAAGTCAAGAAAGAAACCCCTTTTACTCGTTCCCTAGAATAAATACAAAGATTAGCACTCTCAGAGGACGATCCTCAAGCGATCACCGAGGCACGAAATAATGCCTCAAGTCAAAGTTTATTTGGTTTATTAAAAAAATAATGAAACAAATAAATAAATATATATATATATATGTATATATATATATATATATAAAAATATATATATATATATATATATATATGTATATATATATATATATATATATATATATATATATATATATATATATATATATATATATATATATACATATATATATCGAAAATTCCCTGGATTTTTTTATGTCATTTTTATCGAACAGCCTCCTGGCGAGTGGCTACTGTGATCGTTTTTCGCAAACCGGAGAGATCATTCTACCCCTGCCGCTATTTTGCTTAATCTCTTTCACTTCATGTAAGTGTAAGATGATGATAAACTTTAGATTATTTTTTTTCATGGATACTGAAGGCTACGTGTCTTTTGGAGATTGTGGCTCTCCCAAGTTCAATCCTTTTCTGATGTTCTGCTCCTCCTGGAAAAGGGTGTATCCAAGGTCATTTTTCGTAGCGAGCAATAATGTACGGATATTTATCTACAGAAGGTCTATTTTACCACCATGTAATGCATTGTCAAGAAAACGCAGAAGAAGATGGGAGCGATGGGACGCCTTTTTTGTCTTGATTTATGAATTTCTACGATTTCGTCGATTTCGTGTACCCGCGGGAAAAGCCCTCTCCAGCCCAATGGACCAGGAAAAGCAAGTTCCCATTGTAGTTTTCCCAATTTCACACTCTTTGTCATGAGAATCACTGGTATTACCTTGTCGTGGTATAAGTATGACCAAGTGAAGAAAGTAGTTGGTAGGTATGGGTTGTTTATGTACTACAAAAAAAAACTTCTTGACTAACGTTATATCTCTCGAGGAGTGCTATATATGTTTGATTATTATTATATTGATATTGACTTATTTAAACCTTAAGGGTTGTTTGTGCCATACTTAGCGCTTCGAGGATAAAATAAAAAAAACGTTAAAACAAACTCAATCTTTAATTAAATCACAAAACAAAATAAATATGAACCACAGAAATATTACGAATTAAATACACAGTAAAGACTTCAATAATTTCTAAGTAAAGCTTTCTAACTTGACCTACTTGACATTATAGTGATGATTGACCAACCACTCACTTCAATTTAAAAAAAAACAAATCCTATCGGCCTTTAATAGCCGAAAACACTTTTGTGGATACCTCTTGGAACGGGTTTGAGTCTGACCTTGAACTCAATGAGCTACTTTACCTGGGGAATGTTATTGTCCCAAAGAAGCATACCAACCGGCCAGATGGAGGTTGCGTGCGAATAACTTGAAAGATGCAAAGGACTTTTGCGTGTGTGGCAGCTTGGGAACCATACGCCTTCGGCAGGAAAGGATATCACCACTGGATAGTGTAAGAATGTTCATTTCTTCTCTTCGGATTACTCTGGGGAGTAATTAGCACTGTCTAGCGATGCGCTAAGGCTTGAATACTTTGACTCAGGGGAGTGGAATCGGGGTGTCTTCTTCAAGGGCGAGGACTATCCCTGTGCTTTAGGATGCACCTGGATAGGAGGGGTCTCTCTGACGAGAGTAAGTTGAACTTGGTTCTTAAACCAAGTTTTCTTCAAGGGCAAAGACTATCTAGGGGCGTTGTGCTACACCAGGATAAAGGAAGGGATCTCTGAAGAGACTAAGTTGAACTTGGACAAGTTAACTTCAACTTCGGTTTGGTAACTAGGGACTAGCTCTATGATAAGCTTCCTCTTAGTTCTAGTTTTCCTCAAGGGCGAGGCCTATCTCAGTTCTTTGTGATACACCAGGATAGAAGGCAGGGGGGGGGGGTTCTCTGACGAGAATAAGTTGAACTTGAACAAGTTAACTTAAAGTTCGGTTTCATAACCAGGGACTAGCTCGAGGATGAGCTGCTCTTTAGTCCCTTCTTTTGGTAGCCTGGCCTCTCTTGCCGGAAACTTGGTAGTCTGGCTGACTCACGTATTCTCCCCCGTATTTTTCCCCAAGTTTTGGGCTAGCAGTAGAGTAAGGGCAGTCTTGGACGGGCCGCAAGAGGGTTCTTACTCCAACGGTTTTTTCAGGATGTATTACCTCTAGTCCTGCTTGGTCTTTGAGCTTAAGAGAAACGCGTCTCCAATTTCATTCTTGAGGTGAAATTTAATACAAACTCGTAGAGGAGATCTTGCAGGTTTAACCGTTTTGCTTTTCATAGGAACGAGGGGCCAGGGTGTGTGGTTACGAGATTGACCCAAGGTGGCTACACGGCTTAGATGTTTTGCGGTCAACGTGCTGTGTCTCAACTGAGAGAAGAGGGAGAGGGTTGATTCTTAAACATACCTCTTTGTTTCCTGAATATGTTCTCGCTACGCTTTGCGTTGAGGAAGGTTCGATCTCTTTTGGGGCGGCCAAGATGCCAAATATGGAGCTTTGACTCAAATAGGCATTAAGCCGCAACGCTCGCTTGGAGAACAGCACATGTTTCGGTTTTCCTTGCCCAAGACTAACGGGGTGCAGTTTTGCAGCCATTGATCGCCTCTTCACCAAACGAACTTTTATTTAAACGAAGTTCGCCAAGATGTGGTCGATTCCGACCATATATTTGGTCTTGTTTTCGAACTCGGTCTTATGTGTGAAGCTCATATTCGCATTCTTAGGGTCCCTTGTACCCGTATCATGAAATTCTTCATTCCGTTATGTTCAACACTTGAAGTGCTGAAAGGGCTACTGCCTTACTTTTGTTTGTTCGAAGTTTGACTATGGAGCTTTTGCATCCGCAGCTGTGCGTGCATTGCGGAAGCTTGACTCGATTCACTACACTGGTATCTTTCTTGCAATTGGTGAGATGCTCCTCGTTCTGCGCCGTAGACAGTGAATTTTGCGCTTGCGTACGCAAGCCCAGGAAACTCTCGTTCGCCACTGCTCTCACTGCATTCACACCCGATATCGATATCGCCTATGCCGCAAAACACGACACTTATACACTAAGGTCCTTTCGTTTTAAGGCTAGGAAGCTCCTTTACGCGCTAGGTGTAGCTCTTGTTCCGGTAGCGCCCCTTAATTTGCTCAGGATGCCACCCTGTAGGGGAGATCTTGCTGGGGCAAAGAACTGTTGTTACGAGATTGCGCCTCTTCTCTTAAAGCTTCCACAGCGCCGAAATCATAACGTTCGAGATTTCTGGAGGACACTTCGTGTCATGATGTATCCTTCTCATTATACATCGGAGCTTTACTAGGCGCTGCGTCTATCTTCCAGTGAGAGTTGCTTGCGTCACACCGCTCGGTACTCGTCATGCCTGGATCGGAACCCGGAATATGCTCTGTAGTATCTCACAAGGCACCCCGAGTGCTCTCGTGATTAGGATCTTCTGTTTCTGGATAACCTTCACACTATGGTTGCTGCCAGCCGTGCTGTGATAGAGATTATCTTCTATAGGGTTGCAGGTGATGTGAAAATGGCAAGGAATGAGAGCGTCGACGAGAGGACTAGGCAAATCGACTAGTATTTTTCTCTGCATCACATTTTTGTTTCTTTCCTCATGTCTATTTTTTTCAATCCACAACTTAAAAGATTCCACTTCACACATCACTTTGATTCCGTTGGATAATCACGTACTTATATTTGCTATAGCTCTTTAATTAAATATTTATGTATATCACTCAGAAGGTCCAATTGCATTTACGAGATACTTGTATAAAGAGGCGGAGATTGCCACAAACCAGTTTCTTTCAGTACAGGAACCTACCACACCCTATCTATTTTGTCTCTCTCAAGGTGTAACAATAGTTCAATTTATCCAATAATCTTCTTGTGGCTTGTTTTTCCAGCATACCTCCAACCTTCATCATTTTATACCAATTCCTAATTTCATCGACCCAACATATTCCAGAACATCTTTTTCTACGCCACAATTCTATCTTCCCAAACACTAAAACTGCAACCAGATTCACCTTTCTAAATATCCTCTTCACTTACATTTTTATCTAATTTTTACGTCCAATTTCAACCTAATAAGATATCCATTAACTTTTGAATCTAATGGAATAAAAAGTTTTTCACGTGAGCTAAGCCCCTTAGCTCAAATTAAACTCTCTAGATTTAAAGAAAAAAGATAATTTATAAATATCTAATAAATTATTATTCTCTCGTGGTATGTAGAAAATTAGAGTGTATAGAAGAAAACAAAACAAAAAAGAGCAACATTTGGACCGAAATTCCTAAGAGGACTTTGAAAATTACACTCCACTCGTTCTATTGCGGAGCTCTCCAAGTTTCTGTAATCGCGTTAGGGTTTCTAAGTGTATCCTTTTTAAATATTATAATTTCTAATTCCTCTGTGTTTACTAATTAATCTTGATATCAGTGAAGGTGTTCTGGTGCAGAGGGAAAACACCATGACTTCTATGCCATTTACAAACCTGTTTGTTTTATGAGAGTTATTTAAATACCTCTCTCATTCATTCTACATCGCCTAAATTAATATTATCCTTAATAGCTTATTTGTGCCAATTGGAAGACAATTTTACCGCCACTAAACATAAAAATGGATTTAATGAAACAGTTTGACAAAGTGCAAAATTATACTACATAAACCAGCATTCATGAATCTCAAGGAGAAATTTTCCAAATTTGTTTTACAAATTTAAGATCACATATTTGAAAAAATCTTTCAAGAAATGATAGATAAAGTAGTTAGAAAATTTTGTATTTAATTATTATTTATCTTCCTCCTGTAATATTTCAAACAAGATCATCTTGGTGCTTTGTTGAATAAACTTATCATATTTAATAATGTTCTAGGTGGTATCGTTTCAATCAAACTACATTTTCGGTATTTGACTTTCTCCGTTTTCACAGAGAATGCCAGGCTGTCAGTGATGTGGATGGAGAAGGGGAATACTAATGGCATTTACAAGAGAAAGTTAGAATTGTAAAGTGAATTAGAGTCCAGCTCTTTTCTCCGATATCTGCTGGAATCTGATGTAAGTTCTGCCTGAAGTATCAAGCAAACAAAAGGGAATAGAAATACTAAAAGATTTATTCTAAATTAGTTTTTCAATGGTTTTAGTATATTTGTATTTATAAATTTTATGGATCATTGGCTAATGAAAAATACAAACATTTCAATTTTTTTAGCATTAGATTTTAATATTTTGTCGCATGAAAATTAATCAAACTGACACATCCTAGTTATATATAATTGTTAGATTCAAAATCATACTTATTTATTTTCAATAAAAAAATAAAGAGAACTATGTTTTTCTTACACCTAAAGATATTATAGAGGATTATTAGGATTCATGTCACATGAAATTGAGCTTAAAGAATTAGAGCAAGATATTAATGGCCATAACGCTACATATTTAATTGAATATTATCAACCTTAGTTCGATCGTTATTTACTTTCTAACAAATTTCTAAAACTATTTTAATTGATTCTCTCTATGGTGAAAATGCTCTCATTTTTTATCATTTTAGAAATTTCTCTGGATTTTTACAAGTCTTTATCAAAACTCTGCATAAATAAACAAGCTTTATTAGAGTTTAATTCTTCATTAGTATATGGTTTTTATCTTATCTTTTTATTCTATATCACAGATGAAAACACCATGCAACCAAATAATGTCATAAAAAAGAATAAAAAATAATTATATTAACTTTTCCTGCCACTACTGGCCATGATACCCTAAAAGTAGATTAAAGCCACCTGCGAAATTTTGTTTTAGATCTCATTTTAACTTTTCTTAATTATTTGTTTAAAATCCTGTCTCACTTTATTCTCTCAACAGGCAGGTAAATTGGCATTAAAGTCGTCGACCAGCTTTCGTCCACGCATTTTTGGTCATGTTAGGAAAGAAGCGTACCTTATTTTCTCTTGGGTAATTTAAACGGAGTATTTAACTTGTAAGTTTTCCTATCAAACATTTTTGCATATAAATCCGCCCCATCTTACTTTATCAATGCAATCTCCTGGTGAGAGTAGGAGGATTTGTAATGTGAAAACAATGTAGCAGCTAAAAACTAAAGTATTTTGTCCCTTACTATACCCAAAACTCGAACACGCGCTGCTTTTTGTCTTAATGGCTTTAAGAAGATCTGCGGTCAAATAAATTACACATATCTTCTCTTCCTCTCTCTTCGCAACTTTCATATTATACTGTCGTGGTATAAGGCCGATTATGTACGTACGTTTGTTTGGTACGTAAATAACTTCGTTCATTTTTCTCTCTAAGCGTGCTAAAATTCTTCTTTATTTAATCTTTTGCTTTGATTCTTTAATTAGAGAGGATATCTATTGCCATGTGCAGCGTTCCGAGGATTTAGTTAAACAACTTGAACAAAAATATAATTTTAATTAAAACAAAAAAATTAAATATAAAAACTTTAAATTTACAATGAGTATAACAAGAGGATCTAAAGGAAAATTACTACTTTAAAAATTAACATTACGCGATGGTTGACTCCAAACATTAATTGACAAACATAATTAAATAGCAATCCTTTTTATCTTTAAAAATATGCGACGTCAAAGGAGCAACGACCTTGACCGTGAATCTTATGGCGGAGGAGAGGGATTCGAGGTTCAGCGCGGGCTTATGAAATTGGACACACAACTGATCGTCTGGCTGCGTTAAACTTCGATGAAGGTGAGGAGGCTCAGAGCAACAAATGTTGTCAATGACTAGGACGCTCAGTGGTTTTTGAGGTCAGGGGAAGTATGGCGCTTGGCACGCTATCCTAATCTGACGATTTAAGCAACGGGCCCGTGAAGTATGCTTATTCCAGTCTTAGGGTTACTCTTGTGGTGCTTTCCGATGACGAGCGATGACCAAAAAGTGAATCATTTCACGAGTGTAGTGGGGGACCTTACTTTGGGAATTCCTCAATGGTGAGGGACATCCCTAGTTTTATTTGAAAACCGATATAGGGTGTTTCGTTGACGAGAGATGTATGAGAGTCTACTCTTGGCTGTGACCAACGGGAACTGCCTCGGGATCAATATATTCTTAACTTTTCCACTCGGTTTCGTTTTAATGCCAGGCCCTGACGCTGGTCTTCGTCTTTTCGATGACTAACTGGATCTCCACGCTATCTCCAGCTAGCAGTATATATACCCCCCTAGCCCCTGGGGAAAGGAGAAGGGAAACTGGATGAGTGCCTATGTTTAAGACTCTCTCCTTGAGCATAACTTTTCAGAGGGTAGGCTCTTAGCCCTAAAGGCATCTTATGGTTTTTGTAGTAGCCCCTGTAATTTCGTTTATTTGGCGAAACTAGATCTCACATCATTTGAGGGAACTCTGAGCCTGTTTATACATTTTTATTCTAACGGCTCTCCTACCCTTGCTTCTTTATGCAAATGGGCTACGAAATCTGTAGATTCTGACTTTCTTGGCGATGAAAATCAAGGCTGGTTGACAGCGGGTCAAAAGGAAAAAGAGGGCCGTTAAAGTTTCGGCCTACACGCCGCGTAGCTTCTTGACCTCGAGGTAACCGAAACTGGGCATCTGGTTTTATCGTGTCATATCGATTTTCCCACATACACATCTCTCCTTAAAAGTTAGATGCGGATACGCATGCCAGTTTTTACGCGACTAAAAATATATATGAAAGTTATTATAACTAAAATGGATAATGGACGATTTCACATTTAATGAGGGATTCGAATTCATCTAAAACTAATGACCTGATTACTGCCCGTTCAAAGTTTACTCTATTCTTAGCTTTAAGAGTAGTCCTTCCTCTAAAGCATTACCATCCATTTTAACCTTGTAGAATCATTGTAGAGAATTTATTTTCTCTCTGAACCCAAACATAAATCACAGTACCGATCAAAAAAAACATCTTCTAAAACGCTTTTCAGAGAAAATCAAAGTTTTACAAAATTGGTTGATGAAGACTTACAGCTATAAAGTATATAGGGGTAAGAGTTATCCAAATTGGGATGTAAACCGAAAGATAACAAGAGATAAGCTATTTATTAGAAAATTTAAATCAACCGTATGCTAACTACTGCTTTAGTATAACAACTCCCAAATATGTTTAAGTAAAGGCAATCTCAAAAAATTAGCATTCTTTTCTAAATATTATTGCCCCTTTTTTACTTTGATAAAAAGAAAACAAATTCCGTTTAAAATATAAATTCATAGTAAATAATTTAATATGAGATTAATTCTTCCCTATTAAGCAACAACTAAGAAGAAGGTTATCCTAATTAGGCTATTAAATGAGAATCTGCTAACCCATTAAAGGGAATAATTGGGAGTATTGATAGCCTAAGTAGCTAACTTCATACTAATCTGTCCCTCATTAATTGGAGGGGAATTATTAGCTCAAAGAAAATTAGATTTGACAAATTTTTTTTAAAAGAATTTTGGCTCGTTCTTTGAAAGATAATTAAATTATAATAGATTGTTTAACAAAATAGTAAATATATAATTGATTAAATTTTCCAAACAATAACACTGGTCTGCGTTGTTTTCAAGCTAAGAAATATAATACGAGATTTTTGCTTAGTTTTTTGCACTGAATCGGAAAATCATGCTCATTTTACCCAATCAGGTCAGGTTTTTGAATTATGAGCACATACCAAGAACTCCTATATTTGTTGTAAATAAAACACATGCGAGTAATAGCAAATATTGGACCGATTTACTCACAGAATGTTTACAGGATATTTTTACTAGATAGTATCAATAGTACAACCCACAAAACAAGCTACTCAGGGATGAATGGTCTCTTCAGTGACTTCAGATTGTGCCGAGCAGACACCAAATCCCTATTAAGGCACCAACAGTAGTCAGCTAGAAAGTTCACATCCCATTGGCCTTGATAGCGTTCCTCCATGACACGGATGTCTTGGTGAAAGCCCTCACCCTGTTTTTCACTGAAGCCTCCCCAATTTTCTGCAAAATAGTCCAGATGGGACCGAAGAAAGTGCATTTTTACTGACATACGAGCACCAAGTTTGCGGAAATTCTCCATTAAGTCATCAACCATCTTCTAGGACTCAGGACTTTTGTGGTTACCAAGGACTAATGACTAACTTAAGGGACAGCCAGGCAGAGTGTTCTGTAGGATTTAATGAATCATCAAAAGTAGTCTCTTATGAGTTCTCTTATCTGATGACTATCAAATATACATGCTTTAAGCCTCTCCATGCTGATTCATTTGAACTTATGGTGAAGGAAGGCAAATACTCTACCTTCCCTGTCCAGTGCTTTTACAAAGTTCTTCATTAGGCTAAGTTTGATATGTAGGGGCGAAATTAACACCTTGCACGGTTCAACCAGAGAACATTGTGTGACCCTGTTCTAATCCTTGTCTTGGTGACCACTCTTGTCTGACATAATGCTGGTCGTCAGCCCGACTATCCCACAAGCACAAAAAGCATGGATACTTTGTGTACCCACCTTGAAGTCATAGGATTGGTCCGACAACTTTAAGATCTCCACAAATCAACCATTTATTTCCCTTGTAATTGAGAGCAGACAACAGACGTTCCATGCTGCTGTGATTCTTTCATTTCAGCCGAGTGTCCAACATGGATTGATGAAACCTTATTTCCGTTATTCAGAAGAACTGCCTTGAGAGTTCTGTTAGACGAACCAATAAAAAGTCTCCATTCCATGAGAACATACTACATACCCATTAATTTCATCAGTTTAGCAATATTGTTACAGTTGATCAGTTAAGACGCTTCATCGAACATAAAGAATTTTCTGAATTCATTTTCGCGTTCCCGATACCAATAGAACGTTGTTCCTGGGTCAAGTAGATGTTTCTCTCGAAGACGAGAACCCAGCAGCTGGGCAGACTCTATAGATAGGTTCAGATCTCGTATCAATTCGTTGAGTTCGGCTTGGGTCAATGGCATCGATCAGTCGTCCTCTTTTGGCTCGTATGCACCACACTCACCTGTATCAGTCATTTCAGTAGATTCGGAATCAGAACTAGATTTCATGATGACACCTGGCTCAGGAACAAGAAAATCTGGTCCATGGGGGATTGGCTTTATGGCAGAAGGAAAATCAGCGTATTGAACATGTTGCTTGTTCTTGCGATTGATGCCTTTTAAATTTGTTATGCAGAAGTAGCAGTCAATAACGTGATCTTTCCCTTCCCTCCACACCATTGGGACACCAAATGGCAAACTCTTTCTTTTCCTATTCCTCCCATCCCGTTGCAGATATAAGGAGCAAATGCCTTATTCTGGTCCCCTAGTTTGAATCCAAAATAGGCGTAATAAGCCTTCTTCAAAAAATCCGTGATTTCCACTTGACCGTCTAGAAGAACCACGTGTCCGCAGATGAAACAAAATTTGTTAAGATGGTTCTTACACTTCCAATACATCGTACTGCACAACTAGACCTGAAAGGAGAAAGAATAACTATTTATTTTATGGGGGGAGGGGCTCTTTATTATATCTTTATATTTAATTATTATTCTTGATCATCTTGCTTTTTCAATTGATTTTCTCTTTTTAACGAATCTATTTACTTCTTTCTTGACTGAAATTCCTTTTTCCTTTAGTTGCTCATTCAAACATTTTGTCTTTCATTTATCTTGACTTAGGTATTCTTCTTGGTCGGGTTGGTTCTTAATCTTCGTTTTTCCTTTCTTAATGCTTTTTCATATTTCTTCTATTTATCTTGAGTTGATGATTCCTTATTGCTTCTAATGAATTAGTCCTTCAAGCATTTTCTTTCGTTTTCCTTGACTTCCGTTTTCTTATTGAAATTTCTTTATAAAAGGTGTTGGACTGTTGAGTTTCTAACGTGCCACCGTTAGATTTAAACGCTAACACTCTAGCTTACATGTCAAGGCTTAGTCTGTTTGAGGTTGGTAATTTTAACGGCTATTTTCCATTCAATTTGAAAGGAATTTTTTTTCTGATATATTTTCGCAACCCCACAATTTAAGGTAACCCATGACCAGCTGTAGCAAAAAAGCAAAAAACAATGCCCATATACGCTTGGATGATAGCGCCATTTGGGAAAGATATGCTGTAATAAAAATCAAGCGTATCTTAGAAACCAGACTTGACCAAAGAAAATGAATGATATTTTTGAATTCACTACGTTAAAAGCATCCTGAACAAATTGGAAAACCCTTGACCTTTGAAAAAAAGTTTTGAAATGCAGTCCAGTGTAATTTATTGTTTATTTTTCAAAAGCCACATGATTTCTAAACTAGTCAAAGTGGCTAAACAAATTGGTTAATGTGATTTAGCAATTAATCGAATTAGTCTTAATAGATGAAATAACCTATATTTTTTATTTATAACGAGAAATTAGACAGGTAATCAAATTTCATATACGGTTTGAATAGGATGTCTAGTTTTACTATGCCGAAATGAGAGTGATCCTAAGCTATTAATTCACAGATAATTTTATGTTATATACTTTACATCCTCTTTAAGGGAAAATATTTGGCCGGCAATTCAATGTGTTTAAATTGTTATTCAAATGCCCTGTTCGGACCAAAATGTATTTAAAACAAACAATATTTTCAGCAGCCAAAAAAATAAGCATTAAACATTTTGCGGTTAGTTTGAGAATTTTTCATTGGAGAAATGCGGGAGTCTTGGATATTACCTAAAGTTTGGAGTAAAACTGTAAAAAACACGTCACTGGCGTAGGATTTTTAATACTTTTCTCCACAAATATTTTAAATGTTTTATAGTGATTCCAAGATTCATGTAAAAATCCAATGTAAAATGATTCATCCCCTAAGAGTATTTATTTAAGAAACATTAAAATGTTGATCTTCGAAAAGGTTTTTACCAGCGATAGGCAGTTAAAATGTTCCATTTGCTTCTAAAACCATGTATGCAAAGTTGTTTTATAAAATATTAATATTTAGGGATAGGTCAACGAGTTTGAAGTTTCTTATTTTTTGTAAGACAATGGACATTTTGTTTGTGCCGTCATAGGTGATTTAGAAAACTGTTTGACACTAGCAAATTAAAAGTCACCTTATTTGATGCAATAAACATAGTTGTAAACATATTTTATTTCACAGCACTGATTCTTGGTCCCCCTCTTCTCGAGTATTATCCCCTCAAGGGGAGGGGGTCTATTGTGCGCCCATCTCATACTTATTGTAGCCTAGTTTGAAGTCACTGTGGACATGTGGTCGTCAAGGTAATTCCTCCAGTTTTTCTCCAGATATTTGGAAGACGAGCTGCCTCTGCTCTTCGTCCTTTGTGAGGGCCAGGTTGAAGTCCTTTTTCAGGGCGATGCTTCGCTCAGAAAATTCGTTTGCAGTGTGCAGTTCCTTGACGCAGGTGAAAGCGAGGGAGTATCACTGATTGTCGGGCCACTCCGTTGGGTCAAGTGCAAGAAAACTTGACGGTCTGGAAGAACCACGTGTCCGCAGATGTCACAAAAACTTGCAACAGTTTTCTCTGCAACTGCAGTAGATGTTAGCTCGACCGTTGCTTGTCGAAAAGGATCGTCAGAGCCCTCTTCTTCCTGCAAAGCATTTAACATCTTTATCTTCATCTTGATGGCCAGGTGATGATAAAAAAACGCAAGAGCAACCAGCCTCTCACTCAAGTGACAAATATAGAGCCTTAACACTGTAGCTGTCGCCTTGGCGACTGCCTTTTCGGGGTAGGACACCAGCATCTTAAGCAGCTGGAGGTCTTGCGCTGGGGCTGCACCTAGAGATGTCGTGCGGAAACAAGACGAAATGTACGTCGAGATGCTGAAAGTGAAGAATCGTTGAACTCAGGATTTTTCGCTCGCATTGAGGTAAAATTGCGTTGATTCCCGAAAAAAGTAGAGTTTGATGACGTAGATGATTTTTGCCATCCACTAGGCACGGTAGAGGGCACCAGGACGCAATATTCTGATCCCATGCTTTGGCTGTCCACCCAAGACGATTATAGACAGCTCTAGTAGCTCCCTATAGTCGTCACGTGTTGTGTGTTCTTCCAGTAGTCAGTTGAACTCAATCCTGAGGTGAGCGCATCGCTCAAAGAGGTGTGGCTGTATGTCTTTCTCTTGGAATGGCTGAGACAGAGATTTATCCAGGTTCTTCCAAATGATCTGAAATCCCTTGAAGAGAGGATATCAGGCCCTGAATAAGGGCCGATGTATGCTGTTTGATTCCTTCCCACATACCAGTTGCAAGATGTGGTGACGACAAGTGAGGTGAAGAACTCTACGATTTAGCCGTTGCTTGATTATAGTACATGCTCCTGACGAAATCATGGTATCGAATATGTGGTGCCAAAGGATAGGGCAGAAGGACTAGGAGTCTCAATAGCTTTACAATGCCATGTCCTGAAATCAGAACAAAAAGCTGGTCGAATATAGCTGCAGCACCATCTGCTGCTGTCTGCACCATTTTGCCATCCCAATGCACAACCAGTGGCATCAAAGGCCTGGACGAGTTTTTGAATTCCTTGGCGGATTCTGCAAGAAACTTCATCCTGTCTCGCCCAGAGGACTAGCCGTTTAACACTAGCTAATAGATATCAGGAGTAAGGTAATTTACAGCTGCTGCAAGTATATAAACTCCTGGATGATCGGATATCTTAGCCCTATCCATCGAGAAGAAAGTTGTGGATTCAGGATTTTCTTCGAGCTCCCGGGGTGCTCTATTAAAGGTATAAAGACTAAAGATGGCCACGCAACACAGCCGTCAGCATCCATTTCTGCAACATGACGCTGAAAAGGGAAATGAGTGGGACTGGAACTGCTGGAACTTGATGTTGTGCTGGATGCGAATTTAGTGATTTCTTCCAGTTTACACTTTAGAACTTTAGAGCGCTTCATAAGCTGTTCTTTCTTCTCTTCATCTTTCTGCTGTTGTTCTTCTCGACGTACAATAAGAATACGGCGCACCTCCTCCTTCTGGGCTCGTATAAACTTCTTGTCCTTAGCGATTTTAATCGTTTGTATCGCATCTTCATTTGCAATATCAAAGAGGCGATCAAGGGACAAGGAAATCATTTTCGTTCTTCTGTTGTTTTCTGTTTGCCTGTTTTTGTTCTTCATTAGACTTTTCCAGTTATCATGTAGTCGTACAACTTTCTTGCTCGTTGCACTTTGTTTCTCCGTTTCTGCCGCTGCTTCATTTGTCGTCATGTTCTGGTTGAGATGAAGGTATAGATAGTATTGAAGAACCTGTTTGCGTGATGGTATCATGCTCCAAATGATGGTAGACTTGACCCAATCAAGTAGGTAGACACTTGTCATTGCTCTGGTTACAGACGCCATGATACCTAAAACAAATAAAATAAAGAAAGAAAATGGCCCTTAATGTCAAGGCTGCCCTGTACAACTGAGTGTAGTAGAGAGGGAAACAACTCAGTGCGTCTTTCACTTACAGTATTACCTAAGCAAATAGACACCACGGCATAGCGGAAGCGGTAGTGGGTCAGGGTTAGACAGTTGCCATATTCTGCCAGATGTTTATAACACTAATGGAACCTTATTTTTATTTTATTTATTTAGTTTTGGTGCATAAATTGGTATTTCTACGGTATTGATCAGTCTTCTATTTAAGATACCAGCCAAAATTTAATGTATGAACTATAACTATAAAGCAAGAACTATAGTAACATAATTTTGAAAAATATTTTACACACTGTTTTTTGAGCAAATGGAACATTCTGATTGCCTGTCCCAGTTGAAATTCCAAAGTCGCCAAATAAGGGTCACTGTCGAGGATTAGGTCACTTCCCCAGGCAATACGTCTATATATACATATATGTAACTATTGGTTGGGGGAAAGAGATAAAAGCCACGAGAATATGTATATATACAGTTATATATACATATATCACCTAATGTACGGATGCGTCCTTTACTACCTACAATTACGTTCACTTCGTAAGAGTAATCCGTTGATTACGAGGTATAAGAGTGCGATTTACTAAAGGGTACGATAGCGTTTAATGAGTTTACGAAGTTGTACATAGTTCAAGAATATATTTAAAGAGTGAAAACCAAAACTATAATTTTAATAAGTCACTAGTTGAGATATATATACATACGGGAAATATAGGTAATGTAAAAAGGACAATTCTGCCAAAATATAGATTAATTGGTAATCGGGTAACGTTAATTAAATGGGGTACAATAAATCAGTTATACAGAGGGAATATCTATATGTTGGAAAGTGGGTCGATTAACGGGAGATACAACCAAGGATCATCTTACGTTAAAGGGGTCACCTCGAGGAAGGAGAATCCTTTAGAGAGTCAGTGCGGGGAAATGGAGACGGACAATGGACGTTATTCTAGGGCAAATATCCTGACGGTGACGAGGATGAAGGGGAGGAGGAGAAAACGCGTTCACGATCCTCCTTGGAGACGGATGATGAAACACTGGTCCAGAGAAGTGCAAACTCCAAAAATCGAGACTTTGACTCGGCTCGGCGCGAAGTCTCACAGGGAAAACTGGAGATCCTTGAGGGGGCTTCCAGATGAGACGAGAGGAATCCCGGCCAATCCTTTGGGTCCGAAAAGTTTCGAGGCTTGCTTTGAAAAGTGTAAGTCTTAACAAAAGAGATGAATCGGCCTGGTGAGATCCAACCTCTATGGTATAAGCGAAAACCAGTTACTTGGTGAAACAGACACGCGATCTGAACCGAAGAGGGCTGGTTCTCAAACTCAATCTCCCGATATTCGAAAACCCAGGGTATTTATATGACAGCCATTTTTGGTTTCTCCTCGTTGGCAGAATCAGACGACTGGTTGACCACTTCCGGCGGCCAGCTGAAGTAGCGTTTGTAGCCTGACCCAAGTCTTAATGTCCTTCACGATGTGGGCGGGGAAACTTTAGGCAAGCAGTTTCCTGACTACACAAATTAGCGCTTCTTCGGCGAAGTAAAAGCTTTTAACACGCCCAACTTAACTAATTGCACCTGTGAGGCTGCTGATAGATATTAAAATTCTTTCTTCTTTTTTTTCTTTTTAGATTCAGAGATTACTACACTTGAGGTTATACTTAGAAGAAAGAAAGAGAGAAGGAATTCAAGAAACAAATGAAGAGGGTATTCTTCTTGGCGACCCTTTCCCTTATAGTCACCCTGATGTATATATATATATATATATATATATATATATATATATATATATATATATATATATATATATTGCGTGTTAAATTATTAGGTAGCTTTGTTTTTTCGTAATAACAGACTATTTATTCGGTCGAATCCAGATATCTTTTCACTGAATGATGATAACATCCATCTGCATTGAATGCACCAAAATAAATCTGATCCGCCTATACGTATAGAACCAATGGCCATTTTTGTTAATAAGCATCATTTTTATCGTCCTAAATTATTAGGCAGGTCTAATAAAATTACTACTTAGGAGAAAACAAACATTCATTTAATGCGACCATTAATTTTTAAAAACAATCTAATCATAACGGACTTTATAATGAGCATAATAATATGTTTGAATTGAAATAATAAAATAAATATGCGTCCCAGTATCTTTGATATTTTCAGTGTCGTTTTTTTTTTATACAAGTTCTAAGACAACGGTGGATGTATGATTCTCAATATGAACGAACGTCCCTGATGCGTTTATCTATTTACTTCGTCAAGGTAACTATTTCATCTGGGGTAATACTGTGAGAAGCATCTACAATATCTTATGAGAGCGCATATTTCGTTGAAATCTGCCGTCTATCTTGATATATCTTCCTATTCATAACACTCCATAGATTTTCATTCGGTTTAAGTCGGGTGAACACGCTGGACGCTTCATGAGAGGGTGTCGAGAGAAGCCAAATGCTGTAGGTATTCGAGGGATTTCTTAGCTTCATAGGAAGGCGTATTATCTTATATGAATATCAGCGTTTTCCTAAATGAAACATTCTGCTTCTTCAACCATGGCTTATCTTTGTCCTCTAAAAAGGCAAAATAGGCATTAGATGTCATCATAATTCCGTCTGGAACTTTCCAAGGACCAACCAACTTGTCTCCAATGATGCCAGCCCAAAACATGACTTCGCCTCCCCATGGTTGGCGTCTCAAACGATGAGGACCATTTTCGCTATTTGTAACCCATCATTTCTTCCACCCATCTGGTGGAGTAAATCTTTAAGAAGGTAAAGCTATAGTTGTGCCTACTTTTTATCGATGTCCAAAAGATTTTAACACCCTTCCACATAAGTCCGTCTCAGATTTCACCCTGTTGTTGTTTTATAGCCTGCTAAAGTTCTTCACTCAGTCGTATCAGCGAGATTCTTTCCCAATTCGCAACTGCTCTTCGGATTTCTTCATACACCTGCCTGTGCTCCCATATTCATCTCGTCGATGAATATGGGTTGTGGAGGAGTTTTGTACAATGGCATAGGTAGACATTCGCAGTCAGCCTCGCTGATGGAGGATTATATCCTCTCAAGCTCCCTGTCGATTTCCTTTAGTGTAGCTTTGCTTAGGTCAGCTGGTTCAAATTCGACGAGGATTTCTTTGTAGCGTTCCCAGTTGGCCTAAGCGTAACTTTTACGGGGAGGGCCTGGAAGCTGTATCGGTGCGAGCGAGATTGTCGTAGAGATCGGGATATGTTCTCTGGGTTCTTTTGGGCCCGGCTTGATATGGTAATTAAAGGGTTTTCCATTCTTTTTTCTGGCCTTTAGTGTTTCTTGGTAGAAGAGTGCCTTTTCTTCTTTCTCTTTTTCTTCAAATCTGTCATGGTGACTTCTTCAAATGTTTCCGGGTAAAACGTAAGAAGAATGCTTCTTGGACAGTTTGTTCGTGGCATTGTGCGTCGATCTCCTAATTATAGTATCTTTTTCTGCTACTAACGAAGACTTTGTTTGCATCCATGTCCTTTGGAAAGGGGACCTGCTAAGATGCATATACTAAAAAGTTAATCTCATCTGCATCGAGGGGCTCTCAGCCTCTCTCTTTCCTTTCACCCGCCGACCTTACTCGGTTGTGATTTCTGTGTCTTAAAAGTCCTAGAAGTCTGTGTAATCTGAAAATTAATCTTCTGCTATCTTCTATTTTTTTACTTTGTTTGGGAAGATTAGCGGTTTTGGCAGCAGCCTCACTTTCCTTTCTTGCATCTATTCTCGGATCCGGTCTTCTGACCACCTCTTTTGGTTTTGCCACTTGTCTCTCCTCTGCTTGTGCCTTGTCAGAATTTTGCTTTAGGACCATTTGGAGTTAAAGAACATGCCCTGATAGGGGTCATCCGAGAACCACATCTCGTTCACGTCGTTCTTCGCCAGCATCTAGTTTAGCTCTTTCGCAAATGTCCCTCGCTGCGTCAAGTTCCTGAATTGCGCGTACAGGAACCCATCAATATTTTTGTTAAATTCAATTTGGTATTTTCTGATAGGTGTTTGTATTTTCTGTTTCAGTTATGCCACCTTGGCGACCTGTGAGTAGGTTGTGTTCGACTTCCTAGCTTCCTCCAGTTTGCTTTGCAGCATCATTTTCTTAATTAACTCGTTTTTCATGGGGCAGGTCATTGCCATGGTTCTATGGCCTTGACCACAGTTAGCATACTTCTCGTATGGGCTCTTGTAGTCCTTCCAGTGGTGTCCTGGTTCGCTGTATAACAGCGGAAGCAGAATTGGATTGGGTGGAATTTTCCCTTTCAATCTGTTCCCCGCTGATTTTGTCGTTAAAATGTAAGAGTCTGACCTCATTCGCTTTCTTAGCAATATATATGTGTCACTGAAAATGAACTTAAATTTTATGTTTCGAGTCGCTATTTTCTCTTTTATTTCTGAATGATATTATTTCGGTGACCTCTGCCTATTTCTGATTTTTCACTATCTCCTCCTTAATACCTTCCTTGGAATGTATACCGATCCAAGGGTCCCGCCTCCGGCCGGTAACACTAATGTGCGTCTGGATCGGCGGAGGGTTGGCACACTGCAGGGCGATTTCGCGTAGCACTTCGACTGTCTCTTGTTAAGTCATTGAAAAAAGCATCATTTTCCTTTTTACATATTGTGAGTTGCTACCTTGAGTAGACTGATCATGGCAATCTTTAGTTGTCCAAAGACAACTTTAAATGTTTTCTCCCTGCTCGATCTGCTGTGTCCATTAATGGTGCGCAGCTGGAGTCGGGTGGTCCCATTTTGTGCCATTTGTCCGAGAGAGGCCCCTCAAGGCGGGTAACTACTGTAGGCTTGCTCTTTCTTCATGTTATTTAGCTGGAACTTTCCTTCTAATCATTTTGCCCTCTTCTGTGGGTCCCAATTCTTTTCTTTCTAGTAGAGCACTTTGGGAAGGTGACCCTCTCCCCGTTATAAGCGAGCTTCTATAAGCATTAACTGCCGGATGGGGGATAAGATGATAATAGTTAAACCCGGGGGGAGGGGGCTCACGAGATGTAATTTTATGGCGGACTTTTGTTAGTTAGGGGGAAATCAACCAACGAAAACCAGATGTGCTGCCTTTTGAGTGTTTGGGTAATAAAACTGCAGCCGGTATACATAGAGACGGGTGTAACTTTCCTCCTCAGCTGTCGTTGGGCTCCCGGGGTATAGAAAGGAGGAGGTTACCCCCATCCCGCCCACTCCCCGGAAGTTACACTTCTGCCCCTTGGCCGGGTGCATTTGACGCCGAGTTCCATAGTTGTCTACTCCGTAAACCTGCTTTTCTCGGCGCCCCCAATTATGTCTATCATACAGAATGGCATAGTTTGGACGAGGCTAGATGAATGGCAGTTCAGCTCCCTTCAACTCACTTACCCCGGTGAGGGGTGTGCGAGACAACTCTAGTTCGAATTAAGTAGAATACTCATGCCTCTCTTAAATTCTTTCTTAAAAAACACGTAGGAAAAAGTTAATAAAAATTCACGCTCATAGGGGCCCTCCTTTATAAGCTGAGAGTTCTGCATAAGTGATTTCTCCGTCTGGCAAATCACAAGCCTATTGAGGTCCCTTTGAAATGTTTTCAAGAATTGTTCCCTACTCTGTTTAGTGGCATCTCATCTATACTTAGAAGACGCCACTTTGTCTCGTGATGCATCTTCTACTCTTAATTTGATCCTTCCATGGAGCTAATAGTATAGTGTATGCAGTTGTTTGTTACGAATGAAGAGGATTTTTTCTATGGATATGTTTAATTACTCAAGATTACGGGTAGGAATTTCTGTTTCATAAAAGTTTCTTCCTCTACCGGCAGCTTTCTCACTTAACGCATAAAACAGCAATAATAGTCTAGTGATAAATGGATTAATGGATGAGCCGCTGCGCAGTATATAGCTTGGATTCGGGTGGTAAAGGACCATCTCGCTCGACTACCACCACATACAGCAAGCTGTTGTTAAGCTACCTAAGGCAGGAGACATTTAACAAAGCAGAACAGCAAGAAAGTAAATTTAATAATATGATAATACAAAAATATTTGGTTCAGAGCAATAATTTATTTTAACGTAACAAAGATGAATTGATATCTCTATGAAATTAATTCAGTGTTTCTTCTGGACCCGGGCATAGAGATCCTGTGAAACTTTTTGCTGTTTGCTTGGGATAGGATGCTGGCCTAGTTTTTGTTGTGAAGAAGTGAGAGGCAAATTCGAATAGAATGTCTTCTCTCCGGAGAGCCTTATGATTCTTTTCCATACTCTTACGAAATAATATACTTGATTTCACGTGTATAAAAACATAATTTTCCAGAAATTCATCTCAAGATTCAGCATTAATGACACCTGTGTCTGCCTTTTCTGGACATCTTTATAGTAATGGATGTGAAAGAAACCCTGTAGACGACAATCTAAAAGAAGAAAACGAATAGATATCACAAAATTGAATTTAACAAGCTGAACCCGATAATTAACATAAGAAGCACTGGCTTGATACTAATAAAAATATCCACGAACCAATGAAATTAAACAGAGCCACCCGCATATTAATATAAACATATTACAACAGCATTCAGGGTATTCCCAAAGAATTTGCTAATTCCCTTTGATTCCGTACAAAATCAAGATTGTTCCCGTACTTTTCACCCAGGAAGAAACTAAACCGGTTAGAATAAACATTCTGAGATCGATGAACAGAACTTTGATTGTAGGCGTAATGAGGATGTTTGATATCCTCTCCGCCTACACATCCATTTGTGACGCAACGGATGACCGGTATAATACGGTTTCGGTGATGAACAAGTATGCAACAAGTGTAAATTTTGCCAAAACCTTATTAAAAAAAAACAAAAAGCGTTAAAGGATCAAAAGGGCTTGACCATGAAAGAAAAACAGAAAGAAAAACAAAAAAATGAACAAGTAAAGAAGAACAAGTGCATAAAATAAGCAGCTAGTGAGGACCCAAACGACAAATAGACTTTACAAAGCCAAAATAATGATAGAAAAACAGAATTAGGAACTAATGACTCCAATTATTATTTATGCTCTCATGACCGACCTAATGCCCCCGGCTTCATTCATTGCAATATAAAAAAATACAATTGGTTTACAAAGATGATCTGGTTCGTCTAAGAGAAAAATAAGATGAACCTTCATAGACGACGAGAATTAAGAAGAAGACTAAACGGATAACGTTTAAGGAACCGCATAAGTGAAAGAAATAGAGCAGAGCCGCATTTGCTAGATAAATAAAATAGACAAAATTCCTGGAATGGAAGGAAAACGATGTCTGGCAAAGGAAGAATAGTGCACTAACCTCGATCAAGCTTCATACAAAATCTATATAATAAAAATGAAGTTTGTCTGTCTATGTGTGTGTATGTCCATCTATAGGAAGAAAAGTTGAACAAAATATATAAAATATAAATGTGTATTCTTTTCTAAAGTTTTCTGAGGAGATAATGGAAGTAGTCTTGATCTATATGTGTCTTCAAAATGGAGCTACGGGCCCTTTGCCTAACATGCACCGTTTGTTCAATCTAGGGAACGTGAGCTGCATATGGACCCCCAGTAGACAGGTTACTATTTCCTACAACGTTGTTCACTTGTGGCAAGAAACAGCAGCATTTTTGTCCATATACCACAAGGAGATAAGAAAAATTATTGTCTATCAAGAAGTGTTATGATTCATTGGTTAAATAATAATTGTGATAAATATAAGAAGTTCAACCTATATCATGCTTATGGTTTTTGCTACCTGGGCAATGCCAGGATATCTAATTCAGTGGCTCATAAGGGACCCTTAGAAGCAGGAGGCAAGACAATGCGAGACTTCAGAGATTGTGAGTCTCCTATGGCACGTGACACTCTTTAGCTGCCAGGCGAATTCAGACAGACACTACCAGTAATACCCAAAGAAACCAGGGCAGATGAGGTCCGAAGAGACCTAAAATCATCTAATTTGTTAACGAATATTAGAAAACTATCTCTAAACATAAATATGAGAGCAGAGTTCTTTGGTGTTCAACTGTCAGCACAATTTGCCAAAAGATTTCTTACACTAGGAAATGGCAAAGTACCTCTTGATGTTGAAGGTGGAATAGAAATAACTATTTGCAGTAATTATTATTATTGATAATTTCAAGGTTAAAGTATTACGCAAACATCAGCAAAACACTAAAACTACAATTAGCTGTGTGAAAGAGCTCTATTAGCTCCAAAGAACAACAGTGTCTGCAGACTAAAAAAAAACTAGTGTTTGCCTTCTCAGGAAGTCAACAAATTTACATGTCAGTTGAGACATATAAATCTCTTGAAATAACTCCTCACCAAATTGAACTGAAGGTAGTGAATATAAATTGTGTTCTGGCACAATTTGGAACCACTTGGCTGGCGGTAAAGAATTCGATACTATTTGTTATTGAGGCAACTATTCTTACTGGAAGTGGAAAAGAAGAGGCTGTCTTCATTCACAGAATACTACTAAATCAATCAGGATCAGAATTACAATTTACATTCAGAAGATTCTATTTCTCAATCAGTGTAAGGTTTGAAATGTGATTAAAGAAATCGCAAGGTGAGACTCTATTAGTGGCATTGTTGCCACTAATATTGATTAATTTAGAATTAAAAGAAAAAGTACTCTGCTTGCATATGCGCCACAAATAAAAACTAAGAATATTGTGTACCAAGAAGTTCTGTAGCGGTGAGGAACGAGATTAAGTTGAGTTCCTAGAAAAAAATATTGTTTGTGAAGAATAAAAAACGAAAAAGGATCCAATCCGTCCTACTTTATTTCCGAACGCACATTTTACCCGGGGAAAAATGGGTAAGTCGCTGGACCCGGAAGTAGTAATTGATATGTATTCAACAGTGATGATAGGGCCCTTAAACTTCACGCTCCCCCATCGATGTGCAAATTCTTAGTGGATAAGAACGAGGAAAAACTGTAATATGGATAGAATAAAGGAAACTCCAAGTGCATATACGAAGCTCCATAACTCTAGCAGGATGTGGAAAAACTCCTCCTGGAGGGTCCCATCCGCCTCTGAGACTCAAACCAACCCATTGTAAAACTGACTCCTACAAACTCTATCAGATTTGTCAAAACACCTCGGAAAGTAAGTTAAGACTGATGCCGAAATCTATCAATTAAGTGACAGAATGCGCAGATTAATTAAAGTTTATAAAAACAAAGCTAAACTTGATCAATATTAAAAGGTTAATAAAAATATAGCTATTATCAAATCAGTAATCAATAATATAAATATAAAAAGTGAGTTAAAATTTTATTAGCATAGAATAAAAAAGCAAAATAAGTGTAGAATGAAATTTATAAACTGAATAAAGCTAGGATTAATAGGAGGCAAAATTAGTATACTGTAAAATAAGTGAGGACGTGTTTAAATAACAGCTAATAATTATATAACAATAGATAATACATTATGTCTTAATCATCAGTTATATAGAGTTAAAAAAATACAAGAGTTAAATTTCTATACCTGCCCTTAAGATAAAAGTAACCTAAGAATATAAATATATAGAAGTATGTAAATAAGGGAAAATAACTTTCAATATGATTGGAAGTAAATGGTTTTCCTTTCAGTCCCTTAACTACACTTTAAATCTTGTTAAAATCAGGATGACAGTATATCATTCTGAGTGAGAAGGTGAGTAGAGCAATTAGTAGCATCGACTTCATAAGAATCTCAGAGGAGTTGGCTATTTCATAATACATCTTCTGATATAAATCTATGATCATATGTTTATTATTTCATTGTAATATCTGTACACATGAATTTTTTATACATGAGTATGTAGTATTATCTTAAAATTAACAGCCATTATCGATTTGGAAATGTTTAATGAAATAGACGCAGCGGCACTGATTTTGCTAGATCTATTTAAAATACCTCTGCGACTGAAGATAAAGTCACCTCGATGATTTGGGCGCTATAAGCGGTCGTTTTTCCCTCATTGAACAACTTTGAATCTTGATCAAATATTTCCTCCCACCTACACCAAAGTCACCTCGATGATTTGGGCGCTATAAGCGGTCGTTTTCCCCTCATTGAACAACTTTGAATCTTGATCAAATATTTCCTCCCACCTACACCACGCATTTTATTTTTCTTCATTCCTTCCCATTTTATTGACTCTTGAAATCTCAATAACTTTAATGGTGTGGATTCAATACATTTAGCTCATTCCAATAACTAATGCCGCCTTTTTCTGGTTTATCATTATTTTATGGAAAGAAATAACTTTTAGAAGATTTTTTACACCTGCACTATATTTAACATTTGAAAATAAGTCACATTAAAATACTACTACTAATAATACAATATGAATCTATTGATATTAATTTAAAAATGCACGAAAATACTCATTAAAAACTGTTCCAATACTTTCAGATCCTTAGGACAATTTTCTAATTTTGGCCTTTAAAGAAAAAATAGGAACCACATATTATTCTATCTCATCTCGAAATTTGGTGTCAAGTATTGTGGGGCAATAAATATCACGAGGACAAACAGACGCTAGTTTGTTTACACAACGTCAACCTTTACGCGCCACATTAGGTCAAGACTTTACCCCCCCCCCCCTCCTTTTCCCCACTGCCCAAAAGACCCTTCGAGAGTCTCCCGCAAAGAAGGATTTCAGTCAACAGAATAAAAATCTATAAACAGCCTCACTGTCTCCTCCGATTGTTAATGTCTATTTCTGCCAAATAAATGAAATCTAACTTTTTCGTGTGTAAACCAGAAGAGGCTTAACTGTAGGCCCTCCTCTCCCATCCCCTCCTCGCAGGAGATAATCGACATATATATAGTTCGATCTTGAGAAATGAAAGAGAAGGATCTGCGTAGCAATCGAGAGAAGAAGGGGAGTCCCGGAGGCAAACGTGGAATCAAGAAGAAATGGAACAGCACGGGATTTTACTTCCCGAGGCCGTTCCTTTAGTCGCTTAGAAGAGTAAACCAGTGGTATTTAGACTCACTTGCAGACCATACTCGTCCATAGAAACCTCCTATCTAAGTTTTCTAAATAAATACAGAGATATCCCTTAACATTGACGAATACCAATGTAAAGTTCCAGTGGAGAAAAGATTCACCTCTTGGTCAAGACTCATCAGCGAGAAGCCCGAATTAATAACACAAGGATCGGTATAACTTCCATTCATCCAAGATCCCCTAACTTACATCTTCAAGTCAAGAAGTCTTGCTTCCCCCCTCCCCCTCCCCCCCGGGACAAGCATCAGCTGTTCGTCCTGAAAAGACTCAGTACGCGTCTCTTTCACCTTTTGAGAAGAATCAGCTGTTTTCTTAGCCATCCTCGTGGCTGAGAGGAAAGCTCCAGTACAACGCGCCGCTAACATCTCATCGACTAGGTTACCGTTCAAGGTCACCCAACTCCTGGCTCCCTCTTAGTTAAAGATAAAAGGAATCCAAAACTTATTTATCTTGTTTTAGTTACCATTCCTGATCAAAAGTGATTTTTGTGTCAACCATCGCGTATTACTCATTGCTAGTATTAATTTTTATTAGATCCTCTGATTATAGCATTATTATGTGCAAATTTTTAATATTTCCTTTTTATATGTAATTAAAAGCATATTTTTGTCCGAGCTGTTTAATTAGATCTTCGAAACGCTGCAAAATGGCAATATATATATATATATATATATATATATATATATATATATATATATATATATATATATATATAATAATATGAATCCTCCCTGGTTAAAGAAACAAAATAAGTTAAAGCACTCTTAGAGAAAAGTGGAACGGATTTACTCATGTACAAATCAGACGTACATACGTACTCGGACATAAACCACGGCGAGTATAATATAGGTAAACTTGCTTAGAGCTGCATTTTTATTTATCCTAGCGTCAAAAAATGTACGAGCTTGCCCTCCTTGCTTCAATTACTACATAAATAATTCAGTTTACATATATTCCACCTATTTTTCTTTCCTTAATTTTAGATGTGCATTAACTGCGCTGTTCCCCATCGTACCTTGAGAATTCAGAGCACAATGAGGAAGGAACACCTAATAAAAAAGAGGGTTTAGAGGCAGACAGGCCGGACATCCTTTACGCAAAAGCCGCTAAGATCACACCACAAACTAACACAACGCCGTCTCAACCCCAAATGGTCATACAGCTCACCGATACAATCCATCCTAAAATGCTAACATGCATTCTTTACGCATATGTGATGAACCTAGCTTGCCTGTGTTCATTCAATACCGAGATAAACAAGATGCGGGCTGCAAATGGCCAGGAATCTATCATGTTCTAAAGCAACCAACAGTCAGACAAAGTTGTCTTGGCAACATGCAACAAGGTAGCACAAGAAGAGCCAGACCAGCTAAGAAAAGAAACAAAACCCCACAAAGATGTACCTACAGTGACCAAACATGAGCTTGCAGCCAACTGAACATCTCGGCCTGCCTCGCCCAGACAGAGAAAAACCCAGAAAACAAGAGGAAGCCGAACGATTAACAGAGTAGGAAAGAGACGAGCGCGACGGAAGGGATATCAATCTCACCATCGCCCTCAACAGAAACACCACTTAATAAAGAGAGATATCCATCAAGAAGGTGTCTTAGGACTGACAAGAGGCCACATGAAGTGGTGCTATGCTCAACTGAGGATGAAGTGTTGGTCAAGATAGCCTTACTGAAATGCAAATTAAGGCTGTAGGATGACAACTTAAAGCTCTACACACCATCCTTCTTCCAAACAACCAAAAGCCCTTAAGCAGCTAAGACACACAAGATGGCTACTAGAAATTTAACTATTCTAGCAAATTACGTGCATGGTTGGCAGATCAATAAACACCAGCTGTACAACGTCTACCGAAAAATGGATTCGAACATTCTTCTCTTGTCAGAAACTGGAATCAGGGACGACGACAAGCAAAAGCTCTTCAGATACAACGTTTTCCAAACGGACGTCACATGAGAGAAGTTCAACGGAACTATAATAGTGGTTAAGAACGATCTGCAAAACATACCAGGAAATCCAATGGACGAGTCATTTCTATCAATCATACTGAGGTGCTCTCTGGGTGACATCGAATTCGGCGTGAGCTACCAACCTCTCAGCTGTTCATACTTACCCTATCACGAGTTGTATAAACTTTTTAAGAAAGAGCACCCAGTATTGTTCGCCGAGGACCTGAACGCCAGGAAAAGAGCAGCGGGCTATGCAAGGACAAACGCAAGAGGCAGGAACTTTGACCTCTTGCTAGGAATAGATATCGCTGAGCGCATCGGGCTGGACTACATTCTTGTATTCAGGGTCGGCCACCAATCTTGATGTAAACTCATGAATCTTCGCTTTCCCTTTCACCAGCACTTCAGTCCAGGACCGCTTTAACCTAGCAATCAAATTTCCATGTTGAACACCAGAGTAACTGCTCCAATTCCAGTTTCTGTTGCTCCAAGGAAAGAGTTCTTGAAGATAAACTGTGAAGCATACAAGTGGGCGTTCCAATTGAACCTCCCTGACCTGGACGGTGCATACGAGGTAGACCTTAACGATGAGCTTACTGCTATTAATGTTGGCATTTCAAACGCAGACTCGATATCTATCCCTACAACCTCTCACAAAATCACACTAAAAACAACGCCTACACAAGAGGGAGTGGTAAACCAACAGCGCTTTACTGATGTATACAACTGCATCCTAAACCAGAGCTACAGCAGGAACATGGATTTTCTACTCGTTTAACAACTCATGGGACCACTGAACACCCCGCTGGTGCACGAACTGCTGGAGAAGTGGAACCGTCTAATTGAAAATTTAGACACTAAGCGGAATCCGAAATCAATTTGGGCAACAGTCAACAGACTAAATGGGACCTCCCGTTTTCATGGCCTAACTGCAATTTCGCACGAAGATACCACGGAGACCACTCCTAGAGAGAAGGAGAGGCTGTTCCGTGAAGTCTAGTAAAACGTTTTCATAATCAGGATAAAGAGGAGAAGATCTTTGACCTAGGCTTCAAGAATCAGATTCTCGATCGAGTACATTGAGATGAGGTAAGGCAGATTCAACCCTTATGGAACCTCGTACCTCCACCGTCTTCATAGCAACTCTCAAGAGGGAAAGCCCATCCCCAGTGTGGAATTGTGCAAAGCAATCATATCATTCAAGCCTAAGGCCTCAGCTAAATCACCATCAGGCACTTGAAGGAGGCAGCCGAAAGATTTCGGACTAGGATAGTGAACCTGCTCAATTCGTCCCTACCTATGGGATATTTCTCAGAAGGCCTGAAAACCTCGAAAATGATTTTTATCCCTATGCCTGGGAAGCCAGCGAACAAGGTCATAAATTTCATTCTATCTCATTGCTGGAGACCATTGGGAATGTTTTTTGCAAGGAATCTCAACATTAGACTATCAAAACACCAGTGAGATCAATCTCTGTTGAATGAAAAAAAGCACGGATTCAGTAGACACCGATGCACGGAAACAGCCCGAGCTCACATGTTTCAACACATGAAGGGAGGTCGGGCTAGGGGTTACTGGATCGACGACGTTTGCAGAGACATAAAGAAGGCCTTCGACAAAGTTTGGATCGACGGCCTGAAGTACAAAATCTAGCGACTAAGACTCACACCCCACTTCGAAAAGATCCTATGTAGCTACTTGACTAGCCGCAAAGCTTTCATTGCTTTCGAGAAGTACACAGGGGAAGCCTCCTAGCTCCTTACTGGCTTCCTTTAGTGAGGATGCCTCAGCCCCACTCTCTAGACCATCTTTACCAGAGACATCCCTAAACCAAGCGATGGAATAACTCTCAATATCCAATATACGAACGATATTACAAAAGTTGTGGTTCGTAGAACAAATTCTGTGAGAATGATGGCCAGAGCCACTATAGCAGAAGCCGAAAGAATTTCCAGGTTTGAAAACGCTTGAAAATACAGACCAACGTATCAAAATCCTCAGCAACCGCAATATAGAGACGTCGTCGTTCCGTCCCTCTAAATCTAGAAAACTCAAAATTGACTACTCATGCACATGTCACTCCTCGACTACAAACTTGCCAGTAATGGCATGAACAGACACGTCCCATCCAGGATTGGATACGCTAACACTTAACTTGACAAACTCCTCCGATTCAGAAACCTCAGGACAACGAATAAAAAGAAGTTCTGCACCAGTTTAGTCAGATCGAAACGGGTGTACCCTGCTCTTCCGCTCAACGCCACGTCAACAAAAAAATATGTCTAGACTCTAGAGAGGGCAAAATCGAGGCATGCGGTTTATTACCAACGCTAAGAGGTATGAGTATCAGACCTCGAGAAGCCTCCATAAATACATACCTCCATAAATACATACTTCTATAAAAAAGTCCAAATATCTGGGCAAGACTAGGGGCAATTCTCCCTATAGAGACTCTAGGAGCTTTTGACCCAGAAGCAGAGGTAGGGGGACTCAAACGATACCTCTCAACACCAGAACAATGGTACCCGTACCAAAGTACAACTAAAAAGTAAGATAAAATTTCAAAATAATCAGAGAGTGGAAAAAACACAAAAAAACAACGCAATGGGATCAAAAACAAGTAGAAAATAATAAAAAGATCTCGTTGTGGGACAACATTAACAACAAATACGAAAAAATGAATAAAATACAAATGGAGATGGCGCGTTCACTGGGCACACCTACACATACATATCTAATAACCACTTCCTTCCTTTTCTCACTATTACCCTCCACCCTCTCTTCCCAATTCCTCCCACTCTTATTCTATCTTTTTCTTTCAAGCTTTAAGTTTTCAATACGATCACGAAGCTGAAATAATCGAAGATGACTTGCGATCACCCAGGATTCTCACTTTATCTCGTACATGAGACATTTAAAAAGGAGAGAAGAGGGAGAATAAGATCCCCAGCTAGAGAAAGCGGATAGAAACCGAAACAGTTTTATAGGAACTAATCATGGATAATTAAATAAGATATATTAGATATATTAAAAGGATTTACAGCGAAATCATAGGGAACCTGGACCCAGATATCATCATCATTTCTGAGCACGGCATTGACATTAGGACTGATTACATTAAAATATACAATTATGAAGTACTAATGGCAAACCATTCTAACAAAAGATTTTATGGTATTGCAATTGCAATCAGAAGAGGCATAAGATTTCAAAACTTCAAACACTGAATGAGTCATACCTGGCGATAAAAATTAAGATGACCTATGATGACGTTTAGGTGGCCGTTGGTTATCAATTCCTCTCTTTATCCGTTTATTCCATAGAAACGCCTCGACAATATTATTCGGAGACCTAAATGACCGCTGCAGAGAGGCAAGCTACACTACGACGTTTAATGGATCAGGTAACTCACTGAGCCTCCCACTTAATAGTAATATAGTGAAGAGGGAAGGACCAGGTTTCGCCACTTTCTTAACGGAAAGATCCTTGACCACGCCTGATATTATACTAACTAACGTCACTTTGCTCTTAATCAGCTGACAGTACCCGGTCCTTATATACCAGCTGACCATATCAGCCTGGTGAGAACGCTATCGACCTCACGGATACAGGTCCAAATACCAAAACGAAGGTGCTTAAACAGAGATGACTGGAACGCATATAAAGAACATCTGATTACCATACAAGAAAATCGACTGGAAAGAGTCTCAATTGAGGAGATCGATCAATATTTTCGCAATGTACTGGAGAAAATTAAAGAGGCCGACCGTCTAGCTATCCCATGGACGAGGTTCAAAACTCTCCCAAACCCAAGGTGGGATAGAGATATCACCGAGAGGATGGATCGCATCGCAGTCCTTATCAACTATATAACCTTATATGAAACACAGCCCAACTTTATAGAAAACTGCACGAATTAAGATACACCACCAAACTTCTTATCGGGGAAAAGACTACGCAGGATTGGGACAGCATAAATGGTAATGTGGAGGCAGAAGGTGGCCAAGAAAATTTTGGAATCAACTTATGAGAACCCCTCCAGGGGATAAAATAAAACTATTAGTCCACTAAGATGAAATTACCAGAGATAGAGATGTAGAGTATTATTTATGAGATTACTGGATAAATAGATTTCGTATAAGCAACGCGAAAAATGCAGGATTCGACATGGATTACGAGGAGGAAGTATAAACAAGGTTGAGAGAGCTAGGTGATGATCTCACACAGAAGGCACTGGGAATGACAGGTATAACGAAAAAGCAACTTATAACACACTCCCAAATGGATAAATAGATTTCGTATAGCAACGCGAAAAATGCAGGATTTGACATGGATTACGAGGAGGAAGTATAAACAAGGTTGAGAGAGCTAGGTGATGAGCTCACACAGACGGCACTGGGAATGACAGGTATAATAAAAAACATCCTATAAACGCACTCTTAAATGTAAATCAAGCTATTTTAAAAATATTCACTACACCTATAAATGTTGGACACTTTCCCGAGTTATTAAAGAAAGCCAAAATAATATTTTTGTAAAAAAGCTGCAAAACCAAAGAAAGCAATCAATAGCTACAGGCCAATATCCCTATTGGAATTTATAGGCAAACTGTTTGAATAACTCTTTAACATCAGACTTAGGAGCTACTTGGAAACTGAGGTCCTATATAACAACCAACAACATGGTTTTCGAAGGAGACTCGGCACTAAAACCACACTGGCTCTTATAACTAAGAAGATTGCTATCGCTAAAGCCATAGATAAAATCGAGTAGCTGTAGTACTGAAAGATGTGGCCTCGGCCTTTGACAAGGTCATGATTAGCATGTGCGGGATCAAATCAGGATTTTTCGATCTGGAAGCAGGGGTACCACAGGGGGGATGTTTAAGCCCCACATTGTATGCAATATATACCAGTGACATCCATTAACCTAACTACAATTTTTATCAATATATACAACTGGCAGACAACATTATCCAAATCTTGACGAGCGACTACCGTATCCTGAGGGATATAACCAACAGAACAGGAGGACAAATCGCAAAAATCAAAAACTACGAAAAAACAACCGAAATAAAGACAAACATTGACAAGTTTAAGATAATTACGATAGGTCACAATCGAACAGTGGAAGTAGTAGTTGAGCGTGAACATTACCATTACTCTACAGAAGGCAAACTACTCTGCACAAAAATAACAACTAGAGGATATACAAAACATCTAAAAGAGAAGTTTGCTATAGCCAGAAAGATGCTCCGACCACTATTTTGTTTTGGGCTGCTGTCACCGTTCAATAAGAGAAAATTATACTTACTCCTCGTGAGACCACTGATACTATACCCTGTCGTTCCCATGCACACCTTAAGCACTACAGCGATAAGGTAGGCACAAAGAGTACAAAACATGGTACTGAGGTTTATTTCAAACGTGACTCTTTGGGATCATCTTCCCTTGACATTACTACGCTTAATAAATCAAATGGATCCAATCAACGTGACCCTTTACAAGCGAGCAATGGCTAGATCGGAAAATATTTACCAAACTAAGAGGCAAGAAATAACATACCAACTGAGACTACCAAACGAAAACTACCCTAATATGTAATTCACCCAAGCGTTTGAAAGCAGCCAGCTGAAGACACAAGCATAAATTATACCGATATATACCTAAAAAAGAAAAAGACATATAACAAGAAAATGATCCAAAGTAGACTTATTAAAATGGAACAACTACAACATAATAATTGATCTGAAATGGAGAAAACAAAATTCTCGAAATGGATATATTGAAATAAAAAAGAAACAATATAATTAAAACCTGAAGTGGAGAAAATTAGATAATGAAATAAATTAGCACAAAAAACATCAAAAGTGGACACATTAATTAAAATTTATTAAATCATTGAAATGTAAAGGAACAAACCAAACAATAATAAGTGCATTGGCAAGTTATCTAAAAATAATCCAACTACTTTAATTTAAAAAACAAAGGCTTGAACGCTAAAGCGTTTTAACGAAAAATGTATCATAAAGAATGCTAACTAATGAGTTTGCCAGACGACCTGGCACATATTTCTCCGTCTCTTAATTACACATATTTCTATCTATTTTTCTTTTAACTATCCCGACACCAATTTCTCTCTTTAAATATCAATCAATCAACTCCTTTTTTCAATACTGTCCACTACTACCTACAAACGTGTTTACTCGTCGCTTCTCGCTCCTAAATACAGCAATGTTCAGCAGTATACTCACAGGCAGAGCTGCAGGATACCTAGCGCGTCCATGGATGGCATATTGTGGAACGTCCTTCAGATATGATGGGTAATGTGAAATAAGCAATCTTCAACTTGACGAATAAACAGTGGTGAAGCCGCTACTCTTGTGAACTCAAGAAAAAACTAATTAAAATGAAAGCAGAATGTGGTTTTCAAAAGAAATAAAAGCCTATGAGTAACATAAATCTCCTATGATGTTGATTATTTATTGTTGGCTAAATATTTGCAATAAAATTTCTTACACAAAAATTATTAATAAGGTGGCTGAAGTTACTTTATCTAAACAAACAGTATTTGGGCAATAGGAATATCTCATGTGACCAACATGTGAACACGCCCTGGTCCCTCGCCAAATCCTGACACACTGTCTTGTATATGTCCTTGACTAGACAAAGACTACGGGACTCAACCCCTGATAAAAAAAAAGCTGTATTAACCAGCAGTAGGCGAGTGTTAATAGACCGACGACTCGGTAGTAACTTGCAACACTCCACAATGGCTGTTTTTCTTGTACCACCTTGCCACCAGCCCAACTATGGAATGTCAAGAGATTGAAGTGAGGAATGCACACATCCTTCCCACTCAAAGCATCTTTTCTGCGAGTTTCTTTCTATTCTCAACTTATTCTTTTTAAGTGCATGAAGTGACGTCTTACAGAAATCGACGCACAACTAACTACTTACTATCTTTCCTCTAACCTTTGCCTAACAAGGCAGAACCCACGAGGCAATGGGGTGGGGGCTGCAGTAGCTGTTAGGCACCAGGACGTGTCTACACACCGATGGGCCTGTGGGTCGTACCCCTGGGGCCCACTTCTGTTCCGAGATCCCCTGCTGATGATTAAACATCGGTTTTTTTTCTCAATGAAGCTGCAGTTGTATTTCTTGAATTGGCTCGTGCAACAGGAGGGAGTAAGTTGGATTTTGGTTTTGTATGAGGTTTACTTGGGACTTTGGGGGAATTTTAACTTTGCCATTTATTTGATTGCATGATGTTTTCTATTTACTGGTAAATTGTATCGGATCTGTTAAGGTTTGAGGCGGTTTTCCTTTTTTGGAAGCACTACTCTGTATATGTGCTTGTGTTTCTGGCACTGTATAATGGGTAGCCAAAATTTTAATCCTAATATGCACTTTATATTTGATCACATTTTCCTTACAAGAAGATTCACTGACAGTAAAAACTCAAATATTAGTATCAGGAATTCATAATTAAGAAGTACCTGATTTCTAATTGCAATGAGAGTAGCTCAGCAACTTAGTAGCAAAATAGTAACTAAACCGAATTTTGGAATGAGAGATTTAAAACAACAGGAAATTTTCAAAAAAAGATAAAATTGTATGTTCTTTATTAATATTTCATTGTTCGTTTGTTGTAAACTATTTTATCGTTAATCATCTAATGTTAAACCCCATTCATTTTTGTAAGGATTTATATGTAACGAATAACCCATCTTGTTTATCAGAAAAGATTCTTTCTATGTAGAGATCCGGTAAATGTTCTGTGAGAAAGTGACATGCAAAGTAAAAGGGTAGAGTTTGTGTACTTGTTATTTAAGGCTCAGTTAAAAGATTTCAAACTATGAAAAGCTTGCGCGATATTAATGTTATTTTATACTTCGTAGACTTAAATAACAATGATAAATTACAAGCTTTCCCTATTCACAATCTGGATATTGTGTAGGTTTGGGTGTGGACCGATCTGACATATGGTGAAAATTATAACAGAACAACTCATTCTACCATCGTTATTTGGCATAATTATTGAAAAATGTTTGTACTTATATGTAAAATTCAAACTATAGTTCATATTGTTGGAACATATCGAGAGTTAATACAAATGAACTAAGCTCAATTCTCTGAAAAGAGGAATACACAAAAGGAAGATTCTACAAAAGAATTATGCCATTCAATCAACAGAATGTTTTGTAAGAATCGAAAATAATTGAAATCTCGGTAACATTATTGATGACCTTTGGATTTTAGGCCTAATAAAGGCCCTTGATTAATACAATCCCTATGTTGACCGGCAAGATCCGTAATCTACTTTAATGAGTGACCCAGGTGTTTCAATTTAAACGTTCATAGATTTTTCACTGCAGAGTAAATCCTGAGAAACATTGCATAGATCCTAATTGAGGAGCGTAAAAGAAATTAATTAAATGATTCTGGTTAGTGACTAATATAAAAAATATTAAGAAAAATGAGAAGAACAACAATTGATAATTGTCCAATCTACCCTTGGCTAATTTTGCTCTTGATTTAAAAGAAAAGAATCTCAAGATTTATTCGCCAATCATTTTAAAAGTTATTCGTCCTGTTTGTTTAACATATTCAACAATTTCTTTCATAGGTTTAAATTAATGAGTTGTTCAGGTAATAAATAAAATATAACTCTGCAGATCACAAAGTTAGCGCAACCCAATATGGAAGAGCACATCAGCTATTATTCTATGTAATCTTTTTTGTTGAAATATTCCCAAAGTAGAAAAGAATTATTTTACATTTAAGTTGACTTTATCCAAGAAAATTTCGGTATTAGTAGACAGCATGTTCTTACTGTTGTTTTACTACTCAGTATATAAACTATCCTAAACAGAGATATCTACATTAAACAAGCAAATATATTTAATTCCTTCTCATCGGAGAAGTACACAATATTACTCATATACAGAGCATACAAGGAATGTTTTAGCTTGGAACACTTAAACATTGAAGTAAACCTAATCATTCAAATCTATAACAAATGATTGAAACTTCTTAATATACCTAAATAAAACAAGGTAAAAAATACTAGAAAAAGAAAGAAAAAAATACAAAGATAACAAATAAAAGTTAAAAATACAACTATAATTCTAAAGACACGATCCAGAAAAGTCAAACTTTCTTCTAAATGTAACAGAAGTTTAAGTGCTAAAATGATTATCACCTACGATACCACTTCAAAGGCCCTGGTTACTTCTGTATTTTATCCTTTGCTACATTTCGCACAAACACTGTATTAAGAATGGAACTGTAACATTAATTCAAATGAAGTAAAAACAACGAGCACAGGCATTGTCAAAATTAGGAATTATATTAGAAAATTTCCAAACCGTTTATAAATGGAATATTAGAAAAACATATGATTTGTGATGATGTCTTAATTAAAGAAAAACGGCCTGAATTAAACAGGAAATCTGATCAGGTACGGCAAATCCTAAACATATTTATAATAAGATTACTAGACATAAAAATGTTCTGCATTATTATTGTCCGAAAAGATTATTTTTTATTACGGAGCTAAAGGAGGTAAGGAAAGAAGTACATAGAAGAAAAGATAAAAGAGAAAGAATCAGGTGGTGAGATTTATGGGCAGAGGAACTAGAATAACAAATATGTGAAATTTCTCGGAGAGGAAATCAGAAAGATGGTCCGAGTTGATGGGAGAAGAGAAAATAACGTCAAGATAGAATAATGAATGAGCAATATTACGAAGTTTAAATATGTAAAGGTGCATTTCTTTTTTTTCCTAAGAGGATTCGGAAGGTGAGAGTGGGATGAAGGGAATTCAACGAGATCTGCTGGCCAAAAAGTCGCGTGCTCTCACTTATAATGATTTATAACCTTGAAAACATTCAATATTTCCTGGACTAACCTTGGCAGGACTTTAGAATTATATCATTGGAAAAAGAATGTGAACCAACATAAGGGTTTAAAAGGGTTATGTTTTTATTGCCAAATAATTTCCGGCTAACCTTTGGAGGACTTCGGCACTTACATACAGTATATAATTCAAATAGAATGTAAAACAACGTGAACGTTTCAAATTTCGTTAGAATGGGCCAAATAGTTATCATGTTATTGCCAATAAAATGTAAAACAACATAAGGCTGTCAAATTTTCTTAGAATCTGCCTAATAGTTACAATGTTATTACAAAAATAATGCAAAACGTGGACCGACCGACATAGCGAGATGTAGAGTCGCCCGCGACTAGACTCACACGCGACAAAAAACTTATATATATTTATATATATATATATATATATATATATATATATATATATATATATATATATATATATATATATATATATATATATATGCGTGTGTGTACATGTGTGTGTGTCGTATTCTCTCCATTTGTACTGACCTAGGCTGAATGCCTGGACTGGCATTACTTCACTACATCCTGAATATTTTCTTACGAGAAATAGTTCGTACGCTTTCCAAATTCTCTTGTTACACCTTACCCCTAAAAGATATGATTCTTACACTCAATAAGTACAGAATACATCCCATAGAGAATTTACTACTATCCCTTTATGTATCATTTAAGTTATTCAATTTGCGTTCGTTGTTGAATTTCTGACAGTTAATTTACCGACAAGTGGCAACATCGGTTCAGATTTGAGCGATGTTGGGCTATATATACATAGTATTACTCCTTGCTGGATGTTTCACGCTTCAGTTAAATTTTACAGAGGCTTCTTATAAGTACGGATAGCCATGGTTTGGATCAGTGGTTATCTTCCCAATTTTGCCATGAATCTCTTTTAGAAAGTTGTCCAAAAGCCATTCAATAGATATAATGAACACAATGAGTAGAGATGAAATAGTACAAAAAAGGAAATTTGAAAAACTAAGGCAGGTCTGAGAATCAGGTTATGTAAACTCAGGAGAGCAGGTTCTGTAGGATAACCAGTTAGAAACCAGAGTAGATAAACTAATCATCGCAAAAGGATATTTTATTTAGATCAGTGTCTACACAAGCCTTGAAAACCTTTAATAATGTAGGAGATTGAAGGGATTATGAGCTAGTTTTGCTGGAACATTGAGATCCATGAATGGGTTACTCATTTCTCTTTTATGAAATTAGAGAGCTCCACATCAAATGGAAGAGAAGTGTTAGAAATGTAATGGAAATAAGCAATCTAAATAAGGCGCAAATGAGAATAGAGAAAGCAAAGAAAAAACCAAGAGCAGAATACATATTTTTAGGATTTAAGGAGAAAATTACTTCCTCGTTACATACGCCGGTGAAATAGAGATTTTTCTGAGGAATAGTAGGAGTGAGTAGGCGTGGCGATGACAGGTCAGAAGGAATATCATGTCTAATATGTGCATAATTTTAGTAGCAAACGACTAAGAAATTAAGAGGATTAAGGGAATGAATGGCCTGGAAACTATAAGCAAAAATAGGCGTAAGAAGAATAAAAATTGTGTATATATTGATTCATGCTTTGGGGTCAGATTAGGGAAGAGGAAAACCCCAATCCGGTTTTGAGTCTTCCATGCAGAGCGCCTGACTCTGACATTGACAGCTCATTTCCAACAAGCTTTTTATTTCCATAGAGCCTCGTCAAACTTGAGTCCTGGACCTCCTCACAGAAAGATGACGCCCTTGACTAAAGTTCTTCTCCATTTCGGAGAATGGTCTTTATGAGACCGGTCCGTCCGTCCTTGGTGAGCCTTCCGGGGCGAAATGATCGAGAACATGTAAGAAAGGAGTGGAGGCTGATGTGATGCGAGGCGCCTATGAACGAAGCAGAGATGTCGGGCAAAAAAGGGTGAGTCAAGTTGGAGCGAGGAGCCGGGGTGGGGTGCGGTAGTGGACGGAAAAGCGCTGCTGGGCGTGTTGCAAGGTACGTTGCTAAGGTGTTGCTAAGTACTCGCATCAAAGAAAAGTGGAGTACAGAGAATATTTAGGAAAACTATTATAAAAATTAAAGAAATTATTACTAGTATTATTATTATTGCGGAGTATTTTAATTGATAGTATATTCGCCGTGGTTTTATTATCACTATTTTTATTTACTATTATTATTTATATTATTATTTTCTGCTAATTATTTTTCTTCTTGTTGATCATACATGTGTTTTTTACAGGATTGCAAGTAAAGTCACACGGAAACGAACCTACAATGGCGCGTTTTTACAGTATGGCTTTGTGAATATGCCTGATCCTTTTGGAGATCGCCCACAATGTGTGTTGTGCTGCAAAGTTCTCATCAATGAAAGTCTGAAACCAGGAAAGATGAATGAACATCTGATGAAGTGTCATCCCGGAAGTGTCTCCCAGAGTATCACATTTTTTTCAAAAAAAGGCAAACAATCTGCAGGCTGTGAAGCTTAGAAAAATTGGACTTGCATCACAACAACTGGCGGCTGGGGTTGAGCTTCGTATGAAGTGGCGTATCGAAGAGCAAAAACTCAAAAGCCACATACAATTGCTAAAGAGTTGATTTTACCATAATGGTGGAAAAATAATGTGAGTTGGACCAAGCCAAAAAGCTCAATGCTATTTCACTCTTCAACAACACAATTGGCAGAAGGATAGACAATCTCGCTGTAGACATTCATGAACAACTTATTTCAGAAGTATTATCCAGTTCCTATCCCCAAATTTAAATACAGTTTGATGAAAGCACGGGTGATGCATCTTTTGCTACTCTGATTGGGTTCATTAGATATGTCCATGAAGGAAGTATCAAGGAGGAAATGTTACTATGTGAAGAATTGCCGAGAAGTACAAAGGTGCAGATATCTTCAACACAGTGGATGGGTTCCAGAGGAAGGCAGGTCTAGATTCGAATCAGGTTTCACAGGTATCAGTTGATGGAGATCCAAGCATGATTAGCCAGGGTGAAGTATTCCATGGCTTGTTGAAGGAAAAGAACCAAAATATCGAGGTTGTGCACTCCCTCATTAATCGTTATACCTTGACTCCACGCAGCCTGCTCGAGTACATCAATATTGTTTTGGATGACGTGATTAAGCTTGTAAACTTCGTCAAATCAAAAGGATTTAACAGTCGCATATTCAAAGAGCTGTTTCACAAATTAGGAGCTCAGTATTAAAATATACTGTACCATACTAAAGTTCACTGGCTGTCATGTGGAAAAGTCTTTGTTCGTGTTGCTGAGCTCCGTGAATTAATTCATATATTTCTGTAAGAGAAACGATTATACTTCACGGATCTATGTGACGATGAATTATGGCCACACGTTTGTGCTATCTAGCTAATATCTTTGGAGAGGTAAATACAGGCAATTTAAAAGTTTTAGGAAGACAGACCACGCTACTAGAACCTCGGGAAAAAATCTTTTCATTTTGTGGGAAATTACAACTATGGATCAGACGTGTTGGAAAGGAATGTTTTCACAATTTTCTACATTGAATGCCTTCATTGATAAGCTTAATTCTTAAGATATCCTCAACCACATGAAGATAGAAAATAAAGATCACCTGACCGGCCTTTGGAAGGCTTGTAGAAGTACTTTCCAAATTTGAATAGTACCAAACAGTGAATAAGTAAGAAATACTTTTGATGTCAGTGAAGATATTACTAATGAAGATTTCAACCAAAATAAGAATTTCAAGCAGTCATAACAAATATTGCATTGAAACTAATGTTTGAGGCCAAAGATGGTCTAGACACCTCCTGGATGTCTCGTTTGCCTGATATACCAACACTACCCTCTCGAGCATAGGATTTTCTACCACTTATCACTTGGAGCAAGCTTTCTCTCTACAATTTAAGAAGGGGATATTTTGAGTATTTGAATAATAATTTCATCTTAGTTTGGCTAGGACATGTTTTTTCATCAAAGTTATTTTTAATAATTCGTTTATAATATAAAAAACAAAATGGTGAAGTTCATAAATAGATGTGAGTATCGTAATTTTTTGAATTTTTAAAACCCTAAGAATTACAAAAGCTCAAGTTCAGAAAATTTATTTTTATATAGCTTCTATAACCATATATTTTAGCAACGTGATATTTTGAAAGGGGGGATTTTAGTTTATGGTTCCTTTTTGAAAATATTATAATTGGAGAAGTTCAGAAAATTTCTTAAAATTTAACCATGGCTGCTTTTTGTTAGATTTTAAATTTTAATCTTAGTTGAGAAGCGCAAGGTCCGCACCTTGGGGGAAGTGGTGAAGCCATTGCCTGGTTTGATATTATTAAACAATTATTAGAAATAACTTTGATAAAAGAAACATAATTTATAACCAAACTAAGCTGAAATTATTATTCAAATACTCAAAATAATCCCCTTCTTAAATTATAGCGCTAGTGATGCTGATATGTACTGAAGACATTTGAATTCTTTTGAGAAAAATCAATGGTTGTAGAGCTAGATAAGACATATGGACGTATGTTTTTTGGTATATTGAATTTGTTTATCAAATTAACTTCTTCTCCTTTTCGGCTTTTCCCTAACTGGGGTCTCCGTTGTTGATGATACATTTCTCGCTTTAAGACACTTCCCTTAATGTTTTGGCCCCAGACATCAACGACAGATAACCTTCTAAACTCCAACCTTTCCTATTTATCCAAGCTTTGGTCCGGCATTGAGTTGGGCTAGCTACCCCCAAAGTGGCGAGGTAAGCTTCCACTGCTTGGCATATTTACTCCAAATGCCTTTAACTTGAAATATTTATTGGGTTGATTGGTTAAGCGAAATAGGAACGATACTATGAAAATCTACATTTATATGGATAAGTATATATATATTTATATATATATATATATATATATATATATATATATATATATATATTTATATATATATATATATATATATATATATATATATATATATATATATATATATATATATATATGTGTGTGTGTGTGTATATATTTTAACGATTATATTTGAACCGTTGAATAAGTGTTTACCAAATTCATTTAAACCAAGATTTTTGGGAAGAAAGTAGCTTAATAGTTTAGGTAAGAAACAAACTAAATATATACTACGAACAGATGGTTACAAACTTAATAAGATGCAAGATGTGGAAAGATGGTAACAGCAGAGATCTTAATAGAAGGGATGGTGAAGTAAGATTATAGAAATTTGCTGTCGCAAGGCGTCCTGAAGACGGAAGCGTTCGATAATAATTTTTTTTACTGCAACCACGGAAATTGGACATACAAATATTATTTAAATTTTACTATTAAAAATTTGTGCATAAAAAATAGGAAAATTTGTATTGTGGGCGAAATTTCACCTGCGGAGGAGAGTTTTCCCACTCCTGCCCTGAGGGAATATAATATCTTGCCTTTTGGAAAAGGCGAAACATCTAGACCACTTGGAAGCCATATTGAGACACCTTGATCGATACAATTTTATCGTGAGCTCAGGTAAATGTTATAATGGCTATTCCTCTCTATCTTATTACCTGACCTACTCAGAAACCAAGATCCGTTATAGTGTGACCTTTGTCAGAGAAGGTCAAAGCTAAAACCGATGTCCCGTACTAAAACAAGGTCTGCTGACCAAAAGTCGCGTGTTCTCACCTGTTCTGATTTATGACCTTACGACCTTCAAAACTTTCAATAATTCCTGAACTAACCTTGATAGGACCTTGCCAATTAGATGATCCGAAAGAGAATGTAAAACATCATAAGGGTTTTAAATTTACTAACAATCGGAAGAATAATTATGATGTTATTGCCCCTCCAAATATCAAGCCTCTTCATAGGGAGGAGGATCTTGGCAGTTATATTATTCGAAGGAGAATGTAAAACAATATAAGGCTTTTAAATTTTGTTAAAATCGGCTGAATAGTTACAATGTTATTACTTACTTACGTACTTATTGACTGCGGTGCCGGTCTCTTAACGTTAGCGATTATGGCACGCCATCTTTTTCAACCTCTAGCCATTCTCATAAAATCCGTGACACTTCTTCCTCTACAACTTCAGCCCAACAGACAGTCCATGTACTTCTTTCTTTGTCTCCCCCGCGCTCTTTTTTCTTCAATTTTTTCCTGTCAAGCAGTCATATTCTATTCTCCCTGTACCTGTTTTCTCGTTATTTCATTCACTAGCTTACGTGTCACTTCCGCACTCCTCAGTACTTTGTTATTAGATATATTTCAGTCCATGGTATTCTAATCATTCTTCTAAACTACCAGATTTCAAAATCTTCTAATTTATCGATCATTCTATTCTTCCCTGTCCAATTAGCACATCTATATATAAATGTAGCCCATATGAAACATTTCATTAATCTACTTCCTTGTTTTAACCCAATACCTTTATTTGTTATCGAACCGAAGAAAATCCCCATCGATTACCTTTGAAGAAAAGAAGTTTCCTCTTCCGGGTGGAATTACGAGTAATCCCACATTTTCCAACGAACTTTATCTTTAAAAATTGGCTATCTTCATTGGAAGGTTGGTTTGGATCGTGGCCCACCTGCCTCATTCGGACCGTGCCCCACTCGTCTCATCGCAAGAAGGACCTTCCTCAAAGTCACCGACCCGTAAGACTAAAACCGCCTCCAATATTAGTATTGGCAAGTTCCCCCTTTTGATCTGAGCCTAGTAACATTAATCAATTAATTCCATTTGAGAATCTCTCCTCATAATAATTATAAAGAGACTATTTTGGTTTAACTAATTCCCTTTTGCCTACTATTATTCTTATTAAAATCTTTTTAAATAAAACTATATTTTTGTTGTTTCATCTTTAACTTACCTTGAACGATACTCTCGTTGTATTTAAGTAAATCTTGCCAATCATTTATGACCATTAAGGATTTGAAACCCAACGCCTCAAGTGTGACCCCCTAGTCGGTCGTTAATCCCGGCGAAGCAGTCCTTCAACAGTTCGCGTTGCAGTAGGTGATTAAGTCACCCTCCACATAATATAGAAGTAGTGTATGGTATAGAGTAGTGTTCCACAACAATTTGCCTCATACAAAGATTGGCTCTCAGTCTCCAACATTATATGTAAATATAGCATTAGATATATTTAAATCTTCTTACGATTTCTTTATAAAGAAATTAGATTAAAGGTTTAATGAGTTTAATAACGAACTCACAGCCTCATAAAGATGGAACATTAATAAGGGCAACTATATCCCTCGCCACCTTCTCGAAAGGTATGGTCAAAATCGTTAGAACAATCATCGGGGTTTTCTTCACACATTTCACATGCGAACGGCCTAATCAAGTTGCAAAGAAATGACAATGGAGGCGATTTTCTCTAAGGTCATCTGGCCAATAGAATTGCTAAATACCTATTCAAGGGTGTTCATGTGGGAAATTGTCAGCAAGAGGCGATTCATATGCCAGTTTCATTACCTTGCCTCTGCACTTTGCTGGAATAAGTATCATTTGTTTCCCACTTTATAACGTTGTTTGCTCCTAATGCACTTTCGAATAATTAAGCCGTTGACATACGAATATAGAATTCTGGAGCTAATTGTGGTAACGACAGCCTCGCCCCCAATGCTTTTTCAAGATCTCCATCAAAGAGGGGCATTTGCCTTGAAAATGGCTAAATTTAGCCGGCGTCATACAGTCATGGACGATGCTAATCCATTCTTAAAAGCTGGGGACGAAGACTTATATGATAGGGAGTATGGGGACAAAGGGGGCAAGCTGTGAAGTATTTCAAGCTTTAACATGAGCTCTTGTTGTGACCTTAAACAAAGCATTCTTATTTACTTGCCGCCCCACAATTTATGTGAAATCGGCCAGTCAATGGCTATCAGATACATCACCTATAATGAAGCAAGTGTAGCATTGATGCACGAACTAGATCGACCGAATCTGTAATAGCAGGGGTTGTCAACAAAGAGGAGAATTGGGACCACGGATTGGCAGAGTGGAACTGTTGGAATATTGATATTTATGTTTAATATATTTTTTCATTAAATTACAATAACATGGCATTCTATTTTAGGTTTATTGAACAACAATACCTTAACATTCTCTTTAACTTTTTGTTTATTGTAGTATGCTTCAGTTTGGTCTGTTAAGTAAATAATTATGAATATAAAAAAACTACTTTACTTTCATTTAAGTTATAAATCCATCAATATTTTCAATTCCTATTAAATTTGTAAAAATCCACTATAAAAATAATCACGGTATATGTACTAATATGAAACAGAAGAGGATTTTCATTATTATATGCATATTATTTGGAATGTACCTATTAAGCCAGACAATTTTGAAAAGGAGTGAATAAAATTCTGAAATATGGTTAAAGGGGTGCATGGGGCAAACAAAGATGAGAACCACTGATCTAAAGTATGCACACTCGATAGAGTGTAACTTCAATCATTTTACCTATAAAGCATTAATATATATTTAAGAGCATATTATTAATGAAATACAGCAAATGATCAATAAGAATAAAAGTTACATAATTTCATATCAAACCCGCATTCAGCATTGTATTACCTCCTTTTAGGTTATTACTTATATCTGTCGTGTAATAGACAGACACTATCTCATTCTCTCTCTCTCTCTCTCTCTTTCTCTCTCTCTCTCTCTCTCTCTCTCTATATATATATATATATATATATATATATATATATATATATGCTCTTTTATAGTTTTGGGGTCGAAGTTGGCTTAAGGTTCGACGTGGCGTGTTCGTGACGGCAAATAGTTAGAATTCAGTGGAGATGGTTTACTTTTAAATTTGCGGGGTCCTTTTAAAACAAATATTTCAGAGTGCAAGTTGGGCAAAGATTAACGGGTAGCTGGTACACGTTAATGTTGCAAAAGAAAGAAAATAGCGATAATATACCTTTACTAACAAGCCCCTAAAATAGAATTTGAATATACACAGATATAGGTTTTAAAGGGAATGATCGTACTGGTGAAATTAAATGACGACACGAGACACATAAGGGATAATTATAGGATTAGTGGTCGGGTTTAGGTTGGTGAGTAAAAGGGAATTTAAATCGGGACTCGCAATAAAGGAAGAAATGATTATAGAATAATCTGTAGGCATCAATGGTTGCACTGCTTACATGTTCGTTACAAGGAAGGGCCAGTCACGATACGAATTTGAATATACACAGATATAGGTTTTAAAGGGAATGATCGTACTGGTGAAATTAAATGACGACACGAGACACATAAGGGATAATTATAGGATTAGTGGTCGGGTTTAGGTTGGTGAGTAAAAGGGAATTTAAATCGGGACTCGCAATAAAGGAAGAAATGATTATAGAATAATCTGTAGGCATCAACGGTTGCACTGCTTACATGTTCGTTACAAGGAAGGGCCAGTCACGATACGAATTTGAATATACACAGATATAGGTTTTAAAGGGAATGATCGTACTGGTGAAATTAAATGACGACACGAGACACATAAGGGATAATTATAGGATTAGTGGTCGGGTTTAGGTTGGTGAGTAAAAGGGAATTTAAATCGGGACTCGCAATAAAGGAAGAAATGATTATAGAATAATCTGTAGGCATCAACGGTTGCACTGCTTACATGTTCGTTACAAGGAAGGGCCAGTCATGATACGATGACTGCGATGGAGAAGTTGGGTTACCTCACGGGGTGGATGAGGAAGCATACATAGTTTGGCCTCTGGAGATGGAAACCCTCGTCAGATACTCGCCGATTGACTATAAGAGAGTTCACTGATGGCGATTTAACCTTCGTCCTCGAATTGAAATCACCGTTGTCTCCGATCGCGATGATTAAGCGTGTCTTGGAGTGCTCGTACGCGGTATTAGGCGGAAAGTCTTGAAGTGATCCGCGCTAAACCAAGTCTGAGGATTATATAGACGGTCTGCGGGGTTGCTTTAATAGCTTGGTGGTAGATTCCACAACTTGTGAGCTCTTGGGGAAAAGGCCGCGACTCCGTTGGGGGAACCAAGATAAATTTGGAGGAGAATGTTCGAAGAACTTCAATCTATAACGGAGAACAGAATGGCTGGCTAGAAAGCCATGTGAGACGACGAAAATGTGTCCGTAAGCAAATACAGCTAGGGTGTAATAGAACGACGTTCACTACCTCCTCGCAGTAGATCAGCCATACTTTCAAATCTCCATGCGGTGATTTCGAGACCATGTGGGTACAGAAGGGCACGTAGTCGCTCTTCGACCTTATTCTCCTACAATATCAGTATACCTTAAATGTTCTCCTTAGGTGATGGTAAAATGTACATAAGTATGTGTGAATGTATAATTATGTTTGAGTATAATTATATATACATACCTGCTTCACTCTTAATTAAAATCCAGAACAATTTACTCCCTTGAACCCATTATTTAAATTTAAATTAAGCACTATTAAAGAGCAAGTAGTACGAGTTGATCTTCTCTTGCAACGACTCATCTTTTCATTTCTATTGAAATCCTGTGCTACTCACCCTACTGAATAGGAAATCAACTTAAACTGGAAGCCCGCTCCTAATAAAACACTCTCTCTCTTATGATGGCGAAATCAACCCTTTCTTCTGGTTCGTCCATCTCGCCAAGATACCTCCTCAAACTCAAGATCTTTTGCGTTATAAGAACTATACCATCGAATCATGTCTGATCTTATTTTTTTTTATTACAAAGGCAATTGACTCAGATCTTAATGGAAATGAAATGCCCCTGTTCGACCCTAGTAGGTGTTAATTTTATTTTCCATTTAAAATCTCCCCCAAGGGCATAGGCAGTAAAATAAAATTTTAAAATTATTTTGACTCCACATACTTTTTGTTTGGGCATATTTATCCCTAGGGCAATTTAGTAAGCATCAGTTTAGCTCAGAGTTCTCCTATTTCTTTGATATCGAACCATAAAAAGCTGTCAATTTAATTAAAGAATTTCAACTAAATTAATGAAAATAACTTGAGAAAAAAACACTCCTGTTTCGTCCAAACCCATTTGTTGACCTGATGAGGCAATGGAGTTTTCCTACTGAGTGAATGCCCACCTTGACCACAACTAAATCAAGTCTCTAAAAGGCACACTCAGGCTCCCGTTTTTCTCCCAATAACTGTTACACTAACCAGTGCTGAAACCTCAGAACTTTGAAATTATCTACATCACCCCATCTTCTAAAATAAGGATACTTGATATAGCGCTTGAAATCCGTAAATAGATCTTTTCTTCCACATTTATTAGAAGAACGTAATTATATTCATTCGGGGGTAGTATATCAAGTAATTTTCTCATAGACAAAAAGGCAGTCTGCACCAGTCTCACACCTAATGATAGATACTGGGCTAACATTAACTATACCAAATGCTAACCTTCTACAGGGCTTGTTGAGTTCATTGGCTTCTGTCAAGCTGACTATGTCTTGTTAATCTAAAAATTGCTCAAAACCTCTAGTATTCTACACGGGAAGATTCTCAGGCTTATGAAATGAAGTAGGATTGCGAGGGAAATTAGCTTGGAGGCGTTCTCGGTCCTGCAAGTGGATCATTTCCAAGGAACAGATAGTCTCGTATTGACACTCGTCCCTGATTTTAAAAAAGCACTTGAATTCTCAGAGTTGTTTCATCTGTAAGTTGAGAAGATAGAATAAGTTGAAGCAGGTTCTTTCTTCTTTGTAAGCATCTCTGGTATAGTGTTCTTAGCACTTGCGTAAGCATAAAAAAGAGCTATAAGGTGCTTCAGCCATTTGCACTGCTGTTCTTTGAGAAAGGTTTGTAGCTGATGACCACACGACGCCTCCAACGTCAGCAGATCATAACCACTGCCGAAGGAGACGTTTTAATTTTTTTAGGTGAGTGTCAAGAGAAGTTCTAAATATCTTTCTTTAGAAATCTGATGAACATTTAAATCCAGGCATAAGGCATCGTTTATTTAGTAATAATTAGTTAAGACTGTTGAAAAGAGTAGAAAAAAAATTTAAATCAAGTATATTCTTGATAAGTGTCACTCAATGAATTGCATTTGATACCTCCTGCGATGTGAATTGCTTTGAAATTCTTTCTAAATGTAACAGATATGTCGAAAACTCATCGTCGTTCGCTCAGTGCTACATGTAATAATGTAATATCCGATTCTTAAATTATGGATTTTCTTGACCTGATTGGGCAATAATTTACTTTAAAAGACACGATGAGCACCTGACTTAGTGAAATTCGGACCTTAAAACTACCTTGAAAAAATATCTATTTATACAAGTAAAAGAATTAGTTTCCTGCGCGTATAGTTGACATTCTTTTTTTTATGATTTCACAAAAAATACTTTAGACATTTCTATATTTTCGGTATACTTTGGCGTTTTGCCAGTAAGTTCTTCGGGCTTTTGAAGCATATGAAGAAAATCAATAAAAAAGTATAATAATTTATATCCAACAAAGTCAAGTAGGATGCAAGTAAAATACTAATAAATTAATATGCTGGCGAGCGCGTATATGTGTCATGCACCCACATACATATAACCAGGTAACTAAGTGCAGGTTCATACGTACATTCTTGACCCAAATTTTTGTCAGTTAAATACTCTTGCAAAATTAAGTCAAAAGGAATCACATGAAAAATAGGGCGAAAGTTACAAACTAGGGTGAAAGCACAATTAAAATGATAATTTTTGGATCTATATACAAGACATATGCACTCTAGTAGATCGACCTCGATTCTAAAGACGATGACGTAGGCTGGTTGTTAGTTTGAGCGCAAGTCAGAAGGATACACTATGGATACACTTGAAAATATCAGAACAGTGAAAAAAAAAAAAAATATATTATATATATGTATATATATATATATAGATAATTATATATATATATATATATATATATATATATATATATATATATATATATATATATATATATATGTATAAATATCGTTTCTCTCCGTCAATACAACGAGTAGCGATTTCCAGGTACCACTATGTTTAACAATTATTAGAACTTCTCGCGTCCGGAGAAAATAACTGGAACAGATGCCACTGCCAAAGCGTGCCTAATTCAAGACCATAAACATTTCCTTTAAAATGCCCTCAATATCTACCACAGTTGGAAGTTCTTTATCCACCTTTATCCCAGATTCTTTGGAAGTGTTCACATATACAGGCATCAGCTCCAATCGTGACCTCACTGATTAAAACTCTTCCTCTTGGCTTCCAGATATAAAAAATCAGCACGCAGCCCTTTCGAAGTACTTTTTGATTGTAATTAATTAAAATATATTTATCATTACAATTTTTGATTAAACTTGCCTCTAATAATTAAATTATCTGCCAATTTCCACCATATTTTCCATCAAGGAACCAAGCACAACTTTCATCCTAGCCTGTATTATTATCGTGACTTAAATGGAATTCAAGATTCATAAACTTGGAATCGTCAGGTCAATACCTTTAAATTATCTTTGAAGGTATGTTAAGATATAATTTATAAAATGGCTATATTTATTATTCCTATTAAAGAATTGTTGCAAGGATTTAATTCATCACCAGCTGTGTAGAAAGGTAAAGGTTTGATTAATTTTATGAGAAATTTAAGAAAGTCAGTTACCCTCATAAAAACAGCTCGAATTCAGTTCACTCATCAAAATCATAATCCCCTTTTAACTAGAATTTGTGCCCTTGTAGTGACGATCGACTTAAAGCACTTAGAACAAAAGGTAGCAACAATAACTATAAAGAACTACATCCCAACTGCTCTGGACTAACCGAACACTCCCAATTCACTAAGAGTCAACGTGTGTTATTTCTCTAAGCTGCTTACAGGCTGCCTCGCCCAACTTCTAATTGACCTAAATCAAACTATTTTTCTCATTGGAGAACGTACTGGTGTCAATCAATAACTCAATTTACTGACGGGGCACCTTCACAAGCAATTTTTAAAGGAATTTCGCTCCTTCTAAGGGACCATAATAACTTTAACTATACAAAGCTCCGAGCTGCCATTTTACAAATGTTCACCCAACTTTGTCTAAAAAAGAGGAACTTTTGGCTCTACTATGAGGATCTCGTAAGAAAATTGGCAGATTAATTAGTGAAAAGTGTAACCCTAGTGCTTATTCAGGAATCCTTCTATCGGCGCCTTCGATTCTATTTTCAAGAAGCAATTAAAATTATATTCATGGTGACCAGCTTGACCAACTAGGTACGGCTGCTTTTAATCTCTTAGTCAATCCTCTCAGACATAAGTGACTTCAATGACAGAGAATCTTAAAAACACTCCTGAAAGCAATTAGAAGGAAGAATTGTTTTTCATCAAAGAAGAGCTTGCAGCTCTCAAATGAAGTTTTGCCAGTCTAAAGAAGTTAAAAAATCCCGTGCGAGCAATTATCACTCTCATTGCACAGATTTTGTGCTGCAACGTGCAACTCTTCTACTCTTCACGATGACATCTACTAGTACACTGTCAAAACGGTCACCTTGCGGTGTACCTGTTGAATGAGAATGGGACATTGGTGAAACTTCTGAGGAAAACAGAAATGAAGAACGTCGTATCTTCCCTTTCATACTCGCCGTGTTTGCATGTTATTGAACGAACAACCGAAAAAAGATTGCTGTTGACACAAGATCATTGATGACATTTCTAGATGCTCCATAAGAGAACTATATTTCCCTTCAGGTCGCAAAAAATTCCCATTTTGTACGATTGATCAAGATACATTTATACAATTCTTTAGATTAAGACGTAAGCTAACATGAAAATTTTTAATGTGTGATGTAAATCTTTTTTCAAAATGGTACTGATTTTAAATAAATCATTCTCTTTTAGTTGACTTTAAACATTTAAGCTTGATAGACGGCACCACCAATCTAACAGTATGGTTATAAGTGCCCTCTTCCTATTTTTATAGTGTCTTGAAGCAAGAACGCACGTGGAAGAGGGACAAAGGCGTTTATTTCTAGATCTATTAAGCCTGGTATAAGATGGTATTCAAACTTTAATAAAGGAGAGAAATTTTAGGCCAAGTATGCCTCACACATTTAACTCATAAAGAAATCAGATATCATTACCATGTGGCCTGTGAAACCTGCCGTTTAAACTATCACAATTAAGGATGAATACATCGTCCCTTTCGTCATCGATTTTACTGCAACTTTACCTAATTGCTCGCTGTTTTTCCAAAATCAATTTAAAGAACGCGTTTATCGAAATAGAAATGGACCCATAATATTTTCCAACAAAGGCTGTTAATTTGCCAGTGGGTTCATAATAATTCCTTGTTCTTCCTCTAACTATGTCAAATTGTTCTAAAGGTTTCTACGGTATATCCATTTTATTTAACGTGTGCTCAACTTCATTTTAAAATATGTCAATAAAATACTCATTGCATGTGAAAACGAACAGAAAGAAGTGCAGCATTTAGAGCAACGCTTTGTAAGGTTAAAACCACATGAATTGCAAATCAATATTGCAAAATACACTTTTTCATTAGAGACATTCGAGTTTTCAAGATATGTAATTTACTCTCATGGTATATCCCCGAAAGAAGATAACATAGCCGTTATTAAAGATTATTTTACACCCAAAACATTGCAACATCTATAGAGAATCCTGAGTTTAGGCAATTTCCTTCCTAGATTGATTAAAAATGCTTCTACCATTCCAATTCCCCTCATAGCTTGTTAAAGTACACAAGTTTGCTTCGTTTATAATCAATATGGCATTTGGTTGACTGCGCAGAATCGGCTTAAAGTGCTATAAAAGACAATATAATAAAAGTAACCCTTTTATCACACACTCAAGAAAGTGTAACGCCCATTTACACCTATACGTCTTACTAATGCTTAAAGAGTGTTTGTCAAAAAAACATTAAGATTAAGATTCATTGGTAAAGTTTTGAAGCGTCTAGAATTAAAACAGTACACACTTCCCAAAGAGTTAATGGCTAGAGTCTATTGCAATAAAAGAAATACTCTAAGGTAGTATATTTGTTCTAAGTCAACAAATGTACACAACCAGGAACTCCTAAAATGCCGGCTCATTTGAATTCATTATTCAGGACACTAATGTTATTCACCACATAGACGGAGCTGATAATCCTAGGGAAGCTCTCTCCCGGGCACTCATTAACGATTGTAATATTCAATCCATGCAACCAATTTCATTAACCCAACCATCTAATCCCACAATCCGCTTATGTAATTCTATCAATTGAACCATTCCTTTTTCTCCATTATCGCGTATAGATCATTATGGAATTGATGTGAGCCTCAAGCTCACATCAATATTTAAAACTTTAATTACCATTATGGCAGGTCAAATAATCTAAAATCCTATTCTCTTAGAAAGACCAAACTGACTGACAAAGAATAAGAGTGAGAGACTCCATTAACTTGAAACCCTAATCCAAGATTCTTCCTATTTAAGTAGCCAAAAACTCTTATAAAAAAAAAATAACGGATATAATTATAGAGGGTAATAAAATAAATTAGAAATGTCAGTAATTAACTATTACGACCACTTATTTTACATTTTAAGATTTAAAAGGTACTATCACATAAATCAGTCTTTTCGTAGTTAAACGCTTTTAAAAGTCAAAAGGTAAATAAAAATCATCGGAAAATTCTTAATTTATGAGTATTACGGTACTAAAGGTAAGATAGGTAAAAAATCTTTGAATTCCAAATGTTAAGGTAATTGAAAAAGGTTCTCACTTCTGCAAACTAAAACAACCAAATAAACACAATATTACACCGCATTTATCAAGGTAACTCTACTTTCCTACATACACACAACTTTACACCTTCAACAAAATAGATTACAAAACAAACTCCCTACCTGCACATCTAAAATCCAGAGAAATGTATCACTCTCAACAAACATTATATTACATTCACTACTTCGACTAAAATGACGACTAAATCTTAATACCTGATTCCTAGAAGTATATCTTTCATTCATTCCTATATACTATTACACACAATATTACCAAGAACACCATGGTAGAATAAATACACATATCAAGCTAAAAATGACTACATACAGAACCATAAATATAGAACGCCAAAAATTCCAGAGAATCGACATGTAAAAGTGACCGGACATCGCTTAACTTTATATTAGACAAAGATTTCATAACACTAAACAACTTATGGTATACAACCTATCGAATGTATCACTAAGGCAAAGTACTGAAGACACAAATTTTAACCGTGAAAAAAAAATCCATTTTCATAACCTTAACAAACGCAACAAATACTCAGCCTTGCCAGACATTGAATTCACCAAGGCATTACTGCATATGCAAAACAGAAGCTTCAATTTATGTGATTTAATCTGACAAAAACCATCCATCTTTAGTAAACCTTAACTTAATCGCTTAATTAGGTACAGCCGTATAAGACAAAAAACAACAAAGCAAACTAAAGAACTTCACACCCCACATCGAAACCTAACGCATATACTTCTCATCCTTATACCCAGTAGTTAAACACTTCCATCATACTAAAATAAATTCAGGCAAATCTCACTACGGCAAAAGCAAACAAGACCCAATCGAATAAATAACAAATGAAAAAGAACGCATCTTTAAACAGAGAAAGCCGGCTAAAGAGATGAGAACTTCCAAACGTGGCACAATACAAAAATCGTTTAATCCAAAAACCCAAATAAAAAATTTAATTAATGCAATTTACATCAAACATTGGAATCATTTCCTGAAAATAATGTACTAAAATCAACAGTAAACACTTTGAAAAACAATAATAAAGATATATAAGAACCGTTAGAATAAACTCCCAAACGAAGACGTCACCATACTCAACAAACCTTCCTCGCCCCGAAATCACTGTCACATACTTACAGATCACTACTAACCCAATCATAATCACCAATACAACAATAAAAAATAAGAAAATTTAAACCGATTCAGAAAAAAATGCAACATCTCAATTCTTTCCATCAGACACAATCCAGCAACAAAATTATATGTATAACGATCACTTAAAATAAATAGGCACTACAGTTAATAGAACCGTTTCAAACATCTTTCACTATGCGTAACTAAACCCTAATATCCCTACCATCTCTAAAGTATTTTACAAAGGATGAAAAACACTTTCTAACTATCTTCATACCGACTTTGGCTACCCATTTCAAATAATTTTTAAAACTTAGAGAAACTAACAAAAAATTTACTCTTAACTCTACTCGCACTCGACCATTCACAGCATAGTTTCCGTTGAAATCTCTTCATAACACTAATAATAAATAAATATAAGACAAAAAGACCTAAAGGGTCTTTCAACAAGGACGATCGAGCTTTTTCAGGCGATAGTGGCCATGTTGTTAAAGCCACATCTACCAACCTCGCTGTGAACTGTTCAGTAGTACTTGGCAAGTCACGATAAAAGGTTATAGCGTTGAACAGCATGTGTAAATCATCAAATGTTATTACCAAAGTCAGTGCTCCGTTCGACAAACGTTCCGCGCATTACGTAATTTCTATCCTCTTCAGCGACGAGGCCCATTTTTGGATGAATGGATTTGTGAACAAGCAAAATTGTCGGATTTGTGACGAAAAAAATCCACATGAGATACACCAGCACTAATTGCATCCCAAAAAAGTCACTGTTTGTTGCGGATTTTTGTATAACAGAATCATCGGTCAGTATTTTTTTGAGAACGAAGATGGGATTGCCATAACCGTCAACGGCGAGACCTACAGATCAATGATAAGCAACTTCTTGTAGCCTTAACTGGATTATATGCCTGATATTGATACTGACGACATGTGGTTCCAACAAGATGGCGCTACGTTCCACACTGCACACGCCACGATAGACAGTTTGTACCAGCGATTTCAGGGCCGGATCATCTCGCGTGGCAGCGACTCCAACTGTCCACTGAGATCATGCGATTTAATGCTATTAAATTACTTTTGGGGGGGCTACCTTAAATCGCTGGTCTATGTGAATAATCCGCAAACAGTTGATGTCCTCAAATTCAACATAATGAACACCATCCAGCCAATTCAGACAGATTTATGAGACAAAGTCAGCGAAAATTGGGCCTCCTGAATACCTTCCACTAAGCGAAGCCGCGGCGGACATTTGAACGTCACATTCCACACTTAATACCATAAAATGTACTTTCATATTTAAAATAAATTGAGTACATATATCACACACGACTTGTTTTATTTACATTTAAAAATTAAGCTACCTTATTGAAAGACCCTAATTGAAAGACCAAAAGCCAACATAAAGAGCCATAATAACACACATACGCAGAAACAAACCTTAAGTTAGATTTAGATAACATATGAACATCATTAATGCTATAGCATTTCAGGTGCCAAAGCCTTAGAGGAAAGAGTAAAGGAGGTTCACTGGAAAAGCTATTAAAAACAACCCCGTAATTTAATCAGAATTCCAAAAAGCGGACAAAAGTAACATATCAAGGACTAGATTACTTCCCCTTTGTCGCACTCTGTGAACAGAAGGAAAGAACGGAAAAGATAGACAGCTAAGTGTTATAAAGGACCTAATAAAGATTTATTGCGCTCAAGATAAGCAAATAAGAGCAGCAAGAAAATAAATGTAATAGCCTATTAGAAAAAGTCAAAACGGGTGGGGGTGGGTAATTCGAGAAGGTAAGACTACAGATGCGGTATTTTTCGGCATTTGAAATTCTGTGTTCTCCACATCTCCAGAAGAGATCTCAGCCTTCAATCCAGTTATAGGTAAATTAATGGTCTATACTTACCTGCAAACCACGTCGTGAATATAGCCACAACAAGAACAGTAGCACAGAGAGGGAAATTCTAGGTATAGGGGCAATCTAACGCCGGAAGAAATAAAAAGCGCACTCATTCAAGAAAACAGCATCAAATACCAAATGTTAAAATTAATGAATATCCCCATGACAGCAAACAACCTGGTAGAAACATTAAAGAATATCTATAACGCTTGCCTAAACACCACTTACTTCTTAGAGGTCTAAAACTTAGAGACAACGATAGCAATTAGCGTATAACAGAAAGGTAAACCAAGGCCAAAATTGACTAGAACTATATTGATCCGATGATAAGAAATGTATAGAATGGCTTTAAAAATTTTTGGCCTGAAGAATGCCATACAAAATCTCAAATATCCAGATGAACTTCCATCTAGAGAGAATTCTCTTCGAATAGCATACGTTTCGTTGAATGATTAGAAAAGAACAGAATTCCAACTTGTAGTGGATTCCCACATAAAGACTTTCTCAGCCCCAAGGGGAAATTCAATCTCTAAAGCTGATATTACAACACCAATAAAGCCTGATTGCATTAACGTATATACAATTTGCGAAATACACAAGCCCGCTTGTCTTCTTACCGTTCGCAAACGAGAGATTTCGCGCTAAGGCAACAACACTAGAAAGTAGCAATGCCATTAACTTCGAAATACTGAAAAATAAAATCAGACAGAACAAAATTTACAATTGTACCAATCTCCAAGTACAATATAGTAGGTACAGAAGTAGAACAACGGAACTACAGATGCTATTCAGAGCTTTAATTCTTGGCATTAATTAATATTAAGAGGTAAAAAATAAACATAAGCGAGAAAAGCAACGCAACACAATACTACAGGGTGTGGCAGAACCGATTAAGCAATTTTAAGGAGTCAATGCTGGGAGGGGAGAAGTGGGGAGGGAGGTGCGCCTGGTTTGGAAATGCTCCTTAGCCATCTCCATTTCAGTAGCAAACATGGTGTGGACGGGAGCACATCTGGGTTTTGCCGTGCGCGCGTATTTTGAGAACGATCAATCTGTGATTGCGACGCAAAGAGCTTTTCGGCGACGGTCCAATATTCCGTGCAATGATGCCGTTCCTTAGGCAAACACAATTCGGTCCTGGGTTAGGCAGTTGGAGGCAACTGCCTAAGAAAAGATACACATGGCTGACGCAGGTCCATCAGAATACCACAAAATGTGGAGATGGTGAAAGCATGTCCTTTCTGATCGAAGGCATGCTGTTGCTTTGGGAATTTTTGACCGCAGTTTGAGGAGAGTTCTTCATATGGATTTGAATTTCCATCCCTACAAAATAATGATGGCTCAAGAATTGAACCAAGCAGACTTTGCCAACCGCCAAAATCTTTGTGAAAACATGCTTGCACAGATCGCTCCCAAGGCAGCTTTCTTCAGTAGAGACGGGGCACATTTCCACCTCTGTGTCGCTGTGAATAAGCAAAATTTCTGTTACTGGGCTGAAAGTAACCCATGAAATTTCCAGGAAATGCCGCTACATTCCCGTAAACTAATGGCGTGGTGTGTCATATCACATTTTGGCGTGATGGGCCCTATGTCTCAATGTTGCACAATTTTCTGCAGCCCAGAATGGAGGAGATTGTTGAAGATGAGGGATTTGGGGACGTGTGGTTCCAGTAGAATGGGACTACAACTCACACAGCCCGAAATTCACTCAATGTTTTGAGACAAATGTTTCCCAGACGTCTGGTGTCTCTGAAGAGTGATTTAGGGTGGCCTGCACAGTCAACTGATTTGAGCATTTGTGACTTGTTTCTTTTGGGATATCTGTAAGAAACGGTGTTAAACGTCGCCCTCACACCCCACCACAGCTTAGGGAGTGGATTATTGAAGAAGTTAACGCCATACTCCGCAGTATGTGCGAACGTGCAGTACAAAAACTTCAGAGAACGACTCCAACAGTGTGTTGCTGTTAACGGCCGACATCTTCATGATAATATTTTCAGAACCTAAGGATTATAAATTGTATGTACTGCTAACCTAGACTATGATAACATTTCTTCTCTATATACCCCCCTTACCTTTTTATAACTCCTTAAAACTGCTCAATCGGTTCTGCCGCACTATGTATAACTAAGATATACCCTTAGATGATTAACACTTTAAGGCTCATGGTACGCCTGTGCGCCATTAAATTAACTACTGTATAAATATTCGTATATATATATACACGAGTATGTTTCAAATCACTACTATTTTGTATATAATTTCCGGTTTATATTATACGTATTAAATGACTCACTGGCCAAGCAATTCCTTTTTTTTCCCTAAACGGAAGAACGATCCGTTTGGTCTCAAACCTAGTTTTAGGTCTACAATTCTCATATGAAATAGAATAATAGCTATACTTTGATTGAAAATGACTTCTAAGTAAATTTAGTAAATAGTTCTTACTCTAATACTTTTAATAATATGTATACGGCACACATACGTGTCATTGTCCCTTAGGGGTAATTTTCTATGTATGTCGGAATTTTTAGTTCTGTCGATTATATTCCCCATGACCTAAAAATGCCATATATTTTTGTTTGCCACCTAGTTACTAATACAATACATAATTTATTAATTATTTTCAAATACTATTCAAATATAAATATTTGAAAGATATATGTCGATGGATAGCGAATTTTTCACTTATTATGCTGTTGTCAGGTTTTATATATATGTTTATATATATATATATATATATATATATATATATATATATATATATATATATATATATATATATATATATATTTATATATATATATATATATATATATATATATATATATATATATATATATATATATATATTTATATATATATATATATATATATATATATACAAAAAAAGAGCAAATACAGGTTCTGCGGGTGATAATACAACTAGCACAGGCTTACGCTTTGAGCGAAATATAGTTACTGTGCCTGGTAGCTTAGTGATAAAGCATCTGACCGGCAATCAGCAAACCAGGGTTCAAGTGCCGGCCAGGAATTTTCCAAAAAGTTTTTCCCCATGGTGTTATTTCTGTCTTCTCGATAAAGAATCGCCCGCAATGTGCCGTCCTCTGCTCTCTTTGATTCTGAGGTCTTCTCAAGTCCTTTTCTCTTGCTTTTAAAAAACTCCAGTTTCTTGTCTCATTTGCTCATTCGCGTGCAATTCTTCTTTCTCTTGTATTATATATATATATATATATATATATATATATATATATATATATATATATATATATATATATATATATATATATATATTAATCGATTTCTTCATGCCTTACTTTCGACTTTATTGCTAGAGTTTTCAATTTTTGTATTTCGATAGTCATTTAATTCATGTTGATTATTTAGAATTCGCTGATGATGGTCATTGTCAATGACCGAAACGTCCGTAAAATTAAATGTTCAAAACCATCGCATATGTCTTCATATTCCTGCTACGAATAAGGCTCCCAAGGAACGACTCCATTATCAATATATATATATATATATATATATATATATATATATATATATATATATATATATATATATATATATATATATATATATATATAAATATATATATATATATATATATATATATATATATATATATATATATATATATATATATATATATATATGATCCTATCCTCCTTGAACTGGAAGACAACACTTAGGGATGACCCATCCTTCAGCCCAAAAAAGCTGAATTCAAAGACACGCCTTTATGTCGTCTCGTTTACCGTCACAGAAAACTGTTATTATTAATATATTAACAGCGTTGACTGAGCCAAAACGCTCGAAAGATGGAAAAATATCCAAGACAAATTGGTGCGGTTAAGGTAATGGCATAATTAGACAACGGCTCTGCTTCAGGTCCAGCAGGTGATCCTATCCTCCTTGAACTGGAAGACAACACTTAGGGATGACCCATCCTTCAGCCCAAAAAAGCTGAATTCAAAGACACGCCTTTATGTCGTCTCGTTTACCGTCACAGAAAACTGTTATTATTAATATATTAACAGCGTTGACTGAGCCAAAACGCTCGAAAGATGGAAAAATATCCAAGACAAATTGGTGCGGTTAAGGTAATGGCATAATTAGACAACGGCTCTGCTTCAGGTCCAGCAGGTGATCCTATCCTCCTTGAACTGGAAGACAACACTTAGGGATGACCCATCCTTCAGCCCAAAAAAGCTGAATTCAAAGACACGCCTTTATGTCGTCTCGTTTACCGTCACAGAAAACTGTTATTATTAATATATTAACAGCGTTGACTGAGCCAAAACGCTCGAAAGATGGAAAAATATCCAAGACAAATTGGTGCGGTTAAGGTAATGGCATAATTAGACAACGGCTCTGCTTCAGGTCCAGCAGGTGATCCTATCCTCCTTGAACTGGAAGACAACACTTAGGGATGACCCATCCTTCAGCCCAAAAAAGCTGAATTCAAAGACACGCCTTTATGTCGTCTCGTTTACCGTCACAGAAAACTGTTATTATTAATATATTAACAGCGTTGACTGAGCCAAAACGCTCGAAAGATGGAAAAATATCCAAGACAAATTGGTGCGGTTAAGGTAATGGCATAATTAGACAACGGCTCTGCTTCAGGTCCAGCAGGTGATCCTATCCTCCTTGAACTGGAGGATAGGATAGGATCACCTGCTGGACCTGAAGCAGAGCCGTTGTCTAATTATGCCATTACCTTAACCGCACCAATTTGTCTTGGATATTTTTCCATCTTTCGAGCGTTTTGGCTCAGTCAACGCTGTTAATATATTAATAATAACAGTTTTCTGTGACGGTAAACGAGACGACATAAAGGCGTGTCTTTGAATTCAGCTTTTTTGGGCTGAAGGATGGGTCATCCCTAAGTGTTGTCTTCCAGTTCAAGGAGGATAGGATCACCTGCTGGACCTGAAGCAGAGCCGTTGTCTAATTATGCCATTACCTTAACCGCACCAATTTGTCTTGGATATTTTTCCATCTTTCGAGCGTTTTGGCTCAGTCAACGCTGTTAATATATTAATAATAACAGTTTTCTGTGACGGTAAACGAGACGACAAAAAGGCGTGTCTTTGAATTCAGCTTTTTTGGGCTGAAGGATGGGTCATCCCTAAGTGTTGTCTTCCAGTTCAAGGAGGATAGGATCACCTGCTGGACCTGAAGCAGAGCCGTTGTCTAATTATGCCATTACCTTAACCGCACCAATTTGTCTTGGATATTTTTCCATCTTTCGAGCGTTTTGGCTCAGTCAACGCTGTTAATATATTAATAATAACAGTTTTCTGTGACGGTAAACGAGACGACATAAGAGCGTGTCTTTGAATTCAGCTTTTTTGGGCTGAAGGATGGGTCATCCCTAATATATATATATATATATATATATATATATATATATATATATATATATATATATATATATTGATAATGGAGTCGTTCCTTGGGAACCTTATTCGTAGCAGGAATATGAAGACATATGCGATGGTTTTGAACATTTAATTTTCCGGACGTTTCGGTCATTGACAATGACCATCATCAGCGAATTCTAAATAATCAACATGAATTAAATGACTATCGAAATACAAAAATTGAAAACTCTAGCAATAAAGTCGAAAGTAAGGCATGAAGAAATCGATTAATAAGACTGAGAAAAAAAAGAAGTTTAAATAATCCTATGAGCAGCAAATATGAATAATATACATGAATCAAGCGGAATACAAAAAAATCACTATAAACCACAACAATAGAGAATTATAAGGGCAGGGTGAACAATCGAAAATAAGTTAGATCAGGGGGTATGTAATCGAAGCGGATATTAATAAATGGAGCGAAGCAAGTAATTCGAAAGTGTACCGTAAGGAAAAGGGAACTAGTGATAAAGAGGAGATTGAATTCCCTGCTATTGTTAAGCACTACAATGTCCATATTGGGAGGGTTAATTGTAATTAACCCCCCTCAAAGTAACTTATCAGTTTGATCATAGGTCAAAAGTTAAATATTACCTCAGAATAGTTTTTAATTTTGTTGATAATGCAATAAATAATGCCTTCATCGTGTTCTGCAAATTGGAAAGAACGTCAAATATTGAAATAGTTGATGCAAAAACACTCAGAAGAATTATGGCTCGTAGGTTGAGTGGAAACTACTCCAACAGAAGAAGAAAGAGCCTTACCGTCAACTTCTGTTCTTGTCTACCCCTAAAAATTAGATACAATCTACAATCATCCACATCAACACATTCAATGCAAAAATCTGATTGCACACAACGTTGAAATGTGTGCACTAAACATAAAATTTATAACAGAACCAATAATATATGTGTTAAATATGGTATCTACCTTTGTTATGCAAATAGGAGAAACTACTTGGAAATAAAACACGAATAATTGTAGTGATATCTACGTGTTTAATGCTTTATATATATATATATTAATTTTAGTTTGAAATATACGCATTCAATAATGATTTTTCTTGCATTAATCCAGATTTTTTATTAAATAATTGAAAATAGAAATAAGGAACACATATTTGGGAAAACTATATACATAAATATTTTAACTAGGTTTTTCAATGTTTAATAAATCCAATTACATTATAATATTGTTTTCCATCCTGATAATATTAATAGAAAATGTTATTATGAGCAGCAAAAGTGAAAATTCTTGTAAAGCATAAATAATTGCCCTTGAGACTCAATGACACACATATGTGCAATGCAATATTTCCATAATGTACGAAATATTCTATATTTTTTTTAGTAAAAACATTAACAACCACTCATGCGCAACCAGTCTATAACATTTTCTCTGCTAATCTTCTTCCGAAGTTTTTGCTCCGGGCAGCCTTGCGGCTTATCCGGTATGAGCCGCCAGACGCAGAGTAGGGCTGTTCCCCTTAATACCGAGCACGTAGAAGCATCCTCACAAGAATCCAAACCATTCATCATTTCCGAGTCCATCACAAGGTACCTCATCCCCAGGACGCAGTCCCAAGACAGGAGTACTTCGGATGATCCTGGACAGGAGATCAGCGAAACCGGCGAATACGAGCTCCAAAGAGAAGAACTCCGAAGAGCAGAATCCGGAGCTGACGCCCCACCCCCGTACAACCACGAACCAACTTCACCTATCGCTTTTCCGGCATCGCCCGCGCGGGCTACCCCGGACACGCCTAGGTCTCCGCGTAGACCGGCCGCCGTCGTAATCAAATCATCGCAACAGCCACTATCGAACCATACGGCCTTCAAAGGAGTTCAGTGGGAGGTCATCGTCGAAACCTTACGCGCTTACCTCAACGCCCAAGTCTTCAAGTTAAGAGAGTGTGAAGAGATTAATTGCCTTCTCTCCCTGTTCAGATTCAGGTCGCAACTTTAAAGAGAGGAATTTATCCGACTGCATAACCGGTTACGTCTCTACTTCACCGTTTCGTTTGGCAACACTGGTGGCAGGTGGCGATAAGAGACTCACGTGAACAATCAGCTGTCAACTCCCGTATTGTTATCAGCTAATCCGCTCTCACCGGTCCCCAAGTTCAAATCATCCGTACCAACCGTGCGCCCCCACCCAGGTATGAATCCTGGCGCAGCGACTCCCAGCTGAATAGCAGAGGCGGAACGGCCCCACGGGAAAGGCCTCCGGCGCGCACAACAGTTCCTGCAAGACGCCGCAGATAATCTCCCTGTGTCTTGGCGCCTCCGCGTAGCGCGCCCTCACAGAAATCAGGAATTCTCCAACATCAAGAGGTCCTCTACTTCAGAAGAATTCCGATCCCTCACATGAGACTCTGACGCCAGCTTCCCCCTCTCTTGGACCAACGCTCCGTTCGCTCCCTCTTCAAGTGAGGAATCCTCTGTGCCTGAATTATCACTCTTCCGTTCCCCCTTTCTCCCTTCTCCCCAGGTCTCCGTAACTGGGCCCCCTTGAGCACTTCCCCGGCTAGCCGTATCTCACCCATCCATGGCTCTCCTTTCCCCACCCTCGAGATCCGTGAGGAAGACGAATTTGAATTATACATCGGCTCACCCCAGAACGAACTTAAGGATTACGTGCAACAGGCCGCTGCGGAACTAGGAGCCTTGGTAATCGAGGATTCAACAGTTCCGGAAAATATCGTCCACATCCCACATCCAGGTCTGGCCGTCCCTAATGTTATTGAGATCCTCGCAACCGACGCGTCTCCCTCCCCCAACATGATTTATGATCATTCTTAGGAGCACGAATACGTCCTCCTGGGTCCAGATGTGCTTCGACCAAGCTCTCCACTCAGACCGGGGAAAAATCTTCCCCTTGATTCTCCTGATCACCTTCGCCTGGCACCGCTGGGAAGAGCGGGTCCCTACGAAGTATTCGACTGACGCCAGCTGCACCGGCATTGGCATCTGGTCCTCGGGTTATAGCATAGGTATCCCTCTCCTCCTCACCACCACTGAGAACATCTTCGTGAGCGAATCCATCGGTGTGTAGATAGACCTACTGCTTTTACCCAAGGCACGCCTTTAAACCGATAACATGGGAGCACTCTTCAATACCCACCGAGGAAACCTCCCTCTCCAGATCTTTCTGCACCTCTCTGCTGACTTCCTCAGCGCCATCTCTAGCAATTTCCGCACTTGGTGCCGTAATCTAACCTTTGTCCATAGTTGTTTATTTAAAATGAAGTCAGTCCTAAATGCAGAATTAAATCAATTACACTAGGCAACATATTTTAACTTTTTGTTTGTTGCAGACATGTGAATAGGTGTTTCTAATTAATTCGAAGGCGCTGATCCGGATTTGAAAACCAAAATATTCTATCACGTCTAGATTTTGTGCAATGACCCCCACTCCCATTTCGCTATTTGTTGCGATTAATAAATAATTTTTTTTTTTTTTTGTAATTTTGTCATTTTTAAGCAAAAATATTTTAAAAGTGGGGGACCTTCCTTCTTTATTCTGGGTTAGGACAGACAGTGTACATCACTAGCGAAGTTACCCCCTTCCTCCCTCCCAAGTTATGAAGATTTTATTGTATTTATTAAGTTTGTCATGCAATTAAAGTTTAAAATACTTTGCTGTAGCATTCTCGTTTTTTTTTTGTGAGACATCAAAGTTTGTTTTTGTAAAGACTACCAATAATCTCCTATCATATTTGTATTAAATTTTCCTTTGTACCTCGTCTCCATAACCAAATTTGTTAATGAAAACCTTCACTATGTTCATTACTAACCGCTCCAAGATTTTCAGGATAAAATAGAGATGAGAATGCAGAAAATGCATTTTAAGTGACATTCTACATCTTATCTTTTCATAGGCTTTGAGCATATTTTCTACTATTTCTCGGTAATTTAGAGATTTAAAATTTGCCGAAAATGTTTCAGTGACTTTCACAAACAATGTCCGTGCTTTGCGTTCCTTTTCATTGAGGCATAAAGTGAAGGAATCATTAAAAGCAACTCTGCGATTTTGTGGTCCAGTGAAAAGTCCAGCTTCTCTTTTTGCATCAGTTAAGATTCTTTGAATTTGTTTTTCAAATATTGAAACTCTTCACTTCTTTGATCTACTTTTTGGAACTACTAGATCATCATGCTTAACATTATGTTTGCCAACAATGTGTCCTTCTCTGACTGGCCATTCTCGCTATTTATAGTGATTTTTATCATCTCTGCTATCGCATAGAAATAAAAAGCACATGTACTTTGTGTATCCTAACTGTAACCCAAGAAGAAGTGATAAAACTTTAAAATCAGAACAGGTGCTACAGTTATGCTTTTTGTACTCAATAAATTTTAGCAATAGTTGCATTGATGAATATGTTTCTTCAAGACATGTAGCGTGGGCCCTAAAAAACGCATCTTTTTCATTCCCATTGTGCAGTAGAACAGCTCTAAGACTTACCTTACTAGAGTCAATGAAAAGTCTCCACTCATTACGATCATATTCACAGCCGATTCCTTGCATCAAGCCATTAATATTATTGCAGTAACATACAGTATTTTCTTGTGAATAAGGTTTTGGTAACTTCTAGTGACGATCTTGAAAGAAAGATACCCTGACATTTGGAAGAAGAAGATTTCTTTCTTGTAATCAAGAGGCCTTTTCTTTACTCAGATCTAAAACTCGTACTAGGTTGTTTAAACTTTGTTGCCAAAGTAAATTTGGTTTTGTATCTTGATCAATTGGACAATATGTTTGATCTTCTTGAATTTCTCCAGAAATCAATGTAGAATCATCATCTGAACTAACATATTCACTTATTGTAGTAGGTGGCTTTGGTACTGGAGTAGATCCAACATGTGGTGCCGGATTCAGCGCTGATGGGCAATTTGGATGAACAATTTTAGATTTTCTTTTTTTGAAAATCCAGCCACATTTGTTACGCAGAAATATCAATCAATTTTTCGGGCTTACACCATATCATGGTTGCAGCAAATGGCATTGCCTTCCTCTTCCGATTTAACCAAGCTGTTAACATTGTGTTACACTGCGTGCAGCAAATATAAGGAGCATAATCTTTATCCTGGTCTTCTACTTTGCAACCGAAAATAGTATCTGTAGGCTTACTTGATTGTTACTGCTGTTTCTATTTTTCTCCGTTGTGTGACTGGTATGAATTAGCCAACAAACATAACAAAATATGTTCGAGCTGTTTACACATCCGCGTCTAGAACTTGAAGCCATGACAAGATTTCAAATACTAATTAGAGCAAGCAAACGATACACAATGTGAGATCCTTATCATAAGGTTACCAGTTATCAATAGCAGAAAAGTTATCACAAATAAGTATGTATTAATCTGAATATCTGAAATAATCGGAAAAAAACCTCCAGTAATTAGAATTCAATGATATTTGAGCTTCAATATAGTCTAATTTATATATATTAAATATACATAATATTTATTAATATATATTATATATATTAGTTATATATATTATATATATTAAAAATTGCATATTTGGTACAATATTGAGCAAAAGTGTGAAATGGCTTGAAAAGGAAAATTTAAATTATACAAAAACATAGACGTGATATGCAAATTCTAAAGCCAATTTGTAATCAGTGACAAAAGACCATCTAGAATCATATATTTTCTGCTCTATAACAAAATCTCTGTTCCCTAGTTTTATGAACAAAAGCCGATAACGAGCTATATATAACCTGACCAATTTCGATAAGATACTAGAAGAAATCAACCCAACGTAACCTGAGTGATTAAGGAATGTGCCTTACGAAATCTAGGGTTTTTTATAGATGCAAAAATTGTAGTTGTTCCATTCCATTCTTCTTCTACTATAAGAAGAAGGGTAACATAGATCAACTTCTATTCTCTTACTCTCCTATTATTTTAAAACCTTTTTTCCTTCTCCTACTCTTCTTCTCCTCTCCATTTTCATTAGCTCCTGGCGACCTTTCCCATATATGTCAAATTGGATCCTTTGGAGTAGGATAGGGACTTAGATAAAGGATCAACCGGCGTCACATCTGAACCCCCTCTTTCGAGTTGGATAGGGGAGTTCGAAGTTTCTTTGACGGCCTAGAATCTTTCCTACTATTCAGACCCGGCCCGAGGCATAGGCGCACTAAGTGGTCACTTGAGTCCCCCACGATCGCTAGAACTGTCAAGACGTCATGACAAAACATTTAGAAATGAAAGAAAAACAATGAGTAGTAATCTAAATGAAATGGTAATACAAGTATTACAGAAAAATCAATTATTATATAATTTCGAAAGTTGGCACAATAATAGGTTAATCCTACTGCTGACTAGGGCCACTGTGCAGCAGTTAGCATTCATAGCCCGACGAATTGAATGTCAGAAAGAAATACGAAAATTAAAATAAAATCTGAAATTCAACTTGATCATGTATCGAAATAGAAACCCAATAAAGGAATCAATAGGACCTATCAAAAATGACAATATCTAATTAGTTTCGGATACAGAAATGGTGGCCAATATATTAAATAACCTTTTTCCATCGGTATCTATAAAGGAAGACAAGCATTATATACTACGAACGAACGACGCGACAAACTTTAGCAAGCATAATTTTTCAAATGATATCGAATCCTACGGAGCAGAAATAGATTTTTATATTAGTAAGTTAAAGTCCAGTAAATCTCCAGGTCCTGATATAAACTATTTGATGCATTTGAAAAAAATTCGAAACGTGTTAGTGGTACTACTAAGAAAAGATTCAAACATATGTTTAAAAGAAGGTGTGGAGATATTAGATTTAAAGAAAGCGAATATAACTCCTATTTTTAAGCAGGGTAAAGAGAACCTCCGTCTAATAATTTTCACATCCATCGTAGGTAAAGTAATGAATCCGTCAATCACGATAGAGAGAACGATCATTTGGAAGGGCATTATCTCATAAATGATAGTCAACACAGCTTTAGACAGAAACGTTCATGTTTAACTAATATTTAAGATTTTATGATATCATGATTAAAAGCTATGACGAAAGTAGATCTTTGGACATAGTTTACTTATCCTTCGCTAAGGTATTCAACAGTGTTCTTCATAGGTGATTACTAACTAAACATTTTGCTCTTTAAATTAGAGGAAACTTCCAACAATGGATAGAGGCGTGGTTAGTAATCGTAAAGAGAGATTAGTTTTAAACGGTAAATTTTCTGAGTGGAAAAATGTAATTAGTGGTGTGCCCCAGAGGTATATGTTAGGACCATTTTTATTCGATATTTATGTAAATGATATGTACATTGTCTTACTTGGTAAATTATCCAAATTTGTGGACGAGACAAAAATTGTAGGTGAAATTTTAAATGAGAACGATAGCAAATTCAGCCAGTGGGATGTAGATGAAATTCCATTTCGACAAGTGTAGAGCTTTGCACGTAGGCCGAAATAATCCAATTTTTAAGTATGGGATGGCTTTTAAAAATCTTTTATCTATCCATAGAAGAAATAAAAAGAAGTTTTAACTACAAGCATTAAGATATAATCATCCCTCTTTATAAAAGTTTAGTAAGGCCACACCTAGAATACGCATTACAATTCTGGTCACTTTATAGACATGCAAAAATCACTAAAATGGAAATAATTCTAAGACGTACAAATAAACTAATTCTCTCGATTAGAAATATGTTGTAGATCGAAAGATTAAATATATTAAAACTACTGACTCTCGAAACTAGGCGATTGCATGGTGAGCTTATCGAAGTAGTCATAATTTTAAATAAATTTGAAAATGTAAATTATGATTTTTTTTTTAAGTACCACCATGGTATCAACGTAGCAATGGTTTGAAACTGAAAGGACAGAGGTTTCAAACGATTATAGCTAAAAAAAAATCGCTTTTAAAAGCATCGATAAATGGAACGCACTCCCCGCTGAGCTAGTATTAAAATAGTTTTAAAAATAAAATTGACATCTATTTTACCAATAATGATATTGTTTAAATACGGAGCTTTGTTCTGGATTAAATGTACGTGAAGTAGCATCGTGGTAATAATGTCGAAAGGATTACTACTAGCATATTATTATAAAATTCGAGTAGCCTTTCAGTGAACTAAGTAGTCATTGCTGATGCTTGTAACTATGTAACTGGTACATACTATTTGTCAACTAATACACTAAAATCATGATTTGTCTCAAACGATGAAATGAAGTCAGGGGATTTTAGTCCTGCCCGAATGTAGCCATTTTTCGAGGTATAGCCGATATATATCTATCTATGGATGGGGATTAGATTAGTCGTGTAATGAGGAATAGAGAGAAAGGACGCCCAAGAGACTTGAGATCAGCTCCGTTACCAGATGATGAGGTAAGATAATAAGGGGGAATTCATAGAGGAAAACTGTTCCCCGATTAAGCAGGCAAATAATAAAAAGCGAGTGCAGATCAGATTGGTTAAGTGCTCTTTTGGATTATTTAAAAGAGAAGTAGAAAAATAATATTTAATAACACAATAAAAAATGAATAGATATTTACACAAATAAAATTAAATTGGATTACCATGGACTTTAGGGCCCGATAGTCGGGCAAAAGGGACAAGCTAATGAATTTAAGGCAGGTAAATGACCAAAGTCGGATTGGGTCTTCTAAGGCTGCGCTGAGACAAAATAGAAAAATATATTTAGGGGATGAGCGGATTAAAGGGATCCGCATGCGTTGATGTCTTGCAGAAGTTAATGCTTGGGCGAGGAAGGAAAAGGGTGGGAGGAAATTCGAGGATGAGAATTGCAGAAAGTTGAAATTTACCTCCAAATACCTTGACGAGGGAGTACTTGTGCTGGTGAACTAGAATGGCCGTTACTGGGAAATCGCCAATTGACTGGGTCGGAATTCCGATGGGAGAGCTTCTTGATTTTGCACTCGTAGAGACGAAAGCAGAGCCAAATCGAGAATGGATGTGTCTCGTGCTGGATTTAGAGCCTCTAATTTTTGGATAAGGACGAGCCTAACGTTTAATACTGGCTGACGCTCGAGAAAAATTGCCTCCGGCCACGGAGGGGATTCTCCCAAGATAAACACAGGGCTGAGGGATGGACGTCATCAGCCAGAAATTTGTGATAACGGATGCTTCCCTCACTTTCTCATGCTTACAGATGGTAGGCGGAAGGCAAGATTTCTTTAGGGCTTGGGCGGGAACCTCCATAAGTAAATACATCTGCATTCCGAAGCTTTTTCACGTGGTTTGAGGCCCGTTGTCTCGTCTTTTGACCTCGTGTATGATAGCTCCCTGGGTTTTTAGGGTCCACGTGGGGCTTCCTTAACTCTATTCTTTCACACCATCTCTTGCATATTTTCCATAATCTTCGCCAAACAATTCTGTCACCCTTTGCACACAGCGCTCCACACCTTGAAAATGGCATGGAATGTCAATATAAAGTGGCTTGTCAACAATATTTTGCAGCTCTTCCTTAAATAAATGCATTGTAAGTGGCAGCTCAAACGTGCACTTCTCTTCAAGGGGAAGTAGATCTGTTAGATTCTTAGTAGTTTTATTTATTTTTGATTCTGTCAATAGGTAATTTCCTGTTATTATGATCAACGTCTACTAGCATTGCCAAAAGGACTTTTCAGGATGGGCCCAGTAGGACTTCCTTTGGATTGTTTTCCATGCTATGGATTCACTGGCAGGGTGGTCTATTTGCAGAAGATTGATCTGTTGCAGGATATGTTTGTTCCCTGCCTGGATTTATGAGAGAATTTGATGAGAAACTAGATGAGACCATAATGACACACCACAAACTCTGTGAGGACATACAAGTCATTAATAGGTTTCTCTTTTGCCACATAAAGAAGACATATTCTGCTGGCAGTGGTGAGCAATCTTGCATGAGATATTAGCCCTGGTTTTATATGTAGGAGATCTTGTCAATTATACCACTTATTATAGCACTGATACTTCGAAAGATGTAATCTTTTTCGCAACTAAGCTCATGCACATCTTTTAAGGAAGAAGAGCTCCTTTAGGAATACAATAAACTAAAAGCCATTTAATGATACTGGTAAAGTTTCACAGATGGTTAAGGCTCTACAAAGTGGTCCTTTCTATTAAGTTCCACTTTCTGTTAACCAATATATTTCCTGCACAGCTGCCTCAAAGGAAGCTCATTTACATACAAGCTTCAGATGATCCACTGTTTCAGACGAAGTAATTGACACTCCAGCCCTCTACAGGTTCCATTTATGTTGCCATTATTTGTTGCCGTGCTGTCAGCTCCCAGTGACTTTATCTTATCATTAATTTAATTTTCAATAAGCCATTTTATCAGTCCGTCTTCAAAACCTGTACCTGTTGCTCAGTCAATAGTTAAAAGATCTAAGTAGGAAGTACCAGGTTCTCCCACAACCAATAGTAATATTGAATTTATTTTTGTTTTATCCCATTTGTTTTCCTTCTTCTTTTTTGTTAGTTTTGTGTCTCTCCTCCCATCAAAAACAAAGCAGTAATTTTCTTATCTCTCAAACATTCAGGTTTGGTGAAATTCCTCTCTAACTCCTGCCGCGCCCTCCAGACTTTGTGAAGGTCAATTACATGGGATTGTCTTCTGAATTTATAATAGCATAGTCAATAGGCTGCACTATAATAGTAGCAGCAGCTTTATCTGACAGAAAATACCTATCTGCTTCCATGGTACGTGTTGATATTGGGTTTATGTTGTTTTATGTTCTCGCAAAACCTTTCTTCCATTCATCATCAGAAATTTCAATAGATTAGGTTTCTTCCTCCAAGGCTTCGTCTGAAATTATAGTTTTCTCTTCCCTCTTCTCTTTTGCAACTCTTCTTCTTTGCTGAATTCGATCATTTCTGATTTTCCATTTATTAATCATTTGACTTGTTTTACATCCACTCCTCCGATTTTCATGTGACGCTCAGTTCTTTGGTCAATAAGAAATTCATGCTCTCGACGTGGCACATTCATGTTCTTCTTACACTTGCAATCCAAAAGATCAGCACGATGGTAGGCCCCTATAAAAAAGAGTTGAACCAATGATGAGCTAAACTTCTTACTATTAGATGCATCCAATCCTTGTTTTGATAGCACAGAGGCTTCTTCCAAATATCGGAGCAATTTTGGGTTTAACATTTAATTTATAATTCCATCCGAGTAGTATACTTTGAAGGAATTTTTAAATCTAAAAATTGCCGATACTGCAAATTTTCTTCCTATACAAAAAATACCCATATCTAGCTTCAGAGAGAAGAACTATAATAAATGAATACAACCAGTCTCATCCTACGGAGAAGATAATTTTTAACCAAAATTTGAACCCAAAAAGAGAGTGTTACGATTTTTGTCAGATTTTATCGTCTTCATTTACAAATTTTGGATGGTCGGCTGTACAAAACCTTAATTATGTCTTAAATTTGGTTGCAACACCACGCCCTATTATACATTCATTTTCTTGTTAGATTCCTGTCTCAGTGTAACTGGAATAACTTGATGTGGAATTTTGTGGGTATGCCGATATTAAGTTGTTTTTTGAGCATTTTTCTAATTGTGTAATTAATGTTTATGATTTTCATGGCTTAATTTGTATTGCAAAGGATTATACTCTTATGAGAAGTAAGTTGGTAAAAGGTCGGTATTGCGTGAAAATGGTGTTATGATGGGGGCAGAGAAAGACCTATCTTGGCAAGCATTGTAGGGTGGCTTGTAATTTAAACTTATCTGGTTGATAATTTCCCTTTCTTCTCTGACAAGCTTCATTAGTTCTTTATTTGTCTTTTTTTGGTTTAATCTGATTTGATATTTTAATATTATATCTGCATGTGTCTCTCTGAAAATATCTTCAGTTTTTGTCGTTTTGCCGATCCAGCCTTATGTATTTGTTTTCAGTATACTGAGCTTTCTTTTCTTGAAGGCTTTCATTGTTTATTTAGTTTAAAAAATAGCTGGCTTTACTGTTCTAGAGGGTGGATCACTTGCTGGCTTTCGATCTATTTCTTAATGTAGCACCCTTTATTCCCTTGAAGGGTCCATGACTGAGATTAACTCTGTCTCAGGAAGGATTCGTGTCTTGTCCTTTATAAAAGGTGTCTATATATCTTCTTCATCTTCTATACCGTTTTTTTCAAATGACACTTTCATTTCTTTTTCTTCATGGACTTGTCTATGTACTTTTGTTCTTTCCATCTTGGAAGAAAGAATGGTTTTTAATGTATATTTTCAGGCTGTTGACCGTTTGCTTTGCGGTTTTCTCGTTTCTCTTTCCATTGTCTATTCATTTTTCGAGTTTTTTATTATTTCTTGTTTAAGATACATTAGCTTCTTCCTGGAACTTGATTGTTTTTACTACGGTGAGTCTTAGGATTTGAGAGAAGTGAGTTCTCTGGAAACCGAATTCTTCATTCCGTTGTTTTCAGCATAGTATTGAGTGTTTCAGCGAATGTCCCGGGTTTCCCTATGTTGCATGTCAATAGTTCGTTTGCTGTTCCTTGGGTTAATGTTGAATTTAAAAATCACGCATAATTAGCGTTTCTTTTTTTCATTCGTTTTTTGTTCTTTTTTTTATTCTTTCCATAATTTCCATTTTGCTGGGGCTGGACGTCATCATTGTTTTGTGGAGTTCCTTGTAGTTGATACATTTTTTCGTTTTTTCTCTTCGCTTTTTTCATTCATAGTTTCTTTCTCTGCATTCTCAAATCTTGTCTTTTTTCGTTACATTTTCTAGTGCGATGAGAATTCATGTTGTATCATATGAAGCACATTTATGTTTATATGTTAAACATAAGTATTTCTCTTAAGCTGATCCAGGTTGTCATTTTCTTAGGGCACAGGCAATCTTAAAAACGAATGTATGTGTTACTAATTAAATTATTCAATTCAATATAATTACATCGAGGTTTGACCTTATTTCCCAGCTGTTAGCTCTTTGTAATTAATCCTTAATAAAACTAGCTCAAATCTTTAAAAACTTGTTACATAAAGCAAAATATTTCAACTCCTGTTAGTTTCTGAAGTTTTGAAAAAGCTATGGTCAGGCCTTAATCAAGAACAATTTTATCTTCTGATAAAGAAAAATCTTCAAACCTTGGTATAAATGAGTGATTTCATCAATTGGCTGACGCAATTTAAACTTCCATATTGGTGTTTCTTATTCTGTCGGTTAAATATAATATATACCGTCAATCTTACTCATCTTCTTAAACGCATTCAAAGGTTACTTTTTGTCAATGATTCCTCCATTAGTTCTTTTTCATATCTATCATGTTGTATAATATCTATGCATTTCGCTGTGATAGGCTTAGGCAGACGAACTTGCATTATGGTGTTCCTTATTTTTTATTTCTTTGTTATCCATTTTTTATGCTGATGACAACAAATTCTTTCCTCCTAGACACTTTTGCTTTAATTTTTAAAACCTTCGATCTCCATGTGCCATCATAACTAAATGACTCTCAGAGAACTGTATGAAAATTAATCATGACAAAACTAAGGTATTGCTAATTGGGGCTCTGTTGAAATTTGCTCGGTGTAAATTCTTGATCCTACGGGTAAATTTATTGTCCTAGCACTTTCCTTTCCCCTCCAAAATTCCCTAAAGCCTATGATAAAAATGAGCGCATATTCTCGCTCTGTTCAATTCTTAATGATTGCCGATCCGATTACACTTTGAGCATAATAGTTTCGAAATTCCCAACTAAGCTGACGTTACCTTATGCCTTGAGTAAAGGAGATTACTTTTCAATAATTTAAATGTCATAGTTTTCCTAGGAAAAATATTCATGTGGTTAAAAAATTGAAATGAGAATAGGTTTAATGAAAGAAAAGTGTACTAATAAAAAATTATTATTCTCAGCAGATTACTGTATCAAACAATTCGAAAATGCTCCCTGTATCCAAAATAAAAATCCCTTTCGATTACTGATCTCCTATATTTAATTTCACTGAATTTATCATTTACAATGAGTGTGGGGAAATCGTTACTCCCCGCCCCCGTTCTCTCGTGGTGGAGTCACAAGGCGATTACCACAAAGACATCCAGCCTCAGGCATCGTCGGGTCAAGCGCGTAACCGCAGCGCCGCACCACTCAGCGCTATGAAAGACCTAAAAGTTAAAATACAAGATCTCCCCCAGGAGAGTAAGATTCAATTTCACGTCAAATAAGAAATTGGAGACGTGTTTCTCCTAAGCTCGAAGGCTAACGAGAAGCCGATGTAAGATTTGGTGAGAAAAACCGTTTAGCATAAGAACCCTCCTAGGCCCACCATCAAGCCTCTCCCCCTCTTAGCACTCCCCCAGTGGGGTGACAATGTATAAATTAGGAACACTGAGGAAAATCGAGGTAGTTTACGTCAGTCTCCAGGTGACGAAGTCCCCGGATTAAGATCGGGCACCTGAGACTGGACAGGTAGATTACTTGGCTCGCCAGACCAAGAAGTACCCTGCAAGAGAGGCAGGGCTACCTACCTTAAGGGGCTAAGAAGCAGCTCATCCTCGAGCTAGTACCTGGTTATCAAACCCAACGTAAAGTTAACTTTGTTAAGTTCAACTTACTCTCGTCAGAGAGACTCCTCATATCCTCGCGCATCTTAAACACCAGGGGTATTTCTCGTCCTTGAGGAATTAAGGAAAGAAGAAGGAAAAGGCTCCCCCTCGAGCCCGTTATTCGGTGGCCACGCCAAACTTCTAAGTTAACTTGGTTGAGGAACCAAGTTCCACTTGTTCCCGTCAGAGAAACCCTCCTCCGTTATACTTGCCCTTGAAGAAGACTGGAACTAAGAAGAAGCTCATCCTCGAGCTAGTTCCTGGTTACCAAACCAAACTTTAAGTAACTTATTCTCGTCAGAGAAACCACCCCTCATCGATTCTCGCCCTTGAAGAAGACCCTCCGCGAGCTCAGTCCTCGCCCATGAGGAATTAATTAACGAAGGAGAAAAGCTCCCCCTTGAGCTCGTTACTCGGTGGTCACACCGCATCCCAAGTTAACTTAGTTTAAGAACCAAGTTCGACTCCCTCTCGCCAGAGAGACCACGACTACCCTGGTGCCGCATAAAGCACCGTAATTGTTCTCGTCCTTAAAGAACCTCTCCCGGAATACCGTGTGGACCCCCAGCTGCTACCCTCGCCAAAAGGACATCGTGATCCCGCCCACTTACAACTGGCCATGCGGCACGCGTCGTGAGACAATAACCTTCCTGAGGGATTCTAACTCCAGTAGAATCCGTAAGCCTAAATCTTATATTTTGCTGTGTGAGGAGAAATTAACCAATTTTAGAGGGTCAAACTAATCTAATTAATTCTTGTTTATGATAATATTCAGAGTATTGCTGTAGTTTATGTTTAAATTTTGAGTATTCATTTGTTAAAGTTAAAATATAAGTTTATTTTGGGAATTATTGTGCGTTTCTCTATATCCTTACGTGTTTCCAATGGTTCTATTCTTTAACATATTAAGATATCAAAATATTAGCCCTCTTACCACTCTTAGAACAAAAAGAGGGGCATTCTACGACAATGAGAAAAACCTTCCCTATATGCGAATTCCATAGACAATACCTCATTAGATTCTATTTAGGTGCTCCTACTGGAAGTTGCTCTTTTCTAATTAACAGATGACTTAGTTGCTATGGATGATGCAGGATCTCTTTTTTCTTGAAAAGAGATAAATAAAGTAGAAAATTAAGTAGTAAACAGAGAACAGGTGACATGAATGGTAAAGAACCCAGCTTAGATGTTGTTATACTTAATTATAAAATATACATTTTTAAATTGATAAAGTTATTAAACTTGGATATTTCAGCAAAATTTCCTCGTGACTGAAGTTCTATGGATAAATACATACATATAATTATAATTTAAACTTGACAGCAATTTTTGCAGGTGACTACTTTTTATTTTTTATAATTTCCGAATTTTACTTCTCTGTTATTATTACGTGATCCTTTGAAGGTATATTTATAGGATGGAAGACTTTAAGTTCGCTGGATGAACTCTATTATTCTCAAGTCATATCCTTCATTTTCACGAGCATCGATCCATTTATTAAGTAAAGGAGAATTTAAGAGCAGGATTTTAAATAGGGGCATTTTTATATGAAGATTGATATTGTCGATGGAATTCATATAGCATCAAATTACTTGATAATCATACTGAATCTGGAGATAAGAATTATTAAAAAAATATTTAACTTGGTTATATATTAGTCTAATTCATGTTTTTATGAGACATTTAACAATAATGAATATAAAACAAAAACAATCAGAAAGACAAATTAGTTTTAATGTACTCACTATTTCTGAAGAGTTAATGTGTCTAGATAACAGAAGTTCTTAAGATGTAAGAACTAGGTGAGATTGTGCGAGTTGTAGTGTTTGGTTAGATAAATGTGATGTAAATATATATTATCTTTATTTATACTGTCAGGTATGAATTAGTTTTGTTTGCTCAAGTCAATTGGCTGTAACCAACTTGAATGGAGAACTTGGAGGTGAGAGTGAATTAAGCTGATGGCAAGGAAATGAAAACATAGTATTTTTCGCATTTTTTCTGATCAATAATATCTACTAGCATGCTGGTTACAATAAGTTCAATGTTTGATGTAAATGCCCATAAGCCAAGATCTTATCATGTATATAACTTATCAAAGACCAGTGACTGGTTTTCGATAGGATAGGCTTTTGTGAAATATTACTGTTTTTCACACCAACCAGCGGTCGATTTAAAACAGTAATAACCACTGAGATGAGTGAGCGATCCGCATTAGGGATATGCAAATGCAAATAATCTCGGCCTGAATCATTGCAGCAGAGGATAAAAGTTTACGTGTGTATGTTGAGTTACAAAAACTCGGAAACGAAAGATAGCTAGTCTACGATTTTATCTGTGTGTACTGACATGGGTATTATTTACCTACCTCCAGCATGAGTATCTACAGCTCCTTCATGTATCAGTGCCTAAATCTCAACATGCACAGCCCTTTGTGCCGCTATCGCTAGGTTACGACCAAACACATCAAAGTTTGAAAATCAACGCGTTATCAAATACACTAGCGAGAGATTCAATAAACTGAATAAATCAATACAATCTTTCAATGCTTTTCAGTGCGAAAGCCATATGCAATTATTTAACAAAGAGATACCGTCTAAAGGAAGCGAAAAGTAAGTTTCTTATTCTCCTTACCAAATAGAAATACAAACAGGAGAAGAATCGGACAATTATACCTACGTTAGGCAAATACCTCTACTGGCCTCGTTGGTTTGATGTGAAGGAGAGACGTGTTTTATAAATACCTTGGAAAAACATTTAAATCATAATCTTTTTTAGTCACGTATATTAGAATTTGTTTTCCATATGAATAAATTAACTCCAGAGTTTTAATATTTTTTATTTTGAATAACGTGATTTAAAAGAAATTTAACAATAAATGTAACAAAAGATTTTCTTAAATAATACCTCTATATCTACTATTTAAATAATCATCTTATTTATTTGCCTAAAATTAAATTTTCCAATGCTTTAAAGGAAATATTATTTTAGGTCTTTTGAATGGTAAAGCCATTCATTGCCTAGCATCGATGGCATAAGTGCTACATGGTTTTCTTCTCTCCAATTACTCCCTAAAACTATCATAATTTTGTTCTCTTTCTGTGTTCTGGCAAATTATTTTTAACTCACCCTAAACGTTTTGTTTCACATCCGGCCATGATATGAGTCGAGTATGGTCATCCCTATCATAACTAACGGCAAAATATGAGAGCTTCTCTATTGTGGCTGGTGGCTCCTCAACGATGGTGTAAAATTGGATTAACTTTGGCTGGACATTCGGGGTATATTGCTCTAAAAATCTATAAATTCTGGCGTGCACCCATTGCCTGAAAAATTGCACTCTGACTGAAAGTGCTCTGGGATGAAATAAAAGTGAAATATGAACAGTCTTATCTGACAGATGTAGAGGACAATCGCTACCCTTTTTCACCTTGAGAGCGGGAGATAGTAGCTCGTCAATAGGTTTTTTTTGGTCACATAGAAGACCAGTCTGTGTATATGCTAGCCGTGAGGTAGAATCACGGAGCCGATATAACACATCTCCATCTATATTTGTTACTTAAATTTCTTCAAGACTGTCTGTTATAAAGGGACCAGGTAACTAGAAAAATCCTATAAATATTTCTAGTAATTGGTATATTTAGGAACAATACCTAGGTTCTAGAATATTGTAATTAAAAGTCCATTTGCACAAACTACCACTCTTTTTGCTGAGTTTGCATCACATTAGAAAACCCTCAAATAACAAAGCCAATAAGTCTTCTTTTTCTATTTTTATGAACGCAAGATTTATACACAATATGGTAATTATAACATTTTGTATAGAATAATTAGCATCATTTATATCATATTTATCACTTCTGTAATCCTTTTTTTTCGTGTACAGATTAGCTGTATAATTTTTTAAAATAATATTTAGCATAAATATTATTTTCTTCCTTTAAATATCTTCTTCTTATATTAATATTGTAATTGACTGCAACTTCACCAATTCTTCTCAACCAAAATTCTTTCTTAAAATGGGCCATTTTTATCAGTTAAGGTGTAAAACAAACAAAAATATAAAATAGTAAGTTAATCAGTTGAAATTTATCTTGGAAAACAGTAATTTTAAAAATATGGGACAAAAGTATAACCTGACACTGTGGAAAGACATATTAGCCAAAACATGCTTTGTTAATGCAGCACAATAATAGAAATATTGGAAATTAGCTATTAATCAGGATATGTTTTTATATTTCTTTTTTTTTTGGCCGCACCGATTATACTTAAAATATTAATATTACCGTTCTGGATTTGTAATGCCAGTACTATTTGGGTATTAAGACTTTTGCAAGGGACTATCGAGGTTTTTTACTCGTTAAATCTATTTAAATCTCTGGAGACAAAATGATTAGAAACAGATCAGCACACCTCAAGTCTTGATTCGAAATAACTCTTTAGTTCCTACCTCCATACATCGTCTTATCCGCTCAATGCTCAATCCTTTAAATGCTGCTTTAACCTGCTGCGAACGCCAGGTCTAAGCGTTGCTATTTTTTCAAAAGGAGTAAATTTCAATTGTACCCAATTAGAGTTATAAAATGACCCATATGAGCATGGGACAAAAGGTTATTCACCCTGGAGATTTTTAATCTGCAATCGGATATGGCGCTAAGTGGCGTCATCTAGTAGGAGAAGCTTCATTTAGTCATCCAAAAGTACTTGTAAGTGATTTGAAACATGAGAAACCATCAATGCGCTAACCATTTATCATCTCATTACAAAATGTCGCAGGTCTTTGGAGAGACTTTCTCCCTTGTTTACATTAGTTGTAAAATTTTAACTTTAAGAGAAGAATAATTTAAAATGAGACCTTAACTCATATTTGCCGAATGTGTTAAGCCAAGGAGAACAGTAGAATCTCTCCTACCGCATTATGTGCGGTTATTTATCCATTCACACTGCAAGAGACACGGTATAGTTGAAAGAATGATTTTATTACTGCCACATATCTCGGTTTCTCTCACTCTGTTTTTCTCTTATTCAAATTGAATGGCCGAATAATTTCTCTAACCTCTCTGCAATCAGAAATTTCTAAGAGATTTTCTTAAGGAGTAAAGGGGAACTAAGGTGAGAGTGAGGCAAGAAGGAAAGTGTAGAGAGGTAAAGAAGAGGAAAAAAGCCAGTATAGAAAAATGCGGTGAAAAAAACGAAAGTAATTGATATGTGTAGAGGTATAAGAGTTTAGTGTATATATATATATATATATATATATATATATGTATCGAGGCCAAGGAAATAGTAACACAAGACATCTGGGTATAGCCTTTTCCCTCCGTTGTTCTCAGGTAACATAGGAGAAAGGGCACGAGGGTAAATTTTATGAGACAGATTTCTGACAACAGCTTAAACGGCAGGCCCTTCGAGGGTGTACCTATAAAAAATCAATTCAAAAGAGCAAACTACCGATCTCGTATTACCCTCTCTCAGAGCCACAAGACGCCAAGCCTGGGAGACCAACCCGAGGTCTCACCTTGCGAGTCCCCCCGCCCCCTTCCCATTATCCCACGGGAGTAATTTGGGAATATAACAGGTTAACCCGAGGAAACGAGGCTTTTTGTTTGTTCTAACAGAAGAGACCAGAAAATCACCGGTTTAGAGAAGATTTTTTCGAATTCGAAAAGAAAACAGAAAAACCACTGGTACAAAGTTTTCTGCAAGTTAAGGAAAACTTGGAGTCTTTGTACATAACCAGATTGCACCAAAGAAGCTCGGCGCCGTTCGAGCCTAAGGATTATTAAGTATCAATCTATCCAGTATGAGGCCTCCAAATCTTACTCTATCTGAGTTAGGCAAAACCCAACTAGATAGAAAAAAGAAGACAACGATTTCATCTCGTCCGGAAGAAAACGAGGTCAAGGTCGCCCCAACCGCTTAAAAGTAAAAGGGCTTTGCTTGTCCTTACGCCTCCACCACCCAGTCTCTCGTGACGTCACCCGTCAAATCTATAGGCAGGTTGACGAACGTCATCTATTGAGCAAACAACCAACTACTCGAGCTACGCCTCTCTGGAACAAAATCTCCGAAGATAGTCTAACTGGTCTCGGGTATTTAATCTCCATTACCTTATGTGAGGAAAGAATTATGCAGCTGTTTATGTCCCCGTGCATAATAATTAGTTTATTAGATGTCTGGCCAAGGACAAAATAGTAACTTAAAATTGTTCCCCCCGTAAAATTCTAACTCGAAGCGAGCATCGAGAGCTCGCCTAGTAATTCCCATTTCTTTTCTTTTTAAGTGTATTAGATCTGTATTTCTACGTCATTTACTGAGAGGGTTTATTTCTATTAAAGTCTATTTTTTAGTAAAAGTACTGTTGTACTTATCCTAGAACGAGTTGAAGCGGCAATATTTGTTAAAGTGAAGAAAGAAACCCCTTTTATTCATTTCCGAGAATAAAAATAAAGTTTAGCACTATTAGAGAACGATCCTCAAGCGATCACCGAGGCACGAACCTACACCTTAAGTCAAAGTTTATATATATAGATATATGTATAATCCCGGCTATCCTACGACAATATGCATAGATATGGATGTTGCCTGGAGACCAGACTACTCTGTTCAACAATTTTTGAAAAGTTATGTGCTTTTTAAAGGAGATTACTTAATTCTTATATATTTTCATCCGCTGAAACCAAATATCAGCTTGAACAATATTTCTAGGTATAGGTCTAAGGATACGCGGCATGACATATTTTATAATAATGTTCATTATGTGTCATTATGTTTTAATCTCTAATCTATACCTACTCTCTTCCTTTTTACTTGACGCTTAGAGTGGGCTGAAGAATCATCTCTTGGCAATGTCCAGCCATAGTCACCAAGTATTGTTGTGCTCCTTTTAGCCTGGTACCGCTATTCTATGGTTGAAATATCTTGGTGAAACCTTTCACCATGTTCGTCAATGCCCCACAGTTCACTGCAAAAAGTCTAAATATGAGTCCTCAAAGTGGACGCCAAGTGACATGTTACATCACATGTTATTGTAAGCCTTGATGAGGTTTTCTAATAATTGTTCATAGTTTCTTTTCTTTCTGTTTCCGAGAAATCCCTTCTTCAGTAGCTGGTATGCTTTCCAGAGCAGCTTTCTTTTTCCTCTGAATGGTTGATTCAGAATCAGCATCTTTAAGAAGCTCTCGAATCTGAGAACCAATGAAAACTCCCTCTTTTATCTTTAGCATCCTCCAGTGAGGAAAGCTTTGATGTTAAATACTTGAATCTCTGACCAGATTTGTCCTTAGCTTTTAAAACTTTTTCATGACCCCCCCAGTTTTCTGTGTACATAGTTTGGTTCAGTGAGAGTTGTATGTTGAATATTTCTCATTCCAGGCTACTAAGATTGACGAGGTAGCCAGTCTCTCCTTATATAGTGATAACCTCTTGCAAGGCTGCGTCATTCACACAGAAAGCATCAGTACTTGGTGTATCCGCCCTGCAAACCCGTCACAAGAGTAACACCCTTTAAGTCTCCATAGAGCTACCATATTATTATAAATTTAAAAGTTGTTGACTAGGAAAATTAGTTACTTTTAACCTTAAAATATAAATTAGCACATCACAACCAGAGTCTATGACTGAAGGAAGGATAATTAATGGGAGTGAGAAGTGCATGTTCTTTTATTTTTTTGTGCGTTTGTCTTTTGAATGTCGATTGCTGAGAACAGTGTGTTTTTTTGTTTATTTTCAGGTCATAGTCGATAGTACTATTTTTTTAGGTTATAGTAATAGGTGATATATCATACATATTGGTTATTTTTATTTTAAATCTTTGGTTGTCATATTCGTGGTTTTGATGATCCTCTTCCCATTGCCTCGTACAGTGTTGTAGTGGAGTTTTAGTTTGTCCACCATATCGTTCTTGAATATTTCTGACACCTTTTCCGCTCTTTTGAAAACTGTTAAGTTAAGACAGCTGATCTTACCCGCGGCATGGAGTGCTGAGTTTCTCCAGCGCTCCCGTCTGTGTGTCCCATTATTGATTAGGAGTGCCTTATTCTGTATTCGGTGAACTTTAACTCTTTTGCGTCTCTACCATTTGAACAAGGTGGGAACTGGGTATCAGTTCTCTAAAACCAGAGACAGCTCTAATCGTACCTTTTTATTTATCCACTCTTTCTGCTAAGTACAAGCAAGTTGAAATTAAGTAGAAACCAAATATCATCCCTTCACTGCTTTAGCACTATATCCTTTCTTCTGCAATAATGATGTCAATTTTCTCTTGAAAAGATGGCTGACTGACAATTTGTTGTTATTTCTTAGTATTTCCAAATTTTAAAATTAATCATTGATATTAATGATTTCTCAACCCATCATTCATGCTTGGAGAGTGAGATTACTCCAGTTATCCGCAATTATTTGTATCAAATCGTCGGCAAATTGATGAGTGAGAATGTATTCGTAGATGAGCTGGTGGGGCATGGCTGCTGCGTAAAATGAGTACATCTTGGAGGACAGACAGCCGCATTTGGGCAAACCTGTACTTAGTTGGAAGATATTTCCTGTGTGCACTTAGATCTAAATGAACGCCCTGCACTTTAGCACGTAATCATAAAAAACCTTAAAGGTTGTTGTGAAGGTTAGCTTCAGAAACCTGAATTGCATTCTGCGCTGCCTTACTTTGTCGAATGTTTTGGACACATCATGACAAACTACGCCACCGCTTGCCATTTCGGCGCTTCTTCTATTCTGAATCCGAATTGACTCGGATTGTGCAGGTTCCTTAAACGCAATATTTCTCTGTTAAAATTCTCTACTGGGCTTAGGAATGAATCTTATTTCAGCTATTTCGAGGCTGCAAGGAAATTAAACGGTATTCTGGCAGGTATCAGGATATTTGTTAGCACCAATGATGTTTAGGGAAAGGTTTACATAGTTCAGTTTGGTAAGACTCAAATAATTGGCTAGACGCTCTAGGTTGACCTTATGAGAGGGGGAGTCGTTCTATGTATTTCTTCGTTTAATTCGTTAATTACAAATGATTCATGCTGTAGTTCGTTTTTCTTTTCTTCTCGCCGTTGAAGATATTCGCCAGGAGCTGGCTGAATTTTTCTTCGATCACACTCGGATCAACAATATGATGCTTAATTTCTTCTCTCAATTCAATTTTAATCGTAGATGTGCGCCTTCGTAATTGTTTGACAGTTTTACAGAATTCATTAGATGGAGTTGTTTAGCCTTTCTGGTAATTTGTTGTTCCCCATCTTTTCGTGCTCATGGTAAATATCTTGAGTTGACTCTGACTTCACTTTCCTCATTTAGTGGTATAGATATATGTTGGCTTCTAAGGCCATAACTTAATGCCTGCCTTCATTTCATCTGTCCATCTCGCGTGCCGAAAGGATTTGATTCTCGTGAAGGCGACGGAATCTCTTTTAGCGGGCTGTAAGATTGACCTTTGAATATTATCGAACTCTGCATCTATTTCCTTCAATGTTGCATCTTGGAGGTTCGAGGGAGTGTACGTGAACAGCATGAGCTGATAGATTACCGTTAGCCTGATGGTTTTTTGTTGAGAATGCACGGTACGTAGATCGGGGTTTAGCTATACGTATCAGTATATTCACATGATTGCTGCCAGAAATGATAACCGGGGCCATATGGTGATTAACTGGCATTCTGTTGCTTGCGAGGGCAATAACAGGTTTAGTAGCATGGTGCTGAGTGATGAATGTTTGACCTCACGCCTTAGGCGTTTGGAGAAGTTTCTCTCAAGCAGTAGATCCATGTTTCTGACTATACCGTTGGATGGTGGTCTATAACCTGATTTTTATTTTTTGTTTTATACTTCCTCTTTCATGTGAATTTCTTAAGCCATTTTGACTATGTACCCTCTTCTCTTTTCATAATTACCTACTCCTCGTTGATTATATGAATTTTTTTTAAGGCACTGGTGAATTTTCTCATTTTTTGCGTGTGATGAATGAATCTACGCTCAAGGCCGAGGCATCATGGGCAGTGGTTTTCTCGTGATCGGTGGATAAATATGAAGCGTCATTTCAAACTTCCGAGTTGGATTCCTGTCCTTGTTTTTTTGTTCTATTTTGCTTCGTTTGTTTCTACAGTTTGTTCTTCGCTTGTCATGGGCGTAACAGTTTCCTTTCGTTTATATTTTTTATACTTTGCTAGGTTGATAAAGTTAAACTCTCCCACATAGTTGGGGTTTTGACGTAAATCATAGGTTTAAATTCATTGGTTTTAGAATATATTTGAGAGTGACTTGGTATGACCTCAGATCGACATCTTAACTAGCTGAGCATGCAAGATCTTAACATAGCAAGTAACGTAAGTATGCCATGATCTTAAAAAGTTAGGTAGCCTAAAAGGCAAGGGCAGTATTTGGGGTTTGTGCATTTTCCTGTCGTAGTGATGGTTTTGTGCCTGAGCGTAAGAGGTATTTTTCCTCCTTTTTTCCTGAGCTCATTGTATCGTTCTTAATTTACTTCAATCCTTTTCCCACTGCGGCATGGTAGTTCAAGCATATGGTTGGTTCTCTCGCAGTTTAGGCGCTCTTTCATGGTGAAGATGTAGCCACACCATGTGTGGTCTCCAACTGAGCCACACCCTGAAGCACATTGGAGTGTCTTTTTTTCTTGCAGCTAGTGAAATTTTTATAAGCTATTTGTTTGCAATGGAAGCATATCTGAAGTTGACTGAATTTCTTTTGTTCCCACACGGTATAAGGGATAGTTATGTTGTAGAAGAGTAAGTATTCCCTTATAGAGAACCTTACTTAGGATGGCGCTCTTCTTGAATATGATCTTGTAAATATGCGCGTGCTCATCGAATATTATCATTTCTTTACCGTGAAGCATGGCTGGTTTCTCTACAGTTCGGCTTAAATGTTCTCTTCAGAGTAAAGACCTATCGAATTTTCATTTCATTTGCATATAATTGTTTTATTAGAGGTAAGCCTTTATCCAAACTCGAAGATTTCACGTATCAATGTGAGAAGAGGGCGTCATTTTCTCACCTATATCTATCCCTATGCCATTTGGACCCACAATTGTTAACTGCTGTGAGGTTGTCAATGATTTTAATGGTAGTGATAAATTTTTCTTTCATTATCTTTTCTTAAGGCCTACCACATTAAAATCCACAAAGTTAAGCGTAAAGTGGAGAGAATGCCCCAAATTTGAGTAAATGACTGATATCTCTATCTCAGTCGAGTTAAGGCGGGTAATGAGCGCGTTGGATTTTTCTCCGAAGCTCTTATCGCTCAGGGCCAAATTATCATTTCTATCAGGATGGCACCATAAAGTTTATTGGTGGTCAGCCAAGTATAAGACGACCGTCAGTCAGAAGAGATATTCCTATATGCATTACAAGCCCATCCTTATGTTTTCAGACTGTGGGAATTTCGACGCGCAAGGGCCACTTTCTTTGGCAGGCATACCTGCGGTGATGTATCCTAATTCATGGCAAGTTATTACAATACCCTCAAAACGTCCTTCAAGAGGAAGTACGCGCAATCTCAGCCCCCTCCTGAGTGTGTAAGTCTTTCGCGATCGCATTTTTTCCGCATTTCTTCCATGATACATGTCTAGCCGATAGTCACCGAATAGACTTTATATATTCTGGCAGAGAAACGCTAACTAAGTGAGCTGCGCTTCTCCTTCGCTTTGTAATCGTATATAGACTCCAGGCGATAAAATCACGTATGCTCTTCTTCGACACTTTGGAAAGGAGGCATTTCTTATTATTGGCCCTTTTCCAAAAGATCTGGACATCGTATTCTCCAGAATTCCAGGCCAATTCCTATCGTGATTACTTTTCGCAAACCTTGGAGTGCTTCTTGTATCCTGGCTTATTTACAACCAATTTCCATACATAAGTAGCTGTAAATTTTTATGGTTAAGTTGGTTAATATTAGGCGGAGCTCATTGCCATGACAAGCAATCTACTTAAGAGGAGGATAAATTTGATTTCAAAACTCTGCTAAGTTCTCAATGGCTAAAAACTCAGTGATATAGATTACCAAGTTGTCATCGTGCTGAGGCTTGTGTGCTTCAATGACTTTAAGGGCGATGTCAGATAGGTTTTACCACGTTGAATAGGGCCGAGGAAGAAGAAGCCAGACCTGGTGTAATCCAACCCCAAAGCCCGAACAAGGCCATGACTTCTACTGGGCTAACACCTTTCAAAAAGGAGATGTGAAATCCATATGGCACCAACTTTATTTTATTTACCGCATACCCAACCATTCCTTACCTGTGTCAATTTTGAAAGTTCCACTTTACTTCGGATATTCTCCTACGCCTGAACAATAGTATCTGCATGGTCTTCATCCGTCTACAGAATTTGCCCACAAAACGCTTTGATCTGGAGAAGTCTTACTATACCACATAGCGTTACATTCTCAAAGAAACTTTTTATACCTTGTTAGCGAGGGGAAGCTCACTCAATCTTTGTCTCTGCGTTTAAGCGAGATCATTGATTACGCATAGAGTTGCGGCGAGCTTTCTCTTTTCAAAAAGAACAGTAATACGTGCGGAGGGAAATTTCGTCATCGCAGCTTCTTTGCCTTGATGTTAAACGCTCTTGCCTCGATGCTGATGAAAGATGTTCCTACTCCTCCCCTCATAGATGAAATTTCCATATCTTTTAGTACGGCCTGGATGACTACGCTCTACCATCGACTATAATATGCTCTGACGACTTCTCTGAAAATGCCGACACACACTGCTTTCTAAAAGTGCTAGAATCATACCGTTTATTTGGTATTGCCTTTTATCAACGGCTTAGTTGCGAGGCGCATATTTACAGTCTTCATTTTCAGGACGTTATCAGCTTCCTCTGACTCAAGCTTATTTGCAGGAAGCGGCCCCATTTGACGGAGCCCTCCATGAATCTTATTGTAATAGCTGAATGGTCAAGGAGATTATACGGTGCATTAGTCTGGTAAAGTCCTAGGTAGGGGATCTTATCATGTGTTTCCACTCCCATTAGCCGGATGAGTGGGATCGCTCCCCTCTGTTGGATGAGTAAGGTTCCTCCCCTCTGTCTCTTACACCCGAAACAAGTCTTGAGCATTTGAGTGAGTTCGAATTTAATTGAATTATTGAAATAGGTGGGCCTCCCCTACTATTTACCTTCGGTAGTTGGGGGTTATTGGAGGGTTCGTACCACATACCGTCACTCAGATCTTCTGTTTTTTTATTTAGTTTAAAGCTCTTTGCTTTTAAGAGTTATTGTTTTTTGTCCTTCCCAAATTTATTTCGCCTATTTTTAAGTTTAAAGATAATGGAAAAAGTAAGTGAAATTTAGGTGACTGGTACCAATGCATATGAATAGCCTATTTAAAAAATATATCATCTTTCATCAGATAGCATATTTCTTTCCAATTTTTTTCTGCATTCCACCGCATCTTCCTGACCTCCTCTTTTACAGTAATAAACATTTCAATTCCCCTATTTCTGCCTCACACTGTGATTTTTAGTTACAACATTTTGCTTCCGCTTTTAGTTATGGCACATCCATTTAAGCCTCACACTGTGATTTTTAGTTACAACATTTTGCTTCCGCTTTTAGTTATGGCACATCCATCTACAGCTTTTTCACTAACCTATACTTCTTATTTAAAATATTTCTAGATTGGGTGTATCTACATGATGAAGGTTATTTTCTCTCTTCTATTCATCAAAGAACCTGATAAAATCACTTTATATTAATTCAGTTTTATTTAACTTTATTGACTCTCTTTAGGAAAAAGAACGAGCATTGTGTATTATTATTACTCGGTTAGCGAGAAAATTGTCAAATGATTTGGCAAAGAAAGATAAAGAATAAAATTTCAATTATGGGTATTTTTCTCTACCATGAAGGTACACATGGTTCAGCCATCGAGATTACCACAAACAAGATGTTCAAAATATTAATGGAAAGCCGTAGTCCATCTGTTTAAATTTACATCATTCTTAACAATTTAACACACTTGAAAGTAATAAGTTTTTACTTGATAGATAAAGCAAAGACTGAATTTGAGATGTGTGGCAATTAGAAGAATAAATGATCCTTCAGAAATGGAGTAGGAAGATAAAAAAACATAATAAGCAACTGTCATGAATTAGAGAAAACATGTTGAGAAGAATAATAGCTTCAATTTGTGCAGGGTATTAAAGGATTATATTTCCATGTAACACATTTGTCTTAAATTTTGTGAAATGATTACATATTGACCTTTGTATTGGTTTAATAAAGTTTCTTCAAACAATTCGCAGAATATTTTTACTATCTCTCGTACTATCGTGAAATTACAGGCCTACACCATTGTCCTTTCGGTTGCTAAAGTTAATAAAACAAATTATTCAATAATGCTAGTAAGAGACGAGAGATTTTCGGGCTTTGAATAGAGCCTATAATACCTAATATAACTAATGCAGATATTTTATTTAGCTTTGCATTGCTGTTTTCATACTATCACCTGGATCATATTTAGAGTAATAACAAAAAATGATAACACAATTAAGCTACCTGAATGCATCACTTAAACAGAATGATTATTCGGAGTACCATCATAAAACTAAAGGCCAGAAAACTCAACTCATTAACGAAAGCCTTGCAAATGAGAAAATCTGTTAATTTTATAGCAATATTTCGATTCGGGAATTTTGGCCGGGAACAAAAAGCATTGGATTGAAAATAGCAATATTATAAAAAGTAAATGCTACAAACTTTGCTGTGACATTATGAAATGCTTTAATGGTTGTCAAACTAAGTCTTCACATTAATTGAATCACATCATTACCTAATTGGCAAGAATTTCTGTTCTCCAAAATTGTTGGATTCATCTTTTTGGAATATTGAATGTTTTTTTTGGTCATTTTGAAATTATTGATCACATCATTGTATGTAAAAGATTCCTTCTACTTTTTGGTGAGGTAATTAGTCTTAACTTCTAAGTATGTATTTAACAAAAAAGTTTAACTGTTAAGTAAATATATTCTAACAACAAAGCTATCTAATGCCATACGCCTTAGTCTAAGACCGTAATTGAATCTTCTTGGACAAACTTTTGTCTAAGATGGATATGGAACTGGATAATGATGTGTAAGTTTCATGTACAAAGGAACATCCATCCTAAACGCTCTTAACCCTATACATTTGCACTGAATTTGCTTAGATAAATGTTTAAGAAACGTAAGCATTAGGAATAAAGGTAATACTTATCCAGAAAGTATTTTCATGAGATTAAGCTTAAATATCCTTAGAAATATATTTGATAAATTGAAATTTATTTTTAAATAAACAAGGCAATGGTTTCATCACTTCCCCATACTGGAGCAGCTTGCGTTTCGCTACTAAGATTAAAATTTACAATCTAAATAAAAAGCAGCCATGGTTAAATTTTTATAAATTTTCTGAACTTCGCCAGTTATAATAGTTTTAAAAAGGAACCCTAAACAAAATTTCCCCCCTTTCAAAATATCACGTTGATAAAATATAGAGTTATAGAAGAAGAAGAAAATATATAAAAGTAAATTTTCTGAACTTCACCATTTATAATTCTTTGGGTTTTAATTAATTTACAAAACTTCAGAACTTATATTTATTTCTGAACTTCACCATTTTGTTTTTTGATATTATAAAAGAATTATTATAATTAACTTTGATAAAAAAACCTAAGTCATTTGTCCACTAAGGAAAAAAACATTAATGTTTCACTCATCTTCAAATATCCCCTTATACAATTATAGTTCGCGATGATAAAAGCAGCAATAATAATAATAATTTCACAAATCTTCAATATGAAAACAACTAATTATTTACTCATCTGAAGATGAAAACCAGTAAAACTTTATGATTAATGCAAAATTCAATTTTTCAAGATTTATGAATTCTATTGTTATTAAGACTTATAAAGATTTTTGACATAATTATATCCTTCAATCCAATATTAATTATGCGAGATATATTTTTAGCCTTTGCTCAGAGCACGTTGACTTTGGAAATTGATAGTAATAGTAATATTTTGGAAAAGCCTTGTTTGAATTCGTCTCCGTTTCTAGGACAACCAGACTCTCTCTAGTATCTAAGTGTGATGGATCTCCAAGCTGGAATTACGCAACCTAATTATTTAACAAAATATTAATCGATTTATAATTCAATTGGTGATTTATGATTGTAGTAAGGCAATATTTGGACGGCTTCTCATTGTGCTAATATGCATTACAAATGACATTCTTATATTGATTACCAATATATACAATTCACACATTGCACAAATTTCTAGCTTTTAATACTAAATTAAATTAGGCTAACGGTTACTTAGTATAATTAGTCAAACCTTAATTTTTTTGTGATATATGATGGAGGTAAGGAGATCTTTGGCATCTCATTTTGTGAATGAGTAGTAACAAATGAGAGTGCTATATTGATTAACAAAATTTCATTTATTCAAAAGTTGTAGTTAATAATAGTAGAATTTTAATAAACTAATGGATACGTGGTATATGTATTTAAGTTTGCCCTAAAGGGAACTCTATTTGCCACAAACATAATTCCTATATATTCTAATTACTTTAAAGGAAATGGATTATCTAAGTTAAATAATTTTTTATTCTATAGGAGAAGCAAATATTTTAAGACGTCATTATTTTTGCTTCTTTAATCCTAAAATATAATTATTATTTTTCTATTCATGAAACTTAGGGATGAGTGGCATGATGCTTTTGACAGGAATTAAAATTAGGTAGATGAAGTTAAGATTTATAAGGACGGACCTGCGTGTATTGGTAGTGCAGGAAGTAACTAGTCCCTCAGTTAATTAGTGGTATGCCTTTTTATGGTAATTGTGATTAAGACTGGCGTACGCGTTTTATGCTATTCAATCTCTAATTCTTCTTCCTCTATTTATATTATTGTCCTAAGAGTATTAGTTTGATGGCATAAAGGGGTGTCTACCACCCCTCATATAGTCACAAAAATTCAATATTTTAACCGATTCTGCAATGAAATTATACAAACCCAATTGATTTTTGTAATATTGTATTTACAATGTCAGGTAGGAATTCTTTTTGATTAATAAGTCAGGTGGGCTTCATCTCAAGTCGATGGTGAGCTTTTTGAAGGTAGAGTAAAAGCTGACACTTTTGGTGTAGAAAAAGTGGCACCGTGGCGTTTTGTGTATGCCAATTGATACTGCAATTCTTCGACTCTCTCGTGCTTCCAAATTATGTAGCCCGTGAATGGCATTAAATTGTCAGGTGTCGCCATCATGGGATTTCCAACGGTTGATGACTGCACCAGGACACTTAGATATGATTAGGGTCACGTGTAGTAAAATTCCAACTTATAAACAAAATTGGAAGAACTTAGTAATTACTCATACATAAACCTGAGCAAACTTTACATAGCGCAAGACAAATGTAGAGAGCTACGTTTGCTGGCTGGAAACGCAGGTAAAAAGAATGATATTTCACAAATATGTGCATTTGCGTTCACACAAGGTGCTTTGTAAGCAGAGTGTGTGTGTCTCTTAACACTACTCAAATAAAAGATGTCAAATATTTGCTGCTTAAATCTTTAGGGTACGAGGATCATTTTTCCTATTTAGTGAGAAATCCACAAGAATTTTGCAGTCAGTGTTCGGCATATGAATGGAACATAATCGGTAGTATCTGTTTTTACTAGTGTAAACGCGAGTAATAATAAGCCAGATAAGTTGGGCTGCGGTTAAGATTGCATAGTCGACCCTTTCGAAGAAAATGGCAAAAATACAGTAGCAGACAGACAATTAGTTTTAAGTGACGAATGCGGTAGAATAAAGCCATATGAAAATCGTTATTCTGTCAAGGAGAGAGGATGTCTATTGTCCCTATATTCTTAGACAGAGTCAGCTGGGTTAAGAAGTTTGATCTGTCATCACAGAAAGTTTTCATAAAAATTTCATAATGAAAGCAAGCTTTCGAGACACATGAGGAAGATGAGAAGATGTGGAATAAAGAACTGCCAAATCCAAATAATTGAGATAAGAAAAATGGGTTATGTTGGACAATCATATTGTGGCAAAAAGATTTACTGCGGAAAACGCCACAATGAGCTCTCTTCAAAACGTAGACATTTTTGTCTGAGTTGTAGACAACTTTTTTGAAAAAAAAATAACTGGGGACGATTTTCCCTACTGCCGTTATTTTAAGCTACCCCCCACTCCCCATTTCCCACTTGTATCAGCCAAAATACGAAATGTGGCTGATGCAAAGGATGCCTTCATTCGGTTGTTAGAAAATATCCTATTCGCTATCTCGCATGGCATTAACAACACATTGCAGCCAATTTAATGGGGATCTGATTCGTTTATTTGCCCCATTCAGAATATCATTTAGTGGGTATAATATCAAAAATATATTATTTGATATTATTCCTGAAAAAATTCGATAGGAGTAGGAATTTCCTTGGACAATTATATGTGGCGGCTGCAGGAAAATTACGTATACATCAATTCTGAGAGACAGAGGGTTTATGCCGTCGGTTGTTACGAATTATCTCAGAAATTCGATCCGCTCTCCTTCTAATTGTCATTTACGTGATGCCATTTTTAACCCTTAATAATAAACCTAAAAAAAATAATATAAATAATAATAATAAATACAAATAGTGATAAAAAAAACACAGCAAACGTAATCTCAATTAAAATACTTCCCGATAATAATAATAATTTCTTTAATTTATATAATAGTTTACTTTAATTTTCTCTCTACTCCAGTTTATAGTATACCAGTGCTTAGAAACTCATTACTGTCCACTTCCGGACACCTTCCTGGCCCCTCGCACCAACGTGACTCACCATTGGGTGCCAAAAAGCTCTCTCTCGCTCCTAGGTGCATCTTATAGCACCAACGTCCACTCCCTTTTTACATGTTCTCGAATCCTGTCGCTTCTCATGTACTTATATCAGCTATTTTCTGCCTTACTTATGAACTACGCAGCAGACCTTTGAACTACACTTCTTAACTATGCAGACATGCTTTCCGGCACCACCATACATGGTGTCAACCACTATGTGCTCTCATGCTCTGTTCTCTTCAGTTTAAATCACGTATTGTCTCGACCGTCTCAAGAAAAATCGAGAGGAAGACCTTGAAATACCACACCAAAGATGCCTAGCGCCAAAGAGGCAGCTATACAAGTGACGTCTCACTTCGCCAGCCTATCAGATCAAGTGACCAAGTATCCCATATTTAGAGAGGTCCCTGCAGGTAGGCGGGTACGTTTGAGAAAAGATAATATATATTCTCAAACGTACCCGGCTATCTCCAGTGACGTAATAAATATATATATATATATATATATATATATATATATATATATATATATATATATATATATATATATAATTGACGAGAGTTAAAGTGATTGACTTTGTCACGCTAGCTCTTGTCATACAGAACATCCATTGCCCCCCAAATATGGATCCATTAGCACACTTGGGTAATTTAACCCATGGGTGGGTGTCAGACAGAGAGAGAAAGAGAGAGAGAGAGAGAGAGATAGAAAGATGTGCGCGGCCGCGCCTTCAATGTAGAGAGAGACAACAGACACCTGGTAGACCCATTTTGTCTGCGCTAATTGAAGAGCGAAATCATGCAACGCCGTGGTGGCCTAAAAGTCCATCATCTCAGAAAGCCGCGAGAATTTAAGAGCCCAAAGGTCTCATCGGGAGTTGGACAAAGTTTCGCTTCGCCGACTTAGGATCTTTCTCGTGATCATGCTAATAGGGCGAGACTACTCTCGCCTGCCGATGCGTCAGGCACTAGAAACTTCCACTTCGGACGGAGTGGGAAAACCCCATTTGACCCCACCATAAATCCTCCGGCGCCAGAGTTGGAAGGCAGTATCGGCCGCCGCCTGCCCATCACTATCCTCTGCCTGTCCTCGGTCATTACTCGGGATTCGCGTCCCGTTGGAATCTGCCCAATTCTCGCAGAACCCCTCAAACTCCGGGTACTTTAGAATAATTCGGGTGATTCTACCCCGACTTCGTTCTTCCCGCTCCTCGAACGCAACGAGCCCAGTCTAGATTCGTGTTCTAACTCGAAAGCAAGATATAAGTCTATCCATTAATAGTCATTGTCAAGATACTATTATTTGATCTTTGCGCCAAGGCAAGGATTACTTCCTCGGACCAAATCTCCAAGATACCAACAACGCGCAACTCTCCTGTGTAGGTGCTCTCTCTACTACCCACCCCCCAACATTTCTAAGCCTCCATCTTGGGCTTTATATACGCTCAGGGTTATTCGAGCGAACCTCGTTTAATATTTTTCGTTTGTTTGTACGGTAACAGTCCCAGCCCAGTCTCACCCCCCATCCCCGCTGAGACTCCTGTATGTCTAATGTGCATATAGCTTCTTTTAAAACCCATTTTAACCTTGTAAAAAAATATTAATTTGCATATTAGTATTAATATTTTTGTACACGTTTTTCTATTGTCCAGGAACCTCCAAGATAGTTGTCTATTTGGCCAAACCACATTGAGATAATTTTCGCTCTGCTTCTATTATAAATCTCTCCCGTACATACCCGTCATCGAGCTCAGCTGAAAAACGTAGAAAGGGGTACCTTGACCCTATTCTACGACATTGGCATACATGGTTGTAGAGAGAAGGTGCATTGTTTTTATGTCAATTAATTTCATATAGTTATGGTCTGGTTAATGTAGCAAATCAATCTATCCTGACGCTTTCTCACTGCAAGCTGATGGTAAGGTTGCAGCACCGAGATGGATTTCAATTGGATCGACTCCCGAGTCTGTCAAACGCTTTAAAGGTTAATCTATAAAATTATGGACATTTAAGAGAAAACCGATTTATTTATGCTAAGTAACACAAATAAAATTAAAGATAGAGGTATTACCCAAATTTTGAAGAAGAACTGCTTCAAGATTGCTGCAGCTGGATCTCAAGAGATAAGTGAGATTTTGTCCAAGATATTTTTCCCGCTCACAAACGCTCAGTCAAGCCAAACGGCACGTCTTTCATTCGTAACACAGCAGTGTACATGAGCAGATGACAAAAGATTCAAAGAACACTTCCGTTGCTCATATAAGTAGAGTTTGTTTGGATCTAACCGCAGGAGGTTTTATCGTCGCAGAGTAAGTGAAATTCGCCTAACCTTTAATAATACGTAGTTTTCCTTCTAAGTTATGAAACACTTATTTCGGAAACCTAAGGTTTGCTCTGACATTAATTATTGAAGATGTTGTAATAGAAATACAGGTAAATAATTGGTGTTTTTATTGTAGCATAATTAAGATGTCTATTCAGAGATTCTTCTATTTTCAAACATGGAAAATCAAGAGGAATATTTGTGTACAGGAAACTATATCGAAAATTTAAAAAATTTGTGGCGTGTATCAAACTTTCTCATATTGCTTACAATTGCTTTAGAATGTCTTTATTATATAAGAGCTTGAGATGCTTCCAACAATAGAAAAAACAATACTACACATCTATTTTGCCTAGTTCTATGGTAGTTTAGTTTTTCACAAATTCTACCTTTGATTTTACATATTTTAATAAAAAAAATTGGCTACAAACCCTTCCTAATTATTCATTAAAATTGTCAATTAAAAATACTAAAACTCTTATTGACCCTAATGACTGTGTATAAAACTATTTTACCTTTAATATCAATTTTTACCCCACTTGCAAAATCAAGTATAAAACTATGGCCATGATCTGATAGCTTAAAAATGAACTCTTCAAATAGAAGAAAAGGAGAAACGCCAAGCACAGATTCATAGCAATAACACCACCTACACCCAGGATACAAATGTTGCACTCACTGAAACTAACGCAAAAGAAGTATACTTTAACGGAGAAGGCAAGCTGCCTGCAATGATACTAATATGTATCATATATGTGCAAAAGTGCTGAATTCCATGTAAGCGGAAAATAGGATCGGTGAAATTATCTTTCACACAAACTCCTTCTCTAGAGATGTTCTACAAATGAAGTACGCTCCAAAAATGACCCTGACATTCCAATTAGGTATAAAGACCAAAGCATAATATTACATAGATAAAAGAAAAAGCACCTCAAAGATCAAACTTAGTTGACGAGGTCCGGAAACAACGTCTATTGGCCCACAAGGCAAAGAAGACGGAACAAAAAAATAAGGGAGACAAGAAAGCCCACTGAGACGGACTGCTCAGATAATGACATTGAGACATACACATAACTTACAATGAAAAAGAAAAAGGCAAGAAAAAAGCGTAACTTTGATGAGGACAAAATTAACTTGAAGATTTTCGCCAGCGAGAATGCAATCTGCTACAAGAACAAAACAAAGAAAAACATCAAACTTCTACTTAGGCATCAGGTCAGGCCGCTACAAACGGGATTTAAATGCCAATGAGGCTGAAAAAAGAGTGAAAGAAATTTTGAACCTTGCAAACTCTGATATCTTTGAGACATCTGCGTAACACTAACCGACTCAGGATACAAAAACAAGAGATACAGAAAATCCATATCAGGGACAGATTATGGATCTAAACAAAACAAAACCTAACACATCACCACACAACATGGAATACACAATCAACAAACTGATGATAGTGAGTAAAGTAAGCGAATAGACACCTAAGAGTCTGTGAACGGTAAGCATTTCCGAAGAACAGACTCAGATATAAATATAATAAAGGAACATAGACTAGACCCCGGGCAAATAAGAGTAGATTAACAAATTATACGAAACTAATGAACAACTGCACTCAGGAAAGCTACGACGAGGCGGCGATTGTGATAAAGAGAGACCTTAAGTTCAAACTTCTGCCTAAACTTAAGGAACCCTTTGTGGTCATTAAGGTCCCAACTCTTATAGAGGGTCTTGTAATGGCAGGAGTTTACCAGCAAACAACAAGAAGGTATTTCCCATAGAGATTTTCAATGTGGTATATAGTCACTAAATGAAGGATTTTCTTGAAGCTGACCTAATAGTAACTAGAGAGAATCACGATACACCCAGACAAATGAAATAGGAAGGAATTTATAACAATTGTTGAACCGAAACAAGCTCGGAAAACAGCACAGTGCAAAGAGAATGGAAATAATGGTGACAAGCTGAACTTCTCGATCAACTACCATAACACATCGGGGCTACTAGTCCTGAGTGACCACATCTATATAATCGTGACCATCTCTCTTGCGGCTATGCAGGTATCAATACCACAACGGAAGTCCTTCGCTCATGCCTACTAGGTATAATTACAGAGAACTGTAATGACTTACAGCCAGCAGACCTGAGTAAAGCCAATATCGAAGAATTAGATGCTGAGTTAGAAACTATAAGCAGCCAGATCATCAGCCCAGATAGACTAACGAGATGAGCGAGATAGCAAAGGAGGATAGGGAGTTATACGACCAGCTAAGGCGTAAGGAAACGAGCAGAGGAATAATCACCAGGAAGTGACACCTAAAAGCAGAATTGACACAAGGGATTCAATAGACACAGACAGAAATAGGGCACTAGTTAATAGATACTAAAGAAAAAAAACTCAAATGAATCCTTGGCAGCAATAATTAATTTAGCAACAAACACACCAGAACAGATGCGAATCAACGAGGTTGAATCGTACGTTGAAGTCTCGGATGAAAAACTGGATCGAAGTCTTCTACATAGTATTGGAAGACAACGAAAGTTTCAATGTAGATTTTTAGGATATGTTATCGACGAGCCTGATGCAGTAATTGAGCGAACCTATGCATTAGGGCAATTCTCTGAGGAAAGAGAGATATCGGAAAAAAGTAGGCTAATAACACAAAAGGTTCTAGTTTGGTTGGAATATTTAAATAAAATATAACCTACACGCCATTGCGAGTCCAACAGAGATTCGCAAACGTCATTAACGCTGAATTAAACCCCAGATACTCTCCCAATGCATTAAAACTTGCAAAGGTTATAATCATTCCTAAGGGGAGAAAACCTTTCAAACCAGCTCCAGAATTATAGCCCTATATCCCACTTGGAGTTCCTTGGCAAAATCTTTGAAAAGATCATAGCCAACAGTGAGCTAAGCCAAATAACAGATAGCGAAGTTTATTAACACCACATTGATGAATCCGGAAAGGAAGTGGAACCGAAACCACGCTTGCTCTTCTAACAAAAACTTTAGCTAATTCAAGGGGAAAGGGGACGTTAGTCGACGTGTTCCTTACAAAGGTTGACAGTGCCTAGACAAATTTTAGCTATGGAAAAATTCTACAAGTTTGTAATGATTCAGCTAAATCCAATCAGCAAAAATATCGCCTCGACTACCTATAGATAAGAGAAACCTTATGCAGAGAGGAGAACGCAGCAGGCCGTAATTAAACCTTTAACCTGGAGTGCCCAAAGGCTGCTGTCTCATCCTTGTATCATCTTTAATATGGATCCACCATCACTAGTTAAATAAGAAGTGATTCAGCTACAGGTTGCACTGGACATCAAGCAGCGGAGATCGAAAACTCAAACTCGTTTGATCTGAGATAGAAAATAAAGACAAACGCTAAAAATATCACATTTTTCCCTGCGATGTGGTGCGCAAGATGAGTTATTTTTGAATGGGTGGGCCGTTAGCTGATTTTTCCGATTGTCTGTATTTGACAGATCGTCCTTATAAAAGTTAGTAGGTTGTGTTTTTCGGTGTTGTTGATTGTCGAGAAGAAATCATATTGATTTGTGTGTTTAGTTATCAGATTGTATTGTTTAATTTGATTATTATATGGCGTCTTTCAGTTTTGTTATGTCGTTTATTTTGTGCATATATGATTTGTATTTATGTCGTTTAGTTATTGTCGTAATGTTTTATGTTATTTAGTTTAGTTTTGTAGTTAGTTCCTACTAACTACAAAAATTGACGGATAATTATGTTGAAGATCAATGCTAACTTTACTCCAGGAATCGTAGAATACTCGCGCTCAATTTCTACACCAATGGGTAAAAACACCATAACAAAAACCAGAATAACTCAGCAAATAAAGAGCTTGTCAAATGTTCCACTTCCGCAAGCTGAGCAGCAATAAACTACAAAAGCTCTAGCTTTGCTACGTTGAATCGAAATTTATTTACCAGACGGTAGTCGCCCATAGCCAGGTGTCGAATGCACTTAAAGTAATTGTAGAAAGTCTGAAATAAAGAATTCTTGATCTTTAATCACAAAAGAGTCGAAAGCAAATCAAACAAAGCGAGTTGCACTATATAACACAATTCCAAATCATAAACATAATCATCTAATCACACACGAAGAAAGAAGTGGGTCAAAGTGGAAAAAGAAATTCTTCCAGGGCTCGAACAAAACCTAGTCATAGACTTTACTAGACCTAAACCAAATCACGAAGAGAACAAAATTTCCAAGCGCTAGGTTCAGAGTCGCCGGAGAGAGGGTAGAAATCTAAACATAAACCAAACAAAACTATATTTAAAAAAGATCACCATCGAACTCATACAAAGAAACGGACGCTATATATATGTATATATATATATATATATATATATATATATATATATATATATATATATATATATATATATATATATATATATATATATATATATATATATATATATATATATATATATATATATATATATATATATATATATATATATGTCGTGGTATGACATTATATTACATCAATACTAAGTTATATCTATGGGGGAGGGACCAATAACTTAAAGGTGAACCTAAAAGAGATGGAACACCACTAGTTTAGACGGGCTGCGTAGCGAGAAAGAGTGCAACGAGGTCAAGTAAATTATGGGCAATGGCAAAGCTCAAGGTTATTTAAAGAGGCATGTACAAAAATATAATTTTATTTCCATAAAAAAAAGAGAGAATTGACGTGCCAAATTACATCAGATGAAGGAGGGGCGAGAGGGGGGAGGGGATTTTAGCTATGAATCAGACTATGAAGTTAAAATTAATGTGTTACGGGAGGAGACTATTTCAAAGGGGGGGTTCAACGCAAATGGGTTAGTGAAGGGGAAGAGGAGTAGGCTTACGGAAGATTCCAGGTAAGGCTTCACAGATGTCTTCTGCACGTGAGGTGAGGGTGCTCAGAACTTCGGAGCGGGAACTTGAAGTGATGACGGTTTTCCAAAAAAGGGAGGAGAGGGCAGTAACGTCCGGTCCTGAGGAGAGTATTTTGGCCACCCGAAATCGAGGGGCAAACGAGGAGGGCTTTGACAGGAGTTGATAAGACAAGTCGGAAAATTCACTCGGTAGCGATCGTTAAATGGAATTACCTCACTGGTTGGGGCTAATTCCGATACAGAAATAGTTCATCTGTCACTTTGCTTTGTTGTTAGCAACTGAATGGGAACTAGGGGGTAACTTCTTGGCCCTGGGTGAGACTTCTCAATTCTGTGTTGGTTTCATGGGAAACGAGCAATATATATGTCTAAGGCTCTCCCCGCGGGGGGGTTTAGTGGGAAACAGGTCTGCTCTCGAATGGCCTCGAATATTCTCACCGAGGCTATTCTAGCTCATATAAAGGTAAATCGTGCTGGACGCAGATTGAGGCTACCGCTTGTGGAAGGGTGAGGGTTAAGCTCACCAATTTAAGCCTAACAGAATCTTCTCTAGCAAAGGGAACTTCTGTGCTGGAAAAGAAATTCCACGTGGAATTCCCCCCACAATATGTATATATATATATATATATATATATATATATATATATATATATATATATATATATATATATATGAAGTAGAATGACTCCCGACGATATACCATATATCACTATTCGTTGAGGGAACTTCCTTAATTATCTCTAGAGTGCGTTTTTACTGTCTGGCGGCCGATATTATGTATCTTCAAAATACTTAAGAAGTGGAACTGAGCTCAAGGATAATAATATTGCTATCATTAATAAAATAGAGTTTTATTAATAATAACTATCAGCAAACACAAAAACGGAAAATATTGACAAACAGAATGGAAAGGGTCGTGGAGACTCGGGCTAATCCAAGGATTTAAGGGATCAAAAAAAGGTAAAACAAATATGGAGTTAAAGAGATAGGATGGTTCAATAAACCATTTAAAGCACAGGATAGAATTGACAAATAAGGGATCAATACTCAAAAGGTGACGCTTGGCTTACGTAACTTCATTAGGGTGCAGTGGAAGGTACTTGAAGGAATATTCGGTCCACTGGCGAGTTCCAGCCGAAGGGGGGGGGGGGATAAAAGGATCCTGACGTGGCGTCTTGGAAAGGAGAACCGTTACTCTACGAACGGCTTGACGAACAATGGCTGTTCTAGGTTGTTCTCTTCTGAACAAAGGGGGGGATGAGAACCGTCTCTTGTCTACGGGCTCAATAACAATGGCTGTTCTAATGTTGTTCTCCTTTGAACAACAGGGGGGGTGAGAACCGTTTCTTGGCGAAGGGCTCAAAACGAACAATGGCTGTTCTAATGTTGTTCTCCTTGAACAACAGGGGGGGATGAGAACCGTTTCTTGGCGAAGGGCTCAAAACGAACAATGGCTGTTCTAATGCTGTTCTCCTTGAACAACAGGGGGGGGATGAGAACCGTTTCTTGGCGAAGGGCTCAAAACGAACAATGGCTGTTCTAATGCTGTTCTCCTTGAACAACAGGGGGGGATGAGAACCGTTTCTTGGCGAAGGGCTCAAAACGAACAATGGCTGTTCTAATGCTGTTCTCCTTGAACAACAGGGGGGGGGTTAGCCTTGGGACTTGGCGTCGGAAAGGCTCGGACCTTTGGCACCCAAGGAATATTGTCCTCCTTCTGGACAAGTGATGGTGAATCTCGAGGTCGAGGTCCCTTGGCGCACAAAGGGAGAGAGGGTCGTGGTGATGTTTCGCGACGAAAATCTGGATCTCCAAATCTGATCTTAGTGGTAAAGTTTCCATATAAATAGCCAGGACATCTCCTTGGCGTGGGGGAGAATGGGAGGAAGCTTCGAGGGAACGCACAGCTGGGCCGGAGAAAAATGCCTTATCTGTCCATAAGCCTAACTCGATCTGGCAAGGTCGGCGTATGGGGGCGAACGGGGGGTGACGATAACCTCCTTGTTTAAACATTGGCGTCCGGTAGCTGTTGATAAGACTCCAAGCCTTGAATCGAAGATGCACGTGGGTAGCCTCATGGTTTTAAATAAAATGTGATAGAAGTTGAAATGAATGCAGCTCTGAACTCGTTCTATCACACCCCTCCATTCCAGGGGAAGTTGTCACTTCGAAAAAAAAAAGAGAGAAGGGACAACGATAGAGCTCCGTGGTAGGGAACTCGTTTTCTTGTACCAACCGTATCTTCCTGCACCTAACTATTATTACCTCAATACATGATTATTTTCATCTTTAGATTACAGGGGAAAATAACCTTTAATACAACTTAATAAAAAAAAAAAGGCATGGAACAATGAAATGATATAAACTTAGTACATACGGGACAAAATAATTTATACGTAAATTAATAAGAACAAATATATATACTTTAAAAAAAATTAGACATTGAGCGTTACAAAATTCAGACATATACATTAATTAATTATATTACAAAAGAATCTTAAATTAAGTCGTACAAGACGGTATATACCTACATGGAGATACTAATCCTATGAATACAATTGTTCTACGCTATTCGGTAACGCATTCCTACTGAGTGCGTCAGCGACCTGGTTATCGGAACCTTTGAAATAATTTATTTTAAATTGATACTCTTGCAAGAGTAAACTCCAGCGCATGATGCGGCCGTTTGAGTCTCTCAAATTCCTAATATAGGCTAACGGACGGTGGTCGGTTCCTATTTGAAATTCTTTACATATCAAGTACAGCTTGAATTTGTCTATGACCCAGATAATTGATAGAGCTATCTTTTCTCTAGTGGCATATCTCTTTCCGCGTGGTAATAATTGACGACTAGCATATGCAACCGGATGACTCGTTCTGTCATCCACGTATTGAAGGAGTACACCTCCAATGCCCTCGTTGATCACGTCGGTCTTAATCCCAAAGGATTTTTCCGGGTTGGGCAACTTAAAAATGAGGGCAGAAATGAACTTACTTTTGAGCTGATTAAAATGGGAAACAGCGACATCATTCCAACGTAAACGATCGGAGAAATTCTTTTCCTGAAGGGGGCATAGGGGGGCCGAAATTGCAGCGAAATTCGGAACAAATCGCTGATAGGGAGAAGCTGATCCTAGGATCGATCTTAATGGCTTCTTTGTAATCGGGAGGGGCATGTCGGCGATTGCCTTAATCTTGTTCTCGTGGGGACCTAACTGGCTTGGTCCTATTTTGAAACCCGAATATTTAATGGGTTCGTGAGCAAAATAGTATTTGCTGGGGCCAATGGTGAGGCCATTTTCACGCAGTTGCTCGAAAAGAGCTAATATGGTGGATATATGGTGATTCCATTTAATTAGTTCTTGGAGCTGACTCTTCTGACGTGGTGTCAGCTGCGCGTCACTATCCAGGTCAGAGGGTTCCAAAGACTCGCCTGGTAGAAAAGGAGGAGGGTACTCGGCATCAGGTTGGATGCACACTGTCTGAATTACCTTAAGGGACTCCGCGGGGCAGTCCTCTTCAAGCGCCGATGCTTCGTCCAGTTCTACGAAGGTATCTCCATGGGCACGTTGGGGGTTCTTTATTTCTTGGGGTCCAGGGACAGTCTCCGTGTCCTTGTCTGGGGCCTTATCACCTAAGGGTGTTAGTGATTCACATCCCTCTTTTGCCGTCCTAAAGTCCTGGTTAGGGGTCTCCAAGAAATCGGACGGTATCGGGGTTCTGATGGGGACGGGCTCCGGGGCTTCTTTCTTATCTCGGCCTTGAGGAAGGGCGGCCTGAAACACAGGGTCGAAACTTACTTGGGGGCTCTGTCCTATAAGTACGGAACAGAATTTTATGGGTGCTACAATGATTTCAGCCCAGCCATTATAATATTGACACTGCAGGTAACATCTAGCGACGGGGAATCGGTTTGCCCGCCCAAGTTGGTCATGTACCACCGCAAATTTTTCGTGGTTAGAGGCCACTGGGAGGAGTTTGTCGGACACGATGAAGCACGTACATCCTGTGTCCCTGACGAGAGTCAATACTCGACAGCTGTCCACGCTGCCCTCCTCATATTTCAAAGTTCCCGATGAACTTTTACCAAAAACAAAATTTACCTGGTGGCCTGACGGAGGGGGAGAAGTTTCTGCTTGGGTCTGCACCACCGGGGGAGCCGGGGTTGCATTAATCTGGTGAACTTGGTGGGCTGGTCCGCTTTTAAGCCTAGAATTTTGGGGGCAATTCCAGCTCATGTGGTTTTCTACACCACAGGTGAAGCATATGGTTGGTCGCTTCGGGAAGAGAGATGGAGGAGAAGTCTTAACGGGAGGTTTGGAGTCCCGTTGTTGGTTTTGGGGAAAGAAGTTTGGGGGTTTTACGGGGCTCGGAAACTTTGTCAGCTTTCCTGGGAAGGGGCGCGAATCCTTCCTTCTTTCTTCTCGTTGGATTTCTCTTTCTAGTTCTTCTCGTTGTATTTTTCTTTCTCGTTCTTCTCGTCGGATTACTCTTTCCCTTTCTATTACTTCCATTTTTCTTCAAAATTCTGCTTCAATCCGAGCTAATTCAATCTGATGGTCAGCTTGTCTTATCGGTTCCTCTCTTTCTCTTTCTTCTTTTTTTCTTTGCTCCACTTGAATGTACTCAGTTAGTTCTTTTCCGGAGAGTCCACAGGACTCTCCTTGCGCTTTAAAGATTTCGAACTGAGTCATCTTTGCACTTGGGGGCGCACTAGTCAACCAACTAAAATTCCTTGCAACTAGAATTATGCCTCTATAAAATTAGCCTACCTAAATATGGGCACTGACCTATTCGTACTTGGTTTCTCAATCTAAATAACCACTGACTAAAATCACAAAAAAAACACCAACAAATTATTATAACAGTTCCTTGAGCTACTCCAGCTTCTTAAGTTTAAAAAAAAAGGGGGATAGCAATCGTTAAAACAAAAGGGAACTACTATACTCTATTATTATAACGAATAACACTATGCTTTACTCGACTGAGACCAGTGTTTGCAAAGATATAGCGTTAAACCTTACACACCTGATACCAAATTAAATAGTATATATATATGTCGTAGAATGACTCCCGACGATATACCATATATCACTATTCGTTGAGGGAACTTCCTTAATTATCTCTAGAGTGCGTTTTTACTGTCTGGCGGCCGATATTATGTATCTTCAAAATGCTTAAGAAGTGGAACTGAGCTCAAGGATAATAATATTGCTATCATTAATAAAATAGAGTTTTATTAATAATAACTATCAGCAAACACTAAAACGGAAAATATTGACAAACAGAATGGAAAGGGTCGTGGAGACTCGGGCTAATCCAAGGATTTAAGGGATCAAAAAAAGGTAAAACAAATATGGAGTTAAAGAGATGGGATGGTTCGATAAACCATTTAAAGCACAGGATAGAATTGACAAATAAGGGATCAATACTCAAAAGGTGACGCTTGGCTTACGTAACTTCATTAGGGTGCAGTGAAAGGTACTTGAAGGAATATTCGGTCCGCTGGCGAGTTCCAGCCGAAGGGGGGGGGGATAAAAGGATCCTGACGTGGCGTCTTGGAAAGGAGAACCGTTACTCTACGAACGGCTTGACGAACAATGGCTGTTCTAGGTTGTTCTCTTCTGAACAAAGGGGGGGATGAGAACCGTCTCTTGTCTACGGGCTCAAGAACAATGGCTGTTCTAATGTTGTTCTCCTTTGAACAACAGGGGGGGTGAGAACCGTTTCTTGGCGAAGGGCTCAAAACGAACAATGGCTGTTCTAATGCTGTTCTCCTTGAACAACAGGGAGGGGGGGATGAGAACCGTTTCTTGGCGAAGGGCTCAAAACGAACAATATCTGTTCTAATGCTGTTCTCCTTGAACAACAGGGGGGGATGAGAACCGTTTCTTGGCGAAGGGCTCAAAACGAACAATGGCTGTTCTAATGCTGTTCTCCTTGAACAACAGGGGGGGGTTAGCCTTGGGACTTGGCGTCGGAAAGGCTCGGACCTTTGGCACCCAAGGAATATTGTCCTCCTTCTGGACAAGTGATGGTGAATCTCGAGGTCGAGGTCCCTTGGCGCACAAAGGGAGAGAGGGTCGTGGTGATGTTTCGCGACGAAAATCTGGATCTCCAAATCTGATCTTAGTGGTAAAGTTTCCATATAAATAGCCAGGACATCTCCTTGGCGTGGGGGAGAATGGGGTAGAAGCTTCGAGGGAACGCACAGCTGGGCCGGAGAAAAATGCCTTATCTGTCCATAAGCCTAACTCGATCTGGCGAGGTCGGCGTATGGGGGCGAACGGGGGGGGACGATAACCTCCTTGTTTAAACATTGGCGTCCGGTAGCTGTTGATAAGACTCCAAGCCTCGATTCGAAGATGCACGTGGGTAGCCTCATGGTTTTAAATAAAATGTGATAGAAGTTGAAATGAATGCAGCTCTGAACTCGTTCTATCACAATATATATATATATATATATATATTTATATATGTATATATATATATATATATATATATATATATATATATATATATATATATATATATCTGAAGAAAGAGATAGAAAGAAATTATCTTTAAACTAAATATACAAATTTGTAGTAGTACTAAAATTTATAAGTTGTTGGGAAAGAAACAAGAATGCCAGTAATCCCTTGAACAGCACGGCAAAATCTATTGATTTTGTTTCATATCTTTTCATTCCTTAACTACACATCTGTTTTAACACTATTCTTCACATCGCTCTACCATAATCTGTCACAGCCTTTCCTTATATTGCATTCCCAATATAAGGGAATATTAAACAACAATCTCTGTAACTCGCCCCCCTCTCCAATTTTTCGGAGACTACGTGCTATGGTATCTAACCTTAGACAACCTCACTTGGTGTTCCAACATTCTCGAATTTCCAACTCCTGAGCACGTTGGGAAAATATCTCCCAGGCCTCCTGCACCCCCAACCCACACCCAGTGATGAGCTGTGAAAGGCCGCTCTCTCTCGCCCTTGCTGCTAAATGTTGAATCGACTCCGCCTCTGGATTAAGATCTCTGGAGTTTGTGACTCATTTTTCCAAACTCCCACTTCCCCTTCATAATCGCGCATACAAATACTTTGGTTATTCTGTAATTCGATAATTCCAGCCCTCACCTTAACGCCGTCCTTAACGTCTCGTACGGTGAGCGTTCCTCAGACAGAAGACTTCTTCAGCCGTGATTATACCCAAGTCAATTGGTAATTCCTGTGAACGGCAAGCCTTTAAAGTTGCGCAGCAGTCTCCTTTCGTTTAATCGAACCGGAGAAATCTCCATCGATTATCTTTGAGGAAAAAGAAGATTCCTCTTTCAGTGGAATTAGGACAATTCTTGCATTCCCCGTCGAACGTCCTCTTTCAAGTTTGGCAATCTTCTTTGGAAGGTTGGTTTGGATCGTGCTCCACGTGTCTTATTCGGATCGTGCTCCACCTGCCTCTTTCGGGTCGTGCTTCACTTGCCTTATCTGATCGTTCCCCACTTGCCTAATGGCAAGACTGACCTTCGTCGAAGTCACCGACCAGAAAGACTGAAACTCCATCCATTATTAGTATTGTCAAGTTCCCCCTTTTGTTCTAAGCCTAGTTACATTAATTAAAAAATTCCATTTGAGAATTCCTTCTCCTAATAATTATTAAGAGACTCTTTCAATTTTTAAGATATATTAATATATTCCTTTATTTCGAGAGTATTCTAGCATAAATAAAAGTATTTTGTTATGTAAGATGTCCACGCCTGTTTAACATCTGCAATAAATTATTAGATTTTTTTATAAAAGTTATATGAAAACGGGGCCCACGAGATAATAGCAAAGAATTTTTTTTTTCTAAATGATTTACATATTTACCAACCGAATGAGCGCTCAAGAGCCACTCAAATACGCTCATGAAATGAAAAGTATTAAAAAGCAAAGATTACAGTGAATAGAAAAATGAATATACTCGTATAATACCTATCTTCAATTTCTTGGGAGGGTAAATTATTCCAAATCATAGTCTAATATAAAATATTCTACTCTCCATAATTCAAATAAACATTTATCATCTAAGTATATCTCCAGGAGGAGTAGAGGAGTACCATTTTTACGTCAGAGTATTTAGTACGTTAACCTTCCTAGATATCTAGACCTACTCTGTGTAAAATATAGTAAGATGTCCACGCCTGTTTAACATCTGCAATAAATTATTAGATTTTTTTTATAAAAGTTATATGAAAACGGGGCCCACGAGATAATAGCAAAGAATTTTTTTTTTCTAAATGATTTACATATTTACCAACCGAATGAGCGCTCAAGAGCCACTCAAATACGCTCATGAAATGAAAAGTATTAAAAAGCAAAGATTACAGTGAATAGAAAAATGAATATACTCGTATAATACCTATCTTCAACTTCTTGGGAGGGTAAATTATTCCAAATCATAGTCTAATATAAAATATTCTACTCTCCATAATTCAAATAAACATTTATCATCTAAGTATATCTCCAGGAGGAGTAGAGGAGTACCATTTTTACGTCAGAGTATTTAGTACGTTAACCTTCCTAGATATCTAGACCTACTCTGTGTAAAATATAGTTGAAGATTGAAAAGAAAGTTTGAATATGCCTTGCCATCCGCTGATTTATTCTGTTCTCAATTTTAGAGAAACACAATAACGGTGAGGCTTATACAATGTAAATTTCTTAATCATTAACAAAATAAAGACGAAAATAGAATATTTAAATAATAATAATAAATACCTAAAGAAAGGTTATAGACCAAAATATATGAGAATAAATAAGGTATAAGATATAAGAATCGATATAATAGTAGATATGGAAATGGGTGTAGGAATGGATACAATAATGGTGTCAGAGGGAAAAAGTTACCCCCCACCCCCTTGAACATAAAGTGTACCCGTTGTGCCTGAGAAAGATGCATCTAAATGCCCAGACATCCCCAAGGGCTAAGCGGATCACGCGTTCACGCGTGATCCGTTTAGGTTTTCTTTCTCTCCCCGTAGCATCGCCTGATCGGCGCCGCACATACGTCATCGGGGACCATCGCGCAAGGCTGTGATAGGCGCCGAGATTATCCTCCCTCCTCCCTGCCGAGGTAGGTCTAATGAGATCCGGTACCCTTCACAGTCGATCCGCTTCCATCGATGTAGTACAAATACTTAGCGAAATCAGTACCATACAGCCCCGTCTTAGTTAGAAGCAACGTACATTATCTTACGCCGTGCCCTGACTCCCAACGGTTTCCAGCTACGATCATCGCTCGTACCTAAGGCCAGAGTTCCCGCTCGACAGACGATAGAAACAGACAGGCATCTTTCACTCTAGGATCGACTTCATGCTCGTCTGAAGTGCTCCCTCTTTTAATTCTTAGCGAGGATAAAGAAGAAAGATATTTTAAGTGAAACTTTGCATCGGCACGCTTACTTTTCGTATACAAAGCTTCCAGTCAATTAGACTTTACGCGAGTCTCCCTGTCATTTACACTCTTTTCCCTTTTCCTGGAAGCAATCACATTACATCCTTTCTCGGACTCTCTTCCCCGTCAAGTAATTTGTATCCCCCCTCCCGGTTTGGTACCTCCGGATCTTATCTGATTTATTGTTATTTATTTACGTTTGCTAATCATATTTTCTTTGAATATAGTAAACTTATTTTTCTATAATCAGTTTCTCAAAAACTCAGAACCTCTAAGAATTGATTATTTAAGCCAACCGCACTCGATTTCGTAAATTTAGCTGTCGCACTGGGATCTGTTTCCCAATTTGTGGCGTGCTCCCTTTGCACGGCAACGTGTATTCAATCCTCGGCTAGCATCTTAATGGGAATTAAATCTTTCCTTTAAATCTGTTCGCTGTTTACTCTCACCTTGTCTCTGAGAAAGAAACTATAAGCACGTAAGTGAGGTCAGTGTTATCACTCTTGTTTTTTGCTTTAATGATGTCTGACACCTTGCCCCATTTGAGGTTGTTCAGCATCTCTTCTTTACTGTCCTCCATAATATGCTGCCAAAACTAAGGATATAATCTTCGTCATATCACTTTCAAAAGGACAGTAATTGCGGCGAGATTGTTTATTGTAGGTTGTTTTTTTTGCCTCGCAATCATTTTTGTTTTCACAGATAGCTACGTATCCCGCTACCAAGTCAAATATTCCCACATTGGTGATTTTCAGAGTACCATAAACCACGTCAAACATCTTACCACTTTCATGTTTTTCTTCCCAGTGAGAGTCCTAAGTATGAACTTAGTTTTTGTATAAGAGCTATAGGTTTGACCATGGGGCCACTGTAATGGTGTTTTTTACGTTTTCCGAGATCGATGGCCGTGTTGTGAGCATGAATTGCTTTCGACGAGGATAAGAAGAGCGAGTGAGCCTGGAGTGGTAGGGCCTCTCTGCAGTACATTTGTTAGAAATTTTATCCTGGCAGAGAGCATCATGAATAAAATCCTCTTCAAAGAACTACATGAAAATATGTGTCAAAACTAGGTATGCGTATGTATTTCTTTTATAAAAATTGACATTAAAGATGAAATTTTTTATACACATTTCTTAGAACCAGTAAGAGTTTTTTTTATTTTTATTGGTGAATAATTCGGAAAGATTTGTAGCCAATCTTAAAATTAAATAGTGTAAAATCCAAAGTAAAATTTGTGAAAAACTAAACTACCACAGAACTAAGCAAATTGGTTAAGTAGTGTAGATTTATTCTATGGTTGGAAGCATCTTAGGCTCGGAAATAACCAAATTCTAAAAAGTTTGTAACCAAGATGAGAAAGTTTAATATTCGCCAAAAGATGCTTTATTTTTAGATATAGTTTCGTGGAGACAAAAATATTCCTTTTGATTTTAAATGTTTGAATAGAGAAGAAGCGTTGAATAGACATCTTAATTATGCTTCATTAAAACCAATAATTCAATGCCTGTATCTCTATAACAAAATCTTCAATAACTTGTGACAGAGAAAACCCAAGATTTACCAAATTATTGTATAAAAACCTAAAGAGAAAACCTACGCAATATTAATGGTTACGCGAATTTCACCTGATCTGTGACGAAGTAACCTCTGCCTTTGGATCCACACAAATTTACGTATATGAATCCCTGAATTGTTTTTGGAACCATTTAGGCCATAGAAACGATAAACAAATTTCAGCAAATCAACATTTAGGTTTGTACATTTGAATACACATATTTCAAAGGTGTAAAAGTGTTTTTGAAAAATATTTGGAACGCCACCTTTTTTGAGCTCAAAATTTCATTTTTTTAAAATTTTCGATCCAGAGAGTTATATACCTTCAAAGTTGTTGGTTTGTTGTTATAAGTGCTTATAAATAAACTGGAGTTAAGTTTAAACTGAAGGATAATGACAAACAATTAAAGAGTTGAACTTTGATTATCTAACTGATTTATACTATTTGTCAGCTGATACGTTAAATTCATGCTATATCTCAAACGATAGCATGAAATAACTGGATTTTAGTACCGCCCGAATGTAGCCACCTTGTGAGGGAATCCCCACTTGGAAGCTCTTGAGCAGCATGGAACTTCCATGCGTAGACAGAACACCAGGTTAGGCCTTAATTGGTAAGCTTTACCCCACCAAACCCTTCCACGCGATTCGAACCACGTCCCCCACGATTCACCTTTACGCGGACTAGAATAGCCTTTGCAAGAAGATTTAAGGCCATTCGAGAGTAGAGCTGTTTTCCGCTAACCCCCCTCGGGAAGAGCCTTGAACATAAATAGTGTTGGACTCCCATAAGGAGACACAGACTTGAGAAGTCTCGCCCAGACCCCAGAAGATTTTCCATGGTTCCAAGTTAAGTGCTAGCAACAAAGCAAAGTGACAGCTAGACTATTTTGTGTATTTGGAATTAACCCCAGCCAGCAGGTAATTCCACTGAACAATCGCCTCCGAGTGATTTTCCCGACTTCTACCATCAGCTCCTGTCGAAGCCCTCCTCATTTCAGATAGCCGAAAAACTCTCCTCTAGGCCGAAAGTTACCCTGCCCCTTGTTTTGGGAGAACTGTCATCACTCCAACCACCCGCTCAGAAGTTCCGAACGGCTACACCTCACGTGTAGAAGACATCCAGAAGCCAACCCCTCGGCCCCATTCAGTAACCCAATTGAGTTAACTCCCCACCCATTTAAATAGTCTCCTCCTGTAATACCTTGAGTTCTAACTTCATAGTCTCTTTTATAACTACAATTCCCCCTTTAATTTACTGATGTGATTTTGCCCGTTAATTATCTAAGGGAATTTTACCCATCAATTCTCTCATTATTTTTGTGTAAATAAAATTATATTTTTGTAAATGCCTCTTTAAATAACCTTGAGCTTTGCCATTGTCCATAATTCACCTGACCTCGTTGCACTCTCTCGCTACTCAGCCTGTCTAAACTCGTAGGTTTCCGTCCCTTTTGTCGTTTCGCTTTCAAGTAATTGGTCCCTCCCTCATAGATATAATATGGTATTGATATAATGTAATGTCATACCACGACACGCCTCTTGCTTCTTTTCTATGAACTTTGCCACAAGCTTCCGTCACCAGTCGCATACACCGCTCCACACCTTGATAATTGCATAAAATGTCAATATAAAGTGTCTCTTCGACAATTTTTTGCAGGTCCGCATTAGTTAGATTCCTTGTAGTTGGTGACTCAAACCTGGAGACGACTCTTAATGTAGAAGTTGATCTGTTAGATTCTTACTAGTCTCATCTATTTTTGGTGGGCTGAAATTACGCATCTCTTCCTCATACACAATAACTTCTCGGATCTTCTTGATTCTGCCAATAGGTAATTTCGTGTTCTTCCTATCAACGTCTGCCATCATTGCCAAAGGAGGTTCTCAGGAGTGGACCAGTAAGAGTTTATTTGTCTGTGAGGACAGACAAATCATTATTAGATTTTTATGTTGCCACATAAAGTCGAAATATTCTGCTGGCACTGGTAAACCATTTTGCATGAGATATTGGCCCTGGTTTCATATGTAGGAGATCATTGTCAATTACACCAGTTCTAATAGAACTAATAATTCTGTAGAGGTAAGCTTGGTCCCGACTAAACTCATTCACAAGTATATCTGGTCTTGAAGAGGAGCTCCTTAAGCAATACATTGAAAACCATTCAGTGATACTGATAGATTTGTTTCACCGTTAGTTAAGGCTTTACCAAGTGGTCCTTTCCATCGACTTCTACTATCTGTTAGACCAATATATTTCCTGCACAGTTGCATCGAAGGAAGCTCATTTATGTGCAAGCATCAGAATATCCACTGTAAAGGACGATTCAATTGACATGCCAGCCCTCTTATAGCTCTATTCTTGTAGCCATTATCTGTTTCCGTGCGCTCTGCTCACATTACCTTTATCTTATCTTTAATATCATTTTCAACAAGCCATTTCATTCATCCATCTTCATTACCTGCAAGTGTTCCTTTTTCAATAGTTAGATCATCTAAATAGTACTCGTAAGTACTAGGTTCTCGTACATCACATAGTGATAGTGAATTTCTTTTGTTTCCTACCATTTATTCCATTTCTTCTTTTGAGTTAGTGTTGTCTCTCTCCTGCCATAAAAAACGAAGCAGTAACTTTCTTATCTCCCAGGCATTCAAATTTGGTATAATTCCTCCTTAACTTCTGTCGTGCTCTCCAGAATTTGTGATGATCAATTACATGGGAGTGGTCTTTTTGATTGGCTCAACTAGATTACTGGCTTTTTTCCAAATTTAAGTAAGGACCTCGGATACTTCAGGAATAATATAGCTGTTCCTCTTGTATTGACTGTCTTTTACATACTGAATATTTTTTCAACCTGTCTTTTTGTTGGCAGCTCATAATGAGAAAGTTCTGGAAGTGGGGAGCCAAAGACACTGACTTGTTGATGTTCCATTCCTTTTACTCATCTTAGCCCTGAAAATGAATAATAGAAATACTCGTTAGTATAAAACAAAAAATAATGCTTACATTTGATTAGTTAATTTATAACATACGATCAAAAGGGTAAAGTCTTATCCCTCCATAGGAAATATTCTCTAAATTCCTCATATATCGATTAATTTTTAGTGCCGTCCGAGTAGTCTACAAACAAGGAATTCTTGAATCTAAAATTGGCTTAACCTTAGAAACGTGAGTTAAAGTGCAAATTTTAGTCCTTACGAAATTTACCCAATTCTAGCTTCAGAGATGAAAACTATAATAACTGAATAGAAATGTACATTATACGCGCAGCTGATACACTTTCTCTTGCTACAAGTTTTGAATTATAAATAGTATGGCTTAGGAGTGATTGGAGACTTTGGGACACTAGGGATATTACATCACATAACCACAAGATTCATTGGCACAAAGGACTGAGTTCTCTTTTAGAGGGCATTGATGTGAAGCATGACCAATTGATAGACCTCAATAGGTGGCATTTAAAACTGTCTCATGAATCCGTTTCTTAGAGCTCTTAACAAAGAGTCTGCAGCGTTTAAGTATCTTCAAAATTTCTTTCACAAACCCTGTGAGGCAAACGGAGAAACCGGAGTTTCTGTTGGACCACAAATCAGGTAAAATCCTAGAAAGTTCAGAATTCGCTGAACAGCTTACTAAAGAAAGAAGCCAACGATTGTTTTGTTTTGGTGTGTGAGGGCTTTTTGAGCAACCACAAGGTTGTCAATTATTTTGAACTGGTTGAGTACTTATTGGAAATCAATGCCTAAATTAGCTGCAGAATACCACTTAAGGTGGACATCCTTTAGACCTATCTTGACAGGTTCAATATAGGAGCATATTCAGAGAAGTAAGTTGAGCTCTTCCATTAAAATATACTTAATTTTGAATATAAATACATAGGAGTGTACAGTGAAAACTTAATGGCACACTAACCTTCTTTACTTTTGTCTATTATAGACATATTTATTTGTGTGGTATCCCAAAAATTCTATAAATTTAACTGGTTTCTCTTTTTAGCGATAAGATGGGTGAAAAATAACATTGGCTATCTTTAGTCAATATTTCATTACACAAGCCACAAAAGCACTATTTCTATTTATTTGTAAAAAAAAGGACTCGAAAAATAACACTTATTGGGCAGGGAAAAGATTTTGCTCTAGTTTATTTAAGTGTAGGAATATTTTTAATAAATACAGTTAAAATAAAAAAATCGGAAATGTGATCATTATTTATCTATAGATTTCTTCAAATGTTTACCAAAGGTACATATTTCATGGGCTTGTAATTATGCTGGAATGGATCAGCAATTTTGCTAAAATATTTTATTACAATTTTGGAGAATTTAAATAACTAATAAAATTATTGCGTGAAATTTAATTTACATTGTAAAACAATTCGCGACAAAGGAACAATAGTGTAAATAAAGTGAAAAATGTACTAATTCCAGAAGAAATTATTTAGTTGTGACACTCGTGCATTTGGAAAAGAAAAAGGAAATAATATCATAAAGAGAGGATTATTATTAAATTGCCTATCCAACTGAAATATAAGAAAAATTGAGTGAAAAGGAAAATTTAACAAAGGAAGTGGAATTCTTTCTTTTTAATAATAACGGGAGATAATTTTGTAAAGGAGAGAGGGACAGTTTCACACCCAAAATTTGAATCGTCCTGAGAAATTATAAACTGAAAATGGAACTTAGTAGCAAGCTGATAGAACGGAACCTGGCACTAAAAATAGAAACACTAAAACGCCTTTATTTGGACAAAGGCAAAATACTCAAGAGATAAGGGAGCCAAAAAATTATATAAAATTACAATGGAAGTTTCTTTGCAGGCAAAATTCCCGAGTATTGGTTCTAGTTTTATTGGCCAGCTGTTAAAAATTACTGTAAGGTAAAAAAAAGATCGAAATGACCACACAATTTTTCAGTCATAAGGAATAAACTTTTCCTGAAATATATTCCCTTGATAAATTCAAAAGATTGCACTATTGAATAAGATTAAAGAGAATAAATAGCACAATAATTAAGTATCGAACAAAATCTTAAACAAAACACTATATTGGACGATGACAACTCTAGAGTGAGCATGTTATATAAAACCCATAATGATATTTTACAACATGGAATAATCATAGTTTCTAGTTTATGTTTTTATTAGCTTTATCATAAATCAGATAAGAAGATATAATTAGAATTTAGGTAGGCTATGTATTATTAGGATAATCTGTTACGATCCCTTGGAGTATGTATAACCTATTTGAGACATCAATTTTCTTTGTCAATAAATAGTTACAAGTAAATATTAATTTTTTAGTTATATGAACATCTCATGAATTTTATTATAAAGTAAATCATATATATAATTAACTTTAACTTACTATTAACTATATAGAGCGCAGATATGACATTTTCTAATGTTGTTTCCAAAGAACGTTATCAAATAAGATATAAAGATCTTTAGTTTGTTCTGCACAAGTAGAAAATTGAAAAACCTGTAATGCGGTTGTAAGCCAATCTTCCAGAGTACAGATCTTTTTTAAAAACTTTTTATTACTACTCATCTCACAGAAGAGCTAAACTTTGTAATTAAAGTTTCATAGCCCATAATTTTATATAACAGACTGGTTAAGGCAAAAATTCTAAGACCTAAAATAGAACTACAGCAAAGTGAAATGGTTTCATCGCAATTCTAACGTTATATGTGGAAAGATATGACAACAGTACTGTACAGTGGGTTCTATGTAGGAAATCATAACATTAGTTACAAATCAAAGGGTTGATATACAAAGATAATGCCTAAAAGTTAATATAGTGTTCAAATTTGGTGCATGAATACCATAAAATAATAAAATATTCGGAAGGAAAGCGTGCTTGATACTAATGTTCTAGTATTTTATGAAACGTTGCATTCATGAATATATAGCGATTATATATATATTTAGTAATTATAAGCAGCATTTTAATTATTAGGATACAAGGTCATGACTATCTTTAATTTTCCGGTCAAAACTGTTATCACATCTGTAGACGTTCTTATAGACTAAACCGAAGTCATATTACATCTCTCACAGAGAAACAGAATCGTATAATTCCAAATTATTGAGAAAGGAAAAATAATGCTTTCAGATTTTGATAGACTAAGCCCAATTCTCTGCGTTATTTAAAACATCACAAGTTTACAAAGTGACCAAAAGTTTACAGAGACAAAATGCATGAAATATAACATATTTCTCTTCAACAGATTTCACTTGAAATGCGTTTTTGTTTTCTCTGATATTTTTTCTATCAGAACTATGATCTTATTTAGGACAATATTATTTATCCTATATTTCAGATAATTAATGTTTTCGCCCTAATTTGATAATAATAAGGACTTGATAGCTAGAACTAGTTTATCCCTTATTATTTCAATCCTGTGCTTTACAAACAACAAAGTCATGTAGAACTATTCGATTGAATAGCCCTTAATATGTTTGTGAGTTTTATATACATATATGATTACTTAATAAATTATATTGTATAACAAATTTCATGACCAAGAAAATACATGGTCTTCTTTATGGTATACTATCAATTCTAGTGTACTTAATCGGAATTTGATAGTCAAATATGCCTATCACGTCAGATTTTCTCGTAATATGCTTAGTAATTATTTATACCTTCAGCATAAAAAGTAATAAAATGATATTATCTATGGAAAATAAAATGTCTCCATAGCTAATATTTCTTATTCATTAAGAAATCAGCATTTAAAAATTATTATAGAGCGAGTTTCTGTACTTAGACTCAATAAATGCCTTTGTGTGATGTCTCTGTGGTTTGTCACGCTTTAAATCCCAGTATAAATCAGTTACCATGGCTGGGCACCATTTCCCTCTGCACCTCCTCGTATTACACTGGTCTGCGCTGTTTTCAAGGTCTAACACATAATAATTGATTTTATGCCAGGTTTTCGCGCTGAATCCCCAAATCATAGTCATTTTATCTAATCAGATCAAGTTTGTGAGATATAAGCACATGCCAGAAATTCCTATATTTCGATCTATTGGTAGGAAAATGTACACACAATAGTAAATTTTGAATTGGTTTATACAAAGTTGGCTTACAGAATTATCTAATTGATACCAAAAACTATACAACATACAAAAAAGGAATGTTCATTTTAGGGACTTTCAATTCTGCGTAGCACACACCAAATTTGTTTTCAGGTACCAGCAGTAGTCAGCCAGAAATTTGAAATCCCAACGCCTTAGGTATCCTTCCTCCATCACAAGGATATCTTGGTGAATGAGCTTACCCTGTTCTTCACTGAAGTCTTCACAATTCAGGGAAAAATCGTTCAGGTAGGACCAAAAAAAGTGTATTTCTTCTAAAATGCGCGCACCAAGTTTGCGGAAATTCTCCATTAACTCACTAACCACCTTCTCATACTATGGATTTCTGTGGTTTCCAAGGAAATTTGTAGTGAATTACTTAAGGGACAATACATGAGAGAGTTCAGCAAAATTCAGTGCTTCAAGAAAACTCGTGTCCTTGATAAAATCAATTATATAAGAACCACCAAATACGCCTGCCTTCAGTTTTTCCATGCTGACTCGTGTAAGCCTCTGACGGAGGAAAACAAATCCTCTCTCTTCGGTGTCCATTGCCTTGACAAAATTCTTCATCAAAATGAGTTTGATGTATATGGGTAGAAGCAATATCTTGCTGGGTTCAACATGAGTGTGGTACATAACGTTGTGTGAAAGGGCTTCTAATCCTTATCTTGAAGGCCAGTCTTGTCTGAGAAAATGCTCGTCAAAAGCCAGACTGTCCCACAAACACAACAAATAGATACTTAGGATGAGTCCAACAACATTACGATCTCCAAAGATCAGTCATTTTTGTTCCTGGTAGTTGAGAGCACACAGCAGACGGTTCATGCTGTTGCAGATTTCTTTCATGGTAGCTGAGTCTCCAACAGGTATCGATGGAAACTTATTACCCTTATTAAGAAAAACTGCCTTGAGATTTATGTTAGATGAGTCAATGAAAAGTCTCCATTCAATAGCATCATACTTCGGGCCCATTAAGTTCATCAGATGGGCAATGTTGTTACATTAGATTAGTAAAGAAGCTTCATCAAACGTGAAAAGATTCCTAAATTATTTCTCGTGGTCCCGATACCAATAGAATGTTGTCCCTGGTGTGAGCATAGATTTCTCTCGAATACCTCACCCCAAAAGCTGAGCAGATTCTTTGAATAGGTTCAGGTCTCGTGGCAGATTATTGAGTACGACTTGCGTTAATAGCATCAGTTGGTCGCCCTCTTCGGGCTTGTACGCATCAAACTCAGCTGTAACGGTAGTGGCACTAGCTCCGGAATCAGAGCTAGAACACATGGTAAAAACCGGTTCAGGAATAGGAATATGGGGCAATGTAGGGCTGGTTTTATAGCAGAAGAAACATTGAGGTTTTAAACATGATGCTTGTTCTTGCGATTGTTACCTTTCTAATTTGTTATGCAGAAGTAGCAGTCGGTGATGTGATTTTTGCATTCCCTCCACACCATTGGACAGGAAATGGCATACTCTTTCATTTCTTATTACTCTAATTCAGTAAATTTTTCACACATTGTTTACAACAAATATATGAAGAAAATGGCTTATCATAGGCAAAGTAAGCATCATATGCCTTTTTCACAAAAATCCGTCATTTTTTCTTGACAGTCTGGAAGAACGACATGTCCGCAGATGTAACAAAACGCATTCGGATGATTCTTACACTTACGATCCATTGTAATGAAAATTGAGATTTGAATAATGAATGGTTACTCGTCATTAGATGTGAAAAAACTGAAGCATTAAACGGGTGGATGATAGCGCTATTTTGGAATATACGTTATAATATAAATCAAGCATAATATCTTAGAGACCAGACAGCCAAAAAAAACTAATTTTATTCTTAAATTCAGCGTGCGAAAATGATTCTTATTCAGTTGGAAAACCTATGACCTTCGAAAAAAAGCATTGGAAACGCAGGTCCGTGTTATTGATATCTCTCTATGAAACGTTTCTCACTGTTGATCATTTACATTCCCTGCATTCTAAGTACAAAGGACAGATGAGAAAGTATAAAATCAAGCCTCATGACATTTTGAACACAAGATAGTGGTAAGATTTGATTATTTCATCCGTTAAATCATTACGTAGGCTCACTCTCTTCTTTAATAGCTGGCCATTTACGCAACTTTGAGTGTATAACTGTAGCGAACAAAGTTTCATCCATAGTTAATTCGTAATTCTTCTCAGCTAGAAGTTGGTAAATATGAGGACAGACAAATAGGCCCTCTTTAATTTTAGTATCTCTTAGTTAAAGAAATATTTTTTGAGGTACAGGAAAAAGTAATACATGAATAAATTTTGGGTATAACTAAAGATCCGCTGCTTGGCAACGATTGTGTTTTTCACATAATGTTTGGTTCGCTTTCTCAATATGTTCCACCTAACTGTCTTAAGAGCGGACACAGCCCCCACATAAAAACACAAAAATAAAGGTGGTGTGGGGGTGAATTTTCCCTTCCCCGTCAATTTTACAAAATAAAGTAACAAACGTCTTGGGGTCATCAGAAAGCGGTCGCGTGGACATGTATTCCGATCTGAAATCAATTTTTTGGGGGAGGGGGGCGTTACAGTTTTTTAAGTTTTTCGCCATTGTTCTTTGTGCAGTCATTTTCTGTTTTTTTTAAGAAAAATTTTCTTTAGACTTACGAGTAACTTTATAATCTATTGTTGCGAAGTCAGTGACTCCATAAATTCTTTCTTATTTTTTTCTATTCTAGAATTTTGGCATTTTTTATATCGACATGGCAGGTTATACCAGATAAGTTTTAGGCGACCACGAACTAATCCCATTGTCAATTCCTTGTCGTCATTGTGAATTGCCCCTCGTTATTCAACGCGATTGTTCTTTAAAATACGTTCGAGAGAAGTTCACATGAGGTTGATGTTTTGGAAAAAAATACTGGTTTAGTTTTGTAGGAAAATTGCAACTTACTTTTGTCCTCGTCTTTATTTCGGATCTCTATCCACCCGAAATATGTAAGTGACAGTAAAATTTCCTCTTTTTAATTTTTTATTAGGGTGTTTAGCTATTTTTGTGATCTTTAACTACTATCAAATCACGAGTTCTAATAAATATGGGCTCGAACAAAACAACAAAGAGAGCATTTCTTCTGTTTTGCCCTATTTTGGCATCTGATTCTTAGTGAATTCCTATGTGGACATAATGAACAGAGCCAGTGTTCTGATGTTGTTGTGCTTTCTCTTTTGCAGAGACTTGACATAAAACTTTCTATAACCAGTTGGTTGTACCTTCAGAAATGGTACTGAAACGAGCCAATCATTCTGTGTAATGTCGAAGATTATGAATGAAATATATACGAGTATATATATATATATATATATATATATATATATATATATATATATATATATATATATATATATATATATATATATATATATATATATATATAAATGGATCTATATAAATATATATATATATATATCTTATAATAGCTAATTGGGAAATTGGAAGGAAAGGCATAGCCATTTAAATGTGTACTAATTGAAAAGAGAATTTAGATATCTTAAGTTCGTCACAATTTAGTTTTGTTGAACATGTACTCACTAGTTATATTGAATCTCCAAATATATGTAGAATATTCGATATCTTTTGTTCTGATAACTCGAGTAAATCGACAAGTCTTACAAAGGATAAGTATTCTTCCGTCGCATAGGAACTAGTCGACAAGCTTAGTTTTTAAAAATATGAAAGTTTAAAAGATATAGATTATATGAGGAATTATTGTAGTGATAAGACTTCTCTTTAAAATGGTAATGCTATTTTTATATATTTACTTGCTTATATATTGAATGTCGGTTTGGAATATTTTAATCCATTTGATGGTCTTTGTTTTCTCGATATTTCATTGAGGCGCTTTCAAAATTAAACAAATGAAGATCCCGTTTCAGCTGTTTAATTCTTCGATTAAATTCAATAAATTCATATCGAATTTTATATATGACAAAATGCTGTGTTCAGCTTATTTTAAGGAGAACTAAAACATTAATGGAACAAGAGGGGACAAGGTGAATATCATTTGATATGTATTTTCTAGAAGTATCATAAATATTAAGAGGTAATTTGAGAAATTTAACCTACGATTTATTCCCGTCTCTACTAACGTCATAAATTTTATAGCTTTAAATAAAAAAGAAGGTAATGTGTTGAAACTTTACATCAATAAAAGTTGAATAAAACAAACGAAAGGTCCGTATGTAAATACCTTAGTAACTGTTTCCTAATGGAAAATAAATGGTTAGGGAAAGTATTTCTCTATTAATCTGAGTGGAGGCGTTTCATTCATATTTTAAAAATCTGTTTATCCATAGCACTATATTTTCGCAACATAATTTTGTAGAGGGTTTGAATAATAATACATATTTTTTTCTTCTATTCGTCTATGACCCAGGTATATTTTAAGATTTTCTTTAACTTATTTCAGAATTCTGTTAGAGTTTGTAAAAACTCTAACCCTTCATGGGGTAAAAAAAGGGTCACACCAATCTTTCATGTTGTAATAATAAAATCTTCAGATTTTTTATATGAGAACCTGATATATTCCCTACAAGAAGGAAAAGGGTCTGGACTAACGATTTTCCTAAGGTGTAATTACAACTCTCCTACATTTGGAATTTTAGGGCGGAAGAGAACGCTGAGCTTATGAATATTGCAGAGATAACATTTAGGAACACATATTTTATTGAATGATATCTGACACCTGATTGTAAGTAAATTTTGTGCGCTGAAAACGAATTTCACCTTGGTTTGGTTCTATCAGGTCCTGATTCTGTAAACAGCCCATGCGCCATTTACCAGTTTTTAAAATTAGGAATACTTGTAGTTCAAACTATTGTAAAATTACATTATAACGATAGAAATGACTTAAAATAAAACAAAACAAAGAGTTATGAAGCTTTAACTCTGGTAAAAGTTTCTTTTATAGGACTTTCTAGAGTATTTGGATTTGGTTGTTGAAGGCAGGTCTCTTTTCTAGCACCAGCAATTTTCAGCCATCATGTGGCAATCCCAGCGTCCTTGATAAAGGTTCTCCATAATTTTAATATCTTGGTGGAACTTCTCTCTTTGTTCGTCACTTACATCACCCAAATTATTTTGAATTTAGTTAATTTTTTATTCAAAAGATGCATTTTTATGTACATATTGCAACCTAGCTCTTTGTAGTCCCTTAAAAGTTTTCTGCCGTATAATTTCTTAAAAAGCGTTTGATCAAGTTCGCGAATGAGAACAAGGTAATTCTTTCGAGTTCATTAATAACATGAGGAAAACTGCTGTCATTAATTAATGTTCTTATATGTGGAGCGTCGAAAATTCCAGCTTTAATTTTTTTATAACTTAAACTTGAAAATTTTGAAATTATGTGTTTAAAAGAATCGCCGTTTGTATCTAAAGTTTTACATATTGTTTCATGAGACCTAGTTAGATATGCAGGCGAGGAAATATGATTTTTTTTCTGCTCACTAAAGGTGGATTAGTTACATTCTTTTCTCCGACAGTGAGTGATGTTCGTGCTTGCCAGATTTGTTTATAATAATGTTCTTCCTTAGTTCTGCTGTCCCATAAGCAAAAGAAGTTGGGATATTTAGTAATCCTTGCTTCTTTTCCTAGCTGAAAATTGAGCAATTTTAAGACAACACAAATCATCCATTCGTGCTTCTTAAATTTGATAAGTTTTAAAACATTTTATATATGCTCATAAATTTCTTTTAATGTTTTTGAGTGCCCAATTGGTATCTAGCACTATAAATTGCCATTATTCAGCAACATATACTAAAGAATTCTTTTGGAACTGTCTAAAAACAAACGCCAATCAAACCTGGTATGTCGCAGTAATATACTTGACTATGCTCTTTCCTAAAGTATTTAAGAAGTTCTTTTTCTCTGTTTTTGTAAAATGAAATGTATGTGTTTGAACTAGACATGTTTTTTGTTTAAGTCTTGAGGCTAAATTTCCGCAACATTTTTGCTAAATTTATATCTTTTTCAAGATCATTCAACTAGGCCTGGTTAAACTTTTACTTACAACTACGCTGGGGTCGAATTTAGTGTCAGACTTCTCAGAATGCATAACAATATTTTTAGAAACATCTTTAACTAATTTGTGAGATGGCAGACTCTTAAATTTTGGAATGTGATTTTAATTTGAATGTAGCACAGGTCGCATTGCGCTGTCGAAATTTTGGTATCGATACAATGTTTATTTTTCTTAGTGAAGCCCAAAGTCTGAACAAAGCAGAAGTATCAATCCGTCTCATGGTTAGTAGGCTCTCGCCATATCTGAAATGGAAAAAATTTGTAAAGCGTTAACAAAAGCGAATTTTATCATAAGTTGTTTATGTACCTAAGTTACAATTACTCTAAGGTAATTTACAGTACACAAATGACTAGGCTATGTAGTTTTTATCAAATCATAAACTTACCATAGGAACCCAAAAGGTATTTTTCACTCCAAACCCTTAGTCCAATGTCGCAGTCTTTCTATACATACAGTGCAAGCCTTATGTCTAACCCATTATTTATCTTGATCCCCCAGTTTTATGCCAAAATAAGCTGAGTAAGCTCTTTTCACGAAGTCCGTTATATTTCCTTGTTGATGTAGAAGAAAAAAAGGCGATTTCCTATTTTAATGTCTTGCATTTTAAAACGTTTTTGCATGGTTGGGTTGTTTTGCACCAAATTGAGCAACAAATTTGCAAGCCAAATTCAGTAATGCAAGATATATTTCTCACTTTGGTCATTTTATTTAGATGTTAGATTAAAAAAAATGCTGCTATATCTCCATCGGTGTTACTAGAATGATGTTTAGGTAAATGTTCTTCTTCTTATTTATAACTGCTGCCTTTAAATAAGCTGTATCCATTTTCTGATCTGAAATGTTGCTCCGACTAAACGAAAGTATAAGAACCACTCTAACATGTACCTTTAGCTCTTTGGAAAGATGGATCTTTCAGATGGTGGAGAAAGATTTTAAAAATTTAGGAAAAATTTATATCACAGTTAATTTTTAGTCTAATTAGGCGACTAAGCTAACCTTGTGAACAAAAGCATCAACTTGGCTTACATCCCTGTGTACATTTAGTTGAAATTGGGGAAATCTACAAAAACATGCAACGTCTTCTATCTGCTCCCACTTAAAAGGACTTTGATTTTTTGATATTTACAGATATTAAGGTAACTAGTCTAGTTCTAAGTACGGGCAGACTAACAGCACTATTGGCGGCGAGAATAGCCTTCTAGACACGGATTACAACTCTCATCTCAATGTTTAACGCCCACTTGTAGAAACGCACAAGGATCTGCTCCCATCACTGCATATCAAACTCGGTCTTATAAAGAGCTTCGTGAAGGCGTTCGACATATATTATGGATTATTCACTTTCCTATTACTGAAGTTCTAAGTTAACCATAAGCAGCTCATTAGGGACATTTGCTTCAATGAACGATTGGATTCCACTGATTTCTCCTCTTGGATAGTTTTAAACTCGTCATTATGAAATTCCATGTTGAACACCAGATACCCGTTTATCAGTAAACTGTCCACTACCTGAATAAGAGTTCCACCGGGTAGGCGTACACATCTGAGTAAAATTAACCTTCTTCATATCTCATGTAGGGAAGTGTGCACACTTAAGTATATAAAAGTTTTTACAAGTACATATCAGTGGTAGAGGAATGCAATGAGTGCCGATGGGACATCTACTTTCTCTAGTACCTAGATGTAGATGGATGATCGGTCCAGCACAGAAGGAAATCCCTTTAGAGGTAATAATGATTTATATTCTTGTTGAGATCCATATAAACTATATATCCGTATAAAAAAAGTTTAATAACCCTATAAGATCTATTATCACTCTTAACAACAAAAAGAGAAAATTAAAATATATAGTGTTTTATTTAACAAGATCAAGTTTTAAACAATAAATGGATGACTTTTTATGAATTAGTGAAGTAAAATGGCCTAAAACCAACAAAAATATCTTACAAGGGGTATCGCCAAATAATTATTACCTCACCAAAGTGAAATCAACGCTAAGAAGCGTGACTCGATACTACTTTGATAGTATCGCAAAGTTAAATAACCTACTACAGCTCTCAAATCCGCTCTCAAAACTATTTATTTCCATATGGAGTTTGAGACAAAACCTTGTTTAACGATCGATTTGAAGAGGAATTTCGCAAATTTGTTTCTCCTTGTTTCTTTTGAAAGAACTAAATACCCCTATCCATCGCTTAACTGCATGTGTGCCAAGTGAATATAATGTATGCCGTGTTTTACTGATTGACTTCATCACCCACACGTTTCAAAAAGATCTTTTGAGTGACAAATGTTTCACACATGAACATCGGTGGCGATTTCCTAACTGAATTTGATCTACCGTTTGACCTTAAGACAACGTATGGTATTGGACGGAGTGTTTGACACTCGTACTTAGAGCTCTACCTTGTGTCCCAGGCTAGCCTACCCAATTCAATGAAATGAGCATGGTAATCATGCATTCAGTCATCACATTGAGACACAAGGTAATTCTACCCAGTTCCCTACCCGAAAGACCCCTGTGTAATTAGAAACAGGAACAAAAATGAATGTTTACCCTCATTATCTAACTTTCCAAAAGTTTGGGTATCGCCACAGAAAATAATTTCTAAATCCTCATGGGAATTGAGACACTGGTGCGTTTTTGAACTCTAATGGGAAATCGATTTACTCAAGCACACGTAACCTGAATCCTAGCCCGAAACTCTCGCAATAATGACGTGTGTGCTTGATTAAAAGCTAGAAATACCACCATGCCTAAAATTCAAGCCAAATTTTTAATGTTTTATTTAGTCGGTATAACGAGATATCTACTTTATTTTCGCTCTGGTAGCAACTTCGAGTGCTAATAAGCGCATTTACCACTCATGAATTCCCTTTTGAAGGCATACAGGAGGTTCGAATTACTAGTAACCTTGTCATATTTACTTTTTCGGGCTCCAAGACGATCTTTCTTCTTCATTATTTCATAAATGATGGCGTCTCTCCCACTAACAATAAAATTAAAGCAAATAAAAAATTGTCTCAACTGCGTACATTCAAATAACATTTACATTTTATCTCTCCAACAATGTGCACACATTTAAATTCCTTAAAAGCCCGGGAGCTCGTCAAAAGAACTGCCCTCTCAAGCAGCCTGATGAGGTAAAAAAGGCTTCCGCTAAGTCAAAAACGTTTTGTCTGCCCACACGCGTTTAGTAGAGTGGCAACAACTCACCTTTCTATTTCCTTGCCATTTCAGGAGCATTATTGTACAGCAGCCGACGACTACAGACAAAGGGAAAAAGACGGTTTATCTCTTTAATGATATTAATTTTCTCCTTTCCTCATTATTCAAATAAATGGTGTAAATTATAGTCAAAGCAACCATACAAGTAACTACACAGTCTTCAGGCGCGTTCTCAAGTATTATGTAATCCTGAATCATTGGAAAGGGAAGATAGCTACAATAAATCGCTTAAAACTTTCTCCCATCTAAAATCCTCCATAGAAAAGAAGCGCTTGGTAACTTAAGTTACTAAGGAACATATGGTCATTGTATCAGGCGTACCCCTTTAACTTCAGTCAACAGCGTTTACGCCAGCTTTGGAGTAGCTTATCATTAGGAGACGCACTGACCTGCTGCTTTAAAAGAGGTTCTCTAATAAAGTCTTGAGTGAAACTAACACCAATGTTCAGCTCTGGGAGTCATTTTTGTAACAGATCTAGACTCGAAAGCAATCGTCCACCACTCCGTTTTACCAGGTAGATAAACAGTCGATACCCTCTTCGAATTTTCTACACCCGGATAGATGCAGTAAGCGCTTGCACCCGTAACCTGAGTTCAACGCTTTAAGGTGTTACATTAAACTCCCTTGTACTCTTTTGAAGATCATTTATCATTTTCTTAGCAAACTCAGAGTAAAAAAGTCTCGGACAATTGGGAGTGAGAAATAGGGAAAGAAGTAAAGTTCAGGATAGAGTAGCTAAAAGTAAAGTACGTAAGAGAAGTAGGTAGTCAGTTTACCTGAAGCATAACATTGGTTCCGAACAACGCTTTGTCTTTTATCTATTTCCTTCTATCCATATTTTTCTTTCCTTTCCGTAGTCTCATCCATAGGGCCATTGATTTTAAGGTGAGTTCGAGTGAAAGTTTCCGGGTTGAAATTAAAGGATTAAGAGTTTTACAAAACATTGCTAGGATTCTTGTGTCAGGCTAATCTCTCTCACTTTGATTAGGTATTTACCTTCGATTTAATGATTTTTACTATAGAATAAAGATTTATTTTACTTTAATGCTATTTGTAATTTTGGTTTTAATTTAGTGTGTATTATTTGTGGCTTACAAAACAGTTTTAGTACTCGTATTTGCAATTTAACTCTGCTTGGTAAGCTCTCTTGTGTAGTTACCTTTCTTTTGTAACTTCTAAAATTTTTATGTTAGTTCCTTTTAATTTCGCTATGATATAATATATTTCACCTTGTAAAATCTTCTTTGCATATTTCTTTCATTTTATTCGGTTTTCCTCTTTTTGGGTCTAAATGAAGTTTTGAAAATTTCATTTCCATCGTATTTTGATTTGGTTTATCCAAACATTTTTTTATTCTTTAATATGTGTATGCACTTAATTTTAGAGTTGTCCTTAGTTACTATTAGGATCATATTTTGGTTCATTTTTCGATTTTTTTTTTAACTTCTGAGTAGAATTGATATTATACTTCTAGCTCCCTTTTAACATTTTCCACTATTTATCTGCTGACGTTGTGCAGTCTGAAATCTACTTGCTTGTCCTTCCAGGCAGAATCCAAGGAGAACTCCATGCCTTTTCCATAAATTAGAGGGCTTAAATTTTTCTATAGTGTATTATTTTACAAAAATAGAGCAAACATGTTATTGTTTTAAGAAGAAAACAGACAACAAAGGTAAAAAGATAATGCGTCGATTAAGCAGTTAAAAATTGAAAACCAATACCACCTGCAATATGTATTTCTTCTGAATATATTTCCGTAGTTCGTCTGTTTATCCTTTCATCCCTTTGTTTTGTTTGGAATTATTTTGAATTTTCTTTTTTTCTTGGTATTTGTTAGCGTAATTCCAATTTTTTTACATTCTTCCTTTTTTTTGTTTCTGTGAACTTTCTTTCCAGAGAGGAAAATATCGGTATGTAATTGTTCTTTTGGTGAATTTTCTCGTTGTTTTCGCTTTTTTCCTTTTGAAATTTCATCTTTATCATTCTGGTGGATCCATGTTTAGTTTCCTCTGTGTAGTCTTCGGTTTTCATTTCTTTGCTTTCTTTTCCCTTTCGTTGTTCCTTGACTTTACTTTATTCTTTATTATTGTATATCTTTATATATCCTACCTCCATCGTTTCTTCGGTAATATTTACATTAAAAATTGTCCAAGAGTTGACATAAAAAAATGTATGTAAATGTAAGAATGTTCACATTTACTAATCTATTTATATTTATTACAGTAGTTTGTTCTGTGATTTAACATTTGTTGGAGTAATATAATTGCTTGTTTTATTATCTCCTTTTTTAAATTAATTCTTTTTATAATTTGCCTTCTCTGTGGGCATATAGATGATTTGCTAGGGCTGTTTCTATATTTATTCTTCTAACTTCAGCAGTTTTTCTAAGATTGGCTTTCAATCAGTATTTCATACATATAGGCAGGTCTTGTTTGAGGCTGGTAGAGGTAATATAAGCTTGCATGGCATAATATTTGAAGCATATTTGGATGTTAACAAATATGCCTCTGTATATTTTTGGGTGGAATAATCATGATATATGCCAGAAGTCTATTGTAGAAATCTTGGGTGTTGTTAGCATACTCTTATATCTCATCTTAAATATAATAACCTTGTCTAATTTTCTTCTAATTCCTGTTTTATTTCATAAAAGGAGTTTGCCGATCCAGGATTCAATTTTTCACTATACCTCGCTTATTATTGTTATTTGGCGATGAGGAGGGTTTCAATTGCTTCCAACTCTAATACTTTAATGATACCAACGCACTGATGATAGTATAAGCTCAACTTTGTTTTTCTACGTACACGTATTAGGTTTGCATTTGTGTGAAAGTTGTAAAGATATTCAGAGGATAAAGAGCAATAGTTATTGGTGGAGAATATGTTTCTTGTATCTTCTTTATTTTGGTCGTTGGATTTGTTATTGTATGGCGTTCAAGATTTGGCTTTAGCTTTGTTTGGACCTGATTGCTTGTCATAAGTAAGTTTTTGTTAGTACTTTGTTTACTCTCTTTTATTGTTTGTGTTTGTAAACTGATGAAATTAAAATCAAAGTGGGAGAAAGAAACAGATTGATCAACCCCCATCAACCCCAGCCCTAACACGCAACTTCCTTGTAGGTTGCTTAACCCCTCCCATCAGTCTTACCACACTCAGAGTTGAAGGGCCTAGTATGGTGGGAGTAAAAGATAAGGGAAAAATAAATATTCAGGAAAGAACAGTTAGAGCTAAAGTACGCAAAATAGGTGACTTAGATAGTAAGTAGACCTACATTTCAACCTGGAATCAAAGACTTATCTTATCCCATCAAATTTCTATTTTTCTTTTGCTGTCCCTCTTATCATTTCTAGATGCGATGAGTTTGCCTTGAGGGAGAAGGCAATTTTCAAAGCTAAAATTGAAAGAAGAATTAAATATGCAAAGCGTTGATAGGCTAGTCGGAGTTGAGGATAATCTGTGATACTTCAATTACGCATTTGGGTTAAAATTAATAAATTAATTTTTTGTTAATTTTTATGCTTTTTGACTTTGTGTTTGGTAGCTTAGTTGGTGAAACAGAGTTTAGTATTTAGAATTAAAACACTTCATGTGTAGAAATTTTGTTTAAAGAGAATAAAAAATACCTGGGTGATCATAATCATCAAACTAACTGGCGGGTATTAGCTGTAGTTAGTGTCCTGTTTGAGTCCCATCTTGTATAATTCTTTGAAGAGCGAAATGTTTCCATTAAATTTGAATTTTGACCTCTCTTGGCAAGTTAAATTTTTCCTATATAATAAATTTGGAAATATGTGTAAATAACTCTATGCTGTAAAATCTAGGTCTAAATACAGTGAAGAGAGTCTCAGGGCAAAATGTGTCTGTGGTGCCAATTCCGGCTTCTAGAAGATGAGACTTAACCAAGATGTGAATCACTTGTCGAATAGAAATTAACTTAGGTTTTCATCAATGGTGAGGGGTACCTCTATGCCTTTTTAGAAAACTAAGATATGTGATTTATCTGAATGAGGTTTGTAGGAGAGTTGGTCTCGATACCACTGGTCTGCTCTTCTAAGCGACCAAAAGAACAGCCTTGAGAAAGTAAGTCCCGCTTGGTTCTAACTATCTTCTTTATTACCTGTTTAACTCAGGGACTCGTCTTCTTCTCTCGATGGCTACGCAAATTCTCCTCCAAATTTTCAAGATCTAAATATATACGCCGATTATCCACTGAGGAGGAAGGGGGGATGAGGGAGTCAATGAGGGGCAAACCCTCAACAATAGCCAACCGTTATGCCCGTATCCTAGAACCTAAATTTTCAAAGCTGTGGCACTTCGCTCCTCATGCTTACACACGAAGAAGGTGAGATTTCGTCTATTTGGCGAAACATAGCCATAAACAATCGAAGGGGACAGTGAGCCTGTTCATAGATTTTCTGCCGAAGAAGCCTTAGGCAGTAAGATTTTCATTATAAAGACTCTCACACCCTCCTATGGTTATATTAACGGACGAAAAGAGTAGGTCCTGGTTACTTGACTCCAGGAGGAACGTTTAAACCACCACTCTCGTAAATTACGAAATCTGCTGAACGAAATCCGTCTTTGAGTGCGACTTCGAAGGGTCTTGAAGCAGCGGGGAAGGGGGGTGAATTCTTAGCCCATGCGGAGCGTAACGGTTATATGCATTCCTCACAATTATTGTTTTATTATTATTATTATCAATATTATTATCATCATTATTATTATCATAATTATTAATATTATTATTATCATCGTTATTATCATTATTATTATTTCATCATCATTATTATCATCATAATCAATATAATTATTATAAGTATAACAGTACAGTCGGAGTTTTATAATTTGTAAGGGTGTAATCCTAACATTAATATTAGAACTTTTAATGCATCGAACTTGCTGATCTTTTTTATAATCACAAGTAAATCTGCTAAATGAACTCACTTAAACTATCCATTTAGTATTTTAGAAGACTGTTTAAGTTTATTCGATCGTATTGGAAGCTGAGAATGAGGATTTTTCATTTATTTTCTACATTTATTTTTTGTTTAAATAACATTCGAAAGGCCAAGCACACATTTAAAATATTCGTGGAGTCTATTTCATCGGTGAGAGGTGTACGTTTATTAAACGTATCTATAAAATTACTTACGCCCATATTTATATGTCATATTTGGTTCATTTACTTGTCAGTTCCTCCTCCATCCGTTTTATACCAAATAAAGATTAATAACATTACATTATACTGGTTTTCAAATTCATCAAATCTTATTACTTGTATGACTTTGAATACCTTCCCAACTCCTAGTTTTAATATTTATCTTTATCCATATCACATGGAGGTATCTTTTAAACAAACTAGGAAAGGATATAAGGCGCGAGTTAACGTTATAATAATGGGAAACTAGTAGTGCTGTGCAGCATTCTGTACTTTGGTTTCAGTAACGTTTAAAATCTTATAACACATAATTTTTATAAGAAATTGCAATTAAATTCTACGTGTCAAAGTTTAGATTCTTCAATAAAGTAAGTTATTTCATTAATTATTTGAAAATATTCACATTGGAGGAAATTATGTACCAATCCTTGTTTTCATATTTCCCCAAACGTGATCATTTAATACCAATTTATTTTTTGGGTCCAAATAAGCCTGAAACTATGACTAAACATCGCATATTTCAAGAATATTCTTCGACTGTCTGATATTTAAATATTAAAATTTACCTTCAGGAAAGTAAAGTCACCGACGAAAACAGTTTTAATTTATATAATAATTAAAGTAGAAAATGTTTGAAAGCCAAATATCTCCTTTTTCTTGTTCCCCAACGCGAAATACATTTAGGGTGAGTGTCATAATGCAAATAAATAGGATAATGGTAAAATTATATATAATTATATATATAATTATATATAAAAACAAACACTTGTAGTCTAAATGCTATGCCCGTATTCGATAAATATTCGTTTTAAGATATCTTTTATAAGGAATTTAAACATATAATTTTCTTATGCAGATATATGTTAACTTTTAATATCCGAAACTCGTTTTTCCCTGGAATGCAAACTTTTACCCTAATCAACTGAAGGTCCATAATAGGAAAAGTATAGATTTCTTGAAAAGACAAGTTTCAGTTCTCAAAAATATGCATTAATCATCATTACAAAAACACAATTAGAAATTCATTTAAAAGATAAAAAAATAGAACCAGACCTTACCTAACCTAACTTAACCTAACCTAATCTCACCTCACCTATCCTAACCTTACCTAAACTAACCTAACCTAACCTTACTTTACCTTACCTTGCCTTACCTTACCTCACCTTTCCCTAACTATATTTTCCTTAGCTGCTCACTGAAACAAACTTTTTGGCACAAAACAGTTTATAAACATGAAAGCGCTACTTGGTCGAATGCGGCCATAACAGTTTATAAACAAGAAAGCGCTACTTGGTCGAATGCGGCCATAACAGTTTATAAACAAGAAAGCACTACTTGGTCGAATGCGGCCATAACAGTTTATAAACAAGGAAGCGCTACTTGGTCGAATGCGGCCATTAGAAAGCAATGCACCCTTAAATCCACATGCCGAAAAATTGCATGTGGTTTTATTGCCTTTCTAATCCTTTGCAATTATATTACAGTAAAATAAACTTCGATCTTGCGTAAATTTACAATTCCTGTAGCATGTAAGTAATTTAATAAGTTGCTGGATTATACTGTGAGCCATCTAATTATATTTCTAAGGCCTGAATATCCTCCTCAAAGACGCATTATTCGGCATTGTGACACAATGACCACCTCACCTAAATCTAATATATCAACTGAAAAGACAGCCATGCGTGAACGGTCGTCCGAAATGTAATGAAGCCTGGTATCGTCTAATCAGTCAAAAGACGCATGCACAGATCGTCTGCAGATATATAATAGCATGCTATTAGCTAACTAGCCATGTAAAGAGTTGAAGGAAATAGGCTAATAGTGACGAAAGATTCAAATTTAGCAAAATAATAACATTTTCGCAAGCTGTTTAACCTTGTCAATACTAAGTTACTGGAGCTAGAAATTACATCATTAGACATCACTTTGAGAATTAAAATCTTCTATGTCTTTAAAAAGTCAAAATCTTCAATGTCTTAAAATGAATATTATCCCCGAATTATGGCTAGAACTATCCAGAACACACGGTCAAAAACGGTGAAGAATTTGATCGTAATTGCAATGAGATAGAAAGAACATATCATATACTTAATAATAGACAATACTGATGGTCAATTTATATATTCATTGCTTAAATGCTACATTGCGCAAATAAATCTAATAATAATTTCTGAATATTGCACAGATGCAAATTTTGCATATGTCGACTCTTTTTCTTTTTTTTCTACGCAAATCTCGCCCCAATTCTTGGTGGTAAAACATGAGGGCCATAACTTCTTTAAAAAGATCGCATGCGTAATTTGATCTATTCCCTCTCATTCTTGGGCTTAGATATAATTCATGGGAATTTTCAAGCTTTCAGACGAGAAGAAAATTGCCATATAAATCACGCGTTGCTCTTTAAGCATTCTCCATAAGAGAATGAAAACTATGAACGGCTGAGAACTCATTTCTTTACAATACTCATTATCTTGGATGAAATAGTCTACAGTCATTGCTAAAAGTTTTCAGACTACTATATTTTTTCATATAAGAAATTAATATAGGTTATCAAATGTAATATACAAAAAATACAACTTAAATCTATTTTATTAATAAATACAGTCAATGGATTCGCGCAGTTAATATTTACAACGATGTGGCTTGTTCTTCAGTTCATTTTAACATGTTAGAGACCAGATTTGTGATAAGATCTTTGCAGAAATTGCTCTTTTTTTGTTCTCTAAGCAACTGTTTGAGTTACAATTCGGTGGCTTCTGTTTATCAACCACTATTTTACTTATCACAGAAAACTAATCTATTCCACTCAATTCCGAGCGAAGGTCTCAAAATTTCAACCAAGAACTTATTGCGTTTGGTTTGTTAAAGGTGCGGTTTCATGTTTAAAAATAAAAGTATCCTTCGCAAATTGGTCCTGATCTATTGGGTTAAAGTATGATGAGGCACTTTTTGGCACCAGTTTGAGTTTATGGCAGTGTTTTTCTGCAAAATTGTTAGTTTCCAAGTTTCCTTTTTGGCACCAGTTTGAGTTTATGGCAGTGTTTTTCTGCAAAATTGTTAGTTCCCAAGTTTCCTTAGATGAGAAGCAGACCAGACTTAGAAAGGTTCCGTCTACTTTCCTTTGGGGACGAAAAAGGGCTCGTAAAAGCACCCACTTTTTTTTTCTAAGAAAGGATCTTCTAGAAGATCTTAATAAGCGGAAGGGAGCTTCATTTAGGATTATCACGTTGCTGCAGTCGTCAACAGTCGGTCTTCAATTTCCGTAAAAAATTGGACCCTATCCTTAAAGTTCATTTTGGTGAGCTGAAGCTTTACTTAGCTAAGTCTGACTTGAGCACTTTGACGAAATTGAGAGCAAGCTTGGCAGGTTTTAAAACCCCACCCATTAGCTAAGACCTTACCGTGAGGCGATCTTAACTTTTGTTTAAACACTTGAGATTGTAAAGGAATTCTATATAGGAGTGCACCTAAACTTTTCAAATTGATTAATGTTACTAAACATGGTAGTCCTTTATGCAATACCCTTATCTCCTAGCATTTGTGGCAATTTTGTTTGAGAACAATTATGGTGGCACTGCATCCTTTGGAAAAATTTATTTCTGTAATTGAAAAATCTTAAACAGTATCTTTTACAAAATTTTTACCTAATAGAATATATTTATCCAATATTATTCATTTGCCAATTTTTGTCATTATTTAACCATTTAGATCGAATAGAAAAACTTCAGGAAGTAAAACTGAAAAGGAGGAGGGAGCGGGATTTGTTATTAATTTTGAAAAGATGACTTTGTTAATAAACTGCAATAATCTAAATATTATAATAATTAATCGACTCTTGTAAATTTTAAAATGGAATTAAAATATTAAACTAAATATAGTCTGAAGACTTTTGTCCATCACTGTACATTACGTATGGAAGTGAACTTTACGAAAAACAGACTGCTTTACATCTATTCCTGCATTTGTTTAATATTTCATTAATATTTTTGAGGAAAGAGAAAAACATAGTATATGACTCGGTATTTTTTGCTATCCACCAAGTAAAATATATTGCCTAAACATTTATTTATTTATCCCATTAATCATTTAAAACTAGCAGAACTTCATATAATCACTGGCTGTGGAAGAGATGAAAGCAAACCTTCCTCACTAGCAGAGCTAAACAACTAATGGTATGAATAGGTATACCTATCAGACCTTGATTTCTTTTCATTTTTCAAAATTAATAGATGGTAGTAACACAAAAATCTGATTTATAGATATCTTTAGGAATATCAATCAAATTGCTGGTAAAAATCAAGCGTACCGAGTACTTTATATGAACCAACCTCATGTGGATTGTACACGCAATCAGAAAATTTTTGTATTTGTTCTTGGGTGGATTTTCTTCCAGTAATCTTTTTTGGGAAAATATCGCAGTATCTACGATTTATGGACTTTTTGATTACATTATTTAAAATATGTAAACATTTTAGTAATCATATAAAGGCTATACCCCTACTTTCTCAACGTTTAACATGATTTCAACTAAATTAAAACTCCAAGAACTTCAAGTAGTTAGAGAAAGAAATCAGTACCCCCATTATGCAAGGTAGAATCAAATTCGTAGGTCTCGGTTAAAAGTAGTTTCAAAACCCATTTATTAGAATAATAGACAAAGCTTCAAGTTAATACATTTAAAATATAATAGCATTTAAACCAAAGGGGTAACAGAATGAATCATAGATTGCTCCCTGTTAGGCCCCAGAAATCGAAAATATCTGGAATTTCAGGACACACGAAACCAAATTTGCCCGCACAATTTTGAAAGGATTTAGCAGTAAAGAAATTTTCAAGACTTGGGATCGTGTTTAAATTTTTGTATCCACTAAATTTAAGGTAAACACCTCTAAGACTCACTCTGCACCACTCAAGACAGCCTTTCCTTTCATGATTACTATCCCTATTTACTATGCCTTCTTTTGAAACGACTTGACAAGGTCTCTGCCTTGATAATTCTTTACTTTTCATTTCACTTAATTCAGAGATCTCTGCCTGAAGTGATCTCACATAAAACCGGCCTATTTTTATGCCTTTCTAAATTCCAATATTATAAGAGATAAAATCAATGTAATTGATCCAACTTTCTGAAATTTTAGGCCATGGATGCGTAAAACCTTCCTTTGATATTAATGTGGTTTCATTTTATTAAGAAAAAGATATGGAAACTTTTTTCGAAGAAGTGCAGCATTCCGTGTTCATTTTAATCGCACTTCCGTTTTGTCTTTCTCAATGAATAAATATATTCTTCAAAAAGAGTGCCATATATTATGTCTTATATATAATATGAATTATAATATTAGATTAAAAGGGCATATTTTTTAATTATATTTCAAATTTTTGGTACTTTAATTTCAAACATCCAGTACATTGTATCGATAAATAAAATTATTAAAATAACAATCGTGTTTATTTTATTATTCGCAACATAAACGGATCTTTTGAAGAGAATAATACGAAAGTTAAAAAATTGCCATGAATGAAGCTTCCATCTCAGTTGTATATTTGTAAGTTCGCTACCAATAGGCCCTTGTATGTTTACTTTCTCAAATCGCTTTGCATATCAATTTTAAACTCCATTCAATAACATTGTACAACAAATTTTAGTATCAAAAAAGAAAACATAGAACTTATATTTATTTTATTATGAAGCTGTATGTGCTGAATTTTAATTTGATGACAAATATTTTGCATCATTTAACATTTTCTTTTAAATTGTCAATTTTATAATTGTGCAATTGATATTGATTTCCATAATACTATAAATGTATTTTAATCTCAAATTCAGATCAAATGTGTCTATTGTAGTTAATTTGTGAATGTGTAATAAATCAGCGTGTTTGTTAGCATTAGAATATGTATTAAATTTCACTTTAGTATTTGCTTCCTCGATTGTAAGACGTCTCGAGTGTGTGACAATTCAGGTTCTAGCAAAGGTCCATTTTGGACTCCATTTTCCATATTCCTGTTTTTCATTGAAGCTATAATTTGATAGAACTTCTCCCAATTTTCATTACTTAAATATCCTTCAGTCTCTGGAATAGAGGACAGAGGAGAATGAATAAAGTGTATTGTCAGTGACATATTGCATCTGAGATCAAGCTTGGTAGCACTTGATAAGGCTTTCCACTATACGCTCTCTCTGGGCCCATTGGTGCTTTACCAGGAATCTTTTGCATCCAATTTTAAATGTATGCAAGGACGCTAGCTCAGTTTCATCCTCATGAATGACATTATGGCATCCATGCGTCATAGTTTCCTGAGGTGACAATTCTTATCTTACATAAGGTTCTGATCTGGTCCTAATGTCCCAAATGCAAAGGATGCACATACACTTGCTGTATCCAGTTTGTAGCCAATTAAGTATGGCTACTCCTTTCAATTCCGCAAAAATTACACACTCATACTTCTTGTAACATATATCGTCTAGAATAAAAGCAAGGTTCTCATATATCTCTTTTAAAATGACTGAGTGATAAACTGGAAGGAGACGAAGTCTTTTTCAGTCCACACTTCCTTGCCTTGGAACAGCTGGTGTTTCCTCTAGTCAGGAAGCAATCCCAGAGGTTTGGGAGGAAGAAATTGTTAGTAATACTCATAGTAAAGAAAGCTAAAATGTATTAGTGATGGTTTGAGGTTAGTATAGCTTGTTGTGGATGAGAAGCGTACCTTAAGCTTGTCCGAGGCAGTGTAGAGGTAGTAACTCTTTGCTATGCTAACCGCAGAGTGCTATTCCGCGTACTTGCCTTCTCACCCTTAATGAGTGAACACTAGTGATCTCAAGCTTGCCAGTGTTTATTGTTTAATTTTTGCCTTTAATTCTTCAACTTTTGCACAATTTGTCTAAAGGGAAAGCGGATGTGTCGCTAGTAGTTAAAGTTTAAACTAATAATACTAGTCAATAATCTTTGAATATACATAAATACTATTTTTTCAGTAAATTATGGAATCAAAAGTTCTTTCTAATATTTCGATCGAATTGAGAGAAGTTGGAATTTATTTGACGTTATCGAACAAACAAGTCCTTAAGACTTAATTCTGCATGTTGTCTATTTCAGTATTAAAAATTAAAAGAAAATAAATTTGACATTTATGCTTTGTGCGCTCAGGGGGAAATAGCTTCCCCCCACGTAATCAACACAGGCATGAGAACACAGCTCACATTCCTTTTCCGTATTCACTGCATAAATTATCTACTTACTCTTCCATTTCTGAGCGAAGCCCATGTGTTACTGGTAGCCCCTATGAAGGGACTCACTCATATCGACCATAATGATGCCAGGTTTGCTGAGTGGCATCACTAACACGCAAAACCCTCTGAATACCATTCTTTAGAACAGGACTGGCACCCTAGTTCTTTCAGGCTCTGCATTGATTTACATTTCGAGTATTATGTGCATTTAATTTTTCCATCCTGGGATTTTATTTAGGGTGCCAAGGAAGAATGGAGCCACTTACTTAACCACCTCCGATTAAGAATCTTAATCTTTCAATTAACTATTATTCTTTATAAGCCAAACGCATCATATATATTTTATATTAATTAAATTTAAAGTTATCATATACAAAGTTAGAAAATTAAATTGTTGAAAGATTTAGAGTGAAATAGTATGTAAAGTAAAAGAACTAAATAACTATGACCTGTAAATACCATTGGATACACTCAACTCCAGGTTGTGAGGCAAGAGGTTGAAATATAAGGAAAGAAATTATAAGACTAATTATATAAAAACAGAGTTGAAATACAATTTTCTTCTCTTGTATTATTTAAATGATCCGTTTTTTTAATATCTTAGAATTATGGTATATTTTTATCTACCAATGTACCTATGAGTCATGGAGGGTCACACTATAACAAGTAATCCTATAACTAATGTAAGAATACTGATGCAAATAAATTTTTTACGATTGAAGAATTACCCACCAAAGTGAAATTTTAGCATTCAACCGTCCTCATCATCTGCAACACCAGTGGATGCTGTTTAAACTTGGAAAATTTGTTGCTCCTGGGCTTATGAGTGCTAAAGCGCAAAGCAAGAATAAGACATCTGACTTCTCTGCATTTTTTTTTAACTCGTTTCGTCATTTCAGGGCCAATTACACAGTAAAAAATATAAATAAACGAAAAAAAGAATAACCATGCCTAGGAGTAGGATTTGCGAAAATCACGAATATATCATCTATCTGTTTTGGCGACGACCCAGTTTCTCGTAAATTACCATCTTACTTACGTTAATTACACTGATGGGATTGAATGCAAATAGTATTAGGCTGAAACTGACAACTCTAATAGTTAGAAACGGATTTTGATATCATTTTAATGGGATGTTCCTAAGGTAGTTGAAAACATAACCTATGAAATTTGTAAAAGTATACTCATTATTTTTTTATTTATACGAGGGGCATTCAATAGGTTTTTCGAATTGGTAGGACAAAACAGAGGAATAGGGATGGCTGTTTGTGAAGGTGTTAGGACAAGTTATGACAAGTCAGGACCTGCAGCCGCATGCTTCTGCCTCGTCTATTTAAGAAGCAGTAGCTGATCGTAGATCGTCAGTCACAACTTTTCAACAATGGAGAAGGTTGAGCACCGCGCATTGATCAAATTTTTTGACCAAGGAAGGCAAGAATGCAAAAGAGATCCATGAACGCATGGTTGCAGTGTACACCGACACCGCCCCTTCCTATGCAACCCTTGCTCGCTGGAATAGGGAGTTTTGCCATGGTCGTGAGTCCCTTGTAGATGACCCCCGTCCAGGACGCCCTTCAGACGTGACCAACGAGGACAATATGGCCCGTGTGGAGAAGATGATTCTCGAAAATCGATGGGTGAAGGTCGAAGAAATCGAACGAAAACGTGGAATATCACATGGAAGTGTCATAAATATTATCCACGACAATTTGGCCATGACCATGGCTCTTTCCGTTGTGTTTCTAGAAACCTCACGCCCCATGATTGACTTCAACGTCATCAAAGTCCACAATGCCAGAGTTGCACAAGCTGGCCTGCGCCAGTGTGGATTCGAGGAGCTCAACTATCCCCCTTAGAGTCCAGATTTGGCCCGCTCGCCACTACTTTTTATTCCACCAGCTCAAGGCAGCACTGCGTGAAAGCCAGTTTTGGGACGATAAAGATCTCCAGCTTTCCGTCCAGGAGTGGATTGAACAGCAGTTGGGAGATTTCTGGTTATCGTGAATTCGAAGCCTCAGGGATGAGTGGCGCAAGTGCATTGAAGTCGAGGGTAGTTATGTTGTAAAATAATAAAACACTTTTCCTCTTATCTCGTTTCCTTATATCCGAATTTCAAAACTTATTGACAGCCCCTCGTATGCGTACAAATTCGTAGTAACTCTTACGTAACGCTTGATAATTTTCTAATTTCCCCTAAGTGCTTACTATTTTTACTTTTTATTAGATATTTATTGTTGTTAATATTTATATTATTTTTCACCTACTAAAGTATTTTTCTTTATATGAGACAGAGCTAAAATGCCTAGAGAATGGAAAAATTCCCCAGAAATTTCTGTTATATAAGTCGATCAGTTTCATTAAGCCAATAAGAGACAGTTGATAAAACATGCAAAGAAACCTTTTGAGCTTTACTTTGGATGTAAAGTGGGTGACGATGATAAGCAGTCGAACATTAGATTAGTATGTTGTATAAGGTGTTCAAGTTCCTTTTCTGCTTGGGTGAAAGGCATAGGTCTAGCCTCATGTTTGGCGCATGAATGGTCTCGAGGGAGCCAAAGGACCATTTAACGGTTTACTACTTCTTCTTAATAGAACTAGTAAATAAAGGTGGATATTCAATTAAAAAGATCCAAGTACATATTATGTTGTACTTTTAGTATTTGTGTAAGTGATTACAGCCAGTAATATCCAATTTTAGTCTTATTTTATTTTAGTTTACTGCAGGCAACAACAGAAAAGGCAAGCAAACTAACATAAATCCGGATCTTCAGTCTACTATTCACCCAGTTCGCCATTCAAGGTCGCTTCCTGTACCACAGCCGCTCTCTTAACTACCCATCGATACACAAGGAACTAACAGGGATTCAGAATGTCAAGATGCACTATATGTGGCACAACTTAAATCAGACAAGAATCCTCACCTAATAACCGAACTAGAATTCAATGATTTAGTTAATATTCTAACACTTACTAAGCAACAGAGTGAACTCCTAGCTTCACTTCTGCAACAATGGATGAAGATGCTTGAATTTAACAGTATTTAGAAGGCGTTCTGCAGATCTACAGCAATTCTTGAGTTTTGAAAATAACTTGACCTATTTTAATTATATCAGGAGCCTATTCACTGCATTTGAGCTGACTGTTAAAATAAATTAGTGTAGGTTATTTATAAATGCATCCCTTTACACCAAAAAAGTGGTTCTGTGGCATATTGGGAACTCTATGCCTTCAGTTCCAGTTACTCACTCAGTCATTTTAATAGAAACACATGAAAACCTTGCTTTTATTCTAGATCACATGAGTTACACTGAGTATGAGGATGTAATTTTGCGGAATTGAAAGGAGTAGCCATTGTCGTAGAATGCCCCCTTTCTGATCACTCCACACACAAACTGCTTTTGTCGTCGTATTCTTTGTGGTAGTGATATACTTCTTTGATGAAGTAGGCTTTGTTCTAAGAGTGTTAATATTGTTATTTTAAAAAAGAGCCATCTCAAATACGTAAGGATATAAAGAAAAGCACAATAATTCCCAAAATAAACTAATATTTTAACTTTAACAATGAATACACAAAAACTAAACATTAACCACAGAAATACTCCAAATATTAAAATACACAATAATTACTCCAATTAGCTTGCCCCTCTACGCACTTCAATATACAATATTCAGGCTTATTGAGTCTACTGGAGTTAAAATAGCTCAGGAATGTTATTGCCTCCACGACGCGTGCTGACCGGCCAGATGGAGGTGGTCGAGGGGTCTTCAATGGCGAGAACAATCACGGTGCTTTAGGCGGCACCAAGGTAGGCTGGGTCTCTCTAAAGAGAGTAAGTCGAACTTGGTTCTTAATATAAGTTAACTTAGAGTTCGGTGTGATCACCGGGTAACGGGCTCGAGGAGTAGCATTTCTCCTTCGTTACTTAATTCTTCATGAGCGAGGACTGTACTCGGGGGGGGGGCTTCTTTAAAGGCGAGGATCGAGGAGGAAGGGGGGTTCTCTGGCGAGAATAAGTTGAACTTGAATAAGTTAACTTAAAGGTCGGTTTGGTAACCAGGAACTAACTCGAGGATGAGCTTCTTCTTAGTTCCAGTCTTCCTCAAGGGCGAAGATAAAGGAGGGGGGTTTCTTTGAGGCGAATGAGTTAAAATTGGTTCCTCAACCAAGTTAACCTATGGGTTTGGTGTGGCCACCAGGTAATTGGCTTGAGGGGGAGCATTTCTTTCTTTTTTTCTTAATTCTTCAAGGACGAGGAATATCTCTGGTGTTAAAGCTGCACTAGGATATGAGGAGTCTTTCTGACGAGAGTAAGTTAAACTTAACAAAGTTAACTCAACGTTTGGTTTGATAACCAGGGACTAGCTCGAGAATGAGTTGCTTCTTAGCACCTTAGGTAGATAGCCCTGCCTCTCTTGCAGGGTACTTCGTAGTATGGCGACCCAAGTAATCTACCTGTCCCGTCTTGGTATCCTGATATTAATCCGGGGACTTCGTCACCTGGAGAATGAAGTATTCTACCTATCCAGTCTCTTTAGCCCGGGGTCTTAATCCGGGGACTTCGTCACCTAGCGACTGACCTATTCTACCTCGATTTTCCTCAGTGTTTGTTATTTAGACCTCGTCACCCCCCTGAGGAGGTGTAGGAGGGGGGAGCTTGGGGACGGGCCTAGGAGGCTTCTTATTTCAAACGGTTTTTCTCACCAAGTCTTACATCGCCTCTCGTTAGCATTCGAGCTTAAGAGAAACGCGTCTCCAATATCTTGATTGAGGTGAAATTGAATATTCCCCTCTTAGGGAAGATCTTGCATTTTAACCTTTAGGCCTTTCATAACGATCAGTGGCGAGGCGCTGTGGTTACGAGTTTGACCCCACGGTGGCGGGCCAGATGTTTTTGCGGTAACCATCTCGGGTCTCCACTGAGAGAGAACGAGTTGGGGACGATTCCCCTACAGCCATAATTAATTGGCTACAAACTGGATACACAAGTGTTTATGCTCCTTTTGCAATCGGAATATTAGTTGCCAGATCAGCACATTATCTACGCTCATTACAGTCACCTAGGAATCTATGTCATTCTTTTGGATAAAACTGAGCTAGCGTCCTTGCATGCATTCAAAATTGGATGCTAAAGATTTCTGTGGACGCACCATGGGGCCCAGAGAGAGCGTATAGTAGACAGCCTAATCAAGTGTTACCAATATCTCGGATGCAATATGTCACTGAAAAATACTTTCTTCATTCTCCTTTGTCCTCCATTCCACACAGGATGCAGGATATTAGAGTAATGAACATTGGGAAAAGTTCTATCAAATTATAGCTACAATGAAAAACAGGAATATATGAAATTGAGCCCGGCTTCTTGCTGACCTTTGCTAGAACCTGAACTGTGACACACTCGAGACATCTTACAAACGAAGAAGCAAATACTAAAGTCAAATTTAATACATAGTATAATTCTAACAAACACCCTTATTCATTATATATTCATAAATTAACTACAATAGACATATTTGTTCTTACTTTGGGATCGAAATACATTTATGATATTATGGAAATCAGTATCAATTGCATACTTATTAAATCAACAATTTACAAGGATATGTTACATGAAGCGAAATTTCTGTCATCTATTTCGAATTCAGCACATACAGCTTCATAATAAAATGCACATGAGATTTATGTTTTATTTCTCAATACTGAAATTTGTTGTAAAATGTTATTGAATGGAGTTTAAAATGAATATTCCAAGCTCTATCACGGCCTATTGGTAGCAAATTTACTAATGTAGAACCAAGATGGAAGGTCTATCCAAGCAAAGTTTTGAAGTTTAGTACATAGTATTCTCTTGATAAGATCCGTTTTAGGTTTCTAACAGTTAAATAATCTATTATAACGCACATCTATTTTCAGTATATAGAACGTTTAAATACTAATTTAAAGAAAATAGGAATTATCTGATCAGTTGTAAGTGCATCCTGTTCCATTTTCTTAATGGATAGCCCGATCCAAAAAATTTGCCTCTGTGTTGATGGAGAACTTGGCCTGCAAAAATTTACCCAGAATTCTCCTTCCTCCGACATTGATCCATCTGATTTCTGACCAACCAAAATAGTTCTGTGCAGATGATATTGATAATCTTTTGTCTCGTACTATGGAAAGTTTTGATAACGATGAGGAATAAGTTAATGAATAATTTCTAATAAAACATGAAATTAACCTACCTTCATTTCGTATCAGGCTAAATCCTATCTTAATTTATTGAGGCTGCCAAACTCGTGGCTTTTTTCAATCTTGTTTGAATTTATGAGAAAGTTATTGGTGCTGGTGATACTTTGGTTGCCATTTTATTAGAGGTAAAAAGAAATATGTTAAAATTTAGTTAATCAGTGTAGAATTGTTTTAAAAAAATTAACTGTTTCAAATAGTGATAATCAAGCAGGGTCCTATTTACTTTTAAATAGGTGGCTTATAATAGAAGAGTAACAAATATGCATTGAAGCCCAAAGAGTATCGTTCCTTGATATTTTATGTGAGAACTTCATATGTAGAAATTGTCTACACAATGATGCCCTTCAGTTGTCGGCTATTTCTATTTCTCTCATTATTTTTTATGACACCATGCAAAGATTTTAGTAATCTTGATTCACAAGCTTTGTATGGATATTTTATGATGGAAACTACATTACACTTCGGGCAGAAAGGAAAAACGCAAATGATATTCCCTCTGTGAATACAGAAAGAAAATAAAAAGCCAATTTCAAAGCGAAAACCAACATTGGAATCTTGTCTTAAAAGGTTGTGTGAAAACTTTCGTGAACCAAGTCATCTCGATGTGATTTTTAATTTTAATCCGAAAACTAACAAAAACATCATCTACTGAATCATGTTAATTGAAAGCTTTAAGGGGGGAGGATAGAATAAGTGATAATGTTAGAAAAATAACCGCATATTATCTAAATGATTGTCGTACAGAAAATGCCTCACCATGGTAGTAGTGAAGAATATTGTGTCTGATAGATAAACATGAACGGGTTTTCTAAGGGCGCGTTCTCCCTGGCTCCCAGCAAATACTCGAACACTGACTGAATGCGTAACTATAGGTTATAGAGTCCCTCGTTAGGAAATGACAAATGCGAAGGATGACATGTTTGGGTACCTTTGCTTGTGATATGGAATGATAGACTGGGAGGTGATAGGTATATTTTATTGGCATTGAGGAGTGTATCTTTTGTGTGAATACCGTAGATGAGGATGGCGCTTGTGAAGATGGAACTAGCCTTCCTGTTGCTTTTTTCTAAATTTCTTAGCCATTCTTTGCCAAAATTGAAATATACATATTTAGTAGTGAAAGTCAACTAAAATTGTCTATAAATATATGGAAATTAACAAATCAAGATAGTATAAAACAAATTATTAATTTGGTCTGTTCCTAAAAGAAATTCCAGCGGGATATGTAAAGAAAGGTTACGGTTATTTTTTTGTCTCTCTTCTAACCTCTCAAATAGATAATTTCCCCGTTGGATTTTCTGCCTTTCTAATCAAATCATCATTTTGCCTAAATTTGAGTAAACATAAAATTAAGGTGAACCAAAATTAAACAGAAATATAAATATTGAATCTAAAGATTCGAAAATACATACTTTTAAATTAGGTAGACTCGTTACAAAAGCAGAGTATATAATCGTAATGGTTAATTGAATGTAAGAATTAAAATGCGTAAAATCCTTTGCACCTCTTAAAAATAGACAGTTATGGGAAAGCAAATTCTCTTCTGTTTTACAATCGAGTTTGGAAATCACTAAATGATCACTTGGTATGAGCCCATGATGTTAGCTTCTCTATCATGTACTAATAGTTTTGAGCTCAAAGTTATGCTCGCCAAAACTCTTAATGAAAATATTCCCCTTTGCTGTTGTTCCCGAAACGGGTATAAGTGATGATTCACCTAAATTCAATAGTTAAATCACCCCCAAAAACATCAGTTTCAAGAAAGATATTACGAAATTCTCTAATTCTTAACTTTAGCTCTTTACATAACTATAGCCATCATGTCCTAACTGATTTACATCTCTTTCTTTGAAATCTAAAGAATGTTCTACTGCTAATTAGGAGATTATTCATTCGTTGCGTTCCCCTTTTTTTACATCCGTACAGCATCAGATTACATCATGTTTATACAAGAATTAGCGTATTTATTTCTCCGTCACTTCCGTTAGCAGTCTTTCAGATTATTCTTCGAAATAAGTTTGTGCTTTTAAATAAACATCACAAGTGTTATTATTTGCCCGGAAATAAAAAAGAACAGAGGCGTTGATGTGATAATATCTTTAATAAAACTACCATTTTCATCTTTGCCTGGTGTTTGTTTATCACCTTAATCGATTTCCGTTTTTCTTATCGGTGATTTTCTTCAGTTGGTTTCTTTTAAATAAGTTCCACTGCATCACCTTTCTAGTATTAATTCTGCCTAAAAATAAATGTTTTAATAAATTCAAGTTTAAATTTGCGAGTAAAAAGTGAATATAAAATTAAGAATATAAAGGTGCGTTTCATTGATTAAATCGAAGATATTAAATATCCTTCAGCATCTAAATTTTGGGGGGTATGAATTGAATTAAAAGAATCTTATAGGATCTTTATTTAAAGGTCAGTATTTTTCCATTCATATAATTCTTTCTTTTAAAAGACGAATAAAGAGAGATGGACACATATATTAATAACACAGTAAACATGAAGAAATTAGAATAAAACAACTCTATTGTTTCTATACAACCTTCTAAGTTTTATAAAAAAATAAATTTTTATTATAAGACATTTTATATTGTATAATAATATACAATATAGGTCATTTTAATATTTTTATACCTTAATTAATTCACATCAAAGATTAAGTAAACACCGAAAATGTATCCATTTCTAGATTACATCATAAGTCACCTTGTATAAATTGATCTCAGCAACAAGGACTAAATAGTTCAATTAATTTTAAAGAAATTATACAAATATAATGCCTTATATTATATATATATATATATATATATATATATTTCTAATTCAAAGCTTTGATTAAAATCAAGCTTATACGTTTTTTTAGAAATATTTTAATAATAGAATATATGAAATATGAACGAAATTGGTTGAGGAAAGAGTGAATTTATTTTCGTTCTTTCTTTACTGCTTATTTGCCAAAATTAACATTATTATACAGGAAGTCTTATATATAACACATCGACTGATTACCTTCCAACTAATTCATTTTTAAAGATATGTCGTTAATTATATCCACGATTTTTAAGTTATTCCTAATAATATAATGGATGATTGCTTTATAATAAGCCAGGTTTTTTTTATAATTTATCTAACAAGTCAGTGTAATTGGATTATTGATGTAATCTTACTTTGGCTATTATTCAGGCCATATTTGCTAATCTTAACCGCCTTTTTTAATTCCCTCTATAGACTCTTTATTTTAACACCCTGAACACCCTTTTCTTAATCATTTTATTCTTCATCATCTACTTCATCATGTTCTTCTTCATTATCTACATCATCATCTTCTTCATCATCTTCTTCTTCTTCTTCATTTGTTAGAAAATGTTTGTGTAGGAGAGCATTTAGCCTCGAGTGACGATAATGCGATTAGATTCGTAGTAAACACGTGTGTAGAAGTAAAAATGAGTACTCAGCTCATCCCACGTTTTAGTAGCTGTAATTTTGATACTTTTCGCTAAAGGATTAAGGATGTAGACTGGGGAATCCGCTTCGAGAATAATTCAGTAGGAGAAATGTACACTGAGCTCGGGCGTACACTCCTTAGTGTAAATTTTGACTTAGTAAAGTATGTACGCCATAAGAGCGGGAAGTCGATGAGAGCGCCGTGGGTTAGCTTACTAATATTAACCTCAATTAAGGACCGAAATAGAAAATTTTAAATACATAAGAACAATGAGTCATTTATAACTCGGCAAAATTACATAGATTCTCGAAGAGAAGTTAAGCGGGCGGTTAGAGATGCGAAGCGGAAATATGAAATAAAACTCGCGAAGGATTCAAAGAAGGAACTGCAACGGTTTTACAGCTATGTAAACATTAGGAAACCTTTAAAAGGTTCAATAGGGCCGATTCAAGACAAAGATGGTGGTTTGACGGAATTTCCGGCGGAAATGTCTAAAATTTTAAATGAACATTTCACAAGCGTCTTTACTGTTGAAGATTCGTCCGAATTAGGATCGTTAGTTGAAGAAGTAGATTATAGTGATATTTGCATATCCAAAATAACGGTTAATGAAGAGGAAATTCCTTAATATATTAAACTGATGAAAAATTCTAAATCACCCGGGCCCGATGGCGTTAACCCCACTCATTTAAAGGAACTTAAGAATAAGCTTGCGAAGCCGTTGCGTGCAATTTTTAATCGCTCGTTAGAAGTTGGCGTAGTCCCTTTAGACTTCAAGCGTGCAAATGTTACACCAATATTTAAGAATGGGAATAGAAACAAAGCAACGAATTTTCGTCCTATTAGTCTAACTTCGGTAGTTGGAAAGCTTTTAGAATCGGTAATTAGAGATAGAATAGTGAGCCACTTCGAGCTAAATAATCTGATTAAAGATATCCAACATGGGTTTAGGCGGGCGAGATCGTGCTTGACAAATTTGCTGAAATTCTTCCATAAAATGATTTGCGTTTACGACGAAAACAAAGCTGTAGATGTAATCTATCTAGACTTTAAAAAGGCCTTTGACACCGTTCCGCACGAGAGATTATTAATGAAAGTTAAAGCAATCGGTGTGAAGGGTAAGATATTCAATTGGATTAGAAATTGGCTGAAGGATCGTTCGCAGCGAGTAGTTATAAATGGTGAATGTTCTGATTGGGTCAACGTTAGTAGTGGAGTGCCACAAGGCTCAGTTCTTGGCCCATTATTGTTTCTAATATATATAAACAATTTGGATAATGGCGTATTTAGTACGATTTCTAAATTTGCTGACGACATGAAGCTGGGCAAACGTGCCTATGTAAGATCAGATGTAGATAAATTACAATAGGCCCTAAACTTGATTGTCAGATGGGCGATTAAGTGGCAAATGTAGTTTAATTTAAGTATATGCAAGGTGATGCATTTGGGTTGCCATAATTTGAGGGTAGAGTATACCATGAAAGGCCAGGTCCTCGACGTGGTTAAATTGGAAAAAGACCTGGGACTTTTAGTCTCCGATGCCTCTAAAGTCACGAAATAATGCGCGGATGCATGTAAAAAAGCAAATCGTGTGCTGGGTTATATCGCGCGTAATTTCACGTTCGAATCCAAAGATGTAATTTTACCGTTATATAAATCACTTGTGCATCCACTGCTCGAATATGCGGTTCAATTTTGGGCTCCATACTTGAACAAAGATATCGCGCAATTAGAAAGAGTGCAGCGTAGGGCTACAAAATTAATTCCTGAGCTGAGAAACAGGCCGTACGAGGAAAGGGTCAGTATTTAAAATATTAAAAGGATTTTCAAACGTTGATTATAGGAATTTGTTCGAATTGGATCATAGGAGAAACACTCGCCAACAGGGATTAAAATTAGTGTACAAGCTTTTTAACACTAGTATAGCCCTAAACTATTTTACATTTAAAATTACTCAAATTTGGAATAGGCTACCCAACCACGTAGTAGATAGTACGTCAGGGAATATGTTTAAAAACCGTCTCGACGCGCACTTAAATAGTATAAATATAAGGTAGTCTGAGCACAGTAAATAAAAAAGTCTTTGCAAAAGGAGTTTGGAGCGGAGGATCAACGAGTAAAAATGATGACTAAAAATGCTGCCAGCGATTTCTCTTGCATGTGTAGTTTAGATATCCATTTTCTTTTCCACCTATCCTATAAATAGTCTTACTATCCTAAAATTAGATTTTCACCACTAGCAGTTGAGTGCTGTGGAAGTTGAGAAGAAAAACTTTCTATCACCCCTTCACCCCTAGGTTGAATTAGTTAATATGCATGACAATGTACACATATAGATAAGTGTGTACAGTAGATTATATATTTAAAAAAAATAATAATAAAAAAATAAAATATATAGCATGTTTGAGATACACTCGTAGATAAGTGTATATCGTAGTTATGGATTTAGTGTAGCGAACTAGCCTCGAGCGGACCTTAGGGTCTTTGCTGGTCCTGGATTCTGTAGTTCTGTAGTTTTTCGTCTTCTTCTTCTAAATCTTCTTTTTCTTCATTTTCTTCTTCTTCTTCTTCTTCCTCTTCTTCATCTTCCTATTCTTCTTCATTATCTTCTTCATCTTCTTCTTCTTCATCATTTTCTTCTCTCGATTAATTCCAGAGCTGAGGAATAGATCATACGAGGAAAGGCTCAGGGCTTTAGATTTGCCATCGCTAGAACGCAGAAGATTACGTGGCCAGCTAATAGAAGTATTTAAAATACTAAAGGGTTTCTCAAACGTTGGCTTTCGCAATCTGTTCGAACTGGATCATAGGGGAAATACTCGTCAGCACGGGTTAAAGTTAGTGAACAAGCGTTTTAACACTAGTATAGCCCAAAACTATTTTACATTTAAAGTTACTCAAAATTGGAATCGGCTGCCCACCCACGTAGTAGATAGCACTTCGGTTAATATGTTCAAAAATCGTCTCGACGTGCATTTGAATAGTTTAAATATAACGTAGTTGAGCACTGTGAATTTAAACGTCCTTGCAGAGAGAGAGTTTGGAGCGGAGGTTTAAGGATATGAAATTATGATGACTAAAAATGATGCCGGCGATTCTCTGCATGTGTAGCTTAGATGTCCCATTTCTTTTCCGCCTATCCTATAAGTAGTCTCTATCCCTAAATTAGCTTTTCACCACTAGCAGTCGAGTGGCTGCGGAAGATGAGAAGAAAAACTTTCTATCTCCCCCGACCCCTAGTTTGATTAGTTAAAATTGCACGATAATGTACACATGTAGATAAGTGTGTACAGTAGATAGTATTAAAAAAAAAAAAAAATAGCTTGTTAGAGATACACTCGTAGATAATGGTGTATCGTAGTTTTTGATTTAGTGTAGCGGACTAGCCTCGAGCGGACCTTAGGGTCTTTGCTGGTCCTAGATTCTGTAGTTCTGTAGTTCTGTAGTTCTTCTTCAAGATCTTCTTCTTCTTCATATTCTTCTTCATCATCATCTTCTTCTGCTTTATCTTCTTCTTCTTTATCTTCTTCTTCTTAGTTCATTTTCAATCGAGACGGGAACAATGCAAACGCAGACAAACCTCGTCGCGATATTTGTGAGGGGTACGAAGGAAATGCTTTATCACAATGGACAGCTCAATGTTGGTTTTTACGTTTCAAAAACACACATTTCAATCTTAACGACGAAAGAAATGCTTTATCAGAAAGGACAGCTCAATAGTGGTTTTCACGTTTCCAAAACCGACATTTCAATCTTAATGACAAAGAACGTTCTGGTCGCCCCATTAAGTTGGATGAAGATTGATTGAACGACCTTCTTCATGAAAATCCTCGTCAATCGGCTAGAGAATTGGTTGTAAAATTGGCGTGTGATCAGAAAATTGTAGTGAATCACCTTCATTTGATGGGGAACGTTTAAACACTCAGTGCATGGGTTCCACACGCTTTGAGCGAAAGCAACAAATTTCAACACTCCACGATTGCCGCAAGTTTGCTTGCTCGTCACAAGGCTACTCTTGGATATAAGGACAGATTTCTTCACTGCATTATCACTGGCCACGAAAAGTGGTGTGTTTATGTCAACATTAACCTTCAAAAACAATGGCTTAGCCCCAATAAAAAACCACTTCCGCGATTAAAGCAAGGACTTCATCCACAAAAGACGATTCTGTGAGTGTGGTGGGATTTTGGAGGCATCATTCTTTATAAACTCTTTGCGAAAAATAAGTTTGTCAATGCAGAACTCTACGTTCAACAAATGTATCGACTCGCCGAAGCTATTCGTGAAAAGCGACCTCATCGACGTTATAGAGTCTTTCTGAAACACGACAATGCTCGTCGTCATATTGCCAATATTTCAAAAGACGCCATCCAAACGCTTAATTTGGAAATCCTGCCGCATCCTCCATATTCGCTAGACTTGGCTCCATCGGATTTCAATCTGTCCCGATCGCTCTCCAACAATTTGCGCGGCGTTTTGTTCAATACTGCTGTAGAATTAAGAACTGTGTTAGACGAATTCTTCAAGTCCAGAACCAGAGTGTTTTATTGCAGAGGCATCAAAAAACTAGTTGAACGTTAGAAAGAAGTCGTAAATAAGAACGAAGAATACATTATTGATTAATTGCATATTGTTATCAATTCAAAATTAAGTTTTTCTAAAATTATTAATGGTAATAAAGATATAAAAATGAAACGAGAGTCCCAAACTTGAAATTATGAAAGAAACTAGGCGTTTTAAAACTTTGAAAGTTATAAAAAGTAAAAATATATATTAGGTAAGGACAACTTAGACAGAAAGGGCATGCGTAGGTTGATCAAATATTTAAACCAAAAAGGACAAAGCCTTAAGAACACTTTCTGCGACAAAAACTGGAAGGATTCTCGAAAATAAAAGTGTGACGTTCGATAAAGCAAAATTAAACAACCTAAAGGCCAAAGTTTAGGTCTACATGAAAACAATTTCCTAAAAAATTCCACTTATTAGGAAAAAATGACTAACGACACACTAAACTCTGCGCTCAAAAATAAACAATTTTATTCAATGGCAACGAAGGGTTTACGTCTACCCTTTACTTTGAACTTGTTTTCCTGATAAAATTTCTTTGAAGGGAAATAACATTTTTGTTCCATGCAAGTTTTCTCTACAGAAAAGATTGAGATGGATTTAGTGTGTTGTGCAAAAGAGGTAGATGTTAGGAGTATTCGGAAAAAAAGCGATCAATTCCTAACATCATTCTGATTTAAAAGTATATCTTTAGTGCACTATGCGTAGCACATGGCACTAAAGGCATACTTTTAACTGTGATCAAAGTAGTGGTGCTCGCTGCTTTAGAGTGCTTGGTGAGAATCGCTTCCCTGCACAGATTTTTCAGATAAAGCTAATAAAAATATTACTGCACGGAAAAAATTATTCCGTTTTCACTTTCAATGTGGTTTAATGGATTCATATATATATATATATATATATATATATATATATATATATATATATATATATATATATATAGATATATATATATATATATATATATATATATATATATATATATATTTATATAAATGAATTTGGTTAGGGGGCCATGTTGTATGCAACAATTTTTGAAGTCTACAGCATTAGTCGAGCTGTTGATTTAGCTCGATTCTCAAAATTCCTAAAGAGCTTTTAAGGATCGGGAGAGGGGAATCTAAAACCTCAGAGTGTTCTATGGTTTATTTTTGTCTTAATGTCCTTCAAACTGCATCGGCCTCATCGAAGACAAGAATGAAAATTGAGTGTTAAATGAAGATGGTAGTTTATTTGGATAGAGAGAGTTTTAAAAAGATGGGGACCATCATTTTGTCAAAAATGAAATGTGCAGAAAATAGATAGATTTCTAGATGGCTGGCTGGTCTCCATAGTCAATTATGTTAATTTAATTTTTTGTTTGGGGTTTAGTGTACCTTTGTTTAACTATATATGTTGTTGATTGATTTTATTTGTGTGTTACTGCGTGTTTTTCTTGTTAGGTTATTTGTCTTTCTTAATGTTTTCATGGTTCTGCCTTGATTTATTTTCTTAAGTTCTTGAAGTTATTGTAATTCTTTGCATTGGCTTTTGCATATTGATCTGTTATATGTGTATTCTTTTCGTTTAATTTTTTCTTTCGTAAGAACTGCTTTGGTCTTATTTTGGTGCTTTCAGTTATGTTCATTTTCAGTCTTTTTTATGTTCACCTATATCCTGCTAGTCTGAAAACTAACAAGCATTGTTTGTTTGGATCTATATCGGCTTCATAGGCTAGTTCTAGAATTATTTGTCTGATTTTCCCACTCTGGTTCAACTTTTCCTTGTGAAGTTATTTAAGGTCTCAAAGTTTGGTGTCTTACGACCTCTCTCCTAATTATGACCTCCCATTTCGTCGTATTTGTGCTCGAATAGAGAGGCTTGTTCTGTATCTGTCGAACTTTTCATTTGCTCCATTTGGTTAGTGTGTTTGATGGAATTGGTGGATATGTTAGGATGCGTTGATTATTATTTGGAAGATTTTTTTCTTGTTTCCATTTAGAAATTTGTCAGTCTTCCTTGTAACACTATTTAGATTCCTGTTTTCCTTTATCTACTTTATGATGTTGCTCGTGTAGCATTGTATATTGATCTCCAGACAAGTACAAGGAGTAACAAGGAAAGGAAGTACATTAGGAGACCTTGCGGTCTTTTTTAAAGAGGGTACCTTTGGACTAGCAATCGAGTAGACACATGGCTGCTCAATTGTTTCGGTAGGAGATATGTATCACTTTGCATTTGTTCACGTTAAAAGTTATTTGCCACGTGTCCGACCTCTCACCAATCTTCCAAAGATCTTCCTGCAGGTGGGCAGTATTTCCATCCTTTGCAACGTTCATACCAAGCTTGGTATCGTCGGCAAATTTGGAAATCTTCGCAACCATGTCACCGTCCCTGTCGTAGCTTGTATATATGCCTCGGTAGTATACTCATATTTCCTCTTATTGGCCAATTCTGTGTTTTTTTGTTCCTCGAGGAGGGTATAATCTTCCACATTTGGAAATTGGTTCTGATCTTCCACTGCGTAGAAATTATTTAAATTCTCAATTTCGATAGCTGTTGTTCTAGCCTACATTTGGGCATTTTTGTGCAAGTAACCAGTAAATAAATGACATCATCTGTAAACGTATGTTTAACCAGCTAGGTGTTCATGGCTGGTGTAGATCAGCACAAACTACTTAATATAACTTTTGGTTTAGGCAGCTACCTTGCTGTATGCCCGCCATTAATCTAAATTTTGGACTCTCATATCTCTATATAATGATATAAGACTCTTTTTCTCAGTTGCTGCAGATGTTGTAACTGCAGGATTTTGTATATTAGGCTCTTGACTTAAGCCTTTTCAAATGCTTTCTCGAGGTTACGCGCATGAGGTCGATATAACATTTTTTCGGCTGTGACCTTAGAAAACTTGCAGTAATTATGGTTATGGGTATGGTGGTGTCCCTGCTCTTTCTAAATTCAAAGAAGAATTTTTATAGACATTATTATCTTCCAGATATTCAACCAGTCTTATGTTCTAGAAATTTTCCTATATGTTCTCAGTGAAGGTAACGAGAGAGATTGTTCTGTAACTTGATACATGTGAGTGTACTTCCCAGGATTTCAAGACCAGGATCATTTTGACTATTTTGAATTTTCGTGGATAATAGCTTAGCATGTATATACCTTGAATTATGTTCATTGGAGCTTCTGATAGTTAATTTTTGTTAAGCCAGTTGGTCCCTTTTGATGTACTGTTACCTTCATATTCCTGGCGTAATTGGTCAAGGCTCTCTTTTTCAAATATTTGTTGCAGATATTCCCTCAGTTCATGGGCTACAATTTCTTCTGTGTCTAAGTCACAATCTTTATTATTTTCAGGTGTAATTAAGATATCTTCTTTCAACACTTTCTAGTTCCCTTGTCCGAAGCTTAGTTTAATTCTATTTCCTGTTTTGTTCCTTTTATATGTCCTAAAGTTTTGCAGGCCCTACACTGGCAACGCTATAGTCCTAGCTTTTAACTTGCATTTCTCCTTACTCATTTTATTGTTCTTAGAAGATGAATATTGCTTTTCCTTTTCTCCTTGGAGGCTTTGTTAGATTAGATATTTAGGTCTGCACTCCGCCTTCTAATTCTTTTAATGACATCATTGATTTTTCCTACCTTTCTTGTCATTTCTCCTTTCTATCTAGGGTGGGGCAGGGTCCGATACGCTATTTGTCACACGTTCTGGCTTTCTGCCTCTTTGATATACATTATGATGTTGTAAATGTCGTCCTCTACATATTTTATTTTGATTCCCACCCTCTAGTGATTTAGGGTTGTGGCGTATGTTTTTTAGCGTACTTCTTCAAGTTAATTTTTGTTAAAATTTTGATAGAAAGGTTCTTTAATGGTCTAAACATTTAGCTTTCCTCCTTTAGCAAGTTTGATACTCCTTCGGATTTTTCGAGTCATGAGTGTATTCACTGCAAATTATATAAGATAAGATAAGAAAACATAATAAGATATGATAAGATAGAAACTTCATCTTGCCCCCACACTTCTTGCTCCAAAAGGTGCAGTGGGTGATAAGCATCTCAAAATTAGCTCCTATATAATTATGAGCCTAGCATAATTACAAAGTAATTGGCCAATAGTGTACATAAGAATAATTAAGGAGGAAGGAGTTTTCTGAATTGTATTTAAGTATGGGTTCACCATAAGCACATATAGATAAACCATGACATATGTAAAAATAAATACGAAAGAAGTGGTATTGAAAATAAATGCGTGATTAAATGTCACTCTCACACCAACTCTAGCAGCACCACCCTCTGATACATTTACTGCGGCGTGGTCACATAGCGGTTATTATATGATGCCCATAGCTTATCGAAAAGCGCATGACTCCAGCTTTGAAGCTGAGGAGGCCGCAATTCGTCTCACCCCAAAACACCACCACCTCACCTATCTTCACCTCTCCTCCCGAATTATGCCTGCCTTAACCCCTTACACCGTTATAAAAACTGAGGAGCCTGCAGCTAGCGCACATGGGGCCAGCCAAATCCAATTGACCCGCCAACCGGCATTTAATCAACTACATACCAACCCCAAAACACAATTGGCTATCTTTTCTCCAGACTCATGAATACCGACACTGCGCAATAAGACACCAAGAGAAGACTCTCAAGTTCACAGTAAATACTTCTAGAAACCTTTACACACAATGAAAAACAGACTTGCATAAAAAATGCACATTATCCATAGCCAAACAAAAGATACATCACTTTATGCAACACTCATTACGGTTAAGGCCAAACACACCATTACACTAAAACCTGCCGGTATTCTGCGGTATGTAAAGTTAGACCGAAACCGTCAGTGGCGCGAGGTGACCACCGTAGCAGATGATGCTCTATACATTGATTATTCATTCTGTTGTCGTGCGTGAAAAGGTGGTTTGGCCCGAATCTTCCCCTTTCAAATCTATAAACTCACAAGACCCCAACTTCATCTTCACTGAGAACACTAGCATCCTTGACGCATTCAAATCCCAGTGGGACAACCTACACACACAAAGCTTTCCCCTAAATCGCTCAAAAGATCACTTCTAGAAAGTCCTGGAAGTGAGTTAGACAACTCAACCACACTAACCACCTATCACCATCGAAGAAACAATACACCTCGAGGAAAAAATGAAAATAGGTTACCGGGAACTCAAAATGAACCTTGGGCCATCTAGAATATAAATGGCCAGAATAATAGCGTGTAAATAAGAACAGTCGGACAAAATTATAGAACAAATAATGACAAAATTGGATTAAACCATAATAGAAGTAGACAGCCAAGCCTCACAATATGAATCCTGGAGAAGCTTAAATGAATCAGAGGATTTCTTAAGACAAAAATAAAAATTAAGAGTCGGTCATGGAATCATCCGCAAAGAGTAAAATGCCATAAATATGCCATCGACAGTGATGGATCCAATATTATCACAAAAGAACTAGAAAGCGTAATAAAATTATTTTGGCACAAAGTGTTCGGTCACAATGGGATCACGCTAATTAATTTTACAAAAGCGCCATGAAATTTGTTCTAGAGAATGAAGAACATATTTCTCGTATGCCTGAATACAAGTTGAAGGTAAACAACAAAAAAGATTCCATGTGATTGAATGCACATTTTCCAATGTCTACAATGTCATTTATGCCTTGAACCATAGAAGGTTTCACGCCTCAAATAAAAAAAGATCTGAAAAGATTCTTCTGCACCTGTGTTGTATGGGAGTTTTTAATGTATGCAAATGTGGGAATGGATCTGCCTACACTTACTCGTCAAACGGGGTGCAATAATATTTGCGGCAAGTTCCCGATTGGAGCCTTAAGCGAGAGTTAACCACAAATATGAGATCTTTGGAATTAGAAAAATTCTTCCTCTCTAATTATGTTTTGGCCTCTGAGTTTCACACCATATAGGTTAAACCGTTCAAGAGTTAACTGTAATAACAGGAAAAAACTATTTTTTAAAACACAAACAAGCATCGAATTAGGTTTGCCCATCTCACCTCATTAACGCTACATATTTGTGACAAATAATAAGATCATTATCGCAACATTACGAGTTTATACAGAATTTTCTAATAATAGTTGTCACGAAAATTGTCGACCATAAAATCTGAGAGAAAAGTCGCTGATCTTGGAAAAATTAATTTAGTGCATCCCTTTCTTATAACATCTTTTAATCCTATTTCTTAAAGTGCTACTCCCCATTCCTTGGATGCTATCGCTCTCATGAATTTCCGTTACCGAACGTAAGTTGTCGTGTCTAAGCTGTAATTCTCTTTCTTTTGATTTCCTTTACTCGCAACGTAAAATAATTAGATCAACTCATGTTACATTAAACCATCTTATTCTCTTCCGTAATAGCTTCTGAACACTTAGTAATACAGTAAGACCCTTTGAAACCTCCGTTAAGTACCTATAATCTCTCTGAAAATCCATTGAACTTTCCAAGCCCAAGGTACTGGATGGCGGAGAACCCACTCCTTTAAACTAATAGAAATAAAAGCAATGCATTCTCTGCAAAACAAATACGAATAAAAAATATTTTATACATATTTTATCTCCTTTTAATGTATTTATCCATCTATCAACTCTTAGGACGACAAGATGGTTTCCATTTCAAGATTGAGAATGTGTGTGAATGTGAAAATATTAAACTAATATACACTAGTAATTTTTCTTGATTTTTCAAAAAATCATTGAATTACTAGTCATTGATCTTCTTTATTTAAATATGTGTTTTATAAAGCTATGACGTTTATATAAATGTCACGTGCATAAGTAGTATTTAACAAACTAATCATGGACAAAGTTATTAATCTTTATTTCACTAATATACCATCATCATACGAACATTTGAAGACTAAGTGCACATGTTGATTTGTATAAATTTTGATTTAGGTGACCCGCCCAACATATAATTTGAGTTCTCCTTTTAATCTTCTTTCTCCTAAGAATCTCTTACCTTGTTTACGTGTCTCTACGAACGGTGGCTTTGAATTTAATCACATATCCGGCTAGTAATAAGACATAATCTTTTAAATAAACTTGTTAATGGCCCCATCTCTAGGGGTGGTAAAGCTATGCATTAGTTTTCAGCCGTACAAAACATTTAATCATAATAAGTATACCTTTTTAAATTATTCATTATTATCTCACATATTTAATTCTTTTTCTGATAAGGAGATTCTATTCATTATTCAACTTACAATGGCGCTCATAACCAAAGAGAAGCCAAATTAAATAAGAAATCACCATTTAATGAATTTTAGAGTACAGCCGCGGGCAAATGTTTTGGGACATTTGGAAATTTTCCTTATTCCTCGGGTATGGCTATGAATATTTAAGTACTCGTATATGTTTGCATGTATGTGTTCAATTTATCTGGAAAGCAAAATAATGATAGAAACTTCCATGACACTTTTTTTCAAATATCTAAATTTGGAAGTTCTTTCTTTACACAAGACCTGAAAATCAAGTTACCTTATAATACGCAGTTAAGTAGATAATCAAAATTTTGACGAGAGATGGTTACCAAGAAAAACGATTTCCATGTAATATATTTTTCTACTATAGAAGTAAATAAATCTGACCGTAAAGATATATTCTGTTTTAGATTTTCTGAAGAGATTATTTACCTAGCAATCAGTTCATTCGTTTAGAAGAATCTCTCTCTGAGATAACAAAATCACTAAAGAAAATAGACAATTCTCCTCGAAACCTTAAGACATTGGAGGGAATAAACTGTTTGTTAAAATAAATGGGTTAATGAAATGAAACGATGTAGAGGAGATGAGCAAATAGGAAGAATGTAAATTAAATTTGTAAAAAGTTGGCAAAATAAAGAGTTAAAATGAAAGAAATAGAGTTTTTAAATTTTAAAATTATAAAAACAGGTCTTACCTCTAGCAGAGTTAGATAAAGGGAAACAAAAAGAGATTTATTAGGGAATAATTTTAAAATAATCATAATAATAGAGTCATATCTCTCTCTATCTACCCTTGAAATATAACATGCTTAGAAAAGATTTTATTTGTAAAAAATTACCGTAAAATATTGTGTTGATAATATGTGTAATTTCTGGACGCAACATTTTCCAGAATTAAATAATGGCAAGGTGAAAATAGTTGCATGCTGTAGATATACGAGGGGGGTCACTAAGTTTTGCAATTCGGATATAAGGAAACGAGATATGAGGAAAAGTGTGTTATTATTTTTCAATATAACTACCCTCAATTTCAATGCCCTTGCACAATTTGTCCCTGAGGCTTCGAAGTCCCGACAACCAGAAATCTCCTGACTGCTGTTCAATCCACTCCTGGACGGTGACATCTTCATCGTCCCCAAACCGGCGTCCACGCAGTACAGCCTTGAGTTGACGGAATAAAATGTACTCGCTGGGGGCCAGATCTGGAATGTAGGGGGAATGGTTGAGTTACTCGAATCCGCACTCGCGCAGGCGAGCTTGTGAAAATTTAGCCTTGTGGACTTTGACGACATTAAAGTCGATCATGGGGCGTGGGGTTTTTAGGGACACAACGGGCAGAGACCTTGGTCATGGCCACATTGTCGTGCATGATGTTGATAACACCTCCATGTGATATTCACAGTTCTCACTCGATTTCTTCGACATTCACCCGTCGATTTTCAAACATCATCCTCTACACACGGGCCATATTGTCCTTGTTAGTCACGTCTGACGGGCATCCTGGACGGAGATCATCTTCAAGGGACTCACGACCATGGCGAAACTCCCTATTCCAGCGAGCAATGGTTGCATAGGAAGGGGTGGTGTCGGTGTAGTCTGCAACCATGCGTTCATGGATCTCTTTTACTTTCTTGCCTTCCTTGGTCAAAGATTTGGTCAATGCGCGGTGCTCAAACTTCTCCATTGTTGAAATATTTGTGACTGACGATCTGCGATCAGCTACTGCTTCTTAAAAATACGAGGCAGTAGCGTGCGGCTGCAGGCCCTGAGTGTTATAACTTGTCCTAACACCCCCACAAACAGCCATGCCCCTTCTTTTCTTTTGCCCTATCGATTTGCGAAACTTATTGAACGCCCCTCGTATATATATTTATCTAATGAATAAAAACAGTAAAAATCTTTTCTATCCATATAATATAATAGGAGCCTAAGACGTGGGTAAAAGGATGTTCTGCAAGGGAATGATACAATAATTTATTAAGCCAATCCTCAGATTCGGTTTCCTCATTGGGTAAGTAGGGGAGGTCTTGTCTTTATCTTTTGTAATCTACTATCATCAATTTGGTATTAAACACGAAATGGTAATTGAGACTACAGAATAAAGATTTCTTCATGAAATATTTTGCTTCTTTATTTAGAGAAAAAATCGTAATTTTGGTTTATTTGGTTGTATGAAGATTTTCACAAAATTGAAAATCAATTCTGGAACAGCACAAGTCATTTTATCTTTCTAACTAAAATTCCGTTGTTCACCCAAAATGATATGAAATATATATATAAACTACATTAACATACCTCATATAAAGTTACTCATTGCCAAAAAAATTAATTTTTTCAAGATCACCTACTAGTTTATAAATAAAACTTTATTAGTTCTATTTGACATTAATCTAGATATGCCTAAGAGTGGACGCATCTCAGCTAAGATGCAACAAAATAAACGATTTATTAGGAACTAGAACTTTAAATTTTCTTATTCACAATTTTTACCATTTAATCAGGTTTCAGAGTATTTGTATTTAGATGGACATAAACATTAAAGAAAGTTCTGTTCTAATATGTATGATTACCGAGTACAAGGAATATTCATTATTTAATACGAATATGGCAAACTAGTATTTAAGGAGATATTACATACTGTATACACATATAAAGGGATAGAAGAAATGTTTATTCTTTAAAATGGAATCATCTCTTGACAGAATAGATTTGCCACCGAGAGAAAGACATTCCGTGGATCGGCTCTGAAGGGCACCAAAATAGAACCGCAGCATTTTCTTGCTATAAGATTCCAATCATTGACACCAAAAGGAACGAAATCATGTCAGAAAATGTGGATAACGAGCCAGATGTGCTGTCTGCAACTGAGTCGTGCTGCATTGCTGCCGAGTTCTCTCCTGCAAAGGTTAACAAATCAATTTGATGTTATTTAAATACTATTTATATATTATAAGGGATTATGCTAGATTTAAAATATTTAAATAATAGGTTATACCAATATAATTACGTTGTTATGTTTTGAGGAAATATAGCAAAGAAAGAAATCATAGAGTAATCCACCTTAAGCATCAAGGAAACAGATGAAACTGAGGAAAGAAAATAATGAGGCAAAAAATAGAGAAATGATGCAAAGTTCAAAGGACAAAATATGTTACAGGACTATGTCAATGGTAGAAAATCTCTGACCCATTTATTCGAATACTCTTTCATCTCCATTCTCTCACATGTGTCACGCATCTTACAACATGCTTTGAGGGTTAGCCCCAATATACAAGCTATTTATTTTATATTTTATAAGGTCATAATCTAGAAAGCCCTCAAAACAGACCAAAGAAGCCCTTTTACTTCTGTGCTTCTTCCTTAATTGAAGTTTGGATTTAAGGTATCTTGCTTCCCCAATAAACCTATACAAGCCCCAGAGAACTCTAAGACGCAGCTCTTCCTCCTTATCTTGTGTCTCGTACTTGTATGAGCTGAATGGCGGATCCAGTTTTCTGAATTTCAGGTTCTAAATGTGGTGAAATGAGCTGATGTGGGTTATACGCTTCTCACTCTACATTTCCTTGAAAATCTACTGATTTTATCAAAGGATTTATAAATTCGTATGGTAATCAGCCAGTCTGCAAGGGACTATAGTATCGAAAGAAAGATTAAAATAGTAGCTTATTAAATACTATTAAATGTAGGTTTCTTGATTTTTATTTACTAGCACTTAATTTAAATTGACCTTTCTTTGACACTTTAATGAAGACCGAAACAATAACATTATTTTCGTAGAAATTATGCAATAATTTGAGAATTCTTGAAGATGTTTTTATGCATATATTTAATTTCTACCACAAAGAATTATTTATATTTAGTTGCTAAAAATAAAAAGGCATTATTAAGGTAATTTAATTAATTAGATCTATAATTTAGTTCTAAGAGCCTTACTATTTTTATTGATGAATGTAAACGGAGTTCTTTTAAAATTAAATTTTCAATGGAAATATATTTTAACCTACCAAAGCACCTATCCCTAGTATGCCACAAATAAAAACTAGGTTATTCTAGTTCCGTTATCACGTGGCTGTTTACTAAATTCTAACGTGTCGATTTCTATCAAAATTTGATAACCTAAATCTGATAAAATTTTAGCATCGTTTTAGGAAAAGTTACCATAAGATTACATAGCTATTTTTAAGTTTCAATGATTTTTTTGCTTTTACAAAAAACAATAAAAAAAGAAAGGACGAGAAAATGGTAACCATAAAATTTATTAATCTTACTAAAATATTTTTTTTATTTTTCAACACTAGACTGAATTTATGGATAAATTAATATATCGGACAAACCTATGGTAAAGGAGGTGTATATTTAAAACAAATGAATTTCTCGAGTTTTATAGTTACCAAATTATCCGCTCTTATTCAAAAGCAATCTTTTTTTAACACATACTTTTCCGCCATATGACTTAACTTGATCTACATGCGTGAGAAATGACTTTCAATCAAAGAAAAATATTCACTTTTAATTTAGTAATAGTTTAACTCTCCCTACTATCAATATCCCTCATATAAAACGTATTTGTGCAGCCATCGACTGCATACTACCCAATGGTGTCATCACCTGTCAACCTTACGTCATTCTTGGCCTACCTATTATGGCACTGCGATAAGATGGATTCTTTTCATCCAGATAACTCATTTGCTGCCACTAACGCTGCACGCCACGTGCCAGCTTTCTTATCAACCTCCAAAAGGCTCTCATTCCATGTGATCTACAAACCCCTAAGTTGAGGCAATCAAAAAGAATTTTAAATATATCCTTTTTTAAAAAAGATAAATTGTGAGCGTGTTAATCATGCTCTCTATTGGTTACCCCGGACATCAAGTAACCTTGTCGCTCAATAGGATTCTCTATGCACACGTCATGGTTCTTTAACAGAGAAACAACAAGCAATCCAAGCTGAGAAAACAGCCTGTGCTTCCTCGATTCAAGTGTCTATATATTGCCAGGTATTTCGAAACATTTGCTCTATCTGTGCGAGTTGGCATTTGAGGCAGAAAATGTCTCCTTCACTAAAATCACATTCCGGATAGCATTTTTATCTCTAGCAGTAGACTTCCTATAAGAATCAGACTCAATTTTCTAGTTGTTCCCAGCGGAGAGGACTTAAGAGGCAGACAAGGATATTGTTTTGGGGCACAAAGGGCCCTCTGATCAGGACTAGCTGAGAACTCAAACAGGATAGTCACCTTGGTGCGGCAAAAATCCACATCTGTCATACAGCAGCTCCGATACGCCGCGAGTGCCACCTTCTCGGCAGCACCCCTAAGACAAGTCTTCCTCATTGGCCTTTTTATTCAGGAAACACACACCCATAGGGCGCTACAGGAAGTAAATTCAATATCTCTCCAGCTTAGCAGTGACTACCAATCTCAGTGCCTCATCTGGGAAATTCACGAAAGTTTGAGCACTCGAAATTATTTTTTCAGCAGGATCCAAATCTAAGAGAAATGACAACCTTATTTCACGATATAATACAGATCGTTACCTCACCTCGTCAGAGTTGCCATTCCCTTCTCCACACCCGGTCTTTGATACTGTCCCGGCGTGCCACCAGCTCTACCTCAGAGATACGTCCGTACAGGGAACTTACTACAATAGCGTGCCTCTGTACTTTTTAAACCAGGATCAAGATGAGGAAGTCAATTTTCTCTCTGACAGTGATTCTTTAAACTCCACACATCCAGTTTTGCCTCAGGGCAGACGTAGAGCTTCGATGTTCGAGGCACCACAAACTATCTCAGGTCAAATTACATCGTAGATTTAAAGAAATTTCGTAACTTCTTAATTCTTACCAGACGATCTCTCAATTGTGAATTCTTAATTGCTAACGTTGTTTGCCTCATCTTCATGGGCTGACTTCCTGGAAAACTATAGTTATTCCTAGACTTAAAAGGGCCCACATTTTTGAAGAGATATTCATGAAACATTAAACTCCTCCTCTTGTACACCATGGTTCACTATAAGTGCGTCTTCTCCAGCAAAACATGCTGATTAAAGTACTTTACTCCTTCTAAATCATGATCAAACCTCCTTCCGGTTGTGTGCACAGCCGATAAAAAAATAGGGCTCCCCTTTCTATGTATGCACACGCCGCTTGTATCCACGAAAGAGTTTTCAAGAATATAGAAGGAAGTAATAATTAAAAATTGCGTTCTTCGTGGGCATTCAACTATATCTTCTATAAGAGAGATGGGTCCCATAGGCCAGTTTCTAATTTCCGTTCCTAAAACAGTCACTAAATCTGATACTTATTAAATTCCTTTCGTTTCTTTTCCTAAAATTCAAATTTCAGATGCACACGTATTTTACAAACTCGATCTGATAAAATTCTTCTATTAAATTCCGGTTGACGCATCACGTATGAAAAAACCGTGTGTTACCACGGTACGTTTTTCTGTACATGTCAGTTGGTTTAAGGTCAGGTGAAAAAATGTTGGTGCGTTTACTTTTTGGAGTTCTGGAAGATATATTTATTTTATCTTTTATGACGAAAATTTTTTAATGGGCTCTATAGACTACGAACCATGCCTAATACACCTAGGAGTAGACAGACTCAAATTTCTGTGATGCCTCTTAAGCAACGAACGCATCACACCTCTGCATGAGAGAGTTGCAGTAATAATAGATTTCCCTGCATCAGGCAACATATAAATCTCTAAGGGAATTCCTATCATTCTCATCAGGTTCTTCTTGTCTCAGAGGATACATTTATTTAATCTATGACAAAAGACCTAATTCTAGTTTGGGAAGATGTGAGGTTCTGACACAAATATGCATTTGTAATTTAAGAAAAGGATCAGCATTCTTGCATTTTTCAAATGCATCCCATTTAAACAGATTTGCTCCTGGAAATTTTCATAGATTTCTTTCTGTCAATGATAATCCTTATTGCTTGCTGCCTATCCTTCTCTATATTTGTCATATTCACAATTATAAAAAAGGATTTTGCCTGTCTGTATTCTCTCTGAAATTTGGGAAAGAATAAAGTCAAGGAGCCCCACGTGGACCCCAGAAACCCACGTGGCACTAAAACACGAGATCAAAGGACGAGAGAACGAGCCTAAGAATCAAGCGAAGAGGCTTTCGGAACGCAGCTGTGTTTACTCATGGAGGTTTCCTTCTTATGCTTTGAGGCAATCTTGCCTCCCGCCTACAATCTCGAAACATGGGAGAGTTTGGAAAGACATCAGTTATCGCAAATTTCTTGCTGGAAGACATCCATCCCTCAGCTTTGTGTTTACCTTGGGAGAATTCCCGCCGTGGCCTGAAGGGATTTCACCCCATTATCAGCCAGTATCTAACGCCAGTCTCAGCCTGCTTAAGTTAGTACAGGCCCGATATCACCCACGAAACACGTTACTTCTCAATTTGGCTCTGTTTTCGTCTACACGAGAACAAAGGCAAGAAACTCTCAATGAAAATTGTGATCCATATTTATTGACCCTTAGACTCTATTCATGATGTTTAATTTTAACTCACTTTTTTTTAACTTTATCTCTAACATGTAGACACCAGAAAAAAAACATATGATATATTATATAAACTAGCCAGTTTTTTGGGGAGGGGACTTCTTGACTAGGAATGTTTTTAATATCTTTTCACTAAATGAACAAGCTTAACATTATCTTTATTAATCAGGGCTATGGTTGGAATTCTTCTTGGTTGTATCAAGTCAAGGAGTTTGCAGCTCACGCCGATGGAGAGCCTTTTGGATTTTAAAGTATAGGGTGACCAATGGTTTAGAGAATGGTACAGCGAGAGATAGATTTAAATGGGAATAATCCGCATCTCTTACGTGACAGAATAAGTAGGCCACGAATGACTTAATATTGCTAGGTGAAGTAGTCATGGAGGTGCAAGGAAACGCTGTCTATGAGCCAAGGCCCCCAACCAGTTAATTTCAACTTAAAATGAATCCTCAAATACCATATTACCGCTCTCCCATTTAAATAAAGATCAGTTTATTTTTAATTTACTTTATGTTAATACCTAAATGTTATCTTTGAATTTCTCTTGATAAATATCTCACTTTGTCAGAACTAAAGATAGGTATAGTTCCTGAAACGTCATCATTAAAGAATTATTAGACCAAGCAAAAATTAGCCGTACGGGCGTTTTTGGCCAGAATTGATGCGCTTGTTCCCTTTGCACACATAATTAAAAATGTGTTCGAGAGAAAAAAACGTTTTTAATTCACAACATATTCAAAATTAGTGTGCAAGAAAATAAATAATTTCACATATTTTTAATGCACAGATTTGTCACACACACACACATGCTAAGATCATCATAATAAAATGTATATTACTTTACGGTTCTTGGATTCATCTTGAAGATTAAACTGTCCTCCGCTAGAAGAAACTACTTGCAATGTTGTGATGTTGAGATATACTTTCTCCTAATTTTCAACGTTTTAGACTGGACTTTTGCAATCATTTTTACATAAATATGCAAACTTTGATTTACAACAAAAATTATTGGAATATATATCAAGTAAATGATTTAATATCCAAGACTAGTTTATTTAAAATAAACCAAGTTTTGTAATGAATTTTTTATTTTGGTTCCACGTAGAAAATAGCATTCCTTACTATTAAATTCAATCTTTTCAATTTTAAAATTTACAGAGTTAAAATAATCGGATTCGATTTCTTGCTTGTTGCCTCAAGTCAGGTGGCTTTCAGGTAAAGTAAATATGTAGAGATGGGTCACCAGCGATAGCTGGCTGTGCGAGATACCCACCTAATTAAACTTCTCGACAAAATTATAGAAATTTATATTAGTAAGACGTTATGTACTTTTAAACGGACAACTAATTAACTTGATTATATTGCGGCGCAATCTTTGGTCAAATAACTAAGGCATGAATAAGAAAATAACAAATTTCTCGTATTTCACATGTTGTAGTGGAATGAGGTGAAAGGGCGACCACGTGCACTTCTGTATCCACAGGGATCCTGAGATCATCTCATGGTGCTGTGAAAGCATGGCTGATCCCGGGTAAGGATGAGTCCTACGCAGTAATCACACGCCCCGGTTGTATTTGCTTAGGGACCAATTTCATCGTCCGCCACGGCCACATTTCGCAAACATTATGGCCTTCCGCTCTAAGATTGAAGTTCGTTGGACATTCCTAACCAAGGCTATCACAATTACCCCTTCCACTGAAGGAGTCGCCGACTTTTCACCAAACTCGCACGCGTCTGAAAGGCCGTCACAAACAACTCACCAGGTGCCTATATAACTTTTTAACTCAGTTTAGTAAGCAGCACTATTAGAATTTTCACCCACTCCGGTAAACAAGCTGAAGGACACTCGCCTTCCCTCTGCGGCGATTTTGATTCAAGTGAAAGGATAAATTGATCCGTAAACTTTGCCATAGCCAATCGGCAAGTATCGACATCCGTCAACTCTGCTATAGTCAATCGGCAAGTATCGACATCCGTCAACTCTGCTATAGTCAATCGGCAAGTATCAACATCACTGAACTTTTCCATAGTCAATCGGCAAGTAAATGACAATGATTCCACACTCCAAAGGCTCTACGATTGCTCCCTCATCTGAAGCAAGAGGTTACCTGGATTCTTCCGTCGCATTCTTCGTACCCCAACTAGCCGCTTTTCGGCAGAGCACGTAAGAAATTGTAACCGTTGCTGCCTGCAGATTGATCTTGAATCTGACTTACCCTATTGCTCCATTGTTTGTGTGAGCACCTTGGTTAAAAGTCCCCCATTAAATCACCAAACTGAATCTACAACCTTTCATCCTTTAATTTACCCACATGTATCTCATGTGGACACTTAACCCCGTTTGTGCGACTTTTTCCTTTAAACCCAATATTTGTGTAAATATGAATATCGTTTTGTAGTTAGTAAAGATATATTTTCGTCATTGTCGTTCTTTTGAAACCCCAACACGTACCAGCTACCTGTTAATATTTGTCAAACTTGCGCTGTCTAAATATTTGTTTTAATAGGATCCCGCAAATTTAATAATATACCATTCCCACAAAACTCATAACAATTTTCCCTTTCAGAAACGGTCTTCAACCAAAGCCAAAGCCCCAAAGTACCTACCTAAATATATATATATATATATATATATATATATATATATATATATATATATATATATATATATATATATATATATATATTTATATATTATATATATATTATATATACATATATATATATATATATATATATATATATATATATATATATATATATATATATATATATATATATATATATATATATATATATATATATATATATATATATATATATATATATATATATATATATATACTCTCCAAAATTTTAATATAAGCCCTGGATTGTTTCGCATAGATCCTATGATATCTAGTTATATTAAATCAAAAATTCAAGTTCGTAATAAAATTTTTACCCCCTAGTTAAGGTTCTGATGCAGGTAGCCGTATTAACCGCCAACTCCTTACTATTTAAGACATTGTTTGTCCTGACCTATTTTATTCCAAGAAGAAGTCTTTTAGAATAAAGACGAAAGCGCTCAGAATCTTTTTTCATTTTACTTGTGGGTGTTATTTATCATATATATATATATATATATATATATATATATATATATATATATATATATATATATATATATATATATATATATATATAAATATATATATATATATATAAATATATGTAGCGACTATGTCGACTAATAAGAAGGGGAAGGAACATTAATTGATAAAAGTTAAAGGAATGCATTAAATAATGGCTAAAAAAGCGGAAGAAGGCAAGTTAAAATAATAAAATTGACAATTATTAAAATTAAAGTAAAATACTAACCAGTGTGATTTAAAAAAAATAATAGAAAGTGAAATTATAACATAAACTAACTTGAATATCACATATTAAATGTTACTAGAGTAAACAAAAAATAACCTATTATATTAAATTGTAGAAAACAACAAAAAACCCGAAAACAAATTAGGATGAACAAAGTGACTAACCTTTATCGTGGGAGTTGATAAATCAACTAACTAAACATATAAAACTACTAACGAAATTTGTTCGGTTGTTTGGTTGGCTAGTTAATCTATTAAGGTGTTGGTTGTTTATATTGTCAACAGTTTAATAGAAGAGGAGTAATTATTTAGGTTTGGATTCATTTTATTGATATATAGTGACTCTAAGATTTTCAAATCGAGAGAAGTTAAGGCTGAAGATAATATAGTAAATGAATTAGAATTAAGAGGATGATGGTGATACTCTGAATGTTGCCTGATGGAAGAGGCTTCAGGTTTAGAAATGGAAATACCAGTCCTATGAGACAAACCCAAGTGCTTCGCGATCCTGCATTTGAATGGTGAGTCAATTTGGCCTATATGTATAACGACTGTGGCAGGTCGTACATGTATAATTGTAAATAATACATGTACGACCTGTCACAGTCGTTATGTAGAACACAACACTAATAACAACATATAGAATTAAATAATACTACCCGGTGTGATTTAAAAAACAATAATAGAAAGTGAAATTATAATATAAACTGAATTGAATATCACATATAAAAGTTACTGGAGTAAATAAAAAAAATTTAACCCAGTCTAAATAATAACTCATTATCTGTCCCATTAAATATACTGCATCATTAAAAAACCTGCTAATTTGTTAAATTTCATATTGGTTTTAATTTGTGGGGTGTAAGAATAAAATACCCTGTCAATTATTTTCCTTTATATTTTTAGAAATTCCCTCGTTGGGTTAGTTTGTTTTTTCATAAATATTTATTATGTAATCAATTAGTCTCAAATTTTATATTGATGTCTCGCAATTTTATTACATGTGTTAACTTTTTATGTATACATTTAAGTCTGTATTTTGTATTCTTTCATTAGCGCTGATGATGGGATAAGTTATAATCTTGAAACGTTGAAATAAATGTTACGAGCCATCTACGGCTCTGTCCTGGTCGAGAGAGAGAGATAGAGAGAGAGAGAGAGAGAGAGAGAAAGAGAGAGAGAGAAAGAGAGAGAGAGAGAGAGAGGATTGAGAAAGAGAAAGTCTGGCCATTCCACGACATATACTTATATATACTTTACTTTATTATAAAATCTGGTGATCAGGTGTGTCTGGGTCTTTAAAATGTCTTTAGAGAGGTTTTCAAGGGCAACCCTTTAAATTTATTTTAATTTTCAAAGCTGAGTACTGTTTGAGTTGCCAAGACAAAACAAAACAGGAAACAACCCTACAATAATAATTTATCACTTAGTGTTTTTATGTGTGTTTGGACCGACAAAATTGAATAGGAAATTTTTGTTAAGCGAGAGAACTTCTCCCACGATCACTTTAATCCCCTACGGATTAGTTGAGTCTAAAACCATTCTCATCGTGAAATATAGTAGTGTGAGATTTGGATACCAAAGCTTTCGCGTTTAAACAAGCATATTCCTCCGTGTGTCAGTAATTTAAGAGCCAAGCTTCCTCCGTCCCGTGCCGACGGCCTATTAAACCATTTATTTCGGACAACGTAATAAATGGTTACGAATAAAATGTCATCGTTCGTGAGATTTAAACTCCAAAGAGAATCCCTCGGTTTAAGTGCCAAAGACCTTGTCACTTATTTACAGTGGGAAGAGAGAAAAGAGAGAGCTGAACAAAAAAAAGATTAGAGTATTAGCTGAACAAAAAGAAATTAGAGAGAGCGAAGTTCGCGAGAGGATTCGTCGATATGAAGTAGAATTAAACCATGATTGGCTTAAAACCTTTTCAGTAAATTCCCTTATATGAGCACCTCAATTCGCCTCCGTTAAACTCCCTACGTTCAAAGAAGGAGAGGACCTTGAATCTTTTCTTGGGACATCAAGACGGACGGTGTCGCTAAGCTTCTTCCTCTTCTTTGCTCGCAGCTCCGAGACCTATGCGTATCACTTCCGTCTGAATTTTCAGTGGATTACTCCCTCTCAAATCCGAAATTCTCGCGGCGTACAATATGACGCCTGACTTCTACCTCGCCAAATTTCACCACGCCTGCATCCAACAAAATATGACCTTCCATCATATTGGATATACTCTTTCCCGTACTTTTTAATTCCCTGGTATATTTTATTCTACGGGATCAGTTGCTGTCGTCGCTAACACCAGAGATCCGCTCCTTTATGAAGGATCGTTGGTGCAACTCCTTACTAAACTGAGTCGAAGGGTAATATAGGCGCCTGGTGAGGTGTCTGTGACGGCCCTCCAGACGCATGCAATTTTGAGAAAAAGTTGGCAACTCCTTTAGGGGAAGGGGGAATTGTGATAACGTTGGTTTTGAATTTCCAACGGACTTCAATCTTTAGGCGGAAGGCCAGAATGTTTGCGGGCAGGTGGCCGTGGAAGCCGGTGAAATCGGTCCCTAATCAAGTACAAATGGGGCGTGTGATAACGGCGTAGGCTGCATTCTTACCCGGGTTCAGCCATGCTTTCACAGCTCCATGCGATCATCTCAGGATCCACGTTGGTACAGAAGGGCATTTGTTCGCCCTTTCACCTCATTCTGCTACACATGTGTATTATAGATATCAAAGTAACTAGTAGGGAAGTTTACTGAACATGTTATGGTTCTCCTCACCTATTCAACCATAAATTTATCCCTATATTTTTTCTTCATTTGGTTTACAGTATTTTAGAATGCAGATGATATACGATGTTCAATTTTATTCTGTTGGGTACTGATCCTAAAATCTGAATTAAAATTATATTTAAGCATATGATATCCTACTTGTGCTTTTTTTTAGATCATTCTACTTAAGAAGATATAAGTAATAATGTAGATAGATATTTTTCAGTGTCAGCTAAAATTTATCTGCCATTATAAATCCTACAATATAGTTTTTATACATAAAATATCATATAATTACCTATTAAAAAATGTATTGAGGAAATCTATAACAGAATTTAGTTGCAAAGCGTTTTTTTTAACGAAATATATTAATGTGATGGCAAGGTAATCACGTGTTTTAAATTATTTTTTTCCATTTTAAAACGATCTTTTTCCGTCATGATAATTTTGAGAGACATCTTGAAATCTTTCCTAGTGTCTAAACGTTCTAACATTTAGAAAATATTCTGATTAAAAGTGATATTCCCTAAAGATTAAATCGGTTTTGTATGCGGGAGGTGAAAGAATATAAAACAGAACAATCATAGGATTTGCTCATTTTTTTTGCTGTCACTGCAAAAGAGGGTTTTTTTTTACAAAAGCTATGAAATTTCGCTCTAATTAATCTTTTACTAAATAAAAATATAAACAATTAACTTATGTATGCAGTAAAATTCTTAGACAGTTAAACATGAGATATTACGTTTGTGTGACAATCTTTGGTGCTTTCAGGAAATCACCATCCAATATTTTATGGCTTCTAGTATCAGGCTATATTGGTAAGGTAAAAATGTTTAATTAAAATGTAGAATGGGGAGGGCAAACGTCAGCCGGTATATACTCGCCTTTACTGCAACAAATCATTTTCAGTGACTCTCCAAAACAAATAATTCCTTATACTCATATAATACCCAATGAAGATAAGGTTGCTTTCAAAACCTTTACTTTCCATGGAAAGATGGCTGCTTTAAATAAACTCTTTTATGTGACAACGATTGATAAAGAGGCATTCTTTTATAGCGCTCTATCAAGTTATTCTCCAGTTAAGCTAATACTTGAAAAATATTAGAAAAGAAGAGAGTAGAGGGCTTTGCAAATAATGGAATCCCCCCTAAGAATTTCTTTTGTATTATTAACGACATCAATATTAGATAAATATTCTGATTAATGAAAAAATATTAAAATATACTTTAAACTTTGTGACAATTTTACCGAATTAAAGCTACCCTATAATATTTCGAAATACATTTCAAAGAAAGAGTCATATTTTGTCACCATTAATGCCTAGATCATGGAAAAGAAAAGAATTCCAAATATTTTTGTCTCCAGAGTATGTAACTATGTTAATATCATGACTACTTATTAGAATAATAGAAAACAACATACTTAAACGTAATAAAAGAGAGAAAAATCTCAGTAGCGAAGTCTATAATTATAACGACATCCGGAAATTTTGTACCTCTTCCAAATTTATTGCTTTGAAAGAATTCAAAATTCTTTGAATAAATAAAAATTACTGGGCTAAATATTTTCATCAGGAAAGAACTTCTACCTAATAAAGGCAAATGAGGATTAGACGATCCTTGTTAGCCTATCAACTAGACTTAGCTTACCCTATTGCCGTAAATAAATAAATCTTTTTAAACAGAAAAGCGATCTGCTAACTAGGAGGCAGTACTCCACATTTGTTACTGCTAAGGGAGAGTTGTATTTAACTAAAAGAAATTTGCATTGCAATTCTTATTATATAAATAATTTTCCCTCATGTTTATAGAGAAATAAAATGGAGAAAGGTGTAGAAAAATATAAAAATATTTGTATTTGTCTAAAATATGAAAATAGTTTTATTATTTTTCAAATTGTAAAGAATTTTCTGGATAACCTATGTATTATGAATGGCATATGATTTAAGAATCAAGAGGCTACCTCTTGAAAGGTGACTGATATCTGTCGTAGGTTAACCCCGAACACCTTACACTAAATTAATATAGATGTCTTAAGTTAACCCAACACACTTTACACCAGTTTAATATAAATGTTGTAGAATAGGGTCAAGTTCACCCTTTCTGCTTTAGCAGTGGGTGGGAAGTTTACCATATAAGCTGAGTTTAAATTAACTGAGAGTAGGTTGGCCAATAGTCGACTATCTTGGAGCTCCGGGATAACATAAAAATGACAACAAAAATAACTTTACTAATATGTAAATAAGTATTATTTTACAAGGTTAAATGGAGTTTTAATATGAACTATAAACACACTAGATTTACGCGGATCTCAGCGGATAAAAGGGTGAATGAGACTTGGTAACGGCAGTCACCGTAGAAACAAACGTACAATATGAACGGAGGGACACTCGAATCGCCTTAAGCTAAGACGAAACCAATGATGAGGCTTATTCTGGGGGTGGGGCATAGAAAGCGCTTGCACAGGAGAGTTGTGCGCTGCTGCTACCTAGATTATTTGTTTCGAGTTAGTAATCTTTGCCTTGGCACAAAGTCTAAGCAATAGTCTCTAGATAATGACTAGCCGGGGGCTGAATTTAAATCTTGCTGTCGAGTAACACGATTTGCGATTGAGCGCGCCACGTTCAAGGAGCGAGGGAAGTGGGTCCTGGTAGACTCACGAGAAATTATGGAGAATACCGGGAGTTTGAGAGATTCTGCGAGAATTGTGTAGAGTCCATCGGGGCACGAATAGCGGGTAACGACGGGAGCGGACATAGGATACTGACGGGGCAGGGGGAACAGCGGATACTGACGGGTCAGGGAGGATTACGGATACTGCCTTCTATCTCTGGTGCTGGAGGATTTAGAGGGATCGAATAGGGGTTTCCCCCCCTCCAGAGAAAAGAGAGAGTTCTATGGTCAGACGCATCGCTAGCCTAGAATTGACTCTGCTTTTTAGCGCGAGCGAGAGAAGGTTCTTAAGTTGGCGAGGCTAACTTAGTCCTACTTCAGATGGGACCTTCGGGGCTCTCATACTCGTTTCAGGTTTCTGTGAAAGCAGGATTTCAGGTCATCGCGGCGTTTTATGACGTCTTATCATTTCGCACCTCCATTAGCGCAGACGCAAAGGATCGCCTAGGTGTCTGTTATCACTCTGTCTATTGAAGGGCAAAGCGGCTCGTATCTCCTTCTCTCTTTCTCTCTCTCTCTCTCTCTCTCTCTCTCTCTCTCTCTCTGATCTCTGACAATATCTTAACAGGCATTACAAATAGGTTGCAAATCAAAATTGAGTGCCGTAAAATTTGATGTATAGAACTTGGACATGGACCAGTGGATGAATGTGATATATACGGATAAATCATGTTTACATTACTTCCCTGTGGCTTTTGAGCTTACTTCCGAAAATGATGCCAGAAGTTAGATGGGTGATGAATTTAGCTGCAATATCAGTAAATACCTTTGGTGCAGAGATAGTATTTTATACTAGGAAGAGTTACTAAGAATGTGCAGCATTTTGTACTGGGTAGATGCCTCTCATGGTGCATCTACCCATGGTGCATCTATTTGCGAACTCTTACAGGAACATAACTCATAAAATCACACCGCTAAGTTGAATAAAAAGTTATTCGAAATACAAAAATATGAGGTATGAGGCTATTATCTTAGGAGATTTGGAAGACATGTCTTAAATGCCCTTAAACTTTTTCAATTTACCTACCTAATATCTAAATTATTAATACTTAAAAATTAAAAATTTATTTTCATTATCTGAAAATAATCAAGAGAAAGCCTAAACCTAAGATTAAGTGTATATAAAACCTATTAGTATTGTTAAAAATTATCGATGATATCCGAAACCTAAGAAAAGGTTTTAATTCATCTTAAAAAAAACCCAAGGAAGGATGTTTTGGAAGCAAGATATCCAGATACAGTGCGCTTATACTTGACAAGGCAAAACTAGAGACGGTGGCTAATATTGCATTGGTTAGCTACATTCAAAAATTTAAGAAATAGATGAAGGACACCTATTTTGGGGCCACAAGCAAGACGATATCTATCAAATTAGTTTTCACAAATTACTCTCTTGAATATCTCATATATTTCTTCTTCGCCGCAATGCTAATTTTATCCCCAGTATATTCCATATCCTATTTTCCTGTTACTCTACGAAATGTAGGCTTAATCAGCAGTGGTAGTTCGTAGCTAAAATTAGTGGGGGTGTAGCATTAGAAAATGATTTAGCATTGTTTTAATATTGTATAAAAGAAAATATACATAAAGAAAAAATTATACATAAGCTTGTTAAAACCCTAAATTGAACAAAGTCAAACATTTTTACTTAATTGTTATAGTTCAAGCTTGATCCATTCATTTAAAAACGAAATCCATTCTTCTTGTTTTAATTTGTCGAAAAGATTAATTATTTTCTCCTTGATCTCTGGAGGACTACTAAGAAATGCTCATTCGAAAAGTTTTTATTCTGTTAATTGTTGAATAGCAGCGTTCTACTTCTAATGTAGTCATGGGCATTGTCAAGACGAATTTAATCAGTTTCGTAATTTCATTAATAACATCATCTAGTTTATTTTTCAAGATAAATTTCTGAAACTCAATTAATTAATAATAGAACCGAAAAGAAATAGGAGTAAAATTCTACACCTTTATCACATTGAAGAATATAAAAAAACCGTTTTTATGCACAACACACGCACTCATAAAGAAACACCACCTTTCACAGCACACCAGCGTAGGTACTGCGTGCGCCATAGTGCTCTCTCTCCCTAGCATGCAGCTTCCTATCTTGGACATGGTAGCATGCACACATCAGCCAAATACCGCGTCGTTGGAACAGTGAACAGCAGAGTTCTATACAAGGTCTTTTGTATTTTTTTCATGAACTAGGGGATGGCTACTGACATTAAGCTCAAGGATTATATAATTTACAAGTATAAAGAAAGAATTAAAGAAAAAAAGGACCCATTATATATTGAATGTTATCGATAATATCGAGTGGAAAAAGGGGGTGCTGCAGTTCCGCAATGCCTATACACGAGCCCTTACTGGGTCACTTACTGTAGTTATGATATTCAAGGGTATCCTGGTATCTCCAATTAAATTAATTTCGACCTACCTATAATTACATGAACGGTGACAAAGGCTGAAGAGAGGTTGCCATACCAACAACTGTATATGCCTGAATCCCTTGGCGAAGCTCTTACTAAGTACAGTCTACTTGTGATCATTCCCATTGCTTTGTCCCTCTTCTGACTGTAAGGAAAGAAATAATAATATTAAACATAAACGATCAAAAATTCAATATTTGTTAGAGAAAGAAAATATCAAATATAACAAAAGATATAATTAAGTAGCAATTTTTACAAGAAATGGTAATAGATCAACTTTTGAAGGCGGCGTACTGGCTTAGTTTAATAGATAAATAATTTCCAGCTTAAAATTTATTTAAATATCTTTTCGATACATGTTTCGTGTGTGAAAAAAATTCCTTCAGGGTTGAAAATTGTAAGAGGAAACATCGTATGTACATAAAGTACAATCATCAGTAGCATTCTATATTTCACATGTGAAGGTTATTTCAAGAGATTTAGGTAGAACATTTCTTCCAATACGTACTAAGTTCCTATCTTTTTTTATTTGTTGTTCTATGAATTGAAACATAGACACTATTAGGAACAAATTTCACGGAATATTATTTGAAATTTTCATGAGAAATAAGAGAATACTTTCAAGTAACAATAAATTTGTGTATTGTTACCTCTGATGAAGCGCCAGCTCTAGGCGTCGCATTTTTTTTAAAAAGGAGTTAAGTTCAATTGTACTCATTTAGAGACATTAAATGCCCCATATCAACATGGGGCATATGGATATTCACCCTGAAGATTTCAAATCTGCCATTGGATTTGGCGCTAGGTGGCACCATCTATTGCCAGAAGCCTCATTCAGCCACTCAAAGCCATAGTAACCCATCAATCCAATAACCATTTATCACCTTATCAAAAACCACCGCCGTTCATGGTAAAGACTTTCCTTCTTTTGTTTTTTAATTTCACTCTGTAATGGAATTGATATAGTGGCATCTGAAATTTCAAAGAATCATCTTCCATTAAATGCCCGATAATTTTGAAAATGGAGCAATGTTTAGTTTTCTGAAGGGAATTTTTCATGCGTAAGATTTCTGATTTACGATGGCTCCGAACAAAGATTTTAAATTTCTAATCTTTATATTTGCGCCTTTTAAAAGTATGTAGTATATTGCAAGTTATAATTGATAGACATATAAAATTGCTAATTGATTAAGCCAAAATATACTTACAAACATATATAAAAAAGTTTTGACTGGTGTTGAGAATAGCATAAAAAGCTTTGGTATAATTAAACCTAGATTTGTTGGATTGAATCGAAAAGCGAATATATAATTATAACATCTCCTTTATGGTAATACAAATAAACTGCTCGATATAATATACTAACAATCCTAGCCATAAAAACAAGGAAATAATTAAGTCCCTGGATACCTCACAAGATTGTCCTTTCACGTGAGGGATTGCATTTAGTCTGCATAATATAGATGCTATGCTGAAAAATATTCGGTTATAAATCTTACCACAAACTTGATTCCACACCTCTGATACACTGAAAACACAGATAGAATTAAACAGGCAATCATGAGAAAGTTAGCTATTGAAATAATTTGGCCGCTCGATACTTCACAAGTTTGTCCTTATTTCGTGTATGCATTGGATTTATGTTCTGCATAATAGATGTTATGCTATTAAATATTCAGTTATGTAGCATACCATCAATTTGATTAAACATTTCAGATACATTAAAAATCCATGTAGAATTAAGCGGGCAATCATGAAAAGCAAGACGAAAGAGAGGGAACCTAAGTCAGATTTGTACATTCCTATTAAGCTTAAAATAGAAGTCATTTATCGTGAAAAATATTTGGAAATGGCATATTGGATAACTTAGATATATAACAAAGCTTCTGCTTATAGTATTATTATCAAGGAGATATGAAACTAAATCGATTGATGATATTAATTTAATATACTTTGATTGTATTATTCAAAATCATGGTTGAATAAACATGTTTAGAAAAAATATTATCAATGATTTATGATGTTGCACCAGCAGTCATGATCATTCTGACATCTCAATGTTACGTGCCCTTCCGAATCATCTTGCATAAGTTTTTATGGTAGTATAAAAAGCTGGTATTGAGCAAAATTATTATTCTTGTTTATAATGTTTTTTCTTAGAAATTTTTAATCAGAGACTTTTCTTGTGCCAGAACATCCCTAGTAAACGTGGCTAAATAATCGATCAAACTTTCACCTTAAGGTTTATGCCCCTCTTCAACTTGAGCCACTAACTACTTTTGAGAAGAAATGCCAATCGACAAATGTGCTTTGACATTTACAGTAAATATTATATTTATAATATAAACGAATTAAACTATTTGCTAATAAATGGGGCTCAGATGAACGCTTTTCTATTAATTCCGTTAAGCCTGCATCCCCTCGGCAAATAAATTTTACTAAAAATATAAGAAATGGTCGGAGGGGATTTAATAGTATACGCATTTAATGGTGAGATCAGAGAGAAAGTTACGACCCAAGCCGGTCGTCAATAGGTTAGTGTAAAATACCATATAAAAGCATCAGAACACCTGTATTTCTTTCGCAATTAATGTATGATAACCCAGAGGTATACAGAGATCATGGATGGGAGCAACGCAAATTTGGATCAAAAAACCCAAATTTATCTTAAAATAATCAATCTAGTAGGGAAATTTAACAGTAGAAATTGATCGGAACGACAGAGGAAAGGAATTATTATTAAGAAAATAACGATTAAATTATCATTGGAGATCATTTTTATTAATTATAAATTATAAACGTTGATATCTGACACACTTACTTGTAATCTTGCTCCATTCATCTTGCAGAATTTTTCAGAGTTTTAGAACTACTTTTGAATTCCTCTACTCCGTGTATCTACAAAATAATTTAATGGGATTTACTTCCGCACTCTGCAGATTGCTTCATAACAGTAATCTGCTCATCTTCCATGAAGGTCTTTAATTACTTGGCATGGGACTTTTCTCCTGCAGGAAAAGTTTTGCAGATGGGTTTCAAAGGCTTGCAAATGGGACAAAGCATGCTTTTGAAGCAATTACTTGCAGACTTTGGATTAATTGTGCCTCGTAGTCCACGGTTAGCCCAGTCCCTTTTATCCAAATCATGCACTAAACATTGACAATACTTCCACTAAAATTATACTAATTTTAGGCCAATGGATGGCAAATAATTCGGCTGCGCCTTAACGAACAAATATTCTGCCATCGGATTCGAACAAATTCAACTTAGGTTCGTCATATAATTGGACTTGTTTCCATTAATAATCCCTCCTTACCGTGTTTTGTGGAGAATGAAAGAATACCCTTCTTTTACTTTGACTGATAAATATCTTGAACCCGAATGTGTGGGCGTAAAAGTTATCTTCCTCCAGACGATGTTTCACGTTGTGCCTGGATACTTGGATGGTGAAAATTTCAAAAAACTCACAATAAACTAGTTCAGCCGTCTTGAAACGGCTCTTGTAAACAATGTGGGTAATAGTACATTCTTTTCTGTGAAGTCTTCTCTTTGGCTACATGTAGATTTACAAGTGATACATAACCTGTTTAGTCGTAGCTTGACTAACTAGTATAGACTAGACGTTTGTAACACTTTAAGGACTCTTTAACAGCTTCATTTAATAACAGCTTAGGGATTGGCTCTTTATGATTAGCTCGCTCATAGAGAAGGTGTGAAATTTCTTGGGTATGTTAACTGGACGTAATAGAAAAGTGAATGACCTAAGCTGATATAGATTATTAGTTACACTCTAATTTTAGAAACACCAATTTATTAATTTTATACCCAATAGTTAAATACTAATTCTAGAATATTAGCAAATTACACAATATTATCATAAATATTTATGTATAATATTAACAATTTTATAGTGTGATAATTATATATGCTAAATCTATAATGTAATTTAATACTTTTAGAAAATGATATATATATATATATATATATAAGTGAAATAATTCAATTGCGAGTTATGGTATATGATAGTGAAACCACTATATAGGAGCATAGAATTTATTCACGGAATTAGTTTCAGTATGAAGTTTACCATACCCTCTTGAGTCGTATACAGGAAATGGAATGGATACAAAAGTCGCTACCCAACCTCAAACCTTAAGAAAAGAAAAAAAAGGGAGAAAATTCCATTAATCTGAGTGTGTAGTTCTGAGGTCATTAGCTTTATAGTTTATGATCAGGTTTCCGGAATAGGAGCTACATTTAAATTAAGCATCAGGAAAATTGAAATTGTCAATTTCTCCTATTAGTATCGATTCTATAAATTTATTTTTACGGAAATCGTTACAATTGTATATTATTTAGATGCTGGACGTAGTACGGCATCCAAGGGCTTAGTTGAATGAAAAGATTTGAAAATGAAAAAGAGTATTTAAACGTGGAATGACCTGGAGAAATAACACACTGCTAAATCCTTTCAGAGATGGGAAAATGGAAGGAAGGGAGAGACAATTAGTGCTCCTTTCTTTTTTATATCTTTGGGGCGGTAGAAAAATCATTTAGCTCTGGATATGCCCTCATTGATGATGTGGATGGGATAATTGAATTCATTGAATGTGCAGGTTGTAAATGAAATTTAGTGTTTGAAAAATCAAGGGTAACAGATTCCAAGGGCTTTCAGGAACATACTTGTTGCAGTGGTTTTTTTACTGCTAACATCTTGATGTAAAAAGAAGTGGATGTAGGAGTTAAAATAGGTAGGTTTACGATACACAGTGAAACTATTTTGGTCAGTGACCTCAAAATTTAGACATAAAGTAATGCTATATAATTTTCCTTTTCCCATTCCACTTTATAGTTGATTGTAGGATGGAAGTCGTTAAGATTTTTAAAGAAATTGTCGGATGAATTTAAACTTTTTATAGGGCAAATCTTTATGCTATCTTTAAATACGTAACCATAAAAAGTTGGATGTAGAATAGAAAAAGGTAGTAATGTAACTTTAAGATGTCCCATAAAACGTTACATAATATGGGTGTTAATAGATGGCCCACGCTAAGTCCATATTTTTGACGGAAGAAACACATTTCAATAATGAAGAAATTGTTAGTAACACATAGTTTTAAAAGATTTGTAATTTTATGTTTGCCTAGTGGTTTGTTTAATATCGGATTGTGTAATACCTTAGATATAAATTCAATGGCTTTATTAACTAGGAGATTGATGAACAATCTATCTACATCAAAGCTAGCTAAGTGGCATCTTTCAATGTTAATTATTATAAATTTTTTCAAGGAAAGCAGAGGAATGAATTATGTGTGAAGGAGAGGTTAATCCAACGGCTTCAGCGAGACTTGAAGCTATCTACTTCGAGAGTATGTTTTCATGAGAGTCACTACACGATATAATAGGTCGGAAGGGCGTTCCACTTTTGTGAGATTTCGACAAACCATAGATACAAGAAAGTGAGGGGGGGGGCTGAGAATGGAGGCTCCTTGCCGCCATGTACCTCGTCGAAACCACGAGGTCAAAAACAAGGTCAGACCAGTGAGCCAGGACCGTTGGAACAGTCAGAATATCAAACTGCTTTCCCTGATAAGAATTAAGCAACATCAAAATGCATTATCTAAGGGATATTCAAATAGTGCTTTGGCCGTCCTCAGGCTTACGATGGGTCACCAAATTAACTGTTTAAAAACAGATACTATAATGCAGATAAATGAATATATTTGCAGAAAATATTTCTTTGTATAAATACGGTGTCTCTATTTTATAAGCCATTGTGAGTTTTAAAATGTTAAGATAACGAAAATACTATCTCCAAACAATTTTCTTTTTCCCTAGGTGGTATAACCAAATTAATATATATATATATATATATATATATATATATATATATATATATATATATATATATATATATATATATATGTATATATATATATATATATATATATATATATATATATATATATATATATATATATGTATATATATATATATATATATTAACTAATTATCATTTATCTATCCTAGACCCGAATAAAATCATTAGAAGCCTATTTTTCTCTTTTCCGCATCTACTTTTTCTACTCCGATTTTGGGCCTTTGGCTGGAAAATAATAAATCCCTTCGCGTTGGTTGCAAACAACGGAACTCTAACCGATTCTGCAGTTTCGTATATTTATTTACAAATAAGAGGACATCGCGGGGAGATAACGGAATTCAACGTTAAGTATTATGACAAGATCTTTGGTGAGAAAAGGAGATAATAGGAAAATCTTTTAGGAAATGGGTCGTAAATATTTCTTATTATAGCAGGAAAAGCAATTAATGAAAACGAAATTGCTGACATAATTATTTGTGCTATTTTTCTTAAAGAATTTGAATAAACGTAATTAGAGCTTGGCGATAACAACATTTGCGATTATTGCAGGGATGTAATGGGAAGATAGGAGAAAACTGGTTATACACACAGGAAAATTTTAACCAAGTAAGAAAGAAAGCAAAAATAGCAAAGAAATATGTAAGACTAGGAACTGATTTAATTATTAAGAGTCGTATGTCATTCAGCAGTTCTTTTTAGTTAACTTTAAAAATTTAGGTTGATATTACGGAAAGCATGTCGCAAAAACCTCGTAAAATTATTACATCTTACTGCGTGTGTTTTAAGTTTGATTTTCTTATTGCCTAAGCGTTTTGGTAGGGAGCATTGTCTCATGGAAATCTATCTCATTTGTTGGAATTGTGAGATGCAATTTCTGGATAGATGTCTCTAAAACTTGTAACAGCATGTCTCTAAGGGTAGTCGAGGTCATCCTTTCCTGGCATACAGATATCGCCCCTAGCCCTGATGAAGCCCTGAAATACAATACCGTGATAGAACCACCTCCTTACTTCAAAAATGGAACCACAATCCCAGTGTGGAAGGCCCTTCGTCTTAAGCAAGTAACACAAGAAGTTAGGAAGATCTGCGAAATTGTTATCAAATATAATTTTTTTAATAATTTTCTTGTCAGATAGATTTAAAAGTGAAATTACATAAATTAAATGGAAAATAACAATTAAATAGTTTTTTATAAATATTTGATAATTAATTTGATCTGACCAAAACACTTAAGATCATCGTTAATATATTCAATATATGTAATTGTCGTAGAATGACTCCCGACGATATACCATATATCACTATTCGTTGAGGGAACTTCCTTAATTATCTTTAGAGTGCGTTAATGTCTGGCGGCTGATATTATGTATCTTCGATAGCTTAAGAAGTGCAACTGAGCTCAAGGATAATAATATTGCTATCATTAATAAAATAGAGTTTTATTAATAATAACTATATTATTATCCTTTAGCTCAGTTCCACTTATTAAGCATATCGAAGATACATAATATCGGCTGCTAGACATTAACGCACTCTAAAGATAATTAAGGAAGTTCCCTCAACGAATAGTGATATATGGTATATCGTCGGGAGTCATTCTATGACATATATATATACTATTTAAATTTGGTATCAGGTGTGTAAGGTTTAACGCTATATCTTTGCAAACACTGGTCTCAGTCGAGTAAAGCATAGTGTTTGTTATTCGTTATAATAATAGAGTATAGAAGTTCCCTTTTGTTTTAACGATTGCTATCCCCCTTTTTGAAACTTAAGAAGCTGGAGTAACTCAAGGAACTGTTATAATAATTTGTTTGTGTTTTTTTTGTGATTTTAGTCAGTGGTTATTTAGATCGAGAAACCAAGTACGAATAGGTCATTGCCCATATTTAGGTAGGCTAATTTCTCTAGAAGGCATAATTCTTGTTAAAAGGAATTTTAGTTGGTTAACTATTGCGCCCCTACGTGCAAAGATGACTCAGGTTGAAATCTTTAAAGCGCAAGGAGAGTCCTTGGGACTTTCCGGAAAAGAACTAATTAAGTACATTCAAGAGGAACGGATAAGACTAGCTGAGCTTCACCATCAGATTGAATTAGCTTGGATTGAATCAGAAATACAAAGAACAAAAGAAGAAAGAGAAATACAACGAGAAGAACGAGCAAGAGAAATCTAAAGAAAAGAACGAGAAAGAAAAATACAACGAGAAGAACGAGAAAGAGAAATCCATCGAGAAGAAAGAAGGAAGGATTCGCCATCCGTCCCCAAAAAGCTGACAAAGTTTCCGAGCCTCGTAAAACCCCAAAACTTCTTTCCCCAAAACCAACAACGGGACTCCAAACCTCCCGTTAAGATTTCTCCTCCATCTCTCTTCCCGAAGCGACCAATAATATGCTTCACCTGTGGTGTAGAAAACCACATGAGCTGGAATTGCCCCCAAAATTCTAGGCTTAAAAGCGGACCAGCCCACCAAGTTCACCAGATTAATACAACCCCGGCTCCCCCGGTGGTACAGACCCAAGCAGAAAATTCTCCCCCTCCGTCAGGCCACCAGGTAAAGTTGATTTTTGATAAAAATTTATCGGGAACTTTGAAATATGAGGAGGGCAGCGTGGACGGCTGCCGAGTATCGACTCTCGTCAGGGACACAGGATGTACGTGTTTGATCGTGTCCGACGAACTCCTCCCAGTGGCCTCTAATGACGAAAAATTTGCGGGGGTACATGACCACCTTGGGCGGGCGAACCGATTCCCCGTCGTTAGATGTTACCTGCAGTGTCAATATTATAATGGCTGGGCTGAAGTCAATATAGCACCCATACAATTCTGTTCCGTACTTATAGGAGAGAGCCCCCAAGTAAGTTTCGACCCTGTGTTTCAGGCCGCCCTTCCTCGAGGCCGAGATAAGAAAGAAGCCCAGGAGCCCGTCCCCATCAGAACCCCGATACCATCTGATTTCTCGGAAACCCTTAACCAGGACTTTAGGACGGCACAAAAGGAGTGTGAATCACTAACACCCTTAGGTGATAAGGCCCCAGACAAGGACACGGAGACTGTCCGTGGACTCCAAGAAAAAAAGAACCCCCAACGCGCCCATGGAGATACCTTCGTAGAACTGGACGAAACATCGGCGCTTGAAGAAGATTACCCCGCGGAGTCCCTTAATGTAATCCAGACAGTGTGCATCCAACCTGATGCCGATTACCCTCCTCGTTCCCTACCAGGTGAGTCTTGGGAACCCTCTGACCTGGATATTGACGCGCAGCTGACACCACATCAAAAGAGTCAGCTACACGAACTATTTAAATGGAGTCACCATTTAACCACCCTATTAGCTCTTTTCGAGCGACTGCGCGAAAAGGGCCTCACCATTAGCCCCCGCCTATGCCATTTTGCCTACGTAACCATAAAATATTTCGGTTTCAAAATAGGACCAAGCAAGTTAGGTCCCCAAGAGAACAAGATTAAGGCAATCGCCGACATGTCCCTCCCGATTACAAAGAAGCAATTAAGATCGTTGCTAGGATCAGCTTCTCCCTTTCAGCGATTTGTTCCGAATTTCGCTGAAATTTCGGCCTCCCTCAGCCCCCTTCAAAAAAAGAATTTCCCCGATCGTTTACGTTGGAATGATGTCGCTGTTTCCCATTTTAATCAGCTCAAGAGTAAGTTCATTTCTGCCCCCATGTTAAAGTTGCTCAACCTGGAAAAATTCTTTGGGATTAAGACAGACGCGTCCAACGAGGGCAATGGAGGTGTACTCCTTCAATACGAGGATGACGGCACGAGACATCCAGTTGCATATGCTAGTCGTCAATTATTACCACGCGAAAAGAGATATGCCACTATAGAAAAGGAAGCTCTATCAATTATCTGGGTCATAGACAAATTCAAGATGTACTTGATAGGTAAAGAATTTTAGATAGGAACCAACCACCGTCCGTTAGCCTATATTAGGAATGTGAGACACTCGAACGGCCGCATCATGCGCTGGAGTTTACTCTTGCAAGAGTATTTGTTTAAAATAAATTATATAAAAGGTTCCGATAACCAGGTCACTGACGCCCTCAGTAGGAATGCGTTACCGAATAGCGTAGAGTAAGTGTATTCATAGGATTAGTATCTCCATGTAGGTATATACCGTCTTGTACGACTTAAATTAAGATTCTCTTGTAATATAATTAATTAATGTATATGTCTGAATTAAGTAACGCTCAATGTCTAATTTTTTTCGTATGTATATATATTTGTACCCATTAATTTACGTATAAATTATTTTGTCCCGTATGTACTAATTTAATATCATTTCATTGTTCCATGCCCTTTTTTTTCTTTGATTAAGTTGTACTAAAGGTTATTTTACCCTGTAATCTGAAGATCAAAATAATCATATGTATTGAGGTAATACTAGTTAGGTGCAGGAAGGTACGGTTGGTACAAGAAAACGAGTTCCCCACAACGGAGCTCTATCGTTGTCCCTTCTCTCTTTTTTTTTCGAAGTGACAACTTACCCCGGAATGGAGGGGTGTGATAGAACGAGTTGAAGCTGCGTTAATTTCAACTTCTATGACATATTATTTAAAACCACGATGTTGCCCACGTGCATCTTCGATTCGAAGCTTGGCGCCTTATCGCAGCCACCGGATGTCAATGTTTAAACAAGGAGGTTATCGTCCCCCCATTCGCCCTCATACGCCGACCTCGCCAGATTGAGTTAGGCTTATGGGCAGATAAGGCATTGTTCACAGGCTCGGCTGTGCGTTCCCTCGAATCTCCCACTCCATTGTCCCCCACGCCAAGGAGATGTCCTGGCTATTTATATGGAAACTTTACCACTAAGATCAAATTGGAGATCCAGATTTTTGTCGCGAAACATCACCACGACCCTCTCTCCCTTTGTGCTCTAAGGGACCTCGACCTCGAGATTCACCATCACTTGTCCAGAAGGAGGACAATATTCCTTGAGTGCCAAAGGTTCGAGCCTTTCGTGACGCCATGTCCCCAAGGCTTCACCCTTGTGTTCAGAAGTGAACAACTTTGAACAGCCATTGTTCTTTTGAGTTCTTCACCAAGAAACAGTTCTCACTCTTCCCCCTTGTTGTTCAGAGGAGAACAACATTAGAACAGCCATTGTTCTTGAGCCCGTAGACAAGAGACGGTTCTCTACCCCCCCTGTTGTTCAGAGGAGAACAACATTAGAACAGCCATTGTTTTTGAGCCCGTAGACAAGAGACGGTTCTCACCCCCCCCCTGTTGTTCAGAGGAGAACAACATTAGAACAGCCATTGTTCTTGAGCCCGTAGACACCAGACGGTTCTCACCCCCTTCCCTTTGTTCAGAAGAGAACAACGTAGAACAGCCGTTCGTCGAGAAACGGTTCTCATTCCCAAGACGCCACGTCAGGATCTTTATATTCCCCCCCCCCCCTTCGGCTGGAACTCGCCAGCGGACCGAAAATTCCTTCAAGCCACCTTCCACTGCACCACTAGTGTAAAGTTACGTAAGCCAAACGTCACCTTTGAGTACTTAACCCTTTTGTCAATTCTATCCTGTGCTTTAAATGGTTTATCGAACCATCCCATCTCTTTAACTCTATATTTGTTTTACCTTTTTAAATCCTTTAAATCCTTAAATTAGCCCGAGTCTCCACGACTCTTTCCATTCTCTGTTTATGTCAATATTTTCCGTGTTGTGTTTGTTGATAGTTATTATTAATAAAACTCTATTTTATTAATGATAGCAATATTATTATCCTTGAGTTTAGTTCCACTTTTTAAGCATATCGAAGATACATAATATCGGCCGCCAGATATTAACGCACTCTGAAGATAATTAAGGAAGTTCCTTCAACGAATAGTGATATATGGTATATCGTCTGGAGTCATTCTACGACAGTAATCATTTGGCCAATGAGGATTCTATTTTCTGTTGGCTTCTTTTCGCCTTAGAACCTTTTAGCCGTTGGCCTTTAATTCTCTTTCGAACTATTTCTGGGGACATTTTTTAGCTTAATGGTTCATTGATCTCCCTCGATAGTTCAGATTTTTTTCTACGACACGGTGTATAACCTACTGATAGATTTGTATACCTTAGTTGTTGTAAAACGTTTTATAGCATTTTACTTGGTCACCTGACTTCATTTCATAATGGTTTGGATAGCATATGGCGAACATTATATATATTTTTTTAATTCATACCTGAAATACTTGACCTCGGGGAGGTTGGATTTTTGCTCTCTGTGCTTCTGTAAGTTCTTTAGTTTTAGTCATATTTCTTATATATAATAATAGAGAATACAAAATAAAGATATATTTTAGCTGATTATTGTTACATTCTGATGTTAGAAAACTTACCATTTTATTAATTACCAACCATTTAGTAAAGTCGTCAGTAATCAAACTTATTAACTAAGTTTTCAAACATATTTCCAAATATCTACAAATATACAGCTATATAAAGATATTATTTTAATTCAGAATTAGATCTACACATAAGACTTTTTTTTCTTTAAAAAATTCATTTATGCTGTATTTTTTTGTGTTTTGCCAATATATTAAATATAATAGGTCTTTAAATCTCATGAGTGATCTCAGAATTAACGCTGTATTGTATTCATGTTTATTATAAATTTCTAGATTTAAATAATCGAAAGGAGATTTGTTTTATAACATTTGGCATAATAAACTCGAATTGACGTACCTGCTTGTATACATTCAAAAGTTGTTCGTTATTAAAGAAGATATCAAATGTTTCACGATTGGGACAATGGATTCCTCACGACCTTACAAAGGTAAAGTTGCAACATAGACTTAACATTTGTTGATCTTCCTCTATCAACTAAAACTAAATTATCTATAATTACCCAGGCTAGAGGAGACGAAAACTTTGTCATTTTAAAATAAGATAAAACGGCAAAGACAATTGATTGGTTGGGGGGGGGGGGAAACAAATAACCCATTCGAAACAGGGGCATCAATCAGAGAAGATTTCTTTGTGTGTTGGATGGAAAATGAGTGGCATAATCCATTTGAAACTTCTTAACCAAAATCAGTCTAACTTGCCGAGTGGGGCCGTTTACTTGTACCACTTGACGAACGAAGGCACTGCCCTTGTAACCCCTCCAGGTTATTTTTTTCTGCATGTTTTTCGGAACTACCGTGGAGGGGGGGTTGCACTGATTTCCAAATCAACCTTCTCCCTGAATCTTTTTCCCTCCCCCACTCTTTCCTCATTTGAGCCTCTCATTGCTGCCTCACGTGATGTGCCCGCTCTGACTATTGTAGTTTTTTACCGCCCTCCAGCTTGTCTTCGGCCTTATTTCTCGATAAAATTATTATCCTACTCTTCGACCTATCCTTTATTGGTTCTTTCCTTATTCTTGGTGACTTCAATCTTTCTAGCCACAATGAAACTTTTCGCGCATTAATGACATTATCGACCTCTTCTCTCTTGCACAACATGTGTCATCTTCAACACAGATACATGGTAATATTCTTGACTAAGTCATCTCTAACCTCCATATATCTAATCTAACAGTAGATGACCTTTCTAATCCGATTTCTGATCACTTCTTGGTAAATTTTAAATTCTATATTCTCTTCCACCTCCCTAATCGCTCGTCCTGAGATCCTACTTATTTCCAGGGAATATCGTCAATTGATACTCCTTTTCTCTTGAGCGATGTTGTTTCTGCCCTACCTCCTATTGATACTACTGCTTCACCTGACCAAACCTCAAACCTACTGCACCAATCATTTCTTGCCTGCCATGACGTGCACACCCCAACTTATTACTCCTTCTTTAAAGCGCCATCACCGCGCCACTTGGTTCACCATGGAACTCCTTCGTTCAAGGAGATCCTTAGGTGCCCATGAAGCTGCCCTTGTTACATCACGATCCCGTGGGCAGGACACGACCTCTTTCTCACTTGCCTATTGCCTTGCTACTTCGACTTATACTTCCAAGTTAAAATTAGCACGTGAGGCTCATTCACGCAAACTTTTGTCTGAGAGCAAGAATGACTCTCGGACTATCTTTCGTCTCCTCTCTCGTCTTTCTTCGCTTATCCTCACTATCCCTACACTATGGAGTGCAATGTATCGGAATGAAGATTGCTTCAACCGGATACAACAAGCACGTCGAAGAGAGAATCACCAAGGCCACTGCTGCAGTTAAAACTCTATACATGCTCAGAAGTCTTCTTAAAACAAGTAAGAAAAAGATCTACAATGCACTTGTAAGATCGACGCTGCTATAACCCGCTTCTGCCCTCTCATGTGTCTCGAAGACACAAAAGAGAAGGCTACAACTAGTGCAGAATAAATATATGTACCTGAATACAAGTACATACAGGCAAGAGAGAAGACGCCAGGAAGAGCTGCACCGGGAGGTCGGGATAAGTCCCATTAACATTGGCATTGAAAAAAGGACAAAGAATATGCAGGAAATGGTTAATTGAGAATCGGAAGACGAGATCGTCTAAATGATTAACCTAAAACAGTAGAGACATAAGTTGCACCAGATTTCCAAGCCCCGCTGGGCTTTTAGCTGGTGGAGCAGAAGTGCTGTTCTACGCATGAGAATAAGAATGTTTTTACCCAGACCAAAGAAACCGACCTTGAAAAAAGATTACCCAATTATGAAACCTTACTGATCTTTACAAGAATTCACCGATAAAGACCCCAAAATACCAAAGAAGCCATCCCCCCCAAAAAACAAAAGAAACAATTTACACTCACTCCATAATATACAAAAAAACAAAGACACTAAGCACAACACTAAAGTGATTAGAGTAATTTATTACCACAACAGCAAATGATCATATAATACAAAAGAACATTATTTTTTTCCAAAACAAATGGTTTGAACGCCATATTATATAAAATAAGTCAAAGACAACAAAGTAACAAGAAAACCAAAAGGAATATTTAAAAAGCGATAGACCTGATCACCAGGCTCTTAGCATCTCTAGGGGTCCAACCACACTTCTTTCTCTTTTAACCACTTTTCCATTTTCCGCTATCTGACCCCACACCCTTTCTTTATCCCCTACCCACACCTACACTCTTACAACACTTCAAATTCAATTCAGTCTGACTATTTGTCGCTCCGATCTAGTTCTCTGTCAAGGGAGGCAAAGGAAAATAAAGTTTGAAACCGTGCTTCTTTTAATGGCAGTCAACTCGTAGACACCGAGATGTCGGGAGTATGGTTTACGGGTAAGGTTGCAGGTCAATAGCTGGTTTCATTATCCGAATAATGACGGCTTTCTATATCCGCAATCTTCTGCGCGTTTGGAGTCTCAGGATGATGGATGGGCCACTTTTCAGTTTTTCACGGGTTAGGGTAGTTCAAGATTGCGCGATTAAAAAACACGCCCACTCTTAAGGCACTAACTCGCCCTCTCTTCCCCTCACCATTATCACTCTTCCATCACTCTATCTATAGGAGAGAAGAGGGTGAGTAGTAGAGGAGATAATTAGATAGAGATGTAGGAATATATATACGAGAGGCGGTAAATAATTTTTGCAATTTAGATATAAGGAAACTGAGATATGAGGAAAAGTGTTTTATTATTTTTCAATATAACTACCCTCGACTTCAATGCACTTGCGCCACTTCTCTCTGAGGCTTCGAATTCCCCACAACCAGAAATATCCCGACTGCTGTTCAAATAATTCCTGAACGGCGAGCTGGACATCTTCATCGTCCCCAAACCGGTGTCGACGCAGTGCAGCCTTGAGTTGGCGGGATAAAAAGTAGTCGGTAGGGGCCAGCTCTGGATTGTAGGGGAGATGGTTGAACTCATCGAATCCGCACTCACGCAGGGCTGCTTGTACAACTCTGGCCTTGTGGACTTTGACGACATTGAAGTCGTTCATGTGGCGTGAGGTTTCTAAGGACCCAACGGGCAGAGACCTTGGTCATGGCCAAATTGTCGTGGATGATGATTATAACACTTCAATGTGATATTCGAAACTCTCACTCAATTTTTTCGACCTTTACCCATCGATTTTCAAGGATCATTCTCTTCACACGGGCCACATTGTCCTCGTTGGTCACGTCTGACGGGCGTCCTGGACGGGGGTCATCTTTAAGGGACTCACAACCATGACGGAATCCCTTATTACAGCGAGCAATGGTTGCATAGGAAGCGGCGGTGTCGGTGTACAATGCAAACATGCGTTCCTGGATCTTTTTTGCATTCTTGCCTTCCTTAGTAAAAAATTTGATCACTGCGCGGTGCTTAAACTTCTCCCTTGTTGAAATATTTGTGACTAACGATCTGCGATCAGCTATTACTTCTTAAATATACGAGGCAGGAGCGTGCGGCTGCAGGTCCTGACTTGTCATACCTTGTCCTAACACCCGCACAAACAGCCATCCCCCTTCCTCTGTTTGCCCTACTGATTCGCAAAACTCATTGACCGCCCCTCGTGAGTGGAAAAAGTAACAACAAGGAAAGAAGTTACCCTAGAAGACCTTACGGTCCATTCACGGAGGGTACCTTTGGACTAGCAATCGAGTGGGCACATGGCTGCTCAATTGTTTTGCGTCCCTAAACGGCCCTTTTCAAGACCTTGTCTAGTCTTGACTTGAACTGGTCAACAGATTCACTGTTGACAACTTCAACGAGAAGTGCGTTCCACTTACCGCAGATACTGTAAGTGAAAAAATTTCCACACAGATTGCGGTTGTAACGCTTCAGTTCAAGTTTGAAGCCGCAATTGCGCGTTCTGTTCTCACTCAGTGTGAAAATATCCCGGTAGTCAACATTGTCCAACTCTCGAAGTATTTTGAAAACTTTGATGAGCTGACCACGCAGTCTACGGGTTTCCAGCGAGAACAGATCTATTTCCCTTAGTCTATCCTCATAACTTTTATGTCGGATAGAGGGAATCAGCTTGGTTGCCCTGGCTTGTACGCGTTCCAATCTCGCGATGTCCTTTCGCAATGAAGGACTCAAAAATTGTACGGCATACTCCAGGTACGGCCAGACAAGTAAGTTGTACAAGCACAGTACAATCTCCTGATTCCGATAACCAAACTAGAGCTTAATATCGCCTAGCATCCTTCGGGCCTTTTTCTCCGCTTTAATGCACTGTTTCGAGAACTTGTGGTAATTAGTGATTGTTACACACAACTGAGATTGGGGGTTTCTGTGGCCGATATGCATCACTTTACATTTTTTTACGTTAAAAGGACTTTGCCACGTGGCCGACCCCTCCCAAATCTTCCCAAGATCTTCCTGCAGGCGGGCAGTATTTCCATCCTTTACAACGTTCATACCAAGCTTGGTATCGTCGGCAAATTTAGAAATCTTGGCAACCATGTCACCGTCCATGTCGTTGACGTAGATAATGAATAGTAGTGGTCTCAGGACAGAACCTTAAGGCACCCCGCTAGTAACGGGCAGCCACTCAGAAGCCTGTTCATTCACCACCACCCGTTGCCTTCTGCAACTTAGCCAGTTCTGGATCCAGCCGGCTACCTTTCCGTCTATGCCCAGCTCTTGCACTTTTCAGAGAAGGCGGCGCTGTGGTACCTTATCAAAGGCTTTTTTAAAGTCTAAGCATACCCCATCCACTGTCTTGTCTCGATCGTGCTCACTGAAAACGATGTGGAAGAATTCCACAAGGTTCGTCAGGCATGACCTTTGCCTTCGTAAGCCGTGCTGGGAACTCCTCAGTAGCAGGTTTGACTCTAAATACGGCGTTATTTTGTCCAACATTATGCTTTCCATGAGTTTACCGACTATCCAAGTCTGACTGATAGGTCGGTCGTTTGACGGTTGGCTACGGTCTCCTTTCTTGAAGATAGGAGTCACTTGAGCATCACGCAAGTCTCTAGGAACGCATTCGGTCCAGATTGACATGTTCAAGCTTGCGCTCAGGTGTCGTGACACTTGATCGCGCACTTCTTTCAACACTTTAGGTAGAAACCCCTCCGGGCCAGGTGACTTATTCGTCATTAGGTCAGTGATATTCTTTTCGATTTCTCCTTCGGTGAAGTCCATATCCTCGAGCTTTTCCGCCGAGTAGGAATCCGTTGGCTGGGGGATGGGACCACACTCTTCAGTAAACAATGAAGAGAAGTAGTCGTTGAGGAGGTTAGCATTTTCTGCATCTGAATGCTTTAATGCCCCCCCTCATTTCTCAAAGAGCCAATCCTTCGACTGATTGGTTTACGGCTGTCTCGCCACTTGGAGTTCCTCAGTACGCTTGGCCGCCTTTATGCTGGACTTCACTCTCCTGGCTAGCCTCCGGTATTCGTCAAAGTCACCCGAGATCTTCGATTGCCGGTACACATTTCTCTTTTCCCTAAGCAGTTGGCCGATTTTTCGATTAAACGACTTTGGTGAAACATAAGACCGACGGAGGCATTTAAAAGGGATGAAACGCGATTGAAGACTCATGAATGTGGTTTTGAAACTATTCCACGAGTCTTTAACGGCATCGCACACTTCTAGCCTAACATCAGTCAGTCCAGCACGAAGGCTTGCAAAGACTGCTCTTCTCAAGTCAAGTTTCCTTGATTGACTGGCAACAGACCTTACCTTCGGGATCCTGACGCTAAATCTAACTAGCTGGTCATCACTGCCACCGAGCTCTTCGCCTACATAGAGATCCTCAACGATATCATCGTCATAGGTGAAGACCAAGTCGAGAAAATTGTCTCCTCTCGTCGGTTCTCTGACCCATTGAGTAAGGAACTCGTTGTTGGCGAACTGAAGAGTAGCGCGCTCTCGCCACCGGCTGCTCTGGTTTCCTAGTCAACTTGGCTGTTGAAATCGCCCATAACGACGCACACTCTGCCTTGAACCAGCTTACCCAGCAGCTGGTACAGTTCCCTGTCCTTCTCAACGGGTTGGAAAGGGGCGCTGTAAAGCAGCAGGGTCCTGTATCTGACAGCACCGATCTTTAGTTCAACGCCTAGGAGCTCGTGGTCGGATATAACGTTGGAGTTCGTAGATTCGATTGTATCCTTGACATACAACATTACACCGCCACCCTCTCTGTCTGTCTGTCTGTCTGGTAAGAGGGGAATGGGAGATGAAGGAAAGGGAAGTAGGAGGGAGTTGAGTGGAGCAAGGGGGATAGGAGATGGGGGAAGGGGTGTAGGAGGAGGTTGAGTGGGGGAGAGAGGGGGGAGAAAGAGGGCAGAAGAATGAGGGAAGAGGACGAGAGGAAAAGGAGGAAAAGAGAAAGGGGGAGAGGAGCAAAAAGAGAGAGGGTGATAGAGATGGAGGGAACAAGGTGGGAGCATAGAGAGTTGGAGGAGAGGGATGGTTTAGATAGGGAGATGGGGGATAGGGGACGGGGGAGATGGTAGGGGATCGAGAGTGGGGGAACAAGATGGGAGCATGAGGAGTTGTAGGAGAGGGATGGGAGAAGGTGGGGAGAGGGAGATGGGGGAGATTTAGATTTTAAAGGGGAAGAGAAGAGAGCGGAGAGGAGGATAGGGCAGTGTGGAAGAGATGAGAGTAAAAAGAAGGGAGATGGAGACGAGGGTTGGGGTAGAAATAGGGAAGAAGGGGGGAGAGAGAGTGTAATATGGAGAGGGAGAACAGGGTGGGGAGATAGAGAGTTGGAGGAGAGGGACAGAGGGGTGAGTGAGGGAGAGGGGCATGGTTGAAGATTTAGAATGGGGGAGTAGAAGTGGGCATAGGGGGAGATGGAGGAGGGGATACAGGGGATGAGGACGAGAGAGGGGACAGAGGGAAGTGAAGGAATGCACTAGAAATTCCTACCAATTTACTTGTCCACTTTAAGATTTTAAAAATATATTAAAACAATAACGTTCTAAAATACAGAGTTATGGAGTATATATATATATATATATATATATATATATATATATATATATATATATATATATATATATATATATATATGTATCGTGCAGGGCTGCTGCTATAGAGGTGAACCAAATTAAGGATAAAAGTAAATACCATTAAAACAGTATTCATTTACTCCGACGTTTCGGGATATACACGCCCATCCTCGGGTACTATAAACAAAAAAGTAATTTTTAAAAGGGCATATAAAATAAAAGTCAAACTAAATTGGAGATTATGAATCAAAACCAAAGAAGGCTGAGGAGGTGAAGAGAATTAGAAACAAAGTAATTGTTTTACGGTGTTGGGCAAATTATTGGTTTGTTTGGGAGTCAATATTGAGAGAAGGATTGTATTGCTAAATATATATTAATTCTAAAACCCTAGCTGACGAAAGGGGCTTGAGTAGAACCAGTTAATTTAAAATTCTCATTCCATACCTCAATTTATTTTCCTCTTAATCTATCCTTAGCCTACTCTACGGCCTACCGAAAATACACAAAGACTCTGTTCTCCGCGTCCCATTCTCGTTACTTATACCATGGCTAATTATAAATTATCCAAATTTTTAGTCCTTATGCCCTAACCCCTTTAGCCGTAATGAATTTTATATAGCAAATAGCTATTCATTTCCTGGAGATATCTCTAAACTTAATATCGACTCTCCTAATTATATTTCAAGTGTAGATATTAATTCATATTTACTTCAATCCCCATAAAATTCATATAGAGTTAGTAATGCGCAAGGCTTTCGGTTGTGGTACACCACTCTGTACCATACACTACTCAGATATTATGTCGGGGTGGCCTAATCACTTACTGTAACGCAAACCGTTAAAGGAGTGTTCGCAGGGATTAACGACTGACTATGAGGTTAAACTTGAGTCGTCGTGTTTAAAATCTTTAATAATCAGACAAAGTGCATAAATGGTTGGCGAGATTTACTTGAATAGGCCGATAGTATCGTATCGTTCATGGTTAGTTAAAGATGAAACAACAAAAATATAATTTTATTTACAAGATGGAAATAAAAATAAATAATGCCAAAGAGGGATTATTTAAATTGAAATTGTCTCTTGATAATTATTATGATAAGGGATTCTCTAATGGAATGAATTGATTAGCGTTAACTGGGCCTAGATCAAAAGGGTGATTTAACAATACTGATAATGGAGGGTGTTTCAGTCTTACGGGTCGTTGACTTCGCGGAAGGCCCTTTTTGCGATGAGGCGAGTGGGAAACGATCTGATGAGGCAAGTGGGGGTACGATCCGAAACAACCTTCTGATGAAGATAGACAATCTTCAAAGATCTCGTTCGATAGGGAATGTGGGAATTCTCCTGATTCCAATGAAAGAGGAAAATTCTTTTCCTCAAATGTAATCGATGGAGAAGTTATAAAATGACGGCGGAGAAAGTCTGCAGTCTGATGAACGCTGCTGGGGCGAGACGATAAGGACGGCCTTGATGTGCGTGCTGGACTCGTCGAACTACAGTAAAACCCGAGTATTTGGATGTTCGATACTGAGGGGGAAGGTGGAGTTTGGAGAAAGGAGTCACAAGCTCCAGACATCTAAATCCGGGGGCGAAGTCGATTCATCATTTAACAGTAATGTTCGAGAAACTGCGTCTCTTTCTCGCCTCGTTACCGGGGGGAGGAGGCTTGGGACGAGTTCGCGGGAATGGGGAATATTTTTCCATTGCGCTCAAGATTAAAAAATTTGAGAATGTTCGAACAGGAAGTGACATTGTCCATGGCGGGATACAATCGCACGTGGTCTCTAATAAAGTGTATTGCGGGGTCAGAGGTTGTTCTTTTACACTTCCCAAACTAACCTTCCATGGACTTTCCTACTTTCATTTTCGCTCTTTGTTAGAAAGTGTTGGTAACGATAATTACTTTAGATTTGATGGGGAAACATGCTGTCAGATAGATGGAGCTGGCATAGGTTCTCCCATTGTTCGGATTTTAATCGATATCTTCATGTCAATTTTGAACTAGAATTTTTGAAAAATGGTCAAAACTCATTTAAATCAATTTTTAGAGAATATATGTCAATGACACCTTCATAATCTTTAAATCAGAACAACAATCCATTAACTGCTTTACATACTTAAACAAGTAATGCCCACATTACAATTTGAACAAGAAAATGGACTTAAAATCTCCCTCTTATTTTTAATATTTTGATCTATCGATCGGGCAAATCTTTTCTTAACTCAGTTATCATAAACTTGTTTTACTTGGCTTGGTATAAATTACTTCAGTGGCTGTGATCTTCCTTACAAATTAAAAATAATAACTACTCTATTAAATCCAACTTTTCGATTACCATCGAACTTCTGAAGAATCCGAATTTTTAACTCAATATTTCACCAACATTGCTATCCTTTCTCGTTTAGATTAAATAAATATAAATTTTTTTTGAATAACATTCATTTTCCGAAATCACCAACAGCAATGTACTCCAAAATAAGCGATATTCTGGGTCCCGCCCAAATTTTCTAAATTATTAAAGAAGAATTATTTGCATACTAAATTTACTATTGGTTCTGTTAATAAGTTCAAATTAGAAATGTTTTGCAATTATAAGCATAGACACTTGCCCGAAAGCAGAAACTTTGTGGTTTATAATTTTAATTGACCTGGGTGTATCTAAGGGCAATACATGGGAAGCAGCGTTTGCTCCTTAAAGGAAAGAGTCTCTTGACATCTCGGGATTAGCCTTAGAACAGGTAATCCCCTTTGTATTAAAAAAAATTAGGCAATTCGCAAATATATTATCAGTATCAATTAAGAATTTTAAAGTATTGGGTTCTAGTCCAGACCCTACGTCAGGGAGGATCACTAGAATCACTATATAATATTAAGTTATACAATCCTTTTCTCAATTGCGACTTATCCTCCTACTCACTGTCAATTACGTAGTCCTAAACCAGCCAATAATTTGCCCAGCACCGTAAACCAATTAATTTTGTTTCAAATTCTCTTCTTCAACTTTTCATTCTGTATGGTCTGCTTTTTATGCACATAAATTAATTAGTGTTCATTTAATAATTTTGGTGGTTAGTGCTTTCTTTGATTTCAATTCATTACCTCAAATTTACTTTTACTTTTATTTTATATGCCCTGTATACAAATTCCTTTCTTTGTTTTATAGTATCGAAGATGGGCGTGTATAGCACGAAACGTCGGAATATATGAATGGTATGGCCGCGTAAACCTATGCCTCGTCCGCTCTGTGCACAGTCTTGTAGACTAATGGCGTTCTATATTTGGCTTTTCTGTTCGCATGCCTCCTGAAACGGAGGCGACAGGAAGAGCGAAAATGGCGTTCTAAAGAACAGTGAATCTGATGATTTTTAACGTCTGACCTCTTGATAAAGTTGGGAAGCAAAAGGTATGCAGTTAAAATACACTGGATAGAGCTAATAGAGTTAGTTGAGAATGGATACGAGCTGAGTTGAATTAGTGGTTGCTGTGTGACCAGCCATCTTGACAGATCTTTTTGTTTTATTTTATTCTTCGTTCTTTTATCTTGTCTACGTGGAGGCTCTCGCGCCTCTATTATTCTAATCTTGTTTTATTAGAATAATAAAAGTCAATGCCTTTGGATTTTACGTTGTTTGTTGTTTTATTTATTTTCTTCGCAAGATTAATAATAAATGTTCATAGGAGCCTGTTCTTCTTTTGTGTATGCTTTCCCGCTCAGTACATAAGTATGATGTTTAATTTGTCCCATATTTTGCATGCCTTTTGTGTAAGATTATACTTGTAGTCAGCAGATCTATTTCTAGATGGAGCTCTCTTTGTTACCTCTGCTCTCTTCTCATTTTCTTCATTATAATGTACACTCCGGAATTTTCTACTTTAGAAGGATAGCTGGGTAGACTAGGATAGATTTGCAGAGCGCATTGTATATTATTTTCTTATTTTTCTCTTTAGTCCTCTTCATTGATATAGTTTTGTTAGCTTTACCTTTGCCAAAATAATTCTCTCTGTGACGTGCTTACCTTATCAGTTCAAGGTGATTTTAAACCCGAGCAGCTTTCCTTCTTTTTCTTAGAGATATCGATCTTCATTTATTCTCACTGTTCATAACTTGCAGTTTTCCTTTTAGTATTATAATATCTTCCACTTTTGCTCAAAGTTGTTTATTTTCTCTGTGAGCCGCAGTTATTCTTGTAATAGTTGTCACGTTTGTGTATATAATATTAGATAATATGATTTCATCATCGGCGAAATGGATGTAATTCGTTATGTTTTAGATTGGGTTAGGTAAGTTCATGTTGAATATACTGTGCAGATTAGAACTTATGAATTCTCGGGGGATCTCAAATGTTGGCCCACGGTAACTCTTCACTGAGATATAAGTTGTGTGATCCGTTAGATTTTCCCAAAAATAATTAGTGAAAAACGGGACTAGTTTGAGTCTTGTGAACCTTACTCTAGACCGATTCTCCACACTGTATCAAATGCATTTTTCAGGTCTTTTAGGAATATCTCGGTATGATTCGTCTAGTATTTAGCTCCTGCACGGGTTTCGACTAGGATGGTTAAAGCCGTTTCTGTGCATCTGTTCCTTCGAAATCCGTGCTTATGTTGGGGCATTAGGATTCATTCTTTTTCGTGATTATAGTCTTTTATTTAACACCCTTTCCAGAAGTTTGACCAGCTTTTCCAACAGACATTGCCAGGTTTGTTGGGGGCTTGCCTGCTTGTAGGAGAAATAGGATTTTACCTTTTAGCAGTGCGTCGGGGACGTATCCCAAGTTGATCGTAGCATTGAACATTTGCACTTTTTTGTCGAAGAACACCCGATTCGCAAGGCTCTCTCTGCTTGCTGGCATAGAGTGTTTCTTTTAATTGAGTGAGAGTTATTTGCTCTAAACCCTGTTTTCGGGTTTCGTTGGGATTCAGTGTTGTTCGAGACTATCTTATGTCGATTGTTTTCGAGTCCTTTGACTACTCTTTCTTTATGTTCCCTGTCAAAAGGCCTCTTTCTTGTATGGGGAGAAATCAAATTCCTCTCTGCACTTTTCGCGAAATGTTGCTTCTATTTGATGTGTCACTTTAGCTTTTCCTGTTTTGCTGGATATTGAGGTTAGATCTGGGTTTTGTTTTTCCTCTTGTAATGTTTACAAGTGTGACCTACTGGTCACACCTGGTGCTTTTTCTATAGCTATGGCAGCAATCAATTCTTCTTTGAATTGTTGTTAGTGCACTCTAACACCACTTTGGGATCCGTTTCGTTCCATATCTTCTCTCAGCCTTATATATTCTCGTTTGTGGGTAGTTATTTGAGCTTTTCTGAGTAAGTGCGAAAGTCTTCTGTAGTTCTGTCTAGGGATATAACTCTTATCCGCTTCTACTAACACCTTTAGGATGTCGATTCCGAAGTCGATTTATTCAGGTGTTTCCTCTTTGGGCCGTCCTGTCAGAATTCGGCAAATTCCTCGGCGTTTCAGTTCAGGTCAGCGTTCTTGTAGTGCTTCCTTTGTGGGCACTACAATTGTATCTGGTCCAAGGATAGTGTCAGGATGATCATTTCGTGGTTGCTGGTCGAGTGTGGTCCTTTCTCTGAAAGTTAGTTATACTGGAATTCGGGGATGTCAATAAGGCGACAGGCTTAGTGGCTCTAGTCGTTCCGTTGTAAGTTGAGTATTCTGCACCGATTTGTTCGACTATACTTCTTACTAGAGTAACTAGGTTTCTACATACTATTATAAATGTTGCCTGGTATAGCCCGAGGCCCTGCTTCGGGCGTTAAGATCTCTAATGAAGTTTGACTGGTCATAGCCCCCCCAAAACCCCATAAACATGCAAAAAGGCAAAGAGTCCCTTATTGGGTGTTGGTAACCATTCATTATTACTAGCCTCCCTGTTAAAGTCTTTATATTAATTGCAAGATAGGCCCGTCCAGTTCTCGTTATTTTGAAAATTTATATCATTCCTAACCGCAATTGCAAAGCAGTCAAGATTTCGAGCAATTGTTGTCTTTATCAATACTTTAAAATTAAATAGTTTGATCGTATTAGTTTCTGGATCTATGTTGACTTGGTTAAGTAGCAATATTTTTTACGTCTCACCGTAAAAAATATTGATTGATTTTTACAGTCGAGACATGTCTACGACTGTCAATACACTAACAAACTCGTCACTTTATCTTTGTTCCCGAGTAATTTTCAGTTGGAACGCTAATATGAAGGGTTTCTTTGGCCTTCCTTACCATTCCAATTGCCGAGAAAATAACTTTAAAAAACGGGAGTAATTTTTGTTGTTGCTCATATTTACAAACTTTACACCTTTAAATTTATCCCAGCATGGTGCTCTTTTACTTTTTTCCTTTATTTCCTCGGCTTTGTTCTTCCTCTAGATCTAGAGATCAATTTGCGGGCAATAAATAGCTTTTTGTGCTTCTATTTAAGGGAGGGGAAACTTTGGCTTCCAGTCCGATTGCTCTTAGTTTTTCAGCGGCTCTTCCGGAAAGTAGTGTGTCTACATCTTTATCGCTTTGACAAATGGCGATGTATGTAATAGAGTAATCGATTAGTCTTAGTACATACTAGTTCAGCGTAGATTATTCTAAAGTCATTTTCTATCTGGCATTTCCGCGCCCTTACAGACACGCAAAGGACCACGTTTTGTTGCGTCCCTGGATTTACTTATTTGTTCCCCTTCTTACGTATTTTTTAAATTGAAAAATTCCTGAGAAAATTGAGGTTGAAAATAGATCAATCTTGCGGTTGTATCCTGTTGTCTATATGGGTTATTCCACTAGCATGTCAGGATCCATATACTGAATGCCTATTGCCTAGCCCTATCAGTTTGTGATCTCGCCCACACAAGTTTAAGGCTCACAGGAGTCTAACCTTTTTGGTGCTAACTTACAGGCTTCGCGGGGTAAGTTTCATGGTTCATACATGGCTCCGGAAGGAATAGCTACCTATCGAGAGTTAATCTTTCCTAACCAACACAACCTAATGAGGGTGGAGAGGAAAGGAAGATCATCTTTATATAGATATCAAGTTCTTGTCCTGTTTTGTCGTTATAGTTCTGTTCTGGGTCTTCTTCTTCTTGCAGTAATTTGAGTATTAATTTGGATTGTATATTAATTTTAGATTGCAGGACAAATTCTTCGTAAATAAGAGTGTTCCAACTGCCATCCGCTAATAATTTTTGATAAAAATGGGTTCTTTTTATGGAGAATTATGCAACATAGGAAAAATAATTTACACCAACGAGATGAGAGAAAAGTTTATTGCCTGAATAATGTCCAGAGTGGTAAACTAGTATGAAATACAATATATATATATATATATATATATATATATATATATATATATATATATATATATATATATATATATATATATATATATACCGGGTTGTTAGGAGTTTTTTCATACTTTCGTTTTTTTTATCTTTCGAGAGGTGTACGAAATATTTAGTTAAATACATTAATTCTACTTTTGCAGCATGTTTCTTTAACAGTTATTTTCTATTGTGTGTTGAAATGGAATTGAAAAAAATTGAGATCTCTGGTCTGCGGCAAACGGGGCACAATATGTAAGACATCGGCAAGTGGCTCAACGTCAGACCTATGTCCGTGTACAGAGTCATGGAGAGTCTCAGGAATGGGGATTACCCTCAAAAAAGAGCTAATTCTGGCAGACGTTCAAGTTTTCAACCGCTTGGTTATGAAAAAAGCCTCTGAATGTGCTCTGTCGTAGGTCAAGGTCAGATCTTTTATCTTCGATCCTCTGGGTCAAAGCAGAGGGAGAGCCATTAAATTTGGGGGGAATTTAAATTCCAGGAGTGCGTGGATATTAATGAATAAAGTAATAGTGAAGTTTGCTACATTAATATAACTTCTTAGATAGTCTGGGAATAGAAACTAGTGAAACTAAAATAAGTTTTACTATTATACAGAAAATTTACAAATAATATAATGGATCAGAAAAGTTACAATTTAATAGTCAGATGAACTCGATTAAGTCACTCCAGAGTCTATCTACTTTTAGAGATATGCTTTGGGATGTTTTCGGGGAGAGATAGATTGCAAAATCGGAATCGTAATCGCCACGTTTAACCTCAAGGATATAGATAGAGGGAATATTATGCCAGACCTGAACGGAGCCGATACCAGAATAATAGTCAGTTGTCGTTAGTCTAACGTTAATTTGGAGAGAATTCTTGCTATCGGACTCAAATGTTGCGGGAACTAAATCAAGACTTTGAGCGTAACGTTTAAGGGGTTGGCTCATACTAGTTTCTTGAGGCCTGCATCTGATATTTTATACGGGCTCGCTGGAAGTGACATACTCGAGGCCCGGAAGGGGGTTCCACTTTATCAGACGCAGTGCCGAAAGAAGTTAACCTTAGCTTGGTTCACACAATCTCGCAGAGCTTCCGCCGCTACCCTCGGTTCGCTCACTCCGTCCATCCTTCTTATAAATTGCCTGAAGTTGGATGGCATTCTAAGGGCGCTGCTCAGCGATTTCCGTCTGCGTGGCGATTTTTTCTCTCTATCTCTCTCTCTGTGAAATGCTCCTTAACTAAAATTAACTGATCTTAAAAGTAGTAGAACATCTCGCTGTGACGGTATCCAAGGCACTATCCTTATCCACTCAATGACGTGAACTTTCTTGGCAATCGAACTCTCTTCTTTTTTTTCTGCTGAAAAATATTCACAGTTGATCCAGGCATTAACGAGGAGAACTACCGCGTGGTAATTGGTGATGATGCTTGGCGTCGTATTACCAAGGTAGTTTGTGGCAGAAAAGGGTCTCACTGCGGCCGAGTAGAGGCACATTGTGGCAACGAGACTCCCTTCCTCGGTGAGAAAGATCAGGAAGAAGGCAAACTACCTCATTTAGCAGGACGGTGCCCAGACGCATATAGCAAAGAACGTGAACGAGAGATTGGGATCGAAAGTAAACTTGTGGCCGAAGGAATTTTGTCAGCTACAATAGCCACACCTCAATCCTTTCGTATATAGCGTTTGGGCGCATATCGAGGTCATATCATACAAGGTGCGCCTCGTTTTTTGGCCAGCATAGGAATGACTTCATTTACAACGTGTGCGTTGCCTTCACGTCAACCCTGAGCGCTTCTTGGCCACTGAAGGTTGATACATTGATTAATTAATATTACAACGTAAATCACATATATCTTATAACTATAAAAAGGTGTCTACCTGAATCAAATCTTTCATTTGGTTGTTGTTAAGAGCATCGTAACCAGTGTAATATGATATTATTGGCAATATATATATATATATAAATATATATATATATATATATATATATATATATATATATATAAATATATATATATATATATATATATATATATATATATATATATATATATATATATATATATATATATATATATATATATATATATATATATATATGCTAGGTAAGGGTAATAATAATGTTACTTAATCCTCTAGAGAAGTCTCCTGGAGTTCCTCAACCGTCTTCAGGAGCGTTACATATAAGAGAAAGCAACTATCCACTTCCCAAAAAAGGAAATTTTAAGAAGCCTCTTGTATAAGGTATCGTTTAACTTAAAGGAAAACGGAGAAAACGTGAATTTTAGCCGTGAATCTTTGGCTATACTAATTTTGGATCAATAGAAAAATTGTGATCTGAAATCAAGACGCCGTTGCCACATTGATTTTTTTTAAATGATTTGACAAATTTGGCAAGAGCATTCTTATTTAATGGGCCAATTTCTGGGAGCACGCTACTAAGATTAAAATTGAAATCTAAAAAAAAGCAGCCATGGTTATTTTTTTATAAATTTTGTGAACTTCGCCAATTATAATCATCATTATCATCATCACTAACTATAATTTAAGAAGGGGATTTTTTAGGGGTATTTGAATAAAAAAAAATTCGTAGTTTGGTTATGACTTATGTTTTTATCAAAGTTATTTCTAATAATTCTTTTATAATATCAAAAAACAAAATGGTGAATTTCAGAAAAAAATATAAGTATCGAAATTTTGTGAATTTTTAAAACCTTCAAAATATACAAATGGTGAAGTTCTGAAAATTTATTTTTCTATATTTTCTATTCTTCTATAACTACATTTCAGTAACATGATATATTGAAAGGGGAAAAATTTAGTTTAGAGTTCCTTTTTAAAATTATTATAATTGGCGAAGTTCAGGAAATTTATAAAAATTTAACTATGGCTGCATTTTTTTTGATTCATATTTTAATCTTAGTAGCAAAGCCATTGCCTGGTAATTTTAAAAAGGAACTCTAAACTAAATCAAATTATTCTTCAAATTCTGAAAAAAATTCCCTTCTTAATTTATCGAGTTAGTGATGATTATAATCCTAAACTCTAGAATCAGTTATATTCCTTCCCATTGTCTACCTCATAATTTCAACCAACCAATACTCGCCTCGTATCTTAAGTATGCGGGGTAAAGAATCTTATTGCGTGCTTTATATTTTCAAATTTTATTTTGATTTATTATTTCCCAGAACTTCAAACATACCTATAAATTTTTCAAATTTGCGCCAGTAAATTTGATTTCATTTATTTCTTTTTACCTTTGGAGATTTTTTGAAAATAGTAATTCCGTGTATCTTGTTTAAAATTGAAAAAAAAATAATAAATATGAATCAGTGAATAAATTTCGGGATATCTATCCTTATTAGTCTTAATTAGAAGATTCTGATTATGTTTTGAATAATGCAGATGAGAAATGTTAATTAATAGAGAGAAAAAGAGTTTTACTTTAATTACACAGGAGAACAATTTTAATCACATTTTCTGGCGACTTAGATTTATCTGCCAATTTTAATTCGTTTTTTCATGATTTCAAATTTATATTCCATTTTCTGTTTTCCCCGAAAAATGCTCTCTGGACGGAAAGAGAGGGTGCTTATAGAAAGCAAATAATTCACAGTACATAGTAGTAAGGTAGTAATAAGTGTTATTGTGCAAAATATTGACATTATTGTTTCTTTTTCCAGGTCTCATGTTAGAGTGATGGCTTCGTCAAGAAGAAATTGCGTTAATGATTTAGAAGCCTTCTGCTACGAGCACATAGTTGGTTGTTATATGCTAGTTCGTCAAAGGCGCAATATATCAAACTTTGTGATCCGCACTTATAGGGCATATTTTGATGTTCCTCTTGGCGATCAAGATTAGAAGTTGGCCCCACATGATGTTTGCCATAGTTGTGTGGAACATCTTCGTTCGTGGACGAAACGAAAGAGAAATGGTTTTCCTGTTGGAATCCCCATAATATGGCAAGAGCCGAAGGATCATGTCTGGGACTGTTACCTCTGTCTGGTTAATACTAAAGGTATTGGCAAGAAAAATCTGCAAAAGATCCACTACTCTAACATTCCCTCGGCGATCCGGCCAGTACCTTATTCTGAGAGTTTACCTGTTCCAATTTACAGTTTTATGCTTCCTCCGAAGAACAAAATGATATATGGACGTCCATGGAATGGATTAGAAGTCTGTGATTCATCCTCAGATGCTGAACAGTCATTACTTCCTCACTGTTTCAATCAAGAGGATCTAATGACATGATATGTGATTTGGCGCTCTCCAAGAAATCTGCAGAACTTGCAGAATCTAGGGTTGAGTAAAAAACATATGTTTGGCAGGTTGGTGCGTGTATCATATTTCCGAATAAGGGAGAGTACATTTGCTAAGTATTTCTCTGAGGACAAACAATTTTTAGGCTGCCACAATGTTCTTGTTCTGTTTACCAAGCTGGAACTTGGCACCTATAGCTCTGCTGAGTGGGGACTGTTTTTGGATAGCTCCAAGCGTAGCTTTAAGTTTGTCCTTTTGCATAATGGCAATAAATTTGGTGCATTTACTTTCGGTCACTCTGTCCATCTGCGAGAAACTCACGATGACATAAGAATAGTTATGGATTTACTTAAGTCCTATGAACACAATTGGATCATATGTGCAGACCTTAACATGGTAAACTTCCTCCTTTACCCACAGAAGGGATATACCAAGTTTCTATGTTATATCTGTATGTGGGACAGTGGAGCCCATGACAAACACTCGTCCCAAAAAGATTGGCCAGTACGGGAAACTTCGGAAGCAGGAATGCCAAACATTGTTAATGAGCCAATCGTAAGTTGAGAGAAGATCGTTTTCCCTCCACTTCATCTCCAACAGGGGTTGATGAAGCAGTATGTCAAAGCGTTGAGCACTGACAATGATTGTTTTCAGTACATAGTATGGGCGTTTCCTGCTTTGTCATACGATAAAATAAAAGCAGGAATATTTGATGGTCCCCAAATCCGAAGGCTTCTGAGTGATTCTAGATTCACGAACACCATGAATAAAAAAAGAGAAGGCAGCCTGGCTCTTATTTTCTGCCGTTGTTTGTAACTTTTTGGCAAACAAAAAAGCGCATAACTACGAGGATTTGGTTACTAATATGCTTTTAGCATATCTTGATCTGGGATGCAACATGAGTGTGAAGATGCATTCCCCAAATACTGACCTCGACCGATTCCCAGAGAATCCTGGAGCCGTGAGAGACGAACAAGAGGAACGCTTTCCTAAGGATTTGATGTCGATGGAAGAGTGCTACCAAGGTCAATGGGATAGACAGATGATGACGGACTACTGCTAGGCGATTAGAAGAAATCAGCCGAGAGAAGATTTACAAGAGAAAGAGTTACAAACGCAAATTTGTCCCCGATTGAAATCAAGAAGAGGTCCTTCAGCCTGATGTACAATCATTAATAAATTAGTATCTATTTGATTATAGTATTTGTAATCCTAATGTGTAATTTAAGTTTCTTGTCATATGCAATAAAATGTTTGTGCAAAAAACCCTGCTTTTTATAAATAAAGCAAAAGGATGATTCATAATTACTTCAAGGCATGATGATAGGCGTGATAAAATTAAAATTATTGTATAATATTAGTTATTGATATTACAAAATATTTGTAGCATATAGAGAGAATCTGATTTCAGATTTAAATTCAGTATGCTCGAATTAGGTAGGAAAGTGTAATTTTGTAAATTCACCAAATACATTGTTTCCCAGGGTCATTTAACAGATCACGAAGAAACAACCTCCACTCTTATATTTCTTCTGGAAATGAATATAATATCGTTCAACAAATTTCTCGTTGTGTACAATATATATTATCAATTTTTTTGGGGGGGAAAGGGAATAAAAGGGGCTTCAATGAAATAGATTATTCTCTATGTACATGATTGTTTCTCGTATAAATACTCAAATGAATATACTATAATATAAGAGCTACCAGCCCTACTGCATTAACTACAACATTGATTACTGCTGAAAATACAGATTTATCTCTTTATATATGTAATGAAGCAGAATTTCATCATGCTACAATTACTAAAAAATGGAATATATTCTCTATTAGGTGAAATTGATTATGTTTGTTTGTCTAACTTTGCTCTTGGTTTGATTGTTAGACGAAATTTCCCAATCGAATGTGCATTGTTTTCTATGGCTGTCTTTTATTAAATAAAAACAATCCCACTCAATTTTGGGCCAGATATTGAAGTATCTTTGTTTTACTCAGAAAAACGTTTAAAGTTTAAATTAATATCTCTTATATAGAATGTTCTTATTGATATAAATTTTAGAAGATCTTCATTTCTAATAAACATATATTTAAAAGGAAGACCCCTTTCTTCCTCAGCATGATACAAAAGCTATTCAATATATTATAAAAAGCCTGGAATTTTAGCTAAAGATATTAGTGTCTCTACTGGTGTACAAATGATTATGACTCCTTGATTGAAATATGGCCAAAATTTACATGTCGTAATTTATTTTTTCTCCTTAAATTTAAATGAAGCTAGCCAAATAAAAATTCAGCTTAGGTAATCAATGTGGCGGCCCCCCGGCGCTAAGCACGCGCTCTAAGAGAGAGCTATAGGCCGCGCACAGGTTGCAGACAAGAGGCTAATAGAGAACATAAGCTCGTCGACGTTGCTATGGAGGATTTTGTTGGCCTTGTCCTCGACAGGTGTTCACAGTTTGTTGTAGATAGGATTAAGATCGGAAGATTTTGGTGACCAAAATCACTTCTAAACCAGCTACTCTTTCATATACTTCACTTTTGCAAAACTCGGTATATATTATTTTATATTATTTGAATGACCAAAGATTTGTCTTTTCCATTTTTTATCAGAAATGTAGCGGAATAAGGCAGAAGGGCGACCGCATGCCCTTCTGTACCCACTTGGTCCTGAGATCACCGCATGGAGCTTTAAAAGCACGGCTGAACCAAGGTGAGGGCGCAACCTACGCCGTTATCACACCCCAGCTGTATTTTCTTAGAGCCGATTGCATCGTCTCCCATGGCCGCCTTTCAGGCAACACTCCTGCCTTCAGTCATAAGATCGAAGTTCGTCTAACATTCCCCGCAAAAGTTATCACAATTTACCTCCCGCCCCGAATGAGTCACCGAATTTTCCCCAAAATCGCACGTGTGTGTGGAGGCGGCAGCCAAAGCAACCAAAAGCCACCTCACCAGGCGTTTATATAATCCTTGGACTTATTTTAGTAATCAGCTCTAATAGAACTTCCCACCTACTACCGCCTCACCCCCGCGTGATCGGAGACATCAGCGATTTCGATTTAAGAACGAAGGCTAAATCGACATTCGTGAACTCTGCCATAGTCAATTGGCAAGTAGCTGACGAGGATTCGCATCTCCGAAGGCCATCTACGAGTGCTTCTTCATATGAAGCGAGAGGTAACCCAAATTCTCCCTTTAGCAGTCATCGCATCACAACTGGCCCTCTCCTGCAACGAGCACGTAAGCAATTGTAACCGTTGCAGCCTGCAGATTGACCCAGAATCTGGCTTACCCAATCGATCCATGCTTTGTGTGTGAGCCCCGGTTTAAAACCCCCTTTTAAATCAGCGACCTGAATCCGACAAAGTTACTCCCCTAATTAACTCACCTGTATCTCGCGTAGACATCCAACTCCGTCTGTAGGACCATTCCCTTTAAACCCAATATTTGTGTATATTTAAATATTATTTTGTTGTTAGTAAAGATATATTTTCGTGATTGTCTTTCTTTTGCAATCCCAACTTGCACTCGGAAATATTTGTTTTAAAAGTACCTCCAAATTTAATAATATAACATACCTACTAGACTCATAACAACTTCCCCATTCACTAACGGTCTTTAACCAACTTCGGCCTAAAGCCCCCAAAGCAACTACGTATATATATATATAGGGTGTGAACAAAGTCTGGGTACATAGGGGATAAATACATACCTTTAGAACAAAACAATTTTATTTAATTATAATGTTAAGAAATGAAATTTTCAATAGTATTTCCATTATTTGCAATGCATACTTCGATGCGCCTTGCTAAATTCTGGTGAACTCGATTGAATAGGTGTAAATAGCCGTCGATTTTAGCACACTGACTGATAATGCGTTTTATCAAGTGGTTTAGATTTGCAATCTTCATTGAGTAAACTTTTTCTTTTAGCATACCCTAGAAAAAGAAATCAAGGGAAGAAAGGTCTGGTGAACGAGGGGACCACTCCACATGACCTCTTCGTCCAATCCAATGAGGAAAAAAGCCATTCAGCCAATCTCTAACATTTGTAGCAAAATGTCCAGGGGCTCCATCCTGCTGAAACCAATCTGGAAGTCCCTCGCCTAGGCGCTCAATTTGAAGCATTAATTTGTCTCTCAACATGTTCAGATAAGTCTCACCGGTTACATGTTCATCAATGAAGAAGGGTCCTTGCACATGAGCTTTCCACAAACCACACCACACCATAAACTTTTGGCAGCCTTGCTGTTTGGATGGATCCATCCAATGTGGATTTTCTTGAGACAAGTATCGCAGATTCTGTTTGTTGACTTCACCATTAACATTAAAACAAAGCTTCGTTACTGAACAACAAAAGGTCTTCAGTAAAATTTATATTTTTATCCAATTTATCTGAAAACCATTCGCACATCTGCATTCGTCTATCGGGGTCGTCTTCATTTAAGTGATGCAATATCTGTAATTTGTACGGATGGAACTTTTGCTCTACCAGAGTTTTGTGGATAGTTGACCTTGGAAAATCAAACTCTATGGATGTCAGACTAAGTGATTTCTTTGGGCTAGCAGCAATCTCGGCCATGACAACCTCTTTCTTTTCGCCTGAAGTCTTTGGTCACCCGGAACGGGGTTTGTCCAAGACACTGCCTGTTTCTTTAAACTTCGTGACCAATTTCCCGACGGCAGTAAATTATATAGGTTGCCGATCAGGGTGTCGAAGGTTAAATTCATCGGCGATTTTGCAATAAGACCATCCTTCTCATCCACTTAAGAGTACCAACTCGATTCTTTCTTCTTTAGACAGAGCCATCATTCGATCTGGTGAGGAAAAATAACATAAATAAATAAAATATTAAAATTCCAATGTAACCAGACTTTGTGGACACCCTGTATATATATATATATATATATATATATATATATATATATATATATATATATATATATATATCGAGAGAGAGAGAGAGAGACAGTCAGAGAGAGAGAGAAAGAGAAAGATAGTCAGGCCATTCCACGACAAGAAATTAATCTTTAACCGTAATTAGATATCATTCTGCATCGCAACTATCCTTAAGATCTGGCAGTAGACACTAATCGATGCTATATTTCTAAAATATTATATATTTAATTCTAATTAATTGTTCGATTATATACCAAAAGGTTAATTAATCTAAGTTAGCAGAATAGAATACATTCCAAAGATTATTAAAATTCAACATGCAAATAAAGTAACCAGAGTGGATGAAGAAAAAACAGATTTCTTTAGGAATTAATCTGAAGAAGCAATTTGTAAATAAAAAAATCTTTGCACTTACATTGTAAAATGCAAATTTTCATTGGGAACTACATACATTTCTAGAACTTACAAAACAAAATTAATCAGTAATTGTGCACTCAAAACTTTTAGAATTGCTCAATGAAAAGAGAAGCCATTCTTAATATACTCTTACTGTGATGACGTAACTACTTTCATAGTTTATATTATTTTATTAAAAGCAACTTTAGGGTAATTGAAACATCTTGATCCTTCGATAGCGATCGAAATTCCTGACCTAAACTTTACAAATTATAGGTCAGGTTTTGAGTAGTTTATTTAATAATGAGAGCACTTGTCTGTTGCGTTATGGAAGTTCAGTGATTTAGTCTAAGTTGTTTGTTCTGTTATGAATCATATGCAAGATTTCTTGAACTGTTGACTTTGGATTATTATATTATTTTTGGTATTTTTAGCTAACGTAATCTATTCTTACCTTACATAATATGACTGACATAATCTTCGTCTTACTCCACGTTTAAATTTTAATTAAATCAAAACACTTTATGGATTTGAACAAAATTAGCAGTAAACTTCCTATAGACGGTTAGAATTAGTCCCATAACTAAAAATTTCTTTTCTTCTGTGTCGTGGTATTGCAAGTGTATACCTAAGCAGCTGTGAAGGCAATTAGACTTAGATGGCAGGTGGCGGAGAGATGACCGGGTATACCAAGCTAATGAGGTGGGACAGTGAGTCATCCTTGTGTTCGCAAAGCTTAAAGCGATTAATCTATAAAAGTGCGTATTCTTTGGCTGGGGAGAGTTCTTAAATGCCAAGTTTCATTCAAGGTTATTAAATTATTAAAACCACAAATAAAGTTTTAATAACAAAACAAGATAAAGATGGAAATATGTAAATAAAGTTAAATTGAGAAATAATTTGGGGTCAAGGAAATAATGACTCAATGACTAAAGAAACAATCAGGGAATGAATGCTTAACTCGGTAAGAAAGGAAAAAAATGACAACAAGGGATAATCTTGGTGACATGGTATGATAGGTGGATTGCATTTAATTTATAGACTTGACTATTGATGAAGGGTGGAGTGAGGCCAAACATCGTATTCTTTGGGGTGCGATAATCTTACTGCATGGGAGAAGTAATCTCAACGGCGGGATTGGATTAGCTCGGGCACAAGGGAGGGAATCTTTAAAACTGGGCGAATTACTTTTGAAGTTAGTGGAGATATTCATTAACTCAGAGACAGCTGCTCCTCGATGCGGGAACAAGTAAACTCGGAACAGGATAAGACGAGTGGGTTGCACAATTCTCCAAGGAAATGACGCTTCACGAATTTGCCTCTTAACTATTGCCAAAATTTAAGGCAATTAGTCTTTCCGATGAAACCTTCCAATTCTGATGTTCGGCCCGAGACGAGGAGAATGTATACCCACGGACAATAGGCGTTACTTTATCTCAAAGTAACATGAGACTTCCGAATAAATACTCTATTGGCTTTCTTGCTAGAAGGATTTAAGGACATAGCATTACCGAGGGGTTAGCTGTAGCCTTGTGTCTGCAGAGGTTTAGTACGTCCACGGGGCACGGGGGTCCCGGTGAAAGCGTCTCAGCAGGGTTCGGCCAGCGTGAGCAAACACAGTGTGGAGAGTGACTGGCTGTTCCCACGCGAGAAGTTGTTTGCTGCCTCTCTTTTTGAAATCCTGGCTAAGAACACGTGTACTCTACCCGACATGGGAGGGGGAGGCGTTCTCTCACACTTTTCCCTCCCGAAAGATGAAACCTTTCTTGTAGGGAAGAGGAGAGAAATGGGCATCACCAAAACTCCGAAAGAGATCGTGCTCGATGGGTACCAACGAATGGGGACGTGGGGTTTCTAGTCTGCTTCAAACTGGTGCAAATACTATCACTACCTGACTGAGCCCTGTTGGGTAGTCGCTACAAAAGAGGATTTTAATATAAGCCGTCACTGATCTTGGGCGTTGGTTCTTCATTCGGTAATAATGTATGTGAAGAAAAAGAAAACAATTGTTACAGAAGTCACTGAGTCGATAAAAGCTGATAAAAGAAATATTATTACATATACAAAGAAACACAAACGAACCCACCTAAACGATCAAACAAGCAAAGGGTAGTGGAACGGAGTAAATTAAAAAGGACAATTGTCTTATAGACATATACAGGGGACTAAAGTATACACAAAAATACATGAGGATCAACGGTATACAAACAATATGTACATATACTATCTAATTCGAGTTTTAATATGCAATAACGCAGATGTGACAACAAAATTTTATTTACAAGGGGGGAAACAATTGAGGGCTAATAATTCTTACTTTAACTTGGACGAAACTCCACGGGGTCTTCCTAAAACTATTAGCTATGCAATTTTCAGTCTCTTTTATATAGATAATTTGAAACTAATACTCTTGAATGAGTAAGCCCCATCTCATTAAACGTCCATTTTTGCTGTTCAAGGTTTTGAATAGGTTAGGGGACGATGATACGTCTCTATAATAAATGCTTTCCCTATAAGATACATACGGAATTTTCGAATACTCGATACAATCGCAAGAGCTCCACGTTCTATAACCGTATAGTTCTTTTTCTCGTGTCAGGAGCTTTCAGCTCGAGTAAGCAACAGGGTGCTTTCGCCATTCTCTCCATATTGGAGGAGTACGCATCCACTGCCGTCGTTGCTGGCGTCGGATCGAATGCCAAGTGTGTCGTTTGGATTTAGAAGCCTTAAAATGGGGGCTGACGCAAGCTTATCTTTCAGCTGTTGAAAATGGGCGGTAGCTTTGGTGTTTGAGGCAACGGGATCTGGCGAATTCTTCTGCCGCAGAGAGCAAAGGGGTCGGCTAAGGATGCTAAATTCGGGACGAAGTGTTGGTAAAAAGGCGTTGATCCAAAGAGGGAGCGTAAATGCTTCTTCGTGGCCGGAAGGGAAATACTCACGATGGCCCTTATCTTCTCCTCTAGGGGCGCCATTTTATTTTCTCTAATGTCGAATCCTAAATATTTTATGGAACCGTACGCAAAATGGCACTTACTATGGCCTACAGTACGTCCGTGCTCATGGAGCCTACTTAATGGTGATAAGAGGAAGATCAGGTGTTGATCACATGTGCGGGTGGCAACATAAATGTTTCAAAGTAAAAGGATATATTATGCAACCCATCTTATATCCGACTCATAATTCGATTATAGTTATTGCAAGCAGTACCTAGTCCAAAGTAAGCCTTCGAAACAGCATAAGTCCATTTTTATTGGGGAACGAAGTATATTTCCGGGCGTTTTCGCTAAGGGGTTCTGATAATATGCCTTACATGTGTCTATTTTGGAAATAAATATGGCCTCTTCGAATAGATGTAAGTTTTGGTCTATAAGGGTGATTGGTTCTGTGTCGAAAAGGATCACGGCATTAAGCTTCCAAAAATCCACGCACATACCGAAATACTGGTCAGATTTTTGGACCATGATGATGGGGTAACAATAATCGGAGTTGGAGGGTTCAATATTCTTCAATTTTAAAGGTTTTCTACATCTTCGTTGAAAGCCTGTTGCAAATGGATTGGTAGGGCGTAGGGTTTTTGAAAAATTGGTTCTTTCGTTGTGAGCTTGATTGTGTGCTCAAAGTCAGTTGAACAGCCGGGTTTTTCTTGATCAAGTCTTATAATTGGTTTAACAGGTGTAATAATTGCATCTTCTGGGAGGGTAACATTCGGGGGTCGAAATCTAGTTCCAGGGCGGAATATTCTGGGAACCGCACATTCTTTTAGGCGATTACGGAGGTCCAATAAATATGAAAAGGAAGATTTTATTTCTTCATATAGACGGATGTTTGAAAACAGTAAATTCAGTATATTCATGGGGCCTCGCACATTTTGGCCATAGAGGAGCTCAAATGGAGCAAATCACAGGTGCTTGCGAGATTTCCCGGCAGGTAAAGAAGGTAACGCGCAAGTCCTGATGCCATTCTCATGGATGAGCATAGAACAGCTGATTTCAGAGTCCTGTTTAGGTTTCACAGTTCTCGGTTCGTCGAGGGATAAAAGGGGGTAATAAAGAGGGCTTTAATCGACAGGAGCTTACCAACGTCCTCCTTGAATTCTAATGTTAATTTTCTTCCTCTGGCGGACAAGATCTCATTCGGAATACCGACGCGGGAGAAAATAGAAATTAGGGCCACGACAGAAGTCCCACTATTTATTTTCTTGAGGGGGACCACCTCCGAGAATCGCGTCACGAAGACAACGAGGGTGAGAACGTAGCAGTGTCCTTCGCTGGAGAGGGGATAAATCGGGCTGATTAGGTCAACATATACTCTGAAAAATGGGCTCCGAGTTTATTGTGGTCTTCTAGAATGGGCTGGAGGTATATGCCCTTTTGGATTCGTCTTGTGGCAAATATCACAAGCCTTGCAAAATTCGGCAATTTCCTTAGCAGCGCCGGCCAGAAGAAATACTGTAATATTCTTTTTGTTATTTTGTTATTGTTGAAATGACCGGCTAACAGACCGCCGTGGTCAAGTTTGGAGGCTTGAGGAGACGTGAGATCGGGGGGGATACATAGATTGAGAGTCACAGGGCTATTCCCATGAGAACTGGCAGGGTAAAGTAGGCCTTCCTTAATTAGATAATAGACCTTCATTTGTCATTTAGGCAGAGACTTTTCCTGACTCCTCGCTTTTTCAAAAGTGGCAGGAGAGTTGCGCACCATTTTTTGTGCTTGCGCAAATGCCTCGCTGCGAAGTGAAGGGAATTTCAGCTCATAGGGTCCTCTAGGGGAACGGGAAACGCGAAATTCTTCTAGGTCTGGGCCAGGGTAATGATAGGCTGAGCCACCGGGTTAGAGGCTATTTTGGGGCTCTGGCTAACCAGCACGTGCAGGTTTTGATCGTGGCCGCAACTACTTCAGCCCCTCCAGTAAAATACTTGCATTATAAGTAGCATCGGAAAAGGGGGAAACCGTTTGCTTCCCCGAGGGAGTTATGGACAACAGCGTATTCGTTTTTGTCAAGGCCTACTGGGGCAAGAAATTCTTCGGACACTATGATACAAGTACAACCAGTGTCTCTTACGACGGTGGACACCCTGAATTCATTTACTGATCCGTGTTTGAATTATAATCCACCGGAGAAGCTCCTAATAAATAGAAGGTTCACCTGGTGTCCGGGGGACAATTCATCGAGAGTGTTTCGGGATTTTCTTGGCGAGAAAGCAGGAAAGGTAGGGAAATGCTGATCTGATGAATTTGGTGGTTAGGAGTATATCGGAGGTGTGTATTTAAGGGGGTAATTAGGTCTTACTTGGCCCTCCGCGCCACACGAAAAAAAAACGATGGGGCCTTCTGGGGTATGCTGACGAAGGGTAAGTTAAAATCAGTGGGTTAATATCGCTCGGCTCGGACTGGAGAAGGTACTTTACTTTGGAAGGACTGGAGACCTTCATAAATTGGGGAGCGTTCGTAGGGAGTAACCGGAAGTTACTATTCTTGCTTCTAGGGGATAGAGGATATGACTTGTTGGGGTCCTTTGGGTACAGATTATGACTGGCCGCGTACACACCTGCCTCTTTGATGCATTATTTGAAAGTAGTGCAACCCCTATCTTTCGCGAATGCGCCGATTTCCTGGGGCAACGCCGCCCAAACTGATCCCTAAGGAAAAAAACAAGGGACTCAAATTCGATGGTAACCTGGTCGGAGTTTAGCCAGAAATTAAAGGTTCTTTGCAGAGTGAAAGCAAACTATCGCAATGTCTGCCGGGACTGAATTCTGGCTGGACGGAATTTAGATCGATAAAACTCGAGGTTCATATTTACTGTCCATAGAAGTTCCAATATCAGGGTTGAATAATCTGTTGTTGCTTCGGCAAGAAGTGAAATAAATATCTGTTGGAGTTGATTATTTAAGATGTAAAGCAATCTTGCGACACCGTCTGCTTGAAGGTCAGAGTGATTGACCTCAAATATTTATTTCTAAATGCGTAAGGTATGCGCCAAAATCTTCAATATTTTTGAAGAATGGCAACTTAACTGTGGAGCTTTAGTTCTGGAATGGAGGAAAAGGGTTTCTAGTTTATTGTGATTGAGTTCGCGTTCGTGTTGCCCATCGCTTTCCCTTTCTTTTATCTGCTTTCTTACTATTTATTCTTCCCTCTTGTTTCTTTCTTCATTTTGAATGTATGCAATTAAATCCTTGCGAATAATCCTAAGGCATTTCCCCATACGGGGACACGAGGTTTTTAATCTTGCATGAGATTAACCTGAATTCGAGAAAGGATCATCTCTAAAACGGACACAGCAAAATAGAAAATTAAAACTTCTGTTCTCAAGGGAAACAAACAAAATTTAAAGACCTTTTTAATATCTTTAAATAACTTGAATATACTTCGTGATAGGAAAGAAGCAAATGACTGGGGAGGGGGAAATTTAAAGACAAAGTTTCCTAAAAGTCCTTGGAAAAAACAACCCAACTTTAGCTGACCCCAGATTTTTAATATATATATATATATTATATATATATATATATATATATATATGTATATATATATATATATATATATATATATATATATATATATATATATATATATATATATATATATATATATATATATATATATATATGTGAGAATGGATGGGGAGAAAGAAAAGTCCAGACACTGCACAGAGCTCTTTATTGACGTTTCGCCTCTTGGCTTCCTCAGAATGGAACTGACAAGAGAGATGGAAGATCGCCGCTCGACCATTCGTAAAGTTAATCTGGGTCGCGGTCACTTGCTCTCCCCCGGCCGTTTCCCCCTCGTCCCGACCCTTCCGCCTCTTCATTAATGAGCCTTGCCGCACCTGTCGCCAGCTTGAAAGAACCGTCCCGGTGATTTGTCGACCTATAGGAGAGAATATATGTAGCTTCAATAATCCTACGCTCACGTTTTGATAAACCTTTTTGAACTATACTCACCCCATCCCATTTGGGTAAATGCCCACATTCATCTATATGCACCACTAACGAGTTTGAAGTTCTATGTGCCCGGACGTCCCTCTTATGCTCACTAAGTCTAGTTTTAATGTCCCTACCAGTCTCTCCGTAATAACTCTTGTCGCACCCTTCACACGGAATCTGATAGATTATGCCCCTATCCGTTTGGGCCCTAAACTTTTTGTGCGAAACCAATTCCTTGATCTTCGTTCCAGCATGATCGGCAACTAGCAAACCCGTTTTCCTGAGGGCCACATTTATGTTCTTCGCAGCCTTGCAGTAAGGCGCTGAAAGGTACCTGACCCCATCCAATGTGCCTGTCAAAGCCTCATTATCCGCGGTCCCATTTGTCGTGCTACTCATTTTGCCTCTTTCCGATATCCCGACCGCTTTATACCTCAACTTTATTAAGAGACCCTCCGGATACTTTAGTTTCATAAAAGCATTCTTAATGTAGTTATACTCATCAGTTAAAAACTGTTGGCTACAAATCCGGATGGCCCTGAGGTAGAATCCTATCACTACCCCAATCTTCGTTCTATCGCTGTGTCCCGATAAATAATGGATGAAGTCATCCTTATTAGTGGGTTTTCTGTAAACGGAAAACTCAGTTGCACTCCCAACCCTATGTATAAGTGTGTCCAGAAAAGGAATCCTGTTGTTAACTTCTTCCTCTACAGTAAACTGTATGCTACCGTTTATCTCATTCAACCGCTCTAATTTCTCATTGACGTCAGTATTTTCAGGAATTATGGCCAGAACATCGTCTACATATCTCAACCACAAGGAATCACCCTCCCCGAATACCCTCATCAATTTCTCTGTTTCAAGGACCTCCATGAATAGGCATGCCATGACAGCGCTAAGTGGAGATCCCATCGCCAGTCCCCTGTATTGTCGAAATTCTTCCCCTTCAAAGGTGAACGCACCAAAGCTCACGCATAGCGAAACTAACTTCATATAGTCCCTTTTACTAACGGGTAGGTCAGCGTCATTCAAGACGAGTAACAATTTTGCCACTGCCTCCAAAGCACCGTCAACAGGGACATTGGTGAACAGCGATTTTACATCAAAGCTTACCATTTTCTTTCCCTGTAAGTTGACCCCAATTAACCTCTCCTTTAAATCGGTCGAATTCTTTAAATGCGCTTTGCTAATTTTTCCCAGTCCCTGAGACAATGGTCTGGCCAGTGCCTTTGCAATTCTGTGGGGAGCGCTTCCCACTCCCGATGTGATAGGTCTAAGAGGAACCCCTTGTTTGTGGGTTTTTGGGAGCCTCCTCATTTTGGGGGGTCTGGGGATTTCCTCAATGAGGTGGGTCATTTTCTGTAAACGGAAAACTCAGTTGCACTCCCAACCCTTGAATGACGCTGACCTACCCGTTAGTAAAAGGGACTATATGAAGTTAGTTTCGCTATGCGTGAGCTTTGGTGCGTTCACCTTTGAAGGGGAAGAATTTCGACAATACAGGGGACTGGCGATGGGATCTCCACTTAGCGCTGTCATGGCATGCTTATTCATGGAGGTCCTTGAAACAGAGAAATTGATGAGGGTATTCGGGGAGGGTGATTCCTTGTGGTTGAGATATGTAGACGATGTTCTGGCCATAATTCCTGAAAATACTGACGTCAATGAGAAATTAGAGCGGTTGAATGAGATAAACGGTAGCATACAGTTTACTGTAGAGGAAGAAGTTAACAACAGGATTCCTTTTCTAGACACACTTATACATAGGGTTGGGAGTGCAACTGAGTTTTCCGTTTACAGAAAACCCACTAATAAGGATGACTTCATCCATTATTTATCGGGACACAGCGATAGAACGAAGACTGGGGTAGTGATAGTATTCTACCTCAGGGCCATCCGGATTTGTAGCCAACAGTTTTTAACTGATGACTATAACTACATTAAGAATGCTTTTATGAAACTAAAGTATCCGGAGGGTCTCTTAATAAAGTTGAGGTATAAAGCGGTCGGGATATCGGAAAGAGGCAAAATGAGTAGCACGACAAATGGGACCGCGGATAATGAGGCTTTGACAGGCACATTGGATGGGGTCAGGTACCTTTCAGCGCCTTACTGCAAGGCTGCGAAGAACATAAATGTGGCCCTCAGGAAAACGGGTTTGCTAGTTGCCGATCATGCTGGAACGAAGATCAAGGAATTGGTTTCGCACAAAAAGTTTAGGGCCCAAACGGATAGGGGCATAATCTATCAGATTCCGTGTGAAGGGTGCGACAAGAGTTATTACGGAGAGACTGGTAGGGACATTAAAACTAGACTTAGTGAGCATAAGAGGGACGTCCGGGCACATAGAACTTCAAACTCGTTAGTGGTGCATATAGATGAATGTGGGCATTTACCCAAATGGGATGGGGTGAGTATAGTTCAAAAAGGTTTATCAAAACGTGAGCGTAGGATTATTGAAGCTACATATATTCTCTCCTATAGGTCGACAAATCACCGGGACGGTTTCTTCAAGCTGGCGACAGGTGCGGCAAGGCTCATTAATGAAGAGGCGGAAGGGTCGAGACGAGGGGGAAACGGCCGGGGGAGAGCAAGTGACCGCGACCCAGATTAACTTTACGAATGGTCGAGCAGCGATCTTCCATCTCTCTTGTCAGTTCCATTCTGAGGAAGCCAAGAGGCGAAACGTCAATAAAGAGCTCTGTGCAGTGTCTGGACTTTTCTTTCTCCCCATCCATTCTCACCTATACGTCGAGTCTTTCATGCATATATATATATATATATATATATATATATATCGTGGTATCGTAAGTGTATACCTTAATAACTGTAAAAGCATTTACAATTATGTGGCAGGCGCCCGAGTTTACCGGCTGTACCAAGTTAATGAGATGGGACAGTCAGCCCTCCTTGGGTTGGCGAAAGTTAAAGCGATTATATCTATGCGAGTGCATATTTGTTGGCCTGGGGGAATTCTTTAAATACCAAGTTTGATTCAAGGTTATTAAATGATTAAAACTCAAAATAAAGGTTTAATAGCAACAAGATAAATATGAAAACATGTACATAGGGATAAATTAAGATTTAATATCAGGCTTAAAAGGGAATAGTGACTTAATGACCTAAAGCGGCAATCAGGAGATAAATACCTAACTCGGGCAGAAACGAAAATAATGACAGTAGGGATAATCTTCGTGACGGATATAAAACTGGGAATTGCTTTTCCCTCGTTGACTTAACACTTGATGAAGGGGGTAGTAAAGCCAAAGCTCGGATTTTTCGGGGTGAGATAATCTTACTGCACGGGCGAAGTAATCTCAACGGTCGGATTGAATTACTTCGCGCACTAGGTAGGTAATCTTGAATACTGGGAGAATTACTCTTGAAATGTGAGTCGAGATACTCTTGAACTTGGAGCGAAATGTTCTTGGATGCTGGAATAAGTAATCTCGAACGATGGACGAAGTAATCTTGAATACGGAATGAGACGATGGGGCTCACAATTCTTCGAGGAAATGCTGCTTCACGAATTTGCCTATTGACTATGGCCAAAGTTCCAGGCAATTAGTCTAGCTGACAAAAGCTTCCAACTCTGTGGTTCGACTCGAAACGCGAGAATATATCCTCACTGACCGTAGGCGGTACGCTCTCTCGAGTAACGGGAGACTTTCGAATAAATGCTCTGTTGGATTGCTCGCTGCAGGCTCTCCAGTGCATAGCAAGCCCAAGGGACAAGGTTTGCACCATTCCTAGAGATAAGGACTTGGGAAGACGTTCGTTCAGGCAGCGATCCTCGCTTTAATGCATTGGAAAGTTAGCTGGAGCCTCGTGTCTGCAGGGGATTAGTATGTCCGAGGAGTATGGGGTTCTCGTTGAAGGCTTCTCAGCGGGGGATTAGTCGACGTGAGCAAAAACATCCGTGGACAGTGGCTCGCTGTTCTCACGCGAGAATTTCTTTGCTGCCGCGCTTTTTGAACTCCTGCTTAGGGCCACGTGGCATCCTCGTCGACGGTAAGGGGAATCAAGGTGGGCCTCCATGGTCATCGTCTCATACTCTGTAATCTTAGGCTCTCTAGACTTCGACGTGAGCCCCTTCTTTTTCAAGACCAATTGCTCACCTCTTCATGCATACTCCTCCAATTCCGGTTAGCATCTCATTTGTAACAGATTGCATGAATTCCTTATACGTTCCTCTAACTCTTAAACACTCCTTGGCTTTGATGCATAGACTTTGAACTTTCAGGAAGCTCACAGAAAAGAATCAGATGGTGTAAAATCTGGAGAACGTGGTGGTTATTCTTTTTGGAAAAAAATCATCAACATTGGCTCCTCATTTCAATTCAGGGAGAAAAAAGTTTCGAAGCATCGTTGGATAATTGAGATTTGTCACATTGAATATCAGCTGCTCATCATCTTGGAATAATACTGGTCTATTGACCTTTTTCGAAGAGATAACGTAAGATCCACTTGTTTTTAAGAGTTGTGCTCGTACTCTTCAACAATAACTGGGTTGTTTTTACCCCCAAATCGAGTGTTATGTCGATTCACGCAAACCGATTATTTCTAAATTGCCTTGTTACTCTAGATCATGTTATCCAAGATAGAAGGGTCATTTTCGTTAGGGTGTATGAGTGTCTCACGTAGCTCTACCCTCCGAACAAAGCCCTCTTCCGTAAGTTTTGAAAATCTTGTATCTTAGGAGGAAACATTTTCAAGTCTTTACGTAGTATGCGTTGGATGGTGGAATCAAATTCCCGCGATGCTCTGTTTATGGACTTCCCTTGGCTTTTGTTGAAAGCTTCTTCAATGATATCAATGCTTTCCTCTAAACGGCTACTTCTAGGTCTTCTTGTGTGTGGTCCATTAGCCACAGAGCCTGTTTCCATAAGTCTATTATGGATAGAATAAATTATACAGCGTGCTGGGCAAGTAGGCGTCTCATAGAAAGCTCGGAATCGTCTCTGAGTTTCGGTGGGAGATTGGTAAATTTACGCCAGGCCGCGAGTTTAGATTTCATTTTTAAGGCAAATGATCACCCATTTTGACCAGTTGTACGGTTCTACTTCCCTACCAACAATTTCTAGCTTAGTGAACTATATTATACAACCAAATTCACGAGCTCAGTTTAGAATCTGAAAAAATACCTCGCATAAGGTAGCCGGACTTTCGAATGGCCCGTGATATCTCACACTGTCATGTTTAATCCGTATCCCCATTGAGATGAACGTGCCCCATTGAGACTTGGTAAAAATTGAATAAGATGAATGCATTTTAGTCTCTCCCATCGATCTTCTTTTCAGTTCTTCATATAGAGAATCCCCATGAAATAAAATATGTTAGAAAATATATTTTTTAGCCTCACGTCTATCAGAATGATACAAGCAATATTTTATCCCGGTGAAAATCAGATGAAAGCACTTATTTAATTTACCAAAATCATGTTTTGGCGACTATAGTTAACCAAAAGACACGTTGAGAGAATCTTTAAAATTTATTAATACGGAGAAAAATGGGTAACATCTTGCTGTTTAAGTGAATAAAGAACAATCCTGAATGCATAAGCCTACTATGATAAGAGTCAGAGAAATCGGTGGCAAAGCTAATACTATATTAACATACCATGTTTTTTGTCATTGCTGCTTAAGAAATTTCAAAAAGGTAATTTAATGTTAGGAAAATTGAAAAAAAATTTCGTACAAAAATAATAAGGAAATCAAGTTAACAAAAAATTATTATCTTCTCATTATTGGAATACTAAAAATAGGTAAATTATATGTTAATTATTAAGATAGCACTATTTGAATACAACGAATACGTAATAATGTTCATTAATTTTCCTACATCCAGCCTATGAAGTGGTTTGAATACAGTACTCATTGTTTATGGAGTTCATAGGTGAACGCATGCTTTTGGGTCCCTTCTAAGTGGCTCAAGCAGTTGACCAAATTCTTGCAGGTATTAGATCTTTACGAGAGTGTTATTAAGCTCCATATTTAGAAGCAATTATAATTTTGAGCTGTGACAATAGAAATTTAACATTTCTCATCGTAGAGTCAAATCCTCTTCCTCTATACAAAAACATCTGTATTTCGTTGTTGTTTCAGTTTGAAAAGCGGTAATGTTGACTAAGCTCTTAGCTAAATTTTTGCGGATTACCATCTAATTTCTGGTTCATTTTCAATTATTTATTCCTCAGCGCTTTTTGCTAGGTTTTGTAACAAAGTAGATCATGCATAGTGTAGGGAAATCGTCACTCCCCCCTCACCCCATTCACTCGTGGTGGAGTCACAAAGCAGGTAACGCAAAGACATCCGGCCACGGCCTCGGCGGGTCAAACGCGTAACCTCAGCACTGCACCACACGGTGCTATGAAAGACCAATGCAAGATCTCCCCCAGGAGAGTAAGATTCAATTTCACGTCAAATAAGAAATTGGAGACGTGTTTCTCCCACGCTCCAAGACTAACCAGGAGCCAATGTAAGACTTTTTTGGAAAAACCGTTGGCATAAGAACTCTCTTGGAGCCGTCCTGAAGCCCCCCCTTTACCACTCCCCCAGTGGAGGGACAAGGTATAAATGAGGAACATTAAGGAAAATCCGGGTAGTATACGTCAGACTCCAGGTGATGAAGTCTTCGATTAAAACGGAGCTACCTAGACTGGATTGGTAGTGTACTTGGCTCGCCAGACCAAGAAGTACCCTGCAAGAGAGGCAGGGCTACCTACCTTAAGAACCTAAGAAGAAGCTCACCCTCGAACTAGTCCCTGGGTATAAAATAAAACGAAAAGTTTAATTAGTTAAGTTCAACTTACTCTCGCCAGAGAGACTCCTCATATCCTGGTGCACATTTAACACTAGGTGTATTCCTTGTCCTTAAGGGAATTAAAAAAAGAAGAAAAAAAAGGCTCCCCCTCGAGCAAGTTACTCGGTAACCACACCAAACTCATAAGTCAACTTGGTGAGGAACCAAGTTCAACTTATTTTCTTCAGAGAAACCCCCCTCCGTTATACTCGCTCTTTAAGAAAACTGGAACTAAGAATAAGCTCATCCTCGAGCTAGTTCCTGGTTACCAAACCGAACTTTAAGTAACTTATTCTCACCAGACACCGCCCTCCGTTATCCTCGCCCTTAAAGAAGACCCTCCCCGACTTCAGTCCTCGTCCATTAGAAATTAAGTAACGAAGGAGAAAAGCTTCCCCTCGAGCTCGTTACTCGGTGGTCACACCGCAATCCAAGTTAACTCTCGCCAAAGAGACCACTACTACCTTAGTGCCGCATAAAGCACCGTAATTGTTGTTGTCCTTGAAGACCCCCCCCCCCCCTGGAATACCATGTGGACCCCCTCAGCTGCTACCCTCCCTAAAATAACATCCGTGATCCCGCCCATCTACCTATGGCCAGATGGCACGCGTCATGAGTCAATAACATTTCGGAGGCATTTAAATTCCAGTAGAGTCCGTAAGCCTTAGTCTTATATTATTGTTGTGTGTAGAGAAATTAACCAATTTTTTAGAGTCAAACTAATTAAATTAATTCTTGTTTATGTTAATATTCAGAGTATTGCTTTAGTTAATGTTTAAATGTTGTGTATTCAATTTATAAAGGTAAAATATATGTTTATTTTGGGAATTATTTGGCGTCTCTATATCCTTACGTGTTTCGGAACGTCTCTGTTCTTTAAGATATTAAGATATCAATATATTAGCACTCCTAGCACTCTTAGAACAAAAAGGGGGGCATTCTAAGACATATTATAAAATTGGTGTCAGTTTGTAGGTTGTTATTAGAAAGAACATAGCAGTGTCTAATTAAGAAAGAGCCAACAAGTCAAGGAATATCAGGAATAAGAGAATTATTGATGAGACGATAATTGGTAGAGTTAGGGGTGGAAACAATCTAAAGGTAATTGGTAGGCCAAGTGGTAAATTTGTTGTTGGGAGGGGTATTTCAATCAACATAGTAGTGGGATTAAGGGTAAGTTATGCTGAGCGCTACCTGGTGAGTGGTATCATAATTACCTAAGAATACAGAAAAGAAAATTCGACGGACCAACGCAAAATGGATCCCGTCAAAAGATTTTACCAACTTGCTCAAAGTCTGACCCTTGAAGGCAAAGAGATGCATGACTACATCATGGCAGAACTCAGAATAGAATGCAAGGAGGAAAAAAGAGTTTTTGATAGAGAAGAAAAACAAGAATTAATAAAGTTAGAGAGAAGAACAGAGGATATGATAAGAGAGGATAAAAGAGAATGTGAATCAATGAAAATATGAAGGACTTGAAAAAGGGAAGAAGCCCGTATAGAGTGGAAAATAGAAATAAAGGAAAGAAGATTCTCAAGCGGAAGTAGAACAAACGAAAGAATAAGACAGTTGAAAAGAGAAGCGAAAGAATTCATAATAAGGATAGAAAGGGAAGATGAGGAAAGAAGACTAAAGCTAAACCTGGAAGATGAAGAAAGAAGAACTCGACGGGAAAACGAAATAGCGAAAGCAGAAAAAGAAGCCGAGAAAAGAAGAGTGAAGAGGGAAAAAGAGTCCAAAGAGAGGAGATTAAAGATTAAAAAAGAAATCGATTAAAGAAGAATACAGAGGGAAAAAGAACTTGCTCAAGCTGAAAGAGAAGAGAAACAAGAAAAGGAAAGATTGGTCGCACTCGAATGAGCACCTATCGAGAATCTGATAGAGGCCGAGGGAGTTGGAGCTCGGCCTGGACCTAAGAAAGGACCATCGAGGGAAACCCAGCTTAATGGGGTAACGATAGAAGAAGCAGAAAGTTCATATGAGGTACCAGCAAAAGTACCTAAAGGAAAACCTACAAGGAGAACCCAGCCAAATGGGGTTATCAGGGAAGAAGTAGAAGGTAGGGTAGAGGTACGACCAGATGTACCTGAGGAACTACCTGCGAAAAGAATCGAGTGAAATGAGTTGAAAAAGAAGGAGGAAAGAGGTGCTATTGCGATACACCAAGGTAAGACTAGTCAAATGGTAGACGCAGATAAGTATCCCCTACCCCTAGTAGTTTCCTCCCCGAACGGAACGTCCTCGGAGTTACCGGTAAGATGCTAAGTCGTAGTGAGCGCCACGCCCATTAACGACCTCGCAGGGACAAGTTTTTTCGATCCTCAAAGATTGAATCAGTCACGATCTTCCCGTGTACCTAGTTAAAGGAGAGCTATAGGACCCGCGCTTCCATCAGTTATGCCCCGCTGCAACAGGCCGTTCTAGCCATAATGTTTAGTTTAAAGGTAGTCAAGTACCATAAAATGGGTAATTCGAGTAGGTTGAAATACCGCTACCATTTAGTAACATACTTGGGTAGACTCAATAACCCGAATGGCCGACTCAGGCGCAGGAAAGTATTAGCATTAGAGCACCATTTTAGTATTAGCTACATCAAAGGAGCCGATAAAGTACAGCTGCTCTATAGGTGGAGAAGAAATACCATTGAGGGTTATTTCAGTACCTAATAAGCGTGAAACCATGTTTTCGTTTGTTGTTCGTGTTAATATTTATCGGTAGGATTTAGGTTCTTAAAAAATTAGAAATATAAGGAAGTAGCTTCTTTTGTTGTTTTTTTTTATGTGGGTAATCGACGAATTAAGGTTTTGTTATTTTCATGTAAAATTGTATTGCGAGTAGGTCTAGTTCGACACATGGCCTGTGTAAACGCGTTCGAGGGTGCTTATGTGCAAGGAAACTTAATGTAAGAGAGGGCTCAGAGAAATATAACTTGGCTAATCTCGACTAGGTTGAGTAAGTTGTTTTGAGTTCCTGGGAGCCCCACCCCATTAATTTCTTCAATGGGAGGTGTGTAGGGGAATAGTCACTACTTCCCCCTCCTCCCGTTCACTCGTGGTAGAGTCACAAAGCGGTTACCACAAAGACATCCGGCCCAGGCCTTAGCGGGTCAAACGCGCAACCGCAGCGCTGCACCACACGACGCTATGAAAGACCAATGCATGATCTCCCCAAGGAGAGTGAGATTCAATTTCACGTCAAATAATAAATTGGAGACGTGTTTCTCCTAAGCTCGAAGGCCAACGAGGAGCCGATGTAAGACTTAGTGGGAAAAACCGTTTGAATAAGAACTCTCCTGGGGCCGTCCTCAAGCCCCTACCCCCCTTACCAATCCCCCAGTGGGGTGAAAAGGTATAAATGAGGAACACTGAGGAAAACAGGGTAGTATACTTACGACTCTAGGTGACCAAGTCCTCGATCAAAACCGAGCTACCTAGACTGGATTGTAGTGTACTTGGCTCACCAGACCTAGAAGTACCCTGCAAGAGAGGCAGGGCTACCTACCTGAAGGGGCTAAGAAGCAGCTCATTCTCGAGCTAGTCCCTAGGTATCAAACCAAACGATAAGTTAACTCTGTTAAGTTCAACTTACTCTCGCCAGAGAGACTCCTCATATCCTAGTGCACCTTAAACACCAGGGGTAATCCTTGTCCTAGAGGAATTAAGAAAGGAAGAAGGAAAAGGCTCCCGCTCGAGCCCGTTACTCATAAGTCAACTTGGTGAGGAACCAAGTTCAACTTATTCTCGTCAGAGAAACCCCCCTCCATTATACTCGCCTTTGAAGAAGACTTGAACTAAGAAGAAGCTCATCCTCGAGCTAGTTCCTGGTTACCAAACCGAACTTTAAGTAACTTATTCTCGCCAGAGAAACACCCTTTGAGTTCCTGGGAGTCCCCCCCCCCCATTATGTTCTTCGAAGGGAGGTGTTTAGGGAAATCGTCACTCCCCCCTCCCCCTGTTTACTCGTGGTGGAGTCACAAAGCGGTTACCGCAAAGACATCCAGCCCAAGCCTAGGCTGGGCAAACGCGTGACCGCAGCGCTGCACCACACGGCGCTATGAAATACCAATGCAAGATATCGCCCAGGAGAGTGAGATTTAATTTCACGTCAAATAAGAAATTGGAGACGTGTTTTTCCACGCTCAAAGGCTAACAAGAGCCGATAAGAACTCTCCTGGGGCTGTCCTCAAGCCCCTCTTCCCTTAGCACTCCCCCAGTGGGGTGACAAGGGATAAATGAGGAACACCTTGGAAAATCGCGGTAGTATACGTCAGACTACAGGTGACCAAGTCCCCGATTAAAACCGAGCTACCTAGACTGGATTGGTAGTGTACTTGGCTCGCCAGACCAAGAAGTACCCCGCAAGAGAGGCAGGGCTACCTCCCTTAAGGGGCTAAGAAGCAGCTCATCCTCGATCTAGCCCCTGGTTATCAAACCAAACGATAAGTTAACTTTGTTAAATTCATCTTACTCTCGACAGAGAGATACCTCACATCCTGGTGCATCTTATACACCAGGGGTATTCCTCGTCCTTGTAGAAATAATAAAAGAAAAAGGAAAAGGCTCCCCCTTGAGATCGTTATTCGGTGGCCACACCGAACTTATAAGTCAATTTGGTGAGGAACCAAGTTCAACTTATTCTCGTCAGAGAAACCCCCCTCTATTATACTCGCCCTTGAAGAAGACTGGAACTAAGAAGAAGCTCATCCTGTAGCTAGTTCCTGGATACCAAACCGAACTTTAAGTAACTTATTCTTGCCAGAGAAGCCCCCCTCCGTTATCCTCGCCCTTGAAGAAGACCCTCCCCAGGTTTAGTCTTTGTCCTTGAGGAATTAAGTAACGAAGGAAAAAAGCTTCTTCTCGAGCTCGTTCTTCGGTGGTTACACCGCACTCCAAGTTAATTTGGTTTAAGAACCAAGTTCGACTCACTATCGCCAGAGAGACCTAAACTACCTTGGTGCCGCATAAAGCACCGTAATTGTTCTCGTCCTTGAAGAACTCTCCCCCCAGAATACCGTGTGGCCTCACCCAGCTGCTGCCTTTGCCAAAAGGACAACCGTGATCCCGCCATCTACATCTGGCCAGACGGCACGCGTCGTAAGTCAATAACATTTCTGAGGCATTTAAATTCCAGTAGAGTCCGTAAGCCTAAATCTTATATTATTGTTGTGTGTAGAGAAATTAACCAATTTTTGAGGGTCAAACTAATTTAATTTATTCTTGTTTATGATAATATTCAGAGTATTGCTGTAGTTTATGTTTAAATTTTGAGTATTCATTTGTTAAAGTTAAAATATAAGTTTATTTGGGGAATTATTGTGCGTTTCTCTATATCCTTAAGTGTTTCCAATGGCTCTATTCTTCAATGAACTAGGATAATTTTTGCGAAAACCATTGATTTACGTTGAAATCATCTTTAAAAATTTATTTTATAAATTCTTTCTCTTTTTATATTTCACAAATGAGTAATCAAGCGATTTGAAAAAGATTGGTTCATGAGATTTACAGAACCCTTACTATAAGGTATTAAAAACATTGCGTTCAATCCTTCAGTTCTCATCGACAGGTAGTACAAATGGAATATATGCACTACTTCTAACATCAGTGTTTTTCCCCTTAGTGATAATTCAATGATTTGTAGGCTTTCATTAACAGCCTCCTTTACAGTGCATCTCACCTATACTCTTTGATTAACCTATTATCCCATTTCATCTTTCTTCCTTTAATATCTATCCACTGATATTGGTAATTTGAATAATTGTTTTGAAATTTGTAACACCCGCTTTTATTGCCTCCCTCTCCTGATGATGGAATCGTGTTATAAGCAGTTAGTTCAAATATCAACACATAAAATAGGAGTAAATTTAATAGTGTATCAAAGGGTAGACATAACGAAGAAGTGAAAACCAAAGGATTAATAAAAATAAACTACTTAAGTGACTACATAAATTAAATAAATATTACAATAAATATTTTTCATTTATCTTCTTCACTGACATAGAAATTGTTTTCTCTGTTAAAATATACAATGCTTAAACTAAAATGGTACTTGTGTGCAATGCCCCATGTGGTTTACATTATAGTAGACTGGTCTATGTCTCCTTACTCTTAAGACTTGTAGGAATCTGTTCTCTATGTCATTATAAGATTATTCTAGCTTTGATCATTACATTTTAATCGAAAATAAAGCACAGACAAAAAATATAGTTTTGTTTGCCTTTAATTAGTTGGCATTTATATGAATTTTGAAGATCTTCAAAAGCTTTCAAAGATTTATTCTGGCCTTTTCTGAATTTTCCGTATTTTTTTTTACGAATCTGCAATAAGAACTAGCCACCAATGCTACAGAGCAATGATTAATTTTAATCATAAATGATAGTATAACCATCGCATAAATTTTCCCAAAGTGGGTAAAATCAGAAGAGAAATAAAGAAGAGAAAAACGCTATATGAAAAGAACAAATATGAATATTGAAAAGGGGTAAGGATAGCAAATCTGGCAATGACAGATATGGATATCTTCTAATAGTATAATATAGTAATGAAAAAGTTCTTGGAGGAATTCTTAAGAAAATTATTGTGTCTCCTATTTCTATTAAGATTCAATCACATTTATTCTATATTTAATTACATGAATTTGGATTAAACTCTCCTACAAATATTAAGTCCTACAAATAATTTCCCATAATCAATAGTGAAAAATATTTATTTAGATGTAAACCTAGGTTATTAATATTTAATAAATTATTATTGTTTTCTTACCTGATTCCCCCTTTGGAAGTATTGAACGAGAGTATCAGATCCTCATTTTTCCACACAACTGGATCATTTGACGAAGGAACACGGTCCACCAAACACTTGAGTTCGATCATGGAGCCACTGTTGTAATGTTTCTCGTTGACGTCTGAACCTCCTTCGTCAACGATGCGAGTACGTGGTTCTTCAATAGAAACAAACAATTTTTAATATGAAATTATGAAAATGAAAGTTAAAATGATATACATAATTAATCTTTGTGGGGAAATCCCACGTGGAATTTCTTTTCCAGCACGGAAGTTCCATGCGCTGGAAAAGGTTGTGTAGGCTTAAATTGGTAAGCCACCCCCCCTTCCACAAGCGGTAGATTTGAACCGCGTCCACCATGGTCCACCTTTAACGGGTGAGAATCTCTTTGGAAAGAAGATTCGAGGCCAACTGAGAGTACAGTTATTTCCTACTAACCCCCCGCGGGGAGAGCCTCGGACATATATAGTGCTCGTTTCCCATGAAACCGACACAGAATTAAGAAGTCTCGCCAAGACCCAAGAAGATTCCCCTAGTTTCAAGTCAGGTGCTAACAGCGAAGCAAAGTGAGAGCTGAACTATTTTTGTGTCGGAATTAGCCCCAGCCAGTGAGGCAATTACATTTAAAGATCGCTACCGAGTGATTTTTCCAACTTCTCTTATCAACTCCTGTCAAAGCCCTCCTCGTTCGCCCCTCGTTTTCGGGTGGCCGAAATACTCTTCCCTGGACCAGACGTTACCGCCCCCCTTCTTTTTGGAGAACCGTCATCACTTTACTTCCTGCTCAGAAGCTCTGAGCGCCTTCGCCTCACGTGCAGAAGACATCCGTAAAGCCTTACACCGACGTCTCACCCGGAATCCTCCATAAGCCAACCCCTCTCCCTCTTCAGTAACCCATTTGAGTTAATTACGTCCCATTTGAATAGTCTCCTCCTGTAATAAATTAAATTTCAACTTCATAGTCTGATGCATAACTACAATTCCCCTTCTCGATAACCGATGTAATTTTGCGCAGTAATTCTCTGATGTAATTTTTCCCAGTAATTCTCTGATGTAGTTTTGCCCATTAGTTCTCTCATTTTTGTGTTAATAAAATTATATTTTTGTACATGCCTCTTTAAATAACATTGAGCTTTGCCATTGCCCATATTTTACCTGACCTCGTTGCACTCTTATATCGCTATTCCGCCCATCAAAACTCGTGTCGTTCCGTCCCTTTGTCAGTTCGCCTTTAAGTAATTGAACCTCCCCCATAGATATAATATGGTATTGATGTAATATAATGTCATACCACGACAATTTTTATGAATTAAAGATTAAGTCACTTAAATTATGGATCAGATATCTTAAACTTTCCAGAAACTTTTGGATTAATAATACATGAATGGCCACTTCCTGAAAATAGGACAAATAAACTAAAAAGAAGGAAAGTGCCTTATTTATAGGACATTTATTTTCATATCATTGGTGTTTTTTTAATTCACATATTAAAATATTTGCATTTTGGCTTTAAATTTAAAAAGTTGAAACAAAATATTTATAAAAATGTAGTTTAAGGAGTCTAACACATGGGTAAACAATGGAGAAAAATATTTATTCGTCCTGTCTAAAATCTATATTAATTGAAATGGGTATGAAGCCGAGTGTTTCATCCAAGGTTGCTGAAAGACACCAAACGAGTTTAGGTTGACAAGTCTGGAGTCTTTTAATATCCTTTCAAGGTAAGTGGTTCAAATAATTTGCCACCTGTTTGGCTACATTTAATGGGCGATGGTACAAAAAGAGTACCACTTTAACAAGAGCATTTTTCGAATTGAGCAGCAGCTCAGAATCTGTACCACCTTCATAAATGCACTCTCTGAAGCTTCTGGAGGCCTACGAAAGGTAAATTAGCACACCCTAACTTCTTCAGCCATTAGTCGGCAAATCCAATGACAACTATATTTCACCCGAAAACAACTCCAGATGGAGATATGGGTCCCGTTAGTTTTTTTTCGAAAAGTTGTCACTAATTCAGAGAAAATAGCATTAGTTTAAAAAAGCTGTATGTAGCTTTTTCTGCAAAAAAAATCTCTCCACTTCTAAGGTAACTGATTGGGCTGTAAATAAGGCTCTCGATTTGCCATTTATTTCTCGCAAGTCTTCTCTCCTACCTTTGATATCTTGATAGCCAGACTTCAGAAAAAATTTCGCGGAAACCTTACTTTGATCACACGCAAAGCTTCTCAACCATGCTCACTCTCTGTCATAGATTACAAAGACCACAGACTTCCTCTCTCTTATTCAGAATGAGGATTCTCATATCTATCCTTAGGACATATTAATTTTTTTAAGGGCAAACCAAAATTACATATACAACGCATCCATTAGCTTATTGAAATCTAGTACTAATCACTAGAAACTTTAGTAAAAATGCAATTTGTTTATCATTATAGATGTCAAAATATCACCTTACCTTCATTATATATCACCAGATAAATTTAGGATAGACTAATTATACTAAGTAGATATTAGCGTAATTCAATTTATTATGGTGAATTGTATATATTGTAAATTATTATAGGAATGTCATTTGTTATTGCAGATTAGCACAATGAGGAGTGGTCCAAATCATGTCTAACTTCAATGGTAAATCTCCAAGTGGATTGACGAAGTATCAATATTTCGTTAAATAATTTGCTTTTTTATCTTCAGCCTTGAAAAACAACACACATATATGAAAAAAAGTGTCTACTTCTCCTAGAAACGGAGTCAAATTCAAACAAAATTTTTCCAAAATTTGTAGGAATATCAATATCACAAGTCAACGTGTTTTGATCAAAAGCTGAAAATATATCTTGCAAAAATAGTATCTGATTTAGGAATATATTGTGTAAACAAATTTTTATTTCTCTTAATATCATTTTGAAACCCTTGTAAAATTACTAGTTTTTCTTTCCAGATGGAGGCAACAGGTAGTTAATTTCATATTTATGATTTGGGAAATTATTATTATTGATATTTATTTAAAATTAAATTCCCTTCATCACGAATGTTTATTGAGATATTTTAGGATAATCCTTTTTCAATACTTTCAGTGTACTTATTACATTTATACAAAATTCTTACACCTTTGTTACAAAATTATCACGGCAAACTCTTAACAAAGTGATTTACAAAATATTTATGTCAAAGAAATAGCAAAATTTAGCAATAGTACTATATTCGGGAGTTTTTAATGGCAGCGGAAGCTAGTGAATTAAGAATGGACTTGCTTTTATACATAAATCATACACATCAACATCCTGCTCCATCCCCATTCGTTAGTTTCGTTTTTAGCATACATATACTTCAAATTAAGATGAATTACCCGCAAAACGTAAAACAGATCATTTTTGCTGTCAAGGATTCTAGTGATAATTTCCAAACTACAGAGAAAAAAAACTAAATATTCTAAAAAAAGATCTACCCAAGATTCTGGGCGTCTAAAATTATTGCCAATCCGGGCATGATGTGATTTATTTTATGGGTACAACTTGTATAACATACATGTAAGAAGGCATGTTCAATAAAGTTAAATCCAAGTAAGGTATAAAGACTTTATGAGCTGCTTTGGTGAGTTCCGTGGAAAAAGTCTTGGTTTTCGCTAATGCACTCGGTACTCGGGTCGGGTTCTCTTTTCTCCTATGGGAGATCAGGGGAGTGAGTCATCTATTTGGTTCTACTATCTAAAAAAGTTAAAAAGTGAGTCACATCGATGATTGTTAACCTTTGATTTGATTTACGTGCGGATCAAACCAAGCGCTCTCTTCTCCTTCTTCCTACAGGGATAACCTTAGGACGATCAGTGCCTCGTAAGCTGGCGGAGGGCACCGAAGAGCAGCCCGCCTGAGTTTGAAACTCTTTTCCAGCTAAAACATCCATTACTCTGCCTAATCCAGATTCTACATAAATTTCCACATCCCAATTTGACCATTCTACTCTCGGCAAATCCCAGCGAAGTGACAACTGTAATTTACCATGGAATATAGAACGTAAAGCGGCCTCGCAAGATTTTCCTATCCAGTCTGGACACTAAATCTCAGCCACCTCCGCCCGTGCCCAGAGCTCATCCTCAGGAACAACTTCTTCTAGTAAACTCCATCATTTTGTTTTCTCAGTCCTCGTGGTGGAGAACCAGGGATCGATCCTTTGCCTATTCATCCGGGATCCAGACACGGGCCTCTACTTCCACTTTGACGCATCTCTACAGTTTCCATACTTTCAGCTTTGCCTATGATGGTGCAATCCATCATAGGTTAGCCTTTTTCAGTCTATTCAAAGAAATTTATTTCTCTCTTTCTCGCTCCAGGAGAGACCTACCTTTGCTGGTCATAGTTGTAAACGTCGATCATGACTTCTTAGGGGCCCACTTCCTGTAGGATATCTCGCTTGCCCTAAAATTAAAGGGAAAATCTATGATTGCCTTTTTTGGGCGCCCTTCCTCTTAACCCCTAGAGGTCTATTCTTATTGCGCCTATTCCAGATATTGAGTTGTCAATTTCCAAAAGCCGAATTTCAGCCGTGTTTTCAAAAATACATGAAAAATAAACTGCATTACTTTCATCCTTTCCAAACCTAACATCACCCTGGCTTTGAAGTCATCTTGTGAAATGCTCAAGCAAACACTATATATCTCCATCCAGCAGGCCACGGTGTCTACGCCCGCCTGCTCCGCTTGCCCGAACTAAACTTAGAGCCACGAAGTTGGACTTCTTTAGGCTGGAGATGGAGGTATATTTCAAAAATTTTGAACTTCTCAGCCATTTCCATTACATCTAGTTTCTAAAGGGATGGATCATATATACCAAGGCTCTTATTTATACAATTCTGTTTGTCTTAGATTTTTCGGTTCAAATCGCGTGTTACTACGCCGTTTTGATCTTACATATTTGTTGTGTAAATGATACTTGGTTTAGGTCATTGTCACAAATGTTTGCTTATTTTCTTAAAAAAGTCCTGTCAGATCTTCCTTGGGTTATCGATTTTATAGACCCTCATATTGTTCTATATTTCATGCCACTAACACAATTAATTCCCCTAATGCAGGTATTCGACCCCCAAATGGCAACTGTTTTTGAGTTGGCACGACACAAATACCATTTATAAGTATACTGGCTCGAATTTCTGGGATACCTCGTAACCAACGAGAGCCTCTCACTTTCCCCTGACAGAGTTGCAACAATACTCAACTTCCCTTTGCCCAGCCATATACAAATCTCTAAGCAAATTCCTAGATCTATTTAATTTTTACAGGAAACATGTTTAAAATGAGGTTCATTCAAGCATTGCTGAATAACCTCTTAAGGGTGCATACAAACGAAGCAAAGGACCATTATATTGGTCGCACTTGTTGTGTTTACCATTCAGCAGACCAAAACTTTGATTTCTTCAGCGTACCGAATTAAAACAACTATTGCCAGAAAAAAACACATCAGTAGGAAATATGGGACTGGCAGGCTCTATTTAAAGAGGCTACCCTCCAAAGCCTCTCATTCTCCTCTCGTAGCTTGATAGCTGGTTTTCATTACATAATTATGAACAACCTCTAGTTGTCACATGCCAAACATCTCATCCCAGTTGACGCTCTGTCCACGGCTACACAGACATCTCATATAATTTAATTATTCTTATATCATTTCACACCTCTCTGCCCAATTAATATTTAGAAATAGTTGTATTTTTCTTTATCTTGCTATGAATTTACAGATGTCCTATTTTTCTTTTAAGATCACTCTTGTTGTAAGTGACTGCTGGTGTCCAACATAATGGTGACACCTACACCATCTCGCCCTCGAGCCTACTTAATCTGGCACTCACGGGAAAAGGCATCTTATTATTGTCGTCCACAAAATACTCATCACTCACTGTCAAGTGCCAGCCTTCACATCAAGCTCCAGGAAGCTCTGCATCTACGCGAGCAGCAAGCCCCTCTAACTCGTGCAACGAAGAATAATTCTAACGACCTTTTTAATAAATAATATCAATTCTATTTATATATCCACCACTACATTGATAACCATGAATGAAACCTCTGCAATAGAAACAGAAATAATGAGTATTAAATAAGTATAAAGATTTAATTCAACCTTGGTTATTTTAATATTAAAATCGACTATATTTTTCACAAATAAAAATATTTTCATCGACTAATGGCAGCACACATTTGTATTCTGGCTTTGGAAGCTTTTATTATTTGGTATAATATTTAGATATTTCATCGTAAATGGGCCATTAGTGTTAAAAACTCATTTTAAACCTTCGATCTTATATCTTCCAAATTGACACTGGATTCAATTAACAGTAATAATATTTAAGTTTATTTTATTATATTGTTTCGTATTAGTTTATTCATGGTAATTAAAAGAGCACCTTTTTTTCTAAAATATCATGTAGGTTGTCTAAAATTGTTACCGTACAGAATATTATGCGTTATAATCTGAATTTCTATGTTTGAAAACCATTTAATTTAGGAAGAAATACGAATAACTTTGCTATCTATACTATCATTTTGATAATTGTTAAATTATATCTGATATACAATTATATTGCCACTCAATATGTTGTAATTTTCAAAAAAACAAAATCGAATATAAAAGGTATATAACGGAAACAACAATACTAGTTTTAATGATCGTTTATAAAAGATAATACCAATACTAAATACATCCACATTTAACGAAATAGATATAATGGAATAAATTTGAAAGAAAGGGTAATTTAATCTTGTTGTAGTGATGAGACGAAAATTAATTTTATTAAAAATAAACTATATAAATCAATCTTGTCTCTTTGTTTCTTCTTAGGTTTGTTTGCACTTTTAGAAAAACACTTCGGTGATTATTTAATGCTCGTATATAAAACATACTAAGATTAACTACATCGTCTCCACGATATCTTAGCATAAAGAAGCCTAGTACGAGTATCTATAAGAAACGTCTTCGTGATGTTATTGCGAACAAAAAGTATACTACTAAATATTAAATGTTGAAATTACAAGTGGTTGAATAATTTTTCCCCATGGTATTTTTGCTAGCAACAGTTTTTTAACTAAGAAAATTTGTCTTATGCGTATTTCTTCTGATAAATATATGTTTACTGTTAGGTTTATAAAGAGACGAAAGAAATAAACATCTAAGAAACCTAAAAATTGTAGGAAATTTTTTTTACAGTGTGTTGATTTGTGACACCTCAAGGTATATACATATAAAGGGTCTTTCAGCAAGGACGCTTGAGCTTTGTCCGGCGATAGTAGCCAGGTTGATAAAGCGACATCTAGGCAACCTCACTGTGAACTGTTCAGTAGTACTTAGCAAGTCATGATGGAAGGTTATAGCGTTGAACAGCGGGTGCAAATCCTCAAATGTTATTATCAAAACGGTGCTCCGTTCGACAAACATTCCGCGCATTACGTGATTTCTATCCTCACCACAGCGACGAGGCCCATTTTTTGGATGAATGGATTTGTGAACAAGCGAAATTGTCGGATTTGGGACCTAAACAATCCACATGAGATACACCAGCACCAATTGCATCGCAACAAAGTCACTGTTTAGGGCGGATTTTCGTCTAACGAAATCATCGGTCCGTATTTTTTGGACAACGAAGATGGGATTGCCATAACCGTCAACGGCGAGACCTACAGATCGGTGATAAGCAACTCTTGTGGCCTCAACTGGATTATATGCCTGACATGAATACTGACGACATGTGGTTCCAATAAGACGGCGCTAGGTGCCACACTGCGCACGCCACGATAGACATTCTGCACCAGCTATTCAAGGCAGGGTTATCTCGCGCAGCGGCGACGTCGACTGGCCACAGAGATCATGCGATTTAACGCCATTAGACTATTTTCTTCGGATCTAAATTAAATCGCAGGTCTATGCGAATAATACACAAATAGTTGATGTCCTCAAACTCAACATAACGAACACCATCTAGAAAATTCAGCCAGATATATGCGAAAAAGTCATCGAAAACTGGGCCTCCCAAATACGTTTCACCAGGCGAAGCCGCGGGGGAAATCGTCATATTCCACACTTAATGCCATAAAATGTACATTCAAATTTAAAATAAATTGAGTGTATATATAACACACAACTTGTTTTATTTATATTTAAAGATTGATCGGCCTTATTGAAAAACTCTTTATATATATATAAATATATATATATATATATATATATATATATATATATATATATATATATATATATATAATATGGACCTTATGCTCACAGAATTTTCAAAAATGGCATCAAGTCTTTGTAACCATTGGCAGACGTATTTGGTGATGCGCGTGGATAAGATAAACTCTTAATCAAAAGAGACACTGAGCACCGTATTTGACCTGTGAGCACTAAAGATAATATAGAAGAAAAAAATGGTAACATGCTTTTGGTTTGCATAGTAGAATATTATAAGTTCCTAAACGTAAATAGTGATTTAGATTTCATTTAAAAAATATAAATCTTATATAAAGATATCACATATGAAATATTCCCTTTGAGAAACCCCTAAACTTTATTTTCACATGGCATTTACTTTTCTGACTAATATTTTTTTACCTTTTGAAGGGAATATAAAGCAATAAAGATAGCTATGCAAAGAAATTGGAGCAACGCATTGACCACTTAACCTTATGTCACTCGGGCATTTTGGACCCTTATATCCATCTGCGCCTGGTACAATGTATCTTCTATCATATAACGCGACGGAAGCGTTTAATGTTTTGAAGTTGCAGAAAAATGATTCGAAAGAGGAGAATATTGGAGATATTTACTTAGCAGAGTACAAATATTTAATTGGGATAAGTCTAGGGATTAAAGGTGTTGTCAATTTAAACATTATAACGAGCTAGTAAAAATAATATAATAAAAGATGTAAAGGAGATAATATGTCTAAGAATTTAGCCATCGATTTCATAATAAATCGGAATAAAATTAATTTTATCCATGTCTATACTCAACAACGTTAAACAAAACAGAAGGATATTATCCTTTTGGAAACACTTTAGATCCTAATTAGAAAAAAATTAACAGTTATAACGATTGAATTATATTTTCTACATTTAGATTTATTAGTATATTGCCATACAATGCAGGAAATAGACTTCTCGAGTTTATATGAGAGAACATCTTAAAATCAAATGGCAGAGAAACCGACAGGAGGAGAGTATATCCTACACTTAGTTTAGAAAGATGAATCGAAGTTATTGTCAAAATAAAAGCTTGTCATAACTAAAGGAAAGCGATCACAACAGGGTGTTATTAAATCTAAATACTCCAATAAATATTCGCAAAAGTTGTCAACTGATTCCTAACTTCATGGTAGGCAATATTGGTCTATTTTTGCCTGAATAAAACTTATAAATTGAATGAAATTTTTAACTTTGAAAATCGCTTGAAAATGTTTATTGAATATCAGTGTTCAATTTTACTCTAACTATTCAAATATGCACATAAATTTAGAGATAATACAATATGAATTCATATTTGTAGAAAACTAGTGAAGAAAAAAATTCTATAAGGAAACGTAATAGGTTGTAAAACATTTTGTAAACCAAAAATATATTTGAGACTTTAGATATTGAGCCCCTGCAGAAATGCTAGACCGATACGAAACAAGTTTTAGTGACATGAATGAGAATTTTACAAAAAATTGACCTACAATGAGGGACGTAATAAATTTAATATATAAGCTATATATTCTAACTTCGATAAAATTAAAATCAAATTAGTATTTATATTAATCAAATGAAAATTTAAAAAGCATCTCCTCCTAATAAAATATATCTAATTCCTATTCAGGAGTAGTTTTCCTCTAAAATCTATTTGTGAATGTATAGGTCCTGTTGATTTCAAAGAATCAAGTGAAACACAAATTTTGAAATGAGGAATAAAGAATGATCACGGGAGCTTTCGGCCTATTTCTTTAACCTCTTTCATGCCTAAAAATCCTGGTGTTCATGTTAGAGATAAGTTCTTAGAACATTTAGGGCTCAATAACTTTACTGACATCACAGCTCTTTGCCCATTCGCTCCTGTTTAAATAGTTTATCGTTCATTTTTTAACTAGATAATTTTCTGTACAAAGATAAAACTTTAGATGTAGTCTATCTTGACTGTCAAAAAACTATTGACACCGATGATTATAAACCCACTTTGCTAAAGCTAAAAGCAAACAAAATAGGGAGCAGCATATTAAATTGATTGAAATCGGGCCAAAAAAAAGGGCAAAGGTTTGTTGAAAGAAAATAGTTTTGCGTGGGCTTATGTTACTATTGGCTTTCTTTAGGGATCTGACTGCGACCTCTCTTTCTTTAATAAATATATGCGATCTTAAAATCAAATTATTATGTAAATGTAAAAAAAAATCTTGGGATTCGAAACTCAGTACCATAACAAAAGGTAAAGGGTATAATGAAGGAAGAGGTAATTAATCGTAGAAAAGTGTTAGATAATGCATAAGTGGTAAGACAAGTTTTAAATATCGTCAACTGAGCTAAAGTTCTAGGTCTCTTAATCTTGATTGATTTGAAATTTTCTTTGAGCATGAGGGAGAATTTTGGCTTCAATATATTTGCCAATTAATTTCTAAAAATAGGAATATATCGTATGGAGACAGACTGAAAGACTTCAATTACTGCCACACGAATATCGTTATCTACACGTCCAACTTATCGAATTGTTAAATTTAATTTACGGGTTCACTTATATGGGCTATATATATTTCAATACTTGAATTAAAAAATTTAGTACCTACTATAAATCACGTTCTGCCGCTAGCAAACTTCTAAATAACACCTATCGGGAATATAGTTGAAAGCAAAACAGCCATTATGCTTATGAATAAAATATATAAATATTATTTTAAAATAAAAGTTAATAAGACAAGTGTTTATAATTTATTCTCGCTCATATACTCCATCCCTTTTAAAATTACATCACCTCTGACTTTTACTCTTTCCCTTCCCTTTTAAATTTGCTTTTAATGAATTTAGGGGTATATGCTTCTTTATAATTTCCTTCAAATAATAGTAGCACCCATGATGTCTCAATGATAGTTTTGCCTTTCAAAATGTTATAATTGCTTTGGGAAGAGGAAGAAAACCTTTATCTACTATCATAGGTGCCATAATGGAACGAGCTCTCTGTGGGGAAGAACGTCAAAGTTGATTCCCCTTGGGAAAACAAGTTTTGTTCCAACCACTACAAAAAAGAATTCCATCTTAGGACACTATAGAAAACTCTCAAATCCGGTTTGTTTGTGAGAACACAAAGCAGGAAGATATCAAACGTCACGAAAATCCACAAGAAGCTCATTAGGAAAGAGAAAGCAGCTTGAGACAGCTTTTTCGCTGTGTTTCGATGCTTTATGAACAATCACAAGGTCAATTTTACTAAAAGTCCATATAATTGACTCTCATCTTGATAAATTCACGGTGTAAATGGGAGGATAATTAGACGAAGAAGGAGAGCGCTTTGATCATGATAGAGTGGACTTTAACCACCGCTACCAAGGAGCGTATAACAAAAATTGACGAGACACCATATTTGGATTCTGAGACGCTAAAGTAATTTAGATTACATTCGCAAATCTATAAAACTACTTACATCTAAAGTTAAAAATGCACTTTTGTTACATTTTAGTACAAGAAAATTTTAATTTTGATTCACTTTTTTTTTATCGCTTTATTAAAAATTTCTCACGTCCCAATTATATTTAAGTAAATTTCAGCATATGATTATGGAATCAACAAAGAAAATTTTGAAATAAAAATAGAACTTTTGAATAGATTAACCATTAGTAATTAGTAAATAATAATTAATACCCAGGAACAAAAGGTAATCAATTGTGATTATATATGTAGTTACTTTCCAAACAGCTAACAACATTATTATATTAGAAAATTAAATGCCAAATTATAGGCTCTAAAATAAGGCGCTCTTCTTTGTGATTATCATTATACCAGTCCCCAATTTGGTCTATTCTATTCCATCAGAGCTCTAAATTTATTTACATAATCCTGATTCGATTTATATTTTCATTTAGCCTAAAAGATTACAAATGTATGAGGTAAGCCATTAATAATCACATTGACGCGAAGGAAACTAGAATGTAAATGTTAAGAATATTCTAGAAAAGATGTTCTTTTAAAATATTATCTAGCATTGAATCAGGAATTCAAAATTTAAAAAGTTTTAATAGATAACCTAATCGAATTCCTTACATTCATATGACGTATATATTTAAATCCGATATAAAAATGGCGCAATGGCTTCTGCAAACTTCATGGTTCGATTCACTATAGCCATGTATTAAAGGAAAGTTACGAGGTTGGATCAAACTAATATGATTCTTAGAACAATGAGTCAGCTATTCTGTATTGAACCGTAAAGAGCCTCCGCAATTTTTGATAATTTAATTCTTAGTGCTCGGCAATCGCTTTGTATCAAAATACCTAGTAGGTTTGGATGAAAACCCGTCACTGGTATGACTTTATATCGCCTAAGATGCAGACTTCAAATGGAATTTTGATCGGAACGAGGCGTATAAAAGTATCCCATGGTATTGATCAAATCCAGCACGCAACGACTCATGAATTCAGTCTAGGTCAAATGTGACGTATAGTAAATGAGTGTATGTCGAGAACACTTCCGCTTTCCATATGCCTCGTTAAACTTCCCTCGCCGTAGTCCACTATCTCTTCAGTAATTTCTCAAAGTGACCATTCGAGCAGCTTATAACAATTCCTAGCCACAGATCAAAATAGTGTACGGATTCACTATTCTTGGAACTAGGGTTCTGACTGATCAAGTTTGCACTTTGGTAGGATGAGAATTATTAACTAAACACTCTTGTCTGAGAACAATGCGAAATGTTATACTCTACAAACGATAAAATAAAATATCTGACGCTGATGGATCAATTATCAATTAGAAAACTTTTCCAGATAGGTTCCGCTGATTATACGAAATGCTAGGATGTCAGCAGTCTCTAAACAGACATTAAACCAAACAATGAAGGTCAATACGTTATCTACTTTGCTCTTCTTCTTACTATTATATTAGATTGGAGGTTCTGGCCTTCTTTCGTTAATTTTTACACTTAGAGGTTATGAGTGATGCACTCATTTCATGAGTAGGAAAGCAAAGCGGTAAGCTACACTTCCCTATTTTCTTTTCATTGTTTTTCCATGTACGTGCTCTTACTAATGGGACAGCCCTGCGATGGATTTATAATAGGCTTTGGGCTATTACCTGCACACAATACTACCCACTCACAGCAAGAACACAGCCTAAGGATTGATGCTATTCCAGTTTCTGTATGAGATTACAGCTTACCTCACAATCTAGCAGTGCAGGCAAGGATGATGACCACCTATTCTTATTGTTAGTTCTTGTCTTAATGATGGATTAACCAGAAACTTCTTGATCTGTTTCCCTCAAATGTAGAAAACTTAATTTCATAACCACATTTTATTCTGAGCCTATCCCAGTCATTACTGATGAATTGGAAAAGTTACTTTTTTTAGGGAAATCGATCTCAACTGAGCTTTTTAAAAGGCATCACTCAACGAATGAGGCAGAAAATATATAGTCTTTGCAACATCTAGAAGACTGGATGAAATTTGTACATTATCTTTCGGTTTGTCCACAGCTTAAAGCAGGTATATTAATAAGATGATGATATTAGTGTTACTAGACTTGCCTGATATCAGCTTTTACTTCGATAACACCTAGGTCTACACGAATGATAGGCAAACTAACCTTAATTTAATGAGGCAACTCTCCGAAGGGTTGCATAAGAAACACTTTAGAGCAAGTGAGTGTTTTGGTGGTTATACCAATATCGATTAAGTCTCATTCAGAATATCGACTTCAGGCCACTCGTCAGCTCGGGTATTGTTTTCTGTTTTTAATTCTGTTACATTCAGACAAGGAAAAATTTGGAATTTTTAGGTTTTATTTTATTTTACCTTAGAGTGATCCATAATAGCACCATACTCACTAACCATTAAAATATCAACTTAAAAAAGGACTGTTACACTTCTAGTTGACAGAATCTGCACAAAATGGCCTAATTTGCTTAAAGAAACCTAAACTCTTTAGAAGTTCCTCGACGGCTCAAGAAACATCAGCATTTCTTTCAGACGCTAACAATATGGAAAAGGTTCCAGGACGACAAAGACGGGCTTCCATTCTCCTTTGCTTTCCCCAGCCGCAAGCTTCTGCCTAAGGAGAACTATTTTAGTATAGCATGTTAACATATATTTGCTAACAAAAGTTTTTTTTCGAGAGGGACTATTAAACTTTAAGCTACATACGTAATAATAACTCTGGTATTATCTCTAAATGCATTAGGCTTTTCCCCCCCTAGGGACATCAGTTCCGAATATCACAGATTAAAGGGCAACAAAAACACATGGCAAGTTTATGAGTCGCTAGTCCTAGGAAAAAGATGGAAATGGGTAAATCTAAACGTCGGTAGACGTTTATAATAATTATTATATTATATTAAAGAAGAATTTCAGGGATATGACGTTAGTGTTTCTATCTTTCCAATATTTTCTCCTCAACATAAGCAAGAATCAACTAACCTACACGTCTTTTGGCTTAGCTCGCTCGTAGGTAGACTGGCGAACTTTAGTTCACGATTGGACTGCACGTTTTCTTGTTAATTCATCTTCCCATTATATTTTAATTTCCTTTCCCCACTGTACTAATCTCAAGGAAGTGTTGGAAGAGCTAACCATGATGCAAGCGTTAGCCAAATTTTTTTCTTTGTTTGCCATCGATCGAAATTTGATCGTTGAATTTAGTCCTTCCCCTCCGAGACTACATTCATTTCTCTAGTTCCCTTCAATTTTTGTGAATTAACCAACATGTAACGGAGCAAACTACCTTTTCCAATTAATTATTCTCTTGCCTAGACTTATGCAAATAGCGCTATGCTTCCCTTCCTCGTTCAGCCAGTGAAGCGCTTGCTAACCACCTCGACTGGTGTAGGAAAGTGACGGGGAAGCTGCTAAGATGCCTTTCCAACGAAACCTCACCTCGTGGGTCTAAGTTCACCAATCTAAAGGCCATAAATTTACTCCAGTGTCTATCTACTTTATTAAGAGCAACCATTATCCTTGCTTTACCTTGTTGCACACATTACTAAATTCACTGTATTTATTAATGAAAAGGGTCTGGGCTCTAATATCTTTTCCATTTTCCCTTCGAAATATGAGACTCACGAACTAAAACAAAATGCAACTTTTGAGTAGTTCTATTGTTTTTTATATTAGAAAATATAGTAACTTCAAGACTTTAACTATGACTGTATCCATTAAACGTCTTCTGAATTCACTCCGAGCAGTCATTGCTTTAGCTTATCTCGGAGGTAAATCGAAGCAAACGCAGATAGGTTCTACAAAGAGTTTATATATAGTATGCCTTTCCAAAGTTGCATAAAAACTTCCATAAAAGAAGAAATTATTACAAAATCTACCCATTAGCAATCTTTGCTAAAAAATATATACAACTTTAAATGTAAATAAAGAGAAATATTCGTTCAATTAATTTTAATGATTATAGCAAAATTGGAAAATAAATTAATATTAGATCTGATAATTATTTTTTTAATGTCTGAATTCGAATCATCCATTTTGAATGAAAGATTTAATTATGTAAGTCATGGCACAAGGGATAGTTTATAAAAATTGCTCGCAGTAAAAAAAAACTTAATATCTCCAATAATTTGTTCGTTAAATGACCTACTCATCCAATACAGTCAAAATTAAAGAAAATATTCCGCACGGAGAAATGCAAATTTCAAACGACCAATCACTCCTAGCCAACTATTTATGATGTCCATAATGTGCTGAATGAGAAGGGCATATATGTCAGGTAGACTGAACAGAACACTGTACATGCCCACTAAAACAGTTCCCTCTTACTTAATTTTATTTGTATTACCTGGCTGTTTTTATGGATATTTCGTTCTCTTAAACTCAATACCCATAAATATATGTAACCAAATTATTGACAGTATTTGTTGTATTAGATTAATTAGAAATTGTATCTTATATCAGTACGCTAAATAATATAATATACTTCTTTATTTTATTAGTGGCATTCTCCTTTTAAAGAGAATGTATCATAAGTCTCTGCCAGCATTACCACGAGACATGTACCTCAGGGTTTTGGTAAGAGAGCAGTACTTTCACCCGCAATGTTTTCACGGATCATAACCTATCAAGTTTTATTTATTACCAAACGAAGTTTAATAGCAAATTTAGTCTCAGAAGAGAAAAGCTACAGGATGTGTGTCTTTGTTTCCATTTCAAAAGCACAAAATTGATGTTAATATTTGTAAAAATCAGTTTGTGATTTGCAAGCAAAGATTATTATAAAACTTTGATCAATCACTGAATAAAATATTATTTATTTTAACTAGATATTTTTTTAACATAAAATAAACACATTTTTGAAATAAATAAGGAATTTTTTGATCTTCAAAAACAAGGAATTCTAGGCAAAATTTAAAATTTTACAATAAAGTGAAAGTTGGTTCAGATAATTTTAATTACAAGTCAGATATTAAATGATCGCTTTGTCCTGTGAGATTGAACATGTAATATGAAAACAGAAGGTGCAGCTTTAATTGATAAGCGTAAAAATAATATTAATTAAAATCTGCAATGTTTCGTTCAAATGATGGTTTCATGCAATACCGTAAAAGTTATTAAAACTAATTCGAGACGAGAGATTGAATTTGCGATCGTGAAATCACTGGAGGATATGATTTCATTTGCAATTTAAAGGAAATTGATGAAGAACCTGGTTTCCTGGTTTATCAGTCCTTGGATTTATAATGTACGAGTAAAATTAAAGGGAATTATTTGCATATTAGGAGTGCAATGAGTGTGACGTGTGGTCGTCGCAGATCCGTCCATACACTATATGACACATCAAGATATCATCAACTTTTCATTATCCATATCTTCTTATCTTTGCACATATACTTTATCACTATTTTGTCAAAATAGTACCAAAATGTCTGAGACACTTCGGGGTATGAAGGAATCCTTGCTCGCATTAGGGTATCTGAACACCCCCTTACCATTCTTTCTGTACTATCACCCCAAAAACCATACCAAACCCTTAGTTTCCAATGGGTTGTGCAGGAGAACTTTAATTCATCAGACATTCTTTGAGGGATCATCTTATATACAATATTAAAGGGATATCTAACTCAAACGGTAAGTTCGCTTACTAGTACTGCTAGTGAACTATATAAAAAAAACTAATTGGTCATGCCATTGTTATCAGTGACCAGTTGTTATTCTCCTACCTGTTAATAGCTCAAGGGACGGTTAAAATCATTCAGCAAATGTAGTCATCATCGGCATGTCCCGGTCAAAACTAGGGAACCTAGCTGAGAATGATAGGATACTAGACACGAAAATAATAGTATTAACCCAGTAGTGGCTTAATGAATGAGAATGAGGCGAGATGTGATATTTATTTATTATCCCCTCCTTTATTATTCACAAGTAGAATCCTCTTGTACATCTTTCTGTATATCACTTCCTTTAACACACTGCTTCTCAATATCAACTCATTGAGTTCATTCATTCAAATGAGCCACTGTATAGGAACAAACAGCTCAATTTCAGGTAGAAATATTAAAAATTTTGTGTGTGATGTTTCACGTGTCATTTACACCAAATGAGGCTCAAGTCTGCTTCGTCACGAGCCAGAATTCTGATAATTAAGAAGTTAGCCTCGCCAAGGCGTTTCATACATTTATGAATCGACCATCACACAATGCCATTCCTGTGATTCACCATATCATCATGAAGAGCTCTTCCTCAATGAGAACCTCTGAAGACAACTCAAATATATTGAAGACGAAAAGGACCAACATGGTAACAGCATCGACATAGAAGAATCCTGAACTAAATTTAAATTTAATAAACAGAAGTCAAGAATACACGTTGTGGCTGACCTTGAAGGAGGACAAATTGAACCATTCCTTAAAATTTAAATTTAGTTTAAAATTTGTTAAAGGTTGAAATTTATGAGATAAAAAAGTGTTTTACATTATTTTTAAAGGTTGATTGAGCACTTTAAGACGATATTTATATTTCATGACACATTTGGTCCAATTTAGTGGAGAGGGGCCACCCTGTATATGATTCTGCAATGCTGTGGATTGTGAGAGATCTGTGTAATTTTGCGGTGTAGATTAATATTTTTATTCTACTCTAATCAACTCTCTTCCCAAAATGTGTTAAGGTTCCTCACCTGTTACATTTAGCATAACGTCAAGTACCAAAGATGGTTTGGTTCCAACTAGACAGCGGTATAAACCTTTATCTTTCGCTATCACATCTACGATGGTCAGTTTCCAACTTTTCCATCCTTGACCCCATTCATAGTGCAACGTATACCTGAGGAGAAAGGAGACTTTACTATTTATATTATTGATATTTTTTAATATAAAATTGATATATAATTGCTAAAATGGATTCATCACTCTTGATCCAATATCGAATAGGCCATTTGGTTTTATGGGTGTAAAGGATGATAAGTGGAATCCAAATTGGTCTAAAGGAAGAGTCCTTAAATGAAGACTAAATTAAATACTACAAAAGGCCTACTAATTATATTTGTATTTATTATATAAAGTATAATATATATGAATATATTATAGATGAAAACGTGTAGGAGAAGTATTTAGTATTACATGAATAAATGATAAAATAAATCTATTTATCAGTTCTTAGGAAAATGACAAATACATACAGCTCCTACATGAAAGTAAACTAACTTATTAATATAACAATAGTTTAGGTGCGTGTAAAAGCTTTTGTTCATGATCGTATGCGAGAACAGCGTCTGGATTACTGTACTCGCTTTCTCAACGAATTGAAGAGTCATGGCAATCAATTCGTAATTTTAGATGAAAATGCTTTCACGGTCGATCTGATCATCAAAAGCAGAACGATCGCATGGTAAGTTTCGACCAGAATGCGGGCCAGGTCCACTAGGTCTCCACGACTAAGTCCTTGGCCACCGTGATAAGGCTGCGCATCGTAGCTTCGAATGTCGAGAAGATTCCAAAGGGTGGTTAATGGCCAGTTAGAGGCTTACCACGACCTATTGCAATGACAAATTGGCCATGAAAGTTAATTATGTCTTTCATTATAACAGGGCCATGTCCAACACAGCCAAGACCATGCAGGAGCGGTTGGGTTCGAACAAAAATTTCTCGTGTAAGGATTTCTGACCGCCACAGTCACACAACATCAATCCCCTCGAGTAGACCGTGGGGGCGCATGGTCTGCTAGTCCTTCCTCAACGGTTTATAGGCCAGCATGATGAAGGACTTCGTCCGCAATGTGGGCGCGAGCTTAAGGTCTAGCCTTCAGCGTATCCTAGCTGGCGAGGGCGGCCACATAAATTGATAATATCAAATTAAACAGAAAGTTACATGTTAAATAAATACAAACTTGTCTAACTGCATCAAAACTTTTATTGGCTTTTTAAGGCTTTGTTTACAAGGGAAACAGGACTTTTGAATACCATATATATATATATATATATATATATATATATATATATATATATATGGAGGTAAAATTGGGCAATATATTTTCATCGTAACAAATTTTGTTAAAAGCGATAGCTAATTTTGCATTTGTAATTCTTTTTTCACATTATGGTAGAATTAGGAGATAGCTAAAATAATTTCAGAGAAGAAAAGGGTATATAAATATTTACAGGTAGAAAATAATATTCAAAATTTAAGTGATTATAGAATAGCTAGGGATAAGTTAAATAAGATTATAAAGAAGAAAAAAGTGTCAGAAATTAAATTAGCTCAGGATAGCAACAAAGATCCTAGAAAGTTCTTTAGTTACTATAAAATTAATAACAAGTCTGGCAGAGTTAAAATAGGACCTATCAAATATGAAGCGGTTGTGAGAGAAACTGATGAGGAAATAGTTGAGGTACTGAATGGTCATTTTGCCTTAGTATTTACAAAGGAGAAACTAAATAGTCTTATGTATAGTACTCGTGGGTCAGGAAGAGAGGTGTTTACTACCATTAGTGTTGATCGGAGCACAATAAAAGGACTAATAGGTGAGTTAGATACCACGAAGGCCTCCGGCCCTGATAATATTTATTCCAGGATACTTAAAGAAGGGGTAGAAAGTATCTCATAGGTTTGTAGAAGTTTTATACTACGTCACTAGAATATGGAGAAATACCCGATGATTGGAAAAGACGGAATGTAGTCCCCATTTTCAACAAGAGTAGTAAAGAGGATCCAAATAACTTTACACTGGTTAGCCTCACTCCTGTATTCTGTAAAATAGGAAGGCTGACTTTTTTTGTATGCTCTAAGGAAAAAGTTAGATATTACCGATTTTTTTAACAAGATTATCGTGAAACGAAAAATAATGTATATAGGCATTCGAGTGGGTTGGTTTCCTATACACGTCAAGTTTTAATTCATGGTGATCTTTATTAATCAGGACATCTAAAAAGGGTAATCTATTATCATATTCCCATTCATATTTAAATTTGATGGAGACATGCAAATTATTCAAATTATTAAAAAAAGGTATCAAAATCATGGCCATTAGGCCAGACAGAAAATAGATCGTCAATGTACCTTAATCATATAAAGTTAGGGGGAGAAATTGTGGGAAGGAGTTCAGTCTCAAAATATTCAATGAAAAGACATGCCAATATCGGAGATAAACTATTTTCGATGCTAAGGCCAAATATTTGTCTATAAAGCTCATTATTTACTCAAAACACATTGTCAGAAAGACATAATTCAACTAAATCGATAAATTTACTCGTAGAAATGGGAAGATCCAAATTAAGTCTAGGCATGATTTCCCGCAGAAGGCCCATGGTTTGGTCAACCGGAACTTTGGTAAACAAAGAGTTTACATCAAAGCTCACAAGTTTTCCATCCGGAAATTGCAAGTGGTTGAGGCGGTCAACGAAATCTTGAGTGTTCATAATTTGTGCAGATGAGATTCTTCCTACTGCTGGAGATAAATGCCCGGCGAGCCATTTGGAGAGCTTATAAGTGGGAGAAATAATATTGGAAATGATTGGGCGTAAGGGACATCCCTCTTTGTGGGTCTATGTATGGGCTCCTAAGGACCCACAAAGAGGGATGTCCCTTACGCCCAATCATTTGTCTTCGAAGAATGTGGTTTAATTCCTCATCTTTTCTTGCGATATTGCATTAATTTTCATCATAAAAAAACTTATTTAGCTGTCCTGCTGAATACCACTTTATTTGTTGTACCATCAAAATGAAGGTCAAATGATTAATTTTATATCTATATTTTAAGCAGCTAAGCCAAGATGGCTTTTGATAATCCTTACTGCTTAAGGTTTTTGAAAAAAAATCGGTGTTTTTATAGTTATTCCTGAAATCCGCCTCCTTTGGATGATGTATGGGTTCGAGTGTTTTTGTTAGACTTAATTAAAGACTTTTGTTGTTATTTTATTAGAGGTTGATAAAAGATATGATGATTTTCTTATTAGGTGAGAATAGAATTCACTTCGATACCAATAAATAATATTTACTGGAAGAATGAGGGCAGATAGCAAATCTTTATGCATTTTATCCCCGTTTATTTTTGAGGGACACATTTGTATGTCAGCCTATTGTTAGCCTTTGCTTCATCTTTTTCTATGATTTTTTGCGTCTGTTAGATTTTTCAATAGATTACTGGGTTTATATTTTGTGTTTATAACAATTAATCTTTTATTTTTCATTCCCATCGTATTTTATGCTTTTCTATCTAAAATAAATTTCGTAGGTTCATTTAATTTTCTTAGATTACTTTGTCTCATTGCTACCTTACTAAATTGCCCATTATAATTTCGTTTCTTATAAATATTTTGGCAGAATTTACCAACAGGATTCAGCAGCTATTGTTCATTTTATTAAAGGTTATATGCATTTAAAATTTGAAAATAATCTTTTTTATTTGACTTTGATATTAAGATGGTATTGTAAATTTTTCACACACAACAATTTTTATGGTCTATTAATTATAAAGCATCATGTCTACACCTGTAGCCTAGACGAAGGGTTGGCGCTTCTGGTGCAGCATTGGTCAGCATGTTGCAGCTGACATTTCCAGAATTGATGTCACTCCCTACTGAATTAATCGCTGAAAAATCAGAGGCTAAGTATAAGCCAAACTTTAATTTCATTAAATTTGACAACCTTTTGAAGAGATTCCTCCTACAAACTCTCCTCTGGTAATTCTCTTAAAGGTATGCTCTTTTAATTGTAAAAGGTTTCTTTCTCATCTGCTTGTGATATAAATACTTGCTGAATACTATGTAGTGAGATAATTTTGCTTGATAAAGGAAGATTAAAAACTTCTTTCAGGATAGAATAGAAAAAATGGAAAAATAGAATGAGATCGATTATAATCGATCTCAATATTTTTCCATTTGTTCTATTTTATCCTAAAATAATTTTTAAGCTTCCTTTATTAATTTATAAAATGAGTTTATATATATACTGATTCTCATCAGAGAATTTTAATTATAAGCATTGCTTACATATACACGTAAATAAATTGACTCATTCAAAGTATCACAATCTGGATTTAGCAAACATGTGTTTTCAAGACCCATATTTTAAGATCATATCAACCTACCATTTCGGGCATGGACCTTTTGATAGTAATTGACAGAGAATGTTTTCTAATTTTGGGGGTACCTCAAAAATATATTAAATTTATGAGAGATGAGAGAAAATACGTAATATTCTCTGAACATTTAATTTAACTTAGCAATTAATAAAAAAATAACGAAATATATCGGAATATATTTATCTAAAGAAAATGAAAGGAAAATATAAAGAGTTTTTGCCAACTTCAATCCCTTCAGCCTTGAAGGGCAAAGTATTTGCAAAGATTAATGTGACTTATGGTCACTTCTTTCTGCTACTTATCATCTTGAAATTCCGGATAGTGTAAAATCGCTTCAACATCCACGTCAGCTTCTCTTTTACTTTGATCTCTTCTTTAATACCTACGTTTTGGCAAGCTAGAACTTGCGTTAATTTCTTTGTCGTTTTTATAAGGAGAATTATTCTATATTTATTTCCGAGAATGTAAACTATTATTTCTTATAATCAAATTAGATACAAAAATAAAGAAAATTTTTTAACCCACCGTATCTAAATCAGATTATATTTATAGTCTTTTCCGATGTCTATATTTCGAAAGACTTATGAAAATATACAAAATTTATAATTTTACTTCTTTTTCAAACTATTTTTTTTTACACACAGAAATCTTTAGGAAATTGCTTTGAATTAAAGAAATGAAATAGAATCTTGAAGGGAAAGAGTTCATTCTCTTCCACGAATATTAGACTCGCAATCGTAATATAGAATTTATAGAATCAGGGCCATTAGAAACTAAGAGTGCTTAGGTTTAGAGGAAGCCTAAAAGATAAGGTAAGATCGTCTTTGGATGATATTTAGAGTAAAATGTAAACGTAGCTCGTGTTTACTATTGTTTTTATTAAATAGATGATCGTTCAATTTACTTTTAAACCTTTTGATTGACACATGATTTAGACCAGATTAGCTTGACAAAGGTCCATGTTGAGATGATTGTTTATGTGAAAAAGTTCTCCAAGATAATCCTCTTGGCGTAATCTTTCACGAGCGTTATAAAGCGAGTCAAAGTTTATTTTATTATATCCATTCATTCAAAATTTTTTAAGTCTGCCCTATAGTGTTTCATCTGCAGCTCTGGAATGAGCTTTGCCACCCTTCGCTGTACTTTCTCCAATGTGGCTTTATATTTTTACCTGTAAGGAGACCAGAATTGAGCTGCATATTTTGAGCTGGAGATGCAAGATTGATTGGAATAATGAAACTACTCTTTATTTAATCTCATATTTCAAAAATCGCAATAAAATTTATTATTCTACTTGTTCTTTAGATATTAGACGCAGTGTCTCGAAAATGGGAAATTGCTCGAAATGAATAATCCCAAGATTTGATTGATTAGCGTTATTATCTCGTTTGTTAACTCATTAATATATCTTAAATGAATATTATATTTGAACTTAAATTTCGTTCTTTTCTATTTGTTTGTTTATATAATTTGTGAGTTCAATCTGTGAGCAGTTAAGATAGGCTTGGATAGTTTCTTCATTAAAATCAAATGCCTCGGGACAAAACAGAATGGGACTTATTGTCTTCCACGTTTAATTCCTCAGAAAATTTCTGATTTTGGTTTGGTGCAAAGTTCTTGTGTTACTATCCAACTTGTCATTATCATTTTTAATTGGCCCTATAGCATCTCGAGTTCATTTTCTATCATTTACATAGGATAGATAATAAAAATAATAATGAAAATAATTTTGGCGACTAAATTGTTCCAGTTTTCTTTTAGCAAGTTATGTTATCGGATTCTTTATCTTAAAGCAAATTTATTCTAGTTTTGATCTAAGAAAAACAGTGAAGGTGCATTCCTTAGTTAGAAATAATAGTTATAGTATTTATTTCTTTTTTATTTTCATACATCGCAACGATAATGTTCATATTTAGGACTTTCATCTGTACGAATAATCTTTTCTTACTAGGAAAAGAATCAAAATTTGCCTTCGTAATATTAAAAATATTACCTTGTGATTTTTTTATTTGAAAAGCATCTTTTAATTTTAATCGAAAGGAATTATGATTATTTGTTGCTTATATGTTCGCTGACAAAGAAATTATCCCTAAAACTTATATTCTTATACTCGAATAAAGTTTTTTAATCGTACATTAGATCAATAACAATTTAACTGAAATATATTCCAATAAAAAAATCGACCAAATGCTTTCTATGGCTATAATCTTTTAAATTATTTAAATCGCCATTTGTAAACTTAAAATCACTAAATATTCCTGTCAATTGCTCCATAGCAAAGTTTCTAGAAACTCAACAATTTAACATTTTTTTGTTCGTTTCATTAAAATAGCAGTTTAACATACAATGACGATATCAGAAACTATCGCGTTTAAATTTTCCCTTTACCTGTATTCATATCATTATTTAAAAGTTTTAACAATTCAAATTCAATTTGCCTTATCATGTCTTTTGACTTCACACAAGACTCGGTTAAAACAATAATTTCAATCTCTTGACATTATCAGAAACAACCGAAGGAGAAAGCACAAAAGAAAGAGGAAGCTCTACGACTCGGTTGGATTATCTCCCATCAACAAGGCACGCCACGAGAGGGCAAAGAGGATCTGGCAACCGTCTGTCACTCGTGTTCTGTAATACACACATAGACATCGAGGTCACCAAACGAATAAGACCATTTTAAAGAAGCAAGTCACTGACAGACGGTTACGTGACTCCAAAAATACACGTGACAAAGACGACCAACGTAGTGTTCAGGTGTCTTTAATAATCTAACCTACCTATAATGAAACCAAATTCTCGATCTAGAGAACTCAAATTAAGTAATTCACAAATCAAGTAAACCTTTTCCAAATACCTAATGGCGGGATAAAACTCGCCTAAAAATACAGGCTTGAATGCCACCAACTCCTATATAATTCAATTAACCAGATTAATTTTCTTATTATAAACTATAAATTTTATAGTTTATTAGATAAAAAACACAGCGAACAAACCAAAACTACCAGCAAACCAGAGCTTCTCTTTCGCCATTTAACTTTATTTTATCTCCCTCACCACTACTATCCTTTAACTTCACCCAATTTCACCACTTTACTCTCCCACCAATATAACTCTCCGTCTATTCCTGTCACAAACTTCTTAAGTCCAATTCCAAGAAATTTCATAGGAATTTAACAATGTAAAAATCGGTGAAATAAAAGCGTATACAAAAGATTAAATGATTGGCAAAGGAGCAAAGGTAAACGGCAGGGGACTATGATGTAATGCTGGCGTTATTAAGTCCTTGCGTTGTAGTTAAACTGGTTTCTGGTTGGAACTGAATGTTTATTTTTGGTTTATTTTCCATATAGTGACGGCTTGAGCCATGCCTAGTCATCGTCGATCACTCTCCAGGAGACTGATGATTGTATTTCTATTTTACATTTCGCGGGTGAGGGTCTTCCGATGCTTTGCAGTGTGATGAGGTTCGATAGCAATGTAGTTGCTGAGACAGGGTTGTAGAAGTCATCCCAATGTACAATTCTCGACTGTGCAATCTTTTTATTTAGGGTTCAAATTTTAAGCCTTATTTACATATGTTTGGCATATGTACCAATGGTTTTATGACAGCGATCTTTTGATATAAGCCTTTTTCACATAGTATTCACAAAACATGGAATCTTGTGACATTTTCATTTTCAGAAGTATTCTGTTGACCTCATGCATTAAATGAAGGGCTTTTTGTTCTATTTTAAAGGATGTCTAATAAAAGAGAGTGAACATCCTTTTCTATGGATCTTTTTGCATCATCTCCTCTTCATTATTTGAAAAATCCCAATTTCCTTTTATCTGACAAGAGTTTATTTATTTTATTCATATTGTACATTGGATATATGTATTAATCTTTCGATTTGTCCAACCAGCTTCTCTTAATGCCTTAATTCTAATTCTTTAAAAAGTAGTTCATTCCTATCTCTTCGGCATTGCATTTTCCATCAAACCTTTTTAAATCACAAAATTGGTCGATAAAATATACACGTATTTTACATTCTAAGAAATGAATTGGGAGAAAATAGAAGCTGCTTGACGTCGAATTCCTTAAAAAACTTTAAAGAAATCAGTTTATCAATGCTTAAATTATATAAATACTAGGCAATGGCTTCGCCACTACCCGCTATGGGTGAAGCCTGCGCTTCGGTACTAAGATTAAAATTTATAATCTAAAAATAGCAGCCATGGTTAAATTTGTATAAATTTTATGACTTTCTTCAATTAGAATAATTTAACAAAGGAGCTATAAACTAAATTTACCCCGTTTCAAAATATCATGCTGCTAAAATATAGAGTTATAGAATATATATAAAATAAATTTTCTGAACGTCACCATTTGTAATTCTTTGTGTCTTAAAAAATTCACAAAATACTAATATTTATTTCTGAACTTCACCATTTTGTTTTGATATTAGGAAAGAATTATTAGAAATAACTTTGATAAAATTCATAAGTCATAACCAAACTAAGAGGAGATTATTATTCAAATACTAAAAAAAATTCCCTTCTTAAATTATAGAGTTATGGATGAAATATAACCTTACGTTTTCTCTTTAATTTATCAATAAATCATAGATTACACTTAAAATATTGCAAAACTGTACATGTTCGAATATTTATGCACACTAATATATATATATATATATATATATATATATATATATATATATATATATATATATATATATATATATATATGTATATATAAATCTAACAAATTACATCATGGTGGAGGCCACCTGCTTGATCGGGAACACGTAGTGGAGAGCGTAGACGTCTTACCCGAAGTTACCAAGCGTTTGTTCTGATGGGTGATGACCGGATCGACTGTGAAGCTTTTATCATTAGAAATAATGTTAATTCATTGGCCATAACTCTTCAAGTCGTTGAGAAGTCGACGGCAGCGCTCCAAACGTTGTTTTCACTTTAGGGCGATGAGGAGAGGCCATTCCAGGCACACCATGTTCTTCCTACCCCTTCCTCGATGATTTTAGACAACGTAGCCACCAAGATGTTTTTCCTATTCACGATCGCAGTCATTTTGAGACGAAGAGAATTTTAGAAGGCCATTCTCAACGCCAAGCGGCTGACATTATGCGGTCTGAATGAAAAAGGACGATTTTTAGGGACTCCCTGCTCTTGATCCTCCCCATCACTCAGCGAACGTTCATCTTGCTGACGTTGAGCCGTTCGGAGATGTCGGGCTTTTGGGGGGGCACGCGCCGGAGAGCGGACATATCAATTCTTTCAACTTCCATCTCGACACAATTGGACACTTAGGAAAAACGCTTTAATGACACCTGCATAAAAAGAAGAACTTTAACGTTATTTTTACAGAACTTTTTCGATCACAAACTTAAACCTCACGAAAGATAAAAAAATCATAGTGTAACACAACTTTTGCAAAACCAGTATAGGCAGATGAATAAAATAGTCAATGTTGAAACGTCCACATATATATATAAATATTTCTCCTTTGTCCTTTTAATTCTCCCTTTATTTTCCTCTCTCCTTTATAATCTCGATCAACTTAGGAAGCGTGCCTTAAAAGCTTGTCTATTGGGAAAACATTTGTTCTTCCTCGTAGTTGTCTGGTTAAAGGCTCACTATAATTTAGATCGGGGCGGTTGTTCCCTGCCTCAGTGTGCTTGGTTTGATTCCCACCCAGTAAGGATTTTTTCGAAGTAGGAAATAACTTTTTCTGCTTGATAAATTATCCCGTTTTCTCTTTCTTGCATATGCTGGATTTATTTCATCATTCTCTCGCGTTCTTGAGATTTATACAGTATATATATATATATATATATATATATATATATATATATATATATATATATATATATATATATATATATGTTATTGATGCGGCCATATTTTATCTCCTCATTCATTTTCCACATGTATTATATCAATATCACATGCCAAAATGATTTAAAATATGTTTTTGGTGGGAAGGGGCGTTCCTTGCACCTATTTCCTGCCTAATTTCCTCTCCTTTTCGTTTTCCTTTCATTTTCAATCCCGTTACTACAATGAGTTTTTCCCCTTTTTACTGATTACATATCGTTAGCAACATTGAATATTGGATTTTTTGCTTTTACTTTAATTTTTGGGGCCGTTATACTGGTACTTGTTTTACCTAATTTGGGTGAGCTGAATTCAAATCTCAAGTCAGAGTTTGTCTATATGCTACAATTTAGGGGCAATTAAGCTTTTTCATTTTGTTGAAATTCTGCTAGAATTTCCTTCTCTTTCTAAGAAATAGATTGTCATTTGTACTAATATTAGGCTTGAAATTTCCGTTTAGGCAATGGATCTGGATTTTTATAAATAGCTTGTACGTTAATCACAATGCGTAATAGAATATGAAAAAAAGGCAAAAGTAATAGAATATGTAACATAAAGATATGTATTACTACGAGTTTACTCTGAAGACTGTATCAATTACATCCAAATATCAGTGTTACACCAATGCCATTCAGAAATATATATAAATAAATAAAAAAAACTAAACTTGTTCCTATTATTCCAAAAAATTGCGCTCGTACCGCTTGCGTTTGAAGAATTGGTCGTGAATATTAAACTGAGGCTTCATCAATTGTCGACCATCATAAATCGGAATTGATAGCGCTTTTACATTGCCAATAGGTCTTGCTGCAATCCGACCCCCTTTTCATCACCTATAGCTTCAAGGTTCTCGTGTAAATGATGAAGGCGGCTCTTCAAGAAATGAATCTTAACTCTTATTTGCATTCAAGATCGAGAAAAGCCAACAGCAAGCTACCAACCAAAGCTAAATATTTATCAGCCTATTTGTTAACAGGAATGTTTAGTATAACCAGCAGGAGTCACAACCAGGTTGTTATCTCCCTGTCAATCATAAGTCCACATTATTTACAAGAGAACAGAATTCGAGGTCCTTCAAATATATCTGCTTTGATTTTCTCAAAGGACAAAACCTTCAAGTCAGAAACTATATGCTGAAAGCATTCCTTGTGATTACTCAATGCCTTCACAAACTTCTTCCTAAATCCAAACTAGGGATGAAGTGTAGGAGAGGGAAATGATTTATTCTCGACTGACGATCGACTCATTCACAATACTTAACATAACTGCTTCCAGAGTCTCATGGGTGAGTCAGTGCTTGTGCACCAAGTCTTTGGCTCTAGCTTGATTGCTCCACATACAGAGATAGCAAGGGAATAAGCAAAACCTTTTTTGTTAATGAGGTAGCTGCCTGCATATATTTAAGGCCACACAATTATCATCTTTTTGTATTTTACCATTTTTATGTCGTCATCGGTTTCTCACAAGTGTATTGACTGACCAATACGGATTCCCCTAAACCACTGTCATTATGCAAAAGAAAATATTCGTTGCTCTCTTAAATAGAATTATCGTACCCCCCCAAAAAATATTACCAAGTCTTTACAGGACAATATCTAAATGTGCTAGAAGAATGTAGATATCGTAACAGTAAATAAATTGCTAATCTTCAGAAAAAAACGTGACAAAAATCTTATCTTTTGTTTCTATATATGTTTAGTACGTATCTTTTATTAAATATGTTATGAACGTATTTTTTATTAAACCAGGGGGCTAATAGCTCCACTGCTTTCTTGCAGAGGTTCAAAATACGTACAAAGTCAGTTAGTTGCTCCAAATTAAAATGCAGAGGGGCTAATGAGCCTTCGGTATCTGAGACCATTTCTGAAACTTCCTATTAGCTTCACTGAATTTATCTTCAGGCTAGGCAAAACAATTCTAAAACTGGAACCTGCTCACAATGTGGACTAGGTCGAATAGCAAAGGAAATATTTGGATAGTAGATATCATGTATTCCTTTTTGCGAACATCCTTGGTATTGACTGTTTTATTGAAATGAGAAGAGAATAATTTACGATAAAATGGGAGAAAACTTTTCAGATCAAAATACGAGTAGATATAAATTTTCAAGGCTCAATCGTAATAAATTGCTTGGTGAGCTGACATAATTTTAATCATTCGTAATTACTAATCAGTAAAGACTTTGTCAGTATCAGTTAAGAAATTAATCTAGAACAACTGAGGTAAAAATTAAATGTATTGAATAGTACAAGTTCAAATTAATATAACGTTTGCAAGAAAAAATAATAATGCAACTAACAGCAAAAAGGTGTCATAGCCAACGATGACCGAAAGATGAATTCCTAAATTAAGAAATGGCCTGCAGTGATGGAGTAAAAGTTGAGACCAAAAATAAATCATCAAATCTCGTTTGTTTAAAGATGGTCGTTAATGATTATATTATGTTCCTCGACATAAGAACGACATATTGGTCGTCAGGATTGACCAAATATAAATTAGATTGTTATATGTAGAGAGTAGATTGATGGCATGACTCACAAAATTCCCCAAGTGTGGTGAAAACAACCAACAAAATAAGCCAAAGTAACAAGCACTAGTCCTTAAAGATAACCAGAGTAACAGCATGTATTACATGAATAATACAGCCGCAAATAGCTAATATAACCTGTCAGGGCGCATGTGAAGTTATACTAAACTCCTTACTCAGAGGAAACAATTTCCCCGAAGTAAAGATTCCTAAAGACCCTGATCTTTGGCATGGCTATAATCAGAGACGACTTCATTATCACCCAGGACCTATGATCAAGGGAAGAAAAAAATGTTGAAAAAGAAGCAACAGCTAACGCAAGAAAACAAACAATATGAAAGAAGATTAAGTCGAAGATCATAAGCCCACCTGAACAGAGAATAACGAGGAGGATAAGGAAAAGCCAAAAATGAAACAAGCTATCCTTAAGCAAGATTGCCTAATTTAGTCTGCAGTCAAACAATTTAAAGGGACTAAGTATTAACACCAATGAATTACCCGGTAAAAGAGTCCAATATGACAACATATTCCGCACTCTTGATGCAGACATTATACTAATCTGCGAACACGGCATGAACGCAAATGATGAAGGAAGTATAATTTGGAACTACGATATTCTAACAGTGAATCACTCAGATGAATAATGCGAAGGAGCGACAATAGCGGTGTAAAAGAGAATAAAATATGTACAATTTGCGTACTGGAAGAATCGAATTAAGCAATAATAGTCGCACTGGAACTGCAGAAAAAGGTGATCGCTAATATGCAAGGTGCAGATAATCCGGGTATTGGAGTATTAATGGTATAGGTTGGTGCCTTAACACACTAACTGGACAGTACATCGTCAACTGCCTTAGTTTCAACTTCCCTACTTACATCTGGAAAAGAAGAGCGAGATTCTGATGTATGCTTGACAAATTTCCTAGTTTTGTATAATTATTATATGAAACTACTACAAATTCCTTGCAGCTGCAATATCGAGATTAAATAAATATCAATAGAAACCCGATACAGATAACATCACAGCTGAACAAGATCCTTAATAGGGCATAATGTGGAAAATACGAGCAGAAGTTTCAAGATTGCCTGCTATCAGGTCTGGGCGCTGCAACAATCTAAAAGATTGAAGATGATATACAGCAGCCTAATCAAATATTTGTGGCTATCTCCCATTTTTCAATGATATACATTGCAATAACACAGTGGCTAGCAAGCTGACTAGTATCAAATTCGAGCTCGTCGACAATTTGATTCAATTAATTCAATGTCCCTATCAGAATGAGGCTATTCAATCTCGAATGACTGCCAAGAAAATTCGAAATATAGGTGAATTTGAAGCTATGTAAGTATAAAATACGATCCAAATATGATAAATTACCCCGTAGTCATAAGAAGTCATCAGATGTTTTGGTGGATGAAAAGAGATATCATTACTACACAGAGTGCAATGTACTATAGTTGAAATGAGAATCAATAATACCGAGTACAGAATGCAGAGCACATATCGGATACATAAACCAAGCATGGCAGTTTGCAATATGTATAGATTTAGTAAACTCAAATCATTGCAGCTATAGAAATGGAATAAAAACAAATGAAAGATCAATCTTTATCTCTAAATAATTATTAATTGTAAAAATCGTCTTAAATACATTTAATGAGTCAATTAGCCTTTAAAAAATTAAGGGAATTTTTTTTTCAATTACAACCTTTTAAAAATTCAAAATTTTAAACTTAATTTAAATTTAAATGAATGGTCCAATAATATGCCCTCCTTTATGGACAACTACACACTATTGTTAAATTTGCTTCTCCTTTTTTTCTTTCCGCATTCTAGCAACCCAATCAAAACCAAAAAAAACATGTTTTAAAGAATAATTCACTAATTAAATGAATTTAACACTATTTTTACACAGAATAATTATTCATATATAACGGATTGATCGTTCATTCCACTTTACTTCATATCCCTACCTGCAATTGCTATTGAGAAATTGCTTCTTAAATAAGGTCTAATTTTTTTTTGGGGGGGAGGAGTCCACCCTGTATATTGCTTTAGTAAAATTAACAGCGGTCTACCCAGCCTCCACACTCCACTAACTATCTAAAGCCAAAGATTGGTGGCTCAACGGGTACTAAACTAAAGCATTTAACTAATACTCAGATACACACAAGCAAAAAGAAGAGGCCAAAAGATCTCAATAGAGCAATGAAGATACTATCTATCAGCATAGTGCTACAAGAACATGTAAAGAAAATGTAAGACAACATATTGCTTTTACTAGTGCCAGAAATCAAAGAACTCAGAAAGCGAGAAAAAAGGTCGAATCCATAGCGATACTCAAGCTCTGAAAATATGCTTGAAAGAGAAAATGAAGAAAAGAAAAACGACTAATATTAAGATAAAAAAATAACGAATACTACAAAAACCCGAACTAGAATGAACCCCAATAAGATATATGAATAACCGAAAATGACATCTACCAACAAAAACGACATATCACCGAAAATATAAATTATAGGTGCACACAGAAATGCTAATATATATATATATATATATATATATATATATATATATATATATATATATATATATATATATATATAACAATATAAGAGCAAACAAAATAATTCAATACAAAACAAATACACATGAATTAAATAGAACATAATCAGAACTCAAACAATTATAACCAAAGCAAAGCAGAAGAATTGCATATGTCCATATGGTTTAGCAAATTAAATATAGACTTAATCAAACCTTCCAATGCTAAACTCAATTTCAACTATCTTCTTCACAGTTTCTCATTTCAAAGCTCTATTAGCCATCCTATTCATGTCTCTTCAACTTTTCTACTTGTATTGATGATATATAGTAAAAACAACTTTCCAAACACCTTCTTTGAAATAAGTGCGCACATGTATTTGAGAACATACCTAATTTCACCTTCTTCCCCTTACAAGCTAATTAAAACTCTTCTTCCGCAAATTATTTTACGACCACAATCAAACAAATATTTTATAACCACTTAAAGCCATCAATATCTACTTCATTTATCACTCCTTAATTCAATTCAATTCGTTAAATCTAGCAGTAGAATCCTCTTCTATTACTTCATATAACATAGTCATTGAAAATGGTCCTGTTTTCTGCAAGTTTTCTCTAATTAAAATCATTCCCGTGTTTGAATTAACCAAAAATTACATTAATACACTAATAATAATTATTCACCCTTGAAAGAGTAAGAATGTGAGTTACTTCCTCTAATTCTTATAACACTTGCGAAACATTTATTCTTCGACGCACGCTATCCACGAGGGTGCGACATAAGAGGAATGTGATTCTGGCCCAAATTCTCGGTCAGGACTGCTTTCAATCGTACTTCTTTGTAAGTGTATTTTGCATTCTGTTGTAAAAGATTATTATTCTTTCATTGGTTTTGTATGAATTGATCATATTGTTCTTGATTAATGCTGCCATGATAAATGTAATACAAATTAAAAGAATTATAATATATTCAAAATTAAAACATTAAGGAAGCAAAAGTAAACCCAGATAATTTAAAATAATATTCTAATTGTGCTTATGTGGAACAGTCGTTGCTGAAATCAACTAAGCAATCTAAATACAAACAGACCTAAAATATGGTAAAATGCTTTAATAATTAAGGAAAGAAATCTTGTTTCCTTTTTGATATAAGTATATTGTAATCATGAAATGGAAAGGGCAACGGGTGTATTTAAAAGATTGACTATTAAGAACATAAGAACATAAGAAAAGACCATTCATGGCCTACACTTGGCAGCTTCTGTTCCAGTCAACACACAAAAGATTTCTTACCAGAGAAAAGTCATCAAGATTGTCACCCTTTACAGGAGTTCGTCAGATCTAATCTACAATATACATAAAATGCATCCAGAGGATTATGTCCATTCATGCAACCGCAAAATAATCTCCCCACTCCTTAGAAAAATATATACATATGTACATAAAAAAGTCAGTCCCATCTAGCAGCTTCATTCATATATTTATCTAATCTATTCTTAAAACTACCCAGAGAGGAGGCTTCTATCACATGTCTAGTGAGCCTATTCCATTCATCTACCACACGATTTGTAAACCAATTCCTCCCAATCTCCTTCCTAAACCTATACTTATCAAGCTTAAACCCATTGCTACGTGTCCTGTCATGTTCACTAAGTATAAGAACCTTACCCAGATCCCCTTTATTATATCCTTTTACCCATTTGAAGACTTCAATCAATTCCCCTCTGACTCTTCTCCTTTCCAATGTATGTAGATTTAGTTTTCTGAGCCTTTCACCATAAGGTAAGTTCCTTAGCCCACCAATCATCTTTGTCATCCTTCTCTGCACAGACTCAAGCAAATCAATATCCTTCCTATAATATGGTGACAAAATTGTACTGCATAGTCTAGATGAGGCCTAACTAGCGCCAGATACAGTTTTAGAATGACTTCAGCACTCTTATTGCTTACACTCCTCCTAATGAATCCCAATATCCTATTAGCTTTATTCTTAGCGTTTAGGCATTGCTTTCTAGGACGAAGGTCTGAACTTACCAAAATACCCAAGTCCCTCTCACAATCGGTCCTCCCTAAATTTCTCCCATTTAATTTATAACTATTCAGTGGATTATTTCTACCTATACTAAGTACACTACATTTGTCTATGTTAAACTTCATTTGCCATTTCTCGGCCCAATTGGACAGAATGGTCAATTCCTCCTGCATTAAAACAGCATCAGAATCAGCCCTAATGGCCCTACCTAGCTTAGTATCATCAGCAAATTTACTCAGGTCACTACTTATACCTATGTCAAGATCATTAATATAAATTAAGAATAGCAAGGGACCCAAAACAGATCCTTGCGGAACTCCACTGCTAACACAATAATTGAGCAATTAATTGCAGGTCAGATGATTAACATTCCTTATAAGGAGATTAGGACTAAAAATAATGACCCAAAATGGATGACAGATAAAATTAAGCATTATATTGGCATTAAAAAGGGCATTTATAGGAAAATAAAAAATGGAGAGGATCACTTAAGGCAGAGATATAATGAACTAGCAAGAGATGTTAAAAAGTTAATTAGAGTAGCAAGGAGAAATTATGAAATTAAAGTGGCAAATAGGGCAAAGGAAGATCCTAAAAGTTTTTATCAATTATACAAAACTAAGGTTAGAGATAATATAGGCCCACTTATAGATTTCAATAAAGAATTAGTGAGTGATAGGGACTCAATGGCTGGAATGCTAAATGACTTTTTTCTCTCAGTATTTACACAGGAGGATACTCTAAATATACCCGAGGTGTCAATGATCTTTCGGGGTAATGATGAAGAGAAATTAAAGGATATCTTGATCACAAAGGAGATAGTGACAAAGGAAATTGATAAAATCAAAAGTAGTAAAGCACCCGGTCCTGATGAGGTCTTTCCTAGAATTTTGAAACAATGTAAGGATGTGTTAAGTGAGCCCCTAGCATGCATCTTTAGAAAATCATTGGAGAGTGGCATTGTGCCAGTGGCATGGAAGAAAGCCAATGTGATACCTATATTTAAGAAAGGGGATAAAACAAATATGTCTAATTACAGACCAGTAAGTTTGACATCAGTGGTAGGGAAAATGATGGAATCTATTATAGCAAGGAATATTAGGGATCACTTGGATAAGCATAAGTTGATAAAAGAATCACAGCATGGCTTTAGTAAGGGTAAATCCTGCCTGACTAATTTGCTGTCTTTTTATAGTAAGGTGTATGAAGCAGCAGATAAGGATGAAAACTATGATATTTTTTCCTCGACTTTAGTAAGGCTTTTGATCGAGTGCCACACTTACGGCTTCTGAGCAAAGTTAAAGCACACGGGATCAATAGCAGTATATTTAGGTGGATTCAGTCATGGCTTGGTGACAGACAGCAAAGAGTTAGTATATAAATGCCCTTTTTAATGCCAATATAATGCTTAATTTTATCTGTCATCCATTTTGGGTCATTATTTTTAGTCCTAATCTCCTTATAAGGAATGTTAATCATCTGACCTGCAATTAATTGCTCAATTATTGTGTTAGCAGTGGAGTTCCGCAAGGATCTGTTTTGGGTCCCTTGCTATTCTTAATTTATATTAATGATCTTGACATAGGTATAAGTAGTGACCTGAGTAAATTTGCTGATGATACTAAGCTAGGTAGGGCCATTAGGGCTGATTCTGATGCTGTTTTAATGCAGGAGGAATTGACCATTCTGTCCAATTGGGCCGAGAAATGGCAAATGAAGTTTAACATAGACAAATGTAGTGTACTTAGTATAGGTAGAAATAATCCACTGAATAGTTATAAATTAAATGGGAGAAATTTAGGGAGGACCGATTGTGAGCAATTAATTGCTCAATTATTGTTTCATACTCCTCTTCAATTGTAATCTCTTCCTCCTGGTGATTATTGTCTCCACTAACTGATATCATTGAATCTATTCCTGAATTGATTTCATTGCCTGGTTTCTGTACAACTGCCTCCAGGTAAGTCCTTAGCCCATTATAATTTGCTCTTCTAAAGTCAGGAATTTTAACATTGTTCATGCTACTATCAATACCATTCCATTTCATCTTGAATCTAATTTCACAATGGTCACTATTACCCAAATTTCCTCCAATCTCAGTATCCTTAATAACTTCTTCCCTATTTGTCAGAACTAAATCCAGTATATTATTACCTCTAGTGGGTTCGTTAATAATCTGCCTCAGAAAATTATCTTGGACAACATTCAAAAATTCCTCAGCTTCCTGATCACCCACAAGAGCTTCCCAGTCTATATTTCTGTAATTAAAATCGCCCATTATACACACATGCTTACTTCTACATGCCCGTTCAATCTCCTGCCACAGAAGATTTGAAGCTTCCTTACTAAGATTTGGTGGTCTGTATAATAATCCTATGACAAGCTTGTTTTTACCTTCCTTTACATTTAGCCATAATGACTCTGTGTTATCATCTAATTTAATTTTACTGTTTACACAACACTGGAGATTATCTTTAAAATAAATAATAACCCCTCCTCCTCTCTTCCTATTCCTATCTGTATGGAACATGTTAAAGCCCTCAATCTCAACCTCAGGTTTAAAGTGATTTCCTGCCAAATCAAGCCATGACTCTGTTATCGCAATTATATCAAAATTCTCTTCACTCGCTAACGCTCTTAAGAGATCTATCTTATTCCTTATACTCCGACCATTTGTGTAGTATATTTTTAAGGTTTTTTTATTATTCCCATCTTCATTGCATCGTGCTTTTCTATTCCTAGCTATCTGCTCATTCACTTGTGCATTAGTCCCCCTATAACGCATCAGTATGCCCTCTCCCTTAGCTATTCCTCTATCTCTGCATCCCTTCCATTTCCTACACCTGCCCTCTATTACTGTTATTCCCTTACCTCTAACAGCTTCTAGTTTCCCACCCGTAAGGACCTAATCACACTATTGTAGGTTTGGTTTTCATAAGTAGTGTAGGATAGTATTTTCTATCATTAGAGCATTTGATTTTTAAATTGTTCTGGAACCTTCAATTAGTCAATGTTTAGGGTGTTTCGTAATTATTGAAGGCGCATTTCTACATTTAAACATTTAGAAGCCGGTAAAATCCATACATTGCACACTAGGTCAGTTCAAGAAGAAAACACAATGAATAAGAGAAAAACTGATATAAATTCTATATCAGTCATACTCAATGCTACTCTTCAACTATTTTTTTTGGCAAATTAATAATTATAAATTCTATATTTAAACATATTCATCAAAGTGTTTTCAATGACTTACTAACAAGAGTTAGAGGCTAGTGCAGTGCGAATTTTCTATTACTAAACTTGAGGGCTAAGTTTCTAGTGACCATTAGGTTATGTAAATAAAAAAGCAACTCATTATATATGGTAGCTGAAACTTTTATTACTTTAAAGAGCTCAAACCGAACGCGCAAACGTCGAATTTCCGTTGATACCCTTTCGAAGATTTTCAAACCAAAATTATACTACATATTTATAATGACCAATGAGAATGGCCTCATATACAAGCAGAACATTATGTTTCGATATAAATACAAAATTCCACGCTCTGCAATCCAGAAGAAATTTGCCTGAAATTTGGGGCGCTACATCAGATTGTCATGAGAGTTTAGATGGGTATTAATTAACACCGACCATCCTTTTGCCGAAAAGATTGTGCTAAGATTGTGTCCGTCAAAGTTATACACTTCTAATATATTTTGTGAGCATGTGAATTTCGTTACACGTATCCACATTTATAATCATTTTTCATTTAATAAGTTTGTAAATTTACTAAAGGCACTAGATTATTTTTCTCTAGTTTGTAATTTTAAATCATCAACAAATTTTGAATAAAAATTCTGTCAAGTTAGTTTATATAGATCATGAATAACAAGTTAGCCTTGAATGACACTTCTAGTGCCAGATGCTTAACTTTAGTTGAGTCCTTCTGTTTCTCTCTTGCGGCTTCAGTTATTTAACCCGTTTTCAAGCTATCTATAGACATATCATGCTAATCAAACGCTTTGGACTTTATTACAAATATTTTATGGTGAACTCCAAGGAAGGGCAACCTTACACTGTCTAGTCTATTACAGGTGGTATTTGGTAAAGCTGGACGTCCTCCCAGCTTGAGTGCAATTTACGGAATTCCCGCCACTAAGTTCATTTGAACTCTGTGAGTTTGCATGGGAAGGTGTTGGTGCGCGTCCTTTTCTCTCGCTTAACCCTAGATTTTTATACTTTTACTCTGCGACTATCCCCTTAACCTTTGTCTTCCTGCGCTTGGTACCGGAAAGCGTTCTTATCTGCCTCCCACAATGAAAACCTATCACCTGGTTAAATTGAACTTTTTGACAAGACAAAGGCAAGTTTCTTGCGCTTCCTACTAGCTTCCTCTCAGCATCCCTTTTATTACTAATATATCTTAAACCTTTTTCTAGTATTAAGAACCTAACTAAGTACATCATTCAGTGTATGAAGAGATGCTTGTGATTTCTAAAAACAACGCCCTTTAACGCCGCAAATCGCAAAAGACCAGGACTCGGGTGTCCCGGGCTTTTGGAGGTGATTAATGAGGAAATCAATTTTGCTCCAGTAACTCCTTCTCTGCCTTTAGTAGGTGCATTAGAAGTATATTGCTTATGACGGGCGGTCTTCACCTCATTGTTTTTGCTACAGCAGCGAACAGTTTCCGGTCCCATATCTAGGTCTGCTACAACAGATCTTCAGAACTTAGCGGTACTTACGATGATTAGTACGACCTGCTGAAGAAATCCTTCCTGTTGCCCTACCTCTATGACTAATCAGTAGGGTGCTGCGGCCCTTGGAAATTTACGAGTCTACAGGGAGGAGGCTGGTCGATGAGCGTCTGTGCAGAGGTGCGAACAGGAACCTTTAACGTACCCATGGTGAAGACGTGAAATACCAAATATCAAAGATGGCTGGGCACGAGATATATCGCCAACTTTTTGCATCTTATGCTATTTATCATAAGCATGGGTATTTTTGATTGTTAGGATCTTTTCATAATGTAAAACTTTCGGACTACATCTCCATATCCAAATCATCTACCGATCTTTGGCGGACGAGGTGTTTCCTGAGCGCCCTTGCCATCTAGAGAACCACCCTAGGGCATCTGCACCTCTTTTCGTGGATATTGTCTCACTGCTTTGTCAGGGGCATAAGAGGACGACAACATTAGTAAAGAATAAGTTTTCAAGAGCGTAATCAAAATCTTAAAAGATGGGTTTGATGGTTTCCTTTTACTTCCTTTTAACCAGTTTGCTTAATATGACTGTCCACTAGCCCTGATTCATCCTTCTCCTTCCTAGACTATCCCGCAAAAGCAAGAGCAAAAAAGAGGAACCACTGCCTCGATTTTCATCCATGATGTGGGTGGGTAAACTACCTTAAACTCCTCATAAAAGATAGAGGAGGATTGTTCCCATTTACCTTACCAAGAAATCTCGTAGACTCCATGTTCGACAATTTTACATGATTATTCATTCCAATAAATTTTTGCATTCTAGTCATAGTGAGCTCCTTGACGAGACATAGGCCATATGATACACTGGGCAGGATAGCCGATACTTTTGGTAGATGGCATCTTCTGAGGTTTAGATGAACTCGGAGGTGCTACTGCCAGAGATGGTATGGTTTTGATGTAGCCAAACCTGAGCGTGTTGCTAGAAACCGAACGTGAGTCTTCTTTTTGTGCCAGGTCCTCCTAAGGTACGATGGATACAGGATAACTCACAAAGACAGGGCCCAACTCTTTTACTGCCTGCTTCTCCTTGACGGCCAATCTTCTGCATTTCTAAAAGGACAAAGGGTAACCTCCCACCCTCCAGGCAATTTGCTACTGTGCTCACTTTTACAATTTCTATAAGCCTTTGCTTGTGCAACTTGATGGAGAAATTGTTATATGTTTAGATAAGCATTATTCCTGGAGGGTGTCGGCCACCACCAGCGTTTTGCAAAGTTCGGCATACAAATTTTCTTCCTCTTCGGACGTTCTGGTTTTGCTGGAAAATACTATCTGTGAGGCCTTCATTTGTATATCGCATTTCGCCACGGTGTTTTATATCAGAGGAAGGTCTATGTTACCACAGTGCAATACTGTATTATGGTAACTTCACAGAGGATAATGTCGAGAAGACCTCTCCTAAGTTTCATATAAGAATTTGTACGATATCGTTGATTTGACAGAAGGGTGCAGGGTGCCCTCTTGCAAAATGGGACAGAAGTGGAAATGTCGTCATTGTATCTTATTTCTCTGATCATCTAAATACGAGATCACATCTGTCCTAAGGTAATATGTTCTAGCTATGCTCTTATTAGACAAAGTTTAAATATACTTGGGTGCAGACTAGATGAAGACTCTCGAGCAACGACTCCAACCGGCATTGAAACGCGTCTTTCGTTATAATAAGACGTACATGTTTCGGAGTTCTTTGGCTTTATTAAATAAATGGTGCAATATTGTTTGGAGTAGGCCTTTAATTGGTTTATTTACAGTTTCTTTTGTCTTATTTTTTTTTGAGGCCTCACCTGGGAGGCCTATTTTCTTAGCCTTAGGGTCACTTATACTGCGCCATGGACATTCCTCGTCCCGTGAAGTTCAGTACGTGTGGGTGCTAATAGGGATAGATAATTGTTGTTTTAACCTTCCCTTGTTAGCGCAAAGTTGTAAAAGAAATGCGATTTCATGCTTCCGTAACTGAGCGTAAATTGATGTAAGTTGACGCGATCCACCATAACCGTTTCCGCTTGGCGACTGGGGCCTTCCGCACGTACCTTATTATGAGCTAGATTATCGATACTGAAAAGATGGCCTTTGTTTTTTGCGGTCCCCAGTAGAATATCCACTTGTACGCGCAGGCTTAACGTTTGTTTCCCTTGGTCTTCAACGTCTTGTAATTGTTGCAAATCTCGGAAATACCTATGCCTCAATTAGAGACCATTTAAACCACAATCCTTTCGTTTTAATGTGTAGGAAATTATTTTGATAGCTCGGTGTAGCTCTTATGTCGGTGGCTCTTCAGAATCTACCTAGGACACCACCTGGTTGGAACCCACTTTGACTATTTGTTACCACATCCCTGCTCTTAAAGCTTCTGCAGCAACAAGAATACTGATTTCAAACAATTTAGAGCACACGTCTTTCCACACGGGATATATCACAGTGTAGAGGGAAGCCTCCAATTTCAAAAAGTACGTCGGATTCCACGCAAATTCCCATCTGCTTCAAGTCAGCGAGACTCTTCGAGATGGTTGCTATTCACCGTTTGAGATGTGTGATAACCTGTTGTGCTATGCTCGGATTGTGATCTATTGCGACTCGCACAGCGCTCTGAATTCTTTCGAGGCATAGGAATCTTGGCCTCTCTGGTTCGAAGTATTCATAGTGCTACGGATGCCGCGATTGCAAGCAGATGTCAACATTATTTTCTGTTGGTTTCCTGGAAACGTAGGGATTGTAGGGAATGAGTAATTCGATGGGAGCGCTAAAGTGTCCGCGATGATTGAGCCACGAGACCATCATTTTGCTATTCTTTACCACAAAAACATGGTACAAATGAGTTCAGTCCAACCTAGTGGTATGGCAATGGAGATAAAAGACGACTGATGCTATCTTAAAGTTTCGTACTAACGCCTTGTGACTCTTTCCCTACACATGAATCCATTTCTCTTAAAGTTTTGAGAGCTTCTGTGGTATTGGAACTGGGCACATTGGTGAGACGCTCTCCTGCACCTTACTGCCATAATTTCATTGACTAATAGGATGTTCTTCCCCTTTTTTTTAATCACATACGTTACCTGTCACGGTACAGTGATGAGGGGGGTCACTCTCTCTCGTCTATGGTACATGGGCGAGTTGGTGCACACAGCTTATTCGAGTGTATGAGTTTCTGAAAGAGGCTGGCTTCTTCCTCGTTATTTGACTACATTGGCTGTTGGTCTTATGAACGGCTTCAGGTAGGAACAAGGCATTCCGCGAAGCCGGAGCGTGCTTATTTACTCTTATTATTTATGTTGTCTCGTTTATTGCGTTTAGAGTAGTTTGTGTGTGATGTTCTGTTTATTTTTTTGTTTAGTGGATTTTTCTGGTTAGTGTGTATTTTGGGGGTAATGTTATAGTACCATAATAATAAGTTAAATTATTACTTACGGCGACTTATGCCCTTTGTAGCACTCAACAGCTGGGTGCTTAAAATAAAACTTATGCCAAACATTATCAGATGCATTTTTAAAATTAGCTAAACTATTTCGGCTGTTTTATGCCAAGGGAATGTTCAAATCATTTTCTTAACAATCTTAACAATGTATGTCAAAGACGGAAGCTGAAGCCGAAATCCATGTTGAATATAATTTAATCCTTTTCTGTTCTCCATATTTTCCCCATTCGGTCTCTGATATAGATTTTAAAAGTTTGCCAAAGCAAATGTTAATGAATTTCGGATAAGATTTGGTGCTATTGAAAATTGATGTGCCATTTTCCCATTTTAACTCATTTCAACAATTTCTTCTTGTTCGCTTTCTAATTATTTAATGTTAATTGTGTAGTTTTTCTTTAGACTTGGTGCCCGGATTATTTTCCTTTTCTTATCATTAAAACTTTTTCATATGACGGTCGAATAAATAATCGAGATAGTATTTTCCTCATCAATAACATTTATTGATCAGAATGTGATTAGATTCGTGGCGGCTTTGAAGGTAAACGCGTTCGAAAACATTTACATTTAATTCCTTCACTGCATGGGTATTTTCGTTCCTCATCACACGCTCAGGTTCCTCCATTGATCCAGTTTAATCCCTTATCGGATCATAATTATTAAGTTATATTTAAACAAATATCTAAGTTTAAGTTTTGTGGCTGAACCTAGTAGCTTTTTATAAATCGATTTATATCCCCTAATGATACACTTTCAAAGAAAACGCTGACCAACGTTAACAATTCGTCCTCTGGGAAATAATTCTTATCTTTTAAGCTTTAAAAGATTAGGTTAAGTTCTTGTAGGCATTTGTTGATATGGCTTTATCTAAGGTGCTTACTTAACTCAATCAAGTTGAATATCTAAGTTAATAATAAAAAAATAATATTTAAAAATGATTGCTCATAGTTTGTAACTTTTCTCCCTTAATATCATTTTTCAAAATATCATCATTATCCTTAAATAAGTTACAAGTAAAAAAAATAGTTAATCTTTATTAATTAGCCTTCTCTTACAGTGTCTGAAAAGTAAACGGCACCCTTAATAAAATGTTGCATAATCCTAAGCTATTTATGAAGTACTTACACAATCAAATTTTTAGAATTGACCCATTAGTCAAAATAAAAGAATTAGTCCCATTGAATGTAAATTAATTTTATCTAGAATATTGGGGCTTATCTATCGGAATTTCCTGAAAAATGGGCCCTAATTTTTTTTATTCTTCTTTTTGAGGTAGAATTAGCCAATGACGTTTTCCTTGATAATCATACTTCTGATATAATTTTAGACTGAATAATAATATTTCACATGATATTAAATATTAAGCTGACTAATGGGTCAATTCTGTTTTCGAAGAGATTAAACTTATTTTCATTTTTACAGAGATATCCGAAAAGAGTCAATCCAAATCAAAGAAAAATAGAATGATATACGTAAGAAATTAGCAGAATCCATAATAAAAACTTGGATAAGAACACATGCACAAATGTTAGATTTGGTAAAACGACTAAATATTGTAATGAGGTAAACTTTTCTCGATATATACAGGGTGATACGAAAGTCTTTTCACCTCTTGTAAATATTGTATTTATTTTCTATTTCAAATATTGTTTGAATTTTCTATTTCAAATGACCGAAAGTCATCTCACCCCTTGTTAATATTGTTTCAATTTTCAATTTGAGGTGTCTGACAAGAGCAATTACAGTTTCGAAGAGTCTGACTGCAAGTCTATGGACATAATCGAGTGCAGAAAAAAAACATTCTACTTTGTTTTCCAGGTAGATACAGCAATCATACCAGTGTTTTGAATCTGAGAGGTATTACAGCAAACAAGAAGAGCTAGAAAAAACGTGATGCGCTAGGAAAACCTAAAGTGGAAACAGCTTTGTACAGTAGTAGATAATAGTTGTATCACATAAAAAATTAAACATTAAGACTTTTTAAATCAGTCAACATAGAAACCGAAGTTTCAATTATCCAAAAAATAAATTCCCATATCACAGGCATGGTAGATAATTGTGATGGTCCTAAAATCAGTAAAGTAATGAGAAAATCGACAGTAATGATGGCAATCAACCAAATCTTGACTCTGACCCTCTTTTAACCCATTAAGGCCGACAAATAACTTTTTTAAGTCCTTGATATTATATTTTGACAATTTTATTTTAGTTTGATAAATAAAGCATACATATAGTCTTTTAGAATTATTTTGTAATTTCAAGGACAAATACAGGGGTGGCAACCAGAGATGCCACTCGGCATTCAAAGCATAACACTTTGCAAGAGGAAAATGATATTTGTTTAATGCTTAATCTTTTATTATTAAAATACGCTGAAACATATATTATGTTAAATGATATGGCTCCATGCATAGAATATGGAGTAAACATGACATATTTGATCCTAACCAGTGATCAAAATGATCCTTCCTTACTTCGTGTCCTGCAACTCTCCGTATCCTGTTAATTGATGGTCCAGGTTTTTTGTTTTTTTTCATGTTGCTTTAATGATTAAAGCAAAATTTGTCTACAAGATTCCCGAAGTGAAATAGGATTTTCAAAATTTATATAAAAAAGCCAAGCGTTGACAGAAGACCAGCAGATAATCCAAGAAAAAAATGGCCACCACCATTTGCGAGATCGAATTCGGATGCAGTAATTCGCAACAAATTGATCAGTAGATCAACTCCTTCCAGATGCTTATTATATGCAACAATGCCCTTAAGCATAAAAACTACAATCCATTTTTTATCAACTCGCGACCATCGGGAGCACTTTGATTTAGGATCAACAACATTAAATTTAATCATTATTACACACCGACTTAACATAACCTCTTCCCATTTTCTCAAGCATTTTGGAAGCTGGTAATCGTGCATTTCCAAATCTTCCTTCTCGTATAGTACCAGTTCCAGCAATACCACTGTTTGAAAGTTCTTTCAAAGGAGGAAAAGAAGTAAACAGGTTATCAAAATATAAACACTGTCCAGCCCTTATCTTTGCGCTTTTAACTAAACCTAACGCAACATCTCCACCTTGACCTAACCCAGTTATAGGAAGTTTTGTTGAGCTACCATGATAAGGTTCTGCATAAAACGTGTATCCAACCGAACCTAATAAAACCAACAGTTTATATCCAAACCGTATTGGCCTTCCCCTCATAAACTGTTTCGTGCTATGATGCCCCTAATATGGCCCAATTGCTTCATCAACACAAACATCTTAGGGCAGATCAGCAATTTTGCATGATTTATTAAGAATTTTCAAAAATAGGTCTTTTACTGCTGGTGGAAAGATCCTCTTTTAAATTTTCTTTAGTATCAAGCATCAATGGGATATTTTCAATAGGCCTCTCACAATGAGGGGCGAAAAGTTCTGCTTCCAATCTAAGAATTCTTTGAGGCAGATTTTTTATGTTTCCTTCTGAGTAACCATCACTTTTATTGAAGTCAATATCTGAATCCGCTAAAGCCTTCTCATCAGGGGGCAAACATGTTACCTGGACACCACGTTATTCTTCATCTTCAAGGATGTTGTAAAGGTCATTGACGTTCAGCCTACAGGTATAAAAAAATTACATACTATATATATATATATATATATATATATATATATATATATATATGAAAGGGCAGGATTATAGAGAAATTAATATATATAGATAAGTATTACTTCTTACATATTAAACAACAATATCAGGGAGACTCATTTGTCATGTTCACGCTCGCAGCGAATATTTGTATATCATTTATGCCGACTGGCAAATTTAGTTGCGATAAAAAGTTAAATCTTTTTCGAAGTTATAATAAATCCTGTTACGGAATTATCTTTCTTATATTTTTTTAATATGATCATTCGTGGATTTAATCATCACATTTTAATGAAACTTAAACAAAAATATAAATAAATTACTAACGTTTTGGAGAAAGATGTCGAAGCCAAGTTTAGGCTCGCGTATAACGCGGTTAAATAAATACAATATACATCTATTTTTTCTGATCACAACACTGCCTAACGTAGTGTTTTACATAATTGTAGGCTTGTACGAAAACGTGAAATAAAATTTCATGGAAAGTAAATAAATTTGTAAGACACAAACGGAAAAAACAATAGGGGCACTTTTTTCACGCATGTCTCTGATATAAATTTTCTCAGCTTACAACGGGAATACATATGTGATAGAACGAGTTCAGAGCTGCATTCATTTCAACTTCTATCACATTTTATTTAAAACCATGAGGCTACCCACGTGCATCTTCGATTCGAGGCTTGGAGTCTTATCAACAGCTACCGGACGCCAATGTTTAAACAAGGAGGTTATCGTCCCCCCCCGTTCGCCCCCATACGCCGACCTCGCCAGATCGAGTTAGGCTTATGGACAGATAAGGCATTTTTCTCCGGCCCAGCTGTGCCTTCCCTCGAAGCTTCCACCCCATTCTCCCCCACGCCAAGGAGATGTCCTGGCTATTTATATGGAAACTTTACCACTAAGATCAGATTGGAGATCCAGATTTTCGTCGCGAAACATCACCACGACCCTCTCTCCCTTTGTGCGCCAAGGGACCTCGACGTCGAGATTCACCATCACTTGTCCAGAAGGAGGACAATATTCCTTGAGTGCCAAAGGTTCGAGCCTTTCCGACGTCAAGTCCCCAAGGCTTCCCCCCCCCCTGTTGTTCAAGGGAGAACAACATTAGAACAGCCATTGTTCGTTTTGAGCCCTTCGCCAAGAAACGGTTCTCATCCCCCCCCTGTTGTTTAAGGAGAACAGCATTAGAACAGCCATTGTTCGTTTTGAGCCCTTCGCCAAGAAACGGTTCTCATCCCCCCCTGTTGTTCAAGGAGAACAGCATTAGAACAGCCATTGTTCGTTTTAAGCCCTTCGCCAAGAAACGGTTCTCATCCCCCCCCCCCCTGTTGTTCAAGGAGAAGAGCATTAGAAACCCTATTGTTCGTTTTGAGCCCTTCGCCAAGAAACGGTTCCCATCCCCCCCCTGTTGTTCAAGGAGAACAGCATTAGAACAGCCATTGTTCGTTTTGAGCCCTTCGCCAAGAAACGGTTCTCATCCCCCCCCCCCTGTTGTTCAAGGAGAACAACATTAGAACAGCCATTGTTAGTTTTGAGCCCTTCACCAAGAAACGGTTCTCACCCCCCCTGTTGTTCAAAGGAGAACAACATTAGAACAGCCATTGTTCTTGAGCCCGTAGACAAGAGACGGTTCTCATCCCCCCCTTTGTTCAGAAGAGAACAACCTAGAACAGCCATTGTTCGTCAAGCCGTTCGTCGAGTAACGGTTCTCCTTTCCAAGACGCCTCGTCAGGATCCTTTTATTCCCCCCCTTCGGCTGGAACTCGCCAGCGGACCGAATATTCCTTCAAGTACCTTCCACTGCACCCTAATGAAGTTACGTAAGCCAAGCGTCACCTTTTGAGTATTGATCCCTTATTTGTCAATTCTATCCTGTGCTTTAAATGGTTTATCGAACCATCCCATCTCTTTAACTCCATATTTGTTTTACCTTTTTTGATCCCTTAAATCCTTGGATTAGCCCGAGTCTCCACGATCCTTTCCATTCTGTTTGTCAATATTTTCCGTTTTTGTGTTTGCTGATAGTTATTATTAATAAAACTCTATTTTATTAATGATAGCAATATTATTATCCTTGAGCTCAGTTCCACTTCTTAAGCATTTTGAAGATACATAATATCGGCCGCCAGACAATAAAAACGCACTCTAGAGATAATTAAGGAAGTTCCCTCAACGAATAGTGATATATGGTATATCGTCGGGAGTCATTCTACGACATATATATATATATATATATATACTATTTTAATTTGGTATCAGATGTGTAAGGTTTAACGCTATATCTTTGCAAACACTGGTCTCAGTCGAGTAAAGCATAGTGTTATTCGTTATAATAATTGAATATAGTAGTTCCCTTTTGTTTTAACGATTGCTATCCCCTTTTTTTTTAAAACTTAAGAAGCTGGAGTAGCTCAAGGAACGGTTATAATAATTTGTTTGTGTTTTTTTTGTGATTTTAGTCAGTGGTTATTTAGATTGAGAAACCAAGTACGAATAGGTCAGTGCCCATATTTAGGTAGGCTAATTCTATAGAGGCATAATTCTGTTGCAAGGAATTTTAGTTGGTTGACTAGTGCGCCCCAAGTGCAAAGATGACTCAGTTTGAAATCTTTAAAGCGCAAGGAGGGTCCTGCGGACTTTCCGGAAAAGAACTAATTAAGTACATTCAAGAGGAGCAAAGAAGAGAAATACAACGAGAAGAAAGAAAAAGAGAGGAACGGATAAGACAAGCTCACCATCAGATTGAGTTAGCTCGGATTGAAGCAGAATTTCAAAGAAAAATGGAAGTAATAGAAAGGGAAAGAGTAATCCAACGAGAAGAAAGAAGGAAGGATTCGCGCCCCTTCCCAGGAAAGCTGACAAAGTTTCCGAGCCCAATAATACCCCCAAACTTCTTTCCCCAAAACCAACAACGGGACTCCAAACCTCCCGTTAAGACTTCTCCTCCATTTCTCTTCCCGAAGCGACCAACCATATGCTTCACCTGTGGAGTAGAAAACCACATGAGCTGGAATTGCCCCCAAAATTCTAGGTTTAAAAGCGGACCAGCCCACCAAGTTCACCAGATTAATGCAACCCCGGCTCCCCCGGTGGTGCAGACCCAAGCAGAAACTTCTCCCCATCCGTCAGGCCACCAGGTAAATTTTTTTTTTGATAAAAGTTCAGCGGGAACTTTGAAATATGAGGAGGGCAGCGTGGACAACTGCCGAGTATCGACTCTCGTCAGGGACACAGGATGTACGTGCTTCATCGTGTCCGACGAACTCCTCCCAGTGGCCTCTAACCACGAAAAATTTGCGGTGGTACGTGACTACCTTGGGCGGGCGAACAGATTCCCCGTCGCTAGATGTTACCTGCAGTGTCAATATTATAATGGCTGGGCTGAAGTCATTGTAGCACCCATAAAATTCTGTTCCGTACTTATAGGACAGAGCCCCCAAGTAAGTTTCGACCCTGTGTTTCAGGCCGCCCTTCCTCAAGGCCGAGATAAGAAAGAAGCCCAGGAGCCCGTCCCCATCAGAACCCCGATACCGTCCGATTTCTCGGAACTCCCTAACCAGGACTTTAGGACGGAAAAAGAGGAATGTAATTCACTAAAACCCTTAGGTGATAAGGCCCCAGACAAGGACACGGAGACTGTCCCTGGACCCCAAGAAAAAAAGAACCCCCAACGCGCCCATGGAGATACCTTCGTAGAACTGGACGAAGCATCGGCTCTTGAAGAGGATTGCCCCGCGGAGTCCCTTAATGTAATCCAAACAGTGTGCATCCAACCTGATGCCGATTACCCTCCTCCTTCCCTACCAGGCGAGTCTTTGGAACCCTCTGACCTGGATAGTGACGCGCAGCTGACACCACGTCAGAAGAGTCAGCTACAAGAACTAATTAAATAGGGTCACCATTTACCCGCCCTATTAGTTCTTTTCGAGCAACTGCGTGAAAATGGCCTCACCATTGGCCCCAGCAAATGCCATTTTGCTCACGAAACCATCAAATATTTGGGTTTCAAAATAGGACAAAACAAGTTAGGTCCCCACGAGAACAAGTTTAAGGCAATCGCCGACATGCCCCTCCCGATTACAAAGAAGCCATTGAGATCGATCCTAGGATCAGCTTCTCCCTATCAGCGATTTGTTCCGAATTTCGCTGCAATTTCGGCCCCCCTATGCCCCCTTCAGAAAAAGAATTTCTCCGATCGTTTACGTTGGAATGATGTCGCTGTTTCCCATTTTAATCAGCTCAAAAGTAAGTTCATTTCTGCCCCCATTTTTAAGTTGCCCAACCCGGAAAAATCCTTTGGGGTTAAGACCGACGTGATCAACGAGGGCATTGGAGGTGTACTCCTTCAATACGTGGATGACAGAACGAGTCATCCAGTTGCATATGCTAGTCGTCAATTATTACCACGCGGAGAGAGATATGCCACTAGAGAAAAGATAGCTCTATCAATTATCTGGGTCATAGACAAATTCAAGCTGTACTTGATATGTAAAGAATTTCGAATAGGGACCGATCACCGTCCGTTAGCCTATATTAGGAATGTGCGATACTCCAACGGCCGCATCATGCGCTGGAGTTTACTCTTGCAAGAGTATCAATTTAAAATAAATTATATCAAAGGTTCCGATAACCAGGTCGCTGACGCACTCAGTAGGAATGCGTTACCGAATAGCGTAGAACAATTGTATTCATAGGATTAGTATCTCCATGTAGGTATATACCGTCTTGTACGACTTAATTTAAGATTCTTTTGTAATATAATTAATTAATGTATATGTCTGAATTTTGTAACGCTCAATGTCTAATTTTTTTTGATGTATATATATTTGTTCTTATTAATTTACGTATAAATTATTTTGTCCCGTATGTACTAAGTTTATATCATTTCATTGTTCCATGCCTTTTTTTTTTTATTAAGTTGTATTAAAGGTTATTTTCCCCTGTAATCTAAAGATCAAAATAATCATGTATTGAGGTAATAATAGTTAGGTGCAGGAAGATATGGTTGGTACAAGAAAACGAGTTCCCTACAACGGAGCTCTATCGTTGTCCCTTCTCTCTTTTTTTTTCGAAGTGACAACTTCCCCTGGAATGGAGGGGTGTGATAGAACGAGTTCAGAGCTGCATTCATTTCAACTTCTATCACATTTTATTTAAAACCATGAGGCTACCCACGTGCATCTTCGATTCGAGGCTTGGAGTCTTATCAACAGCTACCGGACGCCAATGTTTAAACAAGGAGGTTATCGTCCCCCCCCGTTCGCCCCCATACGCCGACCTCGCCAGATCGAGTTAGGCTTATGGACAGATAAGGCATTTTTCTCCGGCCCAGCTGTGCCTTCCCTCGAAGCTTCCACCCCATTCTCCCCCACGCCAAGGAGATGTCCTGGCTATTTATATGGAAACTTTACCACTAAGATCAGATTGGAGATCCAGATTTTCGTCGCGAAACATCACCACGACCCTCTCTCCCTTTGTGCGCCAAGGGACCTCGACCTCGAGATTCACCATCACTTGTCCAGAAGGAGGACAATATTCCTTGAGTGCCAAAGGTTCGAGCCTTTCCGACGTCAAGTCCCCAAGGCTCCCCCCCCCTGTTGTTCAAGGGAGAACAACATTAGAACAGCCATTGTTCGTTTTGAGCCCTTCGCCAAGAAACGGTTCTCATCCCCCCCCTGTTGTTCAAGGAGAACAGCATTAGAACAGCCATTGTTCGTTTTGAGCCCTTCGCCAAGAAACGGTTCTCATCCCCCCCCTGTTGTTCAAGGACAACAGCATTAGAACAGCCATTGTTCGTTTTGAGCCCTTCGCCAAGAAACGGTTCTCATCCCCCCCCTGTTGTTCAAGGAGAACAGCATTAGAACAGCCATTGTTCGTTTTGAGCCCTTCGCCAAGAAACGGTTCTCATCCCCCCCCTGTTGTTCAAGGAGAACAACATTAGAACAGCCATTGTTCTTGAGCCCGTAGACAAGAGACGGTTCTCATCCCCCCCTTTGTTCAGAAGAGAACAACCTAGAACAGCCATTGTTCGTCAAGCCGTTCGTCGAGTAACGGTTCTCCTTTCCAAGACGCCACGTCAGGATCCTTTTATTCCCCCCCTTCGGCTGGAACTCGCCAGCGGACCGAATATTCCTTCAAGTACCTTCCACTGCACCCTAATGAAGTTACGTAAGCCAAGCGTCACCTTTTGAGTATTGATCCCTTATTTGTCAATTCTATCCTGTGCTTTAAATGGTTTATCGAACCATCCCATCTCTTTAACTCCATATTTGTTTTACCTTTTTTGATCCCTTAAATCCTTGGATTAGCCGAGTCTCCACGACCCTTTCCATTCTGTTTGTCAATATTTTCCGGTTTGTGTTTGCTGATAGTTATTATTAATAAAACTCTATTTTATTAATGATAGCAATATTATTATCCTTGAGCTCAGTTCCACTTCTTAAGCATTTTGAAGATACATAATATCGGCCGCCAGACAGTAAAAACGCACTCTAGAGATAATTAAGGAAGTTCCCTCAACGAATAGTGATATATGGTATATCGTCGGGAGTCATTCTACGACATATATATATTCCGAAAAACTGGTGATTATGACGATGCATGACGGGAGCGATTCTACAATGATGTTTAAGACATGGATGAGAAGCATTAATAGCGCTAGAAATGGGCTGTGTGGCATTAAAATATACCATATATGAAACATAAACGAAACATTTGAAGAATTAATTGTGTTAATTACATGTTATTTGCACTTTCCTTTGATTTTTAAATAATAACATAACTAATCATGGGCAAAAGTTTAGAGACTAGTTGTCAGGGATCAGAGAAAGAAACACCAGGTTACCCATTTGGTCTGCAATAATGAAAGTGCGAAATCATGAGACGCCGTGGTGGCGTGAAAGCTCGCAATCGCAGAAAGCCGCAACAAGTTTGAGAACCCAACAGGTCCCATCCGGATAGGACAAAGTGTAGCCTCGCCCCTTCGGAACCTTCTCGCGATCGTGCTATTAGGGCGTGAGTACTCTCACCTGCCGATGCTTTGGCCCCTGTAATCCTCCTTTTCGGACGGAGGTTGAAAAACCCTATTCAATCCCACTATAAATCCTCCGGTGCCAGAGCTTGAAGTCAGTATCTGCACCCTGCCTGCCCGAAGGATTACTCCCTCAGACCAAATCTCCGAGGTAACTAAAACGCGCAACTCTCATGTGCAAGTGAGCTCTCTACTACTCCACCTGCCCAGTTTAAACCTCCATCTTCGGCTTTGTATAAACTCAAAGTCATTCGAGCGACCCTCGATCAATATTGTTCGTTTGTTTGTACGGCAACCGTTCCTGCAAGTACCCTTCCCCTTTTTAGCCGCTGAGACTCGTGTAAGTCTAATTTGTTTATAGCTTGTTTTAAAACCACCTTTGACCTTGTAAAAGAATAATAATTTACATATTAGTAAAGTTATTTTTCTGCATCTTTTCTATTGTCCCATAACCTTTAAGATAGTTGACTATTTGGCCAACCTACATTCAGTTAATTTGTACTTTGCTTGTATTATAAATTTCCTACGCAATTGGCCGTCATCGACCTCAGCTGAGAAATGCAAACCGGTTAACTTGACCCTATTCTACGACACCAATATATATATGGCTTTCTTCTTTTATTAGTTCTTAAAATTAAACTAATATTAATTATAATTTTCATATTTAAATTATTTCAGGTTTATTTAAAGGTCAGTATTTTAAGAATAATAAGAATAGATCAGAGCATGTTTTCGCGAAATCCAAAATCGCGCTCTGTTCCATTTCATTTAAGAGTTTTCCTGTTTGAACCATCGCTATTCGATCAATAGGTTATATTGGAAAAAATGAAATAAATGAATGATTATGAGGGATAATCTATTTTTTAATATTTTTTTAAAAAAGTTTGAAACTTTGAAATTTAAAAAATAGTTGTTTTTCCCAAAAGGATTCTAACCATATTGCTTGGCCTGATAGTGTACTAGAACAAAGAGGGCCATCAATAGGATCATTACTGAATTTAAAAAAGAAGGGTTAGACATCTATGAAGAAGACTTCTGATAACACATGTGTTCCAAATGAACGCCAATTTCTCGTTTTTGTAAGGTCCCAGGTCAAGGATTGGTTAGCCTCCAGTGCAAAGCTTGCTCACAATTTAAGAGTTGTGTTTGAACGCTTCTGGGCATACAGTAAGACTGAGAGCTTTCGCTAAGTTTTCAAGTGGAGAAAAGATACGAAAAAGCTTTGTCTCACCTGAAGAAACCTTACGGATAGGTGTGACTTTCGTAAGAAACATAAAAAAGGGACGGTTATAGAGAAGAGTAAGGTGATATTCTCTCTTGAAGGTCCATTCCTTTTCTTTGGTGCTTTAAAAGATCTGTCATTACGAGGAAAAAGGTGAGTGCTTTTACGATTCCTCTGCTGTGTCTACGGTTATGCTTCATCAACAGCTTTTCCGAACAGTTAAAGAGCAATTTGGGGATAATTACTGTATTTTATGCATGATGGCAGATCCTATCACACTGCAAAACAAAAGCAAAGTTGTTCGCTCAAAATAGCATAGAACACATTTGGTACACTGCCCGAGAAAAATCAGTCCCCAAAAATTGAAGCAATACTTAGAAGCAAGAAAGATCGTTGTAAATGTTTACTGAGCGCATTAATTGAATGTATTCATTAAGAGAATAGGTTAGGGCTCTAAATTCTATTATAGGTAACATTCAAATTATGATTCTAATGTTATACTAGTTAAAAAAATGGCTATGAAAATAGATCAGTGTGGAGAAAAAAATTAATATTTGCCTGCGGCAAAGCGTCAGTTCTAGATGTCACTTTATTTTCAAGAGGATTAAAGTTTAATTTTCGAAGAGAGTAAAGTTTAATTGTACCCATTTAAAGTATTGAAATGACCCATATGAGCATGGGACATAGGGTTATTCACCATGGAGATTTTAAATCCCCTATCTTATTCGACGCTGAGTCGCGCCATTTAGTGGCAGAAGCTTAATTTAGCCATTTCAAAGGGAATTGTAAGTGATTTGAACCATGAAAAACCATGAATTTAATAACCATTTATCACCTTATCACAAAACGCCGCAGGTCATTAGAAGGATCTTTCCTCTTGTTTTTGTTAAGCCTGAAAGATTTTTAATATCTACCACTTATCCTAAATATTCGCAAATATTGCAAAATGTAGTTATTTGGCATTAATTATAACTTTTTAATGAATATTATAAAACATAGACTTATTCATAGTTTAGTAAGCTTGCTAAGGTAGTTTCCAGCGTCACGATTGGAAAATTTCAAAGTAGCACATTTATTTTGTGATTTAGAGAACGATATTACCTAAAATCAAATTCCTGCTATAGATCGTTTTATTAGGGTCTAAAAAAATAGATATCTTATTCTTTTACGATATAAATAATGACAGGAATTACACGGATAAAAGAAAGAACCTTTCAATCACATTCCTCATAAACAAACCATGATCCAGTAGTAGTTCGATCTGAATTATTTCCCTCATTATAGGTAATCCCTTGTATCACATTTTAGTAAATGTTTATGAAAGAAACGTCTCTACAATATGTATATGTATGATTAATATTTATTAAGAAAATTAAATTAACACCAAAACCACTGAATTTTTACTCTATTTTTTAAAATTTAACAGAGCAGGAAAAAACCCCTTGGATCAGCTAATCTTAGGTTATTTAAAACTGATGGACATTGTAGCGTAACTACAGCAAAGGTCTTTTACTTTCATCAAATGAAGGAGAATAACAGCCTTTCTAGACGTAAATATCATGAATTTAAAGAAGAGGAGACGTTAAGAAATATTTCAGACGTCTTCTCATAAAAATTAGATGTTTGGATATTTTTCGCTTTGTAATCTCCTAATTTATATATTTTGTTCATCTTTCCCCCTTTTTTTTTCAATAACCAAATAAAATTTAATTGCTACTCTTTTAATTTTATAGTTTTATTTGGTTAACAAGTTGCTCTTCTTAATAGTGTGATAGTATAAGATATCATTTCATATATGCTCTTCTGTCGATTTGGGTTTCAAAATTTTTATCATAATAAAAACATAAATTTTGTGTCCACAAGATTAATGAACTTTATGTTAAAACTAACCCACCTTCTTTACAATTTCGGTCAACGTGTTTACATTGGAAAAGGGATATTCCTTGAAGAAGAACTTGCCAAATGCTACTTCTTCTAAAGTTAATTTCCACTATAAAAAAATGTATTACCTATGCGTCATTTAAAAACTGACGGCTCACTGTTAATTTTGAATAGATTACAATACCCATTATTTTCACGTATTGACAGATGCCTTTTACAAGAAAATACAGATTTTTAAAATAAATCTATATTTTATAGTTTATGTATAATAGTTGTCTGTGTTTCTTCTTTGTTCGCCTAAATTTTACTTTGACCTATTCCACATTTCATTTAAAGATTCCTATATAGTTATATGTATGAGAGTAAATCATAAATATGGACATAATAACATGGTCCCCAAGAGAATTAAAAGGCATGAAATTTAATCAGTGTGTTTTTGTAACGTATTGTTTTTTGGCTAACTTTAATTAGTTTGGGTTATTTTTAACTTGCTTTAAGGTGTTGAATAATTACAAAGTGTATCCTCTATATTTTGCTATATTAAGATGTATTAAATTCAAATACATCACATTGTTAGATATCTTACTAATTCATAGAACAGAACTAATAGAATTTCCTGAAAATTCATAGTTGTAAATAAAGGTGTTGTATCATTTAATTCCATAGGAAAATATTTTAATTAATAAAGAAAAGGAGCACTGCTCTAGATCCCCCAAGGAAAAGCATCACTTACAATACCAAGAAAAAGATGATTCGAACGAATACAACAGGCAATGATACGGAGAGGAACATCCCTGCAGGAGGTTGAGGAGGAGAGGAAATTTGATGATCGCATGGAATGGAGGGGTTCCTTAAGAAAAATAATTGATGATCAATCCTTATATATTTTCGAGACATAAAAACCATGTGTAATAATCAAGATATTAATAAATTTGACTCAATATGGTGACAAATCTGAAATGCAAGTAGTCTCAACACTAAATCAACATCCTTCATTGTAAAATTTGTAAGCTAAGTTAGATATCCGTGAGATTTATACAAATGAAGAAGATACTATTCTAAATGCATTTTGTGTTAAGATTGCAAGCAAGGTATTACTAAATTTTATCAAATAATATATCATTCTTAGCTTATTTAATTATTACTTTTAAAATAGTGTTTTGAAAGTAATTTCAGCAATGGAAAGTCTATATGATCATATTTATAATAGCTTTGATAAATCAGCTGTAAACATAAAACAACTAAATATCTTGATATTACATATTTAAATTATATATTTTAATATTATACAGTGTCCAAAAGCTGTTTTATTGGGAAGAAGTGTTTAAAATATAACTTTGCCTCAGTATCATATTTAATAGATCCAAATCCTTGCTTATTAGAAAAAATGACAGATTAGCAAGTCTTTCAATTAAATAGTCTAGAATGGGTTGGGCAATGAATTACAGGTACCTTTTGAAATACATTTGCTAAAGAAAGAGTTGGTAATCTTAATCTACTTGCAGTCACACACTAAAGTTAAATTTGTCCAATAGTTTCCTTCCCATGATCATCGAGACAAAATAAACATCGTCAACTGGTTCTCTTAGTTGCAGCTAAAATATGCAGTCAGGATCTATTTAGGCAGCAATACCATCACAAAAATGATACTTTTGACTTAATGGCATTTATCCGGAATCATATAAGTTTAGGCATCATTAACTATCGATAAATAACAAATAAAAAGTGAAGTACATAGAGCATTAATTTCCTCTCTTTCCCAAACATCCCTACTGCTAGTGAATTGTGCAAGATGATGCCCCCGACACCGAAGTTGCAATTAATGTATAATTAAAAGTTGGTCACATCTACTATTTCAAAACACCGAAGGGGAGGCAAAGTCAAGCTTTGGTGCACATTTTGTCTTGTAGTAAGTGTCCTCTGGCTTTCTCAAATGTTCCTTACGTTGCCAATCAAATCAAGGTAAAGGAGCAATGAAAGGATGTTCGCGCTGGACAATTCAGTAAAGCAATAGAAGAGAATTCTTATTCAAGTTAGAAAGTCTGAACACCAATTTCTGCTTATTATTATTTTTAGTATTTTCCCTTTCCATTGACCCCTTGACCTTAAATCAATTCCGTGGAAGAATCTCACCACTCTAAGCATTAAGAAAATTCATTGACTAATCAACACAGATCACGCGGTCGTGAGTATAGCGAGTTTATATGAAATATATCAAGAACAGGAGAATATTAAAACTATATTTTAACTGCAGTTATTCAAAGTATTCGGGAGTTATTTTGGAAGAAGCTACATTAGACTCGTTCTAAGGAAGAAATGAAGCAGAAAGCAGGGGAAGAAATGTCATTGTCTAATCAATTAAAGAGGTCAGAAACCCACCAAATTGTGATTAAAAAGATGTGCCACTCAAGAAAGTGGTAAAGAAAATTATTCTATAAAAAAGAGAATAGTATGGGGTAAACTGGTTGACAAACATAACCCTGAAAAGCTTTCGAGAAACGATAGAATCTACGGGAGATATATTAAGAGAGAGAAAAAGTATCTGATAAAATTACTCGTGTATAGAAGAGGGTAGGTTTTGGAAACAAAATTTAGGTAGATCTGGATAGAACTCATCTCCGCTACACTGGCTGACAAAGATGACGCCCTAGAATTTAAAAGCAACTTATAGCTGACATGAATGTCGTTATTTAGTATAGCGACACATCTCGGGAGTTTTCCGAAGAAAAAAGCATTATGCTATATTCTTGAATCAAAACACACAGAAGTTCTGGTTGAAAACATAGATACCTTAAGGAAAAGACATATGATGCATATCCAAAATCAATACATATAAGAGCCAAGCCCCTCAAAATAATCTAGGGAAGAGCAAATGTAATGAATGCAGCATTGAACACCGGCTATTAACACGATGCGATCAACCGTGCAAAGGTTTCATATATTCATTTCAAAAGCAAATAAACCTTCTTTCTAAGTACTGAATTCCAGAACTATAACTCTCTTTTAGTTCAATAGCAAGATGGTTGAAAAAATGGCTGATCCATCTGACGGAGAGCAAAGTGCACAATCTGGAAAAACAAGGTTTCCAAGGCAGGATGAGGAAACACCCTGCAATTGCGCCACTAACTGAGAAACTAACCAAAAGCAGGAGAGGGGATTTAATGGGAAGGAGCACCTAAATCTTAATATATACATGGCCACAGATACCGAAAATCAGTTTTGAAGCTAGACTACCGCAAGGCAGCGAGCTGCCTTAGTCCTCTGAGATCTTCACCGTAGGCCTACCATCCCTACTAAAAGAATACTTTAGGTATCTGCAGTTTTCCGATTAAATATCGCAGAGTATATACAAAAAACTAGAGTTCAGACAGGAGAAAAGGCATTATGAGAAACACGAATAGGCAAAAGTAAAATATTCTCCGCATCAAATGCAGAATGGTGGGAGATATTAATGTAGGTCAGCAAAGCTACTCATACAAAACTGGTGAGTACTCTATCACAATAATTAGTACCGTAAAAAGTAAAAAAAATATCACATTACCACAAGAATCACTTAGCCAAACAGGGGCGTCACAAACTGTCCTGGTACCGTAATTTGAGCTTAATAAATGCTCTAAAAATATATACGAGTTACATTGGATCAAATTTGATTGACCTCAGTGGTGGTTATACGGGTTGTGAGTAATATTTCACGAATTCAATGTGAAGGATAAAAAAGGATAAAAAAAGGATATTCCAATGTTAAGGCTAGCAAAAAATTATCTAATAAGACGAAGTGAGCTAAAACATAGGAAACAATTAAGAATAATAAATAAATTAACACAAACCCAGCAAAGGAGGCGTGGAAAAGGGTTGAAGAAAATTTCAATCAACACTGAATGACGTATTGGACATACACTTCACCCTCCGGAGGAGAACGATCTTAAGAGCACTAGATTCCAGACTAAATTTCTTAATATATGCTCTTGGGTTAATATATATATATTATAGAAGTAATAATGAATCGCACAAGTCCCCAAAAAATATTATAGAAACAATAGAGTATTTATCGAAACTACTCTTAGAAAATGATACTAAGAACTGAGAAATAACTATCCCATGGATGCTGATAAATTTTTCTTAATTCCAGCATGTACTCGTAGTTAAATTGAAACAGAATTGTAATAATAAATCATGATAAATTCTGAAGCTCAAAATTGTTTCCATAAGATTAAGAATAGAAAATAGACACTCACCTAAAACCAACATAATGAGTTGCTTTTATCTTCCTATCTAGTGAAGAAATTCTTTCTCAAAGAGAAAAAGGCGACAAAGATATTTAAATCTATTAAATTCTGTCTAGTATAATTATAGATAAGTATCTTATTGTAGCATGTTTATCTGTAGGGCTACTTTATGAGATATATGCTCGAGAGATCGATGTGGACAAGTAGGTTGAAGCAGATAACGATGACGCAGGTAACCTATCACTGAAGAAAACAATTTTGATGAAATATTCTCAGTTTTATAAATGATTGGGACAAAAGATTATTCAAAAGATTTATGAAACTAGGCTGAGGTGCCTTTGCAATATATTTTTGAGTTTCTCTAGATAGAGAGAGTAAATATAATTGTATTCTACGAATTTGACAAATTTAAATCTTTGAAAATAAAAGTCTACCTATCCACCCGCATCCAAATGAATGTTCTTTCTGCTAGTGATTGAAGAGAATTATTTCAACGATAATTACTGCATAGTCTTTCAAATTTTATTGTGAAAAAGAAAACAAAGTAGACCGATATTTTAATTTATATTTATGTGCCTTCAAAAATAAAATTATCGAAAAGATGAATAAGACTTCATCTATTTATTGAGGAAAAAACTTAGATAAATAATTTGATTCGCTAAATTCTAAATTCATTTTCATACATAATTTTTCTCTTTCAAGCGTCAAACTTTTTCGTGCGATGGTAAATAATACAAATAAATCAATCATTTATTCACCATAATGGGAAATTATTGTCCTAAAAGATTTAACGTTAATGTGTTGATGGTTTGCTATATCAAAATAGCACGGTATAAAGTATTCATGTCATGTATGTTGGTAAATGTGCACTGAGAAAGTAGGTGATGAAATATTCAGTTAATGATAAATCAATTTTCGGTCTAGTACTACAATCTACGTGCGATCTCATGTATAATGTGTTTGTTTTGTTTTTTTCATTTGTTCAAGTATATATTATGACTGTTTTAATTTCCAAGTACTCAGGAATTTTCAAAAGCGACAGAGACGAAAGGCGAAAATTAAATGATCTCATCAGCCTACAGAGGTTGGCAAAAATATCTCCCTTTTCACCAGATATACTTTTAAAATTCATGACCAGACTTCTCATCAGAAACTGTTTAAAGAGTTTGGGTGAGATAAGATAACTTTCATAAAGACTGAGTGGGCGAAAAATGGCCATTTTAGCTCTTACTATCTCTCTTTCTCTAATTGCTTGTAAAATTCCTCAACTTATTTGCTGATTATTTTAGGAACTATGTAGTTATTTGGGGGGGACACATGTACATGTATATAATGAATTAAAAGAATCGGGATAGAAAAATCCTTCTTTTTACCCCCTTTGCAATTTATAACCTCAGTTTTAAACCTTTTCTAGGTACAACTAATTTCTTGTTTCCGACCTTCATTTAGTCTCAAAAAGGTGGTGACAATGTGATAATGATTAAGATCCCAAGTATAGGAATCAGCGTATCCGAACTATTAGACCATATAATATTATTTTAGCTTTGCCATTTTCAATAATATATAGTATTCTTCTTTGTAGACTTACCTCTCTTCCATAGTATAAACGTTCTTATCGTAGGAAAGAAGCAGAAGCATCTCTCCAACTTGCCTCATCCAAGAGACCTACGAATGAAATTAGGTAGATAAAAAATTACAAAGAATTTGTCAATTAGGCTAACAAAACATCGGATAGAACATCGTAAATTGAGAAGAATTATGGGAAATCGAAAGTTATAAATTGCTTCCTTCTAATCCTTTTTGGCGTGATACAATCAGAGTATATATTTTTTGGAATTTTCACATTAACGTAAATCCTTGATGTCAAACAATCTTCAGAGATATTAGATCATTGTTAAAAGTTAAGTTTTAGTGAAAGTCAATGTAATAATAGCAATATCAATATATACCCCATTTAACACTGGTCAACGTAAACGAATATTAATTGGCGGTTATTTTCTCTCATTTCTATTTGAGAAATTCAATATGATCAGACTAAATGCAAGCAATAAGATTTTATAGCTTTAAATTACAATACCGAGTAAATGATCAGATATAGGAAGAATTATGCTTTGCTCTTCACAATTAATGGGTGACAATTGAAAAATCAAAGGAGATAGCCATAAAAAAGGATAGAAACCAAGAAGTGTGTATGTATATATATATATATATATTGTTGAAGAGCATTGTGTATTTTGCCTTAATTAATTTTCCTTGGCAACTTTCTCTTCTTCTAACTATCTTTTTTATTCCATCTTGTAGATGGTGGATCACTTGTCCAGTATTCATCTCTTTATTTAAATGAATGTGTTTGATAAAAACCCCCCAAAATTGCTGAGCTTTCGATGTTATTCGCTTATTTTCGGAGCGTTTTGAAATGTTCTTGCCTCCTTTATCGATGTAATGAGTCGGGTGAGGATCTGACATAGTGAAAGATGAAGGTATACTCAATTTACTCGATGATTGGATAGTAGTAGATAAAAGTAGGTGAAATTTAAAGTGGGAAGGGTTATTTTGCCCTAGTAGGATGGATTCACATCATATTCTTCATTTTAATTTGTCTTTTTTGTCTTATTTGTTGTATGTAGTGTTTTTCTATGTTTAATTCTTTTTGTGTAGCTATCGTGTTGTTCTTATTTTTGGGGGCTCAATTCTTGTAAACTTATTTTGGGGTTTCAATTCTTGAACATTCAAGCCTTTAATAGCTGTTACCTTAGCAATTTACCAGTGTTGTTTTAATTAAGGTTATTCGCTCTGTCTGTTTTTTTTTTGGTTGAACTGTGTTAGTCTTTTGTGTTCTTGTTAAGTGTTTATTGATGAAATGTTTTCCTGTGAGCAGAACTCAGTACTTGGGAACTAGTAACGACTTAAGACTTTCTCTTGCAGTCGTGCAGGTAGGTTAAGTCTGCCACCAGTTTTCTGTAATTCCGGAATGATATCCAGACCCTTCTTTCCAATTTCTCGGTGAAGATATTAATAGTGTCCAGTTTTTTACTTGTATGGAGATGCGTCTGCCGATGTTAGACACGCCTTCTTGGTTTATCAATTAGTAGGGATGCGGAGTTTTGTACTCGTTGCAGTATTATCATGTCTTGCTGGCCACTTGAGTCACTACTGCGGGGTAGATGAGCTTAGCTTGGACGTACATCAGGTATATTTTCCTAATGATGGCGAGCTAAGATCTCTAAACTTTAATAGCTTGGAGATTTCTCTCTTTGCTAGGTTCCGCCATTCCATGTAGTGTCTCGAATATCCATGGTTGGAGACCTTTAGGCCCAGTACAGTGCCTTCGGTGGAGTTGCCGTATCTCCTCCCATCGATGATGATAGACCACGTTGATGTAAGGCTCAGTGGGACGATTTTTAACTTTTGCCTATTAGTTCTTATCTTCCAGCGTCTCTCGTACCGGTTGATGTTGTTGATCTCCGCTATTGTAAGCATTGTCTGATCCTTTACTTTCTTCACCGGGCACGGAACGATATGGGTGACATCATTTGCAAATTGCAGATACATGGTGTCCCTGTGCACCAGTGTTGGGAGGTCTATGGTGAAGACCAAGTAAAGCAGTAGGCTCAAGTAACTTCCCTGTGGAACGCCCGCCTTCAGTTTGATTTTGGTTCTTCTGTATACTTTGATCGTACGACATACCCTTCTCTCCATGACAAAGTTACAAAGGATCCTTTCCAGGATTGGGTGCAGCTGGAGGTTCAGGACCTTGTATTGAAATCCTTCCAACCAGACTTTGTCGAAGACCTTCTGCACGTCCCTCAACACAATGTTTACATAGTACATATTCGCTCGGCAATAGGCTACATTTTCTATCAGGAGCGCTAGGGCTGTATATGTGCCCCTCTTTTGGTGGAACTACTGTTGTTGGGAGTTAGGCGCTCCTAACTCTCTCAGTTAAGCTTGTAACCTATTAGCTAGGATCTTTTAATTATCTTGTCCAGCATCTCCAGAAGAGAGATCGGGCGATAGTTAGCCACCTGGTCTGGAGGTTTGTTTCCTTTCGGAATGAAGATAATTTTAACCAGTCCCTAATGATTTGCTGTGAGGCATTTACGAGTTTGTTTTTAGTGAGCCCAGACTAGCCCGGTGGCCTTTGCTTGAAGGACCTTATGGTGTTTATGGTCTCTTCAAAGGTTATTGGGCACCCGTGGCCAACCATCTCTCTTTATTGAGATACTTGCGGGTAGGGGTTGGTTCTATGTATCACTGTGCCGAGGACATCCGGAAGTTGGTCTTCGAGATGCTGGTCGAAGTCGTCGTTTTCCTTAAGGGTTTTAGCGAAAATATTTTTCCAGTGTGTCCTGAATCGTCTTCGAGAGAATCTGACCGCTCAATGATTTCATCTCCATCTTTTATTGTTTTTCTGGATTTAGTGAGTGGTCCACTAAGTCTTTAGATGCTATTTCAAAAACTTAGTGGACTATCATCCTTATTCAGCCTACCAATGATGTCATTCCAGATTTTCTTCTGTTTCTCTGTGATTGTGTATTTTAGTTCCTCGCTTAGTTGTCTCATTCTGGCTGTCCTTTCACGATTTTGTCCTGTTTTGCCTTATTCGTCGAAGATTCTTGAAGGGACCCAAGTGATATCACTCATCTCGTTCGTCCACCTAGGCTATAGGGCGTTTTAGAGGAGATTCTGGGGACGCAGATGGAACAACAAAATAAAGAAAATGATGGAAGAATTTCAAAACTTAATTAAATAATCATAGAAACGGGCACTAATATGGAGAGATACAGAAGTCTAATTGCTACCAGAAGACATATAGATAATCTAATTAAAGAAATGCTAAGCCAAGTTTGACATAATATAATAGGTAAAATCGATGTCGAATCAGATCCGAGGAAATTCTGGAGACACTACACAAAATTACGAGGATCTCAACCAAAGGAAAATATAAAACTAAAAATACACGACACAGGGTAGTGCAAATAACGAAGAACTCCAAGTGCATTGTCAACATCACTGGAAATAATATTCTCGTAACACCAAGTGCACTTCCAACATCATTGGAAATAATATTCTCGTAACACCAGAAGAGAATCAAGAATACGATATGGACCACGAAGGGAAAGTCATACAAGCCGTAGAGTCGCAACAAGAACGCACTGTACCATACATAGACGTCGACGAAAAGATAAACCACCCATTGGGGGAGGGAATGCCCTTTTCAATGGTTAAATATAAAACAGTCCTACAATCATTCAGACAAAAAGAACCATGTCAAAGCGGGATATCAAAGGCACACGTAATAAATGCTCCAGAAAATGTGCATGAATTGATGGCAAAGATCTTCAATGCCTGCCTTAATATTGGGTACTTTTCCTACACCTTTAAGCAAGCAAAGAAGATCTTCCTTCCGAAGCCAGGCAAACCAAAACATCAAGTCGTAAGCCACCGCCCGATCTCGCTCTTGGAATTTCTGAGTAAAGTCCTAGAAAAACTCCTAAACGACAGGTTAATTAAACACCTTACGGATAATAACCTGTACAACCCCCCAAAATACGGGTTCAGGAGCAAGCGAGGAACGGACATCGTGCTGGCGATAATAACCGAAAAAATTGGCACAGAAACAGCGCAAGGCAACAGAGTAGATATAGTACTCCGTAACGTTGCTAAAGCCTTCGACAAGGTGTGGTTGCCTCGCTTCAAAGCCAAGATCTGCAGCCTTAACCTGCAAATAAATGTTTCAAAACATTATGAAACTACATGGATGAAAAGAAAGCCGTACTTCAAGTAAAGGGCCAAACAGGCAATCATATTGACCTGAAAACGGGAGTTACCCAAGGGGGATGCTTCTCTCTCGACGCTCTATACTATTTACACCAGAGACCTTCCACAACCAACTCACGAAAGCGCTATGAACATCCAACTAGCTGATGACATCACACAAATAATCACCAGCGACAGGAAGAACCCCTGAGACGTAGCTCAAAGAACAGCGAGGGATATAAAATACATCAATGACTATGAACGAAGAAACAAAATATAAACAAACAAAGAAAAATTCAAAATAGTACCCGTAAACAGAGGGAAAACAGCTGCAGTAAGCTTCGATGAAGAAGCATGTCCATACTCCCCGGAAGGACGCGTCCCCGGTCTAAAGTTAACAAAAACAGCGGCCACATAAAATAAAAAATTAACGAAACAAAAATTAGCATATAGGCACTGTACATATTCAAAAACCTAAGAAACCAAAAAACAAAAGAAAATTATATATGGACCTAATTCATCCCAAACTTCTTTACACATTAGTACCGATGAATACAGTAAATAATACACAATTAAAAAAGGTCCAACGCATCTAAAATTAAGCCACAAGGTTCATCACTAACACAAAAAGGCAGTACGGCATAATATTTGACGAACTCCATCGAAGATCTGCACTGGAGCAGCTAAATTTACCCTAAACAAACGTTCAACAAAACTGTGGGATAATATTTAAACCATAATTTTCCAAAACGAAATGAACTAAATAGTAGTACCGGAAAACGAAATCCGGCAAATACACTACAAAAATCGTTTTTTACGGCAGCGTGAAAAAAACTTGAACAACGTCAACCCGATATATAGGTAACAAAAAACAAAAAAAAAAACAAGATTACCGAAGAAGACAACTGACCATACAAACAATATGTGAAACCGAAAAAGACAACTGACTATGAGAAACCCGATGAGTAAAAATATTAACGAGATTAACAAAGAAGATTACCACTAGAAATTTAATAAATAAATGAATATATATATATATATATATGTATTTAAAGGCCCATGGAAATGAAAAGTAGTAACTCAACCCGAAAAAACACTAAAGAGAATATCACGTCAAACAATACAAGCTTAAGAAGGAAAATGGGAGATGTAGAGAACGGAAAGATAGGAAAACTATTTAAACCTTAAATGAAAATATATAAAGAATTTGAATTTAAACCTGGATCATTAGGCGCTCATCGCTTATATGACCAAGAGGCTGATAGCCAGAGCTACCATCCTCAACCCCCCAAAATTTGATTCAAGAAGCCTTTTGAACAACGAAGTGTAGGTTTTTATCAGGTGAGAGACAAGACAAGTGTTTTAATAAGAGGAGGCACGGACTTATTTTGTAATAAATTTAAAATCACATGACACGTGATTTTTTATAGATGTATTTAAAGGCCCAGGGAAATGAAAATTGGTAACACAACCCTAAGTGTTTTTCCGTGTTGTGTTACCAATTTTCATTTTCTTTGGTTTTTATATACATTTGTAAAAAATCACGTTTCATGTGTTTGTCAATGTATATGTATATATATATATATATATATATATATATATATATATATATATATATATATATATATATATATATATATATATATATATATATATATATAAGACGCGAAATTAGCAAAGAAAACAACAAAAAACTAATAAATACAAAAAGTAAGATGCTCGATTGAGCAAAAAGAAAACAAAGGCTCGAATGCTAAATTTTTATATATAGTAAACTTAAAATCACAGCAAAAGGCAAAACAAAACAAAATAGGAAGCGTTAGCAAGGCAACTTGGTAAAAAACACTATCATCCTCACCTCATTCTTCATCCTACACTCATTCTCATCCCATCGAAACATACTCCTTACACAATATTTTTTTATCTATCCTATCATTCTTCCCACATTCTAACTTTATACAATCTTGAATCTCGAATCTTCTTTTACTCCGTCAGATCCTCATTCCACTCATTACATCGGTAAAGGAGGCAAGAACATTTGAAAACTCTCCGAAGATGATTGAATAAGATCGAAAGCACAGCAATTTTGTTTGGCTTTTAACAAACACATTCATTTAAATAAAGAGATGAATACTGGACAAGTGATCCACCATTTACAAGAAGGAATAAGAAAGTTAGTTAGTAGAAGAGAAAGTTGCCAAAGGAAATTAATTAAGGCAAAATATACAATGGTCTTCAGCAAAATTTGCATTCAGTAAAGACTGCTACCCAACTATGCTAATATATATATATATATATATATATATATATATATATATATATATATATATATATATATATATATATATATATCAATAATTCCAAAATCATTCATCGTCTTAGGTATTTGAAAAAATACCCTCAACGACAAAACGCCCTTCAACAACCTTGTCCCTTTTTATTTACACTAAATATGTTCCAACCTAAATTTTCCTTTGTTCTTCCAATCTAGATATATTAAAAACTGCTAATAATCCTGCAAGAGAAATTAAATTACTAAATTGGTAAAAGCATTAATACAAAGTCCCGACATTGTAAATCGAATGCGGTATAGAAATGTGACAAAATCTAATTATTAACATTAGACACTATTTATATTTTCCGTAGTACGTTTGTTTACGTGATTCAACCCAATTATACTCTCGATTCCAACTCGCCTCGAACACGGCAGTTATGACATGATATCTATTATTCTTTCATCATTAATATAGTTTCATATTTAAGCCCTCATTCTGTAAGAATACACGTTATCGCCATAATTAATTTTTCATCAAAGTAAATTGACATACACTGTTTTTAATCTTAAATTTTTATATATACTGTCATCAAATATTGCAGCATTTTTATTAGGCTTTTGATTATTTTATGGATAGAAATATTCAACTAATTGTCAACTATTTTATATTACTATTTATACACCAGAAAAGCTGATTAATATTAGGAGGAAACTAAAAAATCATCATAGACGCGGTTTCTCCAAACTTCTTCTTGTGCCTTTAGTGAGATCTATAATGCCATTATCCGTTTTTAACTTCTCATCCTAATTGAGTTATACAGTTTACAGGATCACTTCCCCATACCCCTCCCAAATTAATCATTATCGAAGATTGCTCTTTCATCAAGATAAGAGGCAAGATATACCATATAACATGTTAACAATTTCGAATAGTAAATGATGAATCAGCCTCTATTCTCATTCGACTTAGGAGTCTAGCGAATCACCACAAAAGAATAAATAGGTCAGCATCAGAAAAGGTCAAAACATCGCTAAATATATTCAAGTCAATAATAAATATCCAACTTAAATGATGCATGAAAGAGCAGGAGTAGGTATTTGTCCAAACTTTGTTATTAATCAAAAAAATATTCGGTTATCTATTTGAAAGAGATTGATATTTTGATACATTAATAATTACTTCATATTGGAGGAGATCGCTGTTTGCTCCTTTAAATGGCATTTGAATTTAGTAGAAGAGGAGAAAAATTAAGATGGAACTTTAAAAGGTTATCAAAAACGTTTAGGGTACTGACTGGTTCCTCATTGACGTCATAAACTTTGCAGTCAAGTGTCGCCGTTTTGCTTAGGAAAACACGTTGACTGGTCGTCAAGTTTGAACTGCCATTATTGGCAGCAAGGTGGGGAGTCTGGAGAGTTTCCTGATGTGCATGTTTACCAAGGGTGTGGTGTACATGATCATACTCTGATTCTGATACACGCACAAAACCATTTTGATTGTTATGATGATGATGGTGTAATGCTTGTGGAGAAAGCAAAGCAAATCCTGGCGTTGATGTTCTTCCGTCGTTCATCGACTGAGAGCTCTCTTCTGTTTTGCTGGGGAGATAAATTTCGGGTGATGATGTGAACCGACGAGATGTGGACCGCACTGAAAGTGAGCCCGTGCCAAAGAAGAAAGTAGTCATGCCTGAAAGGGAAAATAATAAATACTAAAATTGTGAAAATATTTTCAACACACTCTAGGAAACCTAAAATTGTAGAGAAATAATAAGAGTTTAGTATATATATATATGTATATATATATATATATAATTATATATATATATATATATATATATATATATATATATATATATATATATATATATATATTTATATATATGTATCGAGGCCAAGGAAATAATAACAAAAGACATCTGGGTTTAGCTTTACCCCTTCGATGTTTTCCGGTTACATAGGAGGGTGTACTTATAAACAATCCATTTAAAAGTGCAAACTGCCGATCTCATATTACCCTCTCTCCGAGAGACAAGACACCAAGCGCGGCAGACCAATCTGAGGTCTCACCTTGCGAGTTCCCCCTTCCACCTCCCGACCCCGTAGGAGTAATTTGTGTATATAACAGGTTGAACCAAGGAAACATGGCTTTTTGTTCATTCTAACGGGAGAGACAAGTAAGTCACCGGTTTAGAGATCTTTTGAGTTCGATAAAGAAACAGAAAGATCAACGGTAGAAAGGTTTCTGCAAGTTAAGGAGATATTTGCAGTCCTTTTACCAAACCAGATCATACCTAGGAAGCTTGGCACCGTTCGAGCACCCAAGATATTGAGTATCAAGCTAGCCGATTTGAGGACCAAGCGCGGGAGACCAATCTGAGTTGGACAAACCCCAACTAGATAAAAAAATAAAAAGAAGACAGCGATTTCATCTCGTCCGGAAGCAAAGTAGAAGGGCTAAGCTTTAGCTTTAAGTCGCCTCCACACAAGATCCCTCGTGACCTCACCCATCAAATCGACAGGCAGGCGACCAACGCGATCTAGGGAGTAAACAACCAACAACTCAAGTAGTGCCTCGCTAGATCCAAAATCTCCCAAGATAATCTAACTGGTCGCGAGTATTTAATCTCCATTACCTTATGTGAGTAAAGAATAATCCTGTTGTTTATGTACCCGTGCATAATAATTATTTTTGTGGATAAGTTGCCAAAGACAACGATATTAACTTAAAAATTGTTCCCCCCGTAAAATTTAATCTCAAAGCGAGCTGCAAGAGCTCACCCAGTAATGCCATTTTCTTTTTTTAGTGTATTAGATCTGTATTTGGTTTATGTTATTTAGTAAGATGGTTTATGTACATTAAAGTATATTTTCTTTACTAAATGCAATGTTTTAATTATCTTCGAATGAGTTGAAGGGGCAATATTTGATAAAGTCAATAAAGAAACCCTTTTGATTCCTTCACTAGAATAAAAACAAAGATTAGCACTCTTAGAGGACGATCCTTAAGTGATCACCGAGGCACGAGCCTACGCCTCACGTCAATTTTTATTTGGTTTATTTTAAAATTAATAAAACAAATAAATATCAATATATATATAATCTTGGCTGACCTACGACATATTTAAGTGATGTCAGGTGTCGGTTAAGTCAGAAGAACCAAAATTTAAGATTAGAGTAAAAAGCCCTTAATCATGACAAATATTTGCCAACCCCTTCGAGGAAAATTTAAATTAGGAGACTTCAAACAAGTCTTTAAGATTCAGTGAAGTGTAGTTACAAAGGTAGGAATTATAACTCAACGAAGAATGTTGTGTAGTCTGCTGTCTTGTTTTTTGATAGGAATAATCCAATCAAGAGGTCTAGAAAAAGGTAAGGTTTGAGTAGTCAAGGCTAAGGGACTCCAAGTTGCATACGTAACGTTCGTTACATTGGTGACATTTCGATGAACATAGCCAATATGTCTTCGTTTGAATTATTTTTTAAACAAGGTCAAAACCTGGGACTATAGGACAAAGTACTCCTTGTATACGTCTAAGATGAAGAAAGGACGGCAAGGGAAATAAGAAGAGAAGAAGCTCAAACGCAGGCAGAAGAGAGAAGATACAGATGGAGGCAAAAGAGAGAAAGAGACAGATGTTGGCAGAAGAGAGAAAGTTACAGATGAAAGCAGAAGAGAGGAAAAAGATAAGAGAAGACGAGAGAGCATTGAGCAAGGACCAAATGGAAGTGCAGTCCGTGGGGTCCAGGACTGAAACATCGCAGGTCACAACTATGAAGCTACCACCGTTCATGACGATGACGACCTATACGAGTACCTCTCGCACTTCGAAAAATATTTTGAAGTGAATCACTGGGATATCGAAACAGATGGTATCACCACACTACTCCTCCTTTTCAGTACTCGAGTATGAAACATATTCGTATCTCTACCGTATGATGCTACGATAAACTATTCTACCCTAAAAGCTGAACTACTGGGAGCCATTAACTTGAACCCTGAAGACTATAGGATAAAATTTAGGCAGGATAGGATTCAGCCTGGATAAACCTACCAACAATTTATTTTAATTCTCAGGAGATACCTCAAATTTTGGTTAGAGTCAGCCCGAGTGAGAAATGATTTCGACTCACTCATCGACTTCATACGAAGGACCAGCTATTATGCACGCTGCCCTTAGAATTAGGGGCCTTTGTCAAGGACCGGAGAGCAGAGTCCTTCGATGAGTGTGTGTCAGAAGCCGACTTGCATTCATCAAACTATAGGATATATCCTAGAGAGTGTAATAAAAAAAGCCCTCTTCCCCCAAGAAAGGTGGGTATCATCAGAAACCATTTTCCCCAAAGGAAGGTGATTATCTCTAGAAATCCCAGCAAAATAACTCCCCTAAGTTCGTCAGGAACGCCTTAAACCCCAGAAACCCCATAACCTACTTTAGTTGTGGCACCCAAAGCCACCTTAGCTATAATTGCCCCCAAAACTCGAGAAATAAGTCACCCTCGACCTGGCAGGTACATAACCTGACGGCAACGTTGGAAGCAGAACAACCTTCGAATCCCTCACCTGCTTTGACCACATCGAATTTCCCTGGACAGCAGGTGAATTTGGTATACCGCAAAAATTCCCCGAAAGATTAAAATTCGAGACTGAAGCCGTAAATGGTCGCCGAGTCTCAACCGTGTTACGCGATACGGGGTGTACCTGTATCGTTTTATCAAAAAAATTGCTTCCCGCTATCAGCTCCCAGCACCAGAAGTTCGTGGTCGTCCGATGCCACATACAGTCGAAGTATTTTTCTGGCTGGACCGACGTAGTAACAGCGCCTATTAAATTCTGATCTGTATTAATACGCAAGAGCGCGCAGCTCTCCTCAAATCCAATAGCGTAATTAGTAGTCACCTGGATGCCCGCGAATGAGAAACACACGGTCTAGAAACATTTGTTTTCGTCCGGGAAACATATGGACGAAGAGACATGTTAACGAGTCGTCAAGACAGCGACGGTTGTGGTGCCGTCCCTCCCACCCACGTAGATGAAGGTAGCAAAGAGAATGAAGAAGAAGAAGGAAGAATAAATATAAGAAGAGTAACACATACGCCTAATAAGCAAGCTATAGCCAAGCAAGTAGCTCCTGATTACAGGGCAATCAAAGAAACTTTTCAAGAAAAAGTTCGGACTGAGAAATCTTCACAAGATCAAAATAAAAATGAAAAATCGCTGCCGGAGCTAAACCCTGAAAATAATAATTCTCAGAAGACAAAGATGGTGACCGAAAACTCAAGGTCAAATGCATTGATTGAAACGGGAGTACTAAGCTATTTTCAAGAAAATGACAGTTTTAAGACAGTTTAATGAAAGAAGAAATCAAAGAAGAATTTCGGAAGATCAATCTCCTCTCCCTGAAGAAGATCAACCCTATTCCCGAGCAGAAAACTTAAGAGTAAATAGACAAATAGAGATTAAAAGAGAAGGAGAAGCAAGAAGATGTGTAGGTGGTTAGAAGGAGGCATCCTTCTATCCTGACCACGTGTACGTGACTACCCCTACATGAGAAGGACACTTACATGCAAGTAGCGCAATCTCAAAGCGTCTCTGCGAACACGTTCCCACGGTGCGAACTTCTAAATACTACTTAGCTGATTTGGCCATCTCTGAGCTAGGAGTCAAAATTAAGAAAAACGGTCTATCCACACGACAGAATAGGGTAGACGCCATAATAAAGAGGCAGCTACCCGAACCAAATAACAAGTTCGTTCGCTTGTAGGAACTGCCCCAAAAAATCATGTTACCAAAAATTCCTTCTACATAGCTTATGCCATTCGAAAACTCACGATGTGGGAAACAGCGTATGCGACTGGTGTACTAAAAGTATTAGCCATAATGTGATGCCAGGTAAATTTTTGTGTGGAGATAGGATTTTTTTGCGGGGTTATATTTGTACGTATAAGTGTATCCCTAATGTTGTATCTTCTTTGAGTGTATTTCGTAGAATCGGTTACGACAAATGTTAATTAGGCGCACGGTAGACATAATTCAATCAATAAGAGTGATGTGAGTGGAGCGTTCCCACTATCGGGTAAGTAGCTTGTGTAAAGATGATTTAGTAGGGCTCTTTGCGTAAAACACAGGTGATTCCCCCCCCCCCCCCCCGGTCAATCTTAAGGCTGGAGGAATGTAGAGGAATAATAAGAGTTTAGTATATATATATATATATATATATATATATATATATATATATATATATATATATATATATATATATGTATCTAGGCCAAGGAAATAATAACAAAAGACATCTAGGTTTAGCTCTACCCCTCCGATGTTCTCCGGTAACATAGGACAACGGGGAAAAGGGCAAATGTTACGAGAGAGATTCCTGACCTCACCTCAAAAGGCAGGCCCTTCGAGGGTGTACTTATAAACAATCCATCCAAAAGGGCAAACTGCTGATCTCATATTACTCTCTTTCCGAGAGACAACACACCAAGCGCGGGATACCAATCTGAGGTCTCATCTTGCGAGTCCCCCTTCCACCTTTCCAACCCCATGGGAGTGATTTGTATATATAAGAGGTTGACCCGAGGAAACATGGCTTTTTGTTCGTTGTAATGAAAGAGACAAATAAGGCATCAGTTGAGAGATTTTTCGAATTCGATAAGGAAACAGAAAGATCACCGGTAGAAAGTGTTCTGCAAGCTAAGGAGATCTTTGCAATCCTTGTACGAAACCAGATCGTACCAAGAAAGCTCGACGCCGTTCGAGCCCCCAAGATATTGAGTATAAAGCTAGCCAGTTTGAGTACTCTAAATCTTACTCTATCTCAGTTGGACAAAGCCCAACTAGATACAAAATTAAAAAGAAGACAACGATTTCATCTCGTCCGGAAGCAGAGTAGAATGGCCTCTAGCCAAGATCCCTCGTGACCTCACCCGTCAAATTGACAGGCAGGTCAACCAACGCCATCTAGGGAGCAAACAACAAACAACTCAAGTAGTTCCTCGCCGGATCCAAAATCTCCCAAGATAATCTAACTGGTCGCGAGTATTTAATCTCCATTACCGTATGTGAGTAAAGAATAATCCTGTTGTTTATGTCCCCCTTCATAATAATTAGTTTAGTGGATGAGTTGCCAAGGACAACGATATAAACTGAAAATTGTTGCCCCCATAAAATTTTATCTCGAAGCGAGCTGCGAGAGCTTACCCACTAATCCAATTCTCTTTTTTTAGTGTAGTAGATCTGTATTTGTTTTATGTTATTTAGTGAGATGGTTTATGTTCATTAAAGTCTATTTTTCTTTACTAAATGCACTATTTTAATTATCCTCAAACGAGTTGAAGGGGCAATATTTGATAAAGTCAAGAAAGAAACCCCTTTTATTCCTTCACTAGAATAAAAATAAAGATTAGCACTCTTAGAAGACCATCCTCAAGCGATCACCGAGGCACGAACCTACGCCTCATGTCAAAGTTTATTTAGTTTATTAAAAATTAATGAAACAAATAAATATCTATATATATATAATCTTGGCTAACCTACGACATATATATATATATATATATTTATATACATATAGAGACATATACGATGATGCGAAACTCAGAAATAGCTATAATATCTCACTCGTCTTACTTTATATTAGGTCGACAAGAAATTGTTGCTATAAAACTAAAATTTGCTACTTAGAAACTTTTAAATTGTCTAAAATTAATTGCAAACTGCTTAAAAATAATTAAACTATACGTAGAAATATGGTATGCAAGCATAACTAGGTTATTTTTAAATCTACTATTGCCTATGTGCAAGTTAACCTACGAGAATAGTAGTTAGGCCACATGTCAAGAGAACATCGGTTACATCCTATGAATCTTCGTTCAACCAATATACTCATATGCCATTTCTGTCCAGAATTATTGCGGTATCTGTAAAGTGTCTTCATTAGTTCAATAATAATTTAAAAAATCAATGGCTTCCACACAAGTAAATGCATGATAACCTCCTATGAAATAATCGTTCAGTTACTGCCAAAATATTTTCCAAATCGGCACCCTTTAAATGACGCTGTTGGAAAAAGTAGACTTTAACTAGCCACGATAAATAGTGGTTTATTTCTCAAAATGTATGCCAATACCTGGCACAGTTAACAAAAAAAACTTATAGTTTAAGATTTGGAAGTTCCTCCTCACTCCTGTCTTTATTTCCCATCACATACACAAATTGTTTACCTATTTATTTATGTCATTCCGAAATCACCTGAATCGAAAACTTTACTATATTAATATTAGAAATAATTTTAAGTTCCTGATAAAAATGACATTAATATATGGAAAGTTGCTTACTTTTATGTTTATAGCATTTATTATATAAATATAAACACTCGACAGCATTAACGCCCCTTAAATGTATACTGGTATTAAGATAAATTATTTTATCGCAGTTTAAATATATAATTTATATATATATATATATATATATATATATATATATATATATATATATATATATATATATATATATATATATATAATAGAAAGGAGAATTGGACGCGAATGAGCAGATGAGACAAGAAATCAGAGTTTTTTAAAGGCAAGAGAAATGGACATTCGAAGAACCAAGAATCAAAGAGAGCAGATGGCGGCATAGTGAAGCCTTTACCGAGAAGACAGAAATAACGCCAGGGGAAAATAGTTTTTGAAAATTACTGGCCGTGACTCGAACCCGGCTCTGCTGATGCCGGTCCGATGTTTTGCTGCGCCTGGTAGCTTAGCGGTAAACCATCTGACCGGCAATCATCAGACCCGGGTTCGAGTCGCGGCCAGTAATTTTCAAAAACTTTTTTCCCCTGGCATTATTTCTGTCTTCTCGGTAAAGGATCGCCTTTATTTTGCCGCTCTCTGCTCTCTTTGATTCTGGGTTCTTCCAATATCCCTTTCTCTTGCCTTTAAAATCTTCGGTTTCTTGTCTTATTTGCTCATTCGCGTCCAATTCTTCTTTCTCTTGTACTATATGTATTTATAGTCAGCTATACAAGTTTTCTGCATCTTTCTTTCCGTCTTCAAATTTATTTGATTTTTGATTTCACAGCAAAGGCAAGGGCGCAGGACTGGATGCTCGGTTATCAATTTTTAAATTAGAGGCCGTAACACTAATGAATATAGCCTGCGAATATTAGAATCTGTTCTTATAAAAATGAAATCTCCCACCTTCAACCACGATAATTCTTCAATCCGCCTTCTAATTACTTAATTATATATTCCTGGTCTATTTACCAACCCATTACCCTACACCAAAGGTACCCTCTTTGAATGGACCGTAAGTTCTTCTAGGGTACCTTGTTTCCTTGTTGTTACTCCTTGTTGTTACCACACAACCACCTAACATAAATCCAAGGTTTCATTTAGCTTCCTCATTACTTAATTTCTCATTCTGGGCTCTATCTCCAACTCCGTTTGGTCAGCACTTGAATTTTTCTTTTACTTTATACCGTTAATTGACTTCCACCATCTTAAACCATTTAAATTGTTCGACCTTTAATTCAGTTTAGTATTTATTTTAGTTTATACATTAATTTTGGGGGGCATTTTACTCAATGTTTTCTTAGTTTATTTGAATTGATTGATTAATTTATATTTTTAATTACCTTTTTGCCTTTTTAATTTTTTCATAAAATAGGTTATTACTCTTTTGATTCATTTTAGTACTTATGGTGTTTCTTTCAGTTATTTTTCTTTAATTACTTTTTATCAATTTAGTTGTTTATGTCTTTCAGTTATTTTTCTTTAATTACTTTTTATCAATTTAGTTGTTTATGTCTTTCAGTTATTTTTCTTTAATTACTTTTTATCAATTTAGTTGTTTATGTCTTTCTGTGTATCTTTTAATCAATATAGTTTTATACTCTTAATATTTTTTATAGGAAAAATAGCACAACTTTCTTAATCCATTTAAACTTTTAGTTCAAATTCTTTTCTTTTTCACAACTTTAGTGACTTTATAATTCTTTTTTTTGCAATTTTAATCTTAAAACCTGAAGATGGGCATGTTGCCCGAAACGTTGTTTCCAAAATTGGAAGCATACATGGATGGGGATGAACTCTTCCTTCTCTATCTGGTCAGTGAAGATCTTAGCGTTAAAGAGTAGTAACCCCCTTTTTTTGGCTTTGGGCCATCTGTGTATCACTAAATATGATTTTGAAGACGTTTTGGTAGTCACTGCTGTCCAGTTTATTACGGAACTTCAATACTTTCACCATGTTGGCCCACGACTGGTTTCTATTAATCTCCTCCGTGATTTCTTTCTTATTATTTTGACCGATCCAGGGGTCTAGCTGTGTGCACACCAGGCTGCGATGTGCCTGGATCTGAGGGGGAGTGCTTGCTGGAAGTTTATTTCCTTTAGCACCGGCTGTCCTTCCTCCTTCGTCAGTGTCTCCACATCTGCCTCTTTCTCGCAGATTGCGGCATAACCGACTAGGGTGCAAATTAGTCTAGGAGTAGCCACGCTAAGCTTACCAAACACCGTCTTGAGATGAATCCGGGTGGGATCCTCTCAGGAGTGTGATTGAATGGTTGGACTTATCGAAAACGCCGCCCCCCTTACGGTGTTTTAATCGCAACCGCATCCCAACATACCATAGAGACGGTTGTGTGTCCCTCTATGGTCCTGAAACGGGCCCCCACTGGGATGAGCAGCAGGGCTAGCATTCCGTCCCTTATCCGAAAGAGTTTTTGACCTTGGTTTCAGCTGTGGGCTAATCCTCAAACCAGCTTCCTCCAATGCCCCCAATTATAGCCAAGCAACTGCCTGGTTTATTATCATTTGTTGTTAAATACAAAGTAAATCTTTCTTCTGTCTATTTTTCCCGTTAAATATATGCTTCTGAGTTTCATTTTAATTTTATAGCCAGAAAAAAAGAGGAACGTTTTCAGAAAAATTAAAAATTTATCTGAGCGAATACTTGTCTGACCTCACTTTATGATAGCTGAATTTTACCCTTCTGTTAGTAACTGTGACTGATTGATTAAGAGGCACATGACCTATTTTCTTGTATTTTTGAGCTGCATTCTGCCATAAAACTCATGTGCTTTCTGCCAGAAAAAAGAACACGGGTTAAATTATGTTCTGGTTCATGTCTTTCCTTGAAATTTATATATTTCCCGAGCAAGGTGTATATGTAATTGACAGTACTAAATAATTTTTAAATTAAAAATTTGCATTGGCAATTTGATGGAAATAATATATGTGTTTCTGAAATGAAATAAATGAAGTCGAGTCTCAGACAAAATGTGTCTCAGAAAATCAAATCCAATTGGAGCAAAACTTCAGTCTTTCTACAGCAGTAATTATCCTAATTTCCATCATTAGTACGAAATCTCCAAATATAGAAAAAATGTGGTTCATAAACACTCACTACTTTAAGCAAACATTCATGGTACCTACAACAATCTCTTATTTATTTGCGTATAGGTTAATTGCCCTGGGGTCTATCATATATATTTAATCTTCACTATCATGTGCGAATATATCATATTTATATTTTAAGGTTTAACGTAGACAGAGTGGTTAAAAATTTGTAAATAATTTGTTAAATAAATAGAGGAAAAATAATGATAGCTCAAATAAGAGAGAATTAATTGCAAAAGCAATAATATAAGATAAAAGTTTAAACCCAATAAAGGTTCTGGGAAGAAATATTTTGTAAAATAAAACTTTATCTGTATTGTCTATATAGGAAATACCAAAATACAGTTCTTTTCTAAAACAAATAAGGGTACTTCTAACGAAATATTAATATATTTTACCATTGTGAAATAGTTTAAAAGATGAAAGTTCTAATTAGTACATTTTTGGCGATTGTTGAAGCCTACTAATTGATTGTAGTATTTTAGCCAAATATTTTATACTAATTTTATTTATGAAGAATCTTTACCGAAGAGCGTGTCTTCGACATTAGTGACCTTGAAATGCTACTCCGCTTTATTATCGGCTATTCTAATAATTTAAACCATGTTTATACCTTTTCTAACTTGTTATATAAGGCACTCGATATATCTATTTTACTCGATGCTTTTTCCTATATTCTAACCTTCATTTTTATAGAAAAATATTGTTCTTATTGTTCTTCACTCTCCGTCAATGAACTACAATTAGAATTGGTACTTTAATATTAATTTTAGGCCACTCTCTAAATTTAAGGCTCGTGCCGTTCGTCAAATTAGGATCTTTATCTTAAAAATATTTTTTTCTGTAGTTTCAACATTATTTGTCCTATTTTTCTTCATTGTCTAAGTGTAGCATCTATACTTTCCTTAATCTTCATTAATTCTTGATATTTATTTTGGTTGACTAGATCTCAGGATCTGAGAATTCCTCAATATTAAAGATCTCAACCTGCATAACCAGTGTTTAATGAAACCCGCCACATAGAAAGGTTATGATGTGATATGTGGTGGTAACCTATGCACACTATCACCCTTTATTGTTGGAAGAAATTATCAATGAATGTCTTGGACGAGTCGAGTTTACAGGTAAAATTTTAGATATTTAGGGTTGTGTGAGATAATTTGTATTTAATTCATTATGTGATTTTCATTTTAAGCTAAATTCAATGATAGCATATCCAGCAAAATGTTTATTATGATATGCCATTAAAGAAAGTGCTAAAGGTAGAGGGGTGAAAATCTTTTCGATGATATATGGAAGCAAATCCTCCAGCAGGTAATGGTTCCGTGATCACACGCGACTTTGACATCAATATGCCAAGCCCTGATCTTTAAAGATCATTACCCCCCCAAATGGGCGTCAGCGGTAGCATGAGTAACCAAATTGCAGCTGACACTTAGTGGTTACGATTTCCAGGTTCTACACCCATCAATCAAGTTTTATTACGACACCAATTAATGAAGTAGGATTTTTGTTTCTATATTTTTTAAAAAGTTTTGCTTCCATAACTTCCCAACTATTAGTTCAGATCTCTCATTTTTGCCTTTTTCCTGGTCGTCATCAAATCTTTTAAATCTGATTTAAAATAGACACATTGAATCAATTACGCCTTCTCTCATATATTTCCTTGATATCCTAGAGAATGAAACCAACAAACCAAACACGTCCATCATATCCTTTGTTAATTATTGCTAAGGAAGAGGATTGGCTTGAATTTTCACCTCTCTGCCAAATAACGCTTCACAACTGTTTTTTCTGTTTCTTAGTTTTATTGTAATAACATAAAGTAAGGTTCTGTGATATGCCAAGCACAAAAAAGAGATTCATGTCTTCATTCAGAATATACACGTTGTCACCAGATCTTTAAATTTCTGAATATAGATTTCTTTCTTGTATACTACATGTAAGAGACATTGTCAGTAAATCTCTTTGGAACTCAAATCGGAGTTTCCGGCTTGGCGTTGTAAAATTTTAACTCAAGCAGCATGGAAAAAAACCTAAAATGGGCTTTGACATTTCACTCGGGGCGTTGTCTTACCTAAAATATCCTATCTTTACACAGATCCTTCTTATTTTTCGTCAATACGATTTCGATCTAAAAAACAATGCGGCCTTGAACCCTGCATCTATCACACAGGCACAGGCTTCTCATGTGAATAGATTGCTCTCCACACCATAACGTCTCTGAACGTTGGAATAAGATGACACTTTATATGTTCGACTATTTTGACAACAGTTGTTGGATTCCGTAAAAATTGATTTCGTTTATTTAATATTAAGGATGCCAGATCATAGGAAGTAGTACTGCAGAGGAGAAACAGTCTTATTTACTCGAGTTGAAGCGTGGAAGAGGATCGACGGCGTCAACTTAAACAAACATTTTCCAAAACAATGAGTCTACTGACCGGCCCCGGTAAACCTCAATGTTCACTGCTTCCCAACACGTTAATCAACCTTGTAGCAAATCAGGACCTCCTAGCCAACCGCAGGATATTCCACAATGATACAACATCTTGACCAACGCCCTTTTCACTAACTGCCAGCGAACCGGCATGGTTTATTCTTTCTAAGGTGTGCCACACAGCTCATTCCAGCATTGCCAAACGAAAACATTCTTTGCAGTGCTTCCCTATACCTACAAGTAAGATAATAGAATATGAGTAGGCTTCTTCTCTTAAATTGGCTACAGTTTATTATAGGATCCTTACTCTCCTGGTGTGTTAGTTTTATACAAACTAAAGTTAGATATGAACCTACAATCTTCTTATTTCATAAAATTCGTCAAATTTGACTCTCCAAATAACTAGGCGTCATTAAAATGTATTTAAAACATATAAATTGTGCTATCAGGCCTAAAAAAATAATATTGAATTTATGATATTAAATAACGTCCATTTGCTTATATGTACATAAAATGCATTAAATAAAAATAATTAGAAAAATTTTATTTTCTACATTGAAATATATATATATATATATATGTATAGTAAAAATTTAGAAAAGTTCAAAGAAAGTTATTTATAAGCTGCACAAAATCTGTGTATTTATCACTCCGAAATTTTGAGAGGTGACTATTTATCATATTGAAATTTTGAGAGGTGAATATTTATGTTTCAATTTTTGACAGGTGAAGATTTATCAGTCTGCAGTTTCGAGAGTTGAATATTTTATAGTATGGAAAATAGGAAATATACCAAATCCGTCCTTAGTTTTCATAAAAGGCGACTAAACACGAAGTTTTGCAATTTTGTGGAATAGTGAAATTACCTATGCCGAGTAAACAGGGAGAAGGATCTTCAACACCTGAAAGCCGAGAACCCGAACGTTTTAACCGCAATTATAAGGCGCCATGCCGGAAATGGGTCAGGCTGTTGTTTCCGTCTTGTATTCGTGCTTATTAATCCATTTTGATCTAAAAAGCCAGTGGATGTGTGGAATGTAGGAGAACCTGTTATTGAAAAAGAGGGCTCTGGTAGTCAATGTATTTAAAACATAAATATAATTACTGCGTGTTTTAATTAAATAAAAAATGAAACGGACTGAACATTTTGTGAGACATGGAAGAATGGAGTGAAATTATATATCGATAGAGGGGGTAAGAGTATAGAGGCTGGAAGAGTGATCTAGAGTGAGAAGTGTAAAAATTTGTTAATAGGAAGAGAGATAGGATTCCTGAATATCTTAGCTCATCTAGCACAAAGTAAAATGTACCTAGGTGATATGATTCTGTGCTGAAAAAAGTGAGGCTTTGTTGAAAAAATCTTTCAGCACAACGATGTACACAAACAGGGAAGAAGAAAGGAGATTGGTAGACATTTAATATCTTGTGTATTTGATTTAAACGCTGTAAAATCTGTATGTTTGTGAGTATACGATCATACTTTAGCGCTGTGAACATTTAATTGGGTAATGCTTGAAAGAGAAGTCTTGCATTATATGAAAAGAGGGTATTAAGCTTAAAGCAGATAACACTACTTCATTAATAAGGGTATTATTGTTATATCACCCTTTAGCTATAACTTATACGTTTTCAATTCTCTCTTCACAATCTTGGATTTATTGTCACTCCATCTCTCTCGTCAGTTGCAGTTCTTTTCCCACATGTTACGTTGAGCGCAATTGTCTTATTAAGGAAATACGCTTTTTAATTCTCAGGAATTTCTTTTTCAGCCGTTTTTCCCTTCATGTAAGAATACTAATAACCTTATGATTAGATAAAGACCATAGTTGAATATATAAGGCAAATTGGCATGAGAGAAGTGTTTTAAAATCTTTCCAATGAAGACGCGAAATGGCAATATAATAGTATTATAGAGAGGAAAATTAAACCCGTTCTAGTAACCATAGTCGCTACGAGGAGTGATGAATAAGTTTTGCAAGTCGGATATAAGGAAACGAGATATGAGGAAAAGTGTTTCATTATTTTTTAAAATAACTACCCTCGACTTCAATGCACTTGCGCCACTTGTCACTGAGGCTTCGAATTCCCGATAACCAGAAATCTGCCGACTGCTGTTCAATCCATTCCTGGACGGCGAGCTGGACATCTTCATCGTCACCAAATCGGCGTCCTCGCAGTGCAGCCTTGAGCTGGCGGAATAAAAAGTAGTTGCTAGGGGCCAGATCTGGACTGTAGGGGGGATGGTTCAGCTCTTCGAATCCGCAATCGCGCAATGCAGCTTGTGAAACTCTGGCCTTGAGGACAGAAACATTTTCATGGAGGAGCAGGATACCGTGTGTCAACTTGCCGCGCCACTTCTGACGGATGCAATTCTTCAACCCAGCCAGTTCCTCGGCGAAATATCAGCCTGTGATGGTCCTTCCACGAGGTACATAGTCCACCATCAACAATCCCTCAGGATACCAGAAGATGTTCGCCATAATCTTTTTGGCTGAGGGTTGGGTCCGGAACTTGATGGGTGTCACAGAGCCCCTGTGCTTCTAGGCCATGCTTTTGAGCTTGATCTCGGGATCCCAGTGATGGACCCACGTTTCATCACTTGTAACTATGCGTGACTCAAATCCCGCCGGGCCTTGGTTGTACAGGAGCACCAGCTCCTCTGATCTTTGATGACGTTGAAGTCGATCATGAGGCGTGAGGTTTCTAGGGTCCCAACGGGCAGAGACCTTGGTCATGGCCAAATTGTCGTGGATGATGTTGATAACACTTCCATGTGATATTTCAAGTTCTCGATCGATTTCTTCGACCTTCCTCCCTCGATTTTAGAGGAGAATATCTCCACACGATCCACATTGTCCTCATTGTTAACGTCTGACGGGCGTCCTAGACGGGGGTCATCTTCAAGGGACTCATGACAATGGCGGAACTCCCTATTCCAGCGAGCAATGGTTGCATATGAAGGGGCGGTGTCGGTGTACACTGCAACCATGCATTCATGGATCTCTTTTGTATTCTCGCCTTCCTTGGTCAAAAATTTTATCACTGGCGTGGTCCTCAACCTTCTTCATTGTTCAAAGATTTGTGTCTGAAGATCTGCGATCAGCTACTGCTTTTTAAATAGACGAGGCAGGATCGTGCGGCTGCAGTTCCTGACTTGTCATAACTTGTGCTAACACCCCCCAAAACAGCCATCTCCCTTCCTCTGTTTTGCCCTACCGATTCGCTAAACCTATTGACTGCCCCTCGTAAGTTGGCTATGGGAATCGAATACTAGAAACAAGCTATAGATTAATTCTAAGAATAGAAAAACTGAGCATCAAATGAATGTTTTACTGGAGATCAGCGAAATATAACAATTTGGAAAAGGTTATTATATATTCTGGGTTAGAAAATATTGCAATGGTAAGGAATGTTTTGATTTGAAAGTTGATTTCTTACCTGTTAGGCAGAGAAGTATTGGAAGCAATATCTTTCGCACAAGATTCATAGGAACCATAATGCTTCGAACTGAAATAAAAAGATGGAATTTAAAATTTTCCAAATCTATCTCAACTAGCGCCAATGACAACACCGTATGAAAAAGATAACCTTAAGAATGTATTCTTTTTTATTTCCATGCAATTAGATGAGATTTAAGGGTTAGCTTTTGAATAAATAGTAAAATTTAATGAACATTCTTCACATCTAAATAATCAACCTAAAGTTTTACTAAAGTTTAAATCTATATGGGAAGAATAATTCAATTTTAAAAGGAAGATAAATTGTGAGAAAATTAATAATGAAATTCTATTATTCATTATTGGACTTCAAAAGAAACATAATTATATTTGAATAGCGAGGAATGATCAGGTGGCTCTTTAGAATCATAGTGACATTCATTTCTCAACAGACGCATTAGCTATATATATAGACATCTTTAACACAATTCACGTGCTCTATACAAACCACTTTCATTAATGTTCTGTCATTAGAAGCTTTCTGCCTGTCGTAGAATTCTTCCCCTTTTTGTTCTATCTCTAAGAGTGCTAAAAGCGCGTCTAATATATATTGATATTATAAGAATATTTTAAAGAACAGAGCCGTTCTGCAACACGTAAGGATATAAAAGAAACGACCACTAATTGTCAAAATAAACTTATATTTTAACTTTATCAATTGAATACATATCATTTATACATTAACTACAGCAATACTCAAAATATTATCCTAAACAAAAATTAATGAAATTAGTTTACCCTCCAAAATTTGGTTAACGTTTTCTCTACACAAAACAATAATATAAGAATTGGGCTTACGGACTCATGTGGAGTTTAAAGGGCCTCAGAGATGTTATTGACTCCAACGCGTGCCGTGTGTCCAGTTGTAGATGGGCGAAATTCCACGGTCTTTTTGGCGAGGGTAGCAGCTGGGGCGGCCACACGTTCTTCCGGGGGGGGGGTCTTTAAGGACGAGAACCAATACGGTGCTTTATACAACGCCTAGGCAGTCGTGGTCTCTCTGGCGAGAGTCAGTCGAACTTGTTTCTTAAATCAAGTTAACTTGGAGTGCGGTGTGATCACCGAGTAACGAGATCGAGGAGGAGCTTTTCTCCTTCGTTACTTATTTCCTTATGGACGAGGACTTAAATCGGGGAGGGTCTTCTTCACGGGCGAGGATAACGGAGGGGGATTTCTCTGGCGAGAATAATTTGAACTTTGTTCCTTACCAAGTTAACTTAAGAGTTCGGTGTGGCCACCGAATAACGGGCTCGAGGGGGAGCCTTTTCCTTCTTATTTTCTTAATTCCTCAAAGACGAGGAATACCCTTGGGGTTTAAGGTGCACCAGGATATGGGGAGTCTCTCTGGCGAGAGTAAGTTGAACTTACCAAAGTTATCTTATCGTTTGGTTTGATAACCAGGGACTTAGCTCGAGGATGAGATTCTTCTTAGCCCCTTAAGGTAGGTAGCCCTGCCTCTCTTGCAGGGTACTTCTTAGGCTGGCGAGCCAAGTATTCTACCTCTCTAGTCTCGGTAGCTCGGTTGTGGATCCGAGGACTTCGTCACCTAGAGACTGACGTATACTACCCCGATTTTCCTCAGAGTTCCTCATTTATACCTCGCACCCTTATTCGGGGAGTGGTAAGGGGGGGGAGGAGGGGCTTGAGGACGGCCCCAGGAGAGTTCTTTTTCCAAACGGTCTTTTCCACGAAGTCAAACATCGGCTCCTCGTTAGCCATCGAGATTGGGAGAAACCCGTCTCCAATTTCTTGTTCGACGTGAAACTGGATCTCACTCTCCTGGGGGAGATCTTACCTTTTTGACCTTTAGGGTCTTACATGGCACCGAGTTTTGCCACACTGTGGTTAAGAACTGACCCGCCGATGCCTTCGACGGATGTCTTTGCGCTAACCGCCTTGTGACTGCACCAAGAGGGGACGGGGGGGGGGGGGTAACCATTCCCCGACAACACCTCCCATCAAAACACCTTCCTCGACCTATTCGAGATTAGCAAAGTTGTATTTCTTGAGCCCTCATATACATTAAGTTTCCTAACACATGTACGCCCTCACGCGCGTTTACACCGGCAATCTGTCGAACTAGACATACTCGATTTACAATTTTACATAAAATTAAAAAACCTTAATTCGTCGATTACCCACAAAAAAACAAGCTACTTCCTTACATTTTTAAGTTTTTGAGAACTTAAATCCTACCGATAAATATTAACACGTACAACAAATGAAAGCATGGTTTCACGCTCATTAGGTACTGAAATAACCCTAAATGGTTTTTCGTCTCCGCCTATAGAGCAGCTGTACTTTATCGGCTTCTTTGATGTAGCTGATCCTAAAATGGTGCTCTAAGACCAATACTTTCCTGCGCCTGAGTTGGCTGTTCGGGTTATTGAGTCTACCCCAGTATGTTACTAAATGGTAGTGGTATTTCAACCTACTCGACTTACCCATATTATGGTACTTGACTACCTTTAAATTGAACATTAAGGCTAGAGCAGCCTGTTGCAGTGGGGCATAATTGATGAGAACTTGAGTCCCATAGCTCTCCTTTAACCAGGTACACGGAAAGATCGTGTCTGGGTTTGATCTTTGGGGATCGAGAAAACTTTTCCCCGCGATGTCGTTAATGGGCGTGGTGCTCACTACGACTTGGCGATTTAGCAGTAAATCCGTTGGCGTTCCGTTCGGGGAGGAGGCTACTAAGGGTAGGGGATACTCATCCGCGTCTACCATTTGACTAGTCTTACCTGGGTGTATCGCAATAGCACCTCTTTCCTCCTTCCTTGTCAACTCATTTGACTCACTTCTCTTAGTAGGTAGTTCCACAGGTACACCTGCTCGTACCTCTACTCTACCTCTTACTTCTTCCCTGATAACCCCGTTTGGCTGGGTTCGCCTCGTAGGTTCTTCCTTAGGTATTCCTGCTGGTACCTCATTCCTACTTCCTACTTCTTCCATCGTTAGCCCATTTGGCTGGGTTTCCCTCGATTGTCCTTTCTTAGGTCCAGGCCGAGCTCCAACTTCCTCGGCCTCTATGAGATTCTCGATAGGTGCTCTTTCGAGTGCGAGCAATCTTTCCTTTTTTTCTCTCTCTTCTCTTTCCACTTGAGCACGTTCTTTTTCCCTCTGTATTCTTCTTTCATCTATTTATTTTTTAATTTTTATTCTCCTCTCTTTAGACTCTTTTTCCCTCTTCATTCTCCTGTCCTCGGCTTCTTTTTCTGCTTTCGCTATTTCCTTTTCCCGTCGAGTTCTTCTTTCTTCATCTTCCAGCTTTATCTTTAGTCTTCTTTCTTCATCTTCCATTTCTATCTTTATTCTGAATTTCTGTGCTTCTCTTTTCAACAGTATTATTCTTTCACTTGTTTTACTTCCTCTCAGCATTCTTCTTTCCTCTATTTCTATTTTCCACTGTATTTGGGATTCTTCACTTTTCCGGTTCATCCGTATTTCTATATTTTCCCTTTTTCTATCAAACTCTATTATTTCTTCTTCTTCTTCTCTTTGTATTCTCAATTCTACAAGGATTTAGGCATCCATATCCTCGCCTTCAAATCCCAGAATTTTGGCTTGTTGGTAAAATCTTTCGACCGGATCCATTTTCTGTTGGTCCGTCGAATTTTCCTTACTGTACATACTCTCAGGTAATTATAGCACCACTCACCAGGTAGCGCTCAGCATAACTTACCCTGAATCCCACCTCTATGTTGATTGAAATACCACTCCCGACAACAAATTTACCACTTGACCTACCAATTACCTTTAGATTGTTACCACCCCTAACTCTACCAATTTTCCTCTCGTCAATTATTCTCTTACTTCTGATATTCCTTTACGTGTTGGCTCTTTCTAAATTAGACACTGATGGGTTCTTTCTAATTAACAACCTACAAACCTGACACCACTTTTATTTATGTCGTAGAATTTCCCCCCTTTTTGTTCTATCTCTAAGAGTGCTAAGAGCGCGTCTAATATATATTGATATTATAAGAATATCTTAAAGAACTGAGCCGTTCTGCAACACGTAAGGATATAAAAGAAACGCCCACTAATTCACAAAATAAACTTATATTTTACCTTTATCAATTGAATACATATCATTTATACATTAACTACAGCAATACTCTGAATATTGTGTTAAACAAAAATTAATTAAATTAGTTTACCCTCCAAAATTTGGTTAACGTTTTCTCTACACAAAACAATAATATAAGAATTGGGCTTACGAACTCATGTGGAGTTTAAAGGGCCTCAGAAATGTTATTGACTCCTACGCGTGCCGTGTGTCCAGTTGTAGATGGGCGAAATTCCACGGTCTTTTTGGCGAGGGTAGCAGCTGGGGCGGCCACACGTTCTTCCGGGGGGGGGGTCTTCAAGGACAAGAACCAATACGGTGCTTTATACAACGCCTAGGCAGTCGTGGTCTCTCTGGCGAGAGTCAGTCGAACTTGTTTCTTAAATCAAGTTAACTTGGAGTGCGGTGTGATCACCGAGTAACGAGCTCGAGGAGGAGCTTTTCTCCTTCGTTACTTATTTCCTTATGGACGAGGACTTAAATCTGGGAGGGTCTTCTTCACGGGCGTGGATAACGGAGGGGGATTTCTCTGGCGAGAATAATTTGAACTTTGTTCCTTACCAAGTTAACTTAAGAGTTCGGTGTGGCCACCGAATAACGGGCTCGAGGGGGAGCCTTTTCCTTCTCATTTTCTTAATTCCTCAAGGACGAGGAATACCCCTGGTGTTTAAGGTGCACCAGGATATGGGGAGTCTCTCTGGCGAGAGTAAGTTGAACTTACCAAAGTTATCTTATCGTTTGGTTTGATAACCAGGGACTTATCTCGAGGATGAGATTCTTCTTAGCCCCTTAAGGTAGGTAGCCCTGCCTCTCTTGCAGGGTACTTCTTGGTCTGGCGAGCCAAGTATTCTACCTCTCTAGTCTCGGTAGCTCGGTTGTGGATCCGAGGACTTCGTCACCTAGAGACTGACGTATACTACCCCGATTTTCCTCAGAGTTCCTCATTTATACCTCGCACCCCCATTCGGGGAGTGGTAAGGGGGGGGGAGGAGGGGCTTGAGGACGGCCCCAGGAGAGTTCTTTTTCCAAACGGTCTTTTCCACGAAGTCAAATATCGGCTCCTCGTTAGCCATCGAGATTGGGAGAAACCCGTCTCCAATTTCTTGTTCGACGTGAAACTGGATCTCACTCTCCTGGGGGAGATCTTACCTTTTTGACCTTTAGGGTCTTACATGGCACCGAGTTTTGCCACACTGCGGTTAAGAACTGACCCGCCGATGCCTTCGACGGATGTCTTTGCGCTAACCGCCTTGTGACTGCACCAAGAGGGGACGGGGGGGGGGGTAACCATTCCCCGACAAGTCCTCCCATCAAAACACCTTCCTCGACCTATTCGAGATTAGCAAAGTTGTATTTCTTGAGCCCTCATATACATTAAGTTTCCTAACACATGTACGCCCTCACGCGCGTTTACACCGGCAATCTGTCGAACTAGACATACTCGATTTACAATTTTACATAAAATTAAAAAACCTTAATTCGTCGATTACCCACAAAAAAACAAGCTACTTCCTTACATTTTTAAGTTTTTGAGAACTTAAATCCTACCGATAAATATTAACACGTACAACAAATGAAAGCATGGTTTCACGCTCATTAGGTACTGAAATAACCCTAAATGGTTTTTCGTCTCCGCCTATAGAGCAGCTGTACTTTATCGGCTCCTTTGATGTAGCTGATCCTAAAATGGTGCTCTAAGACCAATACTTTACCGCGCCTGAGTTGGCCATTCGGGTTATTGATTCTACCCCAGTATGTTACTAAATGGTAGTGGTATTTCAACCTACTCGACTTACCCATATTATGGTACTTGACTACCTTTAAATTGAACATTAAGGCTAAAGCAGCCTGTTGCAGTGAGGCATAATTGATGAGAACTTGAGTCCCATAGCTCTCCTTTAACCAGGTACACGGAAAGATCGTGTCTGGGTTTGATCTTTGGGGATCGAGAAAACTTTTCCCCGCGATGTCGTTAATGGGCGTGGTGCTCACTACGACTTGGCGATTTAGCAGTAAATCCGTTGGCGTTCCGTTCGGGGAGGAGGCTACTAGGGGTAGGGGATACTCATCCGCGTCTACCATTTGACTAGTCTTACCTGGGTGTATCGCAATAGCACCTCTTTCCTCCTTCCTTGTCAACTCATTTGACTCACTTCTCTTAGTAGGTAGTTCCACAGGTACACCTGCTCGTACCTCTACTCTACCTCTTACTTCTTCCCTGATAACCCCGTTTGGCTGGGTTCGCCTCGTAGGTTCTTCCTTAGGTATTCCTGCTGGTACCTCATTCCTACTTCCTACTTCTTCCATCGTTAGCCCATTTGGCTGGGTTTCCCTCGATGGTCCTTTCTTAGGTCCAGGCCGAGCTCCAACTTCCTCGGCCTCTATGAGATTCTCGATAGGTGCTCTTTCGAGTGCGAGCAATCTTTCCTTTTTTTCTCTCTCTTCTCTTTCCACTTGAGCACGTTCTTTTTCCCTCTGTATTCTTCTTTCATCTATTTATTTTTTAATTTTTATTCTCCTCTCTTTAGACTCTTTTTCCCTCTTCATTCTCCTGTCCTCGGCTTCTTTTTCTGCTTTCGCTATTTCCTTTTCCCGTCGAGTTCTTCTTTCTTCATCTTCCAGCTTTATCTTTAGTCTTCTTTCTTCATCTTCCATTTCTATCTTTATTCTGAATTTCTGTGTTTCTCTTTTCAACAGTATTATTCTTTCACTTGTTTTACTTCCTCTCAGCATTCTTCTTTCCTCTATTTCTATTTTCCACTGTATTTGGGATTCTTCACTTTTCCGGTTCATCCGTATTTCTATATTTTCCCTTTTTCTATCAAACTCTATTATTTCTTCTTCTTCTTCTCTTTGTATTCTCAATTCTTCAAGGATTTAGGCATCCATATCCTCGCCTTCAAATCCCAGAATTTTGGCTTGTTGGTAAAATCTTTCGACCGGATCCATTTTCTGTTGGTCCGTCGAATTTTCCTTACTGTACATACTCTCAGGTAATTATAGCACCACTCACCAGGTAGCGCTCAGCATAACTTACCCTGAATCCCACCTCTATGTTGATTGAAATACCACTCCCGACAACAAATTTACCACTTGACCTACCAATTACATTTAGATTGTTACCACCCCTAACTCTACCAATTTTCCTCTCGTCAATTATTCTCTTACTTCTGATATTCCTTTACGTGTTGGCTCTTTCTAAATTAGACACTGATGGGTTCTTTCTAATTAACAACCTACAAACCTGACACCACTTTTATTTATGTCGTAGAATTCCCCCCCTTTTTGTTCTATCTCTAAGAGTGCTAAGAGCGCGTCTAATATATATTGATATTATAAGAATATCTTAAAGAACTGAGCCGTTCTGCAACACGTAAGGATATAAAAGAAACGCCCACTAATTCACAAAATAAACTTATATTTTACCTTTATCAATTGAATACATATCATTTATACATTAACTACAGCAATACTCTGAATATTGTGTTAAACAAAAATTAATTAAATTAGTTTACCCTCCAAAATTTGGTTAACGTTTTCTCTACACAAAACAATAATATAAGAATTAGGCTTACGGACTCATGTGGAGTTTAAAGGGGCTCAGAAATGTTATTGACTCCGACGCGTGCCGTGTGTCCAGTTGTAGATGGGCGAAATTCCACGGTCTTTTTGGCGAGGGTAGCAGCTGGGGGGTCCACACGTTCTTCCGGGGGGGGGGGGGTCTTTAAGGACGAAAACCAATACGGTGCTTTATACAACACCTTGGCAGTCATGGTCTCTCTGGCGAGAGTGAGTCAAACTTGTTTCTTAAATCAAGTTAACTTGGAGTGCGGTGTGATCACCGAGTAACGAGCTCGAGGAGGAGCTTTTCTCCTTCGTTACTTATTTCCTTATGGACGAGGACTAAACTCGGGGAGGGTCTTCTTCACAGGCGAGGATAACGGAGGGGGATTTCCCTGGCGAGAATAATTTGAACTTGGTTCCTTACCAAGTTAACTTAAGAGTTCGGTGTGGCCACCGAATAACGGGCTCGAGGGGGAGCCTTTTCCTTCTTATTTTCTTAATTCCTCAAGGACGAGGAATACCCCTGGTGTTTAAGGTGCACCAGGATATGGGGAGTCTCTCTGGCGAGAGTAAGTTGAACTTACCAAAGTTATCTTATCGTTTGGTTTGATAACCAGGGACTTAGCTCGAGGATGAGCTTCTTCTTAGCCCCTTAAGGTAGGTAGCCCTGCCTCTCTTGCAGGGTACTTCTTGGTCTGGCGATCCAAGTATTCTACCTCTCTAGTCTCGGTAGCTCCGTTGTGGATCCGAGGACTTCGTCACCTAGAGACTGACGTATACTACCCCGACTTTCCTCAGAGTTCCTCATTTATACCTCGCACCCCCATTCGGGGAGTGGTAAGGGGGGGGAGGGGCTTGAGGACGGCCCCAGGAGAGTTCTTTTTCCAAACGGTCTTTCCTACGAAGTCAAACATCGGCTCCTCGTTAGCCATCGAGATTGGGAGAAACCCGTCTCCAATTTCTTGTTCGATGTGAAACTGGATCTCACTCTCCTGGGGGAGATCTTACCTTTTTGACCTTTAGGGTCTTACATTGCACCGAGTTGTGCTACACCGCGGTTAAGCACTGACCCGCCGTTGCCTTCGACGGATATCTTTGCGGTAACCGCCTTGTGACTGCACCAAGAGGGGACGGGTGGGGGGGGGGGGGTAACCATTCGCCGACACTGCCCATATTCGACTTAATAGAAAGAGGCTTTGAATTCGAAGGAAAATATCTTTCTTTGAGTAAAATTGACAATCACTGATAATTAGGCTTATATTTACAGAAAATGTTTTTGGTAAATTTTAAACTAACACTTTGAGAATGTTCGAAGATTAATAAATAGTAACATCAATAGAGATGTTTCTCTACATCGAAGTTATGATCTATAAATTTCCCAAGATTCGGCAAACTTTTGTCAAGTATTTAACTTCTCTGCTCTATTACACTAAATATGTAAAATTATGAGTTAATTATTGGAGCCACAGATTTGATGAATTTGGTAATTGATAATTAAGTTATTTATTAGTGGATTATATGAAACTTAAATCACGTACTATAATAATAAAAAAATATTTACTTGTTAGATTACTCATCGTACTTGGTGGTGTTTTTTCTAGGCCATTTATTTTTTCTTCAAGTCCAGCATACCTTAGCTTTGTAATTTGGTACCGAGAACTTGAGTTTCTTATAGGAATTTGTGCTAATTTTCTGAGAAGCAAACAGGGAAGACTACTTGAAGATATTTTGATGGATCAAGAATTAGTGATTTTGGAGCGATGCAGAAAAAGATTATTATGCTCTTTCTTGGGGAACCGGCTTAAAATGCTCTATACTTCACATAAGTGAGGGGTAACCTCCAGTTCTACCAGCGATAAGATGCACCGTAGCGCTCTTGAGCGTCATTTCAAACACTGTTTATTTTTTCCTCAATTTGCGGGAGTTGGAAACCTTTTATTGTTTAGAGAAAAGATAAGGTGGAAATTGAAATTTATGTCGGAAAATATGACAAAGAGTTACCCTTCAGTGCCTTCATGCGAACAGTCTTCTAAAAAGGAAAGGATGAACACTTAAATTTTCTACCTGCCAGACACTCTATTATCATGCCTACAGGGAATATTGAGTAAGCGCCAGCTGACGTGCTGTAAGGTTATGTGCATGTAGGTAACTTCGCAAAAAAGGAGACTGAGAAGTAACTTTATCAGTCTATTACTATTTGCAATATTACAAGAGGAAAATTACATTACTCTTTTATTGCTTGATGTTGGATTTTTGCGACCGTAAGATACCAAGGAAGAGATTGAAGGTAATAAATGAGGTTGTTTTAATTAAGTCTTTTGATTCTTTGACGTTAGTTATGATTTATGCATCTTAAAGCCTCCAGTTTTGCTTTGCGTAAAGTTGCAAGTATTTGGTTTAAATGATTTCTCTCCTTTGCTCCCTTAAGCCCAAATGTAGTTAAACAGTACACTCATTTCGATGATTGGTGAGGTGTAGTCTCACTTGTTCATAACCAATATTTCTGGTTCACTGACATAAGGTTGTATGTGTAGATGATTTAATCGTAATATATGATGTATATTTCATTGCCATAAATGATGTTCAGGAAGTCATCATAGTGGTTAGGGCTACATTCTAATCTAAATGTAATTAGGTTTTCCCAGTGGAACAAGTTGCTTATCCTCTCATGGCGCTTTGTGTAGCAGCAATATTCAAAATAAGGTTTTCTACGTAAGGTAGTGGCTTACAGTTCTTATTTTCGTGGCAGAATTTATATCCGTCGTCTGCCGCATCCATTCTTTTCGAAGCTATTTGTTAGTAGCTCCTGGTCTTGAGCGCCCGTTATAAGCCTTTAACATTCAAAGCTTAGAGTACAACTTTAGCTAGTTAATTCACCGTATATTATTTATATATTTTTTATTGAGCTTGTCGTGGGTTAGCCGAGATTATAGATATATTTATTTTATTAATTATGATTAATAAAATAATTAAGGCGCACGTTCCTACTTCAGGGATCGATTCAGGATCGGTCTCTAAGAGTGTTTTACTTAATCTTCATTCTAATGAATGAATAAAAGGGGGGTTCTTTCTTCAATTTACCAAATACTGCCAACGCTACTTGTTCAAGGATAATTTTTCAAAATTTCTACCAAAGAATAGACCTATACTGAACATTAATACACTCAGTTCAAATTACTATATACACTTACAAGATACAGATCAAAATGGTTTTTAATTTGCCGCTCTCAATACTCGGCTCTTGGTGGATTTTACGGAGAAAAATTTACTTTAATCCACGTCTTAATTAAGATATACAAAATAGACTACTTTAACGCACGAGTACATAAAAAATAGTATCGCTTACTCACATTATATAATGGGTTTTCAACTAGAGAATTCCAACAAAATACCTTCACTCGATTTTGATCTTGGGAGAGGTGGAAAGGCTTGTTTCTAAGTTTCTTAAGAGATGGCGTTGTTGCATGAGGAGTAGGCGAGTGACATCACGCGGAAATTCAAGTATGCGAAGTAGAATCAAAACAAAAACCCCAAGGATTCCTTGGGTTAGTCGGACATTGGTGACCTTGAAAAGATTTTCTTCCGACGAGGGTAAACTACGTTTGATGTTTTTCTATCTAGTTTGAGGTTGTCAAACTCAGATAGAGTAAGAATAATTAACGATCTTTGGGTACTCAAGCTGTGTCGAGAGAATTTGTAGTTTAGATCCTTTGACTATCCTTGGGCGCGAACTATGCCAAGAGCACTTGTAGTTTAGATCCATGGACGATTTTTTTTGCTCATAACTAGAACGAGGCTACTTGGAACAATTTGATATTGGCCAAGAAACTGCAAGGCTTTCTTAACCTGCAGTGAAACTTTCTATCTTTTTACGAAAACGAAAAAGCCTCGTTTTCTCCTGTCAACCTGTTTTATACGTCAATTACCCCCGCGGGGTAATGAGAGGTGTAGGAGACTTGGAAGGTAAGACCTAAGGAAGGTCTCCCTTTTTGATGTCTGTTGTTTCTCTTATACCTCGGCATTTTAAATTTAAGGAAAACCGATCCATTTTTATCTGACAGAAGTGTGGTATCAATTCTCTCGTACTTTAATGTCGTTTGGTTCTGGGGATAGCATAATACGAGGGCGACAATTTGCATTTTTAACTTTCGTGTTTATAAATAATCCCTCGGTGGGTGGGAATTTTGCGTCGAGGTCAGGGATCTGTCTCCTAAATTTAAAATTTTGTTCGTTATTGCATGTTACCGGAGACCGGTTAGAGGGGTAAAGGGAAACCTAAGCGGCCTTTGTTATTACTTCCTTATCTCTCCTCGTCATGGGGAAGGCCTCTAAAAATATCTACACTCACAAATTCTTAATGTTTTTTGTTTAACTCCGATATTACTACAGAGCTTTTCTTTCTATCTTGTGGCTCTTACACTTTGCTTAACCATTATTAAAGAAATTTATGACAGTTTTTGACTTAACTGTGCCTGGCGTATTCTGATTGGCCACGTTGTCCTTTATTGCATTGGTCTCATAGTAGATCACTAGTTATGTGATGTATGTTAGTTATTAGAGCCGTGTGTTATGATGTTGAGCCTCTCTCATGATGATTTTATTACAATATCTGTAATCTATTGACCAGAATAAGTTTAGAAATCCAATTAAACTTTAAGTAAAGATGTTAAACGAATGTTGAAAGAGCCTTATGCCTAATTTCTTCTTTTTTCGAAAAGATTTATACTAAACTGTACCAAAAAATGGATGTAGAAGAACCAAAGTTTAGGATGAATGATCCCAAGGACTTTTGTATAAAGTTGCAAACTTGAAAATCTATCGAACGTGATTGTTCTTACTTGCTGAATCACATTTTTCTTGTTTTTCTCCAGTAATTTTTCGTACCTTTAAACTTGTATTGACTCTCATATTTCTATTTGTATAGAATGAGGCGAAATAACTGAAATAAAGTCATTTTAATGAATTACGAGAGGCGGTGAATAAGTTTTGCAATTCGGATATAAGGAAACGAAATATGAGGTAAAGGGTTTAATTATTTTTTTATATAACTACCCTCGACTGTAATGCACTTGCGCCACTTGTCCTTGAGGCTTCGAATTTTCGATAACCAGAAATTTCCCTACTGCTGTTCAATCCACTCATGGACGGTGAGCTGGACATCTTCATCGTCCCCAAAGCGGCGTCCACGCAGTGCAGTCTTGAGCTGGATAAATAAAAATACTCGCTAGGAGCCAGATCTAGACTGTAGTGGGGGATGGTTGAGCTCCTCGAATCTGCACTCGCGGATGGCAGCTTGTGCAACTCTGGCCTTGTGGACTTTGACGACGTTGAAGTCGATCATGAGGCGTAAAGTTTCTAGGGACCCAACCGGCAGAGACCTTGGTCATGGCCAAATTGTGGTGGATGATTTTGATAACACTTCCATGTGATATTCCAAGTTCTCGCTCGATTTCTTCGACCTTCACCTGTCGATTTTAGAGGATAATCCTCTCCACACGGTCCACATTGTTCTCGTTGGTCACGTCTGACGGGCGTCCTGGACGGGAGTCATCTTCAAGGGACTCACGACCATGGCGGAACTCCCTATTCTAGCGAGCAATGGTTGCATAGGAAGGGGTAGTGTCGGTCTGCACTGCAACCATGCGTTCATGGATCTCTTTTGCATTCTTGCCTTCCTTGGTCAAAAATTTGTGACTGATGATCTGCGACCAGCTACTGCTTCTTAAATAGACGAGGCAGAAGCGTGCGGTTGCAGGTCTTAATTCGTTATAATTGTCCTAACCTTTCCACAAACAGCCAACGTACTACCTCTGTTTTGCCCTAGCGATTCTCCAAACTTATTGACGCTCTTTGTAATTAATGACTTTATTTCCCATTTATTAACAAAATATTTTTTATTGAGGGAAAAGTAAGCCTTCTCCGGAAATAAGCACAGATAAGTATGCTTCTTTATTTATTCTATTCGGGCTTTTTCCTCTGCTTTAAAGATGAGTCGAAGATTTTAACATTTTTCCACTCGATCCTCCAATTCTCTCTTTTTTTGTCGTCTTCCATTGTATGATTTGTCTTTCTTTCATTTCAACTTCCCTAAAATCTCACCAATTAATTAAAAGCGATTTATATAAGTTTAAATTTAACAATAGTTAAGGAGGAAAAATCTAATCATCTTGAGCATATTTAATGTTCTTTTAAAGTAAAACCTTAAGCATTCAGTTTTAATTCGTATATTCCCTAGAAATAAGCTTTAGTGAATCCTCTGATATAACTAGAACTGGCATTGAGAATATAAACCACGTGACGAATTTAAATTGATAATGAAATCAACCCATAATTGCTCTAAAGCAAGATAAATGAGGTTTTATTAAGTATAGGAAATATTCTTATTATTTGCTTAGAATTAGCAACGTTATCTCATATAGGTAGGGATCCAAGGCCTCCTTCAAGAGATTAGAGTAGGCAGCTCCGGTCACTTTCAAACCATTTTGCATCCTGACTGTTACAATAAGTTTGTGTGGAATTATACTTGCAAACAACATGAATACTCTTCCCTGCTATTGACGCCGCAAAGGTAGGTCACGCTTATCTCTTAACTAGACCCAACCACTTGCCCAACCATTAAGCCCCTCAAGTGTTGCCCTGGTCTTGCTAGAAAAGAGGACAATATCCATATCCACTGTCATGTACTTTTGTGCTCCTTGAAAAATTAACCAGACGTTAATGGAGGCAGTATGAAGGTGACTCGCATGGAAGCCATGGTCCATATGAAACGATTCCTGCGGATCTTCGGTATAATGTGGATGAACAGCAGCGAAAAAAGGCATCTTGGAATGTTTTTCAAGGTTTATTCACGTCACTGGTACCAATATTTCTCAAGTCCATAGTTGTCACAGTCTTGGAGGTCCTGCGATCGTAGATATATTAACATCTATATTCAACTTTAATATGAAAAAGTTATATTTAATTGGGATACTGTTATTTTCCGATATTAGTTTGTTAGCTTTTTTCTTCAATTGGTCCGTTAGGTCCAACTACGCCAAGTGGGCAAATCTTTAGATGAATGCATTTCTGCATGTGTCAAGTAGGGCTATGTCCTTTTGAAAAAAAAGACCCGTAATGCATTTGGATATTGACCGAACGTTGTTATATCTTATATTTAAAGAACTCGATATGGCATTTCAATTACTGATATGCTAATTTACTTTCAATAAAGAGTGCTTTAAAATTGAACCCCTTTTGTTTTTCCAACTGCTTAAAAATATAATGCTATAATGTTTATATAATCTTTAGGGAGGAAACCCTGTATATAAATAAAACTCTACTTTAATATATTGGATCGGTGTTAAAACCAATATGAGCCATATTTTCAAGCCCGTTGTCCGATAATTCTCCCTTCGACCAGATGAGGAAATCCGAAAAATCTAGAAGCAAACAAATGTACTGTCAATTTGTGCAAATATTCTTTGCTTGGAGGCTTTTTTTCCTATGCATTTCTTCTATATGAATAAGAAGTTACCCATATATGAACTGTAGCATTGCGTGTGTTATCATATTTTTCCTAGATATAGACATAAAAGAAAGTTTTATTTCACACAACCACCGGAAGAAGATATATACTCGTAATAGTCGTTAATCCATCTTTATTTATGTTGGAGGAATCTTTATTTCCTTTCGACATTTTTCTTACCCTTTATTTAACCTTCTTTTTTTCCTTATAAAGAAAATTTTACTTTAAATATAGCATTTTCCAGTGTTATTTTTAATTAAAAGTCGTCTTTAGCAAATTTTTGAATATAAAATGTTCAATGAAAAAATCCAAAATTGCTAGTTGTTAATACATTTTCGTTTTCAAATTCTTGTATTTCTTTTCGCGACATCGGTAAAAGTAATCCAAGAAAATATTCATATTTTTATATTTTTATAGAGGGTTTTTTTTCTGTGTAAATAAACAGCGGTGATACATGAAATTCAGACATCGTTGAAAGATTTTCCCTTAAGCCTTATCTTTGATTGAGCTTGGCTATCCGTGCATTGTTTTTAAATTTGTAAAGGATTGATTCTGATCCCTAAACTTGTCCATAAAACAGGTGACTTTTGGGGACGGTGAGAGGAGTCTCCTATAGTCTTTTCGTTCTCATTTATATCTGTGAAACTATTCTGGTTCAAGTTCGACCTTATTCACTTGTTATTCACTTTATTTTCCCAATTTCCTTCTCTTCCACTAATCCTGAATCTTCAGAGCGATTTTGTATACGAGCTTGATATTATACCAGAAAGTGAGGAATAAAATAAGAAATAGACTTCGATCTATCCTTTTTCGGGCTATTACCTCCATTCTATCGTGATTTGCTCCATTACTCCCGTCTGCTGAGACATATGGCAATGTTCCAGTAAAAGAATAAAACGAATCGCAATAGAGTACGGAGGAATTGGTGTATAAGTTTGACCTATTGACATTACTTTTACATAAAGGAAATGTATTTCTTAATGTGTGGGTGAGCGTGAGCAGATGGCTTTCGCTGGGCTTTCTTTCAGTTGTTTATTGCATGATGCAGCTATGCTTTATTTTTCAGTTCTTCGACCACCGGCTAAATATAAGGATTTGTCGTAAATTTCGGGGCAGTTTTCACAATCATTCTTTCCATGATCTGTTGAGGAAAGAATAATGATAAAAATAGTAAATTCAACACTTTCCTGATTTTCTACGAGATAATGATTTACGTATGTTTTAAGTTTGCTAATGTATTTGCATCAAATTCATCTTTCCTGAATTGATAATTTATTTCATTGTTGTTATCATTTTTACTTATAATGAGTTCAATTACATTCCTTTAGGCAAATTTTTGTTTATATTTATGACGAATTTAATGAACTGTCACAGTTTATTTGCAAAGTGAATAAAATTGAAAACATGAAAGATCTTTAATTCACAATAATATATTTAGCTGAATTGACTGAAAAAACGCGGAATTCATTATATACTTCAAGAAAGTATACAGAAAGTATAAAATAATTTTATAAGGTTTGATATATATATATATATATTAGTATAAATGGGTAACACACCTTAGTGTTTGCAGATTTTGTTAAATACCTACGTTCATCTCTATTTTAATTGAAATGTGTTTGGTAAAAACACATTTCAATTAAAAAGAGATGACATAATAGGTTAGAAGCAAAGTTCGCGCAAAAATTTAATTGACAATGATTTTCAACAATACAATGCAGCAAAAGAAACATATCAATGAACAATGTACCACCGCTATTTTAGAGCACGTGCTTCTAACAAAGAGACTTCGACAATAGTGTCCTGCAGCCGTACATGTGGTGATGATGGTCGAAATCTGTCGGTTTACGTTGAATCCATACGTCCAGTTTGCTGAATTTTCCATTTTCTCTAATTAGGGTGGTCCACTTACTGGCTCATCGTGAAGATCGAATGTCCACGCTGAAACTTCATAAACCAATCATATGCTGTGTAACGTCGTGATGTGCATTCTACAAATGATTCATTGATACGACGTTGCGATTGGGTGTCGTTGAGTGTGATTTGTTATCATACAGTAAAAGAGTAAGTGCATGTTCACGAGAAAAAGCCAGTTGAAGGGTAATTTTGAAACTTAAGATATCATATAAGCTGTACGATTAATTATTATACTGTCCTAGGCTTCTTATGCCGTGCATGAAAGTGCCTAGGAAAGACTAAGCCACTATACATTAACTATTCGTATACCTTGAAGAAATTAATAAATAAATAAACTTTTAAATAAATCTAGAAATAAATTAACTTTAAAAAAATGTTTTGCTTAAAATTCGTTTCCAACCCTTAAAATAAATCTATTGTCTGTGTTGATGAACCAATTAATCATTGGCGTTCAGCCACATTGCAGGATATGATTACCGAGTTAGTGAATAATTAGTGTTTTATTTTAGATTAAAATTTTAGTTTCAAGTATTAGTAAAATTAACATAACTTTTGTTTTCATTTGAGAAGCTATAATTAATAAATTTAAAATTAGTCTTCTTTCATGGTTAATTAATTCTAATGTGTATTTTCTCATTCAGTTTTCTCATTGACTAATTGCAAAATTTGGTATTAATTAACGGTGCTTTAGCATTTAATTCACGCTTGATTATACTTATTCCAAATTAATTGACCTTCATTTATTTTATAACATCTTTCATTCTCTTCCACTACATATATGATAGAAGACCTTACATCATAAAATAAATCCGACAAAAGTCATGTAATTATTTTTAGCCATCTCCACTTACAATTTAAACTTTTACAAGGTCAATCTTGTAAAAGATTATAGTGAGTGAACCACATAACTTCCAATCCCGTTCTATAGTTCAAATTATTGGTTATTTGGCTTTAACCATAGAAATGCTATTAGTAGCCAAAGTATGAGATTGCATTCAGATAAAAAGTCAAAGAGTAAACTAAAAAAAGACTGCTATAAAGAAGAGAATTTTTCAATTTTTACATCCTACTTCGTCAAACAGTGTGATATCTGAATTTAATATTCACTATTAACAGGTAAGTAGAATTTTCTGTTGGGTGAAAGAAGTTAATTTTAAAGAATTATTGATTTATTTTTTACTAAAATAATTTCCTTGATCTTATATTTGTTACGGATAATTTGAATCGGAAAGAAATTTATTCAACTTGAATATATAAACAGAGTTATGATGCGTTGCGCATTCGTCACATCCCTTAATGTGTTCGGATCCCGTTTCAAAGAGTTTACATAATTTCTCTATTTTTAGCTCATATAATTTGGGCTTAATTTTTAATACAATGAAGGATTTTCTTAAAAAATTAATAATATAATTTCTTCTGCAGGATTCCAGGATATATCAGTACACTTTATTGAATTTTATTTATTCGAGAGCATCCTCCTTTTTTGACTTCCGATAGTATTCATATTCTGGTGAAATTGTGCATTTTAATAGTTAGTGTAAGCAATATTTTCCATATGATTGGTGAAGGAATTTATTTTGATATTGATGTGGTCTTCATCAATTTCAGCAATGAAAAGAGAATATTCCTAATAAAAGGAGAAGTTAAGTAAGTGGTCCTCAACAACTTGATTTGGTTTCGCTTTGAGGATATCTATTTGGATAATTCTGATCTCTCTCTCTCTTTTTAATAGAGACGTCCTCTTGCGGCATGTGCATACAATAGCCTGAGCCGCCATAATTAGTTTGCATATGAATTGGGTTTCTGTTAAACTTTCTAAACACAAAACAAATAAATACTCGAAAAACATAGAGGCAAAAAACAATAAAAAGGCTGCACTATAAAATGCAAGATCTGTTGAATGAGTTGCTTCAAGGTTGCGATCTGAGCAACATCTAAATAGATCGACAGATTTTATACGTAGAGCATAGTAAATACCTTTACGGCATCATCGAAGTGATGGTGTTTTTTTATTGCGAATAGTGTGACACTACTAGCAACCTTTCTTCCTCCACCATACGCGGAATCGAAGTAAGATTTGCAAATTTAAAAGGTTTTCTAGTACCTGTGGTTTGTATGGTCTCCATGATATTGTATGGCCATGCTATATCATAAACTTTGCTGAGATCGGAAAAGCGTGAGGTAGTTCTGTCTATGAAAGAATCCCTCTCAAATAACATAAACTCACCGAGGTAGAGCTTCCCTATGTGATTAGAACTTATGAAAGCCGAACAGTAGAGAAGACAGGTCGACGCCATAGTCAAGTGATAGTCTTTTCTAACATTTATCAATTCTTTCATCAACCTCCACACGCTAGAGGTTAGAAAAATTTAGCAAAATCAGGCGGCAGTAGAGTAATCTGTTCTCGGTTTGCAAAATTTATTACAGTTGCAGCCATTAGCCTGGACTCTTTGGGATGCTTTCTACATCTTTTCGAATAAATACAGAAAAGATTCCATGCCACTTACACCTAGATGTCAAAGCATGGCATACGAGACATAATCCAGACGAGAGGTGATCACTGTGCGTGAGGCGAGACCATAACCAACACACTCAGCAAAACCCTGTAGATAAAGGGCTCACCACCTGTGGAGGTAAAGTTGTGTCGGCTGACTTAAATGTCATCATTGCGTTCCATTAAAAGCAGTAGAATTCCGAAAAGAGAATATGGAGGTAGCGAATTGAACGGATTCTACCAGGAACGCAAGGGTCGAGTTTCCGGTACCGTTCTCTTAGCAAACGAGAAGTTGTCCTGCGCTAGAAAATTGAGCTAGCGTTCTTATGTTTTGTGTCAAGGATGCTGGGTCCAAAAATGCGGAAGTCTAGCAAAATATAATTAAAGACACCAATTAACGCCAAGAAGGAAGGGGAGTGTTCTTCGAAAAACACTTAAAACTAGCCCTATCTCGACGAAATTTCCCCTGTCCTGAAATTGATCTAAGAGGTGCTTATATCGCACGTAGGCAATATCTCTTCTTATTGAAAGTGGTATTACACTCTGCCAAGTAGCAAAGATGCTGCAGTGAGCAAAATCACGAAATGTTTTATGTTGATAGACCGACGGAGATGTGGTAGACGAAGAAGAAATTCAACGGGTTCATCCACCGAGCTCAAATCCTCTATTCGGTAAAGGAATTAATATTTTCCTGAAACGCAGACCAACGCACCCACTCCAAGCACTCTTGAACTGCGTTAGAGCAAGGGAATGTTGCAGATACAAAGAAGGTCAAAACTCATCCATATTAAAGTCTTATCTCCATCCATTCGATAAGGTTGGCATGGACCTATTCCTTTCCGATAAAATCTTTGAGTCGGTAAGAGGACCTCGACAACTGTGCTACAACGCGGTAAAATCAACTAGCGACGAAGAATGCTGACAATTGAATGTAAAACAAAAATATTTTACTTCCTATTCAGCTGTAGATGCAAACACACTGGCTAAAATGGAAAACATATAAAGTAAGAGATCGGAGTCATCATAAAAGGGATAAATCTCACATTCCAAACAAACGAAACCATCCCCTTGTGGTAGTTTCGCGAAATCCTTATCACCTTTCAGGGTGAGCAGAAAGCATGAGCCAGGCATAGTCTGATGAAAAGAGATAGCTACCGGTGAATGGGAGTAGAATAGCTGCCACAAATTCTCTCATTTGGTTCGGAATCCTTTGATATTCGATAGAAGAAATATGTATCAGCCGGTTTAGCTCTTAAAATATTTGGAGGGCCTATTCGACCTGAAGAATTTCAGAGAAATTCTTCTATGCCTCTTCCTTGATTTCTGATGGAGCTCGGGCTTGCCATCAGATTTATTTCCTCCCTCTGCTTCGAAACCTATAACAGGCAGGGCATCTTTGGAGACAGATTTCACACTTGTGGAAGGCCTGCGTCTCCTAGTGATCCAGTGTAATTTGGATGAAAGCATGGCTGACGAGACTCGTAAAGTACTGTCGTCCTTCCGGAGGACAGTCTGCTAAACCCTCAATGAATTTCTCATGATCACTTTCGGGCGTTTGCTTTATAAGAGAATCACATATCGATAAAGGCGCGTAGCCATTTCGCCTTACAAACAAAGGCCAGGCCCGGGTAGGAGGAGGAGAGCACACGTTTTAGCTCACTCTGTGCGTGACCCAGTGAAGCCACAAGCTCTAACCTCGGAACTCCCAAAGGTCAGTAGAACCAGGAAAAGAGTTTCCAATTAGCGCTTATGTCACCCTGTTAATATACCGGGAAGGCCCAGTATCAGAAAGTGATCTTTTTAATTAGTAGGTAAATTATGTCAAAGGTCTCACAGGGCGCCTTATTAAGGATATAAAAAACATTACTTTTAGTAGCTGCTTTTTGTTCTGCGTATTTAAAACATTTGACCGTGAGCATTGTTAAACTATAGGTTACTTTTCTCAGGAATTAACGAATTAGCTACACTAAGATAGATACACTGTTTCTAGGAGCCTAGCACGATAGAACATGAAAAATAGTGTAAGGCGTGGGTCTCGAATTACCTACTCTCTTTTGTCAGCACACGTTCTTCTTTAACTACTCCTTGATCATCACCATATCGCTGATGTCTTATAAAGTAAGGCCAACGTGATTTATCACATATACCACCTCTTTCACGTAATTCACGATATAGTGTTATATTTCCTGCTCATGGAAGGTATTAAGTGTCCGAAGAGCAGCGATAATGGCTGATAATTAATAGTCTGCCGCTGGCACCCGAAGGCTCTCTTCCGAGAAACTGGTGATATTTTGCTCTCTAATAATCAACTGAGATTATGCTATTTTATGACAAAAAATGTGGGTTTGGCCAACACGCTGCCTTCAGTGAAGGAATAACTAATACAGGCTTGAAACTAGCGGATTCAAAGGCTGGGTACTGTCTGAATGAAGGTCTCCCGATGTAATCGAGGCTGCATTCACCACAAAATAATTTGTTCGTTGTCTTTGTATGGCCATGGAGTCGAAGAGCCAAAGGCGAATCGGACGCGGATATACCAATCGTGGCCCGTTTTGCTGCCGTAGCAGATTTGAACCCGTCTCTCCGGTAGTATTCTGCCAGAAGTTGAGGTGCATCAAGTAATTCATCCCTTCTAATTGTTCTTTTCTTTTTCAGTAAAAGAGAAGTGAAGAGAAGTTAATTCTTCGCCATCAGCAGAAAGGTGTTTTAAGGGACGGAAGCATCAGTCTCAGCTGTCTTTCTCGGATATTGGGATGTCTTTGGATGATACCATCGCACGAATGGAGGAAGTAGTAGTCTGATCGCCTTCTGAGTCCTTAGGGAAACTTGATTCATTAGTAAAACCTTGCTCAGGGGGGAGAGGGAATTCATGATCGTGGAGGTCTTCCACTCCAAAATATTCCTATAATGGACAAATTTATAATTTGGATCAGGGACACCATCAGGAGCATCTCCACCCAAAGCACGCTCCTGAATTCTCTACCTCCCCTAAGGTATTGGGCAACCAGAAAGGGAATTTGAGGTCTTGACCCTAAAAACTTTATTGAGGCTGGCATGCATATATCCTTTAGGTAAGATGGGTTAGCGGGCCTGCCGGTTTCCATGAGTCTCAACTACTTCGGTTCGATGAGGTTCTTTCGCATGCTGCAGGAGTGTATGTATGCCTCCTGTTACCACTTTCAAGGTGTTTTGAATGGCTCACCTGCCCCTAACGGGAGAGAATGAGAACTGGCATAGCTTGTCCTGTCTCTCTGTCGTCTTGGCAACCCAGTGGGAGTAGATTTTATAAAGGGCAATTACAAAAAAGGAGTATTCGGTAAGTCTAAAAAGTGAAGTAAGCAGAGATACAGACGCTTGCATAGGAAAGGGTAAACCAATTTAGCAATTCGGAAAGGAGATGGGAAGCTTTCTTTGCACTAGGAGCCTCTGGTATGGTGTTCCGAGACAACAGAGGGAAGGCCTCTCCTTAAAATAGGTTTTGCTGCGGGGGTATAGTGCTGAGACCGAATAGGCGGCAACAAGTTTAGGTAGAAGTTAAGTGTGGAATAATCTTTAGTTTGACTATTCTCATTTCACTGTCTCTGACAGTGGTTGACCTTATTTGAGATGGAGAGTCAATCAATATGTTCTGGCCTCTCTCCTGCACAGGACGATACTGCTAGGACAGAGATTAAACACCATATCCACTGCGTCTTGAAAACCACAGACAAGTCCTATCGATGACCTAGTAAGCTGAACTTAGTGGCTGATTGTCCTTTGTGAAAAGCCTTGGATAATTTTGGGTCCTGAAATCCTAAAATGGAGCAGTAGAAGATGTGCCTAGAAATTAATAATGAAGTGGGAGGTCGGATTGATTATGGAGCGGAAAGACACCGAAAAAATGAGGCGTTTTCGTTAGACCTGGACGCAGAGTCAAGTTTCCCTCTTTGGTTAGGTCCATCTTTGCTAGATCTGTGGCCAGTAGAAGATGTGCCTAGAAATTAATAATAAAGTGCGAGGTCGGATTGATTATGGAGCGGAAAGACACCGGAAAAATGAGGCGTTTTCGTTAGACCTGCACGCAGAGTCAAGTTTCCCTCTTTGGTTTAGTCCATCTTTGCTGGATCTGTGGCCATAAGTACGTGTTCCTCCTTCATGTACAAACTTTGATCACGGTACCTCTCTGCGGCTCACTGGTAACGGTAGATTTGATTCTCTTGTACGTTTCAGTTGTATTAATATGATTTCTTTGGTTCTCTGGTACACCAATATGCACAGGCACTTAAAAGTAGAACGTGTTGGTCTCAAGGTTTCAGTTTTTGACAAAATGAGAGAGATAAAGAATTCCCCCCGCCCCACACTCCTGACTTCCCCAGTTCGCCGTTGACCGCTCTAAATTCATCTTCCTTATATACTGCGAAAATTAAAACACAGGAAAAACCATTAAGGGGCCATCACGACTTCTCGCTATTGACCCTTATCGCGACCTAAGGCAATTAAGGAACTTTGTCTGCGATGAATCTCTCTCCCCGTATAGAAAATTTGGGAATATAAATTAGAGGGTTCAAAGTTCACATGCTGATTGTGTCTGAAGCCGCCGTCCAGTACGTTAGCCGTAACTTTTCGTTAGTCGAGAGGGAATCGACTACATTCTCGTCCAAGGAAGAATTGAGTGATTGTTTAGGAGCCAAGGAAGAGCTAGTCGTCACTAAGTGTTGTTCGTGGAGATAGTTAGGCGCGCTTCAACCCTTCTCACTACGTTTTCAGAATTTAAGGATCAGAAAAGCCATCCCCGAAGCACCCTCCGTTCACCTCTTAAAGATAAGAGGCACCCCCCCCCACTTCCCTATCTTTAGCTTCTCGAAGTTGAATTGAGAGTCCCGTGATACGCACACCAGTTCAATGTTAAACTTACTCACCTGGTCTTACTCGCTCCACAACAAAGTAAAAGAGATTTAATCTTCAGTTCTTCACGCTCCTCCAACCTAGAACTTGCATAATTGTAAAATCATTTCTTAAGTAGTTGTTCCTTGGTTCAAACTTAATTGATAGTATTAATCATCTTAGCAGTGAACCGTCAATATTTAATTGCATTGCCATTTTACTTGCCCTATATGTATATATAATCTTTACTCTTATTAGGGTATATCTTTGTAGCCGTGTTTGAATATTCCTTGGCCTAGCAACTATGTATTTAAAGCACTCTTATAGCCATCCCCAGGCGGAGCCTTAATTTTGGTCGGCCAGTAGGCCAGTGTGCGTATAATAGCGCACATCCGGTCATACCACGGCACACTTGTAGCAGAGATGTAGGTCACAGATCCACTATCCACTTTTTTGAGGGTAGAGAAGAAGTTGAGAGGATAGTTGTAGAAAAGAAAGACTCAGAGATTAAAGGAGTACGAAGGGCACCTGCTTCCCTAGGCTCCTGTAAATACTTCAATTCAACCCAGGGATCCGTGCTTTCCATAATTTAGCTCGGATCATAAAATCACATACATCTCAATATTTTATGCATCTTAATTTCTTACTTGATGAATTTTTCCGGATAATGTAAATGAATATTTTTTCATATCACTTTATTATCTTAGAATAGGCGAATTCATTTTCATCTCAAAACTAATGAAAGTAAAATATGAAGTTTTCGAACCATGAAAATGTCAGCTCAGAGCGAAATTGATATATGATTCTCTAAAATAAAGTTTTATATAGTATATTTTAAAGTAGTTCGTCTTGTTATCGTTTAGCTTTGCCTCACTGAGTAATTTAAACCTTTTTCTTTCATATTATAAAAAATATGGTCATAATCTTCTTCGGGAATTTCAGTGGAACATATGCAGCAAAAGTAAGTCATCCATAAGAACTTGATTCCGAAGAGTTGGTAGCAGTTGTCTCAGTATATCGTGCTACAACTTCTAGGAAACTGGGAGAACAATTTACCGTACACTTTCCGAAAGTGGTCCGACAACTAAAAAGGATTAGAAAAGTTTATTTGATTTATAAAATAGGTTCTGCATGAACTGAGAAAGGAGAATATGCCACCACGTGTTTTTTTCAGGGAATCATTGCTTTGACAACACCTTATGACATCAATTTTGGGCAGACTTGTTATTGATTATGAGAAGTACATAGATATTTTATCATAACGTTTAACGACGCTATTCGTGGATCATTCAAGGAAGCAGAATTTCTCAAAAATTGAGAGAAGGATTTCCGATAAAAAATATCGTGTTGATTTTATGGTAGGATACTGAAGGAATAATGCATAATAAACTGATACATGTTAGACAACAATTAAACAAAAGTTAATGATAATCTCTATCACAATCACCTCAATCCTTTGAAAGCTGTTTGTGCCAAAGATGACCATCCAGAGTCAACAGATTGGATGTCTTCCTCCATCATGATAATGCCCGTCATCACACAGCTTGATTGATCAAAGACTTATTGGAGAGGTTTGGTTCGTAAATATTGCATCATCCTCTATATTTCCCTGACCAATCTCCTTCTAATAAGTATTTGATTAGGGGAGTTTATTACAATTTTGTTGATTTTAGATTCACATCAACAGAAGAGTTCGAAAACTAGTTTGATTAATAATTTGCATCAAAACCTAAAGAATTTTAATTAGCCTTGCATTTATAATCTTTTTGACAGATGGAATGAGGTACTGTAGAGCAAAGTAAGTTAGGTTTGCTGAGTAAATATTTGTATAGTTATAAGTTTTTTTATTTTTAATATATACCTTAAATTGGACATTTTATTCATTCCAAAATAATATGGTATATTGACATTAAAAAAATGAACATGCATAGAAATGAAATACAATTCAACGTTTATAAATAAATAAATAGATGGCAGAGTCACAATTTTCCAACTGCTCCAGGCGTAAAAATCTCAGTGATCAGAGACTAAAGTCTAGCTTTCTTATTCTTCCAATCTCGCAGCAACAAAGAATTGAATGTTATAATAAAATATTATGTGGGTTAGCTTTAGTCTTGATAGCCTTGACTACATCGCTCTTATGCATAAAGCACAATAAAAAAAATATTTTGCGACAAGAATTTTGTTAGCCATTACAATCTAAAATATTCGTCATAGATTAAATTTGCAGTTTTCCATCCTTCGCTTTTGTTACGCCTACTGAGGCTCATTCAATTTTTTGCATACAAGTGCTCTCATTAATTAACTGTCAAACAAGATATTTTAAAATTAGTCTAAATTATTCTCGTTCATACAAGTTAGCTTTAATTTATTTAGATCTTTCCTTATTTTTAGTTTAATCTTGTTTTTGCTATTCGTATATTTTGTTCATCCACGCTCTTGTAATTACATTCATTCTTATATCTTAAACATATACATAAAGCAGTATCTTTGTGCTGTAAATACTGTAAATATGAAAGAGAGGATAGAAGAATTATTTTAAAATGTATATTTAAATTTAATGAAGTTAAAGTAATTTGAGAATAAATCCAGAGTGACCCTCCAACACATTTGGTAATTACTGGTTTCATATCCGTTCGGGGTTTTTTTTCAGAATCTTTACCCTCAACCTTCCCTCTTTTCTGCATCTTCTCGATTCGGTATCGTCTCCATTCCGTATCCTTTCCATTCGACATCCTCCTTTTTAAACACCCGGCCAATTTAGCATCCTGTTTTCGTCTCATTGACCTTCGGAAAATGCACATTCGAAATACTCTTGCAACACAGAAAGAGGACTGAATTACGAGAAAAAAACAGATCAGTTATCAAAGTATTTGATCCTGGTGGAGGTTAATATCCAATAGGGCCTCATGAATCTTTAGTGATACTATGTTAATAATATAGACAAAGATATAGTTCATACAATCAACAATGACTTATTTTTTAAAAGAACTTGCTGCTGCGTTGAATAATACCAACAGTCTAAAGTTCTATGTATAGAAGTGTTGCTCCAAGTGAAATGTTAGCATTCTTTCATTGTTCGAATCCATTGTATCACCAAATTAATAGTGTTCCTAGCAACTTTGATGATTTCATCTGCAAAAACAGTAAAAATGCTTGAAAAGGGGTTTATCACGCAAATATTTGAAAATACTTCTTGGATTACAATAGAAATCATAAAGGAGAACTTAAGTGAGGTTTGTTTTAAAACTTAGGTTACATTTAGATTAAGGTGGTAACTGATACAAGTTTTTAAGATAATAAACAGTATTGACAATTAAAAATTAGATTCATTTTCCTACTCTACCAACTCATTTATGATCGGCCGTAATGAATTTAGATTAGAAGCAACACATTTGGAAATCTACAAAGCTATAATCTTTTTACTTAAATATCATGAAACATTGAAAGCGTTTGCTTGAAACACAACGTACAATGATAGTTAAATGATATTTAAAATTGCTTACATATGTGTTGTAAGAAATTGGTAAATTCCAGTTTACAGCCTTGTCCATAAATCAACTACACTGTATTTGCTGCTACTTAAAAACATATAACAACTTAGTGAAATATTATTTCGTTGACACTGATAATAAATTACCAATGTCGACAATAACTATTTTCAGGAAAGTTCAGTGCGAGCATAAAAACATTATCTTTTGCAAGTTTAATGAGATTATTGTAAATAAATCCGTAGTCGACCACCTCCAGGAAGTTAATGTTTCATTTAGAGATTGACGAAGTAATTAAAATGCAATCAACACGTTTTCATAATAACACAATCACCTATTATCATCGCTCAATAAAAAATAGTCAATTTATGTTCACATTCTTTGTAATATAGTTTTCTAAAGCGTTCGATAACATACTATTTAATTTTTTAATGGCAGACTTGCAACATGTAGAAATTGAAAATAATATATAATATTTGAATTGTAACTGGCTAATAAAAATGTTTCTTATTAATGGCTTCTCCTGACTAATTAATTCATCCAGTGGCTCTCTTTGCCCCGTCTTAATTTTCCAAAATACCAGAGGTATAGGAAAAGAATGTGGGCTAACCTCATATTCTGAATATACTAACTATTCGCAGGGAATAGAAAAATGATTAAGAAATTAGACTACAAAAGTTAATAAAACGTAAGGATCAGGTATCAAATATTTCTAGGAAACTGAAGTTTTCGAAATGTGTATTTTACCAAGAGTTTTAAATTCTAATAACTAACGAGCATTTAGTTTGTAGTTAAAATCATAATAAAGAAATTTTTTGTAGCGAATCTCTGTTAAAAACAAAGTAAATAGAGAGCGTAATTTAGTAAATAATGTTTCTCTGCAAAAAAACAAAATTAATACTATTCTTACTTTGCTAGGTCAATCATTCATATATTATGCCGTCCATGATTATTCGTTTTATTAGGATAGAGATAAGACCTAAGACAACAAACCCAGGACCCTCTTTCAAAAATCATCTGAAGAAACACGAACCTACAAACTCTTCCAAAATATGTAGAATACTCAAAGTAACTGTATTATTTGGCAGATACAGTCGCCCATAGACAATCTAACAACCAAATTTGAAAACATCTTTCTTGCCCAGTAAACTTAGCAGTGGGTGTGAGCTAAGCAATGCATTTTCTTCATTTATTCCTAATAATACTTGGAGGATTGTTTAATTAGTATGTACATAATAACATTGAGATTGCATTGTACTATAGGCAAAACGAGATACAAATGATTCTTACTCTTTGTCAGAGAGAGGAGGTTTAACTCTCCTCTTAGAACCCAATATCTATCTGCCGCACTTGAGAAGAATCACCTGCACGGAAAGACAGCCCTAAGGGAGCCGTGAGGTTTCCGCGGGACCTCGTAATCCGTTTTGAGTTCCATTCCTCACCGTCGCACCGTCTGATCGGCGCCAAATACCTTTGCGCTGTGAGGGCGCTGAGACTACCCCTTTTTCTGTCGTGGAAATTCTAATGGGATCTCCGTCCACAGTTTTGGGGCCGCCGGCTACCCGCTTCCGCCGAGAGAGTATAAATACTTCAAGAAAAGCTTTGAGATATCGTACCATACAGCCCCGTCTTGGTTAGCAGCCACGTACAGTATCGTACACCGGGCTTCGCCTCCCAACAACTTCTAGCGACGAATGCGATGCATCATCTCTACCCGGCCTTGATCGTATCTAAAACTAGAGTTCCCGCCGACGAAAGATAGACACGGACAGGCATCTATTATTCAGTTTTCGACTTGTGTCAACGACTATACTCCTCCTTCGCTTATTTCTCAGCGATGTTAAAGAGGAAGGAATTTTGCAACTTCAACTTTTCAGCGCTTCGTTTATTCGCAGTGTTCAAGCCTCCAGTCAATTAGGCTTTACGTGAGTCTCTCCAATAAATTTCACTCTCCCATATTCTCTGGAAGCTTTTATCGATTCTTTGCTCGTTTGAAGCTCGAATACGGATGCGAGTTTTATGCATTCGCAGATGAGCGTGTATTGCGGTGGTGGACTAGATCCACCACACCGGCCTTCGCATGGCGACCGGTGTCTTCCGTACTTCCCCCATTAAGAACCTAATAGTCGATGCTGGGGAGATGACACACGCTCTACGCCGTGCACAGTGATTTATTCACCTGTACGTGAGAGTGCGGCGCCTTCCTCAGTTGCCAACTGTTCTCACTGCATCCGCAGCTGATTTCGACGGTGCCTATGCCGCAGAGAGATGCCAGTCATAGTCTAAGCTCTTTTGGTTTAGGACTAGGAAACTCCTTCGAGAGCTAGGTAAACCTCTCGGGCCGGTGGTGCCACTGGTTCTGACAAGAACGCCACCCTGGATGGTACCACCTTTGGCTATTTGTCGCCTCGCCTATGCTCCCAAAGATTTTACAGCGCGGGAGGTATTGCGTTCGAACTTTTTGGAGCACACCTCATGTCACGCTGAAACTGTGCCAGTGTATACAGATGGTTCCAAGTCCCAATAGGGGGTCTGCTTCCACACTATATCCCTTCTGTTTGAAGTTAGCGGGGCTCTACCAGGGGCTGCATCTGTCTTTACGGACGAGCTGGTGTCAATACACTACTCGGTACGGGAGATTACGCAACGTGCGCTGTTCGGCGTTCGGATTGTTATCTATAGCGACTCAAAAAGCGCCCAGAGAGCTCTCGGAGCATTGAATCTCAGCATCTCCTAGTTCAAAATATCCGTGACGCCTCGCTTTAGGTGGGCCGGGCGGATGTCGAGATTATCTTCTGCTGGGTTCCTGGACATGTAGGAATTGCGGGGAATGAGTACACCGATGAGGGCGCCAAAGAGTCGGCGAGGGCTCGGCGTCTGGATCAACCTTTCGCTCTTCCTTACACCGACTACCTGGCAGGAATACAGGCACCTCTTTGAGGTTCTTGGCAAAGGCGATGGAAGACGGTCGGAGGGAACTTAAAGTTGCGTACCATTACCCCGCTACTGTTCCCAGTGACCTATCCCCAATGCTTTCTGTCGTCTCCGAATTGGAAATACTCGAGGAATGCACGCCATTTGATGGAGCGCTCGCCAGTGCCCTAGTGTGAAGACTGCGTTGTCCCCCAGACTGTTCGGCACATTCTTGCTGAATTTTCCAGTCCGGGCGATCTTCTTGCACGTTACCTGCACGGTACCGGGATGAGCAGGGTCGTTACCGCCTGTCCCTTGTACTCGGGACGAGTTCGTGCTCATTGATTGGTGAACTTATAAACTTTTAGGGTGAGTCCGGCGCTCTCCGGTTTATTTAATTAGGTGCGGTTTTTCTTGCTGTTGTTTTCTCTGTAGGTCGCACATCCATGCGCCGAGGGGGAGGCGGACCTCCCTCTGATGCTCGTACCTGCTCACTACAATGACCTGCGGCGTTTTGTAGGAAGATGATAAATGGCTATTGCATTCCTGGTTTTCCATGGCTCAAATCACTTCAAGTGCCTTTGAATGGCTAAATGTCTAAATGACGCTTCTTCCAATAGATGGCACCCAGTGCCAAATCCGATTGCATATTTGAAATCTGCAGGGTAAATAACCATATGTTTCATGGTTATATGGGTCATTTCATGGATCTAAATCGATACAATTGAACTTTATTCCTTTTAAAAAAAAGCGACGCCTAGACCTGGCGCTTTGCGTAGGTTTAATCGATAAAAGAAACTTGGAATCTTATTTTCAGCTTTTCTATACCGAAACTTATAAATTTCATACGCTGTAAAGTTTTTGATCCAAGAGTACCCGCCAGATGATTCTATAGACAAAAAAGACTATAAATCCTTAAAATAAATAATCCGAGAGTATCTAATCCAGCTTTTATTTACGAGATTATAGATTATGGTTGTTTGAATTTACGAGCTGATTCCTTGGGTTAAATTAGATCACCATTTTCTGCTTAATAACAATTTATTTATTGCTGAATGGATATAAATAAAAAAAATGTTTTTCAATATATGTCTATTGTATCAGGTTGAATATAAGTAATCTCAGTTTTCGTCAAATATATTTAATCATAGATAGCTGAACAATTAAATAACTTGAATTAATATGATAATCGCTAATTTTGTAACACACTCGACATTTTGCAGGTAGCTTGTTGATTCCTCTAAGGTGAAATTCAGCTTGTTTTGAGCTGAATTAGGTGTCCAAGAACATTTTTAAATGCTCTTATTGAGAAAATATATTACTATTCCGAGCATGTTTTAATGAACAAAAAACATTGAAATCACTTGGTGCAATGCTTTGAATATTGGGGATTGGGTAGAACCGACCAGACAAAGTCCACGATCTTTTAATGCCTGATTCTTGGTGTATGTGGTCTTGCATTATGATAAAGAAGGTCAATGTGTTTCTTGTTGAGAGAGCGGGGAGTTTTCTAAAAAGATTTCCATGCACACATTGCTATTGTTGACAGTTTGCATTCCATCAGTTCTCTTAAAAACTTCATGGAACTCTTATAATCGTTCTGGTATTGTTTCATCTGTCAGTGTTTGATCCCCGGAACGAAATGTTGAAAAGCAAAATCTGACTTGGCAATCAGAAATGTGACCTTGGCCAGAGAAACTACAAATTTTCTTGGCAGTTTCTGAACCATTTTTTATTTTTAAAATCCCACATCACAGGTCAAATATGCACTTTTATCCATCTAATTTGCGGCATGATATTTTAATTTAAATTGTTATGCACACCTCTTTACTGATAATGTATGAGTGAGTGGCGATTGCTCATTATAAAAAATAAACTTATGGTTAAACTTCAAATAATGGAAATTCGAAATACATACACATTTACATTTTGCTTTCAGTTGCTACATTACTTTAGACTCAACCTGAGATATACATTCTCAATTTCTATTTCACTAAATCCAAGAAGATATTAAAAATACTGTTCCATGAAGATCTTCTTCCAGATGTAAACTGTTAAAGTTTTGGAGATAAAAATCAAACACGTATAAATGAACAAAAAATTAAATTTCCATTGTTCATCACACATATTTTTTGGCAATGTAATTAACATCGTTCTTTGTCCTAACTTTTAGAATCGTGTGCTAAAATATTAAAAGAAATTCTGGGGAATAACAACTCCAACGCAATCTAAATTGTTTTGATATATATATATATATATATATATATATATATATATATATATTTCTATTTTGAAAAAATATGCAAAATGCTATATAGTATATATCTTAGATATATATTGTCACATTATGGTTGGTTCTCCAAAGGACTCAGAAAATGCTCACAGTGAACTCATCTGAAACCACTTTGATAATCGCTAGCTTTTTTCCTTAGTGTGGAGTATCGACGATACTCCACACTTAAAAGATTTTGGAAGGCCTACTCTAATAAGCCTTTAATTTTACTTTGTGGCTAGCTCCGTTAGAGAGAGGAAATGGAGGGGAAGAATTCAGGCTACAAAATAAAATTTAACAGCACAAATACCCTAAAAGTTCAAACAGCAAGTATTATATACATAAAATTGAAACACTGAGTTAAACACTTAGCTAAACTGTGGAAATGACCAAAAAGGGATCACTGCTATGATAAAGTTAACGTACGTACCAGAGTACATCTTGCCCTGACATTAGCCTGAGTTTACAAAATATCTCGAAGCCTGTTTCGAAAAATACCTTCAGTACGAACTAGGGAAGATCGAAGAGCAGGAGGATCTTGGAGAGAGATTCTAAACAAAGTGACCTTTACCCAGAAGGAATTTAATATATAATCTTTATTCCTCATTTGCTTTGCCCCATCCTAAACGCTGCGTAGTGAACGTCAGCTACTACTCTTTCCCAAAGGTGAATCAAGCTTCTCGATTTGCAGACAGGATCAAGCGTTAAAAGTTTTTAGGTTGCTTAATGCTTTTCCCCGCCGCCTGGGGTTAGCATACTCGTGCTGTCTATTACAAAACATGAGTCTCCTCCTTCCCGACCGTACACGGCCAGGCTTGTGTTGACACAGCGTGTAAAACTATATGGTATTCTGCATGTAATCTTCACATAAAGCCTCTCGGAGGGCCAGAGGACGTATACATTAAAGTCCTTCCCCCTACGGAGAAAGCAAGAGAATCAAGCCACATGAGGAGACTCATGGGAACGTTAGCCGGTGAATAACAGTCTAACTATCAACCCTGTTTAATTTTCCCGCCGCATAGGTAGTCTGAGCGAGCCATGGCGCTAAGGTAACCAACCAAAGGCGATTAAACAGCACTCAAAAGATATACTTACCTACGAGATCCATAGGCCCGTAGTTAAATCGCCAAAAAGCGGGGCCAGTCAAAAGGAACACCAAGGATGGTGTCGGTTGGTGGTGTCTCTAATTAACAAGCCGACTTGGGCACCGCGGTGTCACCCTCCTAACCCCTTGCTCTTCCCGATGCGGCATGACCCCTCGCCCCTCTTCCCTTTAGATGGAGGGGTAGCCTGCCTATAAATAAGCCCCTGAAGGAAAGAGAAAAGATTATTCGAAGAGAGAGATAAAGGATCAGTTCAAGAAGATTGATCCTTCTTCCAGTGCCGAATAACATAGAACGTTAAGTTTTGTATCGGTGCCCAAACCGAACTATCCTTTACATACTTAGAAAAAGTCTGCTGGATTACCATTCTTAGTGCCAAACAAGGAATTTCGAAAGCAAGAGAAGTTCGATTATTGGAGGAGAGACGATAATGGATCAGTTCGAGAAGATCGCTCCTTCCCCAGTGTCGAATTAACTTAAAACGTCACGTTTTGTATCGGTACCAGACTGAACCATCCTATACAGACTGAAAAGAAGTCTGACTGGATTACCATTCCTAGTGCCAAACCAGGAATTTCGGCAGCAAAAGAAGAAGGATATTTTATTTATTCATTTCCAGTATTGAAAATATAACCTCATATATTTCATTAAGGAAGAATTTTATTGCGAAATCATTTATATGTCCTGTTTTCAATTCATGTATTTTTTCGTTAGAAACTGAATAATTGTCTTTATTCAATTTATTCTTTGACAATGTAATTGGAATCCTAAGAGCAACAAATAGACTTCAATTCTTTTAGGACAAAGGGAAACCGAGATGAAAGTAATTGCATTTACAGCACTCTAACTCTTAAGATCAATTTTGTAATTAATGGTGGCGTTTGGCCTTTGAAGCCTTCGGACTGAATTTAGATTTCTTTATTACTATAGTCAGTGTGAATTTCAAATACGATACAGGAAGCAAATTAATGCATCGAAAATTGGCTGTAACTACCCAAAGTGTTTTGTTACCTTTGTCTTTGGAATGGATGACAAATTATTAGAGGATATTTGGGCTGCAATCTGGTCAACTTAATAAAGTTGCAACATAATGATGTTTTGGACATTTTTCAGGAAAATTCGTGGTTCATTTCTCATCACCTTTTTCTGATAACTCACTGTAAGATTCACCCGAATTATTATCGCTGTCAGATTTTTATTTATACTCTATTTTAATCATTTACTTCAAATAACTTCATAACAAAAATATTATTATTTCAAAAATAGCAGGGCAAAAACTTGGACACCGAACGTGATGCTTTTTAACTAATGTTATAGAAGGAATACAAAAGTTTGGATGACATCCATCTCTCATTTTTAAGTCATAACCCCAAATACATTGTGACCTGAAATCCCATACGATGATCTATCAATTCCGTCTTCCAAGGAGTTATAAACAAAAAAGGCTCTTAGCTCTGCTTCAGGTAAGTTCAATTTTATACTTAAGAATGGGTCAGCTAAATTTTCAATTTGGCGCTCATTGAAATGTGCTATCGATTTTTCAAATAGTTTGGCTGATTCTTTTTGCTAAAACATTTAATCTAATAGTCAATCTAATTATCCACATTTGGTTCTTTAATTTTACCAACATAGTTTCTCTTCTCATTTTTTTATTATGTGCATATAGGCGTGCTTTCATGTTATATTAAAGGCTATTGTAGTGTTAAAATTGTAAAACTTTTTAAGATAGTCTTATTAATACAGTCGTACTTAAAAAAACAGAAAATGTGTAAAAGGTGAAATTTAATCCTTGACTGAGAAAACCTTGAAAGAGTTAATAAAGACTTTTTCAAAAGACAAATTGTCTATATCATTATATTTTTTCATACCGGCAGATTTATATATATATATAGAATCAAATTTTGGTTCCAATAGCTTTCCGTTTACATTCATCCCTCTCTTTGTCTTTACTAGAATCTGCAACGCACCTTTTTTTTCCTGTTTGATCCATTCCAATTGTAAATTTAACGCCTGCTACTGGATCAATACCTTAAATTAAAATATTCGTGCCTTATTTCAGTCTCACAAAAGATATTTGGTGAATGGACTGTGGGAGAAAAAAAACTCTTTCTTACCCTGCTAAAATTTGCAATAAACTGCTGTAAACTTGGTGAAAACAGAAATTAAAATTTCTAAAGCCTTTTCTCTGGGATTCAAATTAATTGTCTTTCGTTCGTTCCCAACCATTTAAACTGAGACAAAAGTATAGTTTTCATTATGCTAAAAAAACAATTATGCCAAATTTTCCAATATATTTCAGACCAACAAATTTCCAGTGGCTAAAATTAACTTGAAGTATACAATGAATTTGCCAACTATATATGTGTTTATGGCTTTAATTAATGTTTAAACTATGTCTAATTCTAATTCTATAAGATTCATTTGGAAATATAATAAGTGATTGGGATTTTTTTACGGAATATGCATATATCACATGATAATAATGGATCATAGTTGAAAGGATGAACATTTGAAGAGTTTTATTAATATTATCACGTGGAATTGAGATTAATTGAACATTACTCTTTGTATTAAAAAATGCATATCGGTAAATAATGAGAGCATTAAGGAAGAAACAAGTAGAGAAAGTGAATTAAAAGTGAGAAAATGAAATCAATTATTATAGCTTCAGTATGTATTTTATGGCGTAATTAAACATTTATTATTTGATTACAATTTTACCGGTCCAATTAAGATAGATTAATTAGAAATATAATTTGTAATAATCAGTGTTGTATTTAATTTAATTTAATAAAAGTAGCATAATCCATCATCAAATGAAGAAATATCGAGTGAGAAATACAGTACAGACTAATAATGGAGCGTGGTTTCAAACACTGTTCACTTGATTTCCATTAATCTATTTTGGAGAAGTTGATGTCACCCTAATTAAGTTACACAAATATTTTATGTAAATATATATATATATATATATATATATATATATATATATATATATATATATATATATATATATATATATATATATATATATATTTATATATATATATATATATATATATATATATATATATATATATATATATATATATTTATATATATATATGTGTGTGTTATTTTACATTCTCTTTCGAAACATAGAATTACCAAGGTTATTCGGGGTAAAATTAAAAGTTTTAAAGTTCGTAAGCTTATTAATCATAATAAGTAGAAGCACGCGACTCTTTGGTCAGCAGACCTTGTTTTTCTACAAGCACTTCCTTTGAGGGGTTATCTATAAACATGTTGAGAGAAGTAGAGGGTTAAACTTAAATATACGAGGGCGGTCAATAAGTTTTTTAAATCGGTAGGGCAAAACAGAGGAAGTGGAATGGTTGTTTGACGGGGTGTTAGGACAAGTTATGACAAGTCAGGACCAGCAGCCGCACGCTTCTGCTTCGTTTATATAAGAAGCAGAAGCTGATCGCAGATCGTCAGTCACAAATATTTTCACAATGAAGAAGGTTCAGCACCAGGCAGTGATCAAATTTTTGACCAGGGAAGAAAAGAATGCAAAAGAGATCCATTAACGCATGGTTGCACTGTACACCGACACCGCCAATTACTATGCAACCATTGCACGCTGGAATAGGAAGTTTCAACATGGTCGTGAGTCTCTTGAAGATTATTTCAGTCCAGGACACCTGTCAGACCTGACCAACGAGGACAATTTGGACCCTGTGGAGAAGATGATGTTTAAAAATAGATGGGTGAAGGTCGAAGAAATAGAGCGAGAACTTGGAATATCACATGGAAGTGTTTTCAACATCATCCACGACAATTTAGCTATGACCAAGGTCTCTGCTAGTTGGGTACCTAAAAACCTCAAGCCCTATGATCGACTTCAACGTCTTCAAAGTTCACAGGAGATGCTGCGCCTGTACAACCAAGATCCGGTATGATTCGAGTCATGCATAGCGACAGGTAATGAAACGTAGGTCCATCACTGGGATCCCGAGACCAAGCTCGAAAGCATGGTCTGGAAGCACAGGGGCTCTCCGAACCCCATCAAGTTCTGGACCCAACACTCAGTTGGCAAGATCATGGTCACTATCTTCTATGTTTCTGAAGGAGTTTTGATGGTGGATTATGCTCCTCGTGGAAAGACCATCACAGGCTAATACTACGCCGAGGAAATGGCTGGGTTGAAGAAATGCATCCGTCAGAAGCGGCGCAGCAAGTTGACACGCGGTGTCCCGCTCCTCCACAACAATGCCCTTTTCCACAAGGCCAGAGTTGCACAAGCTGCCCTGCGCGAGTGCGGATTTAATGAGTTTAACCATTCCCCCTACAGTCCCGATCTTGCCCTTAGCAACAGCTTTTTATTCCGCCAGCTCAAGGCTGCACTACGTGGACGCCGGTTTGGGGACGATGAAGATGTCCAGCTCACCGTCCAGGAGTGGAATGAACAGCGGTCGGGAGATTTCATGTGGTCAGGAATTTGAAGCCTCAGGGACAAGTGGCACAAGTGCATTAAAGTCGAGGTTAGTTATATATAAAAATACTAAAAAACTTTTCCTCATATCTCTTTTCCACTATCTGAATTGCAAAACATATTTACCGCCCCTAGTATACCCAAAGAAAATCAGAGGTTTGTCGTATGTAAAAATATTCATTCAATTTCTGATCCTTTTTTTGAAATTATCAAACTTCTATGTGAAAATGAATAAATCTCCTGAAATATTTTTAGGAAATATTGGCTTTAGTCTAGACCGGGTTTAAAGAAACAAGATAATTGATGTTTTAATAAAGTGAAAAATACTTCTATAACTGTAGAATAATTTCCTTATTTTGGCTAACAAAACGTAAACCATTGGGCCCATATTCGTAAGTTTATTAAAACGTCTTGCTTAGAAATGTCATAAAACAATTTCGTTAAAAAGTTTAGAAAAGGGACGGAAAAAAGTTAAACCTAGCCGTGTAATGAGACTAATCTTTCTTCAGGAACTATCAAACTTATGAAATATTATTTAACCGAACCTCACCTTCAAATACAACTAATAAACTAAACTGATTTAAGGAAATGATTTATTATGTCAGGAATCAAAAGTAATGATATGGTTTATTGGTAAACCGCTGTGCAGAGCCATATGCTTCCTACCGCACCTTCCAATCTACGAAACAAAAGCCTGAACTTTGAAGTGAAACTTTAAAACACCGACAAAAGCAAAACAGAGAGGAATTTGTATATCAAACAAGTAAGATCATTACACATTTCTTCGGCGGATATAGAGAACGCAACATCACCTATGCAGCATAGAATCATACGAAGACCAATCAAACCAAGAGGCGGATCAGAGCTGAAGTAATAGTAAATTCTAAACAATAGTAGTAAAATAATTAAGAAAATAAGGTGTTATAAGAGGGTGAGTATAAGGACGTTAAATATCAGCTAAATGTTCCGCTAGAGCAATTCGCGAATAGGATAGTGAGCAAGAGGAACGTCGCCTGTAGAAGAGAACACAATCTAAAACGCCTCAAACGAGGTGTTGTGTTTATCCCATGAAAATAAGCTATTGAGCGAAAAAAGGTGGGAGTAGTATTGATGGAATCGAGCTGCCAAAAATGCAATTATCACACCTTTTGTAGCTTAGCAAATTTCCAACATTTTACCAACATTGGATTTAATAGATAACTGTCTACCGAAGGTGACAATCTATTTCTAATTAAATCTGAAAAACGGGTCATGAGAGTCAAAATTTTAATATAGAGAGCCATATTTTTTGTTGTGAGTCACAACCGCAAAGTGATAGCAGTTTAAGGTATAGAAAATAACTTCAAGAGAGATTAAGTGGTCATTCGGTAAATGGATGATTTGTTAAGAGGAGAGGAAGCTTTGCGTAACGTCAATATATAAAAAATGCTAGATAAACACTAAGTATATAGATCAATGGTGATAAGTTAGATATATACATGTTTCAATAAGATTAGATTAAACCCAGTTAGCCCTAATGTGCTCTAATGTGCTTTGATTTTTATTGAACTTAAGGTATAAGAATTAAAGGAAAATAATAAATTTCAGATTTAATATTTTTTAATGCTATACATACATTTACGGTTATACATACATGTGCTTGCAGACCATGCACATACATTCATGAAAGAAGTAAATAAACACTAAATAAAAAAAATTCAAGTTCAAATACTGAATGAATAATAATGTTCAAGAATAATGAATGAATAATAATAAATTGTGCTGCAGAATTATATTGTTCGTGATATTTTGCCAGGAAGATTTCAATGAAGGGTGACATGAAATTTTAAGTAATGAATTTTTCCACCTTTGCTGCGCAGAACACATAAACTTAAAGTTTAATGTGATTCAGTAAGGTTGTTTGTGTTGTCTCTCGTTACTTTCCATGGTGGGATATCTTTTTTTCATTTTGAGCCTCACCTTAGCTTCTTTGAAGATATTCTTTCAAACTTTGTTCCATTGACATTGCTCTGAACCATGGACCTTCTACGAGTATATTCTTTGTTAAGAATTGAACTTCTTGAGTTGATTTCGTAAAGAAGCCAGGAAAACACCATTCTCGTGTTCAAAGCAGTAAAGATGAGTGGAAAATACTATTTTTAATCTGTGATTGCAGGGCGAAAATCCGACCGAGTTCTATCAAATATGTTGACACCCTCCAATCGTGTATTATACACTTTTGTATGGTTGCGCTTAATATTCAATGCTCAATGTCGTTGACGTTTTTTCCAACGTTTTGCCAAACCTATTGTATTTAGATCTTAATAATTACTACCAAGAATAAGGAGAGTATGATAATTCCGTGAGATGACATCGACATTTCATTCTGATCAATAGTCATAAGATACTCTTGGCTTCTTTTTATTTCTTTGACAGCAGGAATTGTGGAGTGATTTGTCCTCTTTGATTGGATTGTATTTGTAGCATTTGTTTCCTTTCTCTTCAGATTCAAGATTGTGTTATATGAAGTGGAAAAAATGTAAAAATACAGCCTATGCTCAGTAGGTTTAGAGCAGGCAGAAATATATTCCCGGATTACTCTACTCCTGAAAGATTCATTGGATGACTGCTTTTCCAATTTACCTTCATATATTTTCATATTATAGGGCATTCCAGTTGAAATGGCGAGGACCCCTAATTTGAAGTCAAATGGTATTTGCTTTGGTGGTATGAATGGTTTGCAGGGATGACGTCCATAATAAAGTCTCATGAATTCGTTAATTCTGAGAACTTCATGAAGAATTCCAAACTTCTTATTCTCATTCGAAAGATCATACAATGGTTTCACTTCAGAAATCTTTGCATTACCTAGATTTGACTTATCAGCAAAATGAAGAAACTTCTTCATTTTCTGAAACCTATGTCAGCTCACAGTTTCAGCAAAGTAAGACATTCCAGATCTTGTGATTTTATCTAATAACAAATCGATTCGCCTAGTACTGATCATATGCACCCCCGAAACTTAAACTCCTCAAAAACGAGATCGCTGCTCAATTATTAGTTATCTCCAACGTGTATGTTATTAAAGTATTAGTCACAAATGACGTTAACCTTGCGAATGTTATGCCAATTTTCAAAATTAGGATTGAGAAAAGCTACCAGATTATAAGCTAATTAGTTTGGAGTCGGTACTTGCTAAAGTCTTAGAATATGTCCAAAGATATAGAGAAGTTGAGTGTTGCGTTGTTAAATGTGTGTTTACTAAAATATAAAGACCACGGTATTAGGAGATTTCCCTCTTCCCCATCAAGTTTACAAGAGGTATTTTATTGGGTGCTGGCCAAGGAATTCATTGGCCAACACTCAATTTCCCGCCAAAGTTTCTTTAGCTGATTAGGATAGTTTTGAAGTCCTGAATCCAAAAATCACATTGTTTTTGGTCAAACAGGTGAACTTTTTGAGTTATCACAACACGATGTTTTTATGTTTTTTTTGCATGTACGGGTATTTTCTATTTTGTATGATGCAAATATCTTTTTTATTTCTTTATATAAATGAATTATGAAGAGTTTACATGCGGTATTCTTAATAAAATAAATGGTATTTTTCTTTTGCAGGTGAATGAAATCGAGTCGGCCAGAATATCTTGCAAAAAATAAACTTGATTGTATTCTGTTATAACTCTGGTGAATACAACATTGTTTCTAACATGACTTCACTCACAACCTTCTGAAAGCCGTCTTACAATTATCATTTTGAGATGAAAATAAGTGAGTAGGATAAAGCTTTAGGCGCCACACATTGTATGCAAGACATGAACCTAGCATCTGAATCGTTGTCTCAAGTGCAAGAAAGGTTTACTAAAGTTTGGAATTCCTAGGGTTTGGAGGGACCCGAGAAACCATAGCACTAACGGCTACCTACTGGAATATTGATTTGAATTGGATCAAATGAAAGATCCTTACAAATCAATCATACGTTGTCTCGTAGCTCAATGTAAGGAAATTTCAATCATTATTGATGACAATTCCTCCAGTTTTGAAGAAAATAAAAAAGAATTGATTTTGTATGATGGTGCTTTACATTATATTGCCAAATATTAGCTAAATTTCTAGTTCACGATTTCAGCTTCCCAAAGTCCTCTGCTGAACTGTTGACATCCAGGTTAAAGGACAAACCTCTCTTTTGACAGTGTTCACATTACTTTCTCTCACAACCGACGCCAAGTGTAACTCCGTTTTATTCTCTAACAAAATGGACTTTTTGTCCTGTACATATATGGCACAGCTTCTGCTCTACCTTAAAGTGACACAGTAATAACCCTGAGATTGGAGACTATTTATTAACAGAAGTACCCCATAGGAGAAATGTCTTGTGTTGCACAACGGTAAGTAGGTGGCCTGTCTATCTCTGGCGCAATCGAAAACACTGAAAGAGAAGTATGAAACGGTGAAATAGTTTCTGGTGAAAAAGTGTTTAGATTAACATGAGTGGTTGATGCGTGTTGCCCTCAAGATAGTAAACATTTTTATGGTTCAACAATATGGGTTCACCAACCACCCATGCTTCCACTCTAAGTGGGGGAGCAGGGACTGATCTTAACTTTAGACGAAGTAGCTCTGGTATTTCCGGGAAGAATTGGTGCATTGCAGAGCAAGGAACCTCATAAGCAACCCTCTAGCGGACAGGGACATATTACTCTATCCACCTTTGCACATCTGTCACAGAGAGCATAAGCAATCGTGCAGAAAAAAGAAAAAAGAGTATCTTACGGATGAAGAACCTTCGGCAAACTGCCGGAGCGATAACGAGTCAAACTGGAACCGGCAATATGGCGCTAAGACCATCGCCGCCATGTCTTTGGGACAGAGTCGAAATCGCCTCAAATAGCGCCATTGGGTTCGCTCTGACCCAGAATCAACGACCCATTGCCTTTCTTTCGAGATACTTAAATTTCTGCGAGAGAAATCAGTGCCCTGTAGTAATTGAGGCGATCACAAGGTGGCGTCATTTTCTTCTCAGTCGTAAGTTTACTTTAATTACATATAAAATATATGTATCTTACATGTTTGGTTTACGTCATAAGAGTAAAATAAAGAACGAAGGATTGATAGATGGCGTTTAGAAATGATGCCCTTTTGATACAAAGTTCTACATCATCCTGGTTCACTCAACCGAGCTGCTGACGCCCTATTGCTCACGTTCTGCTTGACCCGCAACAATCTTGTCGAGCTTCATATAGCTCCAGGTCATCCAGGCATTATACAATTTTACCATTTTGTTTGAACACGAAAAAGGCCTGAATGTGTAGATGACGTTAAACGAGTGGTGTCAGGGTGTGAAACGCTTTTAAAGATTATAACCTCGATATTATTACCCGGAGAGGCAACAGCTTATCCGTGCATTGCGCCCTTTTGATCGAATCAGCCTGGATCTTAACGGGGCATTACCATCTTCTTCTTCCAATAAGTATTAATGAATTCTGGTTTTCCCTTTGATTTTACCTGTAAGAATATTTTTCATCAACTGTTATCCAGTGTCTTACTACGTTGATTTCTCTCCTCTGGTTACCAGGGTACGTGCATTCAGTTTAAGGTACTTCTTTCATGTCTGCCGAAATAAAATCATATTTGCACAAGAAAGGAGTTTCAACGAGTCGTTCAATAACTTACCATCCTACTATGAATAGACAATGCGAGTGCTATGGAGGAATTGTATGGAAAACTGTTACCTTGTCATTGGAGTCTAGAGACCGGCGCATTAATCATTGTAAACAACTCCTCGCGCATGCTCTTCATCACTTGCGTTTATTGTTATTTACCTGAACGAATGCAACTCCTGACGAAGTGTTTTTTTCATTATCTCGAAAAATCACGACAAGAATGAATATACCTAGATGGCTTGATTCACCTCTGAAAGTATTGTAAAAAGGACATGTACGGGATAAGGATGATCCCTTAGTACACGAAGTTAAACTAATCGAAGCCAATCCTAAATATGCACACGTCAGATTTCCAGATGGCCGAGACGATATAGTTGCTATCCACGATTTGGCCCAAGCCAGAGAGACCGAATTAAACGATAAAAAGTCCACTATTCCGTTTCTTGATGCGCCTATAAATGTGAAAACTGAACGAGATCCTAATTCATCATGTCATGATGCTCCTCCTCCAGTTGCTCTCTTGAAGCTTCCCTTGAAAATATCCCGCGTCGAACTACTCGATATATAAAACTTGAGTTTCAGATCGAAAACGATATATCTCATGATGTTGTTCCTCCAGCTGCTCTCCCTGACGCCTCCCCCGAAACTCTACTTCCTCACTCTCCTCTACCTAGAAAGTCTCTTGATGGTTACATTGAAAACTGCTAGATCCTGTAAATACTCGCATTAGATGCTTGATCTATTATTAAATTGTCTATTAGCCTTTTTCTCGTAGAGAAGAATATTATTATAATGTATTAATTTATAGTTGATTGAGTACTTGACTGAGTTGTGTTTCTTTCTTTAGGTTGTGAATATTAAATAAAAGTATAACAGATAGTGTATAAGAATGTAAGAAAAGGTATGAAGAAGAAGATCTTGCAGTTGCCTCATTAATTGGGTTCCTAGGTTTGTGAAACTAACATTATGCCACTTATACATACATTAATTCTTTCTCTATCAAATGTACATGTGCCTATATTTGTGTGTGCTTATGTAAGAGTGTGATTATTATATGTATTATTTTATTTGTATACTTAGGTTCTGTAATTGTTTTTTTCAGTAAAATAAAGTCGAACATTGGAACCTTCCTTAACTTTTCGGCTACTTCAATAACAAATGGTTTTAAACTAAAAACGAAGAGGTTATTATCTAGAATTGTGTCAAATATTTTTAAGTCCAAGATAAATTCAACATTGATGGTAGTTAATTGTAGTAAATATTTCTTCCATCAATATATTAGAGAAACAAACTTTTAACTAATCGGTTAGAGTACAATCACTGAAATAAATAATAATAAAGAGTTTTTTAGGAATCTATAATATCTATACTTCTCTAGCATATCTAAGAGAAGTATATTATGGTAGCATATTATCCTACTTTCAAATGTAATATGTATATATTTATAAGCAAAAAACTGTATGTTCACCTAATTTCCAAATACTGCAATCAAGATGTCCTCTCCGTGCTTATCAAAAAGTGGAAGGAAATGTAACAAGTACTACATAGAAATTATTATAGGTGTTGAAAAGTTATGAGGAATCGAAACTCTAAACCCAAATGCTCGTATTTCAAGGACTCGATTCCTTAAGACAAATCGGAAAAGGGAAGTTTCGAATAACTGTAGTTTATTCAAGGAGGAACTAAATTAAAGGAATCTCTGGACTTATAATAAACATATACCCGTTAAAATGTATGAGCAAACTGTACCAGTTTTGCCACACTCTCATTGTAGGGGAATAGTCACTCCCCCCCCCTCCATCCCGTTCACTCTTGGTGCAGTCCAAAAGCGGTTACCGCAAAGACATCTGCCCCAGGCATCGGCGGGTCCATTGCGTAACCGCAGCGTCGCCTAATTTGGTGCAATGAAAGACCTTAAAGGTCAAAATGAAAGATCTCCCCCAGGAGAGTGAGATCCAGTTTCACGTCAAATAAGAAATTGGAGACGGGTTTCTCCCAATCTCGAAGGCTAACGAGGAGTCGATGTTTGACTTCATGGGAAAAACCGTTGGCCAAAAGAACTCTCCTGGGGCCGTCCTCAAGCTCCTTCCCCCCTTACCACTCTCCCAGTGGGGTGACGAGGTATAAATGAGGAACTCTGAGGAAAATCGAGGTAGTATACGTCAGTCTGTAGGTGACGAAGTCTTCAAATCAAACCGAACTACCAAGACTGGAGAGGTAGTTTACTTGGCTCGCCAGACCAAGAAGTACCCTGCAAGAGAGGCAGGGCTACCTACCTTAAGGGGCTAAGAAGAAGCTCATCCTCGAGCTAAGTCCCTGCGTATCAAACAAAACGTTAAGTTAACTTGGTTAAGTTCAACTTACACTCGCCAGAGAGATTCCTCATATCCTGGTGCACCTTAAACACCAGGGGTATTCCTCGTCCTTGAGGAATTAAGAAAAGAAGAAGGAAAAGGCTCTCCATCGAGCTCGTTATTCGGTGGCCACGCCGAACTCCTAAGTTTACTTAGCAAGAAACCAAGTTCAAATTATTCTCGCCAGAGAAATCCCCCTCCGTTATACTCGCCCTTGAAAAAGACTGGAAGTAAGAAGAAGCTCATCCTCGAGCTAGTTGCTTGGTGACCAAAGCGAACTTTAAGTAACTTATTCTCGCCAGAGAAACCCCCCTTCGTTATCCTTGCCCTTGAAGAAGACCCTCCCCCAGTTCAGTTCTAGTCCATAAGGTAATAAGTAACGAAGGAGAAAAGCTCCCCCTCGAGCTCGTTACTTGGTGGTCACACCACATTCTAAATTAACTTGATTTAAGAACCAAGTTCGACTCACTCTCTTTAGAGAGACCACGACTGCCTAAGTGTTGCATAAAGCACAGTATTGGTTCTCGTCCTTAAAGAAACCCCCCCCCCCTTCAGGAAGAACGTGTGGACCCTCCCAGCTGCCACCCTCGCCAAAACAACCGTGTGATCTCGCTCATCTACATCTGGCCGGCGGCACGCGTCGAGAGTCAATAACATTCTTGAGGCCTTTTAAACTCAAGATGAGTCCGTAAGCCTAATTCTTATATTATTGTTGTGTGTAGAGAAAACGTTTACCAACTTTTGTGGGTAAACTAATTTGATTAATTCTTATTTAGGATAATATTCAGAGTGTTGCTCTAGTTAATGTATAAATGTTATGTATTCAATTGATAAAGGTAAAATATAAGTTTATTTCGGGATTAATGTTCGTTTCTCTTATATATCCTTCCGTGTTTCGTAACGGCTCAGTTCGTTAAGATATTCTTATAATATCAATATAATAGTCACTCTTAGCACTCTTAGAATAGAACAAAAAGGGGGGCAATTATACGACACTCATAATTAATTCGAGTCAATGCGATTTAGGTTCAATAAACTTACTATGGCAACGCACTTTTTACCCAACATTGCATTCTTCTTCTTTCTGTTCCCATTTTTTTCTACTCTTTCTCTTTAGTTATTCTCTTAACTCCAGAAATATGCTTCCACTACATAACTTTCCCTCTTTTACCATAAAGAGTAATCACATTGTGTCCAAAAGTTGAAAAGAAATGACAGTTTCAGTCACTGCTCAACATTTCTCCATTCCAAAATGATAGTTTCGTTGTCTCATGTCAAAAACCGTCTTTCTTGACTTTCATTCATGAGAAGAGCAAAATAGTCATAATGCTACAGCCTAGGCAGAAATGTCCATATGAGGTTCCAAAAAGGCTTTTTATAAGTTAAAAAGTTTTTAAAGAAGCAAATAATTGCCTTACTTTGTATAATTTATTATTAAAGGGAGATTAGATATCTATTTTTTCCATTAAACACACTTCTTCATGTGCACTAGCTTTTGAATTAAGAATTTCGCTAAAATATAATTTATGTTTACCAATTTTTACGGTACCATGGCCTCATCTATGGTCTCAATAGCGTTATTGCTATAAAACAATGTATAATATTATGTAGTGGAAAGCAATTAACAAAACCTATGTTAGGTTAAGTTAGGTATTCTGAGTTTATGAAAGATGTTAAAGTTGTTTTCCTTTAAATATAAAAAATAGGTTTATTGTGTTATTTTTTAGATAACGCATTTTTTGCTAATAAACTTACAAGTAATTGTGATCTTAATGTAGATCCCAAAATATTGTAGATAGAGAAAAGTTGGTAGATCACGTAATGGGAATGAAAGAAAGCTGGTAAGTATAGTATTGGAAAAGATGTTTATAAAAAATATCCATTGTAAAATTCATTAATATATTTAGGAGTAACTTGAATGAATACAAACTAAAATATTTTAATTTCGAATAGTTAGCTAAGAAAGTGTTTATTCTCCCCTTACTGTAATAAAAAGTGTTCACCAGGAAAAATTTCTAATCTAAACTAAGATAAGCGAAATGATAATTCAAAAACTATTTGGATTAAAACGCCAAAAACATTTAATTTGCTCGATGTCTTATCACTAACTTTAAAATAGATTAAAAACACACTGAGTTATGTGAAACGATATATTCAGTGCAATAATATAAAATAATAATTTCCGTTGAACTTTATAATTAACCCCATTTAACTTATTGCAAAAATATCTTTCCCTTAAGTATCTTGGCATCTCGGTCTTCATATTCTTAGAAAATTTAGTGTCAGCCGAGCAGTGGCTCCTAAATATTCCAGAACATTTTATAACCCACAATCAAAGAATAAAATGCATGAAAGTATATTTAGCACCAAACAAATTAATAAATATACGTATTATATCTAAAGTTTAGGCGTTTAGAACTAATTATGTTTTCATACTTTCCATCTCATGCACTAACTTTCATTGATATTTTATGAAATAAAATCGTTTGATGTCGTATTTTTTAATAATGCGATCACTTCTGCTCAAGTACCAAACATAAAATATTAAAGACAATATTTCATTTTCTTTTAAGCAAAAATTATTCCACTTCGTATATATTTATAAAATCCTCGCGCTTTGGGAATCCAAAGCAATAACTTTTCAATTTCTGCTCTGTTTTTTACTACACTCTTTCTCGGGACGTTTTAGGCAGTGCTTTGTAATCAATGACCTCAACTCAAAAGACCAACCGCCGTTTTCATTAAGTAATATCTTTCGCTCTTGAAAAATCTCAGCTTCTTAACATCGGTGAAAGAAAGATAAAAAATTGTTGCAACTCATGCATTAAATTATCTATCTTTTTTCAATTTAATGAGAAAAAGCGCCGTATGAAAAAGATGTATTAAGAAAAGGGAGAAACTATAAAGAATATTGAACAAATAAAGTGTTAGCCTAGTCAAAAAGCATTACCAATAGATTTAATAAAATAATTATGAAAATTCAGCCATCCATGGAGATGAGCCTATCAGCAATATAGGTAAATAATTATAAGGTATAGAACCAGAACGAAGGTACCAATAAGGTTATGGCGTCTTGCGTGTTTGGAAAATAGGCGGAAAACGAACTAATTTCTTATTTATGCAAATGCTCGGGAAACTGAACATGGACTAAAGATTTTGAGATAAAAAATAGTAATATTCTCTTTAAGTATTTGAGGCTGACCAAATTTTACCATTCGGGCTTCTCTTAGGAGGGATCTTCGTCAGAAGATAGAGGAGTGTTGTGTATTTGTGCATGTTGCTTGAGAAAGAAGGAGGAGAGAGGAAGAGCAAAAATTATATGTAATCGTTGCCCAACAATTTATATATGAGGAAAGATAATTTCTGGAAACAGGATTGGCAATAAGTCCAGAGATAGTTTAGGAAAACACATCTATAATGATTTATTGTCTAAGGGGTTAGCGTTAATAAATAAACAAAATAAAATAGTTCATTTGCAGTCATGTGATCGACAATACTGTGATTTGGGAGGAATATGTTTGACCGAAGGGATACAGGGAAATCTTTTTTATCAGTCAGATGATTTGTGTTTAGAGAAAACCTGTGTATTAAGGTTTATTTGCATGATCATGTAAATGAATTATGTATCCAAGAGATAGAATTACTTAACTTTTCAAATATCATATCTTTTTATATTTTTAATATGTTACATCATTGAATAATGAATGCATTTTAAATTTCAAAAATTCATGAAATAACATAAGAGTATTAATAATTAGGGACATTATATTCAAATTAATGACATAATTCAATAGGAGTTATACAATTGAGTAAAAAAAATCTATAATTATGATTGTACATTTCCATCGGAAATTGATATTGATAAATGAGTAATGGGTTTGAAATAAAATGGTTAATAGTATAAATTGAAAATATATGTGCATAATAAAAATCTGAAATAGCTCAAGTGAGAGTTACATGATCCAATGAAATTAAATTCACTTTGAAAATAACTCGTCGGCTAAAAATATTGGATGAGTATAAAACTAAATTCACATTAGTTTCTTGTGAACTAAATGTGTAAAAATGCCTAATTTAATACATCGAATATCAATAATGATTAAAAATAGCTTTACAGGATAATGAAATCAACTATTAAAAGGGTGCATGATAATTAAGATTGTATTGTTCATTTATTTAAATCATTTCAGTGTGTGTTTAATTATTAATCAAATTGTTATGAATAAAATACACATTATGATGGAATGGAGGTATCTACAAACGAAACTTTATACTCGCTTGTGGTTGCAAATTAATTGTCTCACCCACCAATACATCACAATAATTTAAACTTACAGGGATTGGGCAAGACAAGAAGAAAATAATAACTGGTGAAGGAAGTTAGTTGGCTAATTCTGGAGAAGTCACTTTGTGTTGGGTGATATGAAGCAAAAAGTGTAGTTTATTAATAATATTCCATGTATTGTAGCGACTTAGACCTTTGAGAAGGGAGTGTCATGGGCTAGTGCTGGAGAATTTGAGGTAAAATTTGTGGTAGAATTTGTGGCGTAATCAAAATATGCCAGTTTGTGCTTGCAGATGTCTATATTTAATAGCCCTGTGGGTCTTTGGAGAGTATATAAATGTTGGTTTCTCTAAAATATTATATGTTCCCTTGATATTGTTTCAAAGAACTTGGGCTAGTATGTCCTTTTAAAAAAAATGAGGGCATGTGTCAGACTTCTTTTAAAGAACAGCATCCTGTTTGAAAAGGGGCTGGGCAATAATTTTAAAAAATAGCGCTAATCAAACGTTACCATCTTATAGCATAAATCAACGAAATTGTCCTTATCCTAATGTAAGGCTAGATTGCATGCATAAGTTGCAAAAGCAACCAAAACTAAAACAAATAGAAGGCAAATAAACTACCAAATACAAAAACAAAACAAAAGAAGAAACAAATAGGAAGAAGAAAGTAATGTCCAGTTTGGGTGGAGGTTTACCTCATCCGGCGCAAGAACATGCGCCCCAAACCAAACAGAGCGAAAAATGGAGGAGACTGGTTTATTCTAAAAGGTCAGATAGTCCACAAGTCTGTGTACACGAACTCGTCCCGATTGCAAATGACAAGCGTTAGCGACCCAACTCATTCTACTACCATAAACAGGTAACGTGCGAAAAGGTCACGCAGGGTGGGAAATAAATGTAGTGAACAGTCTGGAGTATAAGGCATTCGTCAGACTGGAGTACAGGGAATCGCTTCATTAAATAGTAGTGTGTACCAAGATTTTGCCCAATTTTATGACGACAGAAAGTGTCTTGAAGCCGTTGTGGTATTCAGGAATAGCTCCATTGAAACAGTCGATGGTGCAATATCATACAACTTGAAGTTCCCATGCGCCGTCTCCAATCTTCTCTTCCGTAATACCTGGATGGTCTCCCTTGAGTCTAAATTTGTAGTTTGTATAAGAAGAGCAAAACTTTGCTCTTTTGTGCCTTCATCGGGCCGCTCATTCCAAACAATTCCCACATGTCTAGGAACCCAGGAGAAGATAATTATAATTTACACCCTGCTCTTGGAATCACGGTCCTACGAACCTTCGTACCTAGAGAACCCAATGCCCCAAAATAACTGAGGGCACTTTGTGAGTCGAACCAGGCACGACACGTTATCTCCCGTACCAAGCATTGTATTGAAACCATCTGGGCCGTAAAGACAGAGGTAGCGATTGTTAGACTCTTCCTAACTCCGAACAGAGGCAATTCGCCATCAAACTCGACGCATTCATTGGATGTTGAGCTATCCTTGTACATTAGCACGGATTCAGCTTAATACAAAGTTTAGAAGCTTTGAGAGGAGAGGCTTGCCATCAAAGGTGGTCCCCTTCAGGTGGCATTCCTGGGCAGAACCATCAGGGAGGAAAGGCCTACTCCATATCGAAAAACACCGTCCCGTAGTGCTCTCTACGATTGGTGGCGTCGCAAACGGCAGTATACAGTCGGAGCAGATCATCCTACGTTGAGCGGAACCTGCGGAAGCCGCACTTTGCATAATAAAGGTGGCCTTTGCTGTCCATGAAAAAGGTGAATCTAACATTTAACAATTTCTATATCAACTTACACTCGCAGCTTCGAAGGAACCAGCCAGGATGATTCTGGTTATATCCCCACTTTGCAGATATTGATAAACAAAGCTAACCGAAAGCCATACTTGGGGCATCCTCAATGGCTTGGATGGTCATCACTGGCTGGATTGAGGTTCTTCTCTGTCCCATAGTTCTCGAAGTGGTCCAGCCAGTCCTGTATTCTGCTCTTGGAGGGGGCTTTTTTGCATTTGAACTGATGCACGAAAGTGTCCTGCTCTTTCCTTAACAAGCCTGTCTCGTAGTAATGGTTAACGCCGTAAATTCTTTGCTGAAGCTCCCAGTGAGATCTAGTTGTTTTCACAGGCATTACTTCTGTCATGTCCTGCAAAATAAGTATGATGAGTGAATGAATGAAGGATATATCGCACAAGGTGTGTGCAGGCCCGTTTTAGGAGGGTGACACTCATTAAAATAATTAAGCAGCTAATCAAGTAGCAAAATTTTTATCTTAGTCAAGATTTTAAATAACGGGCGATTGTATATCTCACTAATGTGGTTTGCTCGGTCCGTCCATCCTTCGGTCACCATTTTGCTTTATTATATGTAATAACATTGTAACTATTCAGCCGATTTTAACGAAATTTGTAACCCTTATATTGTTTTATATTCTCTTCCGTATTATATAATTGCTAAGATTCTTCCTTGGTTAGTCCAGGACTTATTGAAAGTTTTGAAGGTTGAAAGGTCATAAATCAGAATAAGTGAGAGCAGGCGAGTTTGGCCATCGGACATCGTTTTTATATCTAGAAGATTACTTATTAGTTTCGTGATGTAGTTGTGCCGGATTGGGTAAGAGCAACGATTCACAACTCATTTATCTCTACCATTATAGTTTACAGTTTCTAGCCTAGGACCTGGAAGTTTAGTACTAAGGTTGTATTAGCTCAATTGTGCTTATTTTAGCTTCACTTTATAAAAATAAATAAATATATATATTTATACATATATCATATCGCTAGAAACTTTAAATTAAATCCAAGGTGAACATCTTTCAGGTTTACATGCCAAACTTTGGGGAGGTAAATTAATTAAGATTAGTCAAAAGTTTCTCAATTAATTAAAGTGCTGATTACTTCAATGCACACAGCGATGAATTGCCAAATTCTAAGTTCTCGAAATTTTTGCCAAAGTCGGGATATATATTATGAAAGTTTATAAGGGATATATTTTACACCGAGATAAATCTCTGCTACGAAATATATTATTTTCATAGGATCTTTATCAATATAATTCTTTCGCTAGTTTTATCATTTCGAAGAGTTTATTCTGGAATGATCCAGGGCTTTCACGGGTCAAGCCTGTCCAATAACAATACGCCTTCTTCTAGACTGATATAGCTGTGCAGAATATGATTTTTCATAAAATATCTGAAATAATACTACCATTCCTTTTTAGGTGGTTTGTCCTCTACGGGTTCAGATACAGTTTGAGATTTTCTTTCATAACCCACGCAGACAATGATAACGGCTAAAGCTATTTTTCTCTAAAAGAAAACTATTTTCTATTCCTAAACCACTACTCTCTTCGTTGGCCTCATTATTCATCATTTAAACCTTCATCAAAGGTATATACCCTCGTGTAAAGAATACCCAGTTTCGCGTATCTAGACTTCAAATTCACAAATATAACAACCATTTTCTTAAATAATTTATCAAATCTGAATAGCTTGGAAAGTAAGGGTTTAATTGAAGATTATTTACTTATTATCAAAAAGATCCCTATTTAAATTGAGGTTGTTTACTTTTTAAGGATAAAATTATTTTTCCATGTTTTCAAAGCTCTTAACTAATTATTCTTTGTATTTATTATTTGTCAGTAGAATAAAATTCACTTGTATTCATATATAGGTCATCTATGAATCTATCTAACAATTTACCTATTACTATATTTAATAGAAAAATAAAAGAGAAATAATGATTTAAAATTTTTCTGTAAGGTTGCAAAATTGCAAATTCTGTCTAGATCTATTTTTTCTACATCCACGTAGATGAAAAGAGTTTTTTTATGTAGATGCGTTATAGATTTACAAAGGACTGAAGACCTTAGGAATAAACGTGGATAACTCAAGAATTTACTTAAAGTGTGAAAGTTATTGGTGAATGAGAGTTAAAATAAATTTCTGTCAAAATGATTTATAGTGAATCGTTTATAACTTTAAAAACGACTATATGTTGGCCGCATATATAGAGAAAATTCGACTAAAAGTAAATCGAGGTGCCTTGAAGTTGTTCGTACAATATTTATTTTTAAGTTTAGGAGTTAATTTAGTCTCATTATCCTGAATGCTTTTCAAAAATGAAATGCGTTCGAAAATATGGAGGCCAGAATATCACAGCATACCTATATGACCTACGACAAGTATCAAATATAAAGGAAGAATAAAATCTTTGTTTGCATACCAGAAATCTTGCTATAATTTTCTAGAAAACGATTCTCTTCAAGTAAACCTATAGCGCATTATTTTTAAAATTGTAGATCACTCGAGATCAAGATCCATACTGCCTATTACACGTTGACGGTGTTTAAAATTTGACCAAACATATTGTAATTTCTGCATTTACATTGAATTACATATGCCATATTTCCAAATATTTGCTAATCAATGATTACAATGTATATTAAAACCTTTCACAGTGAATAAAGAGTGATGGATGTTATAACTAATTTCTGACCATCTTAAAATTTTTAGGTTTTAAATAATATATTTTATGGCAAGTTCGTTTTCTTTCTTTCTCTCTGCCTCTCTCTCTCTATATATATTATATATATTATATATAAATATATATATAAATATATATATATATATATATATATATATATATATATATATACATATATATATATATATATATATATATATATATATATATATATATATGTACATATATATAAAGCAAATTTCGTGAAAATACGAGGGGCGGTCAATAAGTCTTGCGAATCGGTAGGGCAAAACAGAGGAAGGAGGATGGCTGTTTGTGGGGGTGTTAGGACAAGTTATAACAAGTCAGAACCTCTAGCCGCACGCTCCTGCCTCGTATATTAAGGAAGCAGTAGCTGATCGCAGATCGTCAGTCACAAATCTCTCAACAATGGAGAAGGTTGAGCACCGCGAAGTGATAAAATATTTGACCAAGGAAAGCAAGAATGCAAAAGAGATCCATGAAAACATGGTTGCAGTGTACACCGCCACCACCTTTTCCTAGGCAACCATTCCTCGCTGGAATAGGGAGTTCCGCCATGGTCATGGGTCCCTTGAAGATAACCCCTGTTGAGGAAGCCCGTCAGATGTGACCAACGAACAATGTGGCGTGTGTAGAGAGGATGATTCTCAAAAATCGACGGGTGAAGGTCGAGTAACTTAAGCAAGAACTTTGAATATCACATGGAAGTGTTATCAACATCGTCCGCGACAATTTGGCCAGGACCCTGGTCTCTGCTAGTTGGGTACCTAGAAACCTCACGCCCCATGATCGACTTCAACGTCGTCAAAGTTCGGAGGAGCTATTGCTCCTGTACAACCAAGACCCAGGGGGATTCGAGGCACACATAGTGACATGTGATGAAACGAGGGTCCATCACTGGGATACCGAGACCAAGCTCAAAAGCATAGTTTGAAAGCACAGGGGCTCTCCGACTCCCATCAAGTTCTGGACCCAACCCTCAGCCGGGAAGATCATGGCCACCATCTTCTGGGATTCTGAGGGAGTTTTGATGGTGGACTATGCACCTCTTTGAAGGATTATCACAAACCATTATTACGCCGAGGAACTGGCTGGGTTGAAGAAGTGCATCCGTCAGAAGCGGCGCGGCAGGTTGACATGCGGTGCCCTGCTCCTCCACAACAATGCCCCTGTCCACAAGGCCAGAATTGCACAAGCTGACGTACGCGAGTGCGGATTCGATGAGCTCAACCATCCCCCTTACAGTCCAGATTTGGCTCCTAGCGACTACTTTTTATTCCGCCAGCTCAAGGCTGCACTGCGTGGCCCCTGGTTTGTGGACGATGAAAATGTCCAGCTCGCCGTCCGGGAGTGGATTGAACAGCAGTCGGGAGATTTCAGGTTGTCGGGAATTAGAAGCCCCAGGGAAAAGTGGCGCAAGTGCATTGAAGTCGAGGGTAGTTATATCGCCCCTCGTACATGTCAAATACTCACTAACAAGCGATGCACATTAAGAAGTATTTGCCTTGAGAATTCAAATATATATATATTCGTTGTATACTTTGACAAAACAACTATTTGCCCACCAAAACTTTAATACATTTCATTAAGCTACCCTTTCTTTAATAACTATCCATCTTCCTCAATAAGCTTTTCCGTTCACACGTGTCAGGTGCCTTCTTAATAAACTATAGCCAAAGTTTTATCTTTTTTTCATATGTCGCAATAATTTTACCAAAGTAATCGAGTATTTGTCCTAGACATGAATTCCTGGTTGAAATCTGTATTATAATCGAATGTAAAGGTATCCCATTTAGAATAATATTATTTCCCTCGCTTCCTAAGATATTACTTCAAGAGACAAAGCGAGCTGTTACTTCCCCCCCGCCCCATTTAGACCTCACTATTTTAGACTCGCCGCCAGGTGTCCGCGAAATTTACACCAAGGCATGACGCTGAAATTGAGGCTACCTCATGGCGGTCTCAATTCTACTTCACCCGCTCCTCGGGTCTGAAGATTACTCTGTAGGATTCGCCGTGAACCTCTTCTATGGCTCCCACCGCTGGTCGCCCGTCTGGCCCGCTGCCTTTGAGACTTCAACCCCCATTAGACGCTCAGGTTGTCACGACCGATAACGAAGGTTAGAGAAGGTCTCAATCTCTCTCCCTGTTTTGGAGAACGCCTGGTATATATGCACTATCACCAGGATTACAGAGATTTTGTTAGACGAGACTTCCCCGAACGGAGTTCAATTCATAGAAGCTTTCTCTCTCTCTCTCGATAAGTTGAGTGACGGTCGGGCGCCACGAAAGAACTAGATGTCACACCTGTATCTTTTGGTCAGGGAGAAGAGTCTCGTGAAGCAACGTGAACCTTTCTCATCCGCTTTCGGATCTAGGATTAGAGAAGCCGTCCTCACAAGTTCTCCTGGTGACCTGTTAAGGACAAGAAGCCCGTTAGCTCGCTCAAGCCGAGTGTGGAAAAGTCATCTCTCTCCCCCCCACCTTACGAAGTTTTTTCGGTGATCTCCTAAGGACAAGAGGCTTTCAACTGGCAAAACAGAGGTTCGAGAAAGTAGCCCCAACCTCTGCAGGTTTGTCGCTAACACCAGTGAGTAATCAAGGTCACCAAGAACTCCCCCAAGTTTGCTTCACCTTACTATCGAAGTTTAAAGGAACTAATTTACTCACTACCCTGAAATCTCCCATTAAAACTTTTCCCTAACCACGGTTATCTAATTGTATTCGGAACCTAATTATGTCTTATTTCTGTACCCATATATATACCATATTTATTGTTGTGCCTTTTATTTAGTGTGTATTAAAATCTATATTTTTGTCATTGTGTTTGTTATATTCCTTGATCACGCAGCTGCCACTGTCTATTCAAATCGCACTCTTAGAACGATAACAGCGGTCGCCTTGCTTGGCCTACCTTAGAGCCTGTGAGCTCAAATTCCCGTATACTTGACCATACTACGATATAAAGATATTTGTCGTCAGGCTTTGAGCCTTCCCCTCCTGATTTCTAAGCAGTAAGTTTAATTGATAGCAGTTGCATTACCAAGAAAACTTGAACATCAATATTTTAGGACAATTTTCTTTTGGATTAACGGGTAACAATCAATTTTAAGCCCCTTCTTGTGTGGTGTGTCTAAAGTTTTTCTAGTTCCTTAAAAAATTATGCTAGCTAAGCTGTAATACTAACCGTCTTCTTTTTGTGTCGTGAGTCAGATTCCTCGGTTACTTATTTATTTATTTTTTTTTGTGAGTTTGCCCGATTTTTAATAGGAACTTCGATAATTTTTGTCGTTAGTGAAATTTATATTAGTATTTAGGTACAGCTTCAATAGCTCTGGCAGCTTTTTCGTGTGTAAAGGCCGGAAGGAGCATATTTGGGATGTCTTCATTCGATCGCTTTCATAAGCAAGGGCAGATCTTAGGCTTATCTAGGAAAGTTTCAATCTCTTACGTCCAGGAAGTGGAACGTAACGAACGGGCGGAAAGCAAAGCAGAGAGAGAAGAAGAAGAAAGAAAATCACAGAAAGAATCAGAAGTCGGAGAAAGAAAAGCACAGAGAGAAGAAAATGAAAGAATTAGGCAGCATGAGAAAGAGATAAGCCGTGACCAAGTCGAGATAAACTCCGTAGGATCTCGAAATGAACAGTCTCAAGTACCCTCATTAAAACTCCCTGCATACAAGGATGGAGGAGATTTTTACTGTTATTTAACGCACTTCGACAAGATCTTATAAGTAAACAATTGGGACTTAGAATCAGATGGCGTCGCCCGGTTACTTCCACTCTTCAATTTTCGTCTTCGCGACATATTCATTTCGCTTCCCACCGAGGCCACCCTTGATTATTCAACCCTAAAGGCAGAAGTTCTTTCTGTTATTAACATGAATCCCTAATTTTATAGGGTTAGGTTATGCTCCGCGCGAATACAGCCAGGCCAAACCTACAGGCAATTTGGATTCACGCTTGGCGTAATTTCCATTTCTGGCTGGATTCCGCCTAAGTTTTAAATGATTATGAGTCGATAGTTGACTTAATTCTAAGGGATCAACGGATGTCAACCCTTTCCCGCGAACCAAGGACCTTCATAGCGAAAAGAAGAGCATCCACTTTCACGGAGTGTGTGGAAGAAGCCGAACTTCACTCTTCCAGGCACGACTTCTACCCCAAGCAGGTCAAGAAAAATCATTCCCCCTCCCCCAAACACAAGTTTAGGTTTAACCCAAGTCAAACCGAGGGCAACAACGACTTCGTAAAGGTGCAGGCGCTGAGCAAGTACGGGCCTTACTTGCCATGAGAGAAAAAAGGACGTGAAGTCCCCTTTACTCCCCTCCACACCTAACAACTACCCCCGTAGACCAATTGTATGCTTTACGTGTGGCACCTCTGAGCACTTAAGTTACAATTGCCCCTAAAATTCTCAAGTGAGGACCTCGTCGAGTCACCAAGTCCACCAAATCTCTGCTGCCTTCTCGCTTTATCCGCCATGCGCATTGCCAGCGGTCCCAGCCCCCTCTACCCCAGATCAACAAGTAAATTTCCTGTTTAATAAAGGGCCCGGGTGGGCTCCAGTTTGAAAATGGTGCAGTAAATGGGTTAAAGTGCCACCTATCATTATAGATACAGGTTCCACCTGTAAATTCGTTTCCGACAAAGTTCTCCTTTCCCGTAAGTCCCCAGCATAACAGGTTTGCGTTGGTACACGACTTCCTAGGTCGTGCTATCAGGTTCTCATTGGTACAGTGCCATATTGAGTTCCAGAACTTCACCGGATGGGCCGAGGTAGTAGCGGCCCCAATGAAATTCTGCTCCGTCCTCTTTGGAGAGAGCACGCAGCTCTTACAAGACCCAATTTCTCAGCAACTCGCTCCCAGGGCCCAGGCCGAGAAGGATGAATCGCTTCCGGTACCCCTATCGACCTCGCCACGAATGTTCAATGTGTTGAGGGGCAGAAGAATTGACCCCATTACAACCCTTGTGGGAAAAAGAAAAGAAGAAGGATAGTGAAACGGTGCGAGGCGATTGGAAGATCGAATACACCGTGAATGATGAGTTATTATAGCGTTCTTCTGCTGAGCCGGAGAGCCCCCCAACCAACGCGTTAAATGTGCCAAGAATAAATATCGAACCCATTCTAAAGATGGCTCATGATGTCCTAATGGCCGGAAAGCTTGGCGATTACAAAACGGCACAGCGAGTTTTTAAATATTTCTTTTAGCCAGGAGCGGCAAAAGAAATTATCGAAGTCTGCAAGTCCTTTCAGGTCACCTCCAAAGGGCGTGTAGCCCTAGCCCCCTTTGAAAAGACCCTGAGAGCGCCTGAGCCCTTCTCCCTGGTCTCAATCGGCCTAATAGACCCAATTCGTTTTCCCAAAAGCGAGGGACACATCTATCCCGTAAACCCGTGTGTCTGGTCTAAACGGTGCGCGTAAAAGCAGACGATAAGTATCCCCTGCCGTCTCTTCTTTCCCCCAAGCTGAGCCTCACTCTGACTTAAACCTAAGCCCCAATCTCACCCCTATAGAGAGGGCTCAATTCCTTGCCTTATTAAAAAGCTTTTCCGTGTCATTATATCGTCAATTTGGGCCGAATTTTGCTGCCATAGCCGCGCCCCTCAACGACATGCTTAAGAGAACGGCCCCGTCCTAGTCAATTTGACCCCTTCAGAGGAAGATCGCTTTCAAGAGTTAAAGAACAAGCTATTCACTGCCCCTATCTTAAGATTAGCAAATCCTAATAAAACATTCGGTGTTCGTACTGATGCCTCCCAGGATGGCCTAGGTTGTGCTCTAGTCCAATATGATTAATATGGAGTGGGATATCCTGTAGGATACGCTTGCAAGAAGCTGTCTGATAGCGAAAAGGCGTATGCCATCAAAGAGCTTGAAGCGTTAGCTGTAGTGTGGTCTGTTCGTAACTTTAGGATGCATGGTAAAGGCACCGACAACTACCTAGCTGATAGCCTGAGTAAGAATCCTAGGGAAGACCCCCTCCGACAATCTGTGTGTATAGTAAAGTTTGCGTTTGATTCATCTTTGTAAATACTATTATTCTTTTTTTGTTTTGATTTGTTGATGTTGGGTGTGCGTATGTATAGATTAGTTTATCTTTGTGGACATTTTTTCGCTCCAAAGGGTCATGCGATGTAAAAAATGTCTGTGGATAGGGAAAAGTGTAGAGGTATCTCCTTAGAATAATATTATTTATCCACCTCCTACGATATTACTTCGGGAGAGAAAGCGAGTCGTTACCCCTCCCCTCCCCCATTTCGACCTCACCCTTTTTTGACTCGCCGCCAGGTCTCCGCGAAATTTACCCCTTGGCATGACGGTGAAATTTGGGCTACCACCCGGCTGTCTTAAGCTTCTTCCTCCTTCCTTGGGTCAGGAGATTACTTAGTAGGATTCGCCGTGAACCGCTTTTATAGCTCTTGTCGCTGGTTGCCTGTCTGGTCCGCTGATCCCTGCCTTTGACACTTCACCCCCCTTTAGACGCTCAGGTTATCACGACCGATAACGAAGGTTAGAGAAGGTCTCAATCTCTCTCCCTGTTTTGAAGAACTCCTGGTATATATGCACTCTCTCCAAGATTACAGAGAGATTTTGTTAGACGAGACTTCCCCGTACGGAGTTCAATTCATAGAAGCTCTCTCTCGAGAGAAATTAAGTGACGGTTGCAAGCCACGCAAGAGCTGGAGTTCACACCCGTATCTTGGGCTCAGGGAGAAGAGTCTCGTGAGGCAACGTCAGCCTTTCTTATCTGCCTTTGCATCCCGGATTGGAGAAGCCGTTCTCTCAAGTTCTTTGGGTCCTACAAAAGGGTTTTATTTATCAACTATTTCTTTGTGGATTCTAAAAATTTCATTAAATATCCTTTTATGATCATGATACACTAATGGGTTTAGTAGAGGGTATCAGAAATATGTTTGTGCAAGGAAGTAAATTTTTGAAACGAAGCATAGGAAGGCTAGGCCACCATGCACTTCCAAAAGAAACGTAGGGAGCCTAGGTAGCCTAAGTCACCTTGCGATTCTTCAAGCGAAGACTAGGCCATTTTACAGTGGTTTTACAGCCACGCTGTGGTGTGGTCTTGTCATTATTGCTTACCAAACAAATCAAAACGTTTCTGTGTAAATGTTTACTTCCATAGAACCTTTTTAATCATGCAGTTAACAAAGGATCAACGCGTAGTTTTAGTCCCAATTTTATTAAGACTGGCAGTATTAAACAAGTACAAGATTCATTTGAACAACTTTTACCAGGTAGGCGCCCAACAAGAGGGCCAACTATTTGGAAAATGTTCGCAAATACCAACATGAAGGAACATGCTTAAATCTAAATAAAGTCGTTTGGGTCGTATGAGAACTATACGAACAACAGAAAATATCGAAAATGTTCAGAGCTCACTTGTTTAAAATCCACATGCATCATTCAGAAAAAAATGGGTTACCATTGTCAAAGTCATCATTTAACCGCATTATTAAACATGACTTAAAATGGCATTCCCATAAGATGCATTCAAGACACCAGCTTCTTGAAACTGATTTTCCTCGTCGTAGACAATTAGTCGAATAACTTCTCTATTAACTATCTGCTTGTTTCTTGGAAACATTGTGATAGGTAACGAGGCAGCCTTTTTTTCTGAATGGAAAAGTAAATAGCCATAACATTCGGCAATATGCACTGCTAAACCACCCCCCAGCATTCAATTTTGAGACACGTATTTGTCAGCAGTAAGTGTCTCTGTGGATCGGAATATGCGGAAATGGCTATCTTGTCTGCCCATTGTTTTACGAGAATAACTTGATTGGTGCTGCCTACTTGAACATGATCAAAGAAAAGATCTTCCCGGAACTCCAACAGATATACGGCAATCAATTCAATAGAATTTGGTGGATTCAGGACGGCGCACCAGCACATAGACAGCTTGCTTTAAGAAAAAAACTAAGAGAAGCGTTTGACAACCGCATTGTCATGCTAAATCATGCAATTAAATGGCCCCCAAGATCCCTTGACTGAAAACTTGCGATTATATCTTATGGGGATATCTAAAGAATAAATTGTATCCTACTCCACCACAAATCATCAACCAGTTAAGAGATAGTATCACACATGAAGTCAATAGACTTACGGAAAATCACAAGTTAATCAAAAAGTTGTTCAATCAATGCGATCAAAGGCGCAACTGTGCTTGAAAAGAAATGGAGGACAGGTGGAAGGAAACGGTGCTTGGAAAAATAAAAAATAAATTTATATTACACATATGAAGCGGTGTTTTTGTCAAAAGTGGATTTAAATATATTTGTTGATGTTAAACAACGAAGTTTTATTATTTTACTTCCTTGCGCAAACATAATTTTGATAGTCTCCCCTAAACCTATTAGTGTATCAATATCGTAAAAGGGAATTTAATGAAATTTCCAGAATTGACAGAAACATAGTTGATAAATTTGTTTTGTTTTGTAGGACTCAAAAATCTTTAATAAGTTTTGAGTTATACTAATTCAAAGTACGGTTAACTTTTTTCTGGGACACCTTGTATATTAATATACAAAATGAATACAACTAAAACAAACAAAACACAGGTCGGGGGCAAAGGCAATAGTGTACAAATCATCTGCACTGTATTAAAATCTTTTGCCGATACAGAAATACATTCACATTAATGATCTTTATTTAATTTAATGATAATTACTATCCAAACTGAACAAAGGCTAATAGTCACCTAATTAAACTGACATGTAATCAAATGTATTCGTCACAAAAGTCGGTAGGACATAATCACAGAATGCTAGAAAGCAAAAACTTGAAGCGAACTTTTAAACCATTTTTTCGAATTTAATTAATATAATCATTCTGATCAAGTCACAAAAAATAAATTAAACTTTGTTAACATACGTAATGTGAGAACAAGAACATTAATGTTCTTAATAGAATGTTAAAAAAGTGAGAGACATTAAGCACTATTAGCAAAATTTGGTTTCAAAAAGATGAAACTAGATAAAAAATACGAGGGGCGGTCCATAAGTTTTTTTAAATTGGTAGGTAAAAACAGAGGAAGGGGGATGGTTGTTTGTTGGGGTGTTAGGACAAGTTATGACAATTAGGACCTGCAGCTGCACGCTCCTGCCTCGTCTATTTAAGAAGCAGTAGCTGATCGCAGATCGTCAGTCACAAATTTTTGAACAATGGAGAAGGTTGAGCACCGCGCAGTCATCAAATTTTGACCAAGGAAAGCAAGAATGCAAAAGAGATCCATGAACTCATGGTTGCAGTGTACACCGACACCACCCCTTCCTATGCAACCATTGCTCGCTGGAATATCGAGTTCCGCCATGGTCGTGAGTCCCTTGAAGATGACCCGCGACCAGGACGCCCATCTGCCGTGACCACTGAGGACAATGTGGGCCATGTGGAGAGGATAATCCTCGAAATCCCCGAGTAAAGGTCGAAGAAATCGAGCGAGAATCTGGAATATCACTTCTAAGTGTTATTAACATCATCCACGACAATTTGGCCATGCCTAAGGTCTCTGCCCTTTGGGTCCCTAGAAACCTCACCCCCCATGATCGACTTCAACGTCGTCAAAGTCCACAAGGCCAGAGTTGCATAAGCTACCCTGTGCAAGTGTGGATTCAAGGAGCTCAACCATACCACCTACATTCCAGATCTGGCCCCAAGCAACTACTTTTTATTCCGCCAGCTCAAGGCTGCACAGCGTGGTTGCCGGTTTACGGACGATGAAAATGTCCAGCTCGCCGTCCAGGAGTAGATTGAACAGCAGTCGGAAGATTTCTGGTTGTCAGGAATTCGAAGACTCAGAGACAAGTGGTGCAAGTGCATTGAAGTCGAGGGTAGTTATATTGAAAAATAATAAAATACTTTTCCTCATATCTCGTTTTCTTATATCTGAATTGAAAAAACTTATTGACCACTCGTCGTCTTGTGATATTAGTAAATTTTTTTTTTATCTTTGTAAGCAAGCAAACTAGTTTAATCACATTATAAAGAATATATTAATAGACAAAAATTATAGTCATTCCAAACTAGCCCTTATTAAATTTCAATTTAACTCTGCGAATTTGGGTTGAATACTTGTGCCATAAATACTTTTATCGTTTATTTATTTACTTTTACTTGTTCTTTAGTGATAAAAACAGATTTTATATTATCAAGATTAATCAATTTTGCTGAGGATTTTTTAAGGTTTTAGTGATGCCACTATTAGTGAAAGGTTGCATGTTTGAATCTTGAATAAGATCAAAAATTGATTTTAGGGGTAAATTTATATTTTTGCATTATGATTATCTAAAATTTTCTGTTTGAACATATAAAAAGTAAATAAATTTGAATTTGAATATCACAACACCATTTAATTATCTGTGCGACTTTTTTTAATAAATGTGAACAAAACACCAAAGGAGTTATTGGCTAAGGCAACATCATCGCCACATAATAAACAATATAGACTTAAGAAAGCTTATGAAAGAAAATGGGAGAAGGTTTCATTAGTACATATAATATTCTCCTTAGCGTTTTTCCGTGTTCTCTTACCAATTTTCAATTTCTTCAGGCCTTTAAATACATCTAAATATTACGCGTCATGTGATTTTCAATTATTACAAACAAAAAAGCCCGTGCTCCTTCACTGAAAACAAACCTACACTTCCTTATTCAAAATGCTTCTTGAATCAACCTTTTGGAGGGTTGAGGATCGTAGCTCTAGCGATGAGCGTTGTGGTCATATAAGCAATGAGCGCTTGATTACACAGGTTCGAATCCAACTTCTTTATTTATTTTCATATAACGGTTAAAATAGTTTGCCCTATCTTTCCGTTCTCTAATTCTCCCATTTTAATTCTTATGCTTTCATTGGTACATGTAATATTCTTCTTAGCGTTTTTCCGGGTTGTGTTACCAAATTTTCATGTGATTTTCAATTATATATATATATATATATATATATATATATATATATATATATATATATATATATATATATATATATGTATATATATATATATATATATATATATATATATATATATATATATTTATATATATATATATATATATGTATATATATATATATATATATATATATATATATATATATATATATATATATATATATATATATAGGTAGGCTTTAATTCCTACTGAAAGTGCGAAAGCTGGTTAGAAGCGGGTTGTGCCGTAGCCTGGATTCTCATTATAAAAGTCCAACTTGTTACTGGGGGGAGGTTTGTGATTGTTGAATTCTAAGAGTGCAAAATACAGGTTAAATAAATTAGACGAAGGGATGGCTAACTAAAGTCTTGCTAATGGTACATCAAAAAGGACGAGCCACAAATATACACACGTACAAAAAATAAACTTTACTTTACACAAATATAATAATTAGCAATAGTTAACAGGCAAAATTAAGGATTAAATATTAAACTCTGACGTTAAGCGTCTAGATTTATGATGACTCAATAGGAGTATCAATCACTGTTAATTAAATAAGTAATTTAGGAATAGAGGGACACTGGGTTTACAGGTTACCATTAATTGTGATGGATTGGAGAGACGACTACTCAGGTCAAGACGGGGTGGTTAGGGTGGCGTTAACACGAGTTCCCGGGGAGAGGAAGCATAAGACGACGGGTTCGGTCCTGCTGACTGCAGTTCCGGTTCGTTCACTCCTAACTGGATGTGACACTAACAAATAGTAACTTCCAGTAACTATTTGAATGTTCCTTTTTTTTCTCAAGTTACGTTGAGCAACAGAGAGTATTCTTCTAGTCACAGACTCTGCGGGGCGGGATTTGCCTCAGGAACACTTTGAGACAGCTACCAAGTTGACTCGGCGGCGCGTTGGCAGTCGATACATTACGGCAACGACTCTCGTTCAACCTGAGCGTTACGCGTGACGCGAGTAGGTTTGGGACACTGTTGTAGAGGGATGAACGGCGATGTTATTTATACCGCGGATTGTGGGAAATCGAGAGAGAGATTCCATTCACGCCTTACGCTTATCGCAGCGCCTTCTGGACAATCTATATGGTATCATAAAGAAGGCAAATAGAATATAGGCTTCTCTGTGAGATAGGTCTTTTTTCGTCAGACTTCCTGTCGCGAGTTGGGGGAAGGGTGGGGGGGAGAGAGAGGAGACGAAGGTCAACTTAAACGACAAATTTCTTTCGTTCCCACGATTGTCTAGCGGCATGAGAGTATGTACGTTCCATACCCTCATATATATATATATATATATATATATATATATATATATATATATATATATATATATATATATATACATATATAAATATGCGTGTGTGTGTGTGTGTAATAATACAGATAGAATATATCCATTTCATGTCTTATAGAATATTGGGATTAATAATGACTTGGGCAGAACAGATATGATAAAGACACTGAAATAGATATACATATATATATATATATATATATATATATATATATATATATATATATATATATAAATCTTTCAGTAACGCGAAACAATAATGAAATGAATCCAGCAAACCGCAAGAAACAGAAAACAGGATAATTTTATTCGGAAATGTTATTTCCTAATTTGCAAATATCCCGCACAGGGGGGTGATTAGAACCATGCACACTAAGGCAGCGAACAACCGCTTTGATCTCAATTAAACCGTTCCTTATACCACTCGGCTACGCGGAAGACAAAAGGTCTTCTGTATAAACAAGCTTTTAAGGTACGCTTCAAAAGGTCGATCGGGACTATAAAAGAGAGAATAATTAATAAGGAATTTAATCTTTGGATTCATATATATATATTTATATATATATATATATATATATATATATATATATATATATATATATATATATATATATATATATATATATATATATATTATTGTTGGTTTCCTGAGCAGTAAAACAGGATTTTGAAAGAGATCCATTAAGCTCTAGGAATATTAATCTTTTACAATATTACGGTGACAAACTATATTTTTTATGCTAGTGTATAATGTTACGTTGCATTGACAAGATTTATAAAATTTATAATTTTTTAAGTTTCAATATACTTTAGGTTAGTAAAATGTCTTTTGTCTCTTATACTTAATGGTTCAAAGAGCATTTACAGGTTTTTATATGATTTGATTATATATTTTTGGTAGTTTTTTATCCGTTGTTCGGTTAATTTGCTGTTTTCCTTTAAAGTGTTATGTGATTCTTCCAATATTGTGGTGCTGTTTGTATCTAATATGCAGGTTCTTTCTTGTAAAACCAATTTAGGATATCTCAATGGCTTTACATTGATTTTTAGTTGTAGTTGAATTAATATATAAAATGATCTGTTTCAGATATAGCAGTGGTTAATAATAATATAAAGAAATTATATATATATATATATTCTTATCTTGCTTCTGTCTCAGGAGACAATGTAGATTGCGCCATCAAAGCCCTGGACGAAGTGAATGGAGTGAGTGAGCACAGAGCACTGGTCCGCATTCGGGGCACCTTTCTTGATTTGGAAGGTTTACTCCCTACACTTGGCCGTTGCATGAGTCGAGGACCTCCTCTGCCTGACTAGCCGTTGGCTGCTAGAGGCAGCTCCTCCGCCTAGCTTGATAGTGCAGTGTAAACACCATCTCCTCAAAGTGAGTAATAATTGCTTAGATGTTTTATCATTAGTCATATTCGCTCCTGGAAATTTTCTTTTATTTGGCTATTATCAAAATATCATTCTAGATTCCAAATTCACGAAATCTAAGTAAAATATTAAATATTTGGATTTATGTTTTATATACTAAAGACGTAGATATTATGATTTATGTTAACTTTCAATCGTAATATAGGCTCCCATAAGGGAGCGTGCCAATATCAAGTAGGTTATTTAATGAAAACATCATATTATTCCTCATTTTAAATAAGTTATTTAATATTTTTCATTGTAATTAATTCTGTTTCAGATAAATAACAAAAAAGGAATTTCATCGCGTCGGTCGGAAGAGCAATGATTAATCACCACCTCACTGCATCTCGCATGTCTGGGCGAAGTTTCTCATCCAATCCAATAAATCAATTTATCTAATATACTAATCTATCAGTTGTTTGTACCAATACATTAGTTTTTGATAAAAGGGCTAGTTTTTAGTTGCGTGCACGCGACTCTAAAGTTAGTATGGTGGGCGGTCGGATGGTAACGATTATAGTTTTCAATGAGATTTTTGGCAATAACATAGTAACTATTCGGCCGATTCTAACTGATTTGAAGATGTTTTAAATTTTCTTTCGAATGATGTAATTTTCAAGGTCCTTCGACTATAGTCCAGGAATTATTGAAAGTCATAAGATTATGTGGTCATAAGTTCAGAATAATTGAGAGACTGTAACTTAAATCTGTTGACCTTGTTTCTTGTAGATCAGGTCACTTGCTTTGTCTCAACTGAGGTGCGTCTCCCTTTTTCTTTGTCAATGAAGCTTCTAATTTCTATAGCAACTGCATCACAATGCTCCGTTCAATGTACTTTACCTGACGATTTTTAACTCATTTAATACTCTCAAAAAACCGTTAAATTCATGGGATCATCTAAAAATGGCTGGAAAGAGTCGACTGTAGTAATTTTTAATTTTTCTTTATCAAGTTCGCCATATTTGGCAAATATCCAAGGATAAAAGGTATAAAATGAAGATTTGGAGTATTTTTACCATTTTCTTGGTGTAGAAATTTTATTCTGATTCACTGAACAAGATATCATCCATTTAAAAGGGAATTCTTATTATAAAACCATTAAGATACTTTTTCATCGAAGGAAAATGTTCTCATTGAAGATGGTAAATATAATTCATTCTTACGGTGAGAATATTTTCCTATTAATATTCTCTCAAATCCTACGAAGATAATCATATTCACTATGGATGCATATATGGCTAAGAAATTCGAAAGATGAAGCTCATATGCGGCTGCGGGTTGATCGTAGGGTATCCTTTGCTGGGGCAAGGACGAAAACAATACAAAAAATGATTCAAAAGGATAGAGAATGGAAGATGGAGCGGTAGAGTTAAAGAGACAAATGATGATAGAAATGTCCCTTTTTTACCAATCAGACAAGTATGGATTAAATTAAATTATATAACTATTCTATAATATATTTCTTACACAATCGCCACTTAATGGATTTAAAAGTATTATTATTTAAATGCCTCCATATTCATAAAAGCATTCTTAAATCTTAAATATTAATGGAACGAAGAGAGCGGAAAAGATTAATATTTTAAGAAAAGTAAATAAAATGGTCAAATTTTTGGTACGAATTTATCCTTAATGAATTTCGACAAGTTAAATTGGGCAAATATTTTAGCAATGGTTAAAAGAAAAAATTCCGAATTATATTTTACTAAATATAAAGAATAAATAATAATGTAAAGACAAGCTGAAGTGTAGGATGGCTTATCTATCTTAAATAGCCTTAATTAGAAAAATAGTAACTTCAGTCTCATATTTATTGCGCTTCCATATGTTACTAAATGATAATAATAATTCTTTAGTATTTACATATGCCATCATTTTTATGGAGCTTTGATATTCTGATAAATTTATTCTAAAATCTTTTAATCTGAACCTTAAAATTTCTAAAATACATTTTATTTTTTTATACATGTAAAGTACTTTTGTATATTTTTCAAACAATAACGTAAGATCTTAAAAACCATTAAAATCAAGGAAATAAGTTAAAAAGAACAAATTAACTTTTCTGAAATTATTTAATGGTTCAGATCTTCGAAAGGCTAATCTAGGAAATTTAGTAAATTTGTTGTTTCAGTCCAAAAAAAGGATTCTACACCTATTTTCACATCTGAGCAAACAAATCATATATCCTTAAGATGTCTCAAGAAAATCAAAAACAATTAGCTAATTTCGATTATTCCCAAATTTCATCCATTGAAAATAAAGGTAAGGCAATAATTTACATAACATACGTTAGAAGCAAACTTACCTTTAGACATATTTTAACATAAAAATTAAAAAATAGATTATTTTCTATGCGATCGTATTTAAGAATGTTTTGAAATTAATCTATATATCAATAATAAGTCATAATCTAATTTTCTCTTGGGTAAAAAAATACCTATTTTATTTGTAACAAATTACTATTTCACCACTCACTTATTTCTTAAAAATCTTAGATGCATTATGGAATAGTCAAATGTTTTAAGGAAAATAAACTCCCGGGAAACTAAAAGCGACGCCGAGGATTCTCCGGAAAGTAAGCGCATCCACACTCTCCAAACTTTGTCGAGATACTGAGCCTATCCTTCTCCTTCGTGGGTTCTAAGCTTGGCTTTTAGAATTTTAACTCATTTCAGGAAGAGAAAGATTGTGATTTTCTCTTACTGTCAGATACACTCATTTATTTGCTTCCTTTAACGTTCCATTTTTTTTGTTTTTTTATAAAATATTAAAAATATATTTAGAAAAATATCAGTCTAGTTCTAGATAATAAAAAAACATGCAAAATCTTTTAACATATTTCGATGTGTTTCGTTAGTCAAGGAAAATACATTTGCTTTATTAACGTATAAAATATAATATCACACAGATAATATAACTTTTTATTCTAGTAAATGTTTCAGTGAGTGTTTCTTTCTATCTTCTCCTTAAAGATACACTTCAAAAATTACAATAATTAATTTTCTAAGCACGCTATTAATTTTATCTTACTATGGGAATACAGATAATGATTATCTTTAGTCCGTAATTAATAATTAGTATCTGAATGTAGGCATCCTAAGATTGACGATTTTCTACGCGTCTTTTATTTCCATCTTTAAACAATCTTGGTCATCAATTTTAAGTCCATTATCCACAAAATTATGTATTTGCCACATATCAATTCCATTAAAATTGCCACTATTTGTTCACCTCTTTTTGATTTATTGAGCACGAAGACACTAAACCCTTTATTTTCCCAATTAAAAAAAGTGATAAATTTTGCCTTTCAAATTAAAACGATTTAAAATAGAATCCACACTCGAATTTTTCACTCGGAACAAGATACCATCCTTTGATGTAAGAGGAAAGGAAGAAAGTGATTAATCATCTAATTCTTTGCCTTTTTCCCTTAAGACGAAAGATAGACAGTGATTAATCATTTAATTCTTTCCCCTTTCCCTTAAGATGAAAGGAAGATAGAGATGGAGAGTGATTAATCATCTAATTCTTTTCCCTTTTCCCTTAAAACGAAAGGAAGATAGAGATGGAGAGTGATTAATCATCTAATTCTTTCCCCTTTTCCCGTAAGTAATCGTTCCTAAAATTTGCGTTTAGAAAGAGTTCATTCCTTCCCGGGATAGGATCAGGATCAACCTTTGCGAACCATTTGTATTGGAAACTTGTTTTTTCTCAAGGATTTGTTATCTCTGTTGATTAAACATATTTGAAACTTTTCTAACTTAAGGATTTGGGATCTTTGTTGATTAAACATCTAAGATTCGTATTTACATCTATTTTTCGAAACAAGGTCTAAGTCGCGTGCTCTTAATTCTTCTGGCCTTCAAAACTTTCAACAAATCAGACCTATAGTTTGTTTTTATGATATTTTCCCAAATAACCTTGGGAGGAGCTTGGTTGTCATATCATATAAAGGAAAGTAGAAAATAGCATATAGGTTTTAAATTTCGTTAGAATCAGCTATTGCCAAGAAAATAATTGAAATGGTTACCACCCGAATGAACTACGGACCGACATAGTTTCTTATAGAATTGTTTACCATAAATAAAAAATTCACAACTGAATTTCAATAATGTTATGAAATATTCATTTGTGTCATCATAGGTGGATGCAAAGATCCACAACGCATTTCCACACTAATGTGAAAATCAAGTTAATGGGACCTAGTTTACTTTATCCGATTTTGCATTTAGGAAAGAATCATGCAAAGACATGATTACCCAAATGGGGGAGAAAAGTAAAGGGAATTAGAGGTAATGGTAAATGAAATTTCGCTTTTCCCTGCTTAACCCTTTCTTGAATCATGTGAATTACAGAGAATTACAGTTTTTCGAAAATTGTTAATGGTAATTAATAAATTTGATACAACCGCAAAAACTTATTCCTCGACCCAATAGAAATAGAGATAGAGTAAGGACAGCTTTACACTCATATTGGGATGATGTAAAGCGAAAACTAAGCATAGCAATGAATAGCATCTTTCATACTGCATTGCTACACATAATCGATGCTCTTTATCCACGGCAAGCAAATGACTCTATCCATTAAACAGAACTAAGATGCCTAAAACGAACTGTATCAATAATTGTGATTTATGTAGAATGTGCCCCCGGGGGTGTTAAAACGATTACGTGTAATGGGATGGCGAAATTGAATGTAAAATTTCACAACTGACCTTTAGGGATGTTATATTGGTCTATTTGATATACTCACTTGCCTGGTACTTCAAAAAATCCTTAGTATTGATGAGGTTATTTATTCTTCTTGGCATGGTCTCCATGACGATGCGTCACCTAGGGGAAGTGATGTGAGCTCACTCTCCACTGATGCCAGTTTTCAGTTGTTAGTTATAAGCTGGATGAAGACCTCTTATCGCCTCTTTCACGTCATATTAAGGAATTTTCAGTGTATTTATATCCAAAGACTGAGTTGCTGTTCCCCACTCACTGTTTGGTGGAGAAAGAATCGTGACATGGGCATTGTCCTGATCTAAAAATATATTTCTGGCATTTATGGACAAGTAACTAGCTGAAAGAAGCATGAAATCCTGCAGAACAGCTTGGTACTTCTCTTAATTCAGGTAAGATCAAAAATGGTGAGACGGACAACCCCTCAAATTACATGCAGAACCATACCTTCACAAGGCAACTACAATATTTTTCTGTTTGCAATATGCAGTTCTGATTCCACTGAACGCTCGGCCTCCATTTGTCTCTAACCTTACTATGTGTCTAGAAAAACTAGAACGTGAATTCATCGGGCCAGTTTTGGGTGACCACGGGCCCCCAAAAGTCGAATTGGTTCCTGCTGAAGATTGATCACGGCTTATTGTGGGTTTCACATGACTTCAAGCCCTGTGCAACATTATGTGTTGGACTGATCTGACGGAGGCATTAACTTGGCAGCCTTCCGTTGTTTCATGTTGCAAATTGACAAAGTTTTTGTTACGAATCCTGAGAAGCATGCGACGAAGAGATATGTCGTTACGTTGCGTGATGGAGTATGTCGTCTAAATCGAGGTTGGTCTTGGATATGCTGACTTTCTGCAACAGTGAAATGTGATCCGTCGAACATAAAGCTATTTTTCGGTAGCTGTAACCTTCCTTGTGCATCATGCGTATCAGACTTCGTTTCTACACGTAGAGTTACTTGTTTTCACTTTTGTCGTATTATTTAATTTATGTGTCGACAGGGATTATCATATTAATCAACAAATATGATATGTGATAAGATGACATTTTGATTATAACATACCGCATACTAAATCAAGGATTTCAGACTTCATACTTTTGAATAGCATCGCCATTTTAGATAATAGAAAACAATTGTATAAAGAAATTTGTAATTTTCTTTTGCTTTCCAATGTATTGGAAGATTTAGGTTCGAAAGATTTAGAAAGGCATAATTCGAGCGTAAGATGAATGTCTTGCTAATGTAGATAGAAATAATGGTAATAAAACGCTGGTTGAGAAGTCTACTTTTTCAATTTTGATAAAAAATTTGATTAAGAAGTAAATCATTACAAGTTTTAAAAGAAGTTAATCATTTAGAATTGGATTGCTGAATAAGTTATATAAACTAAGCAATTTACGTTTTCTTCGATCAAATCCTGTTGAATTTAAATAGGTTCAAATAATAGAACATAAGGTGATGGAATTTAAAGGTGATTTTAGATAGAATAAGTAAATTGTATAATGTGAAAAAGCTGAGTGTGTCTCTTCAATCAATGATGAATATGAACACTAAGGACTGCTGGTCTATTGAGAGTTGAGGTAAGTAGATATGCTTATTAAACAATAGTATGATATATTTGGGTTAATTAATGTTTAAGATAGTCTGTGAAGATTATGCCTGCGATAGCTATTAATTTATAATATTTATTAGTTAGATTAAAGTTTGATTGTTGTTGTGCGTCTAATATATGTACTTAGATACCATTAGCAATTTATATAAAATTTTGTATATTATCAGAACAATTCATTTTACTAAAATAAATTAGGAAGAGAATGCTCCCTAAAACTGATATTTGAGGGAATCCTATGTGGATAACGAAAGGCGATGATAGAAAGCGATTAACCACGGTTTGTCAGGTAGGATACGAATAAAAGAATAATAATGCCCCTGACTTACATATTATCCAGCTTATTGAGAAGAATTTTATGATTAACTCAAGTGACTCTTTAGAAAATCAAGAAATACTAAAAATGCGGGTGTGACTAATTATGGTTACCGTTTCTTTTAATAAGAAATGCATGATTGCCTCAGACGTGCTAACGTTGAGATATATTCCAAGATGATGAGGATATAAGCTCTTACTCTCAAAAATAATAAGATTGGTCTCTTTTACTTTAAAGTATCTGTGATATAGTTATTAGTTGGAAAATTGGCCTTTACCCCAAGGGAGGGTAACAACTAAATATTTTATACCCTGATGTACACGAAAGAAAATCATGCGTGAAGGGAAAACAAAGTGTGATAAGAGCTCATTAAATAGGAGATTACATTTGCGATATCAGCCGTTAGTAAATGAAATCTGGAACAGCCAGAAGTAGATCAGTGAGCTGAGTTCTGTACTTTATTTTGATTTTCATCATGTCGGAGAAATATGATTAAAGCCAATAAGTTATGGCAAAGCAAGAAAGTATTTTTTAAGCATGATGACTATGATGAGAGTAATCAATTTCATCTGTCTAAATTTGAAGTGGATCTTTTTTTTCAATCAAGTTGAGATTATATAAAGTTATATTCTGATAGTACTATCAACTCTAACTGCAAAAAAGGCTGGGGATGTAGAAATATCTTATAAGAAGGTTACAAAGCCAGATTTAAAATGCCTCATATGTCTCAAAATGTTCGAATCTCTCATTATAATTTTGATTTAATGTATCAAGCACAGATTTATATCCCTTAAATTAAAATGATGGACATGGTTCTTCTTGTTTACTTAATACTTTTGTCAATAGAGGGGAAAGTTCTTCAGATTTTGTCAACTCAATCCCAGGAAGAATATTTTTTAAAACTATTATTTTTTTCTAAAATTCCTGGATTTTTATCACATGTCATATATGGATTTGGTTTAACCTTGAAGAGTAATATTTAATCCATTATGTTTTGTAATTAAATCACATAAAAATGCAGCGTTTTTTATGAAATCAGCATCCATCAATTCACAATGTATACTATGTTCACAATAAAAACTATATATTTGGTCTTTCAAATTGAAAATTATGTCCAAGATTCTTTCTCGAGACAATCACAAACTTAATGGTATGGCAAGACTAAAAGTTTAGTTTCAGTTTCGTTCTTGAGCATTGCACAAAACTCATGATGACGCGTAGATTTGCTTCTAATAAAGTTAATAATGGCTATGATTTTATCAAAAGTATCCTTTATAGTGGTACATTTTGATGATGCAGGATACAATAAAAATAATTAAAGAAACGCCACTGGCTAGTTCTTTTTATAATAGCTCAAGAAATCCTTCACGGAACTTTTCATTGTAGGACCACCATGAAAGGAAATATAGATTAAGTTTTTCTTTTCTCTTTTAAAGCGTTGAAAGTATCAATTCTGTGAGTTCTATCTTGAATATTACAAAATAAAATAGTTCTTCAATACATTAAAAACAGTAATAGCAGTTGATTCATCCAACGATGTAGAATAAAATACTTTTTTTTAATTTTTACATTAAGTTGGTCCTTAAAGTAACAAGCTACCTCATGTTGATGGTTAGTAATTGTTTTACTCGATGAAGAAAGTACTTTATTCTTATGCACCTTTTCAAGACCTAAGGAAGTCACAACTTCTATCATTTATTATTTTATAAACTCGAGGTCACTAAATAAAAGAGCTACATTATAGGTGGTGGCTTCAATATCACTATTCTTATTTTGGAATAGTTTCTTAAATGGTTGTTGCATTCGCTCTTTTTATTCCTTCAATTGAAAAAACGCAACCTTCTGCTCTTCCCCCGTCTAAATTAAAATATTTAAGATTTGAAAATCTTTCTTAATGAGTCGTAGCATTAAAATTTTTCAGACATAAATTATAACATCACATAATTTCTAAAGTATTATATCCTTATTGGGCACAAAAAATTATTGCAACTTCTATTCTTTATTAATTTATCTTTCTTCTCTGATTAATTTTTGTTTAAGTTTAAGTTAGAATTTAAGAAATAACTTAAATTAATGATTCAATGTTTTAAAAGATTGTAAGCTTTTCGAATGTTAGAATTATATTTCTCATTATGTAATCAATTTAACAAAACTCGCAAAAATCAGCTCTATCTAATGAAGATAAATCACTGGGCACTTACAAATCATTAGAGATCTCCAAACATACTGGCATTCACGGCTGCAGAGGGGTGGAAAATGCCAATTAAATCCGTCTGATTAAGAGATTTGTGATTTTTAGAATATGATTTTCATTCTGGTGCACATTTATGTACTTTATAAATCAAAATACTAAGTAATATAAAACTATAGGATATTTAAACAATGTACCAAAAACTTACAAATATGGTCATTATCGTAAATTGCGGCCCTGTAGTAAGCCAAGGATCGGGGGAATAAAGAGTAAAAGATATACCTTAGAAAATCTATCAATTTCCTTTATTTCTGGAAAATTCAGAAAAATTTGTCATAAAAAAATAACAGAAACAATTTGACTACGATTATCTTCGTTCACAGAAACGAATCGACGGTCGTGCAAAAATATAGATATTGTATTCGCCTAGCGAGGGCAGTAAAAAAATTATTTTACCTTTATTTTTTAGCAAGTACAGGTAAATTAAATACTTACAGATTAGTTATTTTGGGTAGAAAATTGAAATTGTATTTTCCTAAAATAGAAAAATAAAGCAAACACTATAAAACTGTATGCCCTAAGTAAATGACTCGCATCACTGCATCACTTTCTCATTATTTCTTATCTAAGCTTCAAAACTTTAAAGATAATAAGTTGTAGTCTTATTAAGAGGAATCGGTCTACTTGAACATCAAGAACATTAAAAATTTTTGAAAGTATTTTAAAAGGTTTCTTTATAGTTCGGCTTTTTACTTATACTCATAAGTGTCTAATATTTTTAGCTCTATTTAATTTTGGGGAACTTGAAAAAAAATATTAATGATTCGAGGTCAGTAAAGACAAACAATGTGATGCTATGAAATATGTTTTAGAGAAAAGGCAAACAATCAATGTGATGATCCACTTGCAGAATTAATGAAGGATAACTAAATCAACCAGTGTATTAATGGAGAATATGTTGTGAAATATAGTAAAAACTATTGAAAGAAATATCACCCGAAAAATCAACTAACAAGTTATAAACAGAACATGTCAACAGTAAGGATAAAAATAGAATCATAAACACAGTGAAAAGATTAAGCAGAGTGGTTTAGATTTGTATTTGAACCTAAACGATAAGAATGTCCATCATACCCCAGGTATATTTAAAGTACATAATAAGAAATCCCATTAGTAAAATGAGAAAATATACTCGACTTATGTATAAAGAATGGGTGTAAAAGTATTGTGCGTGACAAAGAACTACGAAAAGTATGCAGCAACAATTCGGAAGTATTGAAAAACGTTTTTCATACGTCTCTGAATACAAGCTACTTTTCTAAAATGCTTTTCAGACTAAAATCTGGAAGATCACTTTGGGGGGTGGAGATCTACCGATCTATCTGCTACTCAATTTCATCGGGAAGGAATATGAAAAGAGCTTAAAAAACAATGTCAATCAAAGTCTCGAGGAAACAAATATTTGTAATAAGAGCCAATTCGGAATCCGGAAAAAAGTAGCACAAACAGACAACGGTATTTAATAGTGGAAACGTTTGCTGAGGCGAAAAACGACAAGACGAATGTAGAAATCGTCTGCAGAGATGTATTTAAAGCTTTAGGCAAATTTTGGACGAAGTGCATCCATTACAAACTACTACAACTAGGAATTAACTGTGCGAATGTTTCATGGATAGATATACCTATATAGACTGGTTTTCTCCAAGGTGGGTATTTGAGCCCAGTATTATAAGCTTTGAACATTCCAGATGTCACGCCGAAGGCCAATGAATGATGTAAAATCAAGTTAACTTAAAGTTCAGTGCGACCACCAGGAACGGGCTCGAGGATGAGTTTTTTCGTAGTTCTGGTATTCTTTAAAAGCGAGGACTATCTCGGTGCTTTAGGATACACCAAGATATGGGGGCAGGAGTTTCTCTAACGAGAATAAGTTGAACTTGATCAAGTTAATTTAAAGTTCGGTGTGATCACCAAGAACTAGTTCGAGGATGAGCTGCTTTTTAGCCAAGGCCTCTTGCCAGGAACTTCGTAGGCCTTGCTGACTCATGTATTCTACCTTTTTTTCCAAGATTTTTGGTATACAAACGTCGTTACCACACTGACGTAGATGTAGGAGGGGGGTGAGACTTGTTTGACAGGTTGCATGAAGATTCGTCCTCTATCGCTTTTTCTCAGGGCGTCGCACAGATGGCCCGGTGGGACCTTCTGGATTTCGGGCGACGCTTCCTTAATTTTGCCTCTGAGGTGAAATTGAATACTCGATTATAGGGGAAATCTTACAATTTTAAACGGATACTAGGGTCCCTAGTCCGACCTGAGCTGATTATTGCCTTCTGTGATCACGGAAGGTCGTTTAGCTTCTAACCGGGAGGAGGGGCGAGAGCGACGTGGTTATGAGATTAAACCGTGGCGTCTACACGGCCAGGATATTGTGGTCACCGTCCCGTGGCTCACCTGAAAAGGGAGGGGTTGTATCGATTCCCTCAGCCCATCCTCCTCAAAGAACTTAATGGGGAAGGGGTGAAGTCCCGTGAACTATAAAAACAACTAACTCAACCTAGTCGACAAAAACAAAGTTGCATATCCTTGAACCTTCTCTTGATTAACCGGCTAACTGGGGTGAACCCTACATTACCTTAAGTTTCTTTAAACTTGCAGGCACACGCGCGCGCTTACAAAGGCATGGGGTCGAAATAGTCCTCGCGATCCTACGGCGGGTATGTTTCACAACACATTTAACATACTCACAACACATTTCATCGATTAAACACAATAAAAAAAAATTAAAAAACAGCTACGTTCTTACATTTCTAAGCTTTAAAGAACTTAAATCCTAACGATAACTACTAAAAAAAAAAATGAAAACATGAAATCACCCTTAAGTCGACTCAGGTTATTTAGCGACTTAACCTTAGCAGCCACTTTGATATAGCCTATATTAAAATAGTGTTCTATGACCATTACCTTACCGCGCCTGAGTCGGCCGTTTGATTTATTGAGTCTATCCAAGTAAGTCACAAATGGTAGTGGTATTCCAACCTAGGTGAACTACTCCTTTTATGGTACTTAGATAAATTGGAACTTACCCTCATGGCTAGAGCGGCCTGTTGCAGTGTGGCATAAATGATGGGAGCGTGAATCCCATAGTCCTCCTTTAACAAGCTATACTGGGAGATCGTGTCTGGAGTTGATCTAATGGGATCGAAGACAAGTTTCACTACGGAATAGTTAATGGGCGTGGTTCTCGCGGCAAATTGGGGTTTTAATGGTAACTCTGTGGAAGTTAAGTTCTGGGGGAAGACTAATGATGGTAGGGGATACTCATTATCCGCGTCTACCATCTGACTCGGTTTATCTGTTGTTACCGTATTTACACTTCGATCTTCCTCCATCCTCACCCCATTTAGATGGGTTCTCTTTGTAGCTATTTCCTAAGGTACACATGCTTGTGCCACTTCCTTACTTCCTACCTCATCCATCGTTACTCCATTTGGCTGGATTTTCATCCTAGGTACTTCCTTAGATACACCTGCTTATAATGCTTCCCTACGTACCGCTTGATCCATTGTTTCCTCATTTTGCTTGGTTTTAATCGATGGTAATTTGCTAGGTCCAGGCCGGGCTAACACTGCGTCATCCTCCATCTGATCCTCGCTAGATGTCATTCCATGTGCGAGCATTCTTTCTTTTTTCTCTCTCTTCTCCTTCTTCTTGAGTTAGTTTTCTTTCCATCTGTATTCTTCTTTCTTCTACTTCTATTTCTATCTTTATTCTTCTTTCCTCTGGTTCCCTTTCCGCTTGAACTATTTCTCTTCTCTTCTGTATTCTTATTTCTTCTGCTTCTATTTTCAACTGTATTATTCTTTCGTTTGTTTTACTTCCCCTCGGTATCTTTCTTTCTTCGGCTTCTGGTTCCCACTTTATTCTTGCCTCTTCGTCTTTACTTTTCCACTGTCTAATTCTTTCTTCGATTGCTCTTTCGCAATCTATTGGTTCGTCTTCCACCAACCACTTAATTAATAACCTTGACAGCTTAATGACCGCAAATCTATACACGGACCTTGTTATATTTTAATCTTTCCTCGAACGCTTAGCACACCTTTACTCTTTCTGAATGGAATACAAGACACCCAACTTTGACTGCTTTCTTCCAATATCAATAAAATCTGACACCAAATATTTATTTCGTGGTATCGGAAGGACCGAGTGATGGAAGGGCTTCGTACGTATGGGTTGTTTATGTAATACACACAAAAAACACGAGATCAACGTTTTATCTATCTAAGAGTGCTCTATTGGGGATTATTATTATTTTAAAAACTTTGACTTAGGATAGTGTTGGAAGAAGTGCACTCGAGGGTCTTCCTCAATGGCGAGGAATATCGCTTTGCTTTACGATGCACCAGGATCGGAGGGGTTTCTCTGACGAGAGTAAGTTGAATATGGTTCTTAAACCAAGTTAACATAAAGTTCGGTGTGATCACCGGGAACTAGCTCGAGGATGAGCTTCTACATAGTTCTGGTATTCCTCAAGGGCGAAGACTATCTCGTTGCTTTGGGCTACAACAGAATAGGGGGTGCAGGAGTTTCTCTAACGAAAAATAAGTTGAACTTGATCAAGTAAATTTAAAGTTCGGTGTGATCGCCAAGAACTAGATAGAGGATGAGCTTCTACGTTGTTCTGGTATTCCTTAAGGGCGAGGATTATCTCGGTTAATTGGGATCTCCCCAGGATATTGGGAGGGGGTCTCTGACGAGAGTAAGTTGAACTTGCAGCTTCAATAAAATTAACTTAAAGTTCGGTGTAACCACCAGGAACGGGTTCGAGAATGAGCTTCTTTTCTTAGTTCTGGTATTAATCAAGGGCGAGGACTATTTCAGTGCTTTGGACTACACCTGGATGTGAGAAGGGGGGGAGTTCTCTTCCAAAAATAAGTTGATATTCATCAATTTAATGTAAAGTTCAGTGTGATCACCACGAACTAGCTTGAGGATGAGCCGCTTTTTAGTCCCTTCTCCTGTTAGCCCAGGCCTCTTGTCGGGAACTTCGTAGCCTTGCTGACTCACGTATTATACCTCGTTTTACCGAGGTTTTTGGTATATATACTTCTTCAACCCACTGGGGTAGGGGTAGGAGAGGGAGAGGATTTGTGGACAGGCTGCATGAAGATTCCTCCTCCAACGGTTTTTCTCAGAGCGTTGTACAGATGGCCCGGTGGGACCTTCTGGTTTTCAAGCGACGCTTCTCTAATTTCGCTTCTGAGGTGAAATTTAATACCCACTCTTAGGGGAAATCTTGCAGTTTTAAACTGATATTAGGTTCTTCAGTCCGCCCTGAGCTGATTATTGCCTTCTGTGGTCTCTGAAGGTCGTTTAGTTTCTAACCAGGAGGAGGGGCGAGGCGACGTGTTTAAGAGTTTAAACCGTGGCTTCTACCTGGCCAGGATATTGTGGTCACTCTCCTGTGGCTCGCTTGTGAAAGGAGGGGGGTATCTATTTTATCATGCTGTGTACATCTTAGATTATAAAAAAGCCTTAAAAACACCTTCAAGTGCATCTTTATTAGAAATTAGAAAATTTTACTCATTTTTTTTAATTTTACGGAAAAAAGAATAGCCAAACTACAGAAAGGACGGAAAAATTTCTTTTGATGAGTAAACATTTTACATCTTCTATTTTATGATATTGTTTTGACTTTTTAATGAGTTGGTGAGTTACGTTTACAATAAAATAACAGAAATACTCTGCATTACCAACAAGCATACCAGGTCTCATGTCATTCTATGTGATAATTACAACACTATTGGATCAAACTCATATTTATTGTAAAATATGTCTATTTTTTAATTTTTTATTTACTACATTGTTACTTGGGTAGGAATTATAAAACTAATGGATTTTCTTATTACAATAGACTAAAAATACATCAAATAGTCATTAAAGTACTATAAAAATGAAAGCAAAGTAGCTATATATATTTTAATTGAGGGGTCGCGTGAACCCCACGATACCAATTATGTTATGCACAATAAGGATAAAATTAAAGGTTAAATCCGCGTTTATTATCGCAGAGAATATTGTTTTGTGATGGTCTCCTATATATTATAAATGCGTATTCTAATGACATTGTTAATACATTGTTAATACTGAACGAAAAAAATAGCAACACCATTATTTGTTTGGCTAAGGTGATACCTACCTATAAAGAAAATATATTTATCAACTTTAAATTATCATGATAATTTATTTTGGATAAAACATTAGTGTCAAACTTTATTTATTAAATAGCCACCCTCACCATTTCCCCTAGGACTATGGAGTTCGAAGAGGTGAACTGGGAAGCGAGCTTCCACCAAGAGTTCATGCTGGTGGAAGAATGGTACCAAGAGCGATGATACAGACATATGATAGCAAAGTATTCAAACCTAAGAGCTACACGCGCAAATTCTTTCCATTATAGGAGGGTAAAGGCTATCGCTAAACCCGGTTCACACGGCCCGAATAATACACTCAGAAGAAATTTATAGAAGACCAGGGATCTAAAGGCCTACAAGAAATTTACCAAAATTTATCAGACGGTGCTAAATTACGAGGTATCCGCAAAGGGTTAAATGAATACATACATAAATGTATTTACAGTATTATTTACATCAAAATACAAAATGAATTAAATTGACTACTAAAAAATTACACGGAGGTACATCAAATAATAAGAAAACTCCCAAATGCTTTTCGCTATCTGAGGAACACAAGTCATTCGAACCAAAATTTATATCCGCGCATACAAAATTGAGTTCTATGAATAAGTTGTTTAAAGCAAAAACGACACGTACCGTTGAAGATGAAATAGGCTACGCTACTCTAGTGACAGGTGTTCTCGGAATAACCTCCCTGTCTTACGTCCCTTACCTGAAGACCCAAAGTTACATGAATAAACTTAGTTAATTTAAAAGGGACGTAAGGAGAAAGAAATATTCCAAAATACCTGATACCAGAGCAGCGAAGCAATAACGCACGTCAGAAACTCAGGCGAAAGAGGCTCAGCGACAATGAATGAATTCGACCCAAGTCTACAGGGGTAAATGCGATGATGGTGTTCGGCGAGGAGAAACCCACAGACGGTGATATCTGGACGAAAGGCGTCAAGATCACGGGGAACGATGACTCGAAGGCTCAACGATCCGAGAGAAGGAAAGAGAAGTGGGGCACAAGAGGGAGGGAAATGAGTCGCTTTCCCTACGCAAATTAGGCTGGTAAGTTACGGAACTTTAGGCCAGAAGTGGTAGACTCGAAGCAGGTCGACTTGCGGTAAACACGGTAAACTATGATGAGACAGGTAAGGCATGGAAATACGAGGGCCTACCCTTCACAAGGAAAAATTTGAGTTTTTTTCATTTAATCGGTTTTTCTTTATCGTATCGGTGCTCACTAATATTTGACTATAATAGATGCATGATTCAGATTTAACTGGTAGTAATACATATTTTTATGTTACATTTTAGAATTATTTTGCCGCTTTTTCAAGAATCAATATGTATTTTGATGAATAAACGCTTTGTTGTGGAAAATACAGATTCTTTGCATAAACGATTGTTCAAGCCTAATTATAATATAGTATGACAATTAATAGCTATGATAGAGAATGAGATTATGAAAAAAATGTCAACCTTTCTCAAATTCACTTGTACCTGCGAAGTGCTTGAGCAATGCCAATAAGATAGTCTTAAGGCAATAAATGTGCGGAATATAGATCATGAGGAAGAAGAGGGAAAGAAAAAAACATCTTCATGCTTCTCATAACTCAGGATGAGATCATCCATTGGAGTTTAACAAATATTTGAAAAAACTAAAATACGTTATATATATATAAGGTTTGACTGGCGGAACAAATAATTCGCAAACATCTCCACTGCATTCATAGCTATAAGTTCTCAAACTACTATATATTTTCATATATAAAAATTAATAGAACTAATCAAAGGTTTTATTTTAATTTAGTATGATGGTATATTTACTCGAAACTGAAACGTACAAAAATTTAGAGCGAAACACTGTTTATAAGTAAAGACAGTCAATGCGCGAAGTCTTTATTTAAAATGATGAGAATTGTCTTTCCGGACTGCTTAACTTTGCTTTTGCATGCTGAAGACCAAATTTTCGATGATATTCTGACTGATATCGCTTCATTATTTAAATAAGCACCCACAACTTCTGAGAATTAAAAGGTTTCGTTTTAACAACAGCCTGTTTGATTTTACCCAATAAATTCTCTAAGTAGCTCGAATCCAACGAGGCCACGGATTAAGGTACCGAAATTAATGTTATTCTTACCAAAAGACGTTTTTATTGACTTTGCTTTGTGATAGTATGCGCTTTCACGCTTAAAAATAGAGTTACCATTCCAAATTTGGTGCCTAACTGTTTGGAAAAGGTACTAAGACGAAGAATGTTTTATTACCATTTTAAGTTTTTGGCAGTGATCTAGAAGAAAATTGTTAGTGTTCCAGTTTCATAGGGTGAGAAAGAGCCCCAGACTTTCGTGTCATTTACCGAGTCTGAAGGCGATCTCATTTCTCCTAATACCGATGGATCTTCCTAAAACGCCAAAGATTCGGAGGTAAGATTCATCAGCAAATATCAGGTTGTTCCAGTCTCCAACAGTCCATTCCTTTTATTTCCTATAAAAGAAGACCATATAAGTAAGGTTTATTTCTTTAGCTGAAGCTTTTTGTCATTCACGACTGGAGACTTTGGTCAGAAAGATCCCGCCTCAATGTGCGCGTTGCGGCGTGGACACCAACAACTTTCTAATTGCGAGCAAGCGTGGCACTTAGAGGTACCAGAAGACGATCTTGGCGTTCATTTGAAGCACTCGGGAAACCAAAAGACATCCTTTTAAAGTTATTAATAATTAGAAAGATGATGCTCCTTGATGCAATATCCTTAGTGAGTATCACCGTACATGCATTTTAAACGATCTTTGTAAAGAGCAACTATGTTTGGACGAGTTTCTTCAGGAAAAACAATGAGTGAAATCGAAACAGATTAAAACATTTATTTTAAAAATAACCTTATTAAATAAATTATAGTTACACAAAGCATTTATTTGGCTCATATTTGTCATCATTTTACACATTTGATCGAATAAAAAGCTCCTGAATTGAGACTTTCTACAGAAACAAGAACAGAGGGCGATTTTGGATTTAGCAAAGGAATGTATTTGAAATGCTGATTCTGCAATAATTTTAATATTTTAGAATAATTATTTCTATCACTTGAATGTTAAAAACGAAGGAAGTAAAAGGAAATATATATTAGGCTCAATGTATATTTTGCCCATGAAAATACTCGTATAATAGACAAATGCAATTACCATTACTTGTTCATTTTAGCTGTACGCTTGGTTGTCGCCTTGGGTGTTTATTGGTTCTCTTGCCCCTCGGTACCTTGTCTTTTCTGTTGTAAATAATAGTATAGGCACCGTATTTTAGTTCGAGTATTGATAGTTGTGAAATATGTTTTGAATTTTTCAGTTTATCGATAAGATCAGTAGAAGTTATAGAATCAAGAGTGGAAACGTTACTAACATCCCCTCTAGTCTTAGTCGTTAATTAGTGGTTAAGTTAAGACACTAAAGTATTGTGAGTACGCTAAGTTAAAAATAAGTTAAATAATTATAGCTTTTCCCTCTAGTCCTAGTCGTGAATTGGTGGTTAAGGTAAGACATCAAAGTCTTGTGATTACGCTAAGTTAAAAATAAGTTAAATAAATATAGCTTTTCCCATTATACTTTATATGTAAATGGTTTTTCATCAGATGTATGGTTAAACATATTTTCCATGTACATAATATGAACTGCAATTAATGCCAGTATTTTGCATGTTGAAGCGATTTTATAAATACCAAATTTTCCCCAAAATCTTTGTCAGATAACATTTTAATTTCAATTAATGTCCATATGTTCTCGCAATTAGTTTGCGTGCAATAAGCGAATCAAATACTATATCTTGAAGACTCTATCATTTGGCTGGGTAAGTGGTTCTTTTTAAGCAAGAGTAATTTCAATTCTCTAAGTGGGTATCAAGCTCTTGGTTGTACTTTTTACAATAGAACGATATCCCTTTGCAAATGGAGAGACAAGTACTGACCTACATACTCCATCTATGGACAAAGGAGTCAGTTGAATAAAGGAATTACTTTCTCTCGCCAAAAAATCTAATTTGACGCTGTGCTGTGAAAACCTGAAGTTACTTAAAATAAATACATCGAGATCAAGTACTTTTGTCATTTCCGAAATTGATGACTGCCAAACGTGTATTTAAATTTTGAATTCGAGAGCAGGTTTGCATAACTTTGCACTCCTCAAAATCAATATTCACCTTCCATGTAACTGAACAATAAAATATGTGCTTTAGATCGATCAGGCTGTATTTTATCTTGATCTGATTCTTGGGATCAAGAAAAGATAGTCCCTCCTAAGATAAAAAGGAGGGATTAACATTACTTGGTTCGTGGGGAAAGGATGACCTTTACTTGGTAAAATGGGAGTTATACGAGGTTATGACATCGTCATTTTAAAGCTACTGGAATAAGCATAAACTAAGAATTAAACGCACACTAGGATGTAAGAGAGAAATGTTTAACTCTTATCTACACGAATTTATGTGGCTTGAAAGACCGAATCATGGATCACTTAGATAAGCCTAATTAAATAGAGCCAACACGAATTCAGAAGATTTCAGTCTTGTTTAAAAATGTTAGATAGTTTTCATGTTATGACGGAAAATTGTTTTAAAATAAACTTATAAAATTTTTAACAGTTATCTTTTTGATTTTATCCTTGTGAGAGATTAGCTTTACTATTGTAACTTTGGGACGGATGATCTTTACCTGATAAAGTGGGAGGGACTATCTTTACCTAATCCAATTCTTGTTTTGCGCTATAATCAAGTTGACTATTTTCCGCGAACTTGACAATCTTGCTTAGTTGTTTTGAGTCTGAGTCGTTTACGAATATAACATATAGTATAGCCCTACAAGAATGATCCCTGAGGCAAACCACTAGTGAAGTTTGCTCACTCATCTAAGTGCCTATTTTTTATCACAATCTGAATGCGGTTTATAGGCCTGTATTCAATCCTACTTGCTCAAAGATGATGCACGGCATGACGTATCCGTCAAAGGCGACACACACACACAGTTTGGAGAACATAGTCTTTATGATACCTGGTACGTCGCATGGATTATATACAAGCCACCTATTCTTCTTTGTATTGTGCAAATGTTCTTGGTATCTAAACAGAAGCAGATCGTCCCAATCTCAAAATGATGCTTCAGCTTTTTTAGGAGCTTCTTTACCTTTGTCACTTGGTTCTCCGTGGCCTTGGCTATCAAAATCTCTCCTTTCGTGCTTCTTCTACGAGAAGTAGGAAAGGTCATAAATCAACGCAAGCTTCATGGTGGTGACTAAAAGACCAATATTTCTTGCAAATACCAGAATTCCCATGATCTGCACTTCCAACACCTTGTCCTGCATTTGTTAGAAGAATACTGGCGTGAGACGCAGTCTCGAATGATCTGTTCTTTTCTCTTCAACACAGCTTCGTAGTTTCCATTTCAGTTGGCGATGTCTGGTCTTAAAGCCATACAACATCGATGGCCATACATGATGTCGGCATTTTGATACCCAGCGCGAATTATCATGATGGAGGTAACTCATTTTTAATATTCAGGTAGATTTCAGTCCGCCATCTCATTAAACGTTTTTCAAATAAATATTTGCTTTGTTTTCTATCCAGCGCCTTTAACTGTTTACCTATTCGCCTTCATCCCTCTGAATGAAGGAGCCACTAAAAATCGACAAATTCAGTTGGCCCAGCCTGTAGGTCTTCTTATTAAGAATGTGACTAGGCAACTGATATTGCTAAATACCTTGAAACAATTTGTAATTCCCATTTAAGAGACAAATGATGTGTGTTAGTTAGAGGAGATATTTACAAACTTGCCAATGTCGGTCATAATGACACTCCTTGCGGTAATGTTTATAATTAAGAATCTGTTTGAAAAGGTACGATGATGAGTAACAAAATCTGGTGATCGACTTTTTTTGTTTTTTCTATCTTAGGGTTTCAAATATTTGATTGATTTTAATTAAAGACAATTTGTACAAAGAAATCGAAGTTATATTCCACCTTGAAATCTGCGCATAATGTTTATTTACTCTCTTTACTATGTTTGAGATCGTGACAAAACACACACTCGATATTCTAAATGGACTCGATACAGGCACCTTTTGGCTTATTATTAAAGTAGGTAGTCAACTGTAATTTTAATTTCGAAATGAGTTGACATATTATTAAATAATTCAATAGCGCTAATTTTAAACATTTGTTTTTTTCGAATCATGCGCAGTTTATATATTTAATTATCAATATTCAATGTTATGTTAATTGAAGTTGTAGTCTACACAAGTATCAAATATAACCAATCAAATGTATAAAAACATGTCCTTTGGACATAAAAACTATCTCAATCTAATTTGGTAATATTTAAATATAAATTAGTTCCTGACTTTGCTTCTTTGGCTAAGATCTTCATAAATTTTACTCTTCAATTTCAAGCACTAATTTCCTCTCATATATTGGGAGAAGTGGCCTTGGTTACGTGATTCCATTATTGAAATAACATGGCGGAATCTTTCTCTGTGTTTATTGTGACATCTCCGTGTTTAGTGGAAAAGTCCAGGTACGAGTGAATAAAGTGTAACTTCAAGGACATCCAATATCCAAGAGCTTGGTAACTTTGTAGCATCCAGTTCCCGAATTTTCGCAGGTAAATGCACAGTAAATGCGAACCAAGCATTATTCTTAGATTGATATAAGCCTTTAAGAACTAAATGGCGTCTAAGGGTGAACGAAGTACAAGACCATTCAATACAGCTGTCTTTAGTTTTTCTTCAGTTAACTTAACTTTGAATTTCGCTCTCATGTATTAAAATCTCTGATTAGGACGGTTTATTTTCTTAATACAATACATTACGAGGTCCAGTTTAAGATGTAGTAGTGGTAGGAGTAACTTCTGTGGATCGACTAGCTGGTTGTGAATGCAGTTAAATCTACCTAGAATATCCTTAGATCTTTGGAGAAATTCAGTCTATTGGTAACGATTTTAACGGCTCTGCTATTCCATAAATATAGGAAGCAAATATACGTGGTATAAACAATTTAAAGATTAGAGGAAATGCAAAAAACTTTCAGCTCTACGCATATGCCCCTATCGTGGGTTTCTAGGTTGATAAAAGCAAGGAGAATTTTAATCCGTATTGATGTTATATAGGAACCGATGAGAGCTGGTTTTCATTCTCCAGGAGAACGGATTTTAAACTATTCTTTCCTAAATCTATTGAAAGCCTCCATTGTTTTGGTATTTAGGGGCAGGTTATGCACAACTCCCATCAGAACACAAACGCGGTCACAGTACCAAAGTTGTTAATTAATTTTGATAAATGAAGACAGTTCCTTACGAGAATTATCTCCTTAATTAGGCCATTTATACCTTCCTGACTGAGCATTTGTGGTTATGTGCTTTTAGAGTTTTCAGCGGATGCATTATCAGCTTAGATTCATTGTGATCTTGTGGAACTGTTGAACTGGCCGAATTGTGGATTCCAGGTTGCGATACTTGATTTGAACTCACATCTTTATTGAAAAGAATTTATATTGCTTATGTAAAAGTAATTCAGTGATATGGTCGTTTGTTTTTAGACATCCATTGGCACGGCATATGCCTAACCGGAATCATGTTTGCCAATTTCTCATTCATTAACGTGATTTATTCAGGGCTTCAATATCCCATTTGGCATTTGAAGTAGTTCCTCTATTTAATTTAAAAGTTTATAGTTTAGTTTTGGGTGAGATTGTAGTGTAAATAAAAGACATATATTCTGATTCATTAAATCATTTACTACGATCCATTGAGATTTAATTTTCAAGGTCATAAAGGCTTAATTTGAACGAAGGTATTGTAGTCACTACAAAATAATTAAAACCAGAAATATGTAGAACTGTGACAAATAATTATGATTTAATAAGTGAGAATGTAAAGTATGTTAATCAAGACATCAGAAAAAGGGAGTTAATTAATAACGAAAAAAATGAATGAAAATAAGAAGTACTATGAATAGTATAAAATAATTTGGGTAGTTCTCTAAAGATATACGTAATAGCGAAACAATGTCATATAAAATTTCTTCTGTTTAAATTTTTAAAACTATGCTATTGAAAAATTGTTACATCCTTTCTGTTTTATTTGTGTTTCGATTCTTAGTATTCCTGGTTTCCGATATTTTGTACAATCGAGTACCTTCACTTATGCACATTTTAATTTCACAATATAGACATATCCGGCTAAATCAAATATAACATGTAGTTTATTCCCATCCTACTTCGTTATTTATAGTAAAACATGCACACTGAGAGGTTGTCAGATTTACCCTTTAAAATATCACCCTAATCTAACGATGAAGTGGGAGATAATTTTAGTAAAGTCACGCAATATAAAGTTTTGAGGAGACAAAACCTTATGAATATATTTAGGTTTATGTAGAGTGAAAGAACCTAGGTTAAAATCGATGTTTACATTTGTTAAGCAAAGTGTATACGTTCATATAATTTCTCCTAATTTTTCAAGAGAAGAATATTCCGTGCGAGTGCTGGTTCGTCTGCTCTTTGCTGCTGGAATTTATTATTTATAAATTATTATGCTAATTTCCAACATTATCAGCCATATCATTTAGAAAATCTACGTTTAAAAAGTTGAAGTCACTGCATATGGCCATTTATTTTATATAAATTAGGTACATACGTTAAAAAAAATCGTATTTTCCAGTTTGGTTAAGACTTAAAAGATTGATGCCTCGTAATTTTCAGTTTGATCCTGGAAAGGGCATAGTTTAATAGCTTGAACCTTTTCCATTGGGAAATGGAGCAGGATATGCACTATTATCAAAGGGAAATTTACGACTAAATAATAAAAGTTTCAAATTCATAGCTCAAGAAAATGTATGTATTGTTCAAAATTTGCTAGTGTTCGCTTTTTCGCTCGCTTTAAACAAATATGAGAGAAATATTACCAAATGCAAAATATTATTGTCCGATTTTATAACCAATTTTAATAAACAAGAAATGTCCACACCAAGTACTCTTGTTTAACAAATTATATGATTAAATCTTTTTAATTTAAAAGGACACTATAGTTACATTATATGAAAAGTGTATATGCTATTATAAATTTTACTCCTACCAGCTATTTTGCAGACAGTTTATACCTGTTTTAATTGGAAGAAATAATGAAGTGAGTAAAATAGCAATAAATTTTATTAAACTAAAGTTAACTACAGAGCGCTCAACTAAGGCGGTTAGGGTCATACTTTTCTAAACATTCTTAAATTGCAGTGTTCAGGACGGACTTCAATCGCATAAATGATTTAATAAAAGTGAATTGCCCAGCTTATAATCATGTTTATTGCTGTAATCACTTCAGTCAAAATTAAAATGATCTTTTAGATCAGTTACTGACAAATTTTCAATGCCTTTTTTGCCAGTAACTCTGCAAAAATGCATTTGCTGAAATGTTGACAAGCTTAATTTCTTATATATCTTTCATCTATTTCATTTATTATATATTAAATAACGCCTGCACCTTTTCCTCAATACCTACGTTATTTAAACAATTTAGTAGAATACGTTAACTTTTTAAAATAACATCTTCTAGTTCCTGCAATAATATAAAGGACAGGGAAACTTTAAAAAAACTACGCCCTGTTTTTTTTGTAGTAAAAACAGTACTAATTCTGTTTGTACTTAAGCGCGGAAAGCACTTATTTTTAAGATACTAGCACTCTGAGTACGGCTCTATTTACAGTGATACTATCTTAAAAATAAATGCTTTTAGCGCCAAAACGAAACCATAAAGGATGACTAAAGTGCCTATAAACACCATTAGTACTAATTTTACGTATTTACTATTTATTTTTAGATTATTCCTATATGCATTGGTTACTGGAAGCCTTTATTGAGCCGTGCCATGGGTTAATATTCCCCCACCGGTAGCTCAGCTTGTGCCTCAGGAACAATTAATACCACGAAACCTAATCTAAAAGACCTAGTAGTATTAACGATTCAAAAGCCCATCATTATCTTCGAATGCAAAAGCAAACCAAACCTACTGGTAAGTGCTGAGGGCAATATAATCAAGCCACGCACACCAGTCGCAACGCTTCGTTTTCAAAATAACGATTAAGACCTGTTTAGCTAAAATATTTTTTCTTATTTCATACATGACTTTTCTATTCCCTATGATTATTCATATTTATGTATGCTAAAATTTGGAATTGACTGACAGAAAACTTAATTTTTTAAAATTAATTTTGTCAATATTGTATGTAATTCGACTAAATCAAAAAAGATTTAAGATACATACCTTTTTAATGAGAGCAAACTCTTGAAAATATAAGAATTATTAAAATCTATCTAAATATTTCTATCGCGAAAAGTAATATTATATACAAAGGCTCGAAAAAGAATGTTACTTAAAGTACTTGGATAAACAGAGAATGATAATAGAATACATTCAAAAACTAAAAACACAAAGACTACTGGTCTCAAAAATTTCAAAGCAATAATAGGTAAATACATCCTTTGTATAGAATACAATATGAAATCGCATTTTAGTATTTACAGTAAAATTATTTCTCTAATCTTTTCTACGCTTTAGAAAATCGGAAAATTAACATGGAAAAAACTAATGTAAGAGAAGAAAAAAATGAAGTTTCAAGAGCAAGTCTAAAAATAATGTAATAATTTTATCTCTAAGAAAATTTTGGCCTAGCTTTTTCCTCCGATTTGTTTTGCTTTTAAAATTCGGAGTTATTTTTTCAATGGCCTCCGAGGTTTAATCATATATCTCCAACTTTCTCTAACATTTTTACAGCTAGAATGTCTGGTAGGAGTTAAATATTTTTATATAAACCTAGAGGTAGGACGTTCAAAAGCAGAAGTTCCTCAGATATACTAAAACAGGTAATTACTAAATTTATGAAAGTATTATACTTGTCTTTCGGAATTGAAGGATTTACATTCCATCCTACTTAATACACTAGTTTAAAAATTCAAGGACAATAGTTCTTTTATGAAAATTAATAAGGTTACGTATTTAATAGTGTATTTAGTAATAAAGCCCCTTAAGCGCAAAATACAGAAAATCTTTGGAGAATTTATGGACGTCCAAAATGAAAATCCTCTAATCTTGGAAACTTTCATTCCTGGAGAGTGGGATTAAAATTTATTCACATTGTATCTTATATGTTTGTATTGAAGCAAGAGTTTCTGATTATTACATTAAGAATAAAATGGAAGCTATTCATCCTGAATGAAATCTAATGAGGTGTCCGGATTATGTTCATTTGGCTCCTTTGCACAGAAGAGCGGCTTTAGTAACAGACATTCTCCCTAATCCGAGTGGCATACCTATAGTAGCTCTCTCAAATCTATCACGGTTTGAAAAACATTGATATCCCCATATAATTCCTGCTGAATGAATTCTAATTAAGGATTTCAATAATGGAATACTTTGAAAAAATTCAAACTATATAATAAATAAAATAATAATAATAATTGGTTTATTCATCGAGAAGCAGTACATTGTACAATGTGCACTTACTGTAAAGATCTCGATTCACAAATTGAGTGAAAATATATTGACCAAAATAATTAAAAGCTACATTGAGAATAAAAATGAAATAAAAATAAGATCTTAATAAAAGCAATTAATGTCCAACATGTGCAAAGTCTATTTGTTGAACAGGCGAGCAACATAAGCTATGGTGGACTGCCTGTAGCGTTCTGTTCCGCACCTGTCCGGTAGAGATCTATCACTTTATCATGTCTGGTGGTGAGATGGTGCTCTTGCTGGAAAAATGATCAGATGGACATTTTTCCTTAGTTCATGCCCAAAACTAAAGGTGAATTGGCTTCTCCTGTTTTCCAGCGATGGCGAGCAAAGCGTGGAGAGCGTGGCACTATAGCTGTTGTAAAGCTGTTGTAATGGGTACCTATAATAATGCGACACACCCGTTTCTGTACGCATTCCAGAGCGGCTTGCTGTGCAACCGAGAGAGCGGGATAACATACCAGCCATGCATACTCCAGCACAGGTCGTATGCCTAGGCAGTACAGCTGTACAAACTCCTCTTGTGAGGCCCCAAACGATCTCGCTCGGAACATCATGAAAAGCCGCTTGGACGCCTGGGTGTCGATATAATTTATGTACTCCTGCCAAGTTAGGCTTGAGTTAATTATAAGCCCAACCACTTTGGCTTTTTCGACAAAATGTATGACGTTTGCGCCGAGTTGTATATCAGGGAATAACACGTCCTGTCGCAAAAAGCTGATGTTGAGCAGTTCGCATTTTGTGAGATTAGGAATTAATTTCAGTTACTGGCACTGATTACTGATGGTGGTGATGAGTTGTTGTAGGGGGTTTGTGTGTAGGTCGATGTTCCTCGCCACTGTGTGTACAGTCACATCGTCTACGAACTTTACTTTTTCAAGTGAATGTTGATAAAGGTGAGCAAGATTACTGGTCTAATGCAGGTCCCCTAAGGCACTCCACAGGTGGTGGGCAGCCAGATGGATGATTTGCCACTGTACCTGGTGCACTGTTGCCTTCCCTTGACGAAGGATGTTATAAATGGCAGCAATGACGTCCGGCATCCGAGGTTTTACAGTTGGGTTACTGCAGGTTGTGGTTTACGTTGTCAAAAGCCTTCTTAAAATCAATCAGGCATATCTTGGCTACTGTGTCACGCTACTCCAGGTCCTTTAGGGTGGCGTCCAGGAGGAACACCATATGCATGGTGGTGGAACATCCAAACTGGTAGGTTCCCAAACTGGTAATAGTCGATGTTTGGTAGCATGTCCCCTAAGACCATCCTTGCCACATGACCCTCCCTAAGGTGCACGTGAGGGACGCAGGGCGCAGTTGGCTCAGATTGGTCACACTTGCCACTTTGGGTAGGGCTGTCACTGTTGATTTTTTCAATCGGTCAGGGAGGAATCCAGTTTGACGGCTCTTGTCATATATTATTTCAAACGGTTGACTTACTTCGTATGCCAAATCTCTAACTAGTTTATGGGAAATTTCACCTGGTGGAGTGGCTTTATTTGTCTTAATTTTCTTTAAATCTTTATAAATATCTAATTTCAAATAGCAAGGGGAAGGCAATGAAGGCTTTTGGGCGGGAATATCACTTGGTTCTAGAGGCGGATAGTTAGTACATATCGAGGCAAAATGTACATTTATCGCTTTAGTTATTTCATATGGGTCATCTAAGTTAATGAAGGCAAGGTTTACTGGTTTTCGTTTAGGTCATCCAGGGTTAGTTTTCGCCACGTTATGAGAGTGATGTTAGTCTCATATTTGTGTTCAAGGATGACTTGAAATAGCCCTTTCTTCTTGTTCTACAGGCGGATATGTTTCTAGGAATGACCAGAAGATTCCCTGTAGGGGCGGTGTTGTATTGTGTGGTGGCGCAGGGGTGGCGGGCGGTGCGGTAGTCAGTCGCACTAGCACGCACTCGTGTTTGCTCAGGCCTATGGGACAAAGAGATTCGAGAGAGTATAACACTGCAAGTCTGTAAGAACAAGATATAACATGGAGTTTCCGTGAGTGTTACCAAGTTTTGTATATTTAGTTGGTTACATATCTGATCTTTATCAAGATTATTAAAATCACCAAAAAGAATCACTTTACAATTATTATGCCTTAATCGAAACATATCTACACTTTCTCTTATGTCTTCAACTAGGTGATCATGTACATTTGCATGTGAATTGGGGGGGGATAATAAAGTACAGACACTAATATTTACCCTGCTTGTTTCACTTCTTTCAAGTGCACCCACAAACACTCAAGATGTAAATATTGGAACGGTGATTGACGCTCTCAATTCTTACGTACGTACAAACATACCCCCTGCCACGGTTATCACGGTCTTTGTTGAATAAATCCTAGTCACTAATTTTATGCAAATGAGCCGGTTTATTTCCTGAAAATTATGTTTCACTTGATGTAATTAAATTGGGTTCTTTTTGTTATACAACTAAACACAATCTATCAAATTTATTAGCAATATTGGTGGGGTTAGTAAGCAGCATCGAAGGTGGGTTTGTGGTAGGTTGGGGCTGTCTGGGGATGAGGGTGAGATAGCGTTATTGGAGGAAGGTATCTGGTTTGTAAATCTGGGTACGAGGTCGTGTCATAATGGGAATGGGGCAGTAGATGTAGGTCCCACCACGCCTGTATAATGGGTTTATCGGGTAATATGTGTAATATATAATTTTAATGAAGTAAAATTATATGACATGTTAGAAAATTATTTTGAGTAACGTACAGTAGATTTACCATTGCATTGGTCTTGTACCCCCTCCCTTCTCCTTATTTCTCTCTCATTCTCTCACTCTGTAGATTTGTGACCGAAAAAAACCAGTTTACTCTCAATTCATCTGCATCGCATGAGATGTTCGAGGTGGTTGTATTAGTTAGACGTTCTGAGTTACCCATCTCACCTGGTGATATGGAGAGAAGATAGTTTTTTCGTTTTATCCGATCATAACCATATTAATATGTATTGTTCTTTGGTCAAGACACAAGCGAAATTACTGTTTTTTGATTGATATGTATTTCTCGTGAACATTGCAATGATATAACATTTTGCAGTTATGTAGCTCCTGAGTATATTGTTATGAGATAATGATGCGGCATGTTAAACTTTATTAAATGGTAAATTTTCTCTCCTATTATATATCCAATTTGTTGAATAATAGATCTTTAGATTTATGGTTATTTATCTTAGAGTGTAGAAGATTTTAGTGATAAACATAAGAATAAATAAGAGTATTCTAAATACTTAGAAACTTTTGCAATAATTGAATTGTGTGGCGATTTAAAACCATTAATCTACTTTAATACCTTAATTCACCAGATGCACTCAATACATAACTTCCTAGCAATCAAAAAGTTACCTGGTTCGGGCGCATTACAGATTCTGTATTCTGGGCATGACTGGGCTTTTATCTTATGAATTATCTTCACTCTTTATTATTTTCATTGCGTTCAAATCTAGTCGCGAGTGAGTCTAAATCGCAATTTGTCGGTCGGTCAGTACACGTTTTGCGTTTTTTTTTTTTTTTGTAATAACATCATAAGCATTCGGCCGATTCTAATGAAATTTGAAAAACTTATGTTGTTTTACATTCTATTCAGAATGATATAATTGTCAATGTCCTTCCAAGGTTGGCCTGGGAATTATTTTGTTTTGGCAATAACATCATAACTATTCGGCCGATTCTAGCAAATTTGCAACCTTTATGTTTTTTTATATTGTCTTACAAATGATATAATTGAAAAGGTCTTCCCAAGGTTAGCCTTGATTTATTTTGTTTTGGCAATAACATCATAATTATTCGGCTGATACTCTGCTAAAATAGACTAGGCTATAATGTGTTATAGTCTGCTATGCAAGCCTAGAATAGGCTATACTATGCTAAGCTCTGCTAAGATATAATGTACAAAGGTTAGATATACTATGCTAATTTCGGATATGAAATGCTATGCTAGGATAGTATATAGTATGTTGAGCTAAACAACACTAAGCTATAGTTGACTGGGGTACAATAGGATAGTATACGCTATACTTGTCTAGGATAGTTAATTCTAGGCTAGGCTAATAAATGACGATGTATACTAGGCTAGACAGGGATATACTATGCTATGTTGGGTTATACTATACTATGTAGGCTAAAGTATAATAGGCTAGGGAGAGCTATGTTCTGCTAAGCTCTGGTATGTTAGGCTATGCTAGGCTAGGCTAGGTAATATTATGTTAAGTTACGATAGGCTAGCTAACCAAGGCTAAGCTATGCAAGATCATTCTAGTCTAGGGTATGGTATGCTATACTAGTCTAGAATAAAGAGGCTAGGCTATAATATGATCCGCTTGGCTATATTATGTTAGGTATAGTTATGCTAGGCTATGCTAATCCAAGCTAGCCATAGTATGCTAGGCTATGCTAGGCTATCGCATGCAAATATATATTTGCTAGGGTATACTAGCATATTATAGCTGGCTATACTAGCCTAAGCTACTCCAGGCGACTTTAGGCTAGGCTCTGACATGCAATTCTAAGCCATACCTGGTTAAGCTAGGCTAGGCTATAGTAAGCTACGCTACACTAAGCAATGCAACGCTAAGCAAGGCTATATTAGGCTAGGCTAAGCTAGTACAAGCTAGGCTATACTATGAAAGTTTAGGGTAGTCTAATCTAGGCTATACTAGGATATGCTATGCTGCCTGACATAGGCTACGCTAAATATGCTATGCTATACTATTCTGTTCTATACTATTCTATGCTATAATATACTATGCTGTTATACTATGTTATGTTATACTATGCTGTACTATGCTATACCATAATATAATATGCTCTAATCTGTTATGGTATTTTATGCCATACTATGGATTCTGTGCTATTAGTGTGTATCAATCTTTTCAACGTTATAATTACAAAAATAAGGGTTCTCAAAATTTTCCGCCCTACTTAGGAATTCTAAAGTCATTTTCTTATTTTAATATAATTTTAATTCTACTTAGTTAGATACTTAAAAGGTTTATTTCAATTTGGGGAATTAAATGACTATTATTAATAATTATATCTGATTCACTTTTTTTTATTATTTCACCGGTTGAAACATATTCATCAGTGTGTTGAAGATTACGTGGTGCTCAGTACTACCATCCTACCAATGGGATTTGACCTACAATTGCTTTTAAAATTAGGACAAACCTGGCGTCAATTAAACACCTAAATTAAAAATTGCAGAGTTGTTGCCATCTCATTTCCAAACTCTGGTTGACCTTCTGATATGTGGATGTGAGAAACTACCCAGCAGCCAATCTTGTAAAGGATATTTACCCTTAAGTTCTTGAAAAGTGTGATCGAGGGAACAGCTCTTTTCTAGCCTCCGTTGTAAATTTAAGAGTCTCAATCTTAAACAGATTAAGAAAAAACTGGGAGCAGGTGAAAAACATATCCCTTGGGAGAGGAAGGCTACTTGCCTAAGACACTTTCATTAAAAAACTAGACAACCAGTTGATATCTTCAGCCACAAGTGTAAAATTGTTTTTTGCTGTGAATTTGGATACTCTGGTTGCAAAATGAAACTCAAATTAATTTAAATCTCCTATGGAGATGAAGATTTCTGTGAATAAACTTTCTTTCATTGAAGGTCAGAGAGAAATGATTACTTTTTTCAGACCAAATCAGGTTTCTTTTCGAGATTAAGTTGAGTAAAATAGCCAAGTCAATAAATAAAAGCGAAAAGAAGGTGAAGGAAGAAGTGTTGCTTAATATAAGTCGGCCAATGTTTCAATGCCATCAAGTGAAATAATTTTCTCTCCTGAAGAAAATGAAGAACAAATAGCTGAGGCTCAAGATAAAAGTATTAAATTCATGAAGTAACATTAAAAATAACAACCACATCTTCAAATTCTACTGAAAAGCAACCATTAAGGTGTTTACATCATCTTTCGAATGATAGAATTGTCAAGGTATTCTCAAGGTTACTTTGGGAATTATTGACATTTTTGAAGGTCATAAATTACAATAATTGAGGGCACGCGACCTCTTGGTCAGCAGACTTTGTTTTACGTTGGTATTTAGATTTGTTTAATTATTTACTTTAAGTGGTGACGCACCCGTTGTGATCTTAGGAAAATTCAATGCAAAATTTTTCCGTAATTGACTGGAAAGTGGAAGAAACAAAACCTAAATTACAATAGGGCAAGATGTACAATACACCTGCAAAGAAGAGAATGGATATGACAAGAGTGACATTGGCATCAAAGAAATGTATTTTAGCTTTAAGGAGAGCAGCTGATTAATTGCATACATTTTTACTGATGAAAGGTGCTTAATTCTTAAAAATTGGAGAGCGGGGGGGGGGGGGGGGGCAGCAAGACGCTATTTTGATGATAAGACCAAATGTTGTTTTGCGCCTATCCATGCAGGCCTCACCGAATGTTCAGTTACCGGTCTTATCTAGTGAAGTAGGCTTGTTAGAATGTGCTGTCCGCATAGTTTTTGTCTTAGAATGTTTTTTGTCCATTACACCCGGCGATATTGTTCATGTACTATTTTTCATGGTTCTACAATGTCCGAAATTTGTGGAAGTGTACTAATGTTTTTTTTCTGTTAAATTTGCAGTTATAGATAACTGACGCTTTTGCAGGTGTAATTGTCAGATTAACGAACAATGTCAGGTAAACCTAGTAATGTAGGACTGGTATATCTAATCAGCAACACTGTGGCATTGTTTTTTTTAAAAAAGAATGTGACGAAAATGAGTCTACTATAATAAAATACTAGATCTAGTAAAAAAGGTGTTATTGTATCATTCTTACTTATATGAAGACAATCTGCCATGCGGTAGTTAGGCAGAGAGGGAGAGTAAGGAAGAGCAGCAATCTCGTATCAGAAGGAAAAAAGTTTTCACTTACACTACAATCCATTGACGGTATTCCCTTTGTGCAGTGGATGCACGTGATGCCTCATTTGTTTATTCCATGGTTGCCTTTTCATCCTTTGCTGATTACTCTGCAAATTTCCCTTCTACCAATGTTACTAGCCCTCTACCTCCTCTTCTCCCCTTAGAAAGTAAAAGCAACAAGATTACCAAGATTTATGATTTTTTTACAAAACGTCTAAATTTAGTGAGCACCCAAAAGCTTTTCATCGATAATTGGTAATTTCACCTCGAACAGTAATACAAAATCTTTGTAATTTTAATAAAAAATATATCAATTTCTAAATTTGGTCCCAAAACTTTTCCTTTAATTGTATAATGTCCTAACAGTAAATGTAAAATAAGGAGAGCAGCTAAATTGACTAAACGTGTATTCTCTTCAAATAAGAGGGGTTTTCTAAATAAAGACAAATAATTGTCCGCAGGAATCAGATAGGTACCGAGTATCTATTTTAAGAAAGACAAGTAGAGACCACTCTTTTATTTAATTCAATTCCTTTCATGACTTACACAAATATTTCAAGTGTGAAAAAACAATAATGGAAGACAATTGATTACTCATTTGTCACAATCTTAGTTTCTTTGGACTGCTAATATCTCAAAAATCAGTTCTTGCTTGTTGTCATTGACAAATTCTATTTGGAATGCAATTGTGATACTAGGAAATGATTGCGCTGGTATATAGTCCGTTGCCTACTATTAAGATATTATTCATTACCAACGCCTTCTAACCTTATGGAAGAGTTATATAAAGCTCAATCACGCTAATTGCACACACAAAGAATTGAATCCATCGTTATTTGTTGTAGACAAACTCTTTTTAAGGTTAAATCTGTGTTACTATACAACAACCGAAAGCGCTGGGATTTATTATGTTGCCTGGCATTAAGATATAACTCGTTCTCACTGCCTTCTAGCCCTATGTAAGAGTATTAGAAAGCTTAATCGTGGTTATTATGTTCACACAAAGAATTACATCAATTAAGGAAGATTTCACATCCCAGTTGGCAACCTAAGAAAGAATAAAGACTCTGCTACCTCCTCTTATGAAAGACATATTAAGCATAAATCGTCACAACTTGGCATAAACATTGAAATCTTGGTAATTTCCCAACAGAAGGTTTCATTCTAATAGCGAGGTTACAGAGTAGAGGGTTTAGTGACAAATTTTTTAAGGTTTCTGCTTTTTATTGTAAAAATAAAATATTAATGATATTTTAGACTATACAACTCGTGATTTGTACCTGGGATGAAAAATAACAAATTGAACTAAAATTTCTGTCACGCGACAGTTGATGTAGATTGTGACGGTAACCTTAAGCAAATCATTATTTGAAATTTCTTAATAATATCTTTTGTCCTCGCATAAAGTAGGTTAAATCTCAGTTTATATGTAGTAAGTATGGCGAAACTTGCTAGTTTATCCTAAACCTATGCATGCAATAAATGTTCCTTCTGAAACATTTTATAAAATTATGAATAATTGAGTCAAACATATGACATAAACCAAGAAGGAAAATCAATCTATACTGACCTTATTATGCCAACTCTTAGGTCTTTTGCCATCTTTCTTTTGAATAGCATCACTCCAAATTAGTTAGCGCTTACTTTACTCATATGCATTACTTTCTGAATTCTACATAAAATTCAGTTTGAGCATAGATTTACATTGACAGCAAATTTACATACAGTTTGAAAGATCGATGAATCAAATAGACATCTACTGTATAAGTCAAAATCCTAAAAATCCATCGAACTTTACCTTTGATTATTTGGATTATGTGGATTATTCATCGTATTTGGCAACTGTAAATTCTGCGCATGTGTTTTTCCTGTAAAAGAAGCAATATCATAGCTGAACTTCAAGCGCCCCAAAATTTGGAAGAGGCCGGGAGCTCTGATGCAAAGATCTCGGAGTGTATGATTTTCATTCTCTGTAAAGTGAAGAGGATTAGCCAAGAGTTGAGTGGGTCAGTGTGTGTTTACAAGGGGAACGATGGCATCGAAGATACGAAAAGTCCCCCTAAATTTATGGCGAAAATCAAGGCCATAATTAACAACAATCCTAGCAAGTTGATGAATTTCATATCCAGTGAGTGTTAGTTTCTCATCGTTCATTTAAGTCCATGTTTACTTCCTTTACTAGTCATCAAAGATGAAAATTAGACAGCTACTGTCAAATTAGATGATAAACAAGCGGAAGGAATCTGATCTTCTAAACAAACAGAAGCAACCCTTGAAGCCAGTAATGATTTTTATTATCTCAGATAAGAAGAATTTCTTCGAAGACGAAATGGTGAATTCGCAAAACAACTGCTTGCTTTCTTTGTTCTCAAAAGGTGTACTGAGAGTTAGGAAGACCAAATTGTAGATCTATATCTTGGTGTTTGTGGTTGTCAGTGGCAAAGGGCACGTTACTGGCCCGTTTACCCTCCCGGATTGCTATATCAAATTGGAAGAGTTGTTGTTATCCTGGATCCAGGTGTTCTTATGTGGAGGGATGTTAGTGCCCGGTATGACTGACACATGGCAACATGCTTGAACACATCACTCCAAATATCTGGCCTCTTAAATCCTGAGAAAAAGATCTTTCGAATATTAAAGTGATTGACAGTAGCTAAAGAATGCAACATATTCTGATGCCGCCTGGTGGCCTCCTGAAAGTTGCGGTTATGTTCAACAGCAATTTCTTTGAATAAAATCAATAGGACAATCGTTCAAATCTTTAAAATGATTTTTGGTTAAATATTTCTGTATAAATTAATTTTCACTTTTATTTAGTTCATATTGGAGTTAGATTAATAAACGGCAGTTTCACGAGGAGTAACGTAATAAAGTGGAAGGCAAGCGTTTCCATTCCAAATAAATGGCAAACTTTTTATTTAGTAGACGATAAGAACTCGTAATTCGAATTTCTTTCCAGGCTTAATTCTTTCTGAAAATCCAATATGTAACATTAAAGATAAACTAAAATATTCTAAAAATGCAAACTTAAGTAGATTAAGTGAACCATCATAAGTACAATCGATGCAATTGCTGAGAATCGAGATAATGTACTTCTTAATTTCTGCAATCTGCTTTCTTCCATTTAGATTTGATTCCAAATTGTTATTTAAACAATTCATTTATCAAGAGGAATGAAGTAATTAAGCATAGTAGTAGCTCGATTAATATAAGTATTTATGTCCAATTAGCAACGGGTTTGAAAACAAACTCTCTATTTGAAATGGATGGTTTCTCTCGCCTTCACATTAATAATCGTAACGAGATATGTGAAAGATTATATAGAGAATTATTAATTACCTGAATGAAAACTCTCATGTTTACTTTCTTTATATACGATCATAAATGAAATATGTAGAACCTTGCTTATGTTATAGATCTGCTTTTATTTTTACTCATTTAAAAATTTAGAAGTTAATCAATATTTCGTTCTTTCCAAGAATTCAAGATTTCAAATGATAAGATTCAGATAAGGAGAATAAATATGCGCTAAAAAATATTTTACACTTTTAATAAAAAACTGTACTTTATTTTTATTCGTTTGTTGACAAAAACCAAGATCATGTTGTTTTTCATATAAACCCTAGGAATACCAGGAAAAATCCCTATAAAATACCAATTGGGTCCAATGCACCTATAACTATTTTTATGCATCTTACCTATTTTTTGGCATCTTTTTTAAGGTACAGAGATAATACAAGGATGTTAAACAAATGTTATGAGAATTTTAATAACAATTTAAACATACTTGTGAAATAACTTCTTATTGCATTAAAAAAGAAGAACTAAAATTTTAGAAACTTAATTTTATCTAATATACATAAAATTTATTTTTGTTACTACAATAGATATAAAATGATTTAAATGATATGGTGTTATTTTCTTGCAAATAACAACAAAGGTGATTGTTCCCTAAGTATAGGAGTAAAGTTTTTCTATATAAACACAAATGTGTCCAATGAACCCTGACTGTTATTTTACTATTTTTTTCAAATTTTTAAAAGTATCGAACTAAAATCTGAATATGTTCTCACCATTTTGTCAAGAGTATCTAGTTTCTACTCCTCCTTTTGTTTTTTTGTAGAAAAGGATAAATTGTGTTTTTTTAAAATAATTTGATGAATAAATAATAGGCTGGACATGCATTGAGCTCAAAAGAGTCACGACATAGTTTTTCTTAGTACAGTAAGAAAGAATCATGAAATCATCTTGAAATCCAAATAACGTGCTATTGATGTCTCTTTCTTTAGCATTTGTAAAAAAGAGAAGGAGCTCTTATCTATTATTTCTGATGGTGCCAACTAAAGTTATGTTTTTTTCAACTAGACTTCGACTTAATTCTAAACTAGTAAAAAAAATATTATTTTCAATTACGGCTCCCAATTCTTGGACCACTCTTGAGCCTTGATTCTTCTTTCGTCCTAACTCTGCATTCTTCCCATTATAGATTTTCAATTTCCAAACATATGAGTTGTCACTATCATATATTGTCAAATTTTTAATTCCATATTCTCTTGACTTTTAATGGTATGTATAATAGAAATGGGCATCGGCTTTTGAAAGTGACTAACTGTTTATCAACTGTTATACAACAGAAAGGAACATATTGTTTTTACAAAAATATTGATTCCACATTTGATAAATTTCCCTTACTGGCTGAAGCCTGTCATTTATATTTCCTTTTCTATTTCTTCTTCTTGATCCAGCATCATCGAAGTGCAAAACTTTAGGAATTTGCAGAAATCTCTGTCTACTCATAATCTGGTTGAGCATTGGACGTCCATCTTCCATGCTCCAAAGCTGAATAATATATTCTTTCTTTGATTTGTAAACACATAAGAGAAGAATTCCTTCCGATAAACTTCCTTCCTTTAGCATTAGTCCGTTTACGGATTACTCCAAGAAAGTTAGGGCACAAGAAAAGTGTAAAGGATGTAGTATCTGAAGTTTTCCGCAAAAAGAGAGGTACCAGGTTCTTGTTGAAGAATACTGTGTGAGCTGAATGTCTTTGTGGCTCAGAATACCAAACTTCAAGTTTGTCTTTAGAATAATAGTGTTCACTCATAACAGGGGTTAAATTATCATTATTTTGTATATCATTATCGTAAGAGTCAGCGTCTAAACCTATAATGCTAAGACGATCAATTTCACCATTTTCGTAGAATGCCCCCCCTTTTTGTTCTAAGAGTGCTAAGAGTGCTAAGAGTGCTAATATATTGATATTATAATAATATCCTAAAGAATAGAGCCGTTGAAAACACGCAAGGATATAGAGACGCACAATAATTCCCCAAATAAACTTATATTTTACCTTTATCAATTGAATACACAACATTTAAACATTTACTACAGCAATACTCTAAATATTATTATAAACAAGAATAAATTCAATTAGTTTGACCGTATAATCTTGGTTAATTTCGCTACACACCTCAATAATATAAGAATTAGGGTTACGGACTCATCGAGAGTTTAAAAGGCATCAGGAATGTTAGTGTCACACGACGCGTGCCGTATGGCAAAATGTAGGTAGGCGAGATCACGAGGTTGTTTTGGCGATCGTAGCAGCTGAGGGGGCCACACAGTATTCTGGGGGGGAGGGGTTCTTCAAGGAAGAGAACAATTACTGTGCTTTATGCGGCACCAAGGTAGTCGTGGTCTCTCTGGCGAGAGGGAGTCGAACTTGGTTCTTAAACCAAGTTAACTTGGAGTGCGGCGTGACACCGAGTAAAGAGCTCGACGGGGAGCTTTTCTCCTTCGTTACTTAATTCCTCATGCACAAGGACTGAACTCGGGGAGGGTCTTCTTCAGAGGCGAGGATAATGGAAGGGGGGGGTTTCTCTGGTTAGAATAAGTATTTAAAGTTCCGTTTGGTATAGGAACTAGCTCGAGGATGAGCTCCTTCTTAGTTTCAATCTTATTCAAGGGCGAGTATAACGTAGGGGGATTTCTCTGACGAGAATAAGTTGAACTTGGTTCCTCAACCAAGTTTACTTATGAGTTCGGTGTGGTCACCGAATAACGGGCTCAAGGGGGATCCTCTTCCTTCTTCTTTTCTTTATTCCTCAAGGACGAGGAATACCACTGGTGTTTAAGATGCACCAGGATATCAGGAGTCTCTCTGACGAGAATAAGTTGAACTTGGTTCCTCAATTAAGTTTACCTATGAGTTCGGTGTGGCCAACGATTAAGTGGCTAAAGGGGGAGCCTTTTCCTTTACTTAATTCTCTAAGGACGAGAAATATCCCTGGTGTTCAAGGTGCACCAGGATATGAGGAGTCTCTCTGGCGAGAGTAAGTTGAACCTAACAAAGTTAACTTAACGTTTAGTTTGATAACCAGGGACTAGCTCGAGGATGAGCTGCTTCTTAGCCCCTCAAGGTAGGTTGCCGTGCCTCTCTTGCAGGGTACTTCTTGGTCTGGCGAGCCAAGTACACTACCAATCCAGTCTAGGTAGTTCAGGTTTAATCGAGGACTTCGTCACCTGGAGTCTGACGTATACTACCTCGATTTTCCTCAGTGTTCCTCATTTATACCTTGTCACCCCACTGGCGGAGTGGTAAGGGGGGGAGACGGTCTTGAGGACGGCCCCAGTAGAGTTCTTTTGCCCAACGGTATTTCCCACCAAGTCTTACATCGGCTCCTCGTTAGCCCTTGAGCTTGGGAGAAAAACGTCTCTAATTTCTTATTTGACGTGAAATTGAATCTCACTCTCCTAGGGGTCATCTTGCATTCTAACCTTTAAGGTCTTTTATCCCGCTGAGTGGTGCGACACTGCGGTTAAGCGCTTGACCCGCCGATGCCTTCGGCTGGATGTCTTTGCAGTAACCGCCTTGTGACTCCACCCGGAGAGAACAGGGGGGAGGGGGGGAGTGACTATTCCCCTACACACCTCCCATCGAAGAACTTAATGGGGGGGGGCGCTTCCGGGAACTCAAAACAACTTACTCAACCTAGTCGAGATTAGCAAAGTTGTATTTCTTTGAGCCCTCTCTTACATTAAGTTTCCTTACACCTTAGTGCCCTCGTGCGCGTTTACACAGGCAATGTGTCGAACTAGACGTACTCGCAATACAATTTTACATGAAAATAACAAAACCTTAATTCGTCGATTACCCACATAAAAAAAAACAACAAAACAAGCTACTTCCTTATATTTCTAAGCTTTTGAGAACTTAAATCCTACCGATAAATATTAACACGAACACAAATGAAAACATGGTTTCACGCACATTAGGTACTGAAATAACCCTCAATGGCATTTCATCTCCACCTATAGAGCAGCTGTACTTTTTCGGCTCCTTTGATGTAGCTAATACTAAAATTGTGCTTCAATACCAATACTTTACCGCGCCTGAGTCGGCCGTTTGGGTTTTTGAGTCTACCCAAGTATGTTACTAAATGGTAGCGGTATTTCAACCTACTTTAATTACCCTTCTTATGGTACTTGACTACCTTTAAACTGAAATTTATGGCTAGAGCGGCCTGTTGTAGCGGGGCATAATTGATGAGAACTTGAGTCCCATAGCTCACCTTTAACCAGGTACACGGGAAGATCATGTCTGGGTTCAATCTTTGGGGATCGAAAAAACTTTTGCCTGCGAGGTCGTTAATGGGCGTGGCGCTCACTACGACTTGTTGTATTAGCGGTAACTCCGTGGACGTTCCGTTTGGGGAGGAAACTACTAGGGGTAGGGGATACTCATCCGCGTCTACCATTTGACTAGTCTTACCTGGGTGTATCGCAATAGCACTTCTTTCCTACTTTTTTGTTAACTAATTTGACTCGATTCTCTTTGCAGGTAGTTCCTCAGGTACATCTGCTCGTACCTCTACCCTACCTTCTACTTCTTCCCTGATAACCCCATTTGGCTGGGTTCTCATCGTAGGTTCTTTCTTTGGTACTCCTGCTGGTACCTCTTACCTACTTTCTACTTCTTCCATCGTTACCCCATTTGGCTGGGTTTCCCTCGATGGTCCTTTCTTAGGTCCAGGCCGAGCTCCAACTTCCTCGGCCTCTATGAGATTCTCGATAGGTGCTCTTTTGAGTGCGAGCAATCTTTCCTTTTCTTCACTCTCTTCTCTTTCAGCTTGAGAAAGTTCTTTTTTCCTCTGTATTCTTCTTTCATCTATTTATTTTTTAATTTTTATTCTCCTCTCTTTCGACTCTTTTTCCCTCTTCATTCTCCTTTCCTCGGCTTCTTTTTCTGCTTTTGCTAATTCGTTTTCCCGTCGAGTTCTTCTTTCTTCATCTTCCAGCTTTATCTTTAGTCTCCTTTCTTCATCTTCCCTTTCTATCCTTATTCTGAATTCTTTTGATTCTCTTTTCAACTGTCTTATTCTTTCGTTTGTTCTACTTCCGTTTCAGAATCTTCTTTCCTCTATTTCTATTTTCCGCTGTATTCGGGATTCTTCACTTTTCCGGTTCATCCGTATTTCCATTGATTCACGTTCTCTTTTATCCTCTCTTATTATATCCTCTGTTTCTCTCTCAAACTTTATTAATTCTTGTTCTTCTTCTCTATCCAAAACTCTTTTTTCCTCTTCGCAATCTATTCTGAGTTCTGCCATGACATAGTCATGCATCTCTTTGCTTTCAAGTCCCAGACTTTGGGATTGTTGGTAAAATCTTTTGACCAGAGCCATTTTGTGTTGGTCCGTCGATTTTTCCTTTCTGTATTCTGAGATACGAGTGCTCCACTCACCAGGTAGCGCTCAGCCTAACTTACCCTTAATCCCACTACTATGTTGATTGAAATACCACTTGGCCTACCAATTACCTTCAGATTGTTAACACCCCTAACTCTACCAATTTTACTCTCGTCAATTATTCTCGTATTCCTGATATGATATTCCTTTGCGTGTTAACTTTTTATTAATTAGACACTGCTGGGTTCTTTCTAATAAAAACCTACAAACCTGACACCACTTTTATAATATGTCGTGGAATGACCCCGCTTTTTGTTCTAAGAGTGCTAATATATTGATATTATAATAATACCTTAAAGAATAGAGCCGTTGGAAACACGTAAGGATATAGAGACGCACAATAATTCCCCAAATAAACTCTATTTTACCTTTATCAATTGAATACACAACATTTAAACATTAACTACAGCAATACTCTAAATATTATTATAAACAAGAATTAATTCAATTAGTTTGACCGTATAAACTTGGTTAATTTCGCTACACACCTCAATAATATAAGAATTAGGGTTACGGACTCATCGGGAGTTTAAAAGGCATCAGGAATATTATTGTCACACGACGCGTGCCTTCTGGCCAGATGTAGGTAGCGAAATCTCGAGGTCGTTTTGGTGAGGGTAGCAGCTGGGGGTTCCACACGGTATTTCGGGGGAAAGGGGAGGGGTTCCTCAAGGACGAGAAAAATTACGGTGCTTTATGCGGCACCAAGGTAGTCGTGGTCTCTCTGGCGAGAGGGAGCGCACTTGGTTCTTAAACCAAGTTAACTTGGAGTGCAGTGTGACCACCGAGTAACGAGCTCTAGGGGGAGCTTTTCTCCTTCGTTACTTAATTCCTTATCGACGAGGACTGAATTCGTGGAGGGTCTTGTGCAAAGGCGAGGATAACGAAAGGGGGGTTTCTCTGGCGAGAATAAGTACTTAAAGTTGGGTTTGGTATAGGAACTAGCTTGAGGATGAGCTTTTCTTAGTTCCAGTCTTCTTCAAAGGCGAGTATAACAGAGGGGGATTTCTCTGACGAGAATAAGTTGAACTTGGTTCCTCAACCAAGTTTAATTATAAGTTTGGTGTGGTTACCGAATAACGGGCTCGAAGAGGATCCTTTTCCTTCTTCTTTTCTTAATTCCTGAAGGACGAGGAATACCCCTGGTGTTTAAGATGCACCAGGATATCAGGAGTCTCTCTGACGAGAATAAGTTGAACTTGGTTCCTCAACTAAGTTAGCCTATGAGTTCGGTGTGGCCACCGAGTAAGTGGCTTGAAGGAGAGCCTTTGCTTTTCTTAATTCCTCAAGGACGAGGAATATCCCTGGTGTTTGAGGTGCACCATGTTATGAGGAGTGTGTCTGGCGAGGGTAAGTTGAACTTAACAAAGTTAACTTAACGTTTGGTTTGATAACCAGGGACTAGCTCGAGGATGAGCTGCTTCTTAGCCCCTTTAGGTAGGTAGCCCTGCCTCTCTTGCAGGATACTTCTTGGTCTGGCAGCCAAGTACACTACCAATCCAGTCTAGGTAGCTTAGTTTTAATCGAGGACTTCGTCACCTGGAGTCTGACGTACACTACCTCGATTTTCCTCAGTGTTCCTCATTTATACCTTATCACCCAACTGGCGGAGTGGTAAGGGGGGAGACGGTCTTGAGTACGGCCCCAGTAGAGTTCTTTTGCCCAACGGTTTTTCCCACCAAGTCTTACATTGGCTCCTAGTTAGCCTTCGAGCTTGGGAGAAACACGTCTATATTTTCTTATTTGACGTGAAATTGAGTCTCACTCTCCTGGGGGAGATCTTGCATTCTAACCTTTAAGGTCTTTTATCTTGCTGAGTGGTGCGACACTGCGTTTAAGCGCTTGCCCCGCCTATGCCTTCGGCTGGATGTCTTTACGCTAACCGCCTTTTGATTCCTTTAGGAGAGAAGAGGGGGGGGGGTAGGACTATTTCTCTACAACCATTATCATTAGAAATAAATGGGCTGTCATTATTACTGACTTCCAACTCATTTGCACTAACTTTCCCCTTATCTGCGTTGTCTAATAATTGCGTAACTTCGTCTTTGCTTTGACCTTGTGGAAAGACACAACTGACACTACTAAATTTCTGAGTAAACTAAAATAATATCATCCCTCTGACGCCTTTTTGTACTTTGTCTCAGATGATACAATATTAGAGATGGCATTGCGCCATCTATAACAAGTATAAGATAATGCATTAGTAGGGATATTGCATTATAAATTTTAACAGTGAATTGAAAAACTTCCAAACCATTGTATAAGAAGTTAAATTAAAAACGTATATATATATATATATCCATGATTTGAAGGTGAATGTTCATGTTATTACTCAATAATCTTTTCATTTTAGAAGTGATTCGAATTAGGTCAAAGGGACCCATATGATAATTTGAGGTAATACATTGAAACATTTCTCTCCTCTATAATTTCTAAAAATCCTTTTTCGTTATATGATAGGTCCTTATGAAAAAATAATAGTCCTAAAAGATCAAGAGGGATAATCGTTTTTAAAAGTAAAATTAGTTCCAATGGACCCAATAATATTCCTAGGGTTAGCCTATGATAACAGAAATGTTAACTAATGAAAATGCAGTTCATGATTATTACAGATAAATCTTATTACGAAAGACATACTGATAAGCAACTTGTAAACTACCGGTGTCCTGTGCTGTGGAGAATAATTTATGAATACAAGATGCAATGAGAAGTTTCGAATAGTTTATTATCATCACAAACAAGAAATAATGTAAGAAAGACAAAATAAATGAAACTAAAGATGTATGGTTGTCTTTAAAATTGAGCTACTATGCGAACCTGTGAAGCACGAAATTACTTGTAAGGGGATATATGTAGCTGGAGGCAGGTATGATTTTCCTCAAAAAATTATATTGTTGCCAAGAGAAAGATAGGAGAATCCACTTCTAGAACTCTAAAGTTTTATGATTTTTTCTTCGATACTGACTTCTGCACCTGTTGTCGCAAGATGCCACGCAAAACTATAAAATTAAGTTACCCCTGGGGCAAGATTATACCCGTGTGAAGTATTGCACGTACAGCAGTTGATTAAAAATGATTTAATAGAGATAAATCTTTAAAATTCACACATCTAACCTAATGTAATAGTCTCTGTTTAACATATGCCCTGCATCTCTACTCTCCATCATTAAAGATATATGAAGCCAGGACTAACTGTAGAAATTGATGTAACATCTACAATAAACAGAAGTATAACAGCCAGAGAAATCTTCTAGAACAATGAGCATTTGGTGGAGTGAGGAACACCAGAGAAGTATTCATGAATTCCGTTCCTAGAAGGACTGAAAAAAACCTTGTTATCATGTTCTCAAACAAAATTTTACCAACCTTAGTGACAAATGGAAGGCATAGCAGAACATAGGAAAAGGAGAAGGCTAGAATTATATTCATGAAAACCCAGTCAATCTAAGGACTGGCTGGTGCCCATGCACAAATCATTGAGACCATGTGAAATATAGGGAAACACAAGGATGAATGACGTTGTGGTAGACAGAAGGAGATAATGATAGCGTAATATGAAAGAAGATATATCGAGAAATATATTAAAAAAAAACTTTTTTCTCTAAATTTGCAGAGCGCAGTGTAAATTATTCGAACAGAATAGTGTACTCCAAATTTAAAATATTTTTTCGGGGCTTCCTTTCAATGTTGTCGAAAAATATTTCCATTCGTATTTTGCACACAAAAAATAGTTACCATTGAAAATTTGCTTATAAAAACAACCGCATCGACCATATATGAAATATTACTTTGGAGGTCTATGAAACGAATATAAGTACACTTACCACCACATGCCTGGCATATAATAACAACAACAACGCTTTTTTTTTTTACAAATTTCACCCCAAAATATGATGTCTAAAAGTAAATATATAATAGTTGAAAGCTTTTACTGATATTAATTTCACATTTGGTTCATAAATCGCTCAAGAAACCAAGAACGTAGTTTTATATCACTTATCGTTGGGATTTGAGAAGTTTGAATCAAATTTACTTTAAATTTCCTTTAAACAAAAGGTCGCTTTTCGCAATTTTCTACACTAGTTAACTTTATTATATCTTCTCCGTTTTAATTTGCCATTGAACAATTATGCCGATCTCATCGAGGCATTGTTTGTACTATTAGAAAAATAATAATCTTAAAGCTAAATAGCAGATTGTTTCTATAAATGGAGCGGTACTGTTTAGTCGATTGCAAACACGACTAACGTTATGACCAAAGGTAACCATCATTTGTTATTTTATATTCTTGGATGGAGCACCGGATATGGTCGGCGGCTGCTAGAGCTGTGGCTGAAGTTCTACCTAAATTGGGTGCAATTTAGTATTAATGTCTATGTATTTAAGGATAATTTGAGGAAAAGGTTTTAAAATTCTTACGTTAGATTAGTAGTAAATCCTTCTCAGAAATATGAAAAAGAGAATTATAAGTATCAAACACAGTCTGAAGGTGGGATCAAATAATTAAAAGCTATATATTATACAATAATATTCAGCTAATTATTGGCAGAAGGTTTTTTTATGTAGAATATTTTGCTAATAATGTCCGATATTCTCTGCATTCAATATCATTCGAATCAAAATATATTTATTTGTCCGAAGTCAATCTAGTTTTGAAACGACATATTTATTGCTCACCCTTTTATAGTAACTTCGCTTTAAATCTATCTTTGAATCTGTTTTGCTTTCAGTAAAAATACGAATCATGATTTTTAGTCGCTTCCATATTATTATATTTACAGGTGATACTTGACTAATTTTATTTATTAATATATACGAAAGTACCTAAAACGACAAATAAATTATATTCATAATGCAAACAGCACAATAGAGAACAAAGTATCCATGTTCCCTAATTGACAAGTTTTAGTGGTGAAGAAATAGATTGTTAGGATTTTTGTATTTGATACTTTGAGAAGTAAATTATTTATTATATCATATATAATAGCCAGGTAAGTGGCAAAAACTTTGGTTGATTAGCATGTGAAGTGAATGGTGTGCAGGAACTGTTTAACTTGACTCTCGAGAATTTTCTAAGCCTTTATCAGGTGTGATCACTCTCTCCTGGTTCAGCATGAACACAGGTGTACACGTTTATTGCTACTTAACCTAAATCATCATATTTTGACTGTGAAATTTTAGTGGGTAGAACAAAATTCGGACACTCTATCTGAAACTCTGTGAATATTCAACATTTCTCAAAATACTTTGCTACATTTGGGCCTAGATTTCCTCATAGAATGTAGTACGGCCCAAATTTCAAAGGATAGTATCTAACTTTAGGTGCATAATTTTCGATATTACCATCTCACTAGAAATGGTAATGTTAACAGAAAAGCAACACTGGATCAAATGGATTCATATTCATTTTTGGAATCTCCAGCCGTACATATATATAATTGTTAATCCTTAGTTATCTTTCAGTAGATCAACCATGGTATCTCTCTCAACTCTAGTATAGCCTAAATAGTGTCACACCATATTTAGATACCTCACTGATTAGATCCTAGAGGACTTGGAATATCTGGCGTGATCCGATGTGTCACAGTTCTATTTAATTTTTGTTGATGGCACGGTTACGTATGGGGGACCTTTGCTTGTAACTTCACAAATTAGACCTGAATGAGGGAATAATTAGCGTGATTTGATGAGTTACAATTGTACTTGATCTTGGCAGAGTTTGGGTGTGTGTTGTTTATATGTGGCATGGGTTAATTATGCTGGTTCACATAAAGAGGGCAGTGTATAGCGCTTTTTAGGTGATTTTTTTCAAAAAAATGACATTATTAATGGATTTTAGCTATCTCACAAAAAAAAATGTATATTCTACACTGATAATGCATCAAGGCATCGAGCAGAACAATATACAAGTAGGTCCCCCAGTTGCACCCGGGGCAAATGCCATTTTCAAAAATAACTCCACCCTCAAACCACCCATCCACATCCGATATATTAACGATATTTTCCTGGAAATGCAGAAGCTCGAAGATCTAACGACGCTTATCCAGTTCTTCAAAGATAACTCATCACTCAACTTTACTCACGAGAACAAAGAACAGTCCGGACTTCCATTCCTTAATGTTCTCGTTCGTTCTTCTCAAGAGCGCTTCGTGACAAAAGTATACATCAGGAGTACAACTTATGTTTTGCATGAGTGGTTCCTCAGAGTCCCTCGATAGGTATAAGAAATCGGTGATTAGCGCCCTCATGAACAGAGCATTCATGCACTCCCCAATTGGGTAACAAATGATGCTGAGCTTAAGCGATTGAACCAGCTCCTTATTAACCTTCCTATTCACAAACAGTATTCGACTCAATCGTTAAGGGGAAGATAACTTCTATCTTTCTCCCGACGGAGAAACGATAAAACCTATCATCAATAGACATTTACTAGCATGCAACATGAACACAGGCTACAAGGAAGACCAGAAGATTCTCACAGATATTATACACCGCAACGTTACCCCAGCCAACCCTCAAAATAAAATAAACTTTGTCATATATTACAAGAGCAGAAAAACACGATCCCTCGTCATGAAGAACAGTTGTCTACCCACAACGAACCCCCTAGAAGAGGCCAACCTATTGTATGAATACTCGTGCAATGTCAGTGACTGCGTTTAGCTCAACTCTAAATACATATGGATGACTTCTACAACCTTGTCGCGCAGGTTAATGATGCACATTAAGGACGGGGTTATCAAGCGACATGCCGCACCGCATCATAGGTCAATTACAAAAGAAACGCTCACCCAAAACAGCTCCATTATCTTCCGTGATCTAGTCTGCCGAAGAGTCCTAATGGCTTAGGCAGTTATGATCTCCCAACGCAGACCTTCAATCAATAAACAACTTCAACCAGAGACTATCCTTCCAACGACTCGCCGCCAGAATCTGCAAGGACCCCGCATGGAATCAGAATTTACAAGAACCGTTTCTTCTTTTGTTTAAACCCAACAGCAATTCTTTGTTCTTGAACATATTTTTAAACTTATCCATATATTTTTATTTTAGTTGATTGGTCCGTTTCCTTAGAATAATGTTAAAAATATTTTTTAACATAAATCTATCGATTTATATTTCGAGTTATTTAATTGGTCCGTTTTGTTACGAAATGATCAAACATATTCAATATATTTTCCTGTAATATCATGTTCGCTCTTCTGCCCCGAAGATGACCTACTGTTAGATCGAAAGACGTCTAGGCAAATAAAGTTATGCCTCTTCCGAGCAATTCTCCTCGCCTAGAGCCATCTGTTGAGACCATAGACAAAGCTCTAAAAAAGCTACAGTCAAAAGTAAATATATATATATATATATATATATATATATATATATATATATATATATATATATATATATATATATGACCAGATGATTTTTCGTTTACGGATAAATTGGTAGGTGAGTAGATGAGAATGAGCAATGAAAGTATGAAGGCTATAAGGTTGTAGACACGAAAAACAAATAAATATTAAGATAGATTAAATGTAAAACAATTTATGGTTACCTTTAGGTTGTGTATGATATATTTGAAGAAATGTGTTTTTAAGACGATTAGTCAAATATATGTTAATATATTTTTCCTATTTGAGTTGTTTAATCATGTATTGTGTAATTTAATTGGCAGGGACATTGAACTTATAGATCTTTAGTACTAAAGATGATCAATGTAGGAATATTAAGAAAATAAATACAAAATGATGAAAAGAAGAAAAGCTTTAAATTTTTCCAAAGGATTTTACAAGGTGCTAAAAATGAATGTATTGTGTAAAGGGACTTAATTGAGGATTATGGCCTGCGTGTGGACAAACCATTGTAGAATTAAGTGTTTCACCAACGTAGATGTGCGAAAGAAAAGACATTTGTTGTGTCACTTTGGTTATTTAAATCTTTTATGGATCAAGTACGGAGAGCAGTGCAGCTGAGAATAAGAAACGGCTTTAAGATTGAAAATAGAATTTAAAAAACAATCGCAAAAGTTTGAATCGTTTTTTGAGTAAATTTAAGATCTTTCATGTTACCAAGTTATTTATTCAAAATTATACAGATGAAAAGCAAGATCCACCATTTCCTTGGCTTAATTTTGGAAAAGATATATATCTTTATATGACAGCCTCAGAACGCACCTGTACCCTATGTTTAAGCGAACGGAACGGGAAATATTATTCTGCTAAACATGGCCGAGATTAGGTTGTAGTGGCGATCCTGGAAAGAGAACAGGGTCGTTGTGATATTACCCAATCTTATAAAAGTTTTTTTTAATACAAGTATCTCCATTTTACGACTATATTATGAACCTCGAATATAAGAATTGCTACGGCACATTAGCGTGGTAATACTCTATAAAACAAAAATAAATTAAATAAAAAATAAATATATAATTAGAAGGTTTTAATTGAACTGACGAAATTTATGCATCAATTCTGATTTTTAATTGATGCACGACGGCGTTAAACTTATTCCCAAGTCGTTCTTAGAGAATGAGGCAAATAAATATTTGTAAAATGTACGTAACACAAGCCACTTGACGTTCTAACAAACAGATCGACTGCATCTTCTATAAACCTGCCTCGACTGTGCAACAATGGAATTTCCGTTCTGAGCGAGAAAATTAAGGAAAGAATAGAGAGATATGTTAGGGACATATAAATAAATAAGTAAACCTGTGTAAGAATAAAAACATTAATAAAACAATCTTTTCATTTAACTTTAAACTTTTCCTTCTTATCCTTGATTATATAACAGATAAACTAAAATAAATCACATATCAATCACATTCAGATAAAGATTTAGCCCATGTAAACAGAAGAAAGTGGATGAAAGGAGATCATGAGAGTTACAGCGCTTTCGGTTTTGGGCTGTATTATCAGATATGGCCCCTATGAGTAAAGCAAACAGAAAAATGCGCCACGTGAATCATTTTCCAAACCCAACACTTGAAATTTACATTAACATCACTCGAAACAACCACTGGTAGATACATAGTCCGACGATGTAATAATTTTAAATTACATCACCTTTGTATCTTAAACCATTTATTAATTGTGTAAATTCAACTCATGATTTGTTTTATTTGATTCAAACTTAATATTTAATGCTGTATTTATTTTGGAAAAATGTGGTGATAATAACAGGGTAATAATGTCAATGATGTGTGTGGTGATGAGTGTGTGTGTACCAGGTTGTCTAGCAATCGTGTTATGTTGCTTTATTTTGATTTATTTTCCTTTTATTTATCATTTATCAGCATAGGAGCTTTTGTTTTATTAGTTTTATAAATAGTTATTTATTCATTGTTTTCTCTTTGAGGGAAGCGTTTGACCCTTTGTTTTCTTTTTCTCTTTAAAGTTTTACTTCTTTTGGATAGTTTATGATACTTTTGGTGCACTCACGAGTGCGGTATCTTATTTATTACATTTATGTATATTTTATTTATCTCCCTAATATATCCACCTATGTATACACTCATATATTTATATATATATATATATATATATATATATATATATATATATATATATATATATATATATATATATTCATATATATATATATATATATATATTTATTATTTTTTATAGTTTTTTATTATATTTTTATTTTAGATTTTTTTCCATTATGCATACAAATATATACACATATATAATGTAGCAATTTTTTAATAATTCCATTTCTGTTTATTCGCTGAAGATGGATGACCTAACCTCGTCGAAAGAAGTCTAAGAATAAATAATGTCATTCGCGGATGTTTTTTCTCGCCTCGAATATTAAGAAAATAGAAGTGAAAATTAATCAAATTGCCACAGCTGTGGACTTCAATAGAACCTGCATACAACAGAGCCTTTGACCTAATATTCACATGTATACATATATTTTATTTTTACTATTATTAAGTTACTTATTTATTTTCTTATAAGCTAATTATTTATTTACGGGTCTTACTCAGATATTCTAGTTATATAGTAGTTCGATTCATCCTGTATATTTCTTCGACTATATTTAAACCTTTGCTTAAAGTGTATTCTCCTGTATTCTCTTTCGGTGGGTATAACTTCATTTATTGTTACATTTAGGAGTTCCTCCTCTAATTGGTGCCATATTTTCTTGGCATGTTCATGAAGGAAATGATTGATTAATTTTAACATTGCTCTTCGATTTAGTTCTATTGGTGGTATTGCTTTCAGTCTTGAGGTGTTAGTTATCAATCTGGTCGCGGAATTTTGGACTACATGTAATATTAACATTGGCGTTATGGATAAAGTGTTAATCGGGATGACGGGGTACGTTAGAATAAGAAGAACTAGGGCTAGGTATAATTTTCTTTTGTATTCCTCAGAGAGGTTTTTGAATCTTTGTAGAGAGGAAAAGGTCCTTTTTGCTTGTTTAGTTTTTTGACTCACATGCGTACTGTACCCGTTTTTGGAGAATCTTAGGCCGAGTACCTTACTACCTTCACTGTAGGGTTAGTTGATGTTGTTGGTGGTTACTCGGTACGTCTTCCTTCTGTCCATTGGTATGATTTGAAATTTTGTATTATTTGTTTTTATTGTGTGTGTCCTCTCGAATTCATAAAATATTTATGATCTTTCTGGTAGTGCGCTGTGCGATATCCCTTGGGTTTTGTCTATCACTGGCGATGATCTGCGTGATATCGTCAGCCAGATTGATATACATTGTGCTTTCCTCTAAGTATTGAGGGAGGTCCCTGGGTACACTGTGTACAACGTGGGGCTGAGACAACCACCTTGCGTGACTCATGCTTTTAGAGTGAAAGCACTGCCAGTGTAGTTATTGATGGCGATTTTTGCCTTCCTGTCTTCCAGATAGCTACATAAGCTTCTGCTTAGGTTTGTCTTGAGATCAAGTTGGATTATTTTTACTTTAAGGCCTGGCACCTATACTTTGTCGAAAGCTTTGGCGAAATCACGAAGTGTCAAGTCCAACTTTGTCGCCTCTTGTTATATCAACAGCGATTTACTCGGTAATGATGCCAGTGCTGTGTCTGTACCTCGTTTTTTCCTGAATCCGTGTTGTTGTTCATGGTGCATATCATTTTCTTCCAGTAAGGTCTTTAGTCTCTGATTGATTAGCTTCTCCATTAATTTGCCGATGAATACCAGCAGTGAGATCGGTCTATAACTCTCAATGTGGCCCTTAGGTTTGCTGGGTTTGGGAAGGAATATCATCCTTGCCGTCTTTAAGGCTGGTGAAAACTGCCTATTGTTCAGGCATGCATTGAATACTTTTAGCAGCGCTTAGTGGATAATAGCAGGCGCGATTGTGACCTGGTTTTTCGTGATTTCGATAATGCCTTGGGTTTTCTGTTTAAAAGTTACTAAGGCTGCTATAAATTCTACTAGGGTTAAGAGCCTTCCCTCGTTCCATTAATCGCGGGATTCATCCAACCATGGGAAGGTTGAGTGTTCGTGCTTCCTATCTTGTAATTTATTTATTATGCGCTGTTCATGAACCACATAGTAGATTCGGTTCTCCTCCGGCGTAATAGAAAATATCCTAAACCAATGCTCTATAAATCTCTCTGTTCTCATGCATTGTGATTACGCCTGTATTTAGGTGTGCGACCTGTAAGTATATTGTATTGGTTGCATAACCTTTTGGGGTCTCTTTCAAAATCCGAGTTACTAATGATATTGTCCAATGCTGAGTTGATATTTATTCTGATTAGATTGTTAACTATATTTCTACGGGTTCTTAATTGTACATATCTTTCTCTACTGCTACCATTTCGACGGTTTCTTCAAATGGGTAATCAATTTTCTCCATTTTAGTTTTGATTTCATCGGTTCATTGTGTAGCAGGGATTGATCTTTAATTAGTTTTGGGACGGATAGCCTGTCGGTTTCAAGGATGAGGTTTTTAATGTGGGTTAGATGGGTGTTTATTTCTTCTAGGGGACTTTCTGCAAAGGAAGTTATACTGTAATTTTCTAAGTGCTTCTTATACTCGCTCCACTTGGTCTTTGATAATGCCTTCTTTTGGGGCATTTTAATACGGATAGGCGAGGTTATGTGATCAGAAGGTATTGCGCGACTAGGAGTGGTGTGAAGATTAAAAGCGAAGTTTTTGTTAGTCAATATTATGTTTAGAGTGGTTGAACACAGGTATGTTACAAATGTAGGGAAATCAGGGCCCTCTCTTTGCACCATCTGCCGCTTCATGAGTAGTTCAGAGTTTTCCATTTCCATTAAAAGCGTTCGTGTATTCACAAGAGCTGCATCTTGGATTAAGATCCCCTAGGAGGATTGCTGAGGATGGTCGGCGGAAGATCTGAATGAAGTTCGGGGTCGGGAGGTACGGGCGCCGGGGGTTGATATGCCTCGGCTACCATCATATCTTCTGTTGTCATTTTTAGTTTAATAGCTATATATGAGTCTTCCAGATCTCTAATTTCAGTGTAAGAAATTCCCTTTTTTATTCCCATGGATGTTCCATCAAAGCGTGTAAGTTCATACCCTGTTCATTTATGATGACTATATCTGGATAAATTTGCCTAATTATGTTGCAATATATGAGTTTTTTATCCCTCCATCCGTCGACATTGAGAGTAAAGGTTTAAGATTTAGGGGATGTCGTATTTTAGCGGAGCTAATATATATATATATATATATATATATATATATATATATATATATATATATTTATTTGTTTTATTAATTTTTAATAAACTAACTAACTTTAAATTGAGGCGTAGGTTCGTGCCTTGGTCATTGCTTGAGGATCGGGCTCTAAGAGTGCTAATCTTTATCAAATATGGCCAATTCAACTCGTTCGAGGATAATTAAAACAGAGCTTTTTCTAAAAAAATAGACTTTAATGAATATAAACACTCACTAAATCACATTAAAACACACAGATCTAATACACGTATAAAAAGAAAATGGGATTACAGGGTGAGCTCTCGAGGCTCGATTAGAGATAAAATTTTAAGATGATATCTTTGTCCTTAGTCAGAAATCCAATAAACTAATTTTTATGCACGGGCACATATATAACAGGATTATTCTTTACTTAAATAAGGTAATGGAGATTAATACACGATTCCAGTTAGAATATGTTTGGGGATTTTTGTTCCTGAGAGGCGTAGCTCGAGTAGTTTGCAGTTTGCTTCCCAAGATGGCGTTACTCCGGCCTAAAGGTGGATAAGTGACGTCACACGGAATTTCAAGTTGGCGTAAGAGAATCAAAACAAAGACGCAGATAAGGCGGGTGGTTCTCGTATATTCATGACCTTAAAAAGGTTTCCTTCAGAAAAGGTTGGGATATGTTTATATTATTTTCTAGCGATTTGGGTCTCGCACTTATATAATTTTGATTTTAAATGAGAAATCTATCTAGTTTGGAGTTGTCAAACTCAGATAGAATAAGATTTGGTGTCCTCAATCTGTGAAGGTTGATACTCACTAATCTTGGGGCTCGAACGGCGCCAAGCTTCCTTGGTACAATCTGGTATTGTACAAGGAGTGCAAATTCTCCTTTACTTGCATTAACTTTGTACCGGTGATTTTTGAGTCTTCTTGTCGAACTCGAAAAATCTTCTGACAACTGGTGACTTTCTTGTCTCTTCGGTAGGAACGAACAAAAAGTTGTGGCTCGGAGAGGGGGTAATACGAGATCGGCAGTTTGCACTGTTGAATGGGTTGTTTATAAGTGCACCCTCAAAGGGCATGCCTTTTTAATCTGAGGTCAGGAATCAGTCTCGTATCATTTACCCTTTTGCCCGTTCTCCTATGTTACCGGAGAACTTCGAAGGGGCAAAGCTAAACCCAAATGTCTTTAGTTATTATTTCCTTAGACTCGATACATATATATATATATATATATATATATATATATATACTAAACTCGGATTATACCTCTACAGGGGGTATTGTACGTTCGGATGCATTTTGTCGTTTTGTGGGTCTTCCGTTTTTTTGCCTTCTTAGAGTTCGCGAGTGATCTTATATGTCCAGGATGTTTTTTCTTGAATTATCAGTAGTAAGATTAAAGCACGAATTTGCCGAAATTCATGCTCTAAGTTATGAGTTCTTATTTAAGAGCATTCTTTATCTCGGTTTCATCATATTCAGAATCGTAATCCGATTTAAATTTACATTTGACCAGACCTTCCACAATTTCTTTTTGTTTATTAACTAACGAGAGTGGTGAGGAGTGAGATCCGTAAGTTTTAATGTTAAATTTTTTGTATTGTTTGTCTTTGCTTTTTCGTTTTCTTTTTCAAGTTTTTATTTCACCAGTTTAATTTGTTCTGTGACCTCCAAATCTTCTTTATTAATTTGAGTTTCAGTGTCTATTTGTTCTGCTGTCGTTTTTTTGTTTCCTGTTCAGTTGAAATTGAGATTCTGTACAGGTCCCTGGAATGCGGGTTCTCGGGGAACCACATAGGTTTTAGGCCATTTATGGTGAGCATTTTATCTGGCAATTCCGAGTATGAGCTTGGTTTTTCTATGTTCACAAAATGTGAGGGAAAAATTCCGGCCTTGCCGTTGCCTCTACGTATGACGTTGTCTTTCTTATCTCCTTCTCTTCTAACATTACAGTCTATTTGTTCTTCAGCTTTTCTTTCTTCAGGGACAAGCCATTGAGAGAGTGCGGTGTGGATCTTCACAATAGACGCATTTTTTTCTTGGCTTTTATAATTTTCACACCTTCCTCTGTGCTTGGGCATTCCGAGCATTTCATGCCCTGGAACGTATAGTGTTGGGTCGTGTGGTAATCAACCACTTGATGCAGACTAAGAGAGAGCTGAATGTTCTCTTTCGATTTAGTCAGGTGCTATATTGGTGTACAATGGGAGCACTCCTTTTTCGGCAGCTTTTGACGCCAACTCTGTGTCTTTTGATGTCGCCTTAAATACGTGAGAGTGTTTTCTCCGTTTTGCTTTTTAAATCTTATTCTTTGATGAATTTGGTCAGTTTCTTGATTTTTTCTATCTCCGCTTTTATTTCGTCTGCAAAATGCTCACCTACTCTCGAGTCAAGTCTCCTGCAGATTACTGACCTTTTGATTGCGAGAGCAGGTGGTATCCTGGCAACTCACCCTATTTTCTTTAGTTTCTTTGCAGCGTTTTTGCTAATTAGGTTGTCGTGGACCTTTTCCGTATCTCACAGTGCTACATAGCTATTGTACTGGTCTTTCAGAGGTAGGATAACCACTCCTATTTTGGCGAAGATGGTTTGGAGGGTTTTTTCTCGGTCTTGCTTTGGGCGCCCTTTGAAAACCCTAAGTGGGACCCTTTTTGCTCCCCTGGAGTTATCGATTAGACGAAAAGTTCTTTCATAGATATTTTCCTCTAATTTCGTACCTGTATTTATATTTTTTCAGGATAAAATATGATGTGATTTATATTTAGTTTGGAGTGAGGAGTTTCTCCTGAATCTATTGGGAATTTTATCATCTGGGTTAGGGTTGCTTCCTTAGATGAGTTAATGAAATGATGATTGATGAATGAACCTGGGTGGGATCCTCTGAAGGGTGAATCATGGCAGACATTTTGGTGGATAGTGGTCGAATAAACTTCCACCGCTCGGGGTTCCGCACCATCGAGATTTGCGATATTCTACGATGCGTCCGACTTACATGAAGATGGCTTCATCCCCCTCTATGGTTTTGGCCGGGCTCACGCGGAGGTTCTTTTCGAACACCACGGGACTTGCAGCGTAGTTCCATTGATCAGGTGCCTAAGACTCTGAGTTCCATAGTGGGATAGGCCTCAAACCTGCTTTCCTCGGAGCCTCAAATTATACCTTTTCCCAGTGCAGGGCATAGTTTGAACTAGTCGGTGATGATAGAAAGCTTCCCGATCCATACGAGATTTCCCCGAGGCAGGAAAGGTAGTCAATTTAGCCGGTCATATTGAAATATGATGGCTGGATGAAGTGTATTATTCTCTTTTTTAGAGGGAGAGGTGAGTGAGTGAGGTAAATGAATAAGAGATGAGAGAAGGCAGAAAATAAATGCGGATGAATTCGTTGGCAGGGTTGACATGGAATTCGAATGAAGTTTCCCTAATAATGGGATGATTGAGCGAAAAGATTCCTACAGTGTATAATTCTTCTAGCGTTGGAGAGTACGATCAGGCAGAGTATCCGAGCTTCAAAGTGTACGTGCTTGCTAAGCAAAGTATGGCAGTCAAATACTAGGTCAATATGAGCCTTGCAATTTTATATGTTTCTTGCAGTGCTTAGTTTCCCCTTAAAAAATTCTCGCGCCATGATTAGCCAATTCTTGTAATACTTATGTATTTTCCCGTAGTAATACTATATATAATGTAGCAATTATTGAATAATTCCACTTCTGTTCATTCACTGAAGATTCCTTAACATGGTCGAAAGATGTCTAGAAATAAAGAATATCATTCGTGGATGTTTTTCTCGCCTCGAAGACCCAGTTAAAAAACTTGTAAGAAATATGAATAAAATACAAGTTAAAATTAACAACACTGCCACAGCTGTGGACTTCAAAAGAACCTGCATTTAAATATATATATATATATATATATATATATATATATATATATATATATATATATATATATATATATGTAGTTGGGTAGCAGTCTTTCTTGAATACAAATTTTGTTGAAGACCATCGTGCATTTTGCCTCAATTAATTTCCTTTGACAAGTTTCTCTTCTTCTAACTATCTTTTTATTCCATCTTGTAGATAGTGGATTATTTGTCCAGTATTCGTCTCTTTTTTAAATGAATGTGTTTGGTAAAAACCAAACTAAAATGCTAAGCTTTCGATCTTATTCGATTATCTTCGGAGCTTTATGGAATTTCTTGCCTCCTTTACCGAGGTAGTGAGTGGAGTGAGGATCTGGCAGAAAGTTAAGTAAAAGTAAACAGTTTTGGAGGGGTATTTATTCTCCTTGGTTGAAGGTAACGTTAGAGGAAATGGGCTACACTTTTGCGTGGAATTTTTAAAATAGTTTTAACGTACGATTTTAGCTTGTCGTTTGACATTTGAATGCGGGCTTATCTTCATTCATTAAAAGAAAAAAGGTTAATGAAGCTCGCTTTAACATCTTATAATGCCTTCTCTATAAATGGAAATGTAATCTTGCATGTAAACACAAACTGTCTATTATGAATTTGATTTTTATTCTTAAGTTATTAGGAGTAAGTGTATGAAAGGATAAAGATGGACTGAATTTTGATTAAAATCGACTAAGTAAAGGATATTATGAATTATGAATTTATTAATATAATGATTTTTAAATGCAAATATATGCATAACCAACGTAGTTTAATTTTATGTTTCAAATATCTATCACGTTATTAGGTAATATTTCTTTTTGACGCTCTAAAAGCTTAATCATTATAAAACAAACCAGTTTATCACAAAAGACCTTTGTTCCTCTAGTAGTAATTTGACAAGCTCCTCATAACCAGACTCTTTCTCTATTATCAATTATTACTATTATGAATGATATATTAAAAGCCCAGAGAACGATTAATGGGTTAAAAATGAAGTCTATCTAATTACAATTCGCCATTTTGTTCGTCTCCTTTATGATAAGGCAATAGAAATCTTAATTACTCCAAATACAAGCTAAAGTGAAACCTTTCACATTCCTAACTTCCTTTCTTGTATTTGATATGATATACATAGAAGATGTAGTAGAAATAACAAAAAATATTTATTATACTTTCCTTATAACTCATAGCATTCCCAATTATATAGTATAATAAATTACACTCGATATTCTTTAACATTTAGGGCTGACCTATGAATAATATATCAGTTTAATTTGCACATACGATAGGAAATTTGCTTGATATCGGAACACTGTCAAGATGACCGGGAATGCAGGATTTCCGGGCCACGATTTATTGACCAATCTGGCGTTTCAGGGGTGAGTTGACTTATAAAATTTATGAGAAGGCAGAGAAGAGTTTCAGTTTTGGATCTGTATCCGATCACGTATACAACAGTTCTAAATTATGGTACAAAAAATGTCCTTTGAATTATCTTCTTTATTTCAAGAAATGATTTATAATTCAAAAAATATAAGATGGATAAAAAGCCAGTTTATACCAAATAAACTAAGAGAATTTTACGGACAAAGTAAAGTTCTTTTTAAAATATTTTAATGCCGAACGATTTTATTCCAATTGATTTACTTCTTCATTTCAAGTTAGTTAATTTAACCATTCTACTGTCAGTAATATATGAACATACATTTGAAATCTTATGTAGATATGTTATATATATATATAAACAGGTATGCGTAATGCTCTTACCTGACTATAAAAATTCATAGGAATAAAAATATGTCTCAACTTAGTAAAGTATATATGAAATAATATATATATATATATATATATATATATATATATATATATATATATATATATATATATATATATATATACATATATATATATTATTAAAAAAATAAAGAATACAGGCATTGAAAATAGCTATTAAGAGATATTGCTCTGTTTTTTGTTTAGTTATTTCGGCTCGAGGCATGAAAAGATAAAATATATTATCATATATTTTACTAGAAAAAATAAAAGAAGCAACTGTGACGGACATTGAAATATATAGAGACTGACTGAGTTAAGCCCTTAATATGAAGAAAAAATATCAAATATAGCAAATATTTTTAAACTGTGCAATAGCATAATTCATCCCCTTTTTCTTATTTTAAAATGAGAGTTTCTAACAAACACCCTGAAATACGTTATGATAGAAAATAACCAAGCATATCAAGTGTCCTTAAGATCAATCGATACAAAATTAAAAGTCTGCCTAAACGTTTTTGATTGAACCATAGTAGGTAACTCGACTTTGCACAGATTCAGTTAGAGTTTAGCTTTCATGGGAATAAAAACATATTTGGTTTATTCTGACAATGCCAGCTGAAAACAGAGAATATACGCAATATTCTCATCCCTCCTCGTCGAGAGAAGCATTTAAGTGAATTATATTTTATTTATTGACCTCGTTTACAAAGTGAAACAACAGTATGATGAGGTTGAAAAGGATAACTTAGTGGCTACGGTCATGCGCAGCAAATATCTAGTTTTCTGACGGTTTTGGACATAGTAGCAATGAGAGCCACGTTATGTCTCCTAAACTCTGCCAGGCTCCCTTTAGACGTTTACACTGAGGTAGTCGAGAGTCTAGTCAAGTTTTGGATTTACCAAATAGCCGTGTAAAGGACAGACGTTTTCCAGTAGCAGGCTGTTCCCGCACATCATAAAAAGTAAGCACTGGCCTAGTTGTTCAATAACTTACCCTGCCATTGGTCACTAGTCTTGATCTCTATAGCTCCCCCGAATGCAACCCCTTAAACATTTCATATAGGCCGTTGTTGTGAAGGATATCACCAAGGCTGCACACATATTTTATGAGCTCTGAGGGCCACCATTGTATAGATAATGTTTTTCCTAACTCGGGTATGCAAACTTTTCATGTCCCGCCCATATATATATATATATATAATTAGTTCTATTTGTTTGTAAATTCTCATGAAAATATACAAATTGCTTCATTTTGTAAAAATTGTAGTAATTTTCCCTAGATTTAGCGAGAAAAACGTGAATATAGTTATGTGTTCCCTTGGTAGCTTATTAAAATATTAAAAAGCTAAAATTATTTTATTATAACATCTTATATTATATTATGTAATATTATGTGAAATTTAGAGGAAATTCTTTCAAAATGTAACATGATTTAACGGCCTCTTCTAGTGATTTGAATATTGAAGAGCACTACTAAGACAAAAATACCCCTATTTCCTTCACAGCTGTAAGGTAAACTTGGGAATATAATCAAGAAGATGATTAAATAAGACTGCAATTGGAATATACATTAGGTATACTACAATCTAATCCAGCATTAAACATTGTTCAAAAGATGAGAATCTTTCATTCATTTTAGTACTGTATATTTCAATTGCACAATTGAAAGTTATATATAAGGAGTGGGCAGATAAGAAAATACGAGTATGTAAAAGTTTGGGATGAGGGGGTTTGCACTAGGATGCAATTAATTGCATATAACTTGTTCTATAATATCGATTGACAAATAAATTTCTTTTCGGTAAGTATTTATACCGATATTCTTTAGTTTTACCATTAAATATTGGCATTAGGTATAAGGTTAAAGGTACCAGAAAAAGAAATAATTCCAGAAATCAGCTTAAGGATTAAATCCAGTATCCTAAATTTACGAACATTTTTCATATTTTCAAAGCTTCGAAGCTGATAGCACTAAGCTTTTACAGAAAACAAACAATTTATTGACACCTAGATGATGTGTCCTATTAAGAATAAAGCTAATCTGAGTAGAACCCAATTTAATATTTATAAACTACTGAAACTTCATTTTATTTTAAATATTTATCGAAATTGTTCTTCATAATTTCTCTAATAAAATCCCTGAATACTCTTTGTGGTGAAGGCAAATTTTCCCTCTGATGCTTTCAATTTTTACCTCTTCATCTTTTATTCGTATACCAGGGTCGCTGTCACGCCTTTCAAATTAAACAGATTTTCTGCATTATCCCTTTTATTTCTATGATCGAGGGAAAAGTGAATGAGTTTTTTAAGCCTGTCATTGTAGCTAAGATGTTTTATTTCCTCCATTATTTTCGTATAGCGACGTAGTACCTTTTCTTATAACAAAGTCTTACTCAGCTAACAGATATTTGAAACGACAAATTTCCCACAAAACCCCAAATATGGGGTGGTCACTTAAACAAATGTGCAGATTGGGTAATTTACTTGATGAGTAATGTCGTTGAAATAAATATTGTAATATATCATAATATTTTCATTCCTCTGAATAGCTTTTACTTATAAATTATGCCCTTTTACTCTCAGTAAACATATTAAATGTTTTCTTTCTCCATCTATAACTACAGTATATCTGACAAGGAAATGAATTTCAAAGTGAAAGTTCATAAAATATATTTAAAGAAAACCCTAATTCCACCAAATGGTAAGTTTACATCTGAAGCAATCTAGACACCTAATTAAGTAAAAATATTAAATATAGAAAAGAAATCACGCACAAAGTTATTTTTAAATCCTTAAGCTGAGAAAGTAATTGATTGATTTGCATTTTCATCAGAAAAAAGGCGTCCTACGTACATAAACATTTGGAATCCGGCCACACAAACATAGAACCTTCTTCACTCTTTCTCTCTTTCAGCTAACGCTAATAAAACCCTTCTTCCTTGAATCTTACGTTAATAAACTTTGTGAGCTTGTTTTTCATTAATATTAAAAACAATTCAAACTATTATTTTAGTTATCCCATTCAGATTTTAGAGAGAACTTTTTTATTGTAATAAGAACATTTTGGCAATCCTTACGAAAAATATAGTCTCTAGTATTTACCTTATATTGCCATTAGACAACCACAAAAAATTAAAACGACCACATTAAGGGCAATTCACATTTACAAATGCTCGGTTTTCTATCATTCGCATCGATATTTCAGGTACCCACCTTCAATCTCCTGGCTTTAACTTTTTCTTACCTGAAAAAGAAGTGATAGCTATATTTATCTAACTTTAGAATGAATACAGATTATTTATCACAAAAAATAAGAGATTTGGTCCTCTTTATTTTATAGCTGACCTTGGTAGAAAAGTTCGCTTGTCTTATATATACCTTTGCAAGGTCTATAGCATTTTAAAATAACTTTACTTCGTGATTAAACGCGCAAAGGACTGCAAACACTCCATACTTGCTGGTTTTATTCTGAATGAGTACCATAAATTAAATTTGTAGAAACTTCCAACCGTTCAAAAAGTATGACTGGTGCTTCGAGGTTGCTGTTTTGTTGGAAAACCTTTTACACCAATTATATTTACATGCCTATTTGTAAATATGCAGAAGCTCGAAAAAAGGACACGTGTAACAGCGTCCACTATGTTAAAGAAAACTCTCCACCAATCAGAAAGTTCACCTCTATTGATTCCCTATAACTTGTTCCACAGTATCCAGTCAGTCCATAACGAAATAGGATCCTTAAAAAAGCAATTTCTTTTAATTTCAATTCAAAACTTTGTTTACTTTCATGAGTTTGAATTATACTTGCTCAATTCACATAGACAGAGTAAAACTATAATATTGTACATTCACACAAACAAAGCACCGGGAGTTGGCTTACTAAGAATGTTCAAGAAATGAATATCTTGAATAGTCGTACGTGTATATAACCCTAATGAACTTGCATTTTTTATTTATGTTTTCTGACTCATATCCATATCAGAGAAAATTCTATAATGCAAGACTTAAAGCCTCAATTCATCACTGAGGCTCCTAAAGAATCTGACGTAAAAGGAAATGTCACTTAAGAAATAACAGGGTCAAGCAATCATATATTTCACTCGGGAATTTTCATCGAATCAAACTCTCATTATTTCACTGTCGCTCCCTTAATGCAAATTCCACTTGCAAAGGCCACGAATTTTCACAAATACTATATCAATAATTCTCAACATTGCCAGAGTGTCTTAATTTTCCTGCGGAGTGGGCATTACTATCATTTATTCTTTCCCTTCATTCTTTCTTTTTCACAGGAATAAAGTGTCAGCTACATTACTACGAATACCCTCACATTCAGAAAAATCGAGAATAAAAGAGCAAAAAATAGATTGAAACTTGAAAAAGTCTTCTGGCTCAAAATTGGTGAAGATAGAAGTGGAAGCGCCCCCTAGAAAAATAGCCATATTCACTTCTACTCTCGTAGGTGCCTTATTGTCATGCAAACCTCTAGGCGTCAATCTCAAATGGTACTGAAAACCACCCTGTTGATTATGAAATAACAGAATTAATATAAAACTTGATTTATTTAGATAATGAATACATAGAAGGCATTCTTTAGAAAGAAAGTTCGTATGAGGAAGAATCATCATGAACTTCTAGTTCCAATAATCCTAAAACCATTATTTACACTTGCAAAAATTCATATTATATAGTTTTTGCATCGCTATCTTTGATGAATGCAAGGCAACTTACTAAAATTCACTTTAGTAAAACTACCTAACCCATTGCAACTCCTTAGTTTTAGCTCCGGCTGTATTTAACCTTGGAAATTTATTTGCAATTTGCTGATTTCCTCTGTGCGTACTTCTAATTAATATTCACTCTAAATTCAGCCAATAATTCAGTTACAAGGTTAAGCGTGTTTTCGCTCTCATTTTCCTCACTCACTTAAAGCCATTTGCCGATAATAACCTCTATTGTGCGAAAACCTATTTCTCGATCATTTTTATTACGTCAATTCATTTCTGACTAAGTTCTTCTATCAGAATAAAAGAATGCCTGAGAAATAATTTATTTCATCAAATAAATAGGAAATAGATAAATATTGATGGATAAATAAGTCTAATAATGTTTAAGGAAAAGGTACAATACAAGTCTAAGAGTACAACACTTCAATTAGTCAAATAGAATATAATTCAAATTTGCTCATTAATTAAAAAATATTTTCACTACCTAAAAAACAAAATGAAAAGTTCGGCAAGAATAATCTAAGAAATGTTACTTATCTACAAAAAATTGAATAAAGGGTTCTGTCTAAATTATTTCTTTTATAATTTAAGTTGAGCAACCTAGTGACTTGATATACTAGAATTCTCTATTTTCCTTCAATCACCAAAATAATTAATTGAAAGGCTATAAAAGGATATATAGTTTAATGTCAAGAAGATAGGGATATCAATAAAACAACAAAGAATTCATTTTTTTCAAGAGGCAAACATAATAATAATTTACCCACTGAAAACAACTTTATTCTTCTGAACCAAGGAAAGATGATTTTTAATTAAGGGTATGGGGAGGGAGGGGCTCTTCTTATATTAATTTATCAATATCTACATCTTCTGGATTTTCTGTATTCGTATCTATGTATTATTTCTAGACTGAAGATGCCCCTCGAAACATTGTCTTGAATTCATTTATTTATCTCACTCCATATTCTAGTTGGCTGAGATTCCTTCTTCATTAAGTTGGCTGGGTTAATTCTTAATCTTCTTTTCTTGATGTGATGGTTCCTTTCAAATTCTTGATGACGTGATGATTTCTTGGATACTTGATGGTTTTGATGAGATGAGATGAGTTGAGACGAGTTAGCCCTTGAAAGTCGATTTCCTTGGTTCCGTTTTTCTTTGAGCATGGTTTTATCTTGAGTTGTCCTTAAAGCGTTTCTCGTGGCCTCCGTTTTCTTCGAGAATTTTGTTTGTAGAAATTGTGGACTTTTGGGGGTTCGATCGTGGGTCTTTTGCATCCCGAGGAAAGCACTCTACCAATACGATACTGCGTAGTCCGTCCTGACTTGGTAATTTAATCGGCTATTTATATTGTCGTTTTAGAAGGACGTTTTTCTTTTATACATCTTCGCACCCCTACAATGCATCTAAATGTAAAGAGAAAAGGAAAATGTTTTAATTTATAAGAAAAGAGATTGTAATTCATCAGGATTCTAAAAGCGCAAATTTTGTTTAAGCAGATATTCAGTCATATTTGAATATTTCTAAGAATACAGTAAACAAATCAAGATCTGATATAATACAATTTGAAAAATTATGGGAATTGGAAAAACTATGAGATTTTTATTTATTGCATAGAGTTACAAGATTGACTCGAGGTTAAATTATTATAAAATCTTTTTATACAAATTTACACCCAAAAGAACATCTCTCCTAAGACTAAACAGAAAAAATTACTGATGGAATAAATCACTGTTGCAAGCAAAGTAAAAGAAACAAACTAAACCATTACCAAATTATATGCCAGTATTTTAACAATTATGATAGACATTTATTATATTTTTAATTATATCATAATAAATTCATGAAAGATGTGACGGAATTGAGAGTCATAGTGTAAAATAACAGATGAAAATAGCCATATATCTGTGCTTATATTTGGGCAGATAGTGCAGTATTGAATATATCAGGATAGAATCATAGAAATCAGTATTTGATATTTGAGAAGATACCTGCACGATAAAAAAATCATATATTCTATGTGCGCAAATTATTACACAACACACATGGACTCAAAATATGAACGCATTTTGGATGTGGTTTAGCCTAGGGGAACATCGGTTGAGGGGTCATTTAGTAATAAATCCATTTTTTCAATGTGACTTTTCCCTAATAACGATTGCACCAGATTTATCTGTTTTAGTAATGTGTTATAAGGCATGATTTCGAAGAGGAAATTATAATGGGTAGGACTAGCTAAAATTTGATAAACGCAAGCTTTTGCAATAGAACCTTGTTCACTAGGAATGTCCCTAGATTTTTCCTAAATTTGCAAAACCTTTAGCGATTAATACCTTAGAGGGTCTGGACGGAAAAATGCTTTAATACACATTACTGAAGCAGATAAATCCGGTGCTGTCTTTATCATGGATAAAGTGTCTTATATTGAAAAACTTGATTTATTACTAAATGACCAATCAACCGATTTTCCTCTATTAAAAGAGCCTAAGGTTTAGGTAATAGCTATTTCCATAAAAAGGTTGTTTCCCCCCTTAAATATTTTCCCAACTTAATTGCCAAGTTTAAATCTAGTAACGCCTCTCTGCCATACATATATGGTCTTGTTAAAACTCATTAGACTAATAATCCCATGCGTACTATTATTAGTTTTGTAGGCTCAGTTTCATATTCTTTATCTAAATGGCTTACTTCATACCTCACTCCCCTTGTTGGTACTATTTCTCAATCTTACATTAAAAATAGTTACGACGTTATTGATAAACTTAACTCCATTCCTTAATCTAATAATTTCTCTCTTGTTAGTTTCGATGTATGTTCTCATTTTGACCAAAGTGCCAGTTAACGATCTTTTCCTCTTCCTTAGTGATAAATTAGGTAACGCTGATATTCCTTTGCCTGTTAATATTTTTATTGACCTCATCTCCATGTGTACCAAAGAATGTAAGTTTTCTTTTAATGACAAATTTTACTTGCAAGAGTTTGGTTTAGCTATATGAAATTGTTTTTCTCTTGTCCTCTATAATTTATATATGGAGTTTTAGGAAACTAGTTTACTCCCCACTGTGATAGAACGAGTTAATTTCAACTCCTATCCCATATTATTAAAAACCACGATGCTGCCCACGTGCATCTTCGATTCGAGGCTTGGAATCTTATCTCAGCTACCGGATGCCAATGTTTAAACAAGGAGGTTATCGTCCCCCCATTCGCCCCCATACGCCGACCTCGCCAGATCGAGTTAGGCTTATGAACAGATAAGGCATTTTTCTCCGGCCCGGCTGTGCGTTCCCTCCAAGCTTTCACTCCATTTTCCCCCACGCCAAGGAGATGTCCTGGCTATTTATATGGAAACTTTACCACTAAGATCAGATTGGAGATCCAGATTTTCGTCGCGAAACATCACCACGACCCTCTCTCCCTTTGTGCGCCAAGGGACCTCGACCTCGAGATTCACCATCACTTGTCCAGAAGGAGGACAATATTCCTTGAGTGCCAAAGGTTCGAGCCTTTCCGACGTCAAGTCCCCAAGGCTTCCCCCCCCCTGTTGTTCAAAAGGAGAACAGCATTAGAACAGCCATTGTTCGTTTTGAGCCCTTCGCCAAGAAACCGTTCTCATCCCCCGCCTGTTGTTCAAAGGAGAACAGCATTAGAACAGCCATTGTTCGTTTTGAGCCCTTCGCCAAGAAACGGTTCTCACCCCCCCCCCCTGTTGTTCAGAGGAGAACAACATTAGAACAGCCATTGTTCTTGAGCCCGTAGACAAGAGACGGTTCTCATCCCCCCCCCTCCCCTTTGTTCAGAAGAGAACAACCTAGAACAGCCATTGTTCGTTTTGAACCCTTCGCCAAGAAACGGTTCTCACCCCCCCTGTTGTTCAAGGAGAACAACATTAGAACAGCCATTGTTCTTGAGCCCGTAGACAAGAGACGGTTCTCATTCCCCCCTTTGTTCAGAAGAGAACAAAGTAGAACAGCCATTGTTCTTCAAGCCGTTCGTCGAGTAACGGTTCTCCTTTCCAAGGTGCCTCGTCAGGATCCTTTTATCCCCCCCCTTCGGCTGGAACTCGCCAGCGGACCGAATATTCCTTCAAGTACCTTCCACTGCACCCTAATGAAAAGTTACGTAAGCCAAACGTCACCTTTTGAGTATTGATCCCTTTTTGTCAATTCTATCCTGTTCTTTAAATTGTTTATCGAACCATCCCATCTCTTTAACTCTATATTTGTTTTACCTTTTTTTAATCCCTTAAATCCTTGGATTAGCCCGAGTCTCCACGACCCTTTCCATTCTGTTTATGTCAATATTTTCCGTTTTTGTGTATTGTTTATAGTTATTATTAATAAAACTCTATTTTATTAATGATAGCAATATTATTATCCTTGAGCTCAGTTCCACTTCTTAAGCATATCGAAGATACATAATATCGGCCGCCAGACAGTAAACGCACTCTAAAGATAATTAAGGAAGTTCCCTCAACGAATAGTGTAATATATGGTATCGTCGGGAGTCATTCTACGACATATATATATATATACTATTTAAATTTGGTATCAGGTGTGTGGGGTTTAACGCTATATCTTTGCAAACACTGGTCTCAGTCGAGTAAAGCATAGTGTTATTCGTTATAATAATTGAATATAGTAGTTCCCTTTTGTTTTAACGATTGCTAACCCCCTTTTTTTTAAACTTAAGAAGCTGGAGTAGCTCAAGGAACTGTTATAATAATTTGTTTGTGTTTTTTTTGTGATTTTAGTCAGTGGTTATTTAGATTGAGAAACCAAGTACGAATAGGTCAGTGCCCATATTTAGGTAGGCTAATTCTATAGAGGCATAATTCTTGTTGCGAGGAATTTTAGTTGGTTGACTAGTGCGCCCCCAAGTGCAAAGATGACTCAGTTTGAATTCTTTAAAGCGCAAGGAGAATCCTTGGGACTCTCCGGAAAAGAACTAATTAAGTACATAAGAGAGGAATGGATAAGACAAGTGTACCTTCACCATCAGATTAAACTAGCACGGATTGAAGAAAAATATCAAGGAAAAGAGGTAGAAAGAGAAAGGGAAAGAGTAATCCGACAAGAGGAACGAGAAAGAGAAATACAACGAGAAGAACGAGAAAGAAAAATACAACGAGAAGAACGAGAAAGAGAAAAACAACGAGAGGAACGAGAAAGAGAAATACAACGAGAAGAACGAGAAAGAAAAATACAACGAGAAGAACGAGAAAGAGAAAAACAACGAGAGGAACGAGAAAGAGAAATACAACGAGAAGAAAGAAGGAAGGATTGGCGCTCCTTCCCAGGAAAGCTGACAAAGTTTCCGAGCCCAGTAAAACCCCAAAACTTCTTTCCCCAAAACCAACAACGGGACTCCAAACCTCCCGTTAAGACTTCTCCTCCATCTCTCTTCCCGAAGCGACCAACCATATGCTTCACCTGTGGTGTAGAAAACCACATGAGCTGGAATTGCCCCCAAAATTCTAGGCTTAAAAGCGGACCAGCCCACCAAGTTCACCAGATTAATGCAACCCCGGCTCTCCCGGTGGTGCAGACCCAAGCAGAAACTTCTCCCCCTCCGTCAGGCCACCAGGTAAATTTTGTTTTTGGTAAAAGTTCATCGGGAACTTTGAAATATGAGGAGGGCAGCGTGGACAGCTGCCGAGTATTGACTCTCGTCAGGGACACAGGATGTACGTGCTTCATCGTGTCCGACGAACTCCTCCCAGTGGCCTCTAACCACGAAAAATTTGCGGTGGTACATGACCAACTTGGGCGGGCGAACCGATTCCCCGTCGCTAGATGTTACCTGCAGTGTCAATATTATAATGGCTGGGCTGAAGTCATTGTAGCACCCATAAAATTCTGTTCCGTACTTATAGGACAGAGCCCCCAAGTAAGTTTCGACCCTGTGTTTCAGGCCGCCCTTCCTCAAGGCCGAGATAAGAAAGAAGCCCAGGAGCCCGTCCCCATCAGAACCCCGATACCGTCCGATTTCTCGGAGACCCCTAACCAGGACTTTAGGACGGCAAAAGAGGAGTGTGAATCACTAAAACCCTTAGGTGATAAGGCCCCAGACAAGGACACGGAGACTGTCCCTGGACCCCAAGAAAAAAAGAACCCCCAACGCGCCCATGGAGATACCTTCGTAGAACTGGACGAAGCATCGGCGCTCGAAGAGGATTGCCCCGCGGAGTCCCTTAATGTAATCCAGACAGTGTGCATCCAAACTGATGCCGATTACCCTCCTCCTTCCCTACCAGGCGAGTCTTTGGAACCCTCTGACATGGATAGTGACGCGCAGCTGACACCACGTCAGAAGAGTCAGCTACAAGAACTAATTAAATGGAATCACCATTTACCCACCCTATTAGCTCTTTTCGAGCAACTGCGTGAAAATGGCCTCACCATTGGCCCCAGCAAATGCCAGTTTGCCCACGAAACCATCAAATATTTGGGTTTCAAAATAGGACAAAACAAGTTAGGTCCCCACGAGAACAAGATTAAGGCAATCGCCGACATGCCCCTCCCGATTACAAAGAAGCCATTAAGATCGATCCTAGGATCAGCTTCTCCCTATCAGCGATTTGTTCCGAATTTCGCTGCAATTTCGGCCCCCCTATGCCCCCTTCAGGAAAAGAATTTCTCCGATCGTTTACGTTGGAATGATGTCGCTGTTTCCCATTTTAATCAGCTCAAAAGTAAGTTCATTTCTGCCCCCATTTTTGAGTTGCCCAACCCGGAAAAATCCTTTGGGGTTAAGACCGACGTGATCAACGAGGGCATTGGAGGTGTACTCCTTCAATACGTGGATGACAGAACAAGTCATCCAGTTGCATATGCTAGTCGTCAATTATTACCACGCGAAGAGAGATATGCCACTAGAGAAAAGATAGCTCTATCAATTATCTGGGTCATAGACAAATTCAAGCTGTACTTGATATGTAAAGAATTTCAAATAGGAACCGATCACCGTCCGTTAGCCTATATTAGGAATGTGCGATACTCCAACGGCCGCATCATGCGCTGGAGTTTACTCTTGCAAGAGTATCAATTTAAAATAAATTATATCAAAGGTTCCGATAACCAGGTCGCTGACGCACTCAGTAGGAATGCGTTACCGAATAGCGTAGAATAATTGTATTCATAGGATTAGTATCTCCATGTAGGTATATACCGTCTTGTACGACTTAATTTAAGATTCTTTTGTAATATAATTAATTAATGTATATGTCTGAATTTTGTAACGCTCAATGTCTAATTTTTTGTATGTCTATATATTTGTTCCTATTAATTTACGTATAAATTATTTTGTCCCGTATGTACTAAGTTTATATCATTTCATTGTTCCATGCCCTTTTTTTTCTGATTAAGTTGTATTAAAGGTTATTTTCCCCTGTAATCTAAAGATCAAAATAATCATATGTATTGAGGTAATACTAGTTAGGTGCAGGAAAGGAACGGTTGGTACAAGAAAACGAGTTCCCCACAACGGAGCTCTATCGTTGTCCCTTCTCTCTTTTTTTTTCGAAGTGACAACTTCCCCTGGAATGGAGGGGTGCGATAGAACGAGTTAATTTCAATTCCTATCCCATATTATTAAAAACCACGATGCTGCCCACGTGCATCTTCGATTCGAGGCTTGGAATCTTATCTCAGCTACCGGATGCCAATGTTTAAACAAGGAGGTTATCGTCCCCTCATTCGCCCCCATACGCCGACCTCGCCAGATCGAGTTAGGCTTATGAACAGATAAGGCATTTTTCTCCGGCCCGGCTGTGCGTTCCCTCCAAGCTTTCACTCCATTTTCCCCCACGCCAAGGAGATGTCCTGGCTATTTATATGGAAACTTTACCACTAAGATCAGATTGGAGATCCAGATTTTCGTCGCGAAACATCAACACGACCCTCTCTCCCTTTGTGCGCCAAGGGACCTCGACCTCGAGATTCACCATCACTTGTCCAGAAGGAGGACAATATTCCTTGAGTGCCAAAGGTTCGAGCCTTTCCGACGTCAAGTCCCCAAGGCTTCCCCCCCCTGTTGTTCAAAGGAGAACAGCATTAGAACAGCCATTGTTCGTTTTGAGCCCTTCGCCAAGAAACCGTTCTCATCCCCCGCCTGTTGTTCAAAGGAGAACAGCATTAGAACAGCCATTGTTCGTTTTGAGCCCTTCGCCAAGAAACGGTTCTCACCCCCCCCCCCCTGTTGTTCGAGGAGAACAGCATTAGAACAGCCATTGTTCGTTTTGAGCCCTTCGCCAAGAAACGGTTCTCACCCCCCCCCCCTGTTGTTCAGAGGAGAACAACATTAGAACAGCCATTGTTCTTGAGCCCGTAGACAAGAGACGGTTCTCACCCCCCCCTCCCCTTTGTTCAGAAGAGAACAACCTAGAACAGCCATTGTTCGTTTTGAACCCTTCGCCAAGAAACGGTTCTCACCCCCCCTGTTGTTCAAGGAGAACAACATTAGAACAGCCATTGTTCTTGAGCCCGTAGACAAGAGACGGTTCTCATTCCCCCCTTTGTTCAGAAGAGAACAAAGTAGAACAGCCATTGTTCTTCAAGCCGTTCGTCGAGTAACGGTTCTCCTTTCCAAGGTGCCTCGTCAGGATCCTTTTATCCCCCCCCCTTCGGCTGGAACTCGCCAGCGGACCGAATATTCCTTCAAGTACCTTCCACTGCACCCTAATGAAAAGTTACGTAAGCCAAACGTCACCTTTTGAGTATTGATCCCTTTTTGTCAATTTTATCCTGTTCTTTAAATTGTTTATCGAACCATCCCATCTCTTTAACTCTATATTTGTTTTACCTTTTTTTAATGTCTTAAATCCTTGGATTAGCCCGAGTCTCCACGACCCTTTCCATTCTGTTTATGTCAATATTTTCCGTTTTTGTGTATTGTTTATAGTTATTATTAATAAAACTCTATTTTATTAATGATAGCAATATTATTATCCTTGAGCTCAGTTCCACTTCTTAAGCATATCGAAGATACATAATATCGGCCGCCAGACAGTAAACGCACTCTAAAGATAATTAAGGAAGTTCCCTCAACGAATAGTGTAATACATGGTATCGTCGGGAGTCATTCTACGACACCCACTAATATCGATTTTCCTCTCGTTTGGTTCAGATACATAGACGATTTATATGTTTGTGGACTACTTCTAAGGATATCAATGGTTTTCTCACCGAACTTATTTCTTTGATTCTCTCAATTAAATTTACCCTTGAACAGGAACAAAAAAGTGTCCTCCCTTTCTTAGATCTTTATTTTGCAGCACTCCGTCTGGATTTAAATTTTCTGTCTATCGGATGCCTACCAAGCTGGTTCCTACATTAATATTTCTTCTAGCCATAGTGATAAAGTCAAACATTCAGTATTTAATTCGTTGTTTCTTCGAGGGTTGCGAGTCATCCTGGATTTTTGGATATTGAGATTTTAAAGATCTTTGAAATAGTTGACAACCTCTGCTACCCTCACAAATTTCTTGCCAGGTGCATAAATTCGGCCAAAAAACACGTTTTTCAGAATTGAAATCCCTCTCGAGGTCAATTTCAAGAAATCCGTCCTAAGACGGTTTTATGTGGCATTTTCCTTTCTTCCTATTCCCCTGAAATGTTAAAATATTTTAGTCATATTTAAGTATTAGTCTACTATGCACAAAGTGTTGGTTCAAAAAGATAGCAAGAATATAAGGGGTGGATTTATTTTTTCGACTGTGCAGTGTTCCCTGAGCAATACTTTGGACAAACTTGAAAATCATTAAATGTTCGTTTGACCCAACACAAATGCAATATTAGAAGAGGTGAAAGCAATAGTGCTTTCTTTGCTCACTCCTCTCAATATAGTCATCCTATCAATTGGAATTCCGCTAAATTTATTTATAACTCAAAGGATTATGTTAAAAAAATATTGTTGAATGTACATTCATTAATTCCTCGCCTAGTTTCAATATATCCCTCGGTCTCTTTAAGCTGGACAGTCATTAAAAAGTTTATTTTAAACATAATTTTCCATTTTAAATTTTAGCTATTGATTTATTAAATTTGTTGTATTTATTTTGTTCATGAAACAATGTATTGAGAATTGCATATGTATGTATTAATAGTTATGTTACTTATATTTCTATATTTCACACACATTGTGTTACACATGGATATTTTGGAAGAGATCTAATCTATAGGTCTTTACCCTTCGATAACTGTATTTAATCCCACATTTCTGTTTTGTATCCTTTCGTTCTACTCAGGCGGAGCGTCGCTTAGTATTCTTCTATACATATATACGATACTTGTAAGCAATTCTTTATGTATTCCTTGAGAATGAACTAAACCAAGTTCGAGAGTAATTAGAATCTGCTTTTCATATTTCCTCTAAGGTTTTCAAAATTTTTACTCTACTGACATGCTACTTTGTGAGTTTCTCATATCCATCTATATATATATATATATATATATATATATATATACATATATATATATATATGATAAATATTCGTTCTAACAAATATGTTCCCACGATTCGAAAATGTAATTTTATTATGCAGCTTTATGTGTACTTATCAGATCTGACACACTTTGTCCACGAGAATGCCTACATTACCCATAATAGACTAAAGTTCTATAATAGGAAATGTATGTATTTTCAGCGAAAACGAGTTAGAGATCCGAAAGGTATACATAAAACTGCATGGACAAAATAATTTCAAAGTCCCTTAAAAGATCCTGAACCAAATTAACGTAACATTACCTTACCTCACTTAACCTAACATAACCCTAAAGATATTTTGCTCAACTTCTTGCTGAAACAAAGTTTTGCGGGAATTAGATTTCCACGTGCCCATAAACGCATTAATCGAAAATTTGTATGTGTTTTTAAGGTCTTTGGAATCTTTTTCAGTTATATTCCAGTAAAAGGTATTTCGATCTTGGCTGAATTAACAATTCGTGCATTTAAGGTAGTTAATAGCACGCGGGATTATACTGTTAGCCATATATAACTATAAGGTGTGAATACTGTGAGCAGAAACTTCACAAATTATTTAGGATTGTGAATTAGAACAACCACTGTTCACCAGTGTAAGAATTAAAATGAACAAACCATTCCCCTCCGAAATTAGCAAACCATCTGAAGTATAAGCAAGCATGCTATTGATTTTAAGAATTAAGACGGTTATTAGAAACTCACAAAGTAGCGCGTGAGTAGAGCAATAAATGTAAAAAAACACACAGGAAAAAGGCGGATTCCAAGTACTTTCGAACTTATTCAGTTCATTATCAAGGAATGATGAAGGTGGAAAGTACAGGTTGCGGCAGAAATACCTCCCACATTTGAAAGGTTGTCAAAAGGAAGAAGAAACAAAATTTATGAAAAAATAATTTTACTGTTGCTTAAACAAAGGGTTACAGTTTTGTTCATTTGGTTTTAAAAGTTACATCCTCTAAACGGTGACCTCTATTCGCTCTACACTGATTGGGACGGTTTCTGAAGTTTTCCATCACTTGAAGGGTCATTGCAGACGATATTTCTGCAATCTTTTGCCGAATAGCATCCTTTAATTCTTCAATGGTACCCGGTCGATCTTTGTAGACCTCAGCTTTCAAGTAACCCAAGAGAAAAAAATCACAGGGGTTGAGATTGGGCGAGCGTGCTGGCCAATAAATGTCAGTGCGTAAGGAAACCAAACGTCCTGGAAACATGTCTCTCAGAGCTTCCATTGATCTTCTTGCTGTGTGTGCGGTGGCTATATCCTGCTGAAACTACACATTCTGATTGCAAAAGTCGTTTACTTTTAATTCCAGAAATGTCTGCAGCATCTTTACATATCAGCCAGATGTTACTGTAACACAATGGTTTAACTCCTAAAAAAATAAAGAACTCATTCACCTAATTTTTAAACTGTGCACAATACAGTCACTCGTTTACTGTGTATAGGTCCTTCATGAAGCTGTCTATGGTTACTTTCTGCCCAATAACGAAAATTTTCCTTATTTACGCAGCCTGAAAGATGAAAGTGAGCTTTATCACTTGTGAGAAGAACATCATTTACAGAAACATTTTGAAAAACATCGTCACAACATGACATGCGAGTTTTCCAGGCGCGTTCGTTCAGTTTCTGGGGTAATCATTAATTTGTATGGATGGAACTTCAGATGAGTGTGTAGAATTCTTCTGACTGTTCGATCAGACAATTCAAAGGCAGAAGCATGTTTGCAAGCTGAACGTGTAGAAGACTGAGTAACAGAGAGTCTCACAGCTTAAACACTGTCTGGAGTTCGAGCGCTTCGAGGTCTTCCAATAATGTCCGATTTGAAGTGAAAGTGGTAATGGAATGTTATATTTTTCTATTTTATTCAGTTTCACAATAGCCAGAAAAGGCTTAAGTTTCGATTTTGATCCTAATGCTGTCCTTACCTAACACCCTTCGTCAGAAATTATCGTGCATTAAATAACAACACTCGCGAACTGTTTGAAATAAAATGTCACTTAATTCTTCTAAAAGAGTGTAAAAAAACAAACAATCAATAAATCATGAACTCCTTCAAGTGAATCTGTTTGCTGGTTATGCATATAATTTCCTTCCTTGTGGTAGGCTAAATAATATACATATGTGTGAAAGAGAAGTGATTTCTACTAAGGGAAATCACAGAAACAATAAAGAACAGTAAGAGAGAGTATGTAAGGATCTAGAGCAATTGAGATTTATTAGAATGAGAGGCTGACCAGCAACAGCCACTCAATAAGGGGTCTCAGTTACATAGAAAATTGAACATTAATTGCCTCTTCCTTCATTTAATCATCCTTAACAGCTCAAATTTTGGACAACGACATATTTTCTAGAGTATATTATGACACTAGACTTTCAAAGAATTTATAATGTAACGGAAGTTGATAGACTGTGTTTTAGTTTGGCAGGTAGTTCGAATCAGAGACAGGAAGACAGGTATTAACTCAACATAGAATTTTCGATAATAACCGAAATTCTTTATAAAAGAGAAGGTTGTAGGTCACTTTTCCCCACCAAACAGTCGCAATACAATTTTTTATATGTGTTAGGGAAGAGGGCAAGAATTTCCCAGAGGAGAATAAAACCATTGTAGGAAATTCCTCATCGGATATGAACTGACCTTTTTTGGAAAACAAGGAAAAGAAATCGCTAAGGGTGATGTGGGAAGAGGCAATGGCGTAGGTGGAAGGATTACGAGCAAGAAGCATTTATGTATTAGCTCATAATAATAGTTACGAAAATATATGTAAAGCAATACTACAAGACAATACACCTCATATTTCCTGTTCGAGAAATTTTTCTCTATATAACCATAATGCATGAGACACCAATCAAAATTACAAGCCGAACGATACTGAGAGAATACCCCAAACAACGAAAAAACACGCTGGCAATTACTCATCTCTCGTAAATTGAAATCCTAAGAAATCCGCAAATATTTCACTTATCATTTCGTCTGAGCAAAGTAAAGAGACAAGAAAAAATCAATCTTCAGAAATGCAACCATAATCAGCGTGTCTATCTCACCCTCTCTTCAGTTTTAAAGCTAGTTTTGACTTAAATAAATTTGTTGCACATTTGTGATAAGATTCTGCTTAGCCTCTGATTTTTAGTTTCTCATTATCACAATGTGCGAACAGAAATAAAATAACAGTAGTTTTCCCTCCTGGACTTTTTCGGGATTTAAAAAAAAGGTAGACGTAATCACAAGTAGGGTAGCATGAAAATTTACGCTATAACACTTAATTATCGACGTTTCTTGCATCAGAATTAATAAATAGCTTTTGCTTGGATTCAAATGCTTATACAGAGGAAGCGAATTCGTACCTTTCTTGAGGGGAGAATAGAAATATACATAGAACCATTGCCCATATTTAATTTTCAATTCAGTCTTTAATAAAATTACCACATTCCAAAAATAAATTTCATTTGACCCATCGGCGTGGGTGATAAGAATTAATATTTTGATCATTACATCACTTGTCTTCCTATATTTTAGCTAGTTATAAGCCATTATAATGCAAAAGCTATAATTTGCATACTATATAAAAGAAACAATGCGCTATATTCGGAAGAATCTTCTTTTACATTATTACATAATTGTGGAAGCTCTAAATAAAAACATCTGTATCACAGTCCACTGTGTTCAAGGATACGCTCCATCAACCCAAAGTTCACGTATCAAGATACTTAAAACCTCTTTCTAAATTTTCATTATGAGGATCAGGCTTCTATGTAATGGATCAGACGCGTTAGGAGGCGAGATTTTTTTTCAATCACCAATGATTTTTTTTTTCTTTTACGAGTTGAAATAACAATTCCGCAATTGACAAAGAAGGAGTCAACCTGTAATACTAAACATTTTCTTACTAAAAAAAGTTCAAGAAAAGAATATCCTGGATTCTCATATGTGTATATAACTCTTGTCAACCTGCACATTTTCGGTATTTTAATATAAATACTTTCTCTATCAGTTAAAATTCTATAATCAAAGCATACTGACTTAACTCATCACTGATTGACCTGTGGAATTACTAGTAGATATAAAACGATGACGGAAGGTCCGTCACTGACGGACTTCCGTTTCGCTGGCGGACTAACGACTGGCGGAAACTTTAACAGAAGCGACTTTCGGCCGTCACCCGAACCGTCACTAACCTCAAAAGCATAGGGGTTCTTCTGCAAATAATGTTTCCGTCATTTTCAGCGAAATGGGAGTCCGTCAGTGACGGACTGATGGCCTTCCATCATCGGTGCTGACGGACTGCCCACCACTGTAATTTTCCTCCGAAAATCTCCGTGGATAAAACTCTTTTTCTCTCTCTCACTTTGGCCGTTCACCGTTCACTCTTTAAATCGCAAATACTATCACATAGATCCCAGTGCGGAAGCAATGTAAATAAATCTTACAAATAGGTGGATAAATAAATAAGTCCAATGTTTAAGGAAAATGTACACTATAAGTCTAGGAGTACATAACCAAAATTAGTGCAATAGAAAATAATTAACTTTTGTTCACTAAATCAAAAATATTTTTCGCTACCTAAAACTTACAGAATAAAAAGTAATGCAAGAATATTTACGAGATGCTACTTCTGTAAATAAATAAATTAAGAGCTCTGCCTAAATTATAATTGCTTTGATAATTTAAGCTCACCAACCAATATCACGTTTAAATGTATAGTGTCTTAGATTCAGGTGACTTTTTAGACTACAATATTATAATTCTCCTAAATGCCCAAAATAATTAACTGAAACACCAGAAAAAGATATAAAATTAGGATATATGGAAAATTTCATGGCAAAAATAACTTTTTATACCCTCTCACAAAATGTCTTTTTAACTCTCATTTAATATTTACATATATTTGCTTAGCTATTCGGAATCTCGTAAAAATTTATATTATATTTTAGATGGGTATTCAATTTCAATGATGATTATTTGTCAGTAATAAATTTTCTTATTTCTTATCAAGATAAGATATCTGAAGTAATTGATAGAAATACAATAATTTCTTAAAGCTTATAAGAAAAATGATTAAAACATCGCTAGATATTTTGTAAACTTATTTAGTGAAGGGAATTTCAATACCAAACTTTTTTGCATTTTAGATCTTGCATTACAATTAATGAGTAAAATAAAACAATTATTGGAGAAATAATCGTAATAAAAGGAAGAATTTGGAAGATAATTGATTTATTAGTAAAAGACAGTATTAAAGGACCTTAATAACAAAAATTACTACCATGTTTTACGAGAAAGAGAGGCATATCAATAAAGCCGCAGAGAATTAATCTTTGCAAGAGGCAATTGGGATATAATTTATCTACAAAAAATAGCTTACTCTTCTGAGCCCTGAGAAAAATGAATGTTAAGTAAGTGAGCTAAATGGGGAGTAGAGGAAAATATATATCTTCATTTCTAAGCAAAGTGATTTTGAAAGCGCAAATTTTGTTCAAGCAAAGATACATTACTTCTTTATCAGATATTCCATTCTCTTTTGAATAATTCTAAAAATAATTCTAATAAATGAATATTTAATATAAGAAAAATCTGATAAATTCATGAGGATTATAAAAATAAGCAAATTATAGTAGATACGATGGATGTAATAACAAGATTTTTGAATGAATCCCTTCAACAATGCTATTAATTTTCAATATTTTACCTTCGTTTAACTTTGTGTCTGTAAATGTTCCTTTCTCTTTCCTTTGAAATCTACCCTTTTTTGTCTCATTTGCCCATTCACGTCCAATTTTCTCCTTCTCTTGGCCTATATTGTTATCTAGTGAACACTACACGGTTTCTGCATTTTCTACCTTGAAAGGTTTTGGAAGGGCAAAATTAAATATAGCGAAAGCCCATTTATACATAGTTACGATATATATATATATATATATATATATATATATATATATATATATATATATTAAATTGTCTTCGGAGAATGTGGTTTAATTCTTCATATATATATATATATATATATGTGAGGAATTGAACCGCATTCTCCGAAGACAATTTATTTCAGAACCGTTTTGGTGTATCTCACACTCTTTTTAAACTGACACTGGATAGAAAATATAAGAAAAGTGCATACAAACATAACACAAGGTCAGGTCGTGAAAGATCCCCTCTTTTTCCCCGAATCCCCTACTTGTGGCTAATCTGGGGGGGGAGGCCTAAACATATTAAAGGGCCGACATTTCACTATTTTGTTTATTTACTTTCTTATTACAGGATTAAAAGAAAATTGACCCTCAGATAGATTTAAATTAGGAGCTGACGATATACAAAATATGTCATCCTTCTATTTAGATGAAGAAATTGTCATTATCAGGACCATTTTTTCTAATTTGTATTACCCCAATTGGTTCATATCGTCTGCCCATTTTGCAGCTAGGAAAACATTCTATGGTAATAAACCTTCCCGCACTAATGACTTCAACAAATGTATAACATTGCCATTTAATAATAAATTAAATAGTTTAAAGGACATATTTGGAAAAGCGGGTATTAATCTAGCCTTTAAACATAATGATTTCTTAAACCAATTGATGATTGCCAGGAAACCCAAAGAACATCATAACATAGGAGTATATGCAGTACCCTGCAATGATTGCCCTAAAGTTTATATAGGGGAAACGGGGAGAAATCTAGACAAGGGATTGTATGAACACAAAAGAGATATTAGAGTGAGCAGCGAAAGCAGCGGAATATTTTGCCATGTTAGAGACTTAAATCATACGATCGACTTCAATGGAAGTAAAATGGTATTTAAATCGGCTAACTATGTTAAGAAAGGATCGTAGAATCGAGCTTGATATCGTCAGTTCCTAATTTAAATCTATCTGAGGCTCAATTTTCTTTTAATCCTGTAATAAGAAAGCAAATATACAAAACATTAAAATGTCAGCCCTTCATTATGTTTAGGCCTCACCCCGTCAGATAAGCCACAAGTAGGGTATTGAGGGCAAAAAGAGGGTATCTTTCAAAACCTGACCTTGTGTTATGTTTGTTTTCACTTCTCTTATATTTTCTACCCAGTGTCAGTTGAAAAAGGGTGTGAGATACACCGAAACTGTTCTGAATTCAATTGTGTTATGATAATGTGGTTTAATTCCTCATCTTTTTTTGCGATATTGCATTAATTTTCATCACATTATATATATATATATATATATATATATGTAAATATTTCCCCGAAGTTTCAAATTTTGTTTTACAGGTTATGCAAGCCGCTGGTCTACAATATTTTGCGATATTCTTTTCCATTCATTTTTAACCTTAACTTATTTTTATTCATTATTAGCATATTTTCCTAACTTAACATAATTTCTTTCTTAATGCACTTTCTCATCTCATTTTATCTCCTCCTGTTGAATATAAGTTTTCTTGACCTTAAAAATATTTTGCAACTTAACTAACCCTTAAAACCTATGAATTGTTTTAAATAATTTATGATATGTAGGTCCTTCATTCATAGCAATCTATATAATGTATGAGAGACACAAGAAAATAATGCAATATATCAAAAGCTACGCAAAAATCTCCCAATATTCACGTGCATCTGGCCGGTCGGCACGCGTCTTGGAGACAATAACATTCCCGAGGTAAAGTGCCATTGAGTTGAAGGTCATACGCAAACTAGTTCCAAGGGGTATCCAGGTAGTTGCGGCCAGTAAAGGCCGTTAGCATATTGTTTTTTTAAATTGAAGTGAGTGGTGGGTCAACCATAACTATAATGTCAAGTATGACCTACTTAACATTATAGTTATGGTTGACCCACCACTCACTGGTCTTTATTGTGTATTTTAAAATTCATAGTATTTCTGTAGTTCATGTTTTGCTTTTGTGTAGTAAATTGTTAAATTTAAAATATAAGTTTATTTTGGGAATTCCTCTGTTTCCTTATTTCCTTACGTGTTTAAGCGGCTCAAACCTTAAACAACAAAATTAGCACTCTTAGAACAAAACCTATTTCATAAAAGATGTATATCGCGACCACAAGGTATACCACGACAAAAGTAGTGTCATCTGTGGAGTGATCAAAAGCGGTATTCTACGACAGTAATTAAATATATATATCTAAATGAATCTACCTAATGAGATGGGATTAGTTTGTTCTCAAAGCACTAGATATGGATCAAACGGTTTACCACCGAATAGAAGGACAAAACAAAACTAAAAGCGACACGTTGTACCTCCTGTCCTCTTAATTGATCCAAAATGATTAACGAAATAATAAGTAAGGAAGAAAAATAGACATAGAACAAAAGCTCAAGGTAAATTTACAAGAAAGACCAATAACGATAGTCAATAGAATTCTAGTAATGGTTAAATAGGATAAAAAACATTCCAGCCAAGAAAACTATAAGAATTTTATGAAGATAAAACAAGCAGAAAGACGAATCCAGCGTGAAAATGGTATTCAGAGAACAATAAAAGAAAGGTTTAAGATCAAGAAAGAAGAAAACGAAATGATCAACTTTCAATATGAAAACAAGATGTTAGAAGAGTTCAATAAAATAATGAATATAACACACTCTTACTTATTTTTAGAAATAAACAGGAAGAACAACAAAAAAATTGATGTCAACACATTGATTGAAGAGCTCTGTGGAAAAATGGGCAGTTTTAACTAGTCATCGCCAGACACTTTAGGACTTAATAGGGAAATTTTAAAAAACGCCTAATAACTTTTTGGAATGGCTACAGAACCTGTTCCATACGTGTTTGATTACAAGCTACTTTCCCGAGGACCTGAGGTAGCGAAAATTATTATTATACCAAAGAATGTATTTCATAGGCAAAGTATATGAAAATATTTTAAAGCGCAGACTCGATCAACACCTTGAAGAAAACAATCCTAATAATAGGTGCCAATTTGCAATCTGAATAACTAGAAGAAAAAATAAGTCACTCTTCTTAATAATGGAAAAACGAGAAGATGAGAGTAGACATCGTAGACGAATCTAAAGCTTTCGATAAGATTTGACAGAGGAGCATATAGTCTAAAATACCACAAGTAGGATTCAGCAATAAATATGAAAGAATGCTGCGCAGATATTCCACTTCAAGACCCCAAAGTTTGAATGAACATATTATTTGCTGACACATTAACAAAGTGATTTTGTCGCAATACAGGCTCAGTCGACTTTAAGCAAGAACGCCGGCAAAGAAAAAACCAATACGAGCAGAAATGTAAAGTTAGCTAAAATAAAAAAAAATCCAGATTATACTCGTACCTATCAACTGGACGTGACCGTGAATGTGCAAAATGTACATTCGCAAAAAGAAATACAAAAATTCCAACAAGTTTTTTAAAGAATGTTTGTCCCTCAATTATACAGTTGAAGGAAGCTAAGACAACCAACTTCAATTTATCGATACCTGAATCACTAAACACAAGGAAAAGATTACGACGACGAAAGCCGACATTAAAACAACCAATCCTGGCCTCTGCATGAATGCAGAAAGTTATTGCCCAGAACGATACGATAAACAGTGTAATAAACGCTTTATCAACCTTGCCTTCACCCACTGCCAAACTTGGCAAGATTCATACAATGAGATTGAGAGAGTAACACAAGTACTCGTCAACAATGGATTCAGCAACCACGAAAATGTACCAATTTTACTTTCAAGATCAGCATAACAACGGAAACAATAACATAGAAAATAACACAAAACTCTTCTACATTTACAAACAGACGAGAGTATTTAAGGATATTATCAAACGATCAATAAAATTTACAAATACATAGAAAAAATATCGCTAGCTATATATTAGCAAACTAGTAACACCACCACCCTAATAATGAAAAACAAACAGAAGCCAATACCCGAATCTAAACAAAGGACCCATGTGATATATGAGTATAAATGCAACCTAGAAGACTATGAGCTCCTCCCCCTCTCAGGTATTTGAATAAGGAAAGTAAATTATCAAGAAGACTGACATACTACCTAAGTAACGGAGTCCCCTAAAACCATACAGGTCAAAACTATGGAACAGTTTTGAACCCAAAAATGTTAAAATAAAACAATATTTATTGAATTTGCATAAGATTGCCGGGAACTACTTTACTTAGAAGCCATCCATATGCAAGAAAAACAACCCAAGCTTAACATTTAATTTAATTCGAGCGCAATACTGGCAAGCGGTACAATTAGGGGGCCTTCACCTCACCTCTTTGAATGTGACCGCGAATTTGACCGTTGTTCCTTAGCCTACCATTTTTTGTCCTTGTTTCAAGTTTGTTTTTACATTTGCACTTTCTGATCCCTTTGTTTTTTTTGGTATAAAAGGGTGTTCATTTATTGATATATAAACCAATGTTCTAATATTTATATTTGTTTTTTAATTTATCTCAGAAGATGATACGATGCTATCGAAAGGCATCAGATAAATAGTGTTTTGCTAAAGGATTCTTCTCTTATCCGCCCCTTGAACTTTAAAACAGTTTTAATAAATTTTGGAGAATTTATCAACGGTTTCAACCCAAACGTAAATGCAAATATTGGCAAATTGAAAGATGTGATAAGAAAATCACTAATGAGAAATTAGCAAATGTGAAATTGTCAAATTCCCTTTATCTATTTCAATGTAAAAATCTAGAGATTGCAGAAATTTATAACATTCACAAATTTCGAATGGGCTTATAAATCTTAAAACGTGTTTAAGCAATACAAAATCAGAAATTAAATATTATCTGGCAATTTATTATATTCACAAGAATATTGCGTTTAAGACATAAATATGTCAAATAGGTGTTTTTTATCCAGGGAAACGAATTTTACCATAACATAATTTACTTTTTATAAATATATTCAACTTCTTTTTTTATATACATAATTTCTCTCTAAATATCGCATGCATGACTTCTTTATACGCTCTATTTTCATTTATGTAAATTTTATCAACGAGGTAATTAATCACCATTTCAATTCGGTATCTAAAGAAGAGAAGGTAAATAGTTTACTTCATGATATGTTAGATTTAGAAACAAACGTTGTTAATACAATTAATAGAAGAAATAGGGACACATTAAAGGACAGGTAATTCAGTCAAAGAATGCTGGATTAACAAATAACATGATGCCATTTATACGTTTAAATACATATCATCTAGTTTTCAGTCCCTTGGATTTTTTAAAAATTATGCATAAGATTCTCTAAAGTTAGCTAAATAATGCTCGTAAAATTTATTTGATGAAAATTTGGTGTGTAATAGAATTAATATAATATTAACTCTTTTTTCAGAAGAAATGAATTTTTCCTTGTCATATCCTAGAATATATCATTCAATTTCATTACTTCTTCGACATATTATGTAATTACGTCGTTCCCGTTAAATAATCTAGCTGATCGAGAAAGTTGAATTATATTTTGTATTACCTTAGCAGGATTCAAAATTCAAACTGTAAATTTCTTTTTTTATTTTATTAACAAGAAGTCATCGGGCTAATTTCTTAATTGTCCTCGGCAGTAGAGCAGGTATCACGGAACCACTCTAAGCTTCCTTTCTTCTTCTTTCTGCAAATTTCTAAATGTTTTTGCTGATATCATTTCGCATAAAGGGCTGAATAAACCTTTTAAATTTTACGCTTCTTATACATCCATTATTAAACTTATTATTAAAAGTTGAAGTAGTGACTATAATTTACAGGTATTACTGAGATAAAAAATGACAAAAGAAAAGAAATCCATCTCTTCTGATATCAAAAATAATTATAATTTCTTCTGGATAAGTTTGCATATGTCTTAAATTGTAATAAAATGGCTGATCGAAATATATGTGTGTATATAAACTGAATTAGAGACCCGACTCTAATCCATTAAGCTTTTGATCACTTGATATCGGCCGTATTATGTAAACGACCGCTTCTTTTTTTTCCCCTATATAATGAGCACAATGATTTAATATAAAAAATCACGGTTCAGTAGAGCTACCCGGGTGTATCAAGTCTTGCCCCACTCAATTTAACTTCCAGTGCACCCAGCACAAGCATCCTTCTATAACTAGGCTTTGAAATTCTTCGCACCTTGATCAAATTTCCCCAAAGGTTGAATGATTAATTGACACTACCGAACCGGTCATAGTATCAAAGAAGCGTGAGATCGAAAAAATAGTATAACGAAGTAGTCAAATTCAGAGTGTAAATTTCCAAAGTGCCACGCGAACATAACCGTAAAGATTATTTGTATTTATATATATTTATTATGAACTCAATAAAATAGAATGGTGTAAAATATTTAGTCTGAAAAATGTTCACTCTTTTTATAAACTACTTACAGTATCGGTTGCAATAATCCTAAAAACTTAGACGTGCGACAATTATTCAATACATTTGGTGGCTTAGTATGAGACAGAAAATAAAAGAACCACCCTCTACTGAAATAGAGAGTGAAATTGTAAAGTAATTCGAGGCAAACAGAATTAGGGGAAAAACACAACCAATTGTAATCTTATTGAAGTCTTAAAAATATACTTTTAAACTCAAAGTATCGAAATTATTACTTCAATACGGTCTTTAGGTCATCGTTACTTATGTCACTCATTGATATGTAGCAGTTTTTAACGGTTTCTAGGCTTTGTGTGAAGTTTGTAGAATTATGTGAAATGTATGGATATTTGTGTCGGTTTATTGGTAATCAACGAGTTTGAATTTTTGAGGTTCGAATTTAGTGAGCTCAGGCAAGAGAATCCAATGAGGAACAATCAAAGAGAGGACGGTGATGAACTAGTGTATAGGCTAGATTGGAGAGGGTATAATTAGCGGCATAGCGAAATAGTGATAAATAAATGATGATGTAACTTTTAAGATTCTTTGATTTAAGGTGTTGATGGTAGAGTAAAGTGTGTGAGAAAGTTGTAGATTTTTTACAGTTTATTTTAGGTTTACAAGTTTAAAAGAATTACTAATGACGAGTTAAGCAGAATAGGCATATTAAATGAAGTATCTTGAAATCTGCATAAGAGGAAATTGATGTGCCGTAGGCATGTGACGGGCGAGAAGTGAATAAATAACAAAGCCTATTATGTCAACGATTTCTTCGGCAGAGGAAAGAAAATAAACCATAAAATAGATGGAGAAACAGGTGTGGAAGATCATTTGACTAAGAAAGCGTTGGTTGAAAATTATTACAAGGACCGAAAGGAATGGAAACTACGCATGCATAATATGGGAAAAGCTCAACTTAATGAAAAACATATAATACTAACACTACCAATGAAAACTGTCGAGGTATAGGAAGGACCGTGTAATGGCTGGAGTTCGTACGTATGGGTTGTTTACGTACTTCAAAACTCCTGGATTACGTTTTATCTCTAAGAGTGCTCTATATTTTTTATTATGATTGACTATTATTATCTGATTATTACTTCTTTAATCTTTGAGGGTTCCTAGTGCCTTGCCTAGCGTTTCGAGGATTGAATAAAAAAAATTGTTAAAAAAACTAAAACTTTAATTGAAACAAAAAAACATGAACCAACAAAATTTTACACCTTAAATGCACAAAAAAACAATTCAATAAATTTAAGTGAGGCTTTCCAAAATGATATACTTGAAATTATAGTGATGGTTGATCCAGAGCTCACTTTAATATAAAAAGTGCAAACGGATTTTCTAGAAACGGATACTAAGGTTTAAATACCTTTATAGCTTCCTACTAGAATCGGGTTTGAGGCTGACCTTGAACTCAATCGTTACGTCTCCTCAGGAATGTTGTTGCCTGGATGACGCGCGCTGCTTATCCAGATGTGTTTGTCCAAGCGAAATAGCTTTAAAGCCACGTTGGCCTTTAGCGCGTGTGGCAGCTGGAGAGACTCAGACCTTTGATAAGAAATGATCTCACCACGAGTCAATGAAAAAAAGTTTCTTTCTTCTCCTCGAATTACTCTGGAAAATTGTTCGCACTGGCTAGCGATGAGCCAATGCGGGAATCCTTTAACTCAGGGGAGTTCTGGAGGGAGCTCAGTCGGGGATCTTCCTCAAGAGCGAAGACTATCTCTGTGCTTTGGGATACACCAGGATAGTGGGTTGTCTCTGACTAGAGTAAGTAGAACTTGATCAAGTTAAGTTAAAGTTCTGTGTGATCACCAGTAAATAGCTCGAGGATGAGCTTCTTTTTAGTTCCAGTATTCCTCAAAGGCTAGGACTTTCTCGGTGCTTTGGGATACTCTAGGACAGGGGCGTTTCTCTGACGAGGGTAAGTTGAACTTGATTCTTAAATTAAGTTAACTTAATGTTCGGTATGACCACCAAGAACTAGCTCGAGGATAAGCTTCTTCTTAGTCTTTCTGTTGGTAGCCGGGCCTCTTACCAGGGACTTCGTCGCCTTACTGACTAACGTAATCTACCTCGTTTTTCCGAAGATATTTAATTAATACGTCGCGACTCCAGTGGGATAGAGGCAGGAAGAGGGTGCGGATGCGTGCACATGCCGCATAAAGTCTCCTCCTCCAACAGTTTTTCTCAGGGCGTCGTACAGCTGGCTCGGAGGGACATTTTAGCTTTAGGGCGATGCTTCTTTAATTTTGCCTCTGAGGTGAAATTGAATACCCGTCTTAGAGTAAATCTTGCTGTTTTAACTTTCAACTTCTTTTCGAGACGAGGGGCGGAAGAGACGTGGTTAAGAGTTTGAGCTACGGCGTCTAAATTGCCAGGGGGTTGTGGTTAACGATCAGACGCTCGCTTGTGAGAGGGAGGGCATCTACTTCCTCATAAGAACAGAATCGAATCTATCTCCATTATTTATTTTCAAATACCGGTTAAAATAGTTTCTCTCTTTTCTCCGTTTCTTAAGATTACAGTTTTTTCCTTAAGATTTTACTGGTTCAAAAAATATATTTCTCAGAATTTTACTGCTTTGTGAACCAATTTTTTTTCTTGGGCATTTAACTAAATGAATAATCAAATTATCTTCCAAATCTTTTTCGCCTCCTGGACTTTACTGTATACCAATCATTGGTTGTTCTATGTTTTATTGGGGTAAAATCTTTGGTAGCTCAAATTCTTTCATTGGCCATTCTATTCATAATTATATTTCTTTTTTTTTTCTAGCATCGTCAAACCATTCTCTACATTTAAAGTGTGCACCTTCCACGTCCGCTCAGCCACACTTCCAATATTTTCTATATAACAGTTCACATTTTGTTAGAATTTGGTCACAACACTTTTGATGATAAGAAAAAACTAAAATTAAAACCAATTTTTGAGTTTAGATTATCGAAATAAAAACATTTAAATAATTATCGTCTTAAAAATCTTTATGGTTTGCATCTTTTTATCGCTGATTATATTATTTATTAATATTATCTTTATTTTTCGTATGCTCCGAAATGAAGCAAAAACAATGGGGCTTAATTTTTCACGTTCTATCTATGGGCATAAATTTGGTTAAATCAAATCCATGGGTAAATACTCCAATCCAGCAAGATTAATTTAATCCAGGCCTGCTGAATTTAGTCGCCTGATGGAGTCTGGATTCTAGTTAGGCTTGGATTTATGTAAAATTCTATGTCCTGCCTCACTGATATCTGAAGTCGATTGGTATTTAAAAAATCTCGGTAGTCTATTGTGTACCGTGGAAGGCGATCTGCTTAAATCAATATAGAGGAGATGATTAACCAATGGAGACAAAAGCTGGAGGTTTACAATTTTATAGAGAAGGCCTTGGATAGAGGACGATGCATCTTTGTACCGAAATGAATATTCAAAGTTTTCGCTTGGAATGTAAATTTATTATAAGTTGGTCTGAGGAAGAAATCGCTAGAACCTAAGAAAAATTTGTAAAAATTGATCTAGGCATGAGTACAGATGTCACCTTCAAGAGTACTTACCCTTATTCTGAAACGTGTAGCTTAGACAGAGTTGCGGCCCTCATGTCACTAGTAGTCTAAACCTAACCTAATTATGTTTTGGGCAAATCACCCATTTTCACTTCTAGATAGATTACATATACATCTACTCTCTCGTTCATCAAACGTAACATTAAGATTATTTTCTTCACCGTTAGTCACATATTTGCATTATCATATCCAGGTTATTTTTAACACAAATGCTAAAGCCTTTGAAGCGAATAGCGTCACTCAGATTATCCTCATCTATTCACTTTGATTTATTTATCTTATCCTTGTTTTGAGTCATCACAACTTCCCTTTTCATAGATTTTGTACTGAAAGATCAAAGTTATATGAGCTTAAATTCCTTTGACGAGTTTATTGCATTAATTCTGTTCCATTAAAAAGTCCCGTTGAAGGGGTCTATAATAATTGCTTTCTCTAACAATAAATTGAGGTGTCTTTATAAACTCGTCCGGATTGAGCTTTTAGCAATCCGGTTCAACGACTATATCTAATCGAATTTCTCATTACTTGGTTCAAGCTCCCTTTTTTACTTTTAACCATAACTTAAACTATTTATTAGGTTCTATATTACAAAAGTTTTCATACACTATTGCGCTTTTTTCCCTATTCTCAATTATTCCTCAATATTTGGGAATTAGAATCTGTTGTTTGCTCTATCTTTCACAATAATAACAACATTATGATCATTGATTCTGAGCATAGGATCTTTAAAGGAGCAAAGAATGTAGTAGAGTATCACTTCAACCTTAATGGGTGAAAAAGAAGTTTAACAGAAATTTGATTCCAAAAATAATAGTGAGTTTTAAATTTTAATTAATGCTGATATTCGACATATGTGCAAATTTGTAAAAAACAATACTTAATATGTTTTTTGCGTGAGACAAAATTCTTTTAAATTTTAAAAAACTATACGAACCTCACATTTAAACACAAGATAAAACAGACTCGAAAGAGTATAGCTGGGTACTGATTCAAACCAGCCAACAGAGTTCCATATTTCTACCTACCTGTTATTGCAGAAGTAAGTAAATAGGGTATATTTCAAATAATCAGGAAATATTAGTCGCCCTTTTTGATTAAGCGAACATAAATCATCTCCAATTATTTTATTACGGCGTTGCAAGTAAATTTTATTTTCAGACTTTAAATTATTTTCTTCGAATTTCCTAGGGAATTAAGAATTTAGCTTCTGATAATATCCTGGTTCAATATTTTTTTGCCATCATTTTATTCTTGAGTTATCAAAACTATCCTGAAAATTTCCGTATTAGCTGCACGGAGATTCGATTCAAACTGCATGCAAAATTATAAAACAAAATCTGAGATATTTAATAAAATACCATGGACGGTTTTTTTATTTGTTTCTCATCAAATGTAAATGAATATGAAAAAAGGGAACTTTCTACTTATTGATTAAAATATTTGAGCTATCATTTTGATAGGAATTTATTGGACAGTGTCGTGGAAAGGCCAGACTCGGGTCCGAAGTTAATGGAAGACCGTTGGTGAAAGGGTAAATTGTTATGAGTCCAGTGGAGATGGTTTATTATTAACTTTGCGGGGTCCTTTTAAAAAAATACTTCAGAGTACTAGTTAGCCAAGGATTAACAGGTAGCTAGTACGTGCTGGGGTTGCACAAGAAATACAATGAGGAAAATATATTTTTGTTAAAAACAAAGTGATATTTATATTTACGCAAAATTGAAATTTAAAGGGAATGGTCGCCCAGATGGGGTTAAAGCTCCACACAAGATACAGGTGAGTTAATTAGCAGGTTAAAGTGGTCAGATTCAGTTTGGTGATTTAAAGGGGTATTTTAAACTGGGGCGTTCACACAAATAATGAAGCAATTGTGTAAGCCAGATTCAGGATCAATCTACAGGCGGCAACGGGTACGATTACCTTACGTGCTCGTTACCGAAAAGGGGCCATTTGTCGTAAGATGAATGCGATGGAAGAAGTCGGTCTATCTCTAGCTTCAGACGAGGGAGCACTTCTCGAGCTTAAGGAGTTGGAAATCTTTGTCATGTACGTGCCGATTAAATATCGCAGAGTTCATTGATGTCAAAGCTTGCCGATTGACTAGGGCAGAGTTCACGGATGGGGATACTTGCCGATTGACTATGGAGAGTTCAGGAATCGATGTAGCGTTTAACTCGAATCAAAATAGCCGCTGTGGGAGGGCGTTCTTTAGTTCCTTCGCCGGAGTAGGTGAAAGTCTAACAATGCTGCTCCCTTAACTCAGTCAAAGCGTTATATAGGCAGCGTTCTTTAGTTCCTTCGCCGGAGTAGGTGAAAGTCTAACAATGCTGCTCCCTTAACTCAGTCAAAGCGTTATATAGGCAGCTGGTGAGGTGGCTCCAGACGCGACCGAATTTGGGAAAAGTCGGCGTCTCCTTAGGGGGAAGGGGGAATCGTGATATGGTTGATTAGAATGTCCTACGGATTTGAATCAGCGAGCGGGGCCTTGGGAGACAATGACATCGTTCCCTATGAAAATACAGGTGGGCTGTGTGGTAATGGCGTCCGCCGCCTCCTTGCACAGGTTTAGCCATGCTTTTACAGCTCCATGCGCTGATCTCAGGATCCACGTGGGTGAAGAAGGGCACGTGGTCGCCATTTGACCTCCTTCTGCTACAGACAAAATAAAATTCCATTACTAAAGCTAGATTTTGCGTTCCCTACCTCTCGTGGTTTCAAATTCAATTTTGAGCAGAGGGAACTTTATTCCTTTACCAATTATCCCTCTTATTCAACTATTGGTTATCGCGTGTGCATGTCATCCGCCAGCAACTTATGTAATACCTGAAAAATCCATAGAAATGATCATATTTTTCTGATGAATTCTACCTAACATTGGTTTTCTTACCTTGCCTCCATCTTGGAATATATCAACTCTCCATGCAGAAAATAATGAAATGTTCAGGAGAATAGCTATCATTTAATGGCATGGTTAGTAGTATGGTACATACACAAACCCATGAATTAGTAATATGTACACTCAGGCAATCTTAATAAATTTATTTGTGTAGAACAAAACGAAAAAGAAACTCAAATGAAACATTTTAAGGTGTAACAAGATATTTTAGAACCATTTCTAATATTTATTTCACGAAAAGACCAAATTCACGGTGAAAATGTAAACAGGGAATGGGAATAATTATATTTTGGTTACACAAGGGAACCTCAAAATGAGTTAACTCGATTGTAACGACATTCGGTGAGCATTGAATTACAACCACAATATAATATTTATAATTTGTTAAGGAAGACGAAAAAAACGTCTGACCAAATTTCACCGTTACAGTATATTTTCTCACGAGAGAAAAGGTTTTGAAAAGTGTTTTATATGTATATATATATGCATGTTTGTAAATGTGTCCAAGCATAAAACGAGGAAATCGAGGTAGAGAGAAATCATTCAATCGTGATCATTCATTCGTGATCATTAATTCGAGACAATCATTTCGAGGAGCAGTTTCATATATCGCTCAGGCCATACCAATCGAATCATTTACTTCGCATTAGGAGATAACATTTGCGCAACTGATCTTACATCAAGACAAGTCTTATTCATTCATCGTACCAAAGCAATGAACATTAAGAGAGTTGTATTTAAGCATCATCAAAGATAAGCCCGTAAAATCGATAATCAAACTAATTCGAACTCCTCCTCTATTTACTACCCAATGCCACTAAATAAAATAGAACTGTACTCTTCTTGTTTCCATTACCATTTTGCTCAAATGCAAAATCACATCAGAATTTCTACTCATCGCCCAGTCAAAAATATTAATCCATTACCCTTTGGAGTCAGGTAATAATTTCTCGAAACTTTATCGTCTCAGCCAAATCCGGTTTAACGATTAACATTTCGCAACAATCTTATAGGGAGCGCAATAGCAAAGAGGATCACAAAACAAGGTGGATTATAAAAATATCAAGGTCATTTTCTTATCATCTAAATCATCAAGCCACATACAAAACAGAAAACCTCTTCAACACCCCCCCCCCTCCCTCATAAATTGGTGACCCTTTATTAGTGATCGTAAATTGAGTAAGAAAAAATAATATAAGATAGATGCAAGAACAACCGAACAAATATTCTAAGAAGAAGCCGCAAACTCCATCGTAGTCAAGTCTCTGATTTTCAACGACGCAGTGGTCGCGGGTTGGTTCAGAATCTTGGAAGACACCAAATTGTTTCATACTCTTGCAGCTCTAGCAGCGGATTTAGTCGATCGTCTCCCTGGCGCAGTTCTTTCGTCGCAGAAATATAAAAAAACTGAGGACTGAACTTATCAGCCTATTTGAAAGGACTAAACCCGAATTATTCGGGAAATTGATAGATTCATCTCCACTCCACGGACGAAGATCGGCCATGGTGAAGATCTAGTGAGACATAATTAGTTCAATCTCTACCTTCCAGCATCGCTCCGATCATCGCGACGCACAAGGAATTGATACTCAGGCATATAGGAAAATTGGCGGACGAACTAATGCCGTTTTCTAAACCTCAATAGGGTCATTATGTAAGTAACAATAACATTTGTTCTATTCGCGAAGATCGTGCTAGTGATTACAATAGGCAGTGCCATAATTCGAATCATAATGTGAAATACGCGAAAGATGCGAGGTCAATGCTCATTGGTGCGTACACTGGCAAGAATAATTTACAAATAAGCGTAATGATAACTTCCCTCTAGGACTTAAACCTTTTCGTAGCGATCAAAACCTTTAGTATGTCGACCCCATTTATATTTTGGTCCAGAGGTAAAACATTGCAGGCCATGGTGAAATGGCCTAAACGGGAAGAAAATATAGAAATCCTGCCATCATGTAGACCCTCATCTCCTATTTCCTCACAAAACTAGTAAGGCGTGCTGAAATTAATCCGACGACCGGTATGCTAATGTTAATCACTGTAGCTATTAAATTAAATGGAAAGAAAGGCGAATTCTTAATAGAACCTCGCACAAGCGTCTCGATTTTTGCCATCAACCTCGTACATTATTGGAAATGAGAAAGCCGAGTGTAAATATTTCTACAGCCAACCGTGGTAAGATAAAAATACACGGTGAATTCGTGCTAGACATAGTCATACCCAGTTTACGCCGTACCTTCAATTGGATTTTTGTAGTCGCGGACATAACATCACCCATTCTAAGAGCAGATTTTCTCACTCATTACAATCTTTTGGTAGACTATCGTCAAGGCATTCTAGTGAATAAATGCACCAAGTTATCTTCTAAACTTAAACAATCAGAAGCCCCATTAGTCTTTATAATTACCAATGACCTTTCACACATCCACGAAAAATGCAAGACGGTAAATCAGAAATTGAACTCAATATGCAACCCTCAAAAAGTAAACGTCGTTAATCCTCCACCAAATTCCGTGTTTTATACCACTGAGATAGGAAGTTCAACACCAACTTTTTGGCATTATTTTAAAATTATGTTGTGTACCGATACACTCATTGTGAGCTAATAACCAAATGCATTTTATTCTCTATTCCCTTATGTTATCAAGATGTAAATATCTAAATAAAAGGGTAAAATATGCTTTGTTAACGTACACAAATGTAAAGTGCAAATCCGTTTCTACAACTATATTATTTTCTTCGAACTGGCGAAGCCCCGAACTATGTTTGTATATATGTGTAAATATGTTCATTAGTATATGATATATATATATATATATATATATATATATATATATATATATTCTATATTAAAGATACTAAGTATCTCACTTAGGGGAAAGGGATATGGGGCACACAATATGCGCACACACAGCTTATGAAGTAGTAATGTGTACACTCAGCCAGAGTAAATAAATTTATGTGTGTAGAATGAAACAAAAAAGAAACAAAAATAAAACATTTTAAGATGTAACAAGATATTTTAGAAGTATTCCTATTATTGATTTCACGAAAAGATCAAAGTCGCGGTGAAAATGTAAAGTCTAAATGGGACCTGAAAATGAGTTACTCGATCTTAACGACATTCAGTGAGCATCGAATTACAACTACAATATTATATTTCTATTTTGTTAAGAAAGACGAAAAAGGTGTCTCACCAAATTTCACCGTTACAGTTTATTTTCTCACGAGAGAAAAGGTTTTGAAAAGTGTTTTATATGTATATATATATATGTATGTTTATAAATGTGTCCAAGTATAAAACGAGGAAATCGAGGTAGAGAGAGATCATTCAAGACAAATCATTCATTCGTGATCATTCATTAAAGACATTCATTTCGAAGAGCAGTTTCACATATTGCTCAGGTCAAACCAATCAAATAGGAAATAACATTTATACAACTGATCTTACATCAAGACGAGTCTTATTCCTTCATCGTACCAAAGCAACGAACATTAAGAGAATTGTATTTAAGCATCATTAAAGATAATCCCGTCAAATCGATAATCAAACTAATTCGAACTCCTTCTCCATTTACTACCCAAAGCCACTAAATAAAATAGAACTGCACTCTTCTTGTTTCCATCACCATTTTGCTTGAAGACAAAATCACATCAGAATTTCTACTCATCGCCCAGCCAAAATAATTTCTCGGAACGTTATCGTATCACCCAAATCCGGTTTAACGATCAACGTTTCGCAACAAGCTTATGAGGAGTGCAAAAGCAAAGAGGATCACAAAACGAGGTGGATTTTAAATATATCAAGGTCATTCTCTCATCATCCAAATCATTGAGTCACATAAAAAAAAACAACAAAACGCCTTCGAGATGCAAAGATTTTATCCATGAAATCAACTTCTACGATGTTTTTGAGATAAATAAGCATAGGTTGCCCGATTTCATACTCTTTACCTCCAATAACAGACCTAAATCAATATGGTCGTCGTTCTATTTTCAATCATATACATTTCATTACAGTAAAAATATAAATTTTCAAGAAGTTTCTCTTTAAATGATTTTGAGCAATTAATTGCTATTCAAACTTCTTCAGTCCTGGTTCAATGTTTTATGTGTTACTTGTTATCAACTCTTTGAAAGAAACTATATGTTGCTTTGGGGAGGATTATTTTCAAATCATGTAAAAGATCCATGGCGATTTGCAGCCTCAAAATTTCTATTAACAGTTTTCGGATAATATAATATTAACACGTTTAAATTTATCTCAATGTTAATCGATTTTCATTCCAACCTAATTTTGGCTCGATTTATCACGCCATGAATACTGTCATTCTCTTTGCCATTGCCTTTATACTTCGAAATATATATAAATATATATATATATATATTTTTTTTTCAGTATCAACATTTTCCATTTTTTGTTAGAGATAATATCAATTTTTCCAACTGTTATGGTGCTCACAAAAGCAAATTATAAACACCAAATATCTAGTGTGTTTATGATGTAAAAAACTTTCCTATCCCTATTCATTACATAATCAATAACTGGCACATTTACGCTAGTATGCTTTCTCCAATAATTGATTAACGAGGTGGGAGATTGATATCAAAATACACCCTATTTTTCGTTTCAAAATCTTTATTACTTTTAAAAGGTGAGACTGATTATCGTTTACTCAACTGATTAATTAGAATGAAATTCATCTTCAAACTTCCCTTCTGGCACATTTTTTTCTTCTTCAGATATTTCATGCTTGATATTTAAATAGTCACTAGGAATATTTACACCCCAACTTTTATGAGTAATAATACCACTAATTTAGGAAAGTTTTTTACATCATAAACACACTAGATATTTGGTGTTTATAGTTTGCTTTTGTGAGCACCATAACAGTTGGAAAAATTGATATTATCTCTAACAAAAAATGGAAAATGTAAATACTGAAAAAAAATATATATATTTATATATATTCTGAAGTATGAATGCAATGGCAAAGAGAATGACAGTATTCATGGCGTGATAAATCGAGCCAAAATTAGGTTGGAATGAAAATCGATTAACATTGAGATAAATTTAAACGTGTGGGTACAATTATATATATATATATATATATATATATATATATATATATATATATATATATATATTCATGGATTCAAGTCATGGCTTCGCCCTCCCTAATAGGTGGGGAAGGAGAGGGTAGATGGATGTGGAGAGAAGGGGGAAGGGGGAGAGAATGGGGGTATGACTGTGAGAGGGAGGAAGGAAAATGAGGGGGCGAGGAAGAGAGATCCTCTCAACTTTTCACATTCTTAATTCACCGAATCTCAAAAAATTACTATATTAAAATAGAGTTATAAATATATATATATATATATATATATATATATATATATATATATATTTATAACTCTATATATATATATATAAGTAAAAGAACTTACTGGCGGGTTATGGTATATAATAGTGAACCCACTGTATAGGAGCCCAAAATTAATTTACGAGACTAGTTTTGGTGTGTAATGAAGTTCATCGTACCCTCTTCACTCAAAAACTGAGAAGGGTATTGTAACAAAAATGTATAATTAGCGTACAGATTTAAAAGAAGAAGAAAAAACACAAAGAAATACAAAACGTGGGAAAAAGGATGTGATATAAAAATTCCTTGGAAGTTCCTAGCTTACGGAGATACTGGGTTTGATGGTGCAACGATTTCGGCTTAATATAGTTACTGTTCCTGGTAGCTTAGCGGTAAAGCATCGGACCGGCAATCAGCAGACAAAGGTTCGAGTCCCGGCCAGGAATTTAAAACTTTTTCCCCTGGCGTTATTTCTGTCTTCTAGGTAAAGAATCTCCTTTACTCTGCCGCCCTCTGCTCCCTTTGATTCTGGATTCTTCTAATGTCCCTCTCTCTTGCCTTTAAAAAACCTCCGGTTTCTTGTCTTATTTGCTCATTCGCGTCCAATTTTTATTACTCTTGTACTATATATATATATATATATATATATATATATATATATATATATATATATATATATATATCCATTAAACAACATTGAAAGAGAAAACGGAATATTTTTCCTAGCAGTAATAATTTGATTAGCTTTTTCGAAAAAATCCGTGCAGGGAATCGATTAGCATAGTGTACTAACGGCATACTTTTAACTGTAATCAAAGCGGTGCCCGCTGCCTCAGTGTGCCTGGTCGAATGGCTTCCTTGCACGGACGGATTTTTTCGACAAAGGTACTAAAAATATTACTGCTAGGAAAAAATATTCCGTTTTCTTATTCAATGTGGTTTAACGGATTCCTTTTCTTCATTCTCTCGCGCTACTTTGAGAGATATATACATATATATATATATATATATATATATATATATATATATTTACATGTAGAGCTATAAATCATAAATACAGGGTGGGCTGTAAGTTCCCATACATAGAAAAAATAAAACTTGACTATGGACAACCATTTTTATTTATATAATATGCTTTACATCGTTGCCATTGTTTTGAAAACACATTTTAATACGTCTTTCCCACTCTAGCTGAACATGCATTAGCGCCTTCAAAGTTATGCTTGTAATGATCTTGGTGATAAGTTCTTTTAGGTGATTATGACTCGTAACTTTACCTGATACACCATGTCCTCAAGTGTCCCTAAGATAGAAATCAAGGGGGTCAAGATCTAGGGATCTTGGAGGCCACTCCTCAGGACCACGCCGACCAATCCAAGCTCCTGGAACCTGCTGATCCAACTACCAACGCACGTGAAGACCATAATGAGGCGAAGCTCCATCTTGCTGGAGGTAAACTGGGAAGTTACCTTCCTCGTTTACCAGGGATGGAAAAATTTCTTCTTGCAACAAGTTCAGATACCTTTCGGCATTAAGATTTCCACTAATAAATATTGCTCCAATAATTCTGTCACCCGATATCAAGGCCCAAACCATCACTTTACCGGCACCTTGCATCTTCCTCAGACTCAGCTAGTTAGGGTTAGCATTACTCCAATAACGTATGTTTTGCCGATTAAACTCTCCATTACGTAAAGATTAGCTTCATCAGTAAATAACATCTTAATTGAAAAGTTTGCATCCTCGTTGACTTTAAATAATGCCCATTCACAGAATCCCATCTATCTATCCAGGTCGTCTTCACTCAAATGATGCATAATATGCAATTCGTATGGATGCCATTTATTTGCTTTCAAAATGCGCCTGATACTAGATCTGCTGACACCACTTTCTGCAAACAACTGTCGTTTACTTTTTCGGGGATCCTTTGTAAGCGCTGTAAGTATCATAGCTGTTGTGTTTTCATCGGTACCTGTACGTCTTGGACCACTTCGCGGTCGATCTGCAACATTTCCAGTTTTCTGAAACTTGTTAATAAGTTTTGCTACAGTAACGTGTGTGATGTTCGTTGCATGTTTTCTGTTAAAGTTCAATGCAACCGTGGGACTGCCTTCCAATCCAGCCAATCAGTATGATTTCCTTTCGTTGCTCTTTCGTCAATTGCATATTCTAGGGTATCTGAAACATAAAAAATATACATTTTCCTATGTTTGGAAACTTATAGCCCACCTTGTAGTTAATTGTTTTAACAAAGATTGAGAAATAGTGAGCATAGCAGGGGGAGGGGGCCAAAATATATGAAAAACTAAGCGCACAAAAATTAGAATTTCAATGAATTGAAATCTCACCGGTCACCCAAGTTGTAGAAACATGACTAAGCAATAGAGTGGGTGAAACAACGAAAAAAGGTAGAGGTAATAATTTGGTTGGTTATTATAAGACACAAAGCGGGAAGGCAGATACATTCTTGCTAAGAGAGGGTCTTAATATGAATCGATTCCATTATTCGTAAGCTTATATTATCGTGAGAAGAATCCATAATTTTGGAATAATTAATGGTGGCGTTGGTTTTGCAGAAGATAATATGATGCCGGATGGGGGAGAATTCTTTGCGGGTAAGGGGTTTGCCTGTTTTGCCACTTATACCAAGATGAGAACATGCCCGTGCATGGAACGAGCTTGTGAGTTTCTCATATATAGGGATATAAAAAACTCACAAAGTAGCGTATGATTTATTAAATTTGTTTTATTTCTAATATTTATTGAACAATCTATTTATAATTGCCTATTTTCGTATTTATAGTTATGTGACCTATATTTCGACATTTCACCGACACTCTGTCACACGTGGGTATTTTGGTACAGATCTGAAAGAGATTAGGGAAATAATGTATTTGAGAGGGTAACGCTTTGGGCGAAGTTGAATCACAGTGCCTGGTGGCCTAACGATAGAGCATCTCCCTGGTAATCAGCAGACCTGGGTTCGAGTCGCGGACAGGAATTTCAAACTTTTTCCCCTGGCGTTATTTCTGTCTTCTTAGTATGAATTGCCTTCCCTTTGCCGTCCTTTGCTTTGTTTAGTCCTTGTTTTCTTCCAATGTGTCTTTCCTTCACCTCCTAAACACTTCTCTTTCTTGTCTTTTTTTCTTGTTCTATATATATATATATATATATATATATATATATTTATACAATAAGAACCAACGATAAGCGGGTAGTAATCAAATACCACAAGGATGAATCTATATTTTATTTGCTTATGTACTTTATTTTAAACATATAAGATTAAAGTGGCATCGGATAATTGTAGAAGATGATATATACTTTTTAATAATTGCCTCCCTAATGGGATCAGTGGGTAGTGAAAATTTAAGTAAATGCAAATGACTCATAATCATCATAATATATAACAAATTCAAATCACCTTACCTAACCTCCGTATCAAGAAAAACAAATCACAATATTAGAATAACAACCAGAGCTAACCCTAAACAATCAGAACTTTCCGATGTTAAAGCATTTTTCTTAATTTCATCATAAAGAAAATAGTTTCCTATTTCCACTTCTGTTTGAACATCGTAACAGAACTACCTGTAACTTGAAGAGAGGGAGAGAGGAAGCAATTCACTAGGTTACTCTGAAAGAATTTATGCGAATTCAAGCAATCTTGAGTAGCCTAAATCCTCCAAAATTATGTCAGGGTGAGTTGCTTACATGATATCAATGTGAAGCCTATACCCAACATCCTGGCCTCAGTGTTATTCCTTGCCTCAAAAGGTATCACATTGAAATGAACTTTTAAAAGTGTTATATTTCTTATTTTTCATAAGTATGTATTAAAAATAATAATTAGGTCTAAAACGATTAAAAATTATGAATTTATGGGTTACACAAAAAATGTCAAAGCGGCGAGTCAGCGGTGGAACTCCATCCCTCGCAGCGAAAGGTTTAAGATAAGTTTCTTTTCATTCTTTGTACACTTGAATGATGGAGCGTGATGCTTCAAAACAAGACCTGTCCTTGTGAATAAAAAAATGTCTTTCTTTCTCAAAAAATTTGATGAGAGTGTACAAGCTGCCATTCTATCAATATTTCATGAAAAATCCGCATAGGTTTTAAAGTAAAAATTGGTTGAAATCTCCCTTACAGTGCGTTGTTATGGAAGAACCTTTCATAATACTGTTGTTTTGCCTCATTAGTGATATTAGAAAAATTTCCTAAAGAGAAAAGACCCTATCCCGACAGGGAAATTGTGATTAGAAAACCTTTAAAGCGCGTTACGTTGAAGAAGAGTTAAGTGTTGTGTGTGCGGAAGATAAAACTGAAAGTGAAAATAATGATTTGACTGGCCATTTGTGTAATGACGTTTATGGATAAATGCCCTGCGTTTTAAAGTTGCAACCCTAGCATTATCCATGGGAGCTCCCTGCATCTACAAAAATGCGGCATAATGTGGCAAAAACTAACTTAAATATGATTCTGGCGAGGTCGTATTCAACCTCGATTTTGCCATATTTCCGCTTCAGACAACCAAAAATGAACAGAATTGGAAAATTAACCAACAATACTTTAAGAAAAATAATCACACCTAAAAGTGGTTTCTGCCAATTGCTTAGGCGGTTATTTAAACATAATTCCTCTAAATGAAACGAGGGTAAAACTATAGAAAGGCACTGATCCGAAATAAACTCGGCAGGTGCCAAAATTTAGGAGAGGTTATTTGTTCATCTAATGCTAAAGATATTTATAGAGTTTTGTTCTTTTCTGGCGGTCAAAAACAAAAATGCGGCAAAAAGCAAGGTTGAATTCGATTAAGAGAGAATCGCAATCCGTTTTACCACATTTCGCGTTCCTACCGCCATAAAAGAAGAACTTAATTAAGAGAGGGGCACAAAATGCTAAAAGAATGAATTCAATGGTAATAAAAAGTGATTATGTTAAAGTAAATGTTAATTGTTAGAGTTAAACGAAGGGTCAAGTACTAAAGTTAATATCTTGCTGAATCTTGTAGAGTAAAAAGAAGTAGTGTTCAAAGAAGAAGAAAGAGAGAGAGAAAAGCAAGCAATGAAAGAAAAATTAAAAAGAAATATAAATAAGAAAGAAAAAATAAACAATTGCCTAAATTTAATCCCAACTTCGCCTTTTGGTATATATTTTTTTTGCATTTGTGATTATTTATTATCGACATAAGCGAACTGCCAGCCTCATCATGAAATACAACCACGATATATGAGTATATATATAGGAGAGTGTAATCATCTATCGCGCACATATATTGGAATGAGTGTAACAAAATTATCAAGAAAAATTACATAACACCTTAACAACGGAGGCCCCTAAACAAAAACAGGGTAACGTTCTCATCTGAAAAATGATGGAAGATGACACGAAAATTATAGAGTTCGCAACAGATCACCGACAATTAATTTTTCTAGAATCCAACGTTTTATGTACGAGAAAAACAACCTAAAGTGAACATTCAAGTCAATTCGCAAGGAATACAGCCAAGCGTTAAAATTAGGAATGTACCTATGAGGAAAGTTTAATCTTCTCCTATAAAGCTTCCCTCCTCTCTTGACCTGACCGCGCATCCGACCGTTGCCTCTAAGCTTACCTCTTTCGACCTGGCTTACCTTACACACAGTTTTATTAGTACTTTCGCGCGTGCTGATTGCTTTTTTTTGTGTGTATATAATTGTGTCCACTAAACTTTTCTTTTCACTACAAAAGCAAACTACCCTCTTGCACTGAAATAAGAATCCTGTAGAATATTATAGGCGCGCAATTTCTTTTACTTTATATCAACACTTAATTAAACATACACTATTTTTTTAACCTTATATTTGCACTTAATTTCAAAAGAAATTTGTCCCCACACAATTTAATAACATCGGAATAATCACCACTGAAGTTGCTTAGATTGTGAACACGACTACCTACCCGACAAGGGAAAAATTAATAGATTCGCATTGAATATAATTACCATGTATAAATAAATCGTTAATACAAGAGCGTAGACAGCAGGATCATAGAAAGAATAGCAATAGGAGGTTAGGCCCAAAAAGTCTCTTCTCAATTCATTGAAACGGAGAAGTGACGCTTCGTTTATTGTAGAGAAATTCTTAAGTAATTAAATGCCCCATAATTTTTTGACACCAATAAATAAACCAATTTTCTGAGAATGATACAAGTGTATCGAAACGCATCAGATTAATAAAATGTTTTGCAAAAGGATTATTCTCCTATTCTACTTAATGTTAAAATTTGAGTTTTTAATGAATATCGGCGAACTCATTATCGGTCTGAATAAAGAAGTAAAGTCGAATATACGATAAATAAAGAGATCTAATAAGAAGATTACCAAAACAAAATTAGCTGTCGTCCTTAGCAAAATTTACTACGTAGTAGAATATATATATCTATAATATAAAAATATATATATATTATATACGTATATATATGTATATATATATATATATATATATATATATATATATATATATATATATATATATATATATATATATATATATATATATATATATAAAGGCACTTTCCATTAGTGGATTTTGCCTGAGGTTAAAATAAACGCATGTAAATCACATGAGTTAATTATGTTAGAACCAAGCTCGCATTAAGTCTCCCAAAATTAAAACTTTTCTTTGGTATTTGTGCGAATCAACAAAAAATCCCATTTTAATTCCAAACTTAATTGAAACAGATTAAACGAGCAGTCAGGAGATTCCAAACTGTCGCAAAAGACAGTATTGTGTTAGTATTTAGGATCCTTGTTGCATACGTTATGTATCTTAAGAGAATTTGTCTCCGAGTCAATTACAATCTTTCCCCTAAAACTAAAAGAATGGCGGAACTCATCTAAAATTTCTTTAGTTTGGATGTACATTTCATTCTATTTTCCTCGTGCTCTTTATTTCCATTGTGTATTCTGAAGTTGCCGTCAATCGCAAGAAATGTGTTAATATGAAAGTTCCAAGATTTGGGAAGTGTTCGCTGTCTGCTCTCAAAGAAATTGATCGATGCGCGTATCGTTTTATCTTTCTGCTCTCCTTTTTTTAGCCGACTTACACTTTGCCTCAGTGTTTGTTTGTTGCTTTGTCTCGCTGTTCAGTTTGTTAACCGTTTTTGGTGCTGCCATAGCCTTGTCTGTGTGATTGTATTATTTGTTCCTGAATTATTAGTGCCTGCTTTACGGTTTGCTGTAGATACGCGTTTGTGAGTAATCCTTTTGTTTTTTGGTTTTATTTTTGTTGCTCCTTGTAGCCATTTTCATTACTTTCTTTATTATTCACTCATTTTTTCTGCCTGCCTCCGTGTTTTTGTTTCAGTCTATAATTCCATTATTTTCTAATGTACCTTATCACGTGCTTTGTACTTTGCAAATGTCGGTAGTGTTTTTATTACTTTATATTATTCTTTTGCCTCGTGTTTTTCTTCGTATTATTTTCTTCCGTGCTCTTTATACTTCCTTATTCCTATTATTTACTCCTCTCCGTTCTTATCTACCTCTTTTTCCTCTTGTTCTTCCTGCCTCACTTTCCCCCCCAGCCTAATTTCTTCTAGATTATTCTGCTTTCAGACCCACGCGATCACTTGTTTCATTCCGATTAATTCCTCGGCCTCATTTCTTCCCCTCCCCTAATTTTTTGCGCTGCTTTATATTTGCCTTTGACACGTGCTTTGTACTTTGCCACTCTCGGTAGATTTTTTTTTTTATTAGCAGTTTTTTATTGAAATAGTTGCTTTTCTGTGACCCCTTTTTTTTCTTCTTCACATCATATTCTTCCCTGCTCATTTTTATTTTCGTTGTTGTTTCCCTAATTTTATTTTGTTATTATCTCCACATAGAATTTTTATCCATTTTATCCACCTTATATTTCTCCTCCCTCAATGATGGACAAAGCTACATTTCTTTCTCTTAATAGAGGGTTTAAGGTATCTCCCTTGGTTGGCTCTAGAATTAAAGCACTAGGAATCGCTCAAAATCAATATCGACCTATAAAAAGGCGATTCTGTTTATCTTCGGTTTTAAAAAAGTTATTTTTCCTTGAACCGTCTACTCCAACATCCCCCGGAACAAACGTTGCGGAGGGGGTCGCTCTCATTTATAATGCCTCTCTCTCTCTCTCTGAATACCCTTCCCTCTCCCCCTCTTCTTTTTTTTTAGGCCCTTATCTCTGTCTCTAATTCTGTTTCCTCTCTAACGACTATTGTTCTCTACCACCCCTCCAGCTCCTTCCTTGATCTTTTTCTTGACGAATTTAGTAACCTTCTCGCTAGCCTCTCCCCATCGGATGATCACCTCATCATGGGGAACTTCAACCTCCCAGTCACTAACCCTAATCTTCTTGCCTTCCTTGAGATTCTTGACCTCTTCTCCCTTACTCAACACGTTTCTTCCTCAACACACTCCCATGGTAACATTTTAAACTTTGTAATTTCCGACTGTCAAATTTCCAAATTGACCAATTCTATCCTGTCTAATACTATTTCTGACCACTACTTTATTAACTTCAACGTCTCAACCCTGACTTGTTTGCCCTTTTGGCCTCCTCTCATCCCCAAACCTTATCGACGGCTAGCCTGCATTGACATCCCATCTCTCCTTAATTATGTTGCCTCTAATGTACCCCTTCCCGACGCTCTCGTATCCCCTGACCAAATTCTCTCATCTTTGCAGCAATCTCTCCTAACTTGCCTTAATCCCCACTCTCCCATTATTACCCCTTCGTCCTCTCGACGTCACCGGACCCCATGGTACTCGCTGGAACTCCTACGCTCGAGACAGTCTTTACGTGCCCATGAAAGAGCTCTTCGTAGAGCTTGCTCCCGCGAGCAAGATACAACTGCTCTTTCACTTACTTAGCGTCTTGCGATATCTCTTTGCTTGGCTAAACTGAAATCTGCTCGTGAAGCTTATTCGCGCAAATTGCTAGCTGACAATAAGAATTACACCAGTGCCGTTTTCCACCGGCTCTCTTAACTTACCTCCTCACACCAAATCCCCACCCCGATCAGCCCCACCATCCTCTCGAAATTCTTTGCTGATAAGGCCATTAACCTTCGTTTTTCCCTCCCAGGACTGCCTGACCAGACCTTTCATATTCTCCCTAATCTCCATCCAAGCCGCTTAACGTCTCTCCTGCCGTGACTGCTTCTGAGTTGTCTGCCTTATTCTCGTGCTCTAAAAAATCTGGCTCCCCTTGTAACTCGTTCCCTCCTAAGCTATTAATCAAAATATTGACTGTCATACTCCCAATGCTCCTCCACCCGTTCAATACCTCCCTTGCTACTGATGTTGTCCCTTCTTCTTTCAAATATGCCCAAATCCATCCGATCTTTAAAATGCCGAAGATTAATCATTCTGATCCAGCTAGCTATTGCCTAATCTCGCAACTTGCCTTCCTCTTTATGGTCCTTGAGAGAGTAGTTGTTTCGGGCATTTATTCCTAAATCGTTGCTTATAATATTGATGAGACATACCAATCTGGTTTTAACGCTGGGCACGCTACCGAAACCGCTCTACTGGGTTGTGCCTCCATCCTCATTCTACTTGACCTCTTCTCTGCCTTTAATACAATTGACTATTCCGTCTTGGTTGATCGCCTCCACTCTTTCCTTGGCATTTCTCGCACCCAATCTGTAGTGGTTAATGATTTCTCCTCTCACCCCCTCCCATTCGTTTTGGTGTCCTTCAAGGCTCTGTCCTCGGCCCTCTCCTCTTTCGTATCTACTTATTCCCTGTTAGCTCTCTCGGTCTATCCTTCCACCTCTATGCCGATGACACCCCAATCTCAGTTCCTCTTCCTTCTCGACCATTGCCTACTCAATCTGCGACCTTCTATCCTCTCTGCCTATTCTTCTATGTCGGACTGGCTATCGGCTAACTTCCTCAAACTTAACCACTCCAAAACTGAAGATCTTCTGGTTGGTATCCCCGCTCAAGTATACAAATTTAAATCCTTCTTTCCCTCCCACCCTCTGGGTGGAAACTGGCTTTATCTAACTCTGTTAGAAATTTGGGCGTTGTGTTTGATGAGCCATCTCCTTTAAGCTTCACATCTACAATTTTAGTAAATCTTCGAGTAGTTTCCTCTATGACTTCTCCCGCATTCGCTCTCAGTTTGATCGCCAAAGTCTTGAGACTGCTGTCCACGCCTTCATTACATGTCACCTTGATTAGGTTAACTCTCTTCTTGTAAATCTACTATCTTCCTCTCTAGGTTCCCTTCAGCTTGTCCATAACTACGCTGCCTGACTACTCCTCCGTCGCTATCCCTTCTTCCCTTCTAAGCCCCTGCTTCAGGAAGTGCAGTTTTACCTGTCTGATATCGTTCACATTTTAAGATTATCCTCTTCACTTTCAAGGTCCTTCACCAAAAGGCTCCAACCTACCTTTCATCTGCCATTTCCCAACGTCTCGCCCCTCGGATCCTTTGGTCATCGCATGCTCCTCTCCTGAATACTCCTCGCTCGTCCCTTTGCTCAATGGGCGACGGCTCCTTCTTAGTCTGTGCCTTCAAGCTTTGGAATGCTCTTCCGGCCGAAATTAGATCTGCTGCCTCATTTACCACTTTCAAACGACTCCTCAAAATGCCTCTGTTCAGGATTGCCTACTCACCCACCCAATCTCAGCCCACAGCCGAACGTACGCTCTTTATAGGCCTCTGGCCTTTAAGAGCGCATTATACAAAATTTATTATTATTATTATTTATATATTATGACTGTTATTTCTAACGTGGGAAGTGACAGTATCTGTTTAATCAATTAAAATAACTTTTCATCTAATTTTCAGGGCTTATTACCCAAACAAGGAGCTTGAACATTGTTGGGTTTCTTCCTTTTCCTTTGCATAAAAAAGGGAGTCTTTTACTCAGTTTGATGTAGAATTGTTCTTGTTTTATATTGCAGTGTAAAATGATGACCCAAGTTTTTGATTCCAATATATATTTTATTTTATCGTTTTCAAAATTAAAGTGATAGAAATAATCATGCTTATATTTAATTCAATGCAAATTTATTAAAAAAATCAGCATTTCCAAGTGAAAAACAAACAGCGGTTTGTTTCACTGAAGCAAAAACTGTGAACTTGTCCTCTTCTTCTAAGAGGTGAGTTTCAGTCCTGGAGCTTTTCTTCTCGATCACAAAGGTAAAATAATGATAAATATGAGTTAAAGGAATAATTCTTAGAAATTATAATCTATTTTATAATATTAGTTGGAAAAAATAAATAGCTGAATCTTTATTAATTCCAGCAATTTTTCTTTAGAAGAAAACAGGCAACTATTGTTACTCTACAAAAAGAGTGGCCTTACATACAATGAGAGATTTTTAGAGGATTGTATCAAGGAGAACCAGCTTTACCATATAATATTCTCTTAAAACACCCCTGTAAGAATCGTAATATGGTGTTTTCTGGACGCGGAACTGCTTTAAATAAGAGCAAAAATGGCCTCACTTTAAGTACCTTTAAGGATTTTGTTTGCCACAGAGCGAAAGTTGCTCACTATCAGTCAAATTCAGATGCAACATTTTTCTTGCGCAAAATAGGGCTGGCAATTTTCGACAAAGGTCTCAGGGAGAGAAAGGCTGCAACGAAGCCTATAATAAACAAGCAGAACCTCATCGATAGATTCCACCCTTGTACGAAACATAAGGTATGAAGGGTGGAAGACAAGACAAGGTGATTATCTGTCATCAAGCTCGCTTCCGCTTGTTTAAGGCTTGTCTGGAGAATTGATGTCAGCCTCTCATTTAAAAGAACTGGATAACTAATCATTTCTTAATGATCATGGCTATGAAATAAAACTAGTACCAAAACCTGCTTAATCAGCAACTTTTCCTTAAAGTTCAGGAGAAATTTGTTTATGATAACTGTATTCTTTTGTATGACGGTGTAAATCGAACCAAGGAAAAAGCAATAACAATGCTTTCGGTGAAGTTCTCTAGAGTTAAATCCAATAGAAAATTTGTGAGCAAAACTCAAATTGGCGGTTGTTGAACAAATGCTTTCGGTGAAGTTCTCTAGAGTTAAATCCAATAGAAAATTTGTGAGCAAAACTCAAATTGGCGGTTGTTGAACAAATGCCATCGAAGTGTGAGCAATTACGGATTATTATTGAACAAAAATCGAGTAATTCTAGCTAATTTATTATCATACTTGTCATCTCCAGATCATACAAAATAAAGCAGTTCTGAAGGACAAGCGATATTATTGTAAGGATTGCTTGGCGCAACAATTGATTTTTTTTATTAAAGACTGAGTTTTAGCTCTAAATTTATAAATTGATCTTCTTCTACAAATGAGGAGGCAAACTTTCTAAAACCAAATGCAACGTTTGATAGGTTTTATTAATTTTCCTATATGAAAAAAAGGAAGGCTCATATTTTGCTTATGACTGTAGAGTTTAAAAGAAGCCTTTCATTTTAGACTTCCTAAACAGTTATCTAAATTGAGATATTTAGAACGAAGTACAAAGGCAGTTTATATTGCATAAGCACCTAACGTCCATTTAAAGTTATCTATTCCATAGCCTGCTATGTGAAAAGAAACTGTAATCTCGTTTAGAACTTAATGTTCTTTACATGCAGCCTACGTTTATACTCCATAACCAGAATTATTTAGAAATACGGAAAAAACAATCTTTAGAAGTCTTTTTTTCATCTAAATTGCTCTAATACTGTAATTTTGATTTACTCGTTTTTAGTATCCAGTAACGTTTTTTCCTCCCGTTAAAAATAAGAGTGAAAATCTAATTTAGAAAATAATTCGATAAAACATTCAAATATTAGCAAAAAACTAAAACACAAAAACAAACAGCCACGTCTCAATAATAATTGATCTCCTAAACTTCATCATTTTCAATTGATTTTAATTTTAAAGATCTAAATACTTTAGAATCATATTCATTTAATGAACTTCATAATTTGGCATCAAAAAATTACAAACTAAATATATATTAGTACGATAAACTAATGGAAAAATATTGGCTAATTTTTATATACAAACCTTAAAACAAAGTCATGAAAATTTTCAGTTATATTATGGTGTAATGGATATATATAATATATAAGAATAAATGGATACCTGATATCCCACATGTAAAAGAAACTCCAATCAGCAATCAGACCAAACTACCTTTGCCTTATTTGCCTTTTTCAAATAGTGTAGAGACTTCCCCATGTAGACAACTGGATCCTTACGTGAACTTAACGTGAGGCTTTTTTAGCTTTCATTTGAAGAAGTTGGGCATCCAGAAAAATTCTTTAGAGGATTGCAGTCCACTAAGGAAATTGTATTATCTTCTTTCGTTCTTTTTTTCATTAATACAAAGGAACGACTCGCTGTATAAGTCAAATGTGAAACTACTTTTGCATTATTCAAGTATTCGGTTCCTCTCTTAGCTTTAATAATTTCTTAAATTCGAAAGTTAGTCTCAGTTCTTTAGCTTTATTAAATGCGTATTAGTCATGAGTTTTTTTATTGAATTGACTTGTTATCTTAATAGACGTTCCAAAATTGAGTAATTCCTTTACATTTATATAGAATCTTTAAGATCGTCCGATATAAGAGGCGAAGCCACTGAAAGAGCTAAACAAAGGTATGTCTTCCATCTACTCGTGGTACTTTATGTTCTTGATATATATGTAAATATATATAGTAGGAATATGAAGACACTGGAGATTAGACTAATCATTTATTGACCGCACGTTTCTGAACTTCGCTAGAATCCTCATCAGAGACTGTATTGACGGACGAGAAGGGGAGAAAAATATTAACAAAACAGTTAATGAGGTAGAAACATGCACTATATAATGACTAAAAAGCAGGGGAGGCAAGGTAAATCAATAAAAATGACAAATATCGAGAGGAAAGTAAAAGCAAAATAACAACAAATATAATTACTTAATAGTATCCAGTTTAATTTCGAAAAAATAATAGGAAGAAGTAAAGTTTTAAAATAAACAGTCAAGAGTATCAGGCATTAAAGGTAACTGGATTAAACATTAAAATAACCTATTAAATTAAGTAATAAAAAACAACAAATATGAACGAATTAAACAGTGTGACTAACCTTTATCTTTGGAGTTGTGAAATCAACTAACTAACGATAGAAAACTACTAACGAGATTTGTTCGGTTGGCTAGTTAATGTATTGAATGTATATAGTGAATAGTTTACTTGAAGAGGTGTAATTATTATGGTTGTGATTTATTTTATTGATGTACACCGACTCTAAGTTTTTCAAATCGAGAGAAGTTAAGGATGAAGATATGATGACAAATGAATCAAGATTAAGTGGATGTATGTGTGAAATTTATGATCCTGCTAAATATTCTGATTTAACTTTTATTAATTATAGTATAAAATTTTCTTATTACAGCATTTCAATGGAGAAGATTTTGGAGGTTTTAGAAACTCTTGATGATGAAGTGGTGTTTCTTGATAACGAAGATGAATTACCAGGAGCATCTGATATTCAATCAATAATGGTATTACGTCCAAATGAATGAGAAATTACGGATATTGACTCGGATGATGAAAATGGCAGATACCTGAACCATCTCACGCCAGCACAGCATACAAATGAAGCAGAGATTGTTTATAGAGGCCCTGATCAAACAAATCTGAGTAGTTTTAGCAGTTCTATGATTAGAAAAGTTAGGCATTGAAAAACAACTGAGATATTTTCAAACCAATACCCGAAATAGGTGCAAAAAATGAAGAGAATATTAGAACAACTGTTTATTGTAGAGAGTTGGGAATCTGTTTTAAGAGATGAAATAGTAACATTATTAGTTGATATGTCGATATATATGCGATGCAACGTAGTCATTCTTTCGAGGTTACACGGAAGGAACTTTAAATACACATTGCAATTCTTCTTTTGAATGGTTATTTTAGCTCCAAATATATTAAAATGTTTTAGGAGATAAAAAAGGTGTCTATAATGAACTAGTTGCCTCAGCTATGAGAAGGAACCGATTTTTAGAAATTTAGAAATTTCTTCAAGCTTCCGAATATTTGCAACTTCCAATAAATGTTAAATATGCTAAACTTGCTGATTACTTCAGTTTACTGAACCAATTCTTTTTTCAGAAGTTTAAAAAGCTATTTTCACTTGAAATATCATATGATGAAACAATGGTACCTTACTATGGGAGTCATGGTTACAAGCAATACATTCATAGAAAACCAATCAGATTTGATTACAAATTATGGTCTGCTTGCACTCGTTTAGGTTACCTATTCAATTCATTCCGTATGATGGGTCAAAAGCAAAACAACTTCCTGAATAATAAACGTATTGGCTTTGAGTTTCAGTTGTTCTGCAGTTTCTCTCCATTCTCCATAAAGATGTATCCTATAGAATTTACTTTGATAATTTTTTCACTGGCTTGCCCCTTTTTGACAAACTCCCAGAACTTAGACATTTTGGAACTAGGACAATAAAAGAATATTCAAAACAGAAATGCCCATAAGAAAACCCAAATGAAATGAAGGAGATAGGACGTGATGCAATGTCTATGAAAACAACATCTGAACTTACAATTGTTAGGTGGTATGACAACAACATTGTAACATTGGTTTCAAATGCTTATGGTATTTACCAAGTCTCTTCTGTACATAGAGTTGCTTTAGTCATTACTAAAAGAACAAAATTTACTGTTCCTTGCCCCAAGATGTTTTGTATGTATAATAAATTGATGGGTGGTGTGGACAGGTTCGATTAAAATGGCGCTAGTCAGAGAATCTATTTTCGAGGAAAAAAATGTTGGTTTTATTGAATGCAGAAAATGTAAAACCATATATGGAAAATCGCTCTTTTTATTAGATCTTATATTCCCAGTCGAACCTAAAAGTGTCACCCTTATATTTTTGTAAATATTAATTAGATAAGAAATCACTTTAAATTAAAGTTGTTTATAATTGTATTTTATTTACCTTCCCAGAATTTTAGCAAATTTGATTCATAAACAAAGTTTGGGCGTTCCTGGGATATATATATATATATATATATATATATATATATATATATATATATATATATATCCCAAAAAGTACAGTAGCGTAGCTGTAGCTAAAGGGATAAAACCACAGTAATATGACTAATTTTATAAGCGAAACATTGCCGTTTCTGGATGTAAAAATATATAAAAAAACAACAAAGCATATTGTTCCGTCTACCGAAAACCAGCTAATTCTAATGCCTTTTCTTTTGCTCACAGGTTATCATTCGAATTTACATCCAGGGATATTACAGTGCTCAAAATTAAAAGATAGGGTAATTTAGTAATTCTTTTACTATTGGTCAATTTAATTCGTATTAAATATGGAATACACAACCAGCGATTTAAAGAAAATTTTAAGATTCTATTTTTAACTCTATCGATCCCAGGAGTACCTATAATGCTCCACCGATTAGGGGTGGGTGGGGGGGGGGGCTATAAATAAAGTCGTTATAAAATAGCAAGTGACCAAATAAAGAAAATGTAATGACTACATTTTTAGTTAATTATTAGAAAGAAAATAATCAAGGGAGGGGGAGATGGCAATAGACCCTAGTATTTTTTTATTCCCAAACAAATAATCCGAACACGTTCCCTATGATCAAATTAATGGTACAGCGGCCCCATCCAACTTTTATTAATAAATCATAATCAAAATAAATCTAACCTATCCTCTCTAACCTAACACCATTAATAACAATAAATAATTAATAGTTATTTAAGTTTAATTTTTAAAAAATACGAGTATGCCATTACAATTTTAGGCAGTTTATCCTGGATTATACAATTTTATTGCCGCAAGATGCAATTGATGGAAACGAATATTTGCTTAGTGGAAAACTTTGAAATTAACGCTTGAGCTTCCAACTCTCGTTTCTCACATGGTCGCGTCTGAAATCCTTTGATTCAAGTCAACCATGCAATCAATATTCATCGTATTTTGGGCATGGAAGGTCATTCAGAATTAGTTTATGCTGCGTGCAAAATTCAAAAGATTTGTCAAAATTACATTCAAAATGTGCAACTATAACATAAGATGACTAGAGGAAATTCTATTTATCAACCATTCCTTAGACATGATATAAGCTCCGCCCCGATTGCTATTTACTGAATCATATTTTCTTTAATATTGAGTAATATAAAATGTCCATTGCATATTTTGATTAAAAAAATTATAATCGCTTCAAAATGATATTACTACAATATGATGCGATCCCAATTGACAATATAGCTAATTTGTTTTTAAAGCTGTCGAATGTTTGACAATATAACATCGTAGATTTTTTCTCAAGATATTTTGTATATCATAATTGCATGATAAATATTTCAGCTATTGAGTTGAATAAATATTTTAAAAATGTGTATTGGTCCAACGAATTAATAGTTTAAGCAATTTAACTGAATGACTTTGGCCTAAAAATGACATGTCTATATAAATTCTCTCAAGCTTAACTTTTCCCCCTTTTAGAGCCACTGATTATGTGATAAAAGGCTCCGTTAAATCTATCGGTTGGTTAAAGCATATTTAAATGAATTAAATTAGGTCTATTTTGTTTAAACCAAACCTCTGATCTATACTGCTGTTTTATATGGACAAAAAGGTTTATGTCTATAAGGGGTAGTAAGGTATTTTTTTAATATTTTATTTAAAATTCTGCACCCTTCTTCGTGTAAATTTCTTGGTAAACATTTTTTCCTTTAGATACTAAATTAAACAGTGAAATGATTGTCACCTAACAAGGATTTGCAGCTAACTATATAATGTCGATGCGGTCGGTCGATCCCCGTTTTGCTGCTTTTGGGGTAATAATATTGTAACTATTCAGCCGATTCTAACAAAATTTGAGTGCCTTATGTTGTTTTACATTCTCTTTCAAATGATATAATTGCTAAAATCCACTCAAGAGCAACAAAGGAATTATTTTGTTTTTGCCATAACATCATAAATATGTTGTTTTAGATACTCTTTCAGGTGTTATAATTGCCAAAGTCATACAAAGTTAATTATTGGAAATTTTAAAAGAATTTGAGGATAACAACGTACTACTCATTAATATCTGAAAATAATTTAGTAAAAAAAATTGATTTATTTGGTTAAAACTGACAAGGCTCTTATTTGCAGCCCTTTATGTTTTTCTCGTCAATAAAAAGCATAGTTTTTCTTGTAATTTGGTAGACCAGCACAAATTGTGAAATTTCTTTTTAAATCTGACCTAATTCTCTTCAAACACGATATGCTCCCGCACTCTCTCTCTCTCTCTCTCTCTTTATATATATATATATATATATATATATATATATATATATATATATATATATTTATATATATATATATACAGCAGTGTATATATTTTTATTTTAACTACGCGATAACTAGCCAAGTGTACTATTGCAAGGTACATGGCTGTACAAAAATATCAGTTTGGGTGTGGTCTAATATGCAACGAAGTTTGGAATATGGCGATTAAGACAAACTAATGCAAGAATGGTCCTAAGAATTGTCAAAACTTCACAAGAACAGCAAGACAATCAACGACAACTGTTTTATCAGATAGTAGAACGTGTCACGCTCCTCATTCAGAAGTAACATACACTCTGGCCTGCGTGTTGCCATCACTCTACGTTTTCTCGCTCCGGGTGCTTCATAGTCCTGCGAGGCCTGCAATACTCCTTTCGAGTTAACCACAACACGATCAGCCACATTGTACCAGATACTTGCCAGGTAATTATTTCTGTCTACGGAGATGAGGAACTCATGACTCAGCAATCTCAGGATGAGGAATGATGGAACGATGGAACATTCCATTAGGTGTAGGAGGCATTGACGGGAAACATATTAGGCTTCCCAACCCTTCCCTTGGTGGAAATTACTACTACAATTATAAGAAATACTTCTCCATTGTCCTGCTGGCCATTGTTGCCTCAGCGTACCAGTTAATATACGTCGACGTGGGTGGTATTGGGTCTGAGTCAGATGGTGGGGTGTTTGCGCAGAATCATCTTGGGTAATTACTTAACAAAGAGGACGCCAAGCTGCTCCCTACCCCTCGATGTGTTGTCTAATGATTGAGGATGATGTGTTTCCTCTGCGCACCTACCAGATGAAACCCTACCCCCTACGAGGCCTCACCATCCCAGAAGGTATATACAACTACAGACTCACACGGGGTTGCCGGACGGTGGAGCTTCCGAGTGTTTCACACCTCACCATGTAGAGGCTGTTGTGTTGGCATCATGCATTCTGCACAACATATTGCAAGGACGAAACCAACCACAAAACGAGTAAGATCATGAGGACCCTGACCCTCAAGAACTAATACATGGTGACCCGAGGCCAAACCCACCTGTATGAGTCAACTTTCTAATTATGACGAGTAACACTGCAACCAGGCTTGCTAAGAAATAGCTGAAGTATCTCAAGAACTACTTCTCTTCACCTGATGGCACCGTGGCGCGGCAGGATAGCAGCAATTTTATGTTTTCTCCTCCAAGAAACCTCTTAAATTTTTATTGTATTTTTTTATATGTTGAAGTTTATTAATTGTGTTGATTCTAATTTGTTTTCATAAACATTTTCCTCATTATTTTCAAATTTTTAACTTTTATGCGTTCATTTCCATGTCAATTTTATTTGCACTCTTTTAACTTATAATAATGTTTTTTTTTAGGTATAATTTCTATATATTCCATAGTAATAATATCGGTTTATTTAATTTTTAATTTTTCCTTCTATAATATTTGTTCATTATTCAGCCCTTTCATTAATTTTTTACTTTTACCATTTTAATAAAAGGATGTTTTAGCAATGATAATGGATAGAAAACAGAAGCACATACAAAAACATTTATTTAATTGCACCAAACCACATACAAATCTTTTTACAACATTGCTAATTAAGGTTTATTAAGGGTGTTGAGGGTGCTCTCGCTGGGTGAAGGTTGGTTTGAAGTTGGTTTGGTGGGCAGCTGCATGGACAGGCCAGGTGCCGACACTTCAGCGTGCCTGTAAACAGGTGTTGAGGTATTTCCTCATGATCTGAGCGAATGCACGTTGCAGAGCCACCACCTAGCGAGCCGGGGTGGAGATGTTTGTGGTCTGTGGCTGGGATGGGGCTGGTTGGGCAGGGTAGTAGCTGGGCTGTGGCTTGGATGTGGTACCTCATTGATGGTATGTTACTGGTAATTTAACTGAATTTTAGGAGCTTTGCAGCCATTTTGTTAACAAAAACTAGGATTGCATAACTTAAATACATTCACCAACACCACTAATATTTCGTCTACCTACTATTTTCAGGCTGCCACAAGACGAAGTAGCAGAAGTGGATGCACTGTCATCCATTTTACCTGCAGGTCTTCCATTCCTCGGCCTCAACGGCTCCTCTAAGGCTGGGTCAGTATCCCCCTACTCCTCAGACCTGGTTGGTTCTGGCACTGATACTACTTCTGGCTCAGCTGGGGCACGGCTAATAGCAGGAGCGGGTTGTGCGGCGGCTGCAGCTGAGGCAAACCGAAAAAAATAAGGAATTATTAGGACATATATTCTATGTACACATTTTTATCTAGCATTATTATACATAAACAACTATACTATGTAACCTTCAGATTAAATCAATAAAATAGTTGGTAATATTATGTTTTATTAACCAATAACATGGGATCATGATTGCATACAATTATGAGAGAAGTGTTTAGGAAAACAATTAAGAAAGCCTTCAGTAATGATATTTAACATATGAAAATTCAATGAGATAAATAAATATAAATACAATAGAAATATATGAAATAAGACAAGCACCCTTCAAATTAAGACATATTCCAAGAGAATAATCTGAGATTAAACATTTATTTAATTATGAGGAAAGGGTAGGTCATTAAGTTCAAAACGTCAACGCAAAAGGTCACCTATGAAGTCTGAGAACTCAAGCGCAGTGTTATAGAAAAAGGACAGACATAGCACATGAACACATAAAAACACACATGCCTCCGGGAACCCAAGGACCCTGAGCTTCCGTTGCCGGATACTGTGGGGCTATAAAGACAGGAATACATGCATACTCCACTGCTTCCTTCCCACTCTTCTCTTTCGAGATCCTGCCGAATCTGGTCTTGATTGAAGTCAAACACGTTTCAAGCATCTTGGCGGTGATGGTAGGGTCAAGAGAGTCAGCCTTCTCAGCAATCACTGCCGCAATCTTTGCCTTGTCCTTGTGTTCCGGGATAACTTTATCAAAGAGGGAAGGGATCTCAAACGCGAGCCACTCCCCTAGAATCTTCCATGTTTCCTCCGGCAGGATCACCTGCTCTGACTTCTGCCGGCGTTTCCGTTAAGGTGGTTGGACGGCGGCGGCGGAAGGGGCAGGTTCGTGTTTCTCGTCGTCTTCATCAACATCGTCGTCGTTGTCCTCATTATCGTCACCATTAGAGGAGGGCTCGTTGTCCAGGATGACCTCTACCTTGGCGTGGTCGAATTATAGCACTACATCGTCATCGCGTGGTGGGGTGGCAGAGATGGGGTCAGCAGGCAAGGTTTTGGCAGGTAGGGTGGGCACACTGCTGTCACAGGTGGTGCTGCCGTGAGGTACAGGTGGAGGAGGTGCCTAGTACCGTCGTTTGAGATGTGGTGGAGTGGCTAGCAGTAAAGTTTTAGAGCTGGTGATGGTGGTAATAGTAGTAGGTTGGGTAAAACTATCCTTCCTTTTTCTTTATGCTATGGTGGCTGGAAGGCTGCAGAGTGGCAGGAGAGTACAGAAAGAGCTTGTAGAGGATTCCTGTAGGCATTAAAGGTGCTGTGAGAGGAGAGACGGTGGTGTTGAGCTTGAGGATGGTCAGCTTTGGTAAGAGGACTGTCGGGAATGGCAACCTGCTGGTCCCTAAATAAGCACCTAACCGTTGTTGCCGCCACGAAGCAGTGCAGCGTTGTTGGAGATTCCGGCCGTCAGTCATAAAAATTGCCGATTTTTGCTCTGAACCCCAACAGTCTGGCTTACCATAAATACCGTCGTAGATAATTACGACTGAGCGCCGACGGTCGTAAACACAGCCCCGATCGTCGATTTTTTTTTGCTACAGATAACAGTTAAGGCCGGGCGGGCCGACTGCTTTGTGCAGTTTAAAACATTCATGGCTGGCAGCCGCGCGGCCCGCACTGCCTGGCTCCCCACGACCGACTTACAAACCATACCGACGTTACACAATTTTCACTTTGATTGACGTACCATGCACTTACGATTGACGTGTTCAGTGGCCAATTACCAATAAACGTTCGTGCGTAAGCAATCACGCGCAAAATCGTGTTTGTGTGAACCCAGCTTAAATTATGTTCGCTTGCTCAATTACGCTAAATCTCCAGAAAATCCCCACCAAGATATTTTGGCCATAATATGAGCATAACTACCATGAAAATTAAGACTTTTGGGGGAGAAATAAGCAAGTTGCGAAAAAGACACTCATAAATCGCTAATCTTACCTCACCTAACCAAACCTAACCTATAAATATTTTCTTTTTTTGTAAAAATCGTGGTGAGGATGTTCTAGAAATTTATCTTTACTTTTGATAGTTCTCTATATCTTTGTTTGGAACTAAAAAAGTTAATTCATATTAACATTAAGAATAAACGCAAGAGCGTAACTTAAGCTGTCAAATGGCATTTCAAGATGCGTACGTAACTCATTCCAACTCTCAAACAAAGAGTGAAAAGCACGTGCAAGCGTTAGTCCGATCCATAGGATTTCAAAATGGTATAGTATGTAGAAGAATTACAGTTTCAGCATCTGGTTGAAATATTGTTTATTTGTTACTAGATATCGCGTGATAAACCCTCTACGCCATCAAAATAGTACTCTACTGATATTAAGCATTAATATAGACTCTAGTAGCCTCAAACGTGTCTGCCATTCTTATACAAAGTTACCAGCTTGTTTTGTTTGGTGAGCGTCGGTATATTTGCAGATTTCTATGTCATTTATTTGAATTGAGGTTTTCTTCATAATATTTGCAATTAAATAAAGATTTAATTTGCGTATAATTTAAAATTTGAGGTTATAATAAGTACAGCATGTGTTTGAAAATCCTAACTGTTATTAGATTCTAAGATTAAAATGTTTCTCGTTCGAACTTTTATTTTCTGCTTTTTTACACTTTATTTTCAGGTAAATAATAGAATATTTACAGCTTTTAGAAATGCGGTCTCTACAATAATATCCATTTCTATTAGAGGCTCATTTATCTATGTTACATTGGATAACCTATTTAAAATAAGTTTGTAGCTAATATTTAGAAGCATAAGATAACTAAAGTTTTTCATTCACCTAATAGTTTTCAAAGAAGTAAGGGTAAATTAAACGGTTAAAAACAGTTTTAGAGCAGAGTAGATTTTATCATGCGACTACCATTAGAGTACATTTCTTTCCTCTTAACGAAGTGTGCAAGCATCAAAGATGGATACTAGTTTCCATTTTATAGTATCAATGCTTTTAGAACAGCAAGCAAATCATTCACATTTTCCAGCAACACAGATCCCCAATAACATCATAGTAAATTTAAAATTCATTATATCGCTTCCGATAAACAGATCTAAGACCTTGGGCAAATCGTCCCGTGCACTTTGATTTGAAAACTGGGGATGTCTAACAAATCATGGTCCGCTGCTTGATCCCTTTTTTGTTGCTCCTATTTGCTGACTCTTCTAATGGAATATCTATTAGACCTTCTGTCTAAAAATTAAATGACTGCATTCACCAAATTCAGCCATAACACGAATGAAATTAATACTACATTTTGCATATGGGTAAAATTTAGGTAGAACTTTAAGACTTTCCCTACTTATATCTTTTGTTTGTTATAGTACTGATAAGATATTGTCATGACGCATAGGTGCTAGAGATAAAGTCATGTCTGGATACAGAACTGCTTGTTTTCCCTTAATTGTTCTGTACCTTGTAACATCAATCTGGCATATCTAGCATTCTTCTTGGGGCTTCTACAGTTCTCTCTATAATCTGGGAATTGCAAAAGGCATGGCCCTCCTTGTAACTCTCATCCATCTTTCTGAATTAGATCGGCAACTTTTGTATATCATATGAGATGCCCAAGGCATTATTGGTCAACAATTCTATTCCAAATTACGGTCTGTTCTATATCCATACTTTGATTTGTTTCATGATTTTATGTAAAATATTTTTTGTCCCGATATAATATCTAAAATTTATCCACAGAAACAACCTGAAACATAAAAAATACATTAAATTGTATGATGATCCTAAAGTGCGGTTTTAATAATATAAACATTAAAGTATTTCTGTTTTACTTCCTGTTACAGAAAAAATAACGTTTAGGGAATCACCGCCAATTTTTGAAAAATATTGTTACGTTGTGCCATGGAACTAAAGATAATTGTTCTACCATATTTCATGCATGCAGAACTATCGACAAATCTTTCGCACACGGCCGGTGTATAAAGTCTCAGTCAGAGAGGCAGTTCCGGTGGAGGTTTTACCAAACCAGAAGACAATTCAAGCTAATGGCTTCGCTTACCAATCCGAAGAGAGAAGCAAATTTATCATAGATATGCCAGTATTATTTATTCCCAATGAAACTTCTCCAATTCAAGGAAAAGGCGTCCGATTTACCCAACTTGACGAACTTAAAAACTTGGCTTGCAAGATTGCCAAGAACACAAACCTCTTTTCGTTGCATAAAGTAGTGGGCGTTCAACATTGTCGTGCTAATTTATCATTCCTTTCTCTCTGACATCTTCTAAAAGAAGTACTACTGCATCGCTCTTTAAACTGCAAGCAGTCTTTTCCTTTTTATCCCTAGCAAGGTCATAACACGTAAACATTTCTTTGACTCATGCACGATATTAAAAAGAATTCTATCTTAACTAGTGATATAAGTAAAAGTACTATTTTTATAACCAAGGAAATAAAATGCAAAGAGAAGTGGGAGAAAAAAGACAGCAAACCCGACAGCTCCCCCTCCACCCATGTCCCTCAAAAGAGTGGCCAAAAAGCAGGCAGCAAGGCACGGTTCTCCTTCGTACTCCACCGCAGCCACATTATCAGAGACAAACTAGTCTCTAGACGTGAGAGGAGAAGGGATAAGAAAGTTTAACGACAGTACCGCACAAAGTAGTCTTAGTTAGTCATGGAACCTACCGCTTCTCATGGAATCAGAATCACGATGTTTAGCTCGTATCTATTCTAAAACGTTCTTGTATATCGTTTTCCTAAATACTAACGGAAGTAAGAGGTTAGAAAGAGATGCTAATTCCCCTGGAAATCAAGCTAGTTTCTATCCATTGTAGGTAACTATAGTTAGCGCGATGAAGTTAAAGGTTTGTTTTGCGTGAGAATCACGCTCTTCCTTTTTTGCATTCTGTGTCTAGTTACATTTTTGTCGGTGTAGTGTTGTGTATAAAGGCTATCTAACCGGTATTAGTAATTATTCTTACTTAAACCGGTTAATGATTATATCTCTCTTTCTATAAGTGGTTTTAAATGTCTATATGCAATTACCTGCTGATGATTCTGTTATCAAATTAATCTTGGTTGCTGTCCATTATTCTTCTCTTTCTCGAGGTGTAGATGTCTGCATATACTCTTTCCTCCATTCATGGAAAACTTTTGAATAATCTGTGTGTTATCTATCCTTACCTCTTTGGGCAATTTTGTTAGTTAAAACAATTCCTCTACCGGAATGTGTCTTTTCAATTACTTTCCTCACTCTTTTTGCAATTATTCAGTACAGTTAATTTATTTTTGCCTTCTTTTAAAGGTTTCGTAGTCCTCCTCTTCTTCTGTTTGTCATTATGTCAATAGCTTCGTTTTGTACTCTTGGAAGTCCTAAGTTTTCATTGTATCACTTACTGTCCGTCGCTTTAAACTTTTAATACGTTCCTAAAATCCCCTTGGGTTGCTACTACATCTATTTTCTCGCTGTGTTGATCCAATTTGTCTTTCTGTTTCTAGTAAATCATTACTATTAGTTATCTTTTCTCTCTCCTGAGTGCGTCGTATGAATACATCTGTAGATCTAATCTTCTAATATTTTCTAATACCCAGCTGATCTCATTGCCAAATGCCAGCATTTCTGATGTCAATCTGAAATGTTGGATTGTTTTGATCTCGATAATGGGGATGGCCTCACTCTCTGCCCTTCTAATTTCTTCTCTAATCATATGCAACTCCTTGTCAGTTCCTCTGCATTGTCCTTCAAGAGCGGGTCGTCTACGTAAGTCCGAAGTAATTCTTTGTACTTAACAAAATTTACATTATGATTCGCCTTTTATTACCTAGAATGGATTTGTTTGTTTGCTTGTTTATATGCATTAAAGCTGTAGTATAGCCACGATAAAATACATCAACTGGTTCCATAGAATAGTTAAAGTGCTGCTGTCCTGTTTTCTAGCAAATAATCTTCCTAGGTATGTAGGTAATTTGGGTCCCGATCTTTGCAGTATATGTATTTTAGAGACTCTATTAAGTTCTTTACCGACCATGTTATTAGAACTACATCCGAATTCCCCTTATATCCGGCATTTAAATTGCTCATCAAAATGACTGCTGTTGTATTGTTAAATTAATTAATAAAGTTTTGAACCGGTAACAGGGGTGCCTGGGTAGCTGGTATTTAGTTGCGACAATCGAGTTTATTAATTCCATTTGACGTTCTATAGCTAAATAGGAATATTCCAGTCTTTGTACTATTTTGAACTACAATTCTTACTTGATAACAGCTTCAGTTCCATTGTCCAAAGGATTTGTGCCCACAACATTGTAGTTAAATATCTTCACTTCTTGTTTTTATTATTTCTTCCATTTTCTGATATTATTATAACATATTATTATATAATATCTTGTATTTCCATCTGCATGTGTTAATTCGTAGTATTTTTACTTTCTTAATATTTATATTTTTATTGACCACTTCTGTTCATTTAGTTGTTTACTAAGGGGTGGTTTATCTGGTGAGATTAGTTATCGGTATTTCTTCTTATGGTTCTTTGTTCGTTTCGCCTGAGTTTTTCCCCGTTGGTTGTGTTCGAGGGTACTTTGAGTAAATTACGTGTAGGAGATTGACTTCTTTTGCTGACGGATTATATATTTCCTATTTTTTTCGGTTTCGTTCGAGTAAGCTGTGTACATTCTTGCGCAGTTATTTTACATCTATGTTTCCTCGCAGTTTGTGTCCTCTTCTGTTACTTTCATTTTTGCCAATTCGATTAACTCTTGTTTTATCTTTACCGGCACAATGATTTTAAATATGGCCGATGAGTCGACCTCTTTAATAAATTTCTTTTCGTTCAAGACGCTTTTATGTAGCATGCTTATACTGTAGTTGCGTTTCTGCCCGGATTTTGTTATTCATCACCTGAACGTGTAATATGCACGTAGGAATTTTTACTTTGATTGTTGCATCTAAATTCTTTTGCATTTTCGGCCCTAGCTCGTTATTTTTTATCGTTGATGCATATCAGTTCCTGTTCAGTATAACGCTATTCTTGCTGTTCAACGTTAATTTTCTTTTGTAAATCTCTCTTCCTTTGGGACATATCATACCCATAGTTCTCTCCCCGTTTGGCAGTTAATGCATCTTTTCACTGAGTTGTTACAATTGTGACATGAATAGCCTTCTGTTTCAAATGCCGAACAGATGATTAGGTCTTATTTATGGCAAATTTGTGTCATGTTATCCTCCATGGCATAACATTTGAAGCATATCTGTATTCTTTTAATTCGTCGCTTTGTATGTCGGCGGGTGTGGTTTTCATGCTGAATACGAGAAGTCCTTTTTCAATTATCTTTGAAGTCATTTTCGTGGAATTGCAAATCACTTTAAACACGTGAGTGTGATCTTTAAATTTTACAACGTGTGACATTTTGAGCCATTTCTACCTCTTTTGCAATTCTTTTTATTATTTCTGGTATGAATGTTCTCATATTTAGGATTATACCTTTCAGCAGAATGACGCTTATGTTTCTGGTAATTAGTGAGGGTATTTGGGTTTGTAAGAACCTCAGAAACATGATTGAGTCTAAATGCATTTAATATGTGGAATTTCTAGTTCCGAACATATGATTTGCACTATTTCCTGCCTCGATCTCTTCATTCCGTTCGGTGTGAGTTTAAGGGGCAGCTTTCCCCCTCTCCGAAGTGAGTGCTTCTTCTAAAAATCATTAAGTGTGAATAAATTTTCCAGGCTGTACTAATGGGATGAGACAAGGTCTTCATCCTATTTCTCTCTCTCCTACCTTCCGAATAATGTAGTCTACGTGGTCACCCTACTTATCTGGCTCTATCCCTAACAGCAGTCCACAGTTGGATTATGCTCGTGACCGAGAATTCACCACCCTTTTCTGGACTTCTAGCAGGGCCTCCATCAGGGGTTCACTAGACCTTCACACTAACTGCAACTCAGAACTTTGCAGTGACCAAGTTATGCAGTGCTAGTAATAAATAAGTTAGTTTGAAGGAAAAAGTTGTGAAAAAAACAAAAATTACGATAAGAAATAGCACCCTCCTCCAGGTGGCTACCTCATTCAAAATGAACATGATCAATTTTTGATCAGTTCCAAGCTCGCAGATATATTTCTTCATTAAAGTTTTCTTGAGAAAGCTGTTTTTTTTCTCCTCTTGGCTAAATTCTTTATACCCTTACCTGAGATTACCTTTACTAGTTTACAATGATCGATCAAGAGTTCAGACAGAATAAATCACAGAGGAATTATAAAATAGCAATATTATTTTAACGAGTAAAACATTATTCTAACTCTTTCTCTACAAACTCAGCGCTGTAAAAGAGTGCTATAATGCTCAGTGGCATCAGTAGGTTAACCTATAGCAACAGGGCACCCTCCTTACACATAGTACAAAATTCGGGGCGAATGGAGTTTCTATGCTTATGAAGATTCTTACCTCCCAATAATGACAGTAAATCACCCCTACGCAGATCGCATGCCTAAAACTGCCTAGAGTACAACTTTTTTATTCAAAATGATCATAATTACTCCCTCTTTACAAGAATGGAGATCAAACGTTCCAAATTTTCCCAGTCTGGGGGATTTTTGGATTTCTTAAGATGTCATAATAGGCCAAAGCTTTCAGGAAGGTGTTTTCGATACCATGCAACACAGCTTATAACTCGGGATTAAACTTTTCTGAAAGGATTTCTCATTTATTTGAATCTTAGGCAGAATATATAAAGATGTTCAACGTTAGGATTGTGATTGCTTGAGATGCTAACGCTCATAATTATTAGGGAACACCTTTACTCAATTCCAACTCTGTTTTCCAACTTCTTAAAGTTTGAAATTCCCATATGCATAAAGTACACCCACATCCTAGTGGGCATAGTCGAGCATATTTGTAAACCATAGCTTTACCTTATACACGATTGATTTGGACCGTTCCTATGGCAAAGATAGACGGAAAATCTGTATGCGTCACTCTCCACAATTCTTAGAAATCAAAAATTGGAGTTCTTTTTACGATTACCACTAAACTTGGGCATCAGTTTTAGTCGTATTTGTAAGAAGATCAGCCGTGATCTTGATAATAAAGTCACAAAAACTAAATGTGACACCATGGGAGTAAAAATACAATAAAATGTTCACTGGTAGATCCACTGGCAGATGAAATTGCCAGCGACATCGATGGTATTCAGTGTCGTCAACAGAGAAATTGAGGTCATGCAATCCCATTTTTACCTAAGGGCATCAGGCTGCGCATGTACGGTTACTTGCGTGCTCTGGGCAAGATAGTGAAGGTCAAGATCAGCCAGGTAGCTTAAGGGAAGGCGAATGAGTGGCTGCACGATCCTGCGCCCTGCAATACTAGCCAGAACAGCCAAGCTTGGCGCTCGGCGAATTTCTTGGAGCACAAAGCCCCTGCAATTTGGCCCCCAATCCCACCTGACTGCAACTATTTCAACCTCTTTCAGTAGACTGCAGTGGAAGGACTGGTAACCAAATCTAGCCGCAAAACGAGGGAGGAGCTGAAAGCCAAGATTTGAAGGGCATTCAGGGCCCTAAAACGAAAGAAATTAACAAAGGTTTGTTACCAGTTCCGAGATTGGCTGGAGGCTATCATAATGGCCACAAGCGAGTTATCAAGTGAAGAGAAACTGACCCAAGTTTGACTAAATTATCTAAAATAAAGCCCATAATATTCGTGAGACAGTGATTCTGCGAACGAATACAGTATCTTCCCTGTTTATAACAAAATAAGATTCACTTTGACCTAAAGCTAGGTCAAATTATCAAATAATATTTTTTTATTTTCTTTCATTATTAGAATCATACGTGAAAAAAATAAAATTGACTGCCCCAGTCACAAATTGTTGAATTGAGTTAATTTAAATTTTATTATTTGATTACCAGAAAATATACTAAATATTAGAAATATAAATAATATTTCTAAAAGAAAAAAGGCTGAATAGAGCGAGTGGGAATGTATTAGAGTAGTAGCTATGGAATTACTTATGAAATGTCAGAACCAATTTGTATAAGTATCCCCTTAGAATAATATTATTTCCTAACCTCCTAAGATATTAATTCGGGAGAGAAAGCGAGCTGTTACTTCCCCCTCCTTCTAACCCCACCCTTTTTGGACTCGCTGCCAGGTCTCCGCAAAATTCACACCGAGGCATGACACTGAAATTGGGGCTACCTCCTGGCTGTCTCAATCTTTCCCCTTCCCTCTTGGGTCGGGAGATTACATTGTAGGATTCGCCGTGAACCGCTTTATGGCTACCGCCGCTGGTCACCCGTCTGGCTTGCTTATCCCTTCCTTTGACACTCCACCGCAAGGAGACGCTCGGGTTGTCTCGCCCTATTACAAAGGTTAGAGAAGGTCTCAATCTCTCTCCCTGTTTTAAAGAACTACGGGTATATATGCACCCGCTCCAGGAATACAGAGAGATTTGGTTAGACGCGACTTCCCCGAAAGGACTGTAATTCAACGAGCTTTCTCTCCCAAGAAGTGTGAGTGACGGTCGCAAGTCACGGAAGAGCTGGATATCATACCCGTAGCTTCGGATCAGGGAGAAGAGTCTCGTGAGCCAACGACATCCTTTCTCATATGCCTTTGGATCAAGGATTGGAGAAGCCGTCCTCTAAAGTTCTGCTGGTGACCTCTTAAGAACAAGAGGCCTGTTAGCTCACTCAGACCGAGTGTGGAGAATTCATCTCCCCATCCTTCAAAGTTAGTTCGGTGACCTCTTAAGGAAAAAAAGCCAGTTAGCTCACTCAAGCCGAGTGTGGACAACTCATCTCCTTTCCGCCTCCGTTGTTCATTCGGTAACCTCCTGAGGACAGGAGGCCTGCATCTCGCAAAACACAAGTTCGACAGTTGGGTGACCTTGAAAGTGAGTCTAATCGCTTTGGTGATTTGAGGCGAGTTGGACTGGAGGTTGCCTCGCTTCGACGAGGAGGGTTGTGAAAACAGCTGATGCTTCTCACTGAGTAGGTGGAGGCGAGTGGCAAGGCTTTTTACCTGTAAGATGTAAGTGAGGGGATATTGGATAAACGGAAGTTATTGGGATCCCTGTGTTACCAATTCAGGCTTCTCGATGATCAGACTTGACCAAGAGGTGAATCTTTTGTCGAATGAGAATTCACGTTGGTATTCCTCAATGGTGAAGGGTATCTCTGATTTATCTAACAAACTGAGATAAGGGATTTTGTCTGGACGAGAATGGTATGAGAGTTGGTCTCGATACCACTGGTCTGCTCTTTTAAGCGACCACTCATCTTCTTGATTTCCTATTTGACTCAGGGACTCATTTTTTTCTCTCGATTGCTACAGATTCTCCTTTAAATTTCTCAAGATTCAACTATATATATACATTGATTATCCCCTAGGGGGCGGGGAGACGAGGGAGTTTAGGAGTGGTGAACCCTAACTAGCCCACAGTTAAGCCTCTCTCTTAGGGCATAAAATTTCAACGCGCGGAGACTTCAGTCCTTTAGGTTTGCGCACGGGGAAGCTAAGATTTCGTCTACTTGGCGAAAATAGACATAAACAATCGGATGGGTAGTGAGCCTGTTCATAGATTTTCTGCCGACGAATGCTTAGGCAGCAAGTCTTTCACTCTAAAAGCTCTCACACTCTCCTATGTTTATATTAACGAGCTACGAAATCTGCTGACTGCAATCCTTCTTTGCGAGCGACTTCACATCTTGGGCAGCGGAGAAAAGGGGAGGGGGGTAATGTATTAGCCCATGTGGAGCGTAACGGTTGACAGAGGATAAACAAACTATCGTCAGCTTGTCCTTGTGATATTCATTCCTCCACAAGCTGTTTTTATATATGCAAAATTAAAATAATATTAGCTGCAAAAACAAAAAAAGCGAGAAAAAGAGTAGTGATAAATAAAATACATACAAATAAATATATCAGAAGATAAGAAAACTCAGAAATGTCAGCTGCTCAAAGGCCTCTAAGTAAATAAAATTTAGTGATAAAACAAATCAATGCGCATGACAGCCATTTATTTTGCGTCTCTTTTTACATACAATCGACCTGTTTTTGTTACGTTAAATTTTCATTAGTAGTTTTTTAATTGCCTTACTTAATCATGTCGGAAAATATTTAATAGATTTTTCACAAAAATTATTTGGTGTAGGAATAAATTCTTGCAGTTTTATCAAATTTATTCATTCCCTTCAACAATTTTAGAAAAACTTCATTTTTAATTAATAACATTATGTTATTTAATCTGTCGTGCATTCTCTGTTGCTATTTACTATTTCTTCCCAACGTTCAACTAGTTTTTCGATGCCTCTGCACTCAAAATTTCTGGATTTTGACTCGAAGAATCTGACTAGTCAGGTTCTTAATTCCTCATCAGTAGTGAACAAAACGCCGCGCAAATTGTTGGAGAGCAATCGGAACAGATGGAAATACGATGGAGCCAAGTCTCGTGATTATGAGGGATGCGGCAGGATTTACCAATTGAGCGTTTGAATGGCGTCTATTGTCATATTAGCAATGTAAGGACAAACATTGTCGTATTGCAGAAAGATTCAGTAACGTCGATGAGGTGGCTTTTCACAAATAGCTTCAGCGAGTCGATACATTTGTTGAACGTAGAGTTCTGCATTGACAATTTTGTTGTTCGCAAGGAGCTCATAAAGAATGATAACTTCACAATCCCATCACAAATTCAGCATCGTCTTTTGTGGATGAAGTCCTTGCTTTAATCGCGGAAGTGTTTTTTTATTAGGGCTAAGCCATTGTTTTCGATGGTTCATGTTGACATAAACCCACCACTTTTCGTCGCAAGTGATGATGCAGTGAAGAAATCTGTCCTTATATCCACAAGTAGCCTTGTGACGAGCAAGCAAACCTGCTGCAATCGTGGAACGTTAAAGTTTGTTGCTTTCGCTCAAAGCGTGCGGAACCTATGCACCGAGGTTTGGAACTTTCCACATCGAATGAAGGTGTTTCACTACAGCAGATTTGTGATTACACGCCAATTGTCCAGCCAATTCTCTAGTCGATTGACAAGGATTTTCATGGAGACGGTTGTTCAATCGATCTTCATCCAACTTAATGAGGCGACCAGAACGTTCTTCGTCATTAAGATTGAAATTACCGTTTTTGAAAGGTGAAAACCACCATTGAGCTCTCCTTTCTGATAAAGCATTTTCTCCGTATACAGCAAAAATATTGCGACGAGCTTTGGCTGTGTTTGCATTGTTCCTGTTTCGATTGAAAATGAATAACAACAAGTGTCGTAAATGCGCCTTTCTTTCAACTTGACATTCCATTTCGAGGGTACAGAACAAAAATTAAATTAACACAACTTTTAAATAAACCGCAATGACTTATTACTCAACTTCAAGACGTAGCCTAGGCAAAAGCCTAATAGTCTATGCTATTAAGAGACGTAGCCTAACCTTTTCAAATTATATTTATTATTGTTTCTTAATATGTGCACAAATCACGTCAACAAAACTTAAATCCACGCAACATTAAAAAAAAGCAAGAACTTATTCCTCAACATAATATATATTTACTTAACCCTTTAAGGCTCACTGGCACGCCTGTGTGCCATGACTTTAACTCTATATATAAAATATTCTGATATATTTTTTTAAATTAGTGTTATTTTATTTATAATTTCAGGAAAATATTATACATATTTACTGACTAACTGACAACTCAATTGTTTTTTTACCTTATTCGGCAGACTGATCATTTGAGTGTTAGATCTAGTTGAGAGTGGTTGTTTTTTATATCTTTCGGTGAGTGTTAGAAAATATTTTAGTGTCTAAAATTCACATATGAAATAGAATAACATCTATACTTTGATTGAAAATGACTTCCAAAATTATAAAGTAAATACTCGTAGTTACGACAAATATACGTGCCTTTGTCTCTTAAGGGTAATTTTCTATGTCAAAAATTTAAGTTCGGTAGATTTTATTTCTCATACCTACAAATGCCATATTTACCATTTCAATTATTTATTTTTGTTTGCCACCTAGTTACGACTACAATACATACTTTATTAATTATTTTCGAATAATATACAAATATAAATATATGAAAGATATTCCAGTAAATTCCTAGGTTATGGTCGCCTTGGTAATAGGTACGCACAACCAACATAAATATGTCAATGGATAGCGAATTTTTCACTTATTATATGCAATTTTTTCTGGTTTAATATATATTTTGGATTTGCATAGCCTATTACGAGGGCGACCATAATCTAGGACTTTTCCGATATTATAAATTTACAATTTTTTATGAGACGATCCTCATTATATTACAGATACAGGATGTCACAGTGAAGTAGACATTTTGTTCTTCGTGAAAATGAAGTCCAAGAATTATTATCATGTTACCACAGTGATACTGAAGATGTAGCCGTATTTGATGAGGAAGATATGAATTTTATAGAACAAGATTTAGAAGATACTAAAAATGACCAGCTGACTGATAGAATAAATGTAATGATAGAACGTAACAATCCGTCCATGTTTAAACAACAATACTTTGAGTCCAGTAGTACCCTATTTGATGCTACTCTAAAACAAACTTCAATTGAGATTGCAACTATGAGATGAAAAAGAGTATCAAATGTAAAAATAATAACATTTCTTGGGATCCCTGATAATTTGGAAGCCTATGATTACAGAAAAGTGATTATCAATATGACTGATGTTCCAAATCATAATGAAATATTAAACAGCGTAGCTAGTTTTGATGTTTTTCCAAATTAAATATTAATTCCTCCAACTACATTGTATAGTCACCAAAATGGTTATGTCTTTACAATTAACTTAGAAAAATTAAGAGCGTTTTTTCGAATGAACTAAGTAATGGGATATTATGATCTGGCATCACTTAGAGATTATTGGTCCAGTGAACCAGATCTTGGTGTTTCATCTATATCTATCGCGATGCCTTTGAAGAGGTTCGAAGTAATTATATCTTTATTAAACTTTAATAACAATGATCAAATGAAAGCACGAGCATATCCATTACACGATAGATCTTATAAAGTTAGACCTGTATTAGATCATTTCAACCAAACATTTTCACTTGCCATGAATCATAGTAAATGCCGATCAATTAACGAGCCCATGATTAAATTTGAGGGTTATAATATATAATATATAAAAGGAAAACAAATCAAATGCGGCTTCCAAATGTGGTGCAGATGTAATTCTAAATCAGGATATTTGTTCGAATATGACCTCAATACTGGTGAAAAAAATTAAAAAAACAGAATATGGATTGGGCGAAGGAGATGTTCTAAAACTTACACAAAAAATTCAAAGTATTGGTTGTAACATTTTTATAGATAACTTTTTCAATTCGCTTTCCATCCAATCCATGTTATCCCCCCAAAATATAGAGAGTGCAGAAACCGTACGAATGAACAGATAAATATTCCAAGATGATAGGTATCATCCCCTGTTTAGGACATGCATAAAGGGGATATCTCTTTCTTTGAATCAAATGGTATTTTCCATGTAAAGTGAATGGACAATGAAGCAGTGCACATGTTGACGAATAGTACATCGGCATTTCCTGTTTCAAAACTGTACCGTAGTTAAAAGTGAACTAGGGATAAAGAGGAGATTGAATGCCCTGCTGTTGGTAAGCACTACAATGGCCTAATGTGAGGGGTCGGTACAATGGATACAAAAAGAGTAACATCAGTTTGACCATAGGTCAAAAGTTAAATATTACCTCAGAGTAGTTTTTGATTCTGTTGATATTGCAATAAATAATGCCTTCATTGTGTTCTGCAAATTAGAAAGAAAGTCAAATATTAAAAAAGATGATGAAAAAACATTCAGAAGAATTGTGGTCCGTAGGATGATTGGAAACTACTCCAACAGAAAAAGAGCCAATAACATCAACTTGTGTTGCTGTCAACCTCCCAGAAGCAAGATAAAATCTAAAATCACCCACACCAACACATTCAATGCGAAAATCTGATTGCACACAACGGTGCAAAGTAGGCACTAAAAATAAAATTTATAACAGAGCCAATAATGTGTGTTGAATATGGTATCTACCTTTGTTATCTAAAATGTAAAGATTGCTTTGGAAAATATCACAAATAATTGTAAAGTGATATTTACGTGTTTAATGTTGTATATATATTTCTTCAAGTTTGAACTATACGAATTCAATAATGATTTTTCTGGGATTAGCTATATTTTGTATATAAATAATTGAAAATGGAAATAAGTAACACATATTTGAGAATATCATTTTCAAAAATATTTTTACTATGTTCTAAATGTTTAATAAATTGAATTACATTATATTATTGTATTTCATCCTGATAATATTAATATAAAATATTATTATAAGCAGCAAAGCGGAGAATTCTTGTAAAGCATAAATAATTGCCTCTGAGGCAAATCACCTACATATGTGCCATGCAACATTCCATGATGTACGAAAGATTTTATATATTTTTTGTAAAAACATTAACTACCAATCATATGCAGCCAGTTTCTAACATTTTTCGAAAAAAATAATGCTGGTTTACTCATGTCCTTTAAAGGGTTAACTTAAAATTTAAATGTAAGCAATTCACTTTCAATATCCGAATTTAGAATATTCAAATCATTTTTGGAGTTTGAAAATACATAGATCTGATTCCCAATATCTTTATATCTCACATCCATATTTAGCTTTCTAACCTCAGGCTTACTGTATGTATCTCATCTCTGCCTCTAACACTATGTAGGACCACATGGGTTTTTTTTCTTTTGCCAGTTACAATTTTATTTATTGCGGTAAACTGGAAAAATCTTAGTTTTCTCTTTTCATCACTATGTTTAGAAATTATTATAGTTTATATAATTATATTATATATAATAGAACTTTTAGCGTGGCCAATATGTTTATGTCTTGTTTGTTTATATTGATTTGTCTAGAAATTTTATAAATCAATCTATTTAAAGTTTAATATGATTGGAATTATAGTTTAATTCAACATACTGATCAACTAAAATTATGCAGAATATTTTAGAATTAAAAGTGCATTTAATTTCTCACTTTTGTTTACTGTACGTTTTAATTTTTCATAACTAGAACTCATGTATCTTCCTCCATTATGGAAGTATCATAGTGGATTTGGTATATTTTCACCATTGTTACAAAATTTTGCTTAACACTTTTACAGAACTCCTCGATCACGTGATCAGAATTTACACAAAACATATCAAGACAAGAATGAAAGAAATGAACTCTTAAAAACATGAGGTTACCCATGTTTTGGGACAATTTGCTACCTAGTATTTAGACCCTTTCCAATACTCTACAAATCTCGGAACTGCCCTTCGAAACTTATATCATTCTTTCTTTCCATCTCTACTCAGATATGTATGATTTTAACATGGCACTTAATTGATTTCCACCAATATTTCATTCATAGCTTTGACATCAGTTTGATTTGGAAATTTTTCACGGTATAATGTGATATGTTCTTTATTCTAACATATTTCAATACTACTATGGGCTTCATCACCTTCATGGACCGAAATCTCGTACTTTCATAGGCCATTGCTTTTTGACAGCATAATCCGTAGGGAAACATTTGTTTATTTACATCCAAACATAAAAAGTAAAAAATGACTTTGTTTTAAATTATTTTGTCTCTTTAAAGGACTAAGATTTCATGGGTATTTTCAAAACAAAGTATTTACTAAAATCTGCTCTCTCTATTTACTCTTATGAATAACAACTACATATGTATATTTTATTGTTAATCCCTCGCTTACTTGACCTACATGCATAGGCAGTATTACAATTGAAACTCTTTCTTATTTCTATTATAGTGATTTCAGGGACCTGTCTATTCATCTATTCCAGGTCGGTAATTGAATAGGATTTTTTTTCTATAGCTATTTACTAATTAGTTAACTAGTTTGAACCTTTATTTCAAATGGCCTTTCGATAATCTAGCTTAATTACTCAGCTATATATACGTATACTGATATTCCCATTTATTATTCTAACAAATTAATATTTTGCTTATGTAGGATCAAATCTTGCAGTAAAAGTAAATTGAGGTGCCAGCATTCACAGCTTAAGTATGGTGCTCGAAGCTTTATAAGTTTCAATATTACAATACCTTTTGCATTTTTAGGGAGAAGAAATGCAACACATACTGAAAATCTGGTCTGCCAAGAGCGTTACAAGAAATAAGAAAATATTAATATTTTACATCATTCTAGATTAAGAGACATGAATCTTTATACATTTTGACAGTAAAATATGAAAACCTATATTTTATAGTATTGAGAGATCCCTAATAAAAGTCCACAACAAATTTTAGAAATATTATCCGAGTTGTACCTATATTTTGTACACAATCAATATTTAAAAGTATTCAAACCTAATCTATGTACATTCTTACCTTACTCTAATATTTCGTCATATGTCCTTTGTTCTTGCTGACTTGTTTGAGACGTTCTGGCTCCGATTTTATTGAATTTTGGCACATTTCTTGTGATATCTCAGTGCACCAAATCTTTTTGATGGTTTCTGTGAGGTTGGGGATTGAGCCTGTATTGTGACTTTCGCCCTTATATTTGATAATAAGTCAGATTTAGATCTGGAATATTACCAGCCCAATCTATAACATTAATTTCACTATCGTTGAGCCATTTACTAACGATTTTTTCTTTGTGTCAAGGTGCCTCATCGTGCATAAAAGTTGGTTTTCATGCAATGATAGTGTTTGTGGATGTTTTTTCTTTAGCATGGCTAAATATCGTTCACCATTCATGGTTGTCTTCTTTATAAGAAAATATAAAGTCCGCCTACCAAAATAGCTAAAACAAGTACAAACCCTCAGACTTGGAGGGTGTTTCATTGTCTTGATAGTTATTTAGGATCCATCATATCTAAGCCACGCAGATATAATCCAGAGCTTTCTGAAGTATTTACAAAATACAGGTGTTACGGCTGGCACTGTAGGTTCAATGCCAGTTTGACAAGTCAACGTGTGAAGCAGATTCCATCTTGGCCCCAATTCGTGGAGAAGAATCTGAAGATATATATCTTCTACATATTTCCACTTTAGCTAGCAAGACCTTTAATAGCGCTCTCTTTATCAATATTTTTGGGGTGATTAAGTCCTGGGTTTTCGCTCTAAATCAAAAGAAGTTGTAAATGACACAAATATTTTAATTTATTTTGTAATTTCTATACTTTCTAAAAAATTTATTTCGCATACGAAACTAGTAACATTCGCGAGATTATATATAAAACAAAATTTCTTAGGGATTTTCTATTAGGTAGTATACCTTTAAACACACTGCAGAATGACCACTAAATATGAATCAGATTTTGCTGCGTCATATAATTAAGCTGTTTTTTTATGGTTTGCACCCATTCGTGGAGACCCTGAAAAACCTTGTTTTGCATTTTAATTTCAATGCATGACAATTATATTGGCAGAAAAAAAACTGAGCCTCTTGTCTAAAATATGGTTATTTTCCGAGCATTTCTCTAACAGCAAAATACAATTTAGAGGCAAAATGCTTGGTCAGAACTTAGTGTTTACCTTGAGGTAGATAATCACATATTACTTATCAGAAGGAATACCTTTATTATTATCACGTAAATACTGATTTTCATCACAACGCAGTATCTTTACTAAATATAGATGATATATAATCTTTATTCTCATGCAGCTTGTTTAAACATCTAAAACTATGTGCACGCTTTTATTAAATGGAACAATATCAGTGTTGCCTAGCATCTTAACACTCACCTTTAATTTCTCACTTGCAATCTGGTTCTTAGTTTCCGATAATGAACCAGTTAAAGGTGAAAATAACACAAAAATCCTGATAAATATGTATGTAATTGAACAAAAAAATTTGATATGAAGAAAGTATCTGAGTAAAATATAGGAGTGGTAAAAAATCGTCTATTCAGTCCTACATGTCTACTGGACTCTGTAGTTAATATTTTAATTACCATTAAGTAGGTAAACAACTTTTTTGCATATGTAAAATATATTTATTTTCTATTATGAAGCTGTTTTAATATCTGCCTTAATCGATGCATCTCATACAAAATCACGGGTGAGCTGAAAGGATGAACTAAAATGATCATTAAAAATTGACCAGATTCTCGGCCAGACTATCATGTTGTTTTCTCCAACTTAAGAATTCACACTTTCACATATCTATCATTTTAACCTTAAAGATCTAATGGTTAATGCTATATTTGTATTGCTATGGAACCAATACACTTATACTCGTCACCGTGTATGTATATAAATTTCATCATGACAATTCACATAGCAAAAACAAACTATATTCTAAGCCTCTATGATAAATTATCTTCAATTGTTGATTTGCGTTGCATATTTTAACTGAATAATAAGGCAAGAGGATACACGAGGAAGCAAAGGAGTTAAAAGGATGCATTGAGTTCCTTCATCATTTCTTTAACGCCCTCTTATTTTGCAATTAGATTCTCTTCTACCGATGTTGCAAGGTAGCAGAAGAATTCAGTCTTGCCAAGGAGGAGGAGTCTCCGTTGTGCATCAGAGAATCTGAAACATTAAGTAGTTGATATTAACTAAATAATTTTTTTTCAACAAGGAGCAATAATATAAACTACGGAAACAAGAAAGAAAAATAGGAAAAATAATGATCGGGATCTATTCAAGCAACAACAATAATTTGCGATTCCAAGCTCAAAAGAGGAGATTATGATACAAATAATCAATAAGACCCTTCTTCCTCTAATGGGTTAGCGCCGATCAAACCTGTACTAAAGACCTGCCCATATCAAGCTTCAACTCAACCCTCATTTTTCCTTCCTCGTCAATTAATTTAACTCTTTTTGCTATGGAGGTACTAATGAGCTGCAGGCTCTCGTCTAAGATTCCTCACTTGGCACATTGTACCAAGGGTAGCACTTACAACATACTATAATAGAAAATATGACTTAACGGTTCCTTGATCATCTATCACGTTCCCAAACACTTTAAAAGTTTTGTATCTACCATTTTCACCACTACTTGAGTCCACGCGAGTCATCTCTCCTAAATCTCCCGATCATTATTTTGCCCACACCGAAAGTACTTCAAAGCGATTGGGTTTTGTTTACTGTAGCATCTCATCCATACCTGTACACAAGATAACAAAACGCCTCCCACTAACATATCCTCTTCATGCACATCCATCATACACAACTCCATTCACTTTGCTCCTCGGTTCACCATTTCTCTCTCATTCATTCATATATGTAATCAATCTACTTTTTACGCGATCGCTAGACCCTTGTCCTCCTCTGAACATTACTTACGCTGTATATTCACCTCACAAGATTATTTTCACCCCTTCTTCAATAGACCACATTTCCTACCGAGTTACTTCTACAAATATCCACCTCTCAAAGGCAAACTATCATTTTTAACTCATTTTTTTAACTACTCTCACAAACAAATCTTTCATTCTCATTATTACTACTATACAAAATTGTATTGCTAACAAAATATGTTCATGCAGACCATTTTAGAAGGTATTTTCAAAATTTAAATTTTATGCTGCTATTGCAGCAAAAGTACGGGGGAAAATACTAGTGATGATTGAATATTGGCATTTGTTATATAATATTTACCATAAAATCATTAATTGAACGATACCAATGCCTTTTCATGAATCAGGTCAGGGGCAATTTTTTGTGTCAACGCTAAACCACGAGAGTAACCGATGACTATCCGAGAGTTCTCCAAAATATATTTAGCCGATCTTAAAGCAGATTGAGTACTACTAACGCCGTATTGATGTTACACCCGGAAACGTATTCTACCACCATAACAGATCTTTTATTGTTATTAAAGAAGATAACCCCGTCATTTCAGTCAAATAAAGTCCTCAATTTTCAGGTTACACTTAATATTTGTTTTTATTTATTTGCATGTATACAGGATTTCTGAGCTTCCATTTAGACCTTAAAATTAGTATGTTTTGATCACCATTTTCGTCCGCCTGTGTGGTTGAAGTAATAAGCGGATAGTTGCCTAGAAGAGTTGCCATTTATGCAAACCTTAGGTGAATATCACCCATTCAAGTGTGATGGAAAGGTGAAGATTTTTTCAGCTGGCGTATGTGAAATTTTTATTATATTAAAGTTGCTTATTATTATTTGTACTCTCTCAATACTCTTCAGCATTAAAATACCCTCGGGATGGATAGGTTAAAATCGGGAGGTGTTGCGAGCTAAAGAAGAATACTGCCAATGAAATCGTCGTTTCAATTTAATTTGTTTGATAAATTGAGTTTATGGAGCTGCATGCTAACTCGACTAATTTGAGATTAATTTCTTACGGGAACCAAATTTCCTCAATTTTTATTACGCTAGGAATCAAAAGTTGTACAATGGATCCAAAATTTTATCAAAAAATCAAGTAATAAAAGGTGTAATAATATTTTTGATCATATATTTTTCCTGATCTTTCTTTCAACATTCATGTCGTAGTTTTGACCAATGTAATAGCTGTTTTCTTTTTTAAACAGTTAAAGAGTTAAGTTTTAATTCGGAATTCGTACCCATATATATGTTTTTAGGTGGCTTTAGTGAGTATAAAATCTTAACTATAAGATGGCACTTAAATAATGTAAAGTTTCGCCTGATAAATTTCCTTAGGTTTGGGGATATTATGCTAGATCCCAGAGTATTTTCAAATTGAAGGGACACGGGTGTTACCAAGTGTTACATTCTGGATAGCTTATAGTAATCTTTAGAAATTTCTATTTTTAACTATGACTAATCTTAAGTGAGAAAGTAGCCCGTGGAACGCTTTGATCTGTTCTAATATGATGTGACGTGTTGCTAGAGGAGAAATGTCGTTTGCAATTTCCAGAATATATAAATAATGTGAACAAATTTTTCATAATTGATGAAAATAGGAAATTTAATTAAGACTAGTTCTTATCCCTCCAAACTTAACCATTTTCTATCGCATCTGTTTCCCATATCAAGAAGTTACAAATACTAGAACTTTCAAAGGATATAAAAGCAGAATACTTGTAATTAAATAAGCTATTTAAGCTAAATGCACCATTTAGCTAAGTTTACTAGTTATTAGAAATAATATATTTACTTAGAAAATAATAACAACTAACTTCATATATATATATATATATATATATATATATATATATATATATATATATATATATATATAATTGCTGCCTTTAGTCTCGAGATAAGGACCTCGGTGAAGTTTCTTCTATTTGTTGTTATTTTCTTCTCCCTTACGAATTGTTAGATGTTGTCAATATCCATAACTGTTATATGTGCCTGAGCTCTCACTTTCCTGTATTAGCCAAAAAGTAATTGTTTTATGTCATTTAAGAATTGGATAGTGAGAAATTTGAACGTTAAAGATGTTGGAGGGTCCGTGTGAAAATTAATAACAATGTGGGGCTGGGGCTGAGACCTCCCCCATCTCTCAGATAGTCCAGCTTCTAATCCAAAATCAGGTCCTTTGTAGTCATTAAATACCACGTATGATCTTCTATCTGTTAGACAGTCGCAAATATTTCTATACAAAGATCGATATATTTTTCTCTTCACCAAATCGAACTGTTATTCATTGTAGACAGTGTTTTCATTGACACATTCTACAATTCTTTTGTTGGAGATATTTTAGAGACTTTTCAGGTCAAATTCACAAGTGATATATGTCTTTAGCTGCCGAAAATGTGGTTGTTGGCCTGATTTGGGGATGAATATATTTTGACTAGTGTAAAGTCCTCTGTGAAATATCCGCTCTTGAGATGCGCATAAGTATGAATATAATCGATCTAATGACGTTATCCGGTGTTTTTAATAACACGGAATTTTATTGCGTGTGAATTTACGCTCAAGGGTTCTTACATCTCTTATTTTGTACCTCTTTTGAATCTCTGTCTTTCTTTTTCGAGTCCTTGATTCTATATTTGAGTAGCCTGGATTATTTTGTAGTTTTTATCGTTTTTTTCTTCGTTGTTCTTTGAAAATTCTTAACCTCTTTTTGCTTCGTCTTTAAACAGTTTGTCATTCTTAGTTAGTCCGAGTATTGCATATTGATTATAAATCCTGTTGATTGTTTTTTTCTTCTCCCTCATCTTTACTCTCCTTCTTGGTTAGGCAAGTGTGCAGTGTTTCGTTTTGGTATGTTTTTGTTCTCTGTCTGAATGAGTTAAATTTATACGCTCAATTTCTTTATTAATTCCTTAGAGCAAAGCTTCCTTAAGATCGGCTTAGAGGAGCCTTCTAACATCCTCTTTGTATTCGTTCAATTTCATTCTTTCAATAGTTCGAAATACTCAAAAATTTGATCTCTTGTCTCGTTAGCTATTCGTTCTACAGCTTCCATTCAGGTCTTCCATGAATATTGTTTGGAGCTCTGTGCTCTAGATGGTTATCATATTGTGCACATAGATGCAATTACGTCTCGGTAGTTTGTATCTAGTGGATATTATTATTGGTAATACTTCTGATTCAATCCTAACATCCAGGTAGGCTTCATCTACCCATCATTTCATTTTAATCAATGTTTTTTTTCGGTGCTCCATCCATGTTTGGTTAGCAGAATGGATTAATTTCTCATATGAAAAAATATTTCCTTCAATCATTTAGTGCATTGTGTGGTACGTCGTCAGCATTAATAAATCCTACTAATAATAGGAATAATGGGTGCATATTTCCCCTTGCAAATAATTCGCGGCAGAACTGACGAAACGCAATGATTTAGGAAATGGTCACAAAAAACATTTTCACAATTTTGACTTCCTGTTCCATAGTGATTCGCATTACAGCTAAAAGTATAATCTGAAACAAAAAGTGTGACATAAAGAAATATAGTGTATTAAAAGTAGACAAGCGTTTTTAAACACCTTTTAAACTGCATAATTATAGGACAGTCATGGGAATAACATTTAGACTAATATATATTTTTATATTTTGCTTCGTTTTCTAAAATCATACGAGATAGTAATAATTATTCTACTATTAAAATTATTGCAAGTTTATTAAAAATTCAGCGTTTCAAAAATATGGTTTGAATAAAATGCATTCCTTCGAAAAATACAATATCGCCACTGATCCTTTTCCTATAGTAGTTTTAGTCCCTCAAGATTTGCTATTCGATCAAGTGAAGCATGTTCTGCAATTATAATTTTCAGAGAGAGAGAGGGAGGAAGAAAGCGAGTCGCACAGATAAAGAGAAAAGGAGTATCTCACGGACGAAGAACATTCCAGCCGGGAGCCGGGACACCATATTTGCGATATGGCGTGAAAACCTTTACCGTTGTGCCTTCAGGACAGATCCTGAATCACTTTTGTCCGCAAAAAAAAGAGATTCCGGCGGGGTCGTATATATTCTCCAGCCCGAGAATTATCAAATGAGTATTCTCAGAGCATTAGGGACGTGAGCTGTATCCACGCTGCTGTCACGCAAACAAGATTCACGCAGTGGTCACGCAGTGCTCCCAAAGTACTCACGCGGCATTTTGAGAGGTCAATGGAATCGTCCAAGCACGACGTGCAATTCTCGAGCGATTACCGGCAATCTTAGGACCCGCAGGCAGAAACCATTATTCTGAAGGACGAAGGTCACGGATGAGGGACTCAGTCAAGAATAACGCGCTTAGCTACGCTTGTCTGAAAAAAATACTTGCCCAAGTGACTACTCGAGCCTCCACCAGAAAATCGTACGCCATTATATTTTCTGTTCATCGTCGGAGAGGCGTGACGATCTCCGACCGCAAGGCTGACTTTGTAGTCTTCTCCCGATCTCTCTCTGGTAATTAGTGTGCCACGTACGGCTCAATCAATATCATTATTTGTAAATCCATTTCAATTTTCATTTGCCGGACGATTGACGTAGTAGTTAAAGTTTATCATTTTTGTTGTTTGTATAGTATTAAGGCATATTTTGTTCAACTTGTTTATATCGTATAACCATCTGAAGCCTGTTGAAATAGTATCCAAATCGGCCAATATTAGAATTTGCACTGGTCTTGAATCCCCACGTATTTAAAAGGAAGATAGTCCCTATATTTGTTTGTCGCCTCCCTCTCCATGTCTAAGAAGGGCAGCCAAGGTCAAGAAGAACTACCTGATCCTACGACAATAATCTTTTTCGTACTATTTTTGTATAGATAAATGTTTGAATCCTCTTTTATTCCCTAAATGTTGTTTTCCAAATAAAAGTGCACAACCATTGTTGATCTGCCCTAAAGTGCCAGGAACTGCAATAAGCAACATCTTTCGCCTTATTCATAACTTTAAAAAGACTGGTCACACTCCTGTGAAGAAGTCTTAGACACCCATGAGCGTTAAATGAACACCAAGATTTGCTCATGGTAAGGCCTAAGCTCAACGATCGGGATTCCTTTGTGGAAAATTTGCTTACGATTGGAGATAAGTAGCTGGGAACAATTCAGAGCACAAAGTGGGGCGAATACTTTTAAACAAAGGTTTCAAGTCGCTTAGACCTGGGAAGAAACCTTATCTAACCAAGAAGAACCATACAAATAGGCTCTACGATTGTAAGAAATATTTAATATGGACTTTTGAAGAATGGGATAAAGTGATTTTCTCCGAGAAAACACTTTTCTACTTGTTTTGCGCTTCTGAACGATCTCTTGTTAGTAGCAGAAAATCGTAGCGCTTTTACGACTCCTGTGTCGTGCCCACGTTGAAGCATGCGGAAATTCTTTACGCTACAATAGCACTCTTTTTCAACAGCTCCTGACTAATTTGAGGATAAATTTTTTTATCACGAGTACGCACCCTGTCACAAAAACACGCAATAACGAAGTTTTTGGCTGAAAATAACATCTAATATTTATGACTTTGGTCCAGGTATTCAACTGATTTAAATCCAATAGAGAATTTGTAGGCACTAATCAAAGTATCAGTTGTGAGTGAACAAAAATGGAACAGTATCAGTTAAGATAGCTTCATGAATTGGGTCTCCGGGATTCCGCAACAAATTAAAGTATATTGTCCTAAATAACAAGTGACATTTTTGTAAATAATTTATGAATTTACTGTATTTATTAATTATATAAGTTTGAGCTCTAAATTTCTTTATCTTTCAGCTTAAAATTTTGAAACAAACATGTAAAAAAAATGCAATTTTTGATTGTTTCTATGGGATTTCTTATATGAAAATATAAATTAGTCCAATAACTTTTGCCTATGAGTGTACATATATGTAATCTCCTCAAGAATTAATTTTAAACAAGGCTAATACATATAAACAACTGAAAGAGGGATATCTATTCCCGAATTCTATTTAGACGGGGGCGTCGTAAAATGCAGTCAGTCATAAAAATGATGAATAACATTATCAGAGATGCTAATAATCCATTTTAGTAAATGCTTTGCTCAACAGCGGGAAATACTACAAGAGCGCCTTTATATCACCGTGACCGCTTCATCATAAAGCATCATCGGACGAGTAAGGTCTGACAGAAAATATGAATTTTAAAAGCAATATTCTTGAAAAATGATAGTAATCACACATAATTGAAGATTACAATCCAGATCAGGCAGAAGTTTGAGTCTATTCTCTAAATCTTACGACTCAGAATAGAAGCATTAGAACTGAAATAGGCTGAGAACCAAAACTAGGATCAATTGGAGAAGGAATTTATAGATAATACGTTTTACAATCCATAAAGAATTCTTGGTCACTGAACACGTTGACCACCACAATTAAAGCATTTTATTTTAGAATTAGTTTGCAGGGAGAACCTTGTAATGAGTAGGGTGCATTTATAAATAAAATGAATAAAAAAGGCAAGCTCGAATAATTAAGGAGAGAATACTCGCTCAATGAGGGAAGTAAAGTTTTATGCTGGAGCGTTATCATCTCAGCTCGATTATGGATAGCTTTGCTCAGTGATAAAAGAGATAGCCGAATAGTGGAAATGATGCTACTAAAACATTATGAATCCAGTATGATGGATACAAAGATTTATTTGTGTTCGAGTATGCTTCGCTATTTTTTAATTTCTTGCTATCCTCTTAGTTCAACCATCACGATCGCAAATTTTCTCCTGACTACCAGCCTTTAGTACAGGCCATCATAATCATTAGAAATTCGAGTCATCTCACCCTGGACAATTGCCTCTCTTGCACTATTAACCTACTATTTTTCCCTACGATATCCCTCTTCGATTATATCGTTCGCTGTCTGTAATCTTTCAATTCTATGAAATTACACTCACAAAAAATTCACCCATGGAAAATTCTCACGCAGTAAATTCCACCATGTAAAATTACACCGAATAGACTAATTTCAACAAACTAACAATCCATCATTCAAAAAAGTAGCTAACAACGTCCTTGATTTACGTCGAAATATTTACCCTTCAAACTGTTTAATGAACTTTAAGAAAGGCATAGATAATCAATCTCGGCATTTCCAAATTCATCGATTTTGTGGATAATATGACTCAGCATTGGCAGTCAAAATCAAATATTTGAATGCCTCTGTGGCATTCCTTTATCCATCAGAGGTCGTAGTTGCTTTTGAAATGCTTTTTGATGATGATCTTATAAGTACAGAGGACTCTTAAATTCAAAGAATTTAAGAGAAGTACGGCGTAGAAGAAGAGAGCACTTTTTCTCAATTAAATTTTGGAACGTACGATACCGGGTCTTTCAAACTTACCAGGAGCCAATAATAGAGTGGAGAGTTTTATGGTGTACTTCGCTCATCATTAATAAGCATGCTTTCGAATTTATGGGAGCTATGTTATGCATTGCAAAAAGAGTAAAGCCTTATAATCTGGATAAATGATTACTTTATGCATTAATTTTTTGTATTCGTTTAAACTCTGATACATTTTAAAGTAACCTAACCTAAAAAAATTTCTAATTTCTATTACTGTTTTATGAGTCTGTAATAACTATAACTAATACTTTTTTAAATGACAAATTTTGTTGTGGATTTTACCTGGGCGAAATTTGCTGGGGGGAGATTTTTCTCGCGGGGAATTTTATGAGACACATTTTCGTGGGTTAAATTTTATTGGTGGACATTTGTGTAACGAATCTAACGTGTAAAATAGCATTGAACCTAAAAAAAATTATTTTTTTATTTCTGCACTGCGAAATGAAGTATTGAATAATTGTTTCAAAGCATTGATAAAAGGTTTCGAGTGAAATGTTTACAGCATTCGGTTGATTTGGGAGGTTCGAGAATAGCCATTATTGTAGCTAAATTTTAAGGTCTGAATTTTTTAGGTTTGCTCGGTTATAGCAGGGTATTTTCAGGCATAGGTGTAGTCCGTAGAAGGGTTATGTTATAATCTGATAATTATCACTTTCTCATAGCTTATTTTGGGGGTGCCAAACAAGGTTATGGACTATATCAGGTGATGAAAGGAGAATTCAATAATAGAGAAACAGTTTATCTGCTGCTTATAATGTATTAGGTATGCCCTAGTTAATAATTTATTCTTTTTTATTTTTTATTAATTCTAATAACCATAAGAGAATGGGTAAATTTTTTAAGCCGCAAAAGCACGACTATTTTGCATTGAATTAGCCCAGGATAAGATATGGTTGCTGAAGCATTTAACTCAGTTTTACTATGTCGCTGTATGTTATCGCTGTTTTCGAATATAGGTTTATAGAAATTTAGAGTGCTGTAGTACCATGCTTAGTTTATAACATCCACACACTCACACACACACATACAGACACATGTCTGGCACAATGGATCCCGGGTCCTTTCCCTCATAAAAACACCCCCAAGTCTCTGATAACCTTTGTAATGGAATCGATCCCCTCCCCCTCCACGAGTGAATCTGGACAGACATTGCGACAAACTCAACTAGTATAGTGTGTCTTTGACGTGTTTTGAATATTCTTGTATTGTTTCGTATTAGCATATCAATGGAGTTGCCGCTTAACTCTTTACATTAATCTTCGTTACCTCACTTGTGTTTACTCATTTGTTACTAAACCTCTCTGATTTACACATGTTAAAAGATCATCATCCATTCACGCCGTGTCACATCCAGACTTAGTAACTATTTTGTAACCCAAAGAGGTGTTTGGATCGGAATATAAATTTAGCCCAGCTATTCATCTACGGTTGATTTTTACCAAGCTCTTTGTCAAGTTATTCATGAACACAATTGATCGGATTGAATTTCTGTATATGTGCCAGTCCAATCACCTTTCAATTACAATAACGGAAAAAAAGAATTTGAAAATATATATTTTATGGACTTAAGAAGATTAAATCATTAGTAAAGTATTCAAGAGCGAGCTTATGATCAGTATATTGGGAGATTGGTTTTTCTGCATATTCCTTCCTAACATGGTAAAGAATGGGGAGAAAGTAGAGAACATTGATATATTTGAAAGAAACCCTCTGTTATTATGGTTTCTTTCATAGCATTTCCACCATCTTACTGATAAAATGAAAACCAAGATTGAAGAGGAAAGGATGGAAAAATTCTCCTTTTCACAAACTCAAGAGAATGTTTTGAGTTGTTCTATAGACAAATTAAAACGTTACTAGTAAATCACGCATTAATTCTTCTTTATTTTATTAATTAATCAGACAATAATATAAATGATAAAATATATACATGAAAAGGTCATAATAAATGAGAAGGATTTGGTGTATTTTAACTATTTGTAAATGGTATGCAAGCTCTTGTTGAACCAGAAAGGTAGGATTCGATAACTCATTTGAAGTTCAACTCGTTAACGAATATCTTAGTGCAAACCTTTTCGCCTCTTACCTCTTTCACTCCTCTGTGTTCATCGGCTGGGAAACCGATAAATGGTACAATGATATGATAATCAGTTTCTCTCCACTCGCAAACTCCAATTGCGCTTTTCATAGTAACGTAGGTGATTATATGCCTTGTTTTAGTGTTAATACTTAATAATTTAGCAAGATATATATATGCTTCAACCTAATTGTTGTTTGGATACGTAGAAAAAAGGATTTGGGACGTGTAGAGCAGAATGAATCTCCATCTGCATCGGCACATCTTTGATCTCATCGGTGTGATCACCTAGGAATTCTCCAAGTCAAGGTTGTGGGTCATCTTTCCTAGCAATGAAGATGGCACTGTCTATGTCAAATTAAAACAATTGTTGACTTAATGACTCTGAGAGGCCGTAGATCAAGATTCGAGTATACTTGATTGTGAATGATGTAATTGCAAGATCTATTACGTGGGATTCAACTTTTACATGTTTAGAATTCTCCAACTTTGCTATGTACGCATTACCAACTTCACCAAAGAGTTTGCAATATTAGGCTAGTGTTTGATCAGCTCTATAAATTGAAACCGCTAATCCTCTGAGCAAAATTTCCGAGACTATAGAGGAATGGAATATGAGCTGGATTGATGGGCTGTTTTTTAGTACTATTATTATTATTATTACCACCTTAAAGTTTTAGAATACTATTCACTTCATATTCGGTGTACAATGCATTAATACTTTAAATAAATAGTATCAATGGAGAAAACTATTTCTATGACGAATCATTACATGTTTAGACAGATTTGTTCTAAAACGCTTTACAGGATTCCTTTTAAGGTTTTCTATTTATATGTTGATCTCCTTAGCCTCATTCATCATCTTCACATATGCCTTTTTCTTCTTCTCTCTATCCACTTCTCACGAGAATCCAGAAGCTTATATTTTTACTTCGAGAAAAGTTATTTTGTACTCCGCGAACAACCAAACCATCCCTCTTTTCAAACTATAAAAACTCATAAATATTCTTGCTCTTATACATCGTTTTCAGTGCAACTTTCAGTTCTGTGGTTGTTTACTCTCCGAAAATCACACATTGCTTTTGAGAGTTATCTTACTCGCGTGAGTTTCGCTTGGCGCATGTGGTGCACAATTTGAAAGTAAATTTACTACCTGGAAAACTTCAATAGACGCAATTTATCGCACAGATACGCTACGTCTATTTGTTCTTTCTGGATATGCATTTTTTTCTTGCAGTAAGGAAATATAGAGCAAATTCGACGTAATGGATTTTCACGTCCTCGTTTGGTAACTGGTGCATACACACATTCAATCCATCATTCATTACATCAGCAGAGATTTTATTAAGTGTCCTACCCCCTCCTGGGATAGTTTCTATCAAAGGTGCAAATTTACACTCCAAGAGAATCATAACCTTGTATTTGCTACCAAAAATTCGATCACTCTCTATTGTGTGGTAGAGGTGGTCCACCAACCCAAGTACACCTATGGAAATATATTTTTCAGACTACAGTCGTTTTCCTGACATCCACGCCAATAGTATCCATGAAAAATAAACATGGTCCCTCCTCCTGTTGGTGAAAACCCTTCAGGAAAAATACTCTCCCACGAATAATGAATGGCTTTGCTCACCACCATTTTTTACATGGAAAATCGGGATTCCTCCTCTATGTTCTTCAAACAGAAGGCAACGTACACTCTTATAAGAAAACTTTTATTTTCTTTCTGTCGATAAATGCGATCAAATATTTTTGCCTGAAAACATCTTAGTACATCTTGTAACACAATAGAGCTATTTTAATGAAAGACTGCATGTAATCAATGTTAAATCTTAAAACACAGGAGAAGGAGAGAAACAACTGAATTCAATACTTAATACACTCAGTACGAATATTGTAGTTTGGCTCCTTCAAATTCGGGTAAAATTAGTCAAAATATACTTTTTCCTCATTGCTCAGTTAGCATCAAATTCTTCGATGTCTTTAACCAGCACCTATACTTGGCTTTATCCGCTTTATTACTTACACTAACTATGGGACAAAACATCCCAGAATTTTGTAAATAATTCCAATGGGCAAATTTCAGCTTAAATTAGTGTATAAGTATATCCGAATGTATTAGCATGTTATGGAACATCTGACGACTTTCGAAACTCCTCAGTTGTCTTTGATATTCAGTGAAGAGATCGCGTGTTGAGGGGTTAGTATTGGTTATATTAATTTTGTGAGAACTGAGTGTTTAATTTGTAAATTATTTTATTTAGTATTAAAAGGCCTGACTAATTTTAACTTTTGTTTATATTATAGACAAATTCCAGCTATTTTGTAAAATTTATTTAATGAAAACCATTTATGTGACATATAAACTTATTGGTATTTATTAATGCGGCTATTAATCCGAATGGTACTTTCAGCACAATTTCATAATTTTGTTCCTTTAAACTATTTTAATTTGTTTGTTACAGTTTTTTCAGCGGGGAATATTTGAAAAAATATATTTTCCACTATACTTCTTTATTCTTTCTCCTTAATGAAATATATATATATATATATATATATATATATATATATATATATATATATATATATATATATATATATACATAGTTTATAAAAAGGCCATGTTGGATACAGTAATTGTAATATTTTACAGCATTTTTTTTAGTTTCTTTATAACTTTCATAAATGATTATCCCTTCAAAGAGGGGGGACCATAATTATCATTTAAATTATTATTTATTATTCGCCCGAGGCGTCTTTTTACCACATTGTTCATCTTAAGGGGCTATACTGATAAATTTAAAGAATTTCAGCTTTATAAATTCCAAATATATGTAGATATTTTACAAGATTTTGAGGAGTAACATAGAATAATTCAACTTGAGATCAAAATGAAAAAACTTTTAATTCAAAATTTATCAGTATAGCCCGTGAAGATGACCGATGTATTTTAAAGGGGCCTCGGGTGAATATTAAATAATGATTTAAATGATAATTATGGTCCCCCCTCTTTGAAAGGATAATCATTTATGAAAGTTATCAAGAAACTAAAAAAATGCTGCAAAATACTACAATTACTATATCCAACATGGCCTCTTTATAAACTATGTATATATATATATATATATATATATATATATATATATATATATATATATATATATATATATATTATACCAAAATATTATACATATTTAATAACACATTTATAATTTTTTGGAGGGTAGATGGACTAAAAGTTACGAGGCAGCAAAGAAATCGAAGCAGAATTCTTGGAGGGTAGCAGCGAGGATGAGTTATCCGATTATGATATATCTACCGAATCTGTATAGTAGATCGTAAAAAGATAATACTTCTTCAGATGAAGATGGTTAGCTGTTTATGACAAATATGAGTCCACTAAACAGAAAGTCGCTCCAATTGCAAGAGAGGTACCCGTAAGTTGGAAAACACCGCCATCATCTTTTCTTCTCTATTCAAAGTTCCATAATATACTCCACCAAAACCTTTTATATCATTACCTTCTAACTATATTGGATATGATAGTTTCAAAGTGTTCTTTATTAAGGGGTATGATAATATTCCTTTCAAAGTATATTAATTAAATCTTAGCATTCATAATCGTGAAAGAAATTATTTCATTTCCCATACTGATGAAGAAGTAATGATTGTTTGGGGAATTATTTTGTAATGTGTTACAATAAACTCCCAAACATTAGTGACTATTTGTCTACTGATGTCTTTCTTGGAAATCGATTTATAAAAAACTCAATTTCCAAAATTATTTTTCAAATATTTTTCAATTGTTTTAATAATGTATTATAATCATCCAGTAAAACGTAATGATGCATCTAAGACTTACTTTGCAGATAAAATAGTGAATCTTTTCAACCATATATTTATGAACGCTATGTCGGAGAGTTCACATCAGAGCATTAATAAGAACATGGGGAAATCCAAAGGCCGTAGCAGCTTAAAAAATATGCACCAGTCAAACCAATAGCTTGGAGCATTAAAACCTGGAAAAGGTTTGATGCCAAACAGTCATTGTTATGACACTCGCGACACTCTAGATGAAAGGGTAATAAATAGCTTATATGAAACTATACGCATTTCTGATGTTCTATTAGCATTTGACAAGTTTTTTACAACTGTTTACTTGATGAACTATTTACAGTTGACTGGTATCGGAATCTGCATGAAAAACAAAAAAGAACCTTCCAAAATTTCAAGAAAATTTGAGGAGAGGCGATGCTGTGTCCTCTGCTATAGCAAATATGAACATTTTTGCTTTACGATGTGTGGATTGGAAAGAGGTTTGGGTACTTAGCAACTGCAATGAAAATATCATTACTACTGTGGATAGAAAAGACAAAAATAGGAGCAAAGTTAAAGAGAAATTGGAGCAGAGTTGAGTTGTTAAATCAAGATTGATTGTAGAATGATTGATTCCATTCATCACATAAAATCTCTGGATTTCTTTCTCCATCACAATGCCCCAGTCACTGACTACATGTAGAGTCCTTTACAATCTTTGATATGATCCGTTACGTTGTCACAGAAAGTATAGCAAGAAAAACACATACCGTGATTAAAAGGAAGTATCTTCTTTTTAACCATTCCCAAAATAAATCCAGAAGAAACTCAAAGCTCCTTCATTACCCAAAGAATTAAATTTAAAAAAGTCATTTGAAATTCACTTTTTTAAAGAGAAAATTTTCAGCAATAAAAAATATATAAAATATATAAATATTTATATTACCTGCCTTCAGGAAATTGATGAGCTTAAAATGGTCATTTAAATGTCCTGATTTTATTTCGGATGTAGAATATGGCACCAACGCATTGTTTTTCCTCTTGTCTCCACCAATCTCCCACCACCGCGCAACCATGAACATTCGTGCTTACTGACAGCAAACATTCCTTTTGAACACACATATGTATACGTAAGAGTCTTTTGTAAATAAAGAAATTGTTCAAAAAGTTTACAGAGTATTGAACGAAAATATATTAGTCTTTACTTTAATAAAAAAAGAAACAAAATAATAACTGAATTATACTTTCTAGTTTTTTTTAGAATTAAAAGATAAAATTGAATATGTATGTATGTACGGATATACACAAATATACACACACTGCTTATACATGCTTCCTCTTCACATCTCTTGGATTTATGGTAAAGAGAAAAGCAGGGCCCCATGCACAGTGGGGCTTGACAATGCTTACACCATAATGTTACGCGCTTTCTAATATTTTTTAGCAAAAACACAACATTGCGTTTGAGACGATTTCCGTTCGCACACAGCTTTCATTGAAGCAATATAATGCCTTTTGTAAATAAATATTCTTCGTATGCTATCAAAGGAATTTACCGAAGATCGAGTACATGGTTGGTTTAAAGAACTAGTCATTGAGTAATGTCTGTCGAGTAATTGTTTTATTACTTTAAATGAAAATTCTCCGAAAGAATGCGTTTTTATTGTGTAGAATCTAAATTCCTCAAATGCATCTTATATAAATTGAGTATGGTAACAATAAAAAGACGGTACAAAAGCTTTTCGTACCATCTGATGGATTTTCTAAGACATCCATCATATCTGATTTATCAAAAAAGCACATGTTTCTTTTATAATCCATTATTGCATCCGGGTCCTTTATTTCTTCTCCGATTCTATGATATTTTTCCAGAGTTTACTGACTTGTCTTTTTGTACGGAGGTAATAATCGAAACTTCACGGTTATCAACTCATCGAAGGGCTAACATTCCAATTTATTTTGTAGTTCAAAGGTACCTTTAGTTATGCCTCATTTAAGTTAGGCATATTTTGTGGATGTCGGTTTACTATTCCACAAAGCCCCGTATTCTGATCAAGAAAGAAAGGGCGCAAGGCAGGGCTTGTGTACTAATTATCTCTTTAGAAAATATCCCCTAATCTCACACATGGTTCCTACAGTCTTTTCACAAATGGCCAGATATTCCTAGGGGATTATTGTGGTCAATATATGTGGTTTTTCCTGTGTAAAGTATCATATCATATCTCACAATCGCCCAAAACAAAAAGCTTAAGCTCGGAGCGATGTCTTTTTGAAAGGATTTATTGTTTGAATAACAGACGACCCTTGAATAAAACAAGGGATTCGTCTATCACTAGTTATTTGAATGGGACAAATGCTCTTTGGAATTTGTTTTACAATGAATGAAAGAAGCATCATATTTTCCACATTGTCAGCTAATTTAAGCTTTTTCACATCAGGCATTAGGACGGTGAGGGAAATATAAACGTAAAGCTCGCTTACGGATAAATTTTTTTATCTATGTGCGGTGGATGAAAAACAGAAGGGGGTTCTGAACTTTGTTCATAATAACGATTTGTTTCCATGCATATGTCTGATAGGATTTTAAAGTAAGAAAATGCTTAAAAATACGCATACGGCTTACTTTCCGAGCTTAAAGCAATATTCTCTTAGATTCCTGAGCTGAAATCCTGAAATATGATGTCGTTAGGAAGAAATGGAGGCAGCGCTGCCACGTTTAAACAATTTGATGATTTTCAGCAATAATTGGCTCTAATTCGTCATAGGATGAGTCTGAACTATTATTATCATTGTCTGAAATTTCCAAATTAGAATCAAGTGCATAGTAGATACCCAAAATTTTCGATGGGTTAGTTATTTTTTAATTAATAAGAAAAAACTAATTAACACAAGTTAGAAATACGTGTGATAGTTACAACTCTCTTAGAATGAATAAAGTAAGCCGAATACCGAATAAACATTTCAAAAGAAAAAGTGAATGCACTGTTAGCTGAACAAAAGGCCCTTACATAAGTCTAAAAATATGAGTCTCGATTGAGGTGCTGGCTACTCTCGCGCTCAGTCTCTTTTGAGTCTCTTGTGATTGCGACGGTTAATATAGGTATATCTCATGTTTCGAAATGGATAGTAAGTTTCACTTTTAAGATCAATGAAATAGGGTGGGGTGGAGTAATTGAACTCTATGTTAATCCCCTGTAGGTGTAAATACGATGATAGTGCATCTTTGCTCGCTTTCTATCAAGGAGAACTGATATGTAGTGCTAGAAACCTGACGCAAATGTTTACACTTTCTTGCCATTCCTGAGATTATTGTATTATTGATGGACGCCAGAAGTTTTTTGAAAGTTCATTTTTTGAAAGACCATTTTGAAAGTCCTTTTTTTCGCGAGAACTGTGGAAACAAAGGCTAAGCCTACATAATTTTTATTACATCTAGAGATTTAATCACGACCAACTCGAAAATTAGATGGTATTTTTGCCAGGACTGCAGGAATCCTATATACGAACTATGTATACGAACTATGAGATGGACGGTTCCAAACTTAATTGAAATGCTGTCTCGAATCGGCCAATGATATAATCGAATAGTGTGTTTCACGCAGATAAACGAATGGAATGCATAGATAGATTGTATCACCGGTTGCAACGGCCATTTCAAAACTTATATTTACACAATAATCACCCTCCTGAAGCCATTACAGATTAAATATATGCCGTGAAAGCACGCACAACTCTGCCAAGATTACACTCTATAAAATGATGAGAAGGTTTCCATGTATATTTTCTTTTAAGGGAACAATTTCTACATTAGAATGATTTTCTCTTTAATATAAAGGATGCTCTTAAGTATAAGAGTACGAAGTTGTATCCGGTTCATTTCATTCTTCTTCCAAAAAAAGAATTGTGTTTTTACATGACCAAACTTCAATGTTTGAACGTGAACATTCTATTGCGAGTTCTACATCTTCCTCGTCGGACTGCAATGTAATGGTAAGGTTTAGAACATCAGTTATTCTCTGTCGATCAAAATCTTTGTCATTATCATCGTCTTCATTAGGCACACCAGTTGGAGCAGAATTAGCTGTGTGCAAAATTCACCAACGATAAAGAGGAAGTGCTTGTCTTTTTCAGTAGGTCTGCTTTCGTTTTGCAGGAGGAATAAAATCCATCAGATTTTCGATGATATAAAAAAGTCACGAAAGATAATTTCTGTCTATAGTTATCTGCAACAATTTGTCTCGTTTATTATACAAAAGGAAAACATAAGTGAAGGAAGTATGAAAAGATTTATGTTTGACTCCCCATCTACTACATTCATCATATGGCAGACGTCTAGATAAAACGCCCTTCCTCTTTATTATAATGCGTAATAGAGATAAGATGTTTACTCAAGGCGTTAATAGAATAATCTGGTGTTACGCTCCATGGCCGAAAGACTATGAAGTATTTAAAAAGGACTTAATATTCACGAGAGTGTGTATGGTGACATCTTTGGATGGAAGAAGCTTTACACTCCATATTTTAGATGACTATCGGCAGAAGATAAATGCAAATATATCAGAGGTTAAAAGTGTTCTCTCACCATTAGAATATCTTCATATTCCTAGTGGCCCCAAAATCTTTTTTAGAAAATCTCTTATAGGCGTGATATTACATTATGTAAATTTTTACAATCTAGTTTTATTGAATCAGAAGAGGGATATTTTCCAAATAAATATATTCACTAGCCAGAATTTCTGGGTAAAAGAACAACTTTATGAAGTTATTGGATCTCAGTCCAATAAATACGATTTACCTTACGGGCGGGAATATTTCCAACCTAAGTCGAAACCGTATATCGTTTAGAATGAACCATACGGGTAAAAAATACACATATCTTATCAATGTGTTGCGAATTTTCTCTAAAAAGATTTAAAATCAATCATAAGAAGTATGGATAGTGATTTTTCAAATATATATGGGAAATGTGTCTTAGGACACCCATTAGTAATATTTTATGTAACGAAATTAAATGACCTGTTAAAGAGAGAATAATGAAATCCTAATAACTTGGAAGCAAATATATAATAAATTAGATAATGTCACTCATTTTGCATGCTGAGCGATGTTATTTTGTTTAGAAATTGATTTTTAGAATCAATATTATTTACGACAAGAAAACACGTTTATTTGCTTAATTGATAAAGATTTGCTTGTTCAAACTTTTGTTCTGCTTTTGGCTTTTTATGCTTAACAGTTTTATCAAGTCAGAAGGCAAACGTTTTTACGAAAACTGTTGAAACCTTTTGGAAATTAATCTATAATCAAACCTTTCAACAGAAGTATCCTTTTTCTTAACAAACGTCGCCTAAGAATCTTTACAATGATAAAATCTTTCCAGACTAGGAAATGACATTATTTAATGTTCTTTTCAGTTGAATCAATTATATGGTTTATATGACATACACTTAAAAGCTACATACCTCGAATTTTGATGGATCCTATTTGTGGGAGAATAAATATCATGAGGAGAAACAGACACTAGTTTTTTTTTGAGTCGCAAAGAAGGATTTCAGCCAGCAGATTTCGTAGTCTGTTAATTATAAAGAGATGAGGGTGCAAAAGCTTTTTAAATAAAAATCATAAACAAGCTCACTGTCACTTCCGATTGTTTATGTCTATTTTCGCGAAATAGACGAAATCTTCATTTTTCGGTACATAAACCATAAGGGCAAATGTGTCACAACGTTGAAAATTTACGCGCTAGGAGAGAGGCTTAACTGTGGGCCTTCATCTCATCTTTCCTTCCTCCAGGGAATAAACGACGTATATATAGTTCAATCTTGAAGAAATGAAAGGAGAATCCTCTTAGCAATCGAGAGAGAGAGAGAGAGATAGAGAGAGTCGGGGCCCTGAGTCAAACAGGGAATCAAGAAGAAAGCTAGAACCGAGCGGGATTTCCCCTCCCAAGGCTGTTCCTTTGATCGCTTATAAGAGTAGACCACCCTCATGCCATTCTCGTATAGAGAAATCCCTTATCTCAGTTTTCTGAATAAAAACAGAGATACCCTCACCATTCAGGAATACCAACGTTAATTCCCACTCAAAAAACGATTCACCTCTTGGTCATATCTCATCATCGAGAAGAGTGAGTTTATAACACAGGGATCGAAATAACTTCTTTTACTCCAAGATCCCCTCAATTACATTTTCAAGACAAGAAGTCTCGATTCCCCCCTCTCCCCAAAGACAATCATCAGCAGTTCTTCCCGAATAGACTCAGCACGCGTCTCTTTCACCCAGTGAGAAACATCAGCTATTTTTTCAGCCATCCTCACAACCGCAAAGAAAGCTCCAGTCCAACGCGCCCCTAATCATCTAGTCGAGCAGGATCCTGTTCAAGGTCACCAATCTCCCGACTCCCTTTAAGTTAAAGTTAAAAGGAATCCAAAACCTATTCATATTTATTAGTAACCATTTCATGCGAAAGTGATTTTTGCGTTAATCATCACATATTACTCATTGTTAGTATTAATTTTTATTAGATCCCCTTATTATAGCATTAGTATATTTAAAGTTTCAATATTTCATTTTTTTAGGTAATTAAAATTATATATTTTGTCTGAGTTGTTAACTTAGATCTTCTAACGTTGCCAATGTCAATAGATATATATAAATACGAATCCTCCTTGGTTAAAGAATCAAAGTAAAAAAAGCACTCTTAGAGAAAAGCGGAACGGATTTATTCATGCACGAAGCAAACGTACATACGTAATCGGTCGTATACCAGGACATAAAATTGGCATCAGGTGTGGGGTATTTAGGAAAACCCAATAATAGTTGCTTTTGGTACATCCCCTTGATTAGTAACAAATTTGTGCCTAAGCGTTCGAAGAAAATTAAACATAATACGAGGATAAATTCGGTGTATAATTTTTTGTTAATTGATTGTGGTTAGCCCGCTAATATTGTTAATTAGTTTTTGGGGGGTTCTGGTATTAGAATTAACAGGAAGAGTGGGTGGCAAGGTTGGTTTAGGCAGAGCGCTACTTGTTTCGTGCTTGCATAAGTCCTATCAGCATACATTGTTGAGGTTTTGACGTAGATAGGTAAATTGTCGTCTTTCGAAAGTTTCCATAAACAAAGCCAAATTCCTGGACAAGAAAGCAAAGAACTAATTGCCTACGTCCAGGAAGAAGAAAAGACGAAAAAATATGAAAAAAGAGAAGCAGAAGTAATAAGAATACAGATGGAAAGAGAAGCAGAATAATGAAGAATTCAGATGGAAATACAAGAAGAAGAAAGAAGAATACAGATAAACATAAAAGCAAAAGAAACAAGAAAACAGGTGAAATAGAAGCAGAAGAAAGAAGAATGCGGATGAAAAGAGAAGCAAAAGAAAGAAGAATACAGATGAAAAGAAAAGTAGTAGAAAGAAGAATTCAGATAGAAAGAGAAGCAGATGAAAAAAATAGAGATGGAAAGAGAAGCAGAATAAAGAAGAATAGAGATGGAAAGAGGACAGGCACAAGCGGGAAAAGAAGAAAGAGAATGAATACTTGCAGATAAAATGGCATTGAGCAAGGATAAGGCTGAAGTAAATTCCGTTGGATCCCGGTCTGGAGCTACACAAGTATCTACGACGAAACCCCACCAAAATGACCCCTCTAAATTGGTAAAGACTTATTTCGACTTAAAATCAAAAGCTCTGAAAATTAAAGCTTGGCGACGAAGTAACGTTATTACTGCTTACCAAGACAAATAAGTTGCTCTCCCAATGGAAGGGTCAGTTTCCGGTCAGAGAAGCTGGTGGCCCCGTTGATTACTTAAATGAAACTCCCTCAGGCCACAAAATGTATCACATAAACAAACTCAAGAAGTATCACCGACGAGCGTAAATTAATAATAATATTGTGACTCTGGAAAAATAAGCAACCATGGAAGCTTTATACCTATGTGAACCTCTTCAAGTGGTTAACACGATGTGCGTAGAGTCGTATAACTAATATCCTCTACCCTCATTATCTTTCTCATCGGACCTAGCCTGGCCCAGTTAGAAATTCCCAATGGTCCGCCCTAGTAATGAAAAAAATAATTTTAGTACCCATCCTTCAAATCCCTAATTACCAAAAGAAGTTTGGGATCCGCACCGATGCCTGTGGTGAAGGCATCGTTTGTTTCCTGGTGCAATAAGAAGACAATGTTACCCCTTTTCTCATAGCTTATGCGAGCCGAAAGCTATAGATTACAAAAAGAGCTTATGCAACGATAGAAGAGGAAGCGCTAGCCATAATTTGGGGCATAAAGAAATTCAAGTTCTATTTAATAGGTCGTGAGTTTAACGTCGAAAACAGAGGACGTATTCGTGAGTCCATGATACCTCGCTATGAGGCCTGCATTACGGCGGGGGATGCACATTTTGATAAGTTTGTCTAGGGCACTCAAAACTATTGTGTATGTGGGATATGTTAGAAATAAAGGAATTCTGATTACTATGAGACATAATATCCTATAACTCGGAAACCAAGAATTTCGGGAAAAAAGTTGATGGTAACTATTTTTTAAAACTTAGGCATATGTAGGAAACATAATCTCGAAGTTATACCATCTATTTTTGAAACACCCTGTATATCAGCAGCCCATTACAAACCACCCTTTGTTAAACACTACTTATTTCAGCTTCTCAAATTCCATTAGGACGTCTTACGATTGCTCTAATCTATATAGGCGCCATAATTAGGATCCCGGCACTATTATGTCGTTTTCCTAGTAAAGTGTTCAACTTATTTCCAATTCCAAACTATTTCTTGTTACTATATCTCTTGGTCTTGTTTGCGTTCTCTTATATTTGTTTCTCTCATGTACCATAGCTCATTACTAACATTTTTTATGTTTCACATGTTTATGTGCTAAAATTATGTTTGTTTTGCGCGTTAAGTGACGAAAATTCAGTTTAATTGATAATACTTTTTAAGATAGATTGTTTAATTACTTGGAAATTTAGACAAATAAAGGATACAAATACTAATAATACAGCAAAAAATATGATTAACGAGTTTCCTTTAACCATTTTAGGACGGTGTTGATCTACCAGCGCCGAGGCACAGCTTCATTCCTACTGAGGGTTGACACAAAACATTCAGCAGACCTACAATGACCTAAGAAACGTACAGAGAAAATTATAACATTGCTATAATTCCTTTACATTATTCTGAACAAGTAAATAACATTTTTCCAAGCACATACACTTTTCCCCATTAAATCTAGTTTTTACATAAAATTAGTCCTTTTAAAAGCATGCAATAGTGTCAATAAAAGACACCCTTGACTCTTTTTACCACATTATTTTTGCTCATGAAAGCCAAGTTAAAGCAACCGGCAGGTCTTGAAACTGAGCTATCTCAGGCCTGGAACAGCAAATCTGTTTTGTTCAACCGACACTTCTGAATTAGATCGTCAAATTTCTCCGACTCCGCAAATACACTAAGACTATTATTGAACTTTTCAATTAGGTTCGATCTTGCGGGATATCTGGCATGCATCCCGCTTCCTGTGGCCTACCTACTCTAGTGTAAGGAGTAGGTAGGCCACAAAGGGTTGGGCCGGACCAATCCTTTATCGAACCAAATTGAGGCGACTACACAAGCGGAACGTAGCTAATCCCCACTCTTCTGCCCCAATTTTTGCTTTTATTACAACATGATAAGAACGCCCCCACCCTCTTACAGACAATGATTTTATCTTTGTTTCTTTAAATACGCCTAAATTAAACTATCTCCTTTATTCCAGAAATTTATTTTATTACAAGAAATAAGTAGAGATGCTTTTATGCCAAAGGTTCCCTTAAATCCTAGATCTCAGCAAAGAGATATTCAAGCTAGGTTTCCCGCCACATTCGGACACCTCTTTACAGATAGTAAAAATAAATAACTTCCATTCAAACAACGGTTACTGATTATAAATTATAAAATGAAGAGGATTTCCTGTTTAATTTGATGCGCACAGGAATTTATTTACTTCAATTAATTTTATGGATAGAAATTTGATAATAAAAAAGAAGGTTTATATACCAAAAGCACTTCATAGCTTTTAAAAAAATCGCATGTATTTAAATAATAATTCATGGAACTAAATAACATCCGGCTCCTCGTTTTACTCGACACCAAAATTTAGCATTAAGTACATATATTAACGTGATGCCTATATCTTCCTAGAATTTGAAATCCATAAAGTAAATTTTTTAACATAATATATATATATATATATATATATATATATATATATATATATATGTATAACTGAATCACGAAAAAAAGGAACGTGAGGAATTTATGAATAAGGTTACAGCCACGAGGAAAATGAAACAACGGAGAACTGCGAGGCCTTTCGACTAATGGTCCTTTACTGAGTCTGCTCAGTAAAGGACCATTAGTCGAAAGGCCTCGCAGTTCTCCGTTGTTTCATTTTCCTCGTGGCTGTAACGTTATTCATATATATATATATATATATATATATATATATATATATATATATATATAGAGAGAGAGAGAGAGAGAGAGAGAGAGAGAGAGAGATTTCGCATAATTTTATTTATTCTATTTCATATCTCGCAATTATAGTTAAAATTATGTTTAAAATCTAGTAAAATATCCGAAATGAATTGAAACCTTCAATTGTGAATTCATTCCTTCATTTCAACCGCGTTGGAAGCCGAAATTTGTTTGGGAACATTTTACAAAAAAAATGCTTTTATAATATTGAAAAATTGTTTTTGTCTTTTCTTAACCTAATTCTAAAGAAATGTTGAGCGTTAAGAGTTTTGTTTTTTCTGAATATATACTCTTACATTTTTGTTGGTGTTGGTGCAACAGGAATATTTTAATTTGGTTATTGTTTTTGCTTATTAATTCGTTACTCTTAAAAATTTACAAATTAACTAGTTCATATTTTTAATTATATATTTTTTTATTATAACACTCATATTTATTGAAGTTAAAAAATTGTTTATAGCCAGATTTTACCACATTTGTTTTCTTAATAAAGAGTGTAATAAAGTTTTCCATAAACATAAAGAAATTATCTCCATTTAACAGATTGTCTATCTCTATCAAAACGGGAGCCAAGTTATTATTATGGTCCACGAAATTAATAATTTGCTTGTGCTCTTTTAAAATCCATTAGGGATTCATCATAAAGTAAACAGATTTCTCTTTTTCTTATTTAAGCTTTTCTCTTTTGTATGCCTTTTTCTCATTTTTTCTTTTATCCTTTCTCCTCTTCCTTTTTCCTCTTATCTTTTTCTCATTTATTTCTTTTCTATTTTCTCATTTTCCTTTTCTGTTTTATTTTTATCTTTTTTTATTTTTCCTCTTATTCACTTTTCTCTTTTCTCAACCACCTCGTTTGCTACTTTCACTTTTCTTTTTTCTCTTTTCTCTTCTCACTTTTATCTTTTCACATTTATCTTTTCACTTTTTTACTTTTTATTTCGTTTATCTTTGTCTTTTTCTCCTTTTCTCTTTCATAAATCTTTCTCGCTTTTTCTCTTTAAATCTTTCCACCCGATGTTTTTTACTCTCTGAGCGTAGGATAAGTTGTACTCGGTGTACTTTAGGAAGGGGAGACAGGAATTTCATCCCATACATATCTGTTTATTTTGCATGTTTTTAAATAATAGTGATTTTTTTGTATTCAATTTAAAGTAGCAAATGTCTCGCTCAGTTTTGACAGTTCTCTCACAATCCAGCCACCCCCCTTCAATATCAATGTCACGTTTAACCTAGTGCTATACATTTCGCCTCTATTTATGGATTTATCAGTTTTTGTGACAGTAGCTTTGGTAAAAACTGGAGCGACATTCAAGTAATCCTTGGACGCAAGTAAGGTGATCCCATCATCCGACTTCTCGCATTGTATTTCAGACCAGTGACCACGCGAGTCGCTTTTCTATTGGTTTCGCAATACTCGTATGTGTCTCAGCAGTGGTTTCTGAAACCGTTGGAGATGCTCACTTCACGCATGTTGCTCTGGTTTTCCTTTAGCCTCTAAGCCATTCCCTTTTGTGCCTCTCCATATTAGCTCACTTTAAATTTTCCACCGGTAACTCGTATCTCTTCTCGAGAAACCGCCATGTTCCATCCAGTTGCGCTTTCCTTCTGCCCTTTTGATAAATGATTAACAGCAAACTCATCCTTCAAAGCCGCTTTTAAAGATGATTTTTATTTGAACCAAAATCCAATAAACGCTAGCTTTTGAGCTAGACTCTCTCATCGCAGACTAGATGAATTAATTTCAATAACTATTAGTTCTAATGACTTGTACATAGTTAAGACGGGTGAGTAAATCTTATATCCAATGAAAATATTAATTTGGAAAAGCCTCTTATGGAAATAGATGTCTTTCCTTTTATTTCTTTTTTAATTAAACTAAAGTAATAGAGAAAATATTAACCATACAGGCCTTATCTTCTAATCATTGTTCATCTGAGCGACTTTTTCGCACCATTTAGGAAAATCAATAATTATTAATCCTCTTTTTCCACAAATTCAATGCTTCTCATAATAAATAAATCTTAAATTCTAATCTAAAATGACAAACATTTTCACGCATCTCCCGGTAGAGAGAGACACAAGTTAGGCGTACCGATTATGTGTTGAAATGTTGAAGAAAGAATGAAAATTCTCTTTACAAAATCAACCAATTATGATATCCAATGTAAATTGTGTAACGTTGAGCTCAAAGTCTTGATAACAGTATTTCAAAGTAATTTTACGTTTGGTAAAGACTGCGAAAAATGTAAAATGTCGTAATATAATATTCTCAACCTTCAATTTTTTAAAAGCTGCTAAAATTGCAAAAGAAATTTAGGACTGAAATAAAATTAACTCATTATTTTTCATTATTAAATTTAACTTTTGTCGTTTTTCTTATACTCTTTCGAAAAAATTCTCTAAAATATATGTTTGCACCAAATGTAGTGAAAAAAGTTTAATTGTGTATAAATTTACAAAATTACTTGCAACGAGTTTCTCATATATATATATATATATATATATATATATATATATATATATATATATATATATATATATATATGTATATATATATATATATATATATATATATATATATATATATATATATATATATATATATATATATATATATATATATATATATATATATATATATGCAAATTTTGTTAAAGACAATGGTATATTTCGCCTTGAACAATTTCCTTTGGCAACTTTCTTTTCTTCTTACTCTGTTTTTTTTAGTCCATTTTATAGATGGCAGATTACTCCTCCTATATTTATCTCTCTTTCTAATAAATGCATTTGGTAAAAAACAAACTTAAATTGCTAAGCTTTCGATCCATTCGATCATATTCGGAGCGTCTTTATGTATTCTTTTCTCCTTTACCGATGAAGTATTATGGAGTCAGAATCTGGTATAATGAAAGAAAACGGTTTTTAGGGCATATTTATTCATCCTCGCCTCAACGTAACGTCAAAGTAAACGAGCAAATCCATTGAGTGGAATTTTAAAACAATTTTAATGTTATATTCCAGCTTGTGGCCTATGTATTGATTGCCAGCTTGTTCTTGGTTTATTAAGATGGCTTCTAAGGTCTTCAGCCTCGCTTTATTTCCCTCTTTTCTCTTAATTGTGGTGTTTTCAACTAGAATATCTCTAGTTAGGTTGATGCTATGCGCGTTCTCCATATGATTTTTAGCCCCTTTACTTTGGAGGTGCATGGTTAAACGCCTCGAAAGGATGGTGGTTGTCTTGATAATATATTTTGAGTTATTAGAAAGCTTTCAGTCTTTATTGGGGCAGATAAACTCGTAACCTATGTTGTTTGACTTTAGTTTCAGGGAGTTTTGGCAGCTGTTGTTTTTTATAGGGAGATTATTGACATTTGTCGTTTTATAGTATAGAGAGTGTTGTAAAAATAGATGGCAAAACTTGGTGATTATTTCTTCTATGTCTAAATAATAAAAATAGTTCCCATGAACATATGTACCAAAATGCTTGGTTACCGAGTTATAGGCTATTAAAACATGCTAATCAGAATTCCTTTATTTCCCATAGGTGACGTCTTTCGGCACAGGTTTCGGTTGAAGTCGATAAAGTAGTTGCCTGGATAGTCGTCTATTGTCAGTGAAAATGTACTTAAATCGGCAAACAGCAGATATGCAATTCGAGTATGGTTAAGTTATGTTATGTTAGGTTAGGTTAGGTTAGCCTATAACCTCACTTAACCATACACGAATTGCATACCTGCTCTCTCTCAATTTGAGTATATGTCAACTCACGATGGACCACGATCCAGACAATTACCTCACTGTAAGCTTACTAACTACTCAAGATGGACTAAAAAAGACAGTAAGAGGAATAAATAGTTACCAGTGACCTCCCTCACGCTAACTACGATTTTGATCAATATATACAACTGGATAACGACATCACCCAATTCATGATGCAAGACTATCTTAACCCGAGAGATATAGCTAATAAAAAAGGAGGAGAATTCGCAAGTATAAACAACTACGAAAAAAGAAACAAAATAAAGACAAACATCGACAACTTTAAGATAATTCCGATGGGACGCATTCGAACAGCCGTGGTAGTGGTAGGCGCGTGAACATTACCAATATACAACACACGTTAACGAGAAGATTGCTGTAGCCAGAACTGTGCTCCGATCTCTATTCCTTTTTGGGCTACTGTAACCACCCAATAAGAGAAAATTATATTCACTTTTCGTGAGGCCACTGCTGCTGTATCCCGTCATTCCCACGAAGACCTTGAGCAATACAGGGCTGAAGGATGCACAGAAAGTACAAAACATGGCACTAAGGTTTACCTCAAACGTGACTATTTTGGACCGTATTCCCTCAACAATGCTTCACGTAATAAATGAAATAGATCCAATCAACGTAGCTCTGAATAAGCGAGCAATCGCAAGTTCGGAAAAAATTTACCAACCTAAGCCGGAAGAAATAATAAAAAAACTGAGACTACCCAACGAAGACTAACCTGATATATACTTCAAACAAGCGTTTGAAAGCAGCCAACTGAAGATGCAAAGAGAAGTTATATCGATATATACCTAAAAAAGGAAAGAAAAAATGCATGTATAACTTAAGAGAAAGATCGGAAGTGGACGTATTAAAGTAGAACAACTACAAAATAATATAAAATCCAAATTGGAGCCAACTAAAAAAAAAAACAACAAAAAAAACGAAATGACAGATTTACATAAGATAATTAAAATATAATAAAAAATCCGAAGTGGAGAAAATTAAATAATTATTTAAATTAATATAAAAAAGATCCGAAGTAGACATATTAATTAAAATTTATTAAAGCAATAAAACATAAAGAAAAAATCCAAATAAGATAAAGTGCATAAGCAAGTTATCCAAAAATAACACAACTGCTTTTTTACGAAAACAATGATGTGATAGAACGGGTTGAGGCCGCGTTAATTCCAACCATTATCACATGTTATTTAAAACCACGATGCTCCCCAAGTGCATCTTCGCTTTGAAGCTTGGCGCCTTATCGCAGCCAACTGAGTCAATGTTTAAACAAGGAGGTTTATCTTCCCGTGTTCGCCCCCACACGTCGGCTCGCCATTTAGATGGAAACTTTACCACTAAGATCAGATTGGACATCCAGATTTTTGTCGCGAAACATCATACGACCCTCTCTCACCTTGTGCGCTAAGGGACCTCGACCTCGAGATTCACCATCACTTGTCCAGAAGAAGGACAATATCCCTTGAGTGCCAAGGTTCGAGCCTTCGCGACGCCGAGTCCACAAGGCTTCCCCCTTTTTGTTCAAAAAGAAAACAACGTTAGAACAGCCAATGTCCATTCGAGCCCGTTTACAAGAAACGGTTCTCACCTCTCCCCCCCCATGTTGTTCAGAAGAGAACAACGTAGAACAGCCATTGTTCGTTTGAGCCCGTTCGCCAAGAAACGGTTCTCACCCTTCCCCTGTTGTTCAGAAAGAGAACAACGTTAGAACAGCCATTGTTCGTTTGAATCCGTTGACCAGAAACGGTTCTCACCCCCCCGTCCCCTGTTGGTCAGAAGAGAACAACGTAGAACAGTCATTGTTCTTCAAGCCGTTTGTCAAGAAACGGTTCTCATTCTCAAGACGCCACGTCAGGATCATTTAATTCCCCTCCCCCTTTGGCTGGAACTCGCCAGTGGACCTAAATTCCTTCACGCCGCCTTCCTCTGCAAAACAAGTATAAATTTCGTAAGCCGAACGTTACCTTTGAGTATTTGACCCTTTTGTCAATTCTATCCTGCGCTTTAAATGGTTTAGCGAACCATCACTTCCCTTCAACTTTATATTTGTTTTACCTTTTTAAATCTTTTTATCCTCGGATTAGCTCGAGTCCCACCGACCCTTTCCATTCTCTGTTTATGTCACTATTTTCCGTTTTGTTTGTTGTTGATAGTTATTATTAATAAAACTCTATTTTATTAATGATAGCAATATTATTATCCTTGAGCTTAGTTCCACTTCTTAAGCATATCGAAGATACATAATATTGGCCAGCCAGACATCCATGCACTCTAAAGATAATTAAATAAGTTCCCTCAACAAATAGTTATATATGGTATATCGTCGAGAGTCTATTCTACGACAAAAGACTTGAACACTAAAACGTTTTAACACACAAATATATCATTAAGAAGCATAACTATTGAGTTTGCCAGACGACCTGGCGCATATTTCTCTATCTCTCTTAACTACACATACTTCTATCTATTTCTCTTTTAACTATCCCTACACCAATTTCTCTCTTTAAGTATCACAATCAAAATCCTAAAGCATTCGTAGTTTTGACTCCGCTCTGCTCACTTCTCTGAAGAAGGACCATAGCTTGGGTTCGAAAGTTAAGAATAAACCCTCGAAACTCAGTCGTGCATTTTCTTTCCTTCAATATATATATATATATATATATATATATATATATATATATATATATATTATGTCCTACATTATTATAAAGGTTAGAAACCAATTATTTTTACCCAAATGCTTGATGGTCTTATTTTCATCAGAAAATATACAATTTAGTTAATTTAGAATTCCAAAGTAATCCCCCGGCGATTCATTTTGCTTTTAATTATGTTTGACGAAGATTGATGTTGGCTGGAACCTTTATGGCTTATGAAGATTGTATTTCGTTATATATTGATAAAATGTATTTTGTATCCCCTCTCCATTGAAATAAATGTTCAGGGGAGAGAAGTTATAAAGTATACACTGGATTCAAGCAAGAGTGTAAGAGAGGGAGTAGAGAGAGAATAAAAATGTAAATTCCGCCACAAAAGAAAAGACTAATCATGTTTAAAATATAAAATAGATCGAATAGAATGTAAATAAATTATATCCTTACGTCTTTAAAAGAGACAATTTAATCTTAATAGAGTTACTGTGTGTACTGAACTGAAACTCGAAATATCTTATCATATTTATACCAAAAGCTCTGAACAACCCAGATAAAAGTGCTGCTAGAGGAAAATAATAAACGGAGTTAAAATATAGGCAATGGCTCACTATACAATGATATTTATAGAATCATGAGCTATTTAAAAGTTACCTTAAACTATAACACGAAAGAAGATGAACGGCTTCACCACTCCTCCTTAGAGGAGGAGCTTGCGCTTCACAGGCAGACTATCGGTCTGTGGCCTAAGGCATATCTGACTCTCGCCACGAGGATGGGGTCTACAAAATTCTAAGCTTTACAGGACATATCTCCTTATAATATACTCTTAGTCAATTTTTTTTTTCAAATCCATGCTTATTTTCTAGGCCTAAAGGAAAGAAAACACTTTTATATTAATTCTTTTGATATATCGAACCAGGAAATGGCTTCGCCACTCCACACTACGGAGGGAGCTTGCGCTTCGCTACTAAAATTAAAATTTAAAAGCTAAAATAAGCAGCCATGGTTAAATTTTAATGCATATTCTGAAATTCACTCTAAACTAAATTTTACCCCTTTCAAAATATCAGGTTGATAAAATATAGAGTTAGAGAATAAAAGAAGATATATAAAAATGAATTTTCTGACCAAGCAGCCATGCCTTACTTTTAATGCATATTCTGAACTTGACGATTTGTAATTATTTTGCCCAAAATTTCCAAACTTTCGATACTCATATTTTCTTTTCTGATTTCCTAGAATCTTTCTCTTTTCAATCCTTTTTGTTATAAAATACTCCAAAACATTGAATTTATTAAGGTTTCATTATGTTAACTTTTAAAAATGAAATTACAATCACATACAAACTGACACTTGAACTAAGAATTTAAAACAAATCAAAACTGTTCAAAAAAATGTCTTTCTAAATATTGTGTTAGGGACAATACACAAGGATCACACAAATTGAGTTTTTGATATATGAAACTTACATCCTTGTCATACACTTAAATCAACTCACGATTAGGAAAGTAAAGAGGTCATAAACTTGAAACCAAACAATGCTTATCAACATTGTTGTAATTCTCTTGAAGGACGACACAAAAGAATCTGTTTAGGTGAAAACCTCGTAACCAACCGCAGTCATCAATCGAGAGAAACAAACTGAAAATTAGCAAAAGACTTCGGATCTTCACCCTGAAAGGCAAATTTCTAGCTAGTCAAGGAAAAAACAATCCTTGTGTCTCATACTGGGACGGAATTCGGACAGTTTAATTATTGATGTCAATCCTACCTAAGATTGAAGGAAAATCGGAATTTCTTCCCAATAGGTCTGCGTAATGTTCTCTTCATTTATTACAGGGTTCCCCAACCCGCGACCCGCCGGCATTTGTCAAAATTAACATCGTGTGTGGCCAGATCATTTCCTGGGTCATCTGTATGGCCCTCCATCATTCCAATCGTGTGTTGAAACATTATTTTCGCAAAAGCGTAAATCATTTATGCAAGGTATCTTCCCAAGTGTATTAAAAGTTGCTCGGGTAACACCGTTACCAAAGGCCGGAAACATCATAAACGTCAGCAATTACCGCCCTATTTCATGTCTTTCAATGTTCAGTAAAATATTTGAAAAAATAGCATTCAATAAACTTCCTAATTTTCTGGAAGCTACTTCACTGTTGTATAAACACCAATATGGTTTTAGACTTCAGAAATCAACGATTCACGCGATGATTAAACACCTTCAATATTTATATGATAACATTGAAAAGGCCACATTGTATTCTCAATTCTTCTTGATTTTACAAAAGGTTCGATTGTGTCAACCATAATATTCTACTGTCAAAATTAGCTATGTACGGAATTAGAGGCAACTGTCAAAATTGGTTCAAATCATATTTAACTGAAAGAAGGCAATTTGTCTCCGTCAATGGTCAAGACTCATCCAACCTTAATATTTTAACTAGGGTCCTAAAAGGCTCCGTGCTAAGACAACTGTTATTTATAATCTATATTAAAGATTTTTTTAAATCCTCTTCTCTATTTAAATTCATATTATTCGCGGATGATAGTACCTTACCAACTCTCTTGCCAAATGACAAACCAAGCAACATTGCATCTATTACAATAAATAAAAAAACTCGAAAATGTCTTCATTTGGCTTAATATTAATAAACTATCAATAAATGTAGATAAAACCAAATGTATTCTTTTCTCTTACAAGAATATCTATTGAATTGTGCCATATTAAAATGGTCGACGGAATAATTTATGAAACTACTAATATAAAATTCCTAGGCATCTTTATTGATAAAATCTGAGTTTGAAACAACATATTACGCATATCTCAACAAAACTACCAAAATCGATTGGAATATTATATAAATTAAATAAGTTTCTTCCAAAATCTATTCTCTACTCTTAATATATGAAAATCTTGCAACCTTACTTGACACATGGCCTAGGGAGTTGGTATGGGAAATATCAAAATTATCTCAATAAATTAGTCATACGAGGGGTGGTCAATATGTTTTGCGAATCGGTAGGGCAAAACAGAGGAAGGGGGATGGCTGTTTGTGGGGGTGTTAGAACAAGTTAAGACAAGCAAGGGCCTGCAGCCACACGCTCCTGCTTCGTCTATTCCAGAAGAAATAGCTGATCGCAGATCATCAGTCACAAATTTTTGAACAATGGAGAAGGTTGAGCACCGCGCAGTGATCTAATTTTTGACCACAGAAGGCAAGAATGCAAAAGAGATCCATGAACGCATGGTTGCAGTGTACACCGACACCGTCCCTTCATATGCAACCATTGCACGCTGGAATAGGAAGTTCCGCCATAGTCGTGAGTCCCTTAAAGATGACCCCTCTCAAGGACGCCCGTCAGACGTGACTAACGAGGACTATGTGGAGAGGATGATCTTCGAAAATCAAAGGGTGAAGGATGAAGAAATCAAGCGAGAACTCGGAATATCACACATAAGTGTTATCAACATCATCCACGACAATTTAGGCCATGATCAAGGTCTCTGTCCGTTGGGTCCCTAGAAACCTCACGCTCCATGATCGATTTCAACGTCGTTAAAGTTGACAAGGTTAGAGTTTCACAATCTGCCCTGCGCGAGGGCGGATTCGAGGAGCTCAACCATCCTCCCTACAGTCCAGTTCTGCCCCCTAGCGACTACTCTTTATTCCACCAACTTAAGGCTGCACTGCGTGGACGCCTGTTTGGGGACGTTGAAGATGTCCAGCTTGCCGTCCAGGAGTGGATGAGCAGCAGTCAGGAGATTTCTGGTTGTCGGGAATATTAAGCCTCAGGGACTAGTGGCGCAAGTGCATTGAAGTCGAGGGTAGTTATATTGAAAAATAATAAAACACTCTACCTCATATCTCGTTTCCTTATATCCGAATTGCAAAAATTATTGACCTCGTCTTATATATTCACGCTTGTTTACGTGTATTCATACTTGCTGCTTGTATTTATGGCCGTGTACCTGTGTCCATGCTTGTATATATGTAGTTCTACTTTGTATGATTAATCATTATCCTGTAACTGTTGTCAATTTTAAGTACGTGTATTCATGATTTTTATTTTAATCATACGGAAATTAAATTTGTGCACGTGAATTCATGCTTGAGTACGGGTAATCATCATCCTGTAGGTGGAGTCATGTTATATACCTTTATTCATGATTTGCTACCTGTATCCATGCTTGTGTACGTGTATCCATCTTTTTAGTATCTACATATATTCATGTTGTGGTACATGTATTCATGCTTTTCTGATTGTATTTACGTTTGTGTACGTGCATTATGCCTGTATACTTGTATTAATGCTTGTGTATGTAGATTGATGCTTATTTAAGTGTATTCAAATTTTTGGAGGTGTATTAATGTTTTGGTATATGTTCATTGTTGTTTACATGTTGTCATTTTCCTGAATCAGTACTTATGTGTCTATACCTGTATTCTTACTTTTATGTATATTCATGCTTGTGTACGTGTATTTACTTTTATGTACCTGAATTCCTAGGTATGTAGGCGTAATCATTTGGGTAGAGCGAAAAATATTTTTTCAGAAATTTATTTTCCCATCACGATTTTCTTAAGGGGAAAAATTAAACCTACTAAAATCATTTAGTGATATAAGAATTTTTAAACGTTCCTCAAGGCCATTGAAAATTGAAAATAATGCGATTTTCAACTAAAATTGGACTTTCCTGAATTAAATCTGAAAATTAGAATTGTAAATCTGAATTCATACCTGTAAACCGAAATTTGAAAGTAATTGATTGATATGTAGATGTTCCTCAATGACATATTTTAGCGGCGGCGTCCGTGACAATTATGTTTCACTAGCGCGGAGGACATCGTTCAGAGTGGATGTGTGTTTGTGTCTGGTTCTGTCTGGTGTCTAATATTTTAATCACATTCTTCTATTTATATTTAAGAACTGTTATTTATAGTGTACAATAAATATGTATACACGTTTTATTATATTTCAGAGCTAAATAATATGTAAGAAGAGAATTAAAAAAATATTTAATTATGGCATTTACCCCTAGAGAGGGTCATGAAATTGAAAGCCCTTTGTTTAGCGCACCCTGCCCCATTAGTAAACGATTGTTGCCAAATTATAAAGATGTTATAAAATATCTTTTGTTTGAGGGAGAAAAGCAAAGGAACCGCAATGGCAAAGACCCGTTGTAGTAGAATATCATAATGCACCCACGTTTTCCCTACCATCCTTCTGGGCGGGCCGATTAACAAACTTTCCCCTTCCGACCCGATATCTGATGGGCTCCTGCCTGAAGAAACCGCCAAGCATTTGAGCTAACCACCGAGTTCCTTCGTCGACTGGTTATCGATAGATGGGAGTGAATCTTGGCTTCCAGTGGTTCCCGAAAGTTTACAAAGGAAGAAATGGAGGAGTTTGATATCAAATCTACTTCCGGAGCCATGTGAACCTCTCCTGAGTTTCGAGTATAAATGATGAATTCTTTTAATTCTCAGTTGTATTGCTTTCACAGCGTCTGGCGGGGCAATAATTGCTATCTCTCTTGGTCTTATGGTAATTCGTCGAAGCATCAAGTCTTCAGAGAGAAGATCGGTCTTAGTTAGGGAGGGTCCTTAACCCGTTAGTCTACAAGTCAGTGTGGACCCAAGCTCGTACTCACGTGTCAGAGCCGAAGTTACAAACAGCCTCACTCTTCTGCCCTAAGCGAGAAATCCAGCTTTTTTCCGTGACCCTAAGCGTCGATAAGTCACCTTGCCTCCCTCCACACTGAGGCACCCAAGATTCTTCGGAGTTTACGAGCGTGGAGCCCTCTTTAACAAGAAGCTCCTGCCACTACGTTCTTTCAGCAGAATCATGACGGAATTGTGGAAACATGGCGTTCCCTGGAGAACCTAGTTCGTCGTCTCCACCCATTATTTCACCACTTTCATTCACCAGCACCACCCGAACATCACGTTTCAAGGTAACCATTCCCTTTCACTTTCCCCAACTTCACCGCGAAGCTTACCAACATTAAAGTGTATAGGGATTTACATAGTGAATAGTTATTTACAAGCCAAGTGAGATATCCGAGATTTACTTATTAATTTATCTTTCAAAGCACATTATTTATATATATATATATATATATATATATATATATATATATATATATATATATATATAAATATATATATATATATATATATATATATATATATATATATATATATATATATATATATATATATATATATATATATATATATATATATATATATATATAAGATATTCAGGGAAATGTCAAACCACCCCTCAACACCTGACAATTAAATAAATTATGATATTAGTAGCGGAAAAGTTAATTTCTATTTTAAAAACGGCATCAATCCCTTGTGTTTTAATAGAGGCAGTTAGAAAAATAATATTAAATTATTACTCAAATTATCAGGCTTTAATGAGAAATATTAGCTGCAAAAAATTGACATCATTCAAACAGAAATGTGCAGCTTTTACAAAGAATACAGAACTTGTTTTATATTTCGTGTTGTAAATGCAATAGCTTTGGTAACTGTTCTTGTATTAAAGAAAAAAAGGTGCTGCTATTGGAGCAAACGTTTCTGGAAGACTATCAAACAACTAGAAAATAGCAATAAGCAATATCGATCAAATTCAATCAAAGAAGAATATTCAGATTGCAGTTAGGAAGAATCCTGAGTATTGTCTCTTTAATCAACCATCTACTTCAACAGATAATATCAAAGTGATTCTTTCTTCATTCAGCACAGAAACAAAATCTGCTAACGAAGGTAGCCACTATGAGCTTCCTTCATCTGTGAAACGTGCAAACAAATAAACAAAATATTTGCTGCAAGACTCCATATGAATGAATAAATTTGTCAGAATTCGCGTTGGTCTGTGACTGCACTGGTGTTTCTGATGGAGCTGCAGCTTTAATAACAAGTTCAATCCTTTAGAATTATCATTAATTAAAGGGAAAAAAACTTCTTTAGTAGTTGACAGGTCAAAAGATATAAGAGAGCATGCAAAATAACGTACTACACTACAGCTAGAAATAAGATCGGATAAGCCATTGTATGCTATTTATTTTGATAGTTAAAAAGTTGGCACATTTGTTATTAAGACTATGAAGGGAAGTTATCACAAGAAGAAGAGAATGGTAGAGCACAACTCTATGATAGAAGATCTTGGTTCAGACTACCTTGGACACCTGACAATGAAGACAGGTTTTGCAAAAGCTATAAGTGACGCAATATTCTCGTATCTAGAAGCAAAGAACATCGCAACTGATCAACAAGTTGCTGTGAGATGCGATGAAACGGCAGTAATTACAGGAACAAAATGATGTGTGATCAGAATGTTATAAGAAAAACTTAATAGACCACTGTATTTGTTTATTTGTTAGCTCATTACAAATAAGCTCCCATTACACCATCTCATTAACAATTTGAATGGGAAAACAACGGAACCTCCTGGATTTGTCAGACCTATAAGGCAACAACTGGATAAATGTGAGACTCTAAGTGCTGTGGAACTCGAGCTAATCCCGACTAACCTGCAGTCTTCAAACAGAGGAAATCTGAGCACCGATTAAAAGTATCTGCTCGATATCCTCCCTTTAATCTCGCAAGGTGAATGTTCTGCTAAACTGGCTCGTAAGAGTCCTGGAAAAGTGTAGCATTCACGATGGATTACAACAGCAAATCGGATATATCAATTATATGTTTCGACCTACGATCTTTTTGACACGCTGAAATCCATTGTCTTGTTCATCATGAAGGTGTATGCACCATGCTAGTGTAAAATAAAAGCTAACTCTTCTTCGCAAGATGGATCATTTAACCTCCTCAAGACAGTGCACTCACTGCAAGGAATGAACAAACAGATAAAAGATATAGTTGCCCCAGTGATTCAAAGGAATGCTTATTTTGCACATACGGAAAATATTCTTCTCTGTATGCTGCAAAATGAAAGAAATCATAAAAGAATTTTAAAAGCACGAAAGGATTATAAAGGGAAATCAATACACTTTTTCAAGATCCCAGACATAAACTTTGAAGCTGACGACATCCCCCTAATTAATTGGCAGCAGACCGTTGTGACCGAACCTCTGCTGGCGAGAACTCTCTCGACTGATCGACTTGAAGCAATTATCCGTAAACAACCTAAATTGGATATTCTGAGGTTTCCTTGACACACACAAGCGGTTAAGAGTTACATCAAACTGGTCACAGAAGCGTCACTAGCAGTTTGTGGAGAAGACAAAGGGAACGGCTATATAAGGAGTAGAAATGAGTCCGGGAGTAAAATACCCTCATTTAATAACAATAAAGAATTGTTAATGAAAAGTAATAATACTACAAGAATCTAACTGCATTGAATAAACGGATATTGAATAAGAGTGAAAATTTAAATATTCGACTAACTCCTAAATTTCTTCTATTTCAGAGAGATGATGATAAAAATCTACAGGTTGCTTTGAAACAAATGAAAGAGAAGGAAGAAAACTTACCGAGTTAGTTAATGGATTCTTTTTATTCAATAAAAGGGAAGTAGATGTATTTATTGTGAAGATAAGATTTATGGAAGTATATTTTTAAAGGTTTTATGGAAATAGTATACCGCATATAGGGCAGAAATATTGATGTAACAACTCGAAGTTTGAAAATCAATAGATAGAATTTTCTGAAGTTTTTTTTTAAAGTTTTAATTGGGTTGAGGAACCTGAAAATATATATTTAGAAGTCTGAAATTTCAATACGATTGTTTTTGAGGTTTGGTCCCCCTTTTTCGATACACCCTAGTAATCATGCTCATCTACGCTTAATCATATTATTTCTGTACGTGTTTTTAGGATTTTACATGTTTATATATATTCATTATTGGTACGGTTATTCATGCTTAAGTAGGTTTATTCATGCTTGGGTACGTAAATTCAAGTTTTTTTACATTAAGTCATAGTTAAGTACGCCTACATATGACATTATACCGGTAGTCATTTTTTTCTACATGTATTCAGGATTTTTATGTGCATTCATTCTTGCGTATGTGTATTCGATTTGTGTAAGTAAATTAACTCTTGTGTGGGCACAATTATGCTCTTGTAAGTCTAATCATATTTATGTACTTGTATTTATGATTTTGCATCTGTATTTATGCTTGTGTAAATGTATTCATTCTTGTGTACGTGTATTTATGAGTGCTGTTTTTAATTCCTCTACTTTTTTCTAAGAGGGAGAGAGAAAGCTGTGTGTGTGTGTGTGTTTGTTTACTTGGAGCAAATAACTTTTAGGATATTTCGATTACCTTTTGATTAATCTATTGGATTTTATTATAATGTTGGTTATGAATGGTGCTATGTTTCGGTGTGTAATTGATCCTACGCGACCCCTCTTTGTATCATTTATACCAGTGGTTTTCAACCTTTTTATGATAGTGGCACCCTAATTGCTCTCTAGAACCAGCCGCAGAACCCCAATCTAATATAAATTACGTAAGAATGTTTAATTACGTGGAAAGCATTTCATAATTAACCATGATTAATATTTAACCTAATTTAATCGAAATAAAACATATTAATTTGAAAATAAATAAGTCTCAACTTCAAAAGTTTAAATTTGAATCTTGATTAATATCATATAATTCTGTAATATTGGAACGTACAATTGACTAGGCGCCTCCCTTTCCTCCATTCGCTGCCTTCAACTTTTCTCTATTCGTCGTTTTTATGTTAACAAGACAACTCTCATTCAGTGTCTGAAATTTCTCTCATTTCGTTCTTCTTATTAGGGCAATGAAGAGAAGCTAGTTTCCAAATACTTTCTTTAAGTGTTGTTTGATTTTTTATGAGTGTTTGAAATGCATACATATTTTTCGAATTTATTTATATTAAAAGTTATCTTGTGGTTGTTCCCCTGGCAACCTTAATGGGCTCTTGCGGCATCAAAAGATGCAGCGGGTTCTTTTGGTTGAAATCAACTGATTTATACATTTATAAAAGAGTTTGTGATCATTTATGTTTACTTAATTCTCCTTTCATTTTTACCTCGCTGAGGACAATGTTCTCCATCTTGTATTCTTAAGTTCTTGAAAGTGTCCAAATATTATAAGAATTCAAGGTCATCCATCTTTGCAATATTGAAAGTAGCCAAGTTAGTCCATCACTGCAATATGAACCTTCAAGGCAAAATTAATGGTAATATTTCTGTTAAATGGAGAAGAAGAATGAATTGAATCTTGCTTTAAAAGTATTCTATTATATAAAGCAACAATATAAACGCGAATCTTACTTAAACAACCTCCTAAACACTCCATAATGGAATAAAGAATAAAAAAAAATCATAATTGCAGGGTTTAAATCCGCTATATACGTCGTGTAAATTAGTCGAGAGTAAATTAGTGAAATAAATACCTCTTTCCCATTTGATGAATCAAAAAACTGTTCAATTTAAGTTCGAGCACCGGATCCCTTCATGTGCAATTAATTCATTTAAATCAACAGCTTGAAAATCTTCAGAATCGCAACGAAGGGAGAAAAAGTTCTAAATGGAGTGAAGGCAAGTTGATCTTGTTAATAAATGAGGGGGATGTTTAATTTGCATCTGGAGTGCAAACTTTAACTTTTCATTTAGGAAAAGCTTAAAAAAAGAAGAGGAAGAGGCTAATTGAGAAAAGGAAATGGATCTTTTTGAAATCTAACCGACATAGATGGAACTAAAATAACCTGAAGGAAGTTTCTAATTTAGAATCAGTTGATTTATTAGATTTGTTTAGTCAATGAAAATCTACTCCTACGTTTCTGGGTGAATGAACATTTATGAGAATGCCATAAACCTTTCAAGAAACAAATTTATGGGTGGAAATGGGTTTGAGGCTATACATGGAATTAAAAATGACTTCATACTTTTCAAAATTTAAAAGGAATATCCTGGTTTATCAAACGGAAGTATATTTGCCAGAATCTGAGTTCAGAAGAGTCGCAGTTGGTTGCTAAAATGGTTATTAAATTGTTAGTTTGATATGTTTTTAATGGTATTGATAGCAATTAACAGGATTTAGTAGGCTTAACACTTCTTGATTTTTTTGTAACATAAAATTCAAGAAAATTTACTATGTAAATAATAATAATGTATTAAGCAACAAGCATAATACACAGGTAAGCGTGTAAATATCGTCCGAAAATGCTTAATTCTAAGAACACAATTTCGGATGGGATTAAGATTATTAACAGCGTTCCATTATTTCTATAAAATCTCTTAAAAAATCTCAGCTTCCGAAAAACCCTTTATCTAAACAAGAACAATATAAAATAACCAAAATAATAATAACTAAAACAATTTCTCTATAAATTATAAAATATGGAATCAGTTGACAAAAAATCAATGTCTGTTTTTTTTTTAGAAAATTCATCGTTTTTTAAATTGCCTCAAATTTGCTGTGGCGAACCCAGGAAAATTTTGGGAGGTATAAATGACTTCCTCCTTTTGTGTAGTCTGAGAAAAGGGCTTTGAGGATTAATAATGGTTATCTTACAGCATTGGTAATAAATAACCGTATTTCACACAAGAGTAAGCACTAACTCTCTCAGATCCCAATTTTTTTTTACACATCAAAAAGTTAGGAATTATTTTTTATTGTAATTTTTGGACGCCAGCTAAGGTATAATACTTAATCTGATAATTACTTTTAAGATTTACCTGTATATTATATTATTACATAACTTTATAAATAGCAGAATACAAGTATGGCTTAAAACTGAGATATAAACATAAACGAGTATGAAATATGTAGGAAGGGAAGACTTCATTCCCCTAAGGCCTGCTAAGGATTCGTGCCTAGTCTTGTTTTTTTCTAAGTTATAAATACATACACCATTTTATGTACAAGAATTGTTTTGGTGCCACAGAACTGTCCGAACAACATTGTTTACAACATGAGAATATTGCTTTATATGTAATGGATCAAGATACTTGTGAACAATTTCTAAACAGTGTTGTAACAGTAGATGGAAATTGTTTTACTTCGAAAAACTGAATTCCGTTTTGTTTTGATGTTATTTGAAAGGCATTATTCCACATGAGCTCCTTAATAATAAACACACGGTGACTCCAGACCTATTTTTTAACAAGTGCAACACTTAAATGAAACTCTGCAACTAAAGCGTCATTGACTGAACGAAGAAAATGGTGTTTGAGCCAAGAGAAACTAAACCTTGAGGGTAAGAAATTTTCCTCACTTTCCATATTCACTTCATCTTGCGTAATCTGATTATGATTTAGGTAATTACCACATCACCTAAGTGGTAAAGTCCACTAAAAAATAGATGATGGTGGAAGAGGATAGCAAATCTTACACCCATCAAAACAAAATAAAATCTTCAAGAAATGAGGTTTTCTCTGCTTGATTAAACGATCGGAGCTTTGCCAATAACGAAGGAAACTACTTTTTGGAATGTTTATATTTTGTTTGTATATTAAAAAGGATTTTATTTTCTATTTACAAAATTATAATCATTTAATAATTTCTTTCGAACTTAATATATAGAATCCAAAACCTATCCAAGTAAAATAGAAGAATAATGCCTTTAACATTACTCCCAAGATGGGGGTTGCTTATTGATTGCGGCACAACCATGGCAAACTGTCTTTAGCAGTAATACACTGTTTCCTCAAGCAGTAACTCACACGAATACAGAGTTTTCTTATGCTTCTCTCTCCTCACATCATCTCTACAGTAGAACCCTCTTTCTGGAGGGGCAGAATTTGTGGTTCTCTTCTCGTGTTTGGTCTTCAGTGTTTATTAGTTGTCCATGAACTAGTTTAGTGATGGTTTTGCCCGCTAATGAACAAGTTTGAGTTTTTGCTTCGTTTGAAATTAGTGCGCATATATATAATCATAAAAGACATTCTTTTTAGACGGGTATTTGATTCAGTAACATTTTAAAATATCAGAACCTCTGAAGAAGATAGCATGACCGCGATGGCTTCCAAAGAGGAAAAAGTAAATTCTTTGGGTATGAACTAGGACTACCTCCACCAGTGATATTCCAATATTCAAATGGGAGGTTTCACGAAGCAATAGGAAGAAATTATTTGAGAGAGTCGGTGAATCATTTATTGGAACGAGGGCAGGGATGGCAAATTTAGTAGGTACTCTCTATCTAACTTGTGGCCTAAATAATATCATTATTTTTGGTAATTCGATTGTAAAAACGTCTACACATTTCAACTTTCCTTAACTTCACATTAACACTTCACACTGGGTTTGAGGTATTTATAAAAACACACGTGGTTACTCTTGTGAGGTAACTTATATAATTACTAAAGAATATGTTATATTTAGGAAGTATATATAATGCCTGATAAAACAACGGTAGAAAAAAAATGACTTGGAGCACTAAAAATATGGAGGGGGTCATTTTTCCTTAACCTCTTCCATAAGTTTTTTATAACAAAAAACAAACAGGTTTTCATCGCGAATTTAGCCAACCACTCAACCAGACACACTTATCTAAGCCATTTCTAAAAATGGTGGTAATGCAACAATGGCTTCTCACAGCCAATTCTATATGTGCACTACTTTCGAGGCGATATATCATTTACTTACCCAATTCTAAGACAAGATACGACACCTCCCTGTCACATTGCCTGCGAAACAACCAAATTCTTCTATGCTTAGTTTAGTGCAGTTATACAGTTCGACTAATCGAAGGATTAGTAAATGAGAGGGTATATCATTAAAATTGCTATCTCTTCTCAATCTTACAAAAGCTAAAAAAAATGCACCTCAATGGGAAGCAACTACTTCCAGCAAAATCCACCGTTCCGATAAGAATTATCGATTTTTATAGAAAAACAGGATAGTATTTTTTTGTAATTAATCTCAACCAATAATTTTCTAAAGTAAGTATATCTGAAAGAATGAATGTGCTTTATACTCGTCTAAAAAGTTATTCAAACTGTTAGTTTGCTAAATTTGGGCTCCGTATGTCTAAATGAGCTTTAATTGCTGTACCCAATAATGAAAAACCTTGACTAAATCCTGAAAATCTCATCACGAATTTGAAATAGACGTTAACTTCCGCAAATCCCTCATTATGTATCGAGATGGGGCATATTTTCATGAACCTCAGCTTTATATTTTTTTCTATCACTACATTATAGTTTTATAATTAGGGCAACTCCACATAAAGTGTCATAAAATAGATTTTAAGAGCGTTTCATTTTATGAGGATCGACTATTCCAGAAAGAAAATTTCGAAACTTTGTTTTATTAAGAAAGGAAACTTTTTATCTCTCGGATTTAGCATGGAGCCTGGCTCGTGGCTTAAAAGTAACGCCTACGCTTAGCGTTATTCATAGGCGTCCTTGGTTTGAATCGTGTTAAAGATTAGAAGCATTTATAAAATAGAACTAACCTTTACATTTGAGCTCCTACTCTCGGTTAGGCCAGAGCTGAATTCGGATATGAATTGGAGCAAATGATATGGATTACATACAATTTAAAGGCCAATTAAGGATATATCGATTATCGGCTCTTTCAACAGTTGTAGTAGCTACCTCTAAAAAAAGAAAGAGCCAAATGCATTGTAAGGAGAACGAACCCGACTACTCTTGGAATCCAGGGTAAAATAATAAGGGTCTTCCAAATTACAAGGGCAAACAAGTTAAATAATTTAATTACTAGGTAACAGAAATCTCATTAGAATACTACTGAAAGATTAAAAATAACGACGTTACAAAGTGTAATATTTGCAAATAACCAAAATAAAAGTCATCTTACACAAATGTAAGTGAATCATATTCATATTAATCTACAGAAAATAGCGACAAACCGATTGAAAACAACAAATAATAAAAGAGTTAAAACAACACATAATAATATGGAAACAGTAAACGGAAACCCTAAAGGAAATTCATGGAAACAAAATCATTGAAAGAGTTGAAAATTTTTGATGAGAACTATATAATATCAATGGCCGGCATACATAAGATGATAAGTCAATTCGTCAAGATGAAGAGGATTTCACCATAAAACATGTGGCGCAGCCAGCGACCCAAGCCAGCGGACCCCTCCATCTCAACAGAAGGTAAAGGGTCGGCCTCCCTTATTTACAGTTTTTTCAAGAAGACCCCTTGTAACCCAATGATGGTGACACCTGACAAATTTACACTGTGCAAAGCCTACTTAATCTGTCATTGACACAACTCTCAATGCTGCACGCCAAGTACCAGCATTCACATGAATTTCAAGAAGCTCTCCATCCACGAGAGCTGCAGGTCACATTCACTTGCAGGAACCAAGAAAACTTCCAACTGATCTGCTAATAAATAAGATTCATTGTGAGCGAGTTTGTATAACCGATCCAGATGGTTGGAATTTGTCCAACAATTATGAGCATCAAATGTACTAGAGCGCCTGGAGGGTAATGTGGTAACGACTATATAATGAGTAAGTTCGTCTTGTTGACCTAATTACTATCTGTCTATAAAGTGTTTAAGTAAATTAATATGATAATGGCATGGTCCAACCTTATCTGGAGTTCCGTTTTTTACAATAAGCGACAGGAAAAACCTAAAACACTAAACACCAATTAATCCTTTATCGGCAACATGTAAATTAGCTAAAAAAATCATAACCAACTAATCAAAACAATCACTCGATTGTAACAAGCCAAGAAAAGACGCATGTTTTAGGAGTAGCTAGAGTACTTATAATCCAGTGCAGGTTATTCAGCAATTATTGCCAGAAACAAATTTATGCGAAATACCTCATTAGATTGCATTGGTAGAGTAGGAAAAATTGATTTACTCAATAAAAATAATTACACGAGCACTAAAGAAAAAATAAATTACTTACACCTATAATGACGTTGTCTCTAAAATTCTCACTCATGCAATCTGGTCCGGTAGCTTAGACTCAGTCAAATATAATATACATAAGAAGAAAAAAGAATCAGGCAGGGACAAACAATCTCTTAAAACCTGTATCAGTGCTTGAGAAGATTTTAGAGACTTTGGAGCGAGAAATAAAGGGTATAGGAATTAATTGAAGTTTCTTAAGTAATCATTGTATGCGATTACACGGTATTATTTGGACAAATAATAAAATATGGTGCGATAAAAGTAAAGCAGCAATAAATGACATCACCCACTGCTTTGTTTTAATCCGCTAGAAACAGATTACTGAAACTTGATCTTACCTGGTGGTAACTAAGGTGTCCTCAGCTTGCCTTCAAAGGCGAGCGGTGTCATTTATTTACAATAACCGATTGCGATTACTTTTTTCAAATTTAAAAGAATTGCTGTTATTGACAAAAGAATTATCACAAAATATTATCAAAGTTAGACTAAAAATAAACACAAAGACAAAGATTATGATCGACAGTTTGGTAGAAGAGAGGAATGAACCATCATATATATGTTTATGAGCAGGTGTAAGACACTTATGCTGCTGGAACACCTTCCGATGAAGTATTTGTATCCCATTTTGGGTCCGCGATATCCACATACCCAACTAGGATTATGAGTGCCACATATGTCGATGCACATTTTAAAATACACCAGATGCGGAAGCCCGAATAGTCCTATGATCTGTGGTTAGTGTCAAAACACATACTACTCAACCCTCTCAACATCTCACAGCGAAACATGTCCCTAGTGGATTCGAGGAGGTTAGTGTTTGTCATTCTAAGCCTTTTTTCCATTTGATTTTTCTATCGGAGGCTATCACCTATGATGAAATGGTGCTACTTACTAAGCCAGCTTGGGATTCTATGTTAAAGCTTGGAAAAGGAGATTAATCCAGCTTGTGATTCCATGCGTAAGCGTGGAAGAGGAAATTAAGCCACCTCGTTATTCCATGCGTAAGTCTGGAGGAGGAGATTAAGCCTGCTTGTGATTCCATGGGGAAGCATGGAAGAAGAGATTAAGCCAGTTTGTGATTCCATGTGGAATCATGGAAGAAGAGATTAAGCCAGATTGGGATTCTATGTGGAAGCAAGGAAGAGGAGATTATGGCAGCTTGTGATTCCATGTTTAGGCATGGAAGAAGAGATTAAGACACCTTGTGATTTCATGTAGAAGCATGAAAGAGGAGATTAAGCCAGCGTATGATTCCATGTAGAAGCAGAGAATAGGAGATTAAGACAGCTTGGGATTCCATGGGTAAGTGTGGAAGAGGAGATTAAGCCAGTTTGTGATTCCATGCGTAAGTCTGGAAGAGTAGATTAAGCAAACTTGTGATTCCATGTAGAAGCATGAAAAAGGAGATCAAGACAGCTCATGATTCTATGTAGAAACAGGGAAAAGGATATTAAGCTAGCTTGTGATTCCATGTGCAAGCATGGAAAAGGAAATTAGGCCAGCTTATGATTCCATATGGAAGCAGGGCAGAGGAGATTAAGCCAGTTTGTGATTTCATGTGGGAGCATGGAAGAAGAGATTAAGCCGGCTCGTGATTCCATGTGGCAGCATGGAAGAGGAGATTAAGCCAGTTTGTGATTCTATGTGGAAGCAGGGAAGAGAAGATCAAGCCAGTTTGTGATTCCATGTGGAATCATGGAAAAGGAGATTAAGCCAGATTGGGATTCTATGTGGAAGCAAGGAAGAGGAGATTAAGGCAGCTTGTAATTCCATGTTTAAGCATGGAAGAAGAGATTAAGCCAGCTTGTGATTTCATGTAAAAGCATGAAAGAGGAGATTAAACTAGCTTATGATTTCCATGTGGAAGCAGGAAAGAAGAGATTAAGCCAGTTTGTGATTCCATGAGCAAGTAGTGTAGAGGAAGATAAACCAGCTTGTCATTCCACGTTGAAGCAGGGAAGAGGAGATTAAATCACTTGTGGTTCCATGTGGAAGCATGGAAGAGGAGATTAAGCCAGCTTATGATTCCTTGTAGAAGCAGACAATAGGAAATTAAGCAAGCTTAAGATTCCATGGGTAAGCGTGGAAGAGGAGTTTAAGACAGCTTGTGATTCCATGGGTAAGTCTGGAAGAGTAGATTAAGCAAACTTGTGATTCCATGTGAAAGCATGAAAGAGGAGATTAAGCCAGCTTATGATTCCATGTAGAAGCAGGAAAGAGGAGATTAAGCCAGCTTCTGATTCCATGTGCAAGCATTCAAGAAGAAATTAGGCCAGCTTATGATTTCATATAGAAGCAGGGCAGAAGAAATTAAGCCACTTTGTGATTTCATGTGGAAGCATGGACGAAGAGATTAAGCCGGCTTGTGATTTGTGATTCCATGTAGCAGTATGGAAGAGGAGATTAAGCCAGTTTGTGATTCCATGTGGAAGCAGGGATTAGGAGATTAAGCCAGCTTATGATTCCATATGGAAGCAGGGAAGAGGAGATTAAGCCAGCTTGTGATTCCATTTGGGAGAAGAAAAGAGGAGATTAAGCCAGCTTGTGATTTCATGTAGAAGCAGGGCAGAGGAGAATAAGCTAGCTTGTGATTCCATTTAGAAGCAGGGAAGAGGAGATTAAGCCAGTTTGTGATGTCATGTGAAAGCAGGGAATAGGAGATTAAGCCAGCTTATGATTCCATATGGAACCAGGAAAGAGGAGATTAAGGGGAGCGTTGTGTCATTTTTTCCAAAAATTTTCAACTTTTTTTTTTTTTTTTTTTTTATTGAGTTATCCATTCTTCATAGAAAATTGATGAAAAAATTCAAAGAAAACTGAACAGAAGCCATTATAATTTAGTGTTGAATACGTTATGGTCGAGTGAGCTTGTGCCATTTCAGAGCTTCTGACTACGCGATTCGCCTAATATATCATTGCTGTATATTTCAGTGTTCGTTAGACAATCAGTGCTATTACAGTGCATTTTGTTGATAATTATAATGGGTCGTTTGTCAAGAAGAAAGAAACAATTACGTCAAATTTCGAAAGTTGGTGGAGAAACAACAAAAGCGACCAAAAATCTAAAACGTGAATCCGAAGCTGCATCCAACTCCACAGCCGCTAACGAAAATGTTTGTGAACCCTCTGTTGCTACTTTGTCAACCTTTCAAAAGAGAATGAATTTGATAAATGAAAATAGGGCATTATTTCCAGACAGTAAAATCTCCGAGAATGATGATTATAAAAATGTTATTCTTGATAAAAAAACTTTACGTTCATTGGTTGCGTCATCTTATTTTGTGGATTGTTGTGAAGCAGGTGAGGTATCATTTGTAGATATGGACTCTGATGTCATTGTGAATGTCAAGTGCGCCTTATGTGACACTGAACTTTTTTCGACTAAAGACACATCTAAAGAATGTAAAAAGAACAAAATGAAGAACACATCAGCTCTTGTATATAATGCTCTGGCATCTGGACAAGGGTATATTGGCTTTATATTGACAGTTTCGCAGTTGAACTTGCCATATATCAGCACAAACAGGTATGAGACTTATAAGCATTGCATAGGAAAAGAAATTATTGATAGAAATGCTGCAAATCAGGAAGGTATTAGAGTTTGCATTTTCCAAAAATATGAAGAGTTAGGCATTTTTTCGGATGACCAGGGAGTCCTTGATGTTGATGTGTCTTTCGATGGGACTTGGATGAAAAGAGGTCATACATCACATATAGGAGCTGCTGCTGTCATCAAAGCACACACTGGCTTTGTCATAGACCATGAAGTACTCTCAAATTTTTGCTACGTGTGTACAAGGTCTAAGGCTATGAGCAATGAACAAAAATTGAAGCACTCAAGGGTCTGTCACAAAAACTTTGATGGTAAAGCAGGTGCGATGGAGAAGGAACAGGCTGTAAGACTATGGCAACGATCACAAGCACTAAAATTTAGGTATGTTACATTTGTTAGTGATGGAGACAGCAGTGCATTCAATGCAGTTACTGCACTCAATGACGGACAAGACCCTTATTCGAATGTTACAGTTTGCAAGGAAGACTGCATAAACCATGTGGCAAAAAGACTTGGCACAAGACTTAGACTAATAAAGAAAAGCAAAGCCGAAGATATAACAACTAAGACCGGTTATCAACGGAAAAAGACTGTCTTGGGAGGTAAAAATAAGTTGACAGACACAGTCATAGATAAGTTGACATTCTATTTCGGCAAAGCAATCAGAGACTTTGTTGGTACCACCACTGAACAAATGAGAAATAGAGCATTGGAAGGCTATTACCATGCTACGAGTACGGATGAAAATGCAAGGCATCATCAGTGCCCGGAAGGTGCTGACTCATAATGCTTCTATAATGCAGCTTTAGCTAAAAATGAAACTCCTCCTTCTCACAAAAATATGAAAATTTCTTTCCAATTGTCACCTGAGTTCAGGAAACTTGTGCTCAACGTGTACATGAATTTGACCAGAGATGATTTGCTGAGTCGGTGCCTCAAGGGGAAAACTCAGAATCCAAATGAGTCTTTCCATGCAAGAATTTGGAACAAACTCAGCAAGACTAAGTTTGTGTCATTACCTACAGCGAAATACTCCATAGGTCTGGCTCTGCTAAGACATAATAATGGGTATGTTCTGTCACAGTTACCAATCAGCACTCCTATGAATCTGAGAAAAAAGAGACAGCTGGAACATTCTGACAAGAAAAGAACTCGGCACTCACTCACACCAGCAAGCAAATAAAAAAAGAAACACTGCGATGACACCGACACCACCGATTATGCTGCGGGGGCTTTTTGAGCGCTGCTCTTATGACTTAGGTTTCGAACCCAAACCAAAGGCTAAGGGTTATATAATGAAGTGAAGGGAAGAGGGTTCTCCACTGTTCAAAAATCCCCCTTCACTGAGAAGTTATATGACCGATGATGCCACAGTATGGATGCATAATATGCAGTCAAAACCCATTTTGCAAGTACGAACCCTCTTTTGCATTTTTCTGCTATTTCTATTTTTGCAAAATGCGCTCACTACCAAACGTAATTTCTTCTAAAGTTTTTATGCGATTTTCGCCATACAAGTGTCAGAATAAATAGGAATGTATGAACAATCCTCCTACGGCCTCAAAATTGCAGTATTTTTTCCAAAAATTTTGTATCTGAGATTTTTTGAAAAAAAATCAGGTAAAAAAAAATAAAAGTTGAAAATTTGATTTAATTTCGAAACTAGAACGAAAATCAGAAAAATAAGGCCATACATTTGTTTCTACACGCCTTTGTCATGTTTCTAAAAAAAAATATATGTATACATAAAAAACTTTTGAAGGAATTAAAAATCTAACCTAACCCCCCAAAATGCAAAATTGTTATGTAACTTCTCAAATAACATTTTAAAAAAAATTGTAAGAACAAAAAGGTTTTAAAATAACGTTATACATATAATAGCAAAGTTTCAGATCAACCGAGCAATTAGTTAACAAGCCGACCCAGCAACTCAACGCTTCCCTTAAGCTAGCCTGTGATTCCATGTGGAAGCAAGTAAGAGGATATTAACCTAGATTGTGATTCCATGCGAAAGCTTGGTAGAGGAGATTAAGCCAGCGGTGATTACATGTGGAAGCATGGAAGAGGAGATTAAGCCATCATGTGATTCCATGTGGAAGCAAGAAAAAGGAGATTATAATAAGAAAACCGGGAATATGTTAGAGATTTTTCGTTTTTGGCATTAGACTGCTTGCCTTTCTTGTGTCCTAAAACTATTGCATTTTAAAATAGATTTTACTTTGTTTCCGAACCTATTTTTCATCTTTAATTATTTTTTAACTTCGTAATTTAGTTTATTTCTATTTTGGGCTAATTTTGGTCAGTCTAGTTTATCTTTACCCCTTTGAATACCTTTGAATATTTTTCTTCCTCTCCATTTGTGATTTATTAGCTTTTTACATTTTACATTTTTATCAATTTTATATTCATATATTTTAATACCTTTTACCTCTTGACCCGATTGTTTCAGTGGTATGTACTTACATTATTTGAGATTCCCTGTTGTATTCTTATTATACACCTATTTGCTGAAGATGGTTTCTTTTGAGCACCGAAACATCCGAAAAATATTATGTTTAAAAAATTTGGTTGGGTCTTCATATTTCCTACTACGGATCAGGTTCCCAAAGAACAACTCTATCAACACAAAATATATATTTTTATTTATATATATATATATATATATATATATATATATATATATATATATATATACAGAGGTATCTACTAAATACATTTAAAGTATTTAAATACTAAATATTAAATAGATGATAAAAATGTATCTAGATACATTTTTAAATACATTTAATTACATGATATATAGTGACAATTAATAATGACTATTGGTATCACAAACCAAAGATATCATTAAACTGAAATTGTATATTATATATAATTACTAATGTAGGATTTAATGACAATTGGCTTTTAGTACTACAAAAAAATAGAATTTTCATAAAATCAAATTTAATTCAGTTAACTATTAATATTAGCATTACAGTTGAATAATATCAGTTGCTGAAATGTTTCGTCAGATAAAGAACTCCGTTTTAGAGATAAGGTCAATCTTCCTAAAGAGAAGAGCAGTTCAACAAGAGCTGACGACGAAAGGGTGGTGCTGTATTTAATAAATAACTTTTTTATGTTTGGATATTTATCTAAACTTTGAAGTGTTTTATTTTAATCCTGAAGGTAACTGAACAATTCTAAATCTGCAGTTGATCGTGTTTGAGTGGGTTTTGTAAATCCAAAATAATCGTTACTGTCCGATACACCACTGGATGATTCAGATTTGAGTCCCTCTTCTAATTTCTCAATCACTTGAATCATAATATTTTTGACAGAGTCTTAGTGGCTTGACTGTTCTATGAAATACTGATATTTAAGCAGCGGAGTTTGAAGAATGGATGGCTTGTTGATGGAATAATGGCATCTGTAACACTGGTTTCATTTGCAATAAGATTGGTAGCTCTTTTCAAAGCCCTTATTGAGGCACTTAGAAAAGGTTGCCAAAGTTTCGGAGAACGTGACTGAAGTCTCTTCAGATTTTTCTCCAGAATGAGCAAGGTATGGAGCAATTCTCCATTAAAAAACAGTTTAGTTCTCCCTGTAGGCGATTAATTTTCACAGCAATATGAGCCACAACTGAGACATACTCTCGAAGAAATTGAATTTCGTGACTTCTGAACACTGGAATTTCAAGGGAGGGCATGAGTTGATGCAATTTGTCCTTGTGTTTTAAAAGTAAAGAAAATGCATAAAACAGAGAGTTCCACCTTGTAATGCAAGGCACATCTAATGAACAGTTGGAAACAGTTTTGATAATCTCTGCTGATTTTGGACCACCGCTTTTGCTCCATAATGCTGAGCTTTTCCCTATCACAGCATAGTTAATATTTGCCAAAGAAGATATTTTCAGTGCCTGTTTTTTTCTCAGTTGTGGCGACGAGAGTGAGTTTGTGTGAAGCTTATCGCACATGCCTAGGTAGGTTGAAGCTACATGGATGGACGAAAAGTCTTCTTCCTGATAATAGCCACTTTTAATTAAGAAACTATCCTCTAGCTCGTGCTCACCCTGATCTTTTTCACCTACCTGAATTCTATCTTCTGAATCTGTGGACATATTTGCAGCAGTGACTGCAGATTTCTTAAACGCTTCAACTAAATAAGAGCTGTTATCAGTGACGATGGTTGTGTTTTTTTGCAGGAGGATATCGTATTCATTGATGATATTCTCCATATCTTCAGCAATCTTCATGTACCTATTTCCTCCTTTTAAGAAAGAGCATGCCAATACACCACTACGACGGACAAGAGCAGCTTCCTAAAGCTGAAAAAAATTATTTAAAAGTTCAATGTTTGTCTCATAAATGTTTCCATAGTTTTACATGTTAATACAATCGAGGGCAAATTCCACTAACAAATAGGTCTGCTTTCAGCTAATAGCTGATAACTCCTAACTGCCAAAACATTTTCAATTTCATATTCCATAAAGAGCGAAATCTTAGCATGCCCAATGAAATGTAAAGCCCAAAAAACTGAAGTGACGAGTTGACCAAATATCTGCAGTTAAACATAAGTAGCAGGTGTTGTCGAGTTTATTGTTCAGTAGAGCTCTATTTACAACACGAAGGCATGACTGGGTCCCTCCTTTGCCAATAGTTTTTTGTGTCACCACGAAACTCGGTGGCTGGACAAGTGTCCATTAGAATTCAGGCCTATTGTCTTCAAAAGATTTCTAGATGACTGTTTTATAATTTTTAAGCAGTGATGATGCACCCCTATTTCTAAATTATATTAACCAACAACCTACCAACATAGATTAGGTACACATTTCTTTAGTAGCTCTCCCATTCAGTTTAAATTATCCAGTATTAAAAGCCGAATTTTTAGAGCCTACCATATATGCTCTAACTGGATATCATTTCATGAAGAACTGACTTATTTAAAGGATTTCTTCAAATTTAATTATTACCCCGATTTCATCTTCGACCAGTTAGTATCCAAATTTCTCTCCAAAATATACTATCCTCGACCCTTACTTACTACCGTTTCTAAACAGAAGGTTTTCATTAAGCTACCCTATCTCGTGCATTTAAAATCCGAGTTTAACAAACTCCTTCTCTCTACCCTCAACAACCATTTCCCTCAATGCCGTTTCATTTGTATTAACTTCAACCCTGTTTCCGTTAAATCCTTTTTCCTCCATAAGGAGCCAATATATGTATAATTATATATATATATATATAAATATATACATACATATATATTTATAAATATACTGGTAATTGATTTGTTCCTTGGGAATCTGATATGTAGCAGGAATATGAAGACCCAGGCGATTATACTAATCATTTATGGCCGGAGGTTTCGGACCTTTACTAGGACCATCTTCATCGACTATATCTTCTAATGAGAAGGGGGACGAACATTAATTGATAACACTTAAAAGAATGCTTTAAAAAAAAAAATCGGAAGAAGGCAAGTTAAAATAATATAATTCACAATAATTAAAATTAAAGTAAAAACACTAATAATATATAGAATTATATATATTTATATATATATATATATATATATATATATATATATATATATATATATATATATATATATGTATATATATATATATATATATATATATATATATATATATATATATGTATATATATATATATATATATATATATATATATATATATATATATATGTATATATATATATATATATATATATATATATATATATATATATATATATATATATATATATATATATATATATATATATATATATATATATATATATATATATGAATTATCCTCCCAAAAACGACGAGGGTGGGAATAAAATCAACATTAAGCGTCCTCTTTATCTTTTTAGATTAGGTTCATTTGCGAGGAGGTTGGGGATTTTCTTTAAAAAAAACTTTTACTTTGCTCTTTGGAATGGTTATGAAACCAATATTTGTCTTCGCCCGGGAAGACTATACTGGTTTCGAAGATGTAATTGATTTTCCTCAATAGCATTACCGTTATCCATTATATTATTTTTGTAGTTCAGTTAGCATTGGCTTATAATATTATAATAATAATAATATTTATCCTCCATTTTAATAACCCGAACACACGATTTCATCACTTTCTCAATGCCTGCTCATCGTTGCACAATCCTGGTCAATTATATTCGTCAATCATTTACATATTTGTTAGTTAAATATCTTTTCCACTTTTGCTAATTCGATACATTAAAAGTCTGTTAAAATAACTTACTACCACTAACCTTCTATATCGTAGTTAAATTTAAATCATCTTTGGTAATATAAATTTCCTGAATCAAGCCATTTAAACATTTTACAGGAGGCTTATGACGTCATAACAGCAGCAGATAATCGATTAATGTATTGGAAAATACTATTTTGAAGAGCTAATATTTTGAAATCTATTTCTTTGTGCGCCGAGAAAATAGCAAAGACCATTCCGATTGGTCTGTAGAATAGATTGTATGCATTCATAAAAAGTTAGAGTATTTACTTTTTACAATTACGATATCCTCAAAAGTGATCTCATATTTACGGAAGTTTGAGTGATTTGGAACTCTTTTGTTTAACGTGGGGGAAGGAAAATCGGGGTATTAATGATAAACCTGAACTCACCGGAAAATCAAATCAAAAGATAGGAACCCACTCCAATTAAAATTGACTTTGAAATAAAGTCAAAAACGTTAAAATAGAGAGCACTTTCTGTATGTACTAGTGGATAAAGAGTTGAAGTCCCACACATTAATAACGGGTTGGAATCCCAACGAAACCAAAAACAAAAGAAATGCTTTGCTCGCTAGAGGCCGCCGCCAATGATGGTGTGAGACGAGTCTGGCATGTGCGCGGGCAGCTCCTCTCATTACATAACCACTCACAAGATCTTTGTATTTGCATCTCTCCTCTTCGCAAAGACATCACTCTTCCGTCATGGTACCTGTCGTAGAATGCCCCCCTTTTTGTTCTAAGAGTGCTAATATTGATATCATACAAAAGAGAGCCGTTGGAAACACGTATGAATATAGAGAAACGCACAATAATTCCCAAAATAAACTTATATTTCAACGTTAACAATTGAATACACAAAATTTAAACATTAACCACAGCAATACTCCGAATATTATCATACAAGAAGAATTAATTCAATTAGTTTGACCCTCTAAAATTAGTTAATTTCGCTACACACAGCAATATATAAGATTTAGGCTTACGGACTCTACTGAAGTTTGAATACCTTAAGAATGTTATTGTCTCACGACGCGTGCCGCCTAGGCCAAATTTAGGTGGGTGGGATCACGAGGTCCTTTTGGCGAGGGTAGCACCTGAGTGGTCCACACGGTATTCAGAGACGGTTCTTCAAGGACGAGAACAATTACGGTGCTTTATGCGGCATCAAGGTAGTCAAGATATCTCTGGCGAGAGTGAGTTGAACTTGGTTTTTAAAACAAGTTAACTTGGAGTGCGGTGTCACCACCGAGTAACGAGCTCGAGAGGGAGATTTTCTCCTTTGTTACTTAATTCCACATGGGCGACGACTGAACTCGGAAAGGGTCTTCAAGGGTGAGAATAACGGAGGGGGGTTTCTCTGGCGAGAATAAGTTGAACTTGAAGGTAAGTTTGGTAACCAGAAACTAGCTCGAGGATGAGCTTCTTCTTAGTTCTAGTCTTCTTCAAGGGCAAGTATAACGGAGGGGGGTTTCCCTGACGAGAATTAGTTGAACTTGGTTCCTCAACCAAGTAAACTTATGAGTTTGGTGAGGCCACTGAGTGACGGGCTCGAGGGGCAGCCTTTTCCTTCTTCTTTCCTTAATTTCTAAAGGACGAGGAATACCTCTGGTGTTTAAGATGCACCAGGATATGAGGAGTATCTCTGATAAGAGTAAGTTAAACTTAACAAAGTTAACTTAACGTTTGGTTTGATGACCAGGGACTAGCTTGAGGATGAGCTGCTTCTTAGCCCCTTAAGGTAGGTAGCCCTGCCTCTCTTGCAGGGTACTTCTTGGTCTGGCAGGCCAAGTAATCTACCTGTCCAGGCTCGGTCACCTGGAGACTGACGTATTCTACCAATCCAGTCTAGGCAACCCGGTCTTAATCCGGGGACTTCGTCACCTTGAGACTGACGTATTCTACCACGATATTCCTTAGTGTTCCTTATTTATACGTCGTTACCCCACTGGTGGAGTGATAAGAGTATGGGGGGGGGGCTTGAGGACGGGCCCAGGAGGGTTATTATGCCAAACGGTTTTTCTCACCAAGTCTTACATCAGCTCGTCGTTAGCCTTCGTGCTTGGGAGAAACACGTCTCCAATTTCTTACTTGACGTGAAATTGAATCTTACTCTCCTGGGGAAGATCTTGCATTTAAACCTTTACGTCTTTCATAGCCCCGAGTGGTGCGGCGCTGCGGTTACGTGCTTGACCCGACGGTGCCTGGGACCGGATGTCTTTGCAGTAATCGCCTCGTGACTCCATGGCGAGAGAACGGGGGAGTGTCGGTTCTTCTACAGGACCATACTCATCTAGCGCTCAATGGGTGGCTTCTACTTAGAGGCACTAGAGGTTGAAACTTTGGTGGTTGCTGAAAAAATGGCAACCACTGCCTTATTTTTGATTGCCAATGATTTTAATTCTGATCTTTATGTGAACTTCATTATCCGTTCTGAGGATTTCGTCTAGAATTGAAATGTGACTTTTTAAAATCGGGAATATCCTCTTTTACCCTTTTTTATATCTAAGCAAGCACGTAAAGATAGTGTGATATTCCATTAATGTGCATAGGAGGACTTGAGAGAGAACCGGTTTCTCATGTGGCACAGCGAGAGTGCGCTTCACCAGGGAGGGGCAGCAGGGGGAAAAACTCCTCCTTGTTATACCTACTTTTGGGGGGGGTTAGGGGTAAAAACAACGGATGGATAATTTTAATTCCGTCAAAATATTTAAGGATAGAAGTGGAAATAGAATAGGCGAAGGCAAGAATGATAACTTTGTTATCATTCTTTATGTTAGCAAATTAAAGACAAACACAATGGATTTCGGTGAAGATTTTCCTGTTGATTGTCTATTGAAATATTTTGTATAAAGTTATTTCTACGATGAGAACAAGACAGTTAATAGTGTTTACTTAGAATACGAAAGGCCTTCGATAGTTAGCACAAAAGAGGCTGTTGCCAAACTTATATTGCTCGAAATGAGAGTGGCAATTCTTAATTTGAGAGAAAATTGGCGTACAAATTGCTCACAGCATGGTGTCTTAAATGAACAATTTCGAACTAGGCAACAGTTTATTGGAGACTGGTTCAAGGACCTGTAATAGAACAAGATTTATTTAAAGTTTATATAATAGAACTAAATAATGATATTCATGATAAAATATAAAAAATCTGCCTCTTTTTACTTATAATAGAACTAAATTCAGTCTATTGACGAAATTTGATTATATTCTAGCTACAGTTTGATATCCACTCTCTTCTTTTTGGAGTATTTTTTATCTTGATTCCATGGTAATTTTTTTTCGTATTTTTCTAGTTTACACTCTAGATTATTTACATTTAGAAACTTAGGATTAAATTCACTACGTCAAGATGAATGTGCGTTGGATTTAAGATTAAACTGTGCTGGATTTGAAGGTTTTAACTCGAAGACAATTATTAAATAAAACTGACAAAAGAAAGTCAATTTCATTAAAAAAAGAAGGCAAAACCTAAGTTAATACGATAAATAAATATATTGTAGATCGATTTCCTAAGAAGGATCAGTTTCCAAATACTCACTCTAAGAAAATATGTTGACACCGTTCTGAATTACATATGTATATATGTATTTCGTGCGGGTTGTAGGGAAATGATTAGCAACCAACAGACTGCATCTAACACACTTGGAGGCGCTTTTTATCCACAACAAGAAAGTGGCTCTAGCCAATAGACAATTTTAACAGACAATAAATTACTGTATCAATTTGGTATTTTATGGGCTGTTAAATTGGTGTATAGGATAGAGTCACTTCCTTGGTGTGAATGAAGTGCATCCTTCAAAATTGCCTGACTCAGTGTGAAGGTGGCTGCTCGTTGCTTTGCCAACAGCATACCACCACTGCATACATTTCGTTTGGATCCAGTGAATTCTCATATACTTGTATAATTAATAAAATTAGTGGGCCACCGGTCTGCCTGGGTAATAACAGATATATGCAATCCAAAGGCACACCACTGAATTATTTTGTTTGTATTTAATATTCCCAGTGTTTAGTATGGTAAACACTTTTTCCAGTCGACCTGTGGGTGTTTTATATGGAAACCAGAATTTGGAGAACAGATCGATATATATAACAATAAGATTAGGTAAATTATAATAATTTTTGCAATTATTTTTATTTCCATTATATAGGTAATCATCTTTTATCTGCTTATGTTTTATAGTAAGCAAATGAATCAGTGTAAATGTCAAATATACTTGGCAAATCCTATTTCAATTCTGTTTTGTAAACTCTTTCCAACCTTTCGTGCAAGAATAAATAGAAGTGTAGAGTTGTTAGTCATTTCCAAGTGGATATGACCCCACCGCCGCACCTGGACGCAATCCTGATGTGGGGCCACGTGGCTGCATGCAACACCACAAAACAGTCCGACAGAAGGCGCAGTCCCAGTATTTGTGGCAAAGTTAACGGTCCCTCCAGGAAAAAGCAGAGGTCTGTTCTTGTAGAGCAATACAACAACAACTATTACGACTCCTGTGGTTGTTGGGTAGAAGGAATCGACCAAGCAGCTGCAGTAACTAGCATATTTCTATTACATCAACTATTCCAACTAAATTTATACAAAATTTAACATCATTACTTTCTCTCGATTACAAGAGTTACTCCTAAAGAACCTTGTACAATCATCAAGCCAGCATTAATCATCGCCAAAAAGTAATGATGATCTTCTGACAGGAACTGATTCATATGACAAATCCGGATCGTTCAGTAGTTCAATGAAATTTAGTTCGAAGCTGTATTAGGATCCTTCGAACAGCCTAAAGGCAGATATTTTGTCGTCACTAGAGGTAACTTTATTTATTGTTGATAATGGAGTAGTTAGACTTCATCATTGAACAAAGATTTGTTGGGCCAAGACCTTGAGGAAAAGATAGTTGGAGTAAATGCATAGTTATTTTGGAGACAGTTAGATTAATACAGAATTAATTTCTTTAATTCACGACATTTTTCTTTGTTAGGAAAAACGTGATGGTTGAATGTAAATGATTCCTACATCATACCAATAGTAAAGCATATTTAAATTATCCAAAGATGTTGCTTTCTCATTCTCGTAAGCTCGCACTCTTACATATCTCTCTAAAAAATGGATTCCAGTACCATTTCTTTAAAAACAAATACTATCAAAATTCAATTGTAGTTTAATGATATTCTTTGTAGTAACGTAAAGATTTAAAATGATATTAGAAAACTAATGTGGTAAACAGTACTTCTGACCAAACAAGGGTGAAATTTGTTGTCGATTGTATGGAAAACCCTCGGATCTTTTATAATCAAGGGGCACTGGGAAATCCTTAATAAAAACCTACATTAGCGGAAGCCACAAATTGCTACAACCTTCTGCCATTAGTTAGGCTTAAAAGGACTACTATACCAACAATAGTTAGGATTTTTAGATATTTTTGATTTATTTTAGAGCTAACATACAATAATGTGAATGATAATTGTAAAACCTGAAATTGTTAATAAGTATTAACATATTCTTTTCTTTTTGACATAAAAATATATTACTTTTGAGTTAATGTAAATTCTAATATTTGCAGTTCTCTTCACTTCCGCTGACCTTCTCATGGACAAATGGTCTCGTAAGGCTCATTACTCAAAGGCGAACTCAACATTCACTGGGAAGCAGCGGTTAATATAAACGCCCTTTATTATTCTTCAACAAACAAAGAACATTTATCCCTTTTATCCAGCGAAAGGAGAACGAGTCTCGAATATTTTATTACAAGCTGAGGCTTTTGAATTTCTTTCGGGCTTGATACATTCTCTTAACACTACTTTGTAAGGTAGATGAATTTTACTCCACCTAAAATCAACATCATTACCACAATTTCTTTCTAGGTAATTCAGTGCCCCCCCTCCTTGAATCTTTATAATGTTTTTACACTTATTCTTTTTATAGTTTCAAAGTTACAGTGTTTTGTTCACGTCCTTAATAAAGAGCTAAGACAAAAAAATAAATACATGAAAACAACATATTTCATACTTCAGTTTATATATATGTATATATAATTATATATATTATATTTATCGCGCTTTACTTAAATGATACTTCAACCAATTTTCTGAATAAAGTTTCAAAGGTTCCAATGTACAAATGTACTACTACTTTTAAAAGCATTGCATTCCCTCCAATGGAATTTGAATCTCCTCTCTAATGTTACTTATCATTTGTTTATATCAAACACTAAGTGCAAATTTTCTTTTAATAATAATCATAAAATAATGAAATTAAAGGCCAAAACTAACAAACAACAGAAACCATAGGAAATAAGACCATGAGCTTTCGAAAATATTGATGCAAGATTAATCTGTTTTGTATGTGATACTTGTAAACTCTCTGCAGTCAAAGCCTTTCTTTTATTTAAATCATAAAAAGTCTGCATAATGAACTAAGAGATGTACAATAGGGGAAATTTAAACGAGGTAAATTAAACTTCAGATTAAAAAATGAAGACGAATGTATTAAAAAATGCGATCATCGCTGAGGAATATTTAACAGAAGGCATAAAGAACTCAGTTTATAGCCGCTCTCCAACGTTATTTTAAAACCTTTATAATAACCTATGGAAAGTAAATTCACATATCGGCTGAGCATCACAAATAATTCAATTGTTTTATTTTCTTTTCATATTCAAAATAATTGGAAACTAGGTTTTCTTCGGTGGGAATATTTTGGGGTATCTAAATTAAAGAAACTAGTGCCTTTCCCAGTCACTTAAAGAGTAATGAACTACTTGACTAAACAACTCTACAGGAGTAATAAGTCTCAAGAGCTGGAAGTTATGAATCAAGCAAAAACCTCCCAACAATTTCACTTTCCTCTGGTTTCATATTCATCTGAGAAATTTAGACTTCAATTCGCAAATCAAGACTACAAAAGCCTATTCTTCTCGGTCGATCCTCTTCTTAAGTTTGGTTTCTTTTTTGCATTACTCCTCACAATCGAAACCTCTTTTACAACCTTTCACAATTGACCAGGCAGGGGGTGATTTCTCTCCTTATTTCTATAACCCGTCCAAGGCCCATGTCACTTCTTCCAAATTTTCCACTGGGCGCCTATGACGAAAGCAAATAATACGGAATAGCTTCCTTTTTATCCTAAATTCTTTCTATATTCATTAATTATTTAAAATCTCCTGTTGAAAATCAATTGATCTCTTTACATCAATAAAATGTTAATAACCATGCCTTATTTGTCTCCCATGAAGCATGGCATTTTTTTGTTGAAATTAAAAAATAATGCCAATACGTAAAGCAATTACTCTGACAGCATTAGTTAAATTTATTTCCACTCTTCTCCATTTAATTTTTGAACGAAAATTCCCAACAAATACTGTGATTAGAATTCACTTTGGCATTTCACTGAAATTTACTTAATTTAATTAACTCTTTTCTTTCATCAATACCTAGAATTTTAGTGCCCATAAGATTGCTATTTCGCTATTTAGTTCTTATTGATCACCACTAGAGAAGGTTCTAGGGGGAATTTAGCAATTTTTCTTTAAGTGGCTGAATGATCCGTGAAAGAAAATAAGCGAAATCTTTTACCTACTGACTACGTAAATCCAATGTGGTGTTTAGTGGCTGTAAAGGTTAGATTAGACTTTGTTAAAGTTTATAGTGAAACAAAACTTTTGGGCGCTTTTTTGTTTAGGGGACACGAACCAAAAATGGCTGGTGACGTCCCGTTGTGGTTGCTGCCCGTGAGACAGTCATGAGATCCACGAGTGTGAACACGTTTTTCTTATAAAGACAAAACTTACGATTTAGGTACTTTTTTGGTTATATAACCTAACCTAACCTTAACCTAAAAATAAATTTAATGGTCCGATTGAACCTGATTTAATGATAATGAAAAGTAAAGTACGATCAAAAATATATTATTTTAAAGGATATAAATTTCTTATGTCTGTATAAATTTGCTGAATCAAGTCCAAGTGAAGCAGCTTCGCAGAATATTATTATGGAGTTGCAGTGGCCAGTCGACCTTTGTGGCTGGTGATGTCACCAGCTATTTTTGCTTGGTGTCCCCTAAACAAAAAAGCGCCACCTTTTGGAATAACTTTCTAACCTGGAATTCCATCAAATCATTTCACAACCATCAAAAAATGGACTTAATTTAGCCTTTTTATTTCGCTTTTGTTCACTTTCGCCTCAATTTTGGGCCTTTCCGTTTTGCTTTTGTGTCACTCCCTGGCTAATTATGACTTGGACCTAATTCAGAAAAGGGTTTATATTTAAAGAAGCCTTTTCTTTAATTTGAAGGGAAAACTTTGAGCAAACTTTCAATGAAATGATTTAAGTTCACTGGACCCCCCAAATCCACCTCAACCGTTCGTTTTTTATCAGTTTTTTTTATTCTAGCCAAGTTTTATTGTCTTCTCTGAAATAGAATATAAGACAAGGAATGACAGTTATGGTTCGTCTAACATCAGAAACATTTGTAAAATTTTGATCTGTTGAATAAAGAATAGGAAGAAAAAGATGTGAATTATTATGTGAACGCAAGAACGGTTTTAATTAAAAGAGACTAAATTTATATTTTAAGATGAATCTCACTATGATGGTGTAGTTTGATTGTAGAAATTGTTATGTTTAATCAATAATATGTAATATTTCGGGTTTTAGTGATAAAAGATGAAATAGAGTATGAATAGGGAATGAGCTAAATGAAAATCATTGAGTGAAAGCATTATTAAAACTTTCTCGCTATTTTGGGAGGCAGAAAATGCTAAAAAATAGACTATTGAATATATTCCTGAGTTATTTACCTTGTCTTCCTTTATAATCTTTTCATTATTATTTTAGCAAGAATACAAGGAAAATATTATTTTGCTTACGCGCTAAATATTTTTCACGTAATTTGGGAATAAGGAAATTAAAGCAAGAAACAATTAAAACAAATCAACACATAAAAATCCAAATCTAGGTGTGAAACCCCCAGAATCGAAGATGAAAATTTTCTAGAAAGCCACGTAGAGATAATATCTACTACTGCAAAGGCTTGAATGCCCAGTGCATTTACCAGATGGTATATTTATATACTATAAAAAAAAACACAACCAAAACGCAAAGGAAGCAGGTGATACCCTTTCACCAGGGATCTGTCTTTCATTCTACCTTTCATATTTGCTTTCCTATCATTTTTCCCCTATTTCCCCACTATTTCTCCTACTAAAACCCTCTTCTACTATATTCCTCACTTATAATGTCTAATGTCCAATGTCCTGTCACATGAAGGTAAGGATTCTTAATACAAATGAAGAAAATAATGGGCGTTTGTTAAGGGTGGAAGCTGTAATTGTAAGTATGTGAAGGAGAAAATTACTCTGCTCGTTCTGTTAACGGAGAAAGAGGTGGTCTTATCTCTGCTGTTGTCAATGGAACTTGGCAAATGAAGTAAGAACGGAGATGATGTATAGTGTGACCTCACCATAATTGTGCTTAACTTGATCTTCTTTGATCATTTGTTATATGCTCTTGGTCACTCCGGTCTCACTGGTTGTAGTCTGTTGAAAGAATCGATGAAAAAGGGATGATAGTCGTGCCCTGGTAAAGTTGGAAGACGAGGATAACGATTTCTGTTCTCACAGGGAAACCCATCGATAAAGTATTTATATATTATTTGATTTTATCAATGGACCGAGGATGATTGATAATTGCTTATAATAAAGTTTGTTTAGTCAGTCTCTAATCCTTGCTCGAGAGATAAATCTGGCTTGCCTCAAATGTAACCGTTTCTTTTCAAGAGGCCTTTACAGATATGCTTGGCTTATACGAAGCAGATGCGCCGTCGGGAATTATTTTCCTTTGAATGGATCGCCTTCTGAATATTGTTAGGCAATCTAATAAAATATAAATAAATATTCAATGAAAAACAATATTGAAGGTTATAAACTACTCGGTTATTATTATTAATTAACCAAACCTCACAAAAAAAATTTTTTGTTTAGAATTTTAGGGGGAAAATTCCATCAGTAAAAATCCCGAAAAACTCTTTGGTTATTATTTAACGTTTCGCCTTTCAGCTTGTTCGGGACAGCTACAGAAGAAGGACACCACTTTATATGTGTAGGTAGATGTCAAGGCTGTTCGTCCTAGATCGGTTGACGTGAGCGGAGTCCGCTCATTCTGCTTTATTTTTTATGAGCTGCACAATTGGCCATCCGGAAGAGCCCGTCCAAGTGATTGGTTGACCTGTTATAAATAATGTGAGCCGTTTCAGTCATTCTCATCTCTCTATTCGCTTAACTCTGTTGAATTATTTTAATCCCACCACAAGCAGGCAAAGTGCCCTATTCATTGACATGTATTACCATTGCCTTTGATGTTCTATGGGCTCTAATATCCCTTTGACTGTCATTATCCCTAGTCTTAAAATGCAGTAATAACAGTGGTCACATCCGTCAAAGGTTTTTTAATAACTAATACCTGTCATTTTTAGCCTTCGCCAATTCCTGTTTTAGCTGGAGGATTCGACATCAGAAACATGATTTAGTTATTGCAAACAATACGAGCAGCCTAGTAAAATTCACATTCTCATGGAAGCAATATAAAAAATATTAGCGGAAAATTGGCTAAATTATAAAGTTAATCCGAGGTTGCATAAATATTATGATCCTGATTTATCGGAAGTTGTGGTCTGATTCTTATTGAAAAAACCAGAAATTCACATTTGATAAAATATAACTTGGACTATACTAATTTGCTCTGCTATTAGAGTTATAGAGTATAGTTGATGACAAACAATCGCCAATGTAATAAAGAAATATGGAAATTAATTACTTTAGGAAAGAAACAATCTCGTCAAAAATAATTCAACAGAAATAAAATAGTAAAGACGCTGAGAAGAGGATATTGATGTTGCCCTTTCATTTCTCTCCTCCTCTTCAATATAGGCAATTAGGTTCTTGCTGGACAACCCAATGATCTCTCCCGGCTGTTGGAAACCTTCTAATGACGACAGCTTCCTGCTGTAAATGCGCGTTTGGCCACTCAGCGCATCCAAGGAACTCACGGAAAAGATTATGGGGCTCTTACGATCGTACCAAATTCCTAACGGAGATTTACTCACACAATGATTGTAAGCAATCAATAAAGAACGGAAAATAAGTTATGATTCCAAAAATTGATCCCTATATGACCAGTAATTATAGGGTCTTTTAATCATTACCGGAGATTAGTAAGGGGTTTCAGGAGTATTCGTCTCCGAAAAAAATCCCTCAGAAAGAAAATAAACTTGGAAAAACGGGCACCACAAAAATTGATCAATCGAAGAAAAAAATTAAGAATTTGTTCACTATATTTGGATATCATTGAACGAACTTGTCAAAGTGGTTACTGAACAACTTAACTGGAGGAAAACTTGAAAAGAAGAAGGGTTCCTTCAATACAAAATAACCTAACTTGACCTAACACCAGATTTTAATATCATGATAATATATATATATATATATATATATATATATATATATATATATATATATATATATATATATATATATATATATATATATATATATATATATATATATTATATATATATATATATATATATATATATATATATATATATATATATATATATATATATATATATATATATATATATATATATATATATATATATCAAGGTATGCCTGGAAAGACACCCTCGGAGTAAGGACGCATACAGAAGTACGAGCAGTTAGCCGACCCGAGGACGTCTGCCATTTGCTTTGGAGCAATTAAGGAGTGCGAGCCCGCCTCCTTGATTTTTATAGCGTGCGTTATCGATTGAGCGGGATTCATCTAATGGCTTGCCAATTTTCAGTTCTAAGGATATATAAAGATCAAGACCAAAGAATATAATTTTAATATATATAATAATTGAGGCAATGTATATAAAGACAAAAAGGGGAACAAATTGCTTAATAAGAATAGTTACTTGGATCGTAACAGTTTACAATAGGACAGAGCTAAGCGGGAAGTGTAAAATTATCGTTAACTCGAACAGTGGATATTATTTAAATTTGAATGTGTGTACAGTATGTATGGAATGAAAGTGTTTTTCCTAAGATGGATCTGGTACGTGGATACTACCAGATTCCTGTGGCTGAAGAGAGCATGTCTATTACGGCGTTCTCCACCTCAAAGCGCCATTATCAGTTCAGAAACCAAAGCTTTTGGTTGGCGAATGCCCTAGCTGCTTTTCAGCGTGCTATGAATGTAAGGTTGAGTGGTTTTTCGTCTAAGAATGTATAAGTGTTTTGGGATGATATTTCAGGATGAGTGAGAGCATAGAAAAACATATAACCTTGGTGAATGATATTTTAAGAAAGTTGGAAGAGGTTGAGGTGACAGTGAAGTTGTCTAAATGTGTATGGTTTGCTAGTAAAGTTGAGTTTTTAGGACAGAAGGTGAGTGCGGCTGGATTGCGTAAATTGGAGAAGTTCGTAGGAAAGGTTAGGAATATCCCTAAACCTACCACAGTGAGAGAGTTGCGTGAATTTCTTAGTTTAGTTGAGTTTGGAAGAAAGTTCATAAAAGATTGTTTAGGTGTAATGAAACCGTTGAGTGTATGGACTGTGAAAAAGAAGAGTACTGTGATTAAGTGGAATGACTCTATCAATGCAGCGTTAGACAAGTTAAAAGCAGAAGTTGCAAAAGATGTGGAACTTGCGTATTCAGTAAATGGAACAAATGCAGGAATGCTTGAAGTGTATACGGATGCAAGTGTTCATTCGATGGCTGGATGTTTTATGCAAGATCAAGTTGTGAATGGCGTTGAAAGAAAGCGAGAAATTGCGTATGTTTCCAAGGCGTTTAGTGTGGCAGAGCATGCATATTTGACGATTGAAAGAGAGTTGGCTGCGTTAAGATTCTGTCTCAAGTCATTACGACCATTTCTGTATGGAGTACGGTTTGTAGTGAGAACAGATCACCAGCGACTAGTGTATTTGCAGCGTATGTGGTTAGTTGATAGTAGGCTTGCAAGGACGATATAGGATTTGAGTGATTTCGATTTTGTGCTTGAGGATTTAAAGGTGAAAGGAATGTGATTGCAGATTTGATGTCAGGGTTTGCCATGTAGTTTGAATGAGAGCAAGACTGTAAACATAAATCCTTAGTATTTGCCTGCAGGTGTAGTTGTTGGAAGAAAATGTAAGGGTGGAGGTGATTCTATGTTCGAAAGTGTGTTGTATTGTTTACACAATTGCTTGAAAAGGTGCCAGAAAGTGTGAATGCATTACGAAAGGTGGTTATGGAAGAAGTGTGTAAAAGACCAGAGCAATTGGGAATAAAAAATTTAAGTTGGTTAAGAAAAGAGTTGAGAATTATGTCTATGCCAGGAGTGATGTTTCAAGAAGTATTAGCGATAGTGAGTAAGTGGTTTGGTGTGAGAGTATAAGTGCATTATGGTATTTGAGAAGCTGGGCATGTATCGTGGTAAAGGTGCAGACCAAGGGAATGGGTGTGAGTTGCATCTGCAATGTTTGAGTGCTGTGCATTATAATTGGCTGATTGAGAAGAAGAATTATGTAAGAAGAGAGATTAATTACGTTTGCGAAGGAATTGTTCCTGTTAGTGAAGATGAAGATTTAGATGTTGCAGAAGTGTTTGTTGAACAGACCGAAGTGTTAAATGTAATGTGTGAACATGGACTTGAAGAGAGAGTGCAAGTTACCTTGACTATGAATGAGAAGAGCTATTGTGGAATGGTTGACATAGTTGCACAAATTTCCTTGGTGAATGCAAAAGTTGTGCGTGATGTTGATAATATGAGTTGGAATGTCTCTAGAAAAGGTCTGACAGTTTCGATACGTGGACTTGGAAGTGGACGTATTATGACATGGGAGGAAGTGAGTTTGTCTGGTTGCATGGGGAAGTTGAATAATATATTGCATGAATTTTTTGTGCTCAGCGAAAATGAGTTACCTTATTGGTTTCTGTTTGGGATTGATTTTCTGAGTAAGAATAGGATTTCAGTGTATGTATGTAATGAATTTTTAGTGAAAGATGGTTTAACAGTTGGGAAGTTGCATAGTGAGCTTGTAGGCTGAAATGTATTTGTAGGAGTGGCAGATGTCGATTTGAGTGAAGAGCTGTTGACTGCTGAAGATATAGAGAGCATGCAAAAGTCATGTCCGATGGTACGTGAAATGAAAGATAGCGTGATGACCAGTGTCCCTATGAATGAATGGAGTTGCATATTAAGAGAGATTAGAAGGTTTACTGGAAAGTTTGTAGTGTGCAAGGGTTTAGTGTATTTTGTGCAATGTATAGATCATGAGGATATATATATTCCCGTGTTTTCCGTGTGTGGCACGATTGGAATCGTAAAGATTGTTCATGATAGGTTTAAACATATGGGTAAGAATAAATAGTGGGAATGTATAAAAGGATGTATATTTAGTCCCTTTTTGAGTAAGATTTGCGTGGATGTAGCGACTACGTGTGAAGTGTTCCAGAAGAGGAAGTATCAGAGAGTGTATGTTGCCCCACCTGTATTGAAGTTGAGTGTGAAAGGAATGCTTTGAAATGGTAGCGATCGATTGTGTGTCTTTTCCGACGACTGCAAGAGGGTATGTAGGGATGATTGTAATGGTGGATCATAACAGCAAATTTGCGTATGCTGCACCTGTGACAAATAAATCTTCATTGACTGTTGCTAGAAAAGTGAGTGAGAGAATGTTGCCCATGTGTATGTGTAAGCCTGTGCGAAAGTTGAGTGGGACGTGCTTTTGAGGAGATATTGAGTAAATGGGGAATATATCATGTGCGAACGACGCCGTATATGCCTAGTGCGAATGACTTGGCTAAAAGAACGATAAGAACTTTGAGTGAGATGTTGCGATTGATGGTGAAAGATGGGAAAGAATGTGATGAATGTTTCGGAAGAGTGCTTTGGGCATATAACTGACAGTGCATAAGGCGATTGTAATGTCACCATGTAAGTATTTGCTGAACTTTAAACGAATGATTAGGCCACATATGGGACTTAGTGAGAAGGATCGTGAGTTGTGGAGAAAAGGGAATGAAAGGTTTGAGAGTTTTTCTGTGGGTGATAAAGTACTAAAAGAGATTGAGAGAAAAAGTAGACTGAATGTGGATAAGTTGAAAGAGAAGTTTAAAGGACCGTTTGTAGTAAGAAAGTTTGGGTCGAATGGGGTAAGTTATGTGATAGTTCATGAAAGAGAGGATGGAAGTTTAGATGAACGTAGAGCGCATCAAGGTCAGTTGCGAAAGTGGAGTGAACCTCCTGAATATTTGGTGCAACATCCGGTGTATGAATATCGGTCTGAAAGAATGGAAGAAGGTGAAATGGTAGGTGATATAGCTAGTGCTTTAGAGAGGAAGCAGTGAGTGTTAGTTGAACATAAATAGGGGAAGCGTGAGAGTAAACGGTTAAGAAAGGATGAATGGATAGAACAGTTCAGTGAGAGTAATGTGATAGAGTTTACTGGATTTGTGCAAGATCGAGATGGAGTATATGATAGAACGTACAGTATTTGTAAGTTTCCTTTGAATGAGTCTGAGTCTATGCTAGAGAGTATAAATAGGATAAGTTCGGAATTCAAACAAGAGTCGATAAATGCCATAAAAGAATGGAAAGCTTTGATGGATGTAGTAGAGAGGTTAGTTGATGATTTTAGTAACATTAGTCAGGGAATGTCGGATGTGTGTGTAGATGAAGTCCATAGACAAGGGGCCATGGAAAGACATGAGGAGACATTACAACAGATGACAGGGACAGGTGATGGACCTGTGACTAGGAGGAGAGGCAGAGTGAATGAGTATAACTGGGTGATGTCGAAAACATTGTGAATGAATGAATATGGGGATTGAGACATGGTGAGGTGAGGCAAATTTAGCTGAGAGGGATGTAGAAGTTTGGTTGTTCGCCTCCCCTCCCATATGTCTAATCTTTTTCTTCTTTTGCAGAATGTGTGTGTGTGTGGATCGTGTGATCACCGTCTTTGCTTTGTGTAGGGGGACTCGATGGGTCTCTATCGTGCTTCCCTATTCATCTCCTGTTTACTTTTCAGGTGGATTCTTTCAGCGTAGCTAATAACTTTGTATTTAGGAATAGTTTAAAAGTTTGTGACTGAAGGAGGAAGAGCCGCCTAGACAGGAGATAGGTGAGTGGATATTGTGTGAGAGTAAATATGGTTGAATGTGTTATGAGTAAAGAGGTTTGCTTGTGGCAGTAAATAGGTGACTGAATGTGCCTTTTCTTTTCCAGTTCTGTGGTACCAATTGTCGCCGACATCTGGCTTTCGGAGACGGCTGAAGCCAATCCTGACGCTCGCATGTGCGCTTACCTTTTGGGGCGATTTTGCAAGGTGTGGACCTTAGATAGCACCTTCCCGTCTCCCGGGAGTACTGAAGTAGCGCCCAACCGACTGTGACCCAGAGGTTGGGACTAACAAGCGTCCCACTTACCTAAAATCCTTGGCTTTGCCTAGTCCTGGACCCCTAAGAATCCCGCAGGAAGTGAGCCACCTCCCACTTTCTCTAACTCGTCTCGCTTTATTAGTTAGTTAAGTGTGCACCCGTTGGTCGTGATAGCTTGATTGTACTATATGTTTGCGTGGCCAAGATATGGTTTAAGGACGTTTTGTAAATATATACATGTGGTGGTTGGCCAGAGTATTGTGAGGCCAACTGTATATATATATATATATATATATATATATATATATATATATATATATATGTAAAGTATTTTGATTAAGGTTAAGGGTTATATAATATTTCGGGTTGATTATTTTGGATTGTATTATTTTCCTATAATTACGGTTTCTAAATTAAATTTAGGAAATACTCTCTCTCCTCAATACCCTGAACTTGAACCACCGAGCGGACCTTCTCAGGGCGGCGATAATTTTGGCTGGGGAGGCGCGAACCCGCCGCCACAACGTCCCAGGCAGAGCCGGGCGCGTCAGGAACAAGTCCTTAGCCTCGCGGAATAAGAGATGATCCTATGCCTAAACAGCCAGGATTTCTTTCTCAAAGAGATATGCACCACAATTCTGTGAAGAAGTGGGGTACGGCTCTTCGCAATTAACACACCTGGCTACACACGATTTGGACTTATCGTGTGAGGCCTTGGAACAATTTACACATACTTTGGTTCACCCCGATTTTCACGTCTACATAAGCGATTCGTATGGCCAAAGCGTTGACAGTAATAGCACCACCGCAGCAGTGGCACAAAAGTCTTCACGCGGTAGCGATACCAACAGGAACGCACCGAGTCAGGGAACTTGTCGCAGTCTAACGTGAAGTAGAGTGTAGAGGTGGGTCTCGAGGCCCCTTTCTGTTTTTTTATCACACGTTCGACCTTGACCACCCCATGGTCGGCCAGCTCTAAGGTTATGTCCACTATGGAGTAGTCAACGAGTTCCCTCGCCTAAACTACTCCTTTCACAAAGTTCATGGTAGAGTGCGGCGTAACACTCACCGAGGTGCCATCGAGTGTCCGAAGAGCAATTATCTTGGCCACCTCGGAGGGATTTGCCCCATTTGCTTGGAGGTTCCCGTCCGAGAAACGGGTCACCTTTGGCTCTCTACCAATTTCACTAGCTAAAGCTCTCATCTGATAGATCATGTTGCCATTGGCCAACATGCTGCCATCAGTGGAGCAAAAAACAAGGAAGAGTTTGAAGCCAGCGAGCTCGAAAATAGGAGTTAATCTCTGAATGAGGGGCCCCGATGTAATCGAGGCTCTCCCTTACGCACTTTTGGTATTAGTCATGGGCTCCGCATCATGAAGAGGCAGAGGGAAAAGATGTGCCGATCTTGGCTTGGTCGCTTACTGAAGGAGCAGACCAATCCATCCCCGCAGACCACGCGGATGGAGAGGAGTCTCGAGTCTTTTTAGTCTTTTTCCGGTTCTTTTTATTTTTAGGAGAGGAAGACGGGGAATGAACCAGCTTCTGCCTTTGGCCGGCAGGAGCCCCCAGACCAGATATATATATATATATATATATATATATATATATATATATATATATATATATGATAAATAACACCCACAAGTAAAATGAAAAACAATTCTATGCGCTTTCGTCTTTATTTTAAAAGACCTCTTCATGGAATAAAATAGGTCGGACAGACAATGTCTTAAATAGTAAGGAGTGGGGGGTTAATACGGCTACCTGCATCAAAACCTTAACTAGGGGGTAAAAATTCATTAGGAACTTTAATTTTTCATTTAATATAATTAGATGTCATAGGATCTATGCAAAACAATCCAGGACTTATATTAAAATTTGGGAAAGTATATATATATATATATACTTTGGGGCTTTGGGCCGAAGTTGGTTGAAGACCGTTTATGAAAGGGAAAATTTTTATGATTTTTGTGGAGATGGTATATTATTAAATTTGCGGGGTCCTATTAAAACAAATATTTAGACAGCGCAAGTTTGACAAATATTAGCAGGTAGCTGGTACGCGTTGGGGTTTCAAAAGAAAGACAATGACGAAAATATATCTTTATGAGTTTTGTGGGGATGGAATATTATTAAATTTGCGGGGTCCTTTTAAAACAAATATTTAGACAGCACAAGTTTGCAAAATATTAACAGATAGCTTGTACGTGTTGGGGTTTCAAAAGAAAGACAATGACGAAAATATATCTTTACTAACTACAAAACGATATTTATTTTTACACAAATAGTGGGTTTAAAGAGAAAGTTCACACAGACGGGGTTCAGTGTCCACATGAGATACAGGTGGGTGAATTAAGGGATTAAAGGGTGTAGATTCAGTTTGGTAATTTAAGGGGGGACTTTTAACCAAGGCGCTCACACAAATAAGGAAGCAATGGGGTAAGTCAGATTCAAGATCAATCTGCAGGCGGCAACGGTTACAATTTCTTACGTGCTCGTTGCCGAAAAGTGTCAGTTGGGGTACGATGAATGCGACGGAAGAATTCAGGTTACCTCTTGCTTCAGATGACGGAGCAATTGTAGAGCCTTTGGAGTGTGGAATCATTGTCAGATACTTGGCGATTGACTATGGAAGAGTTCCCTGATGTTGATACTTGCCGATTGACTATGGCAGAGTTGAAGGATGTCGATACTTGCCGATTGACTATGGCAAAGTTTACGGATGAATTTATCCTTCCACTTGAATCAAAATCGCCGCAGATGGGAGGCGAGTGTCCTTTAGCTCGTTTACCAGAGTAGGTTAAAATTCTAATAGTGCTGCTTACTAAACTGAGTTAAAATGTTATATAGGCACCTGGTGAGTTGTCTGTGACGGCCTTCCAGACACGTGCGAATTTGGTGAAAAGTCGGCAACTCCTTTAGTGGAAGGGGTAATTGTGATAGCCTTCGTTAGGAATGTCCAACGAACTTCAATCTTAGAGCGGAACGCCATAATTTTGGCGAAATGTAGCCATGACAGACGATGAAATTGGTCCCTAAGCAAATATATCTGGGGTGTGTGATTACGGCGTAGGACTCATCCTTCCCCGGGATCAGCCATGCTTTTACAGCCCCATGAGATGATCTTAGGATTTACGTGGATACAGAAGGGCAAGTGGTCGCCCTTTGACCTCATTCCACTACAACATGTGTAATGCGAGAAATTGGTTATTTTCTTATTACATGCCTTAGTTATTTGACCAAGATTGCAGCTCAATATAATCAGGTTAATTACTGGTTCTTTTAAAAGTACATAACGTCTTACTAATATAAATTTCTATAATTTTGTCAAGAAGTTTAATTAATTAGTAGCTCGCACAGCAAGCTGTCGCTGGTGGCCCATCTCTACATATTTACTTTACCTGCAGGCCACCTGACTTGAGGCATCAAGCAAGGAATCGAATCCGATTATTTTAACTATGTAATTTTTAAAATTATAAGGATTAAATTTAATAGTAAGGAATGCTATTTTCTACGTGAAACCAAAATAAAAAATTCATTACCAAAACTTTGTCACCTTAAATTGTAGTAATCAAGTTTCATCACTTTGCATTATTTGAAATAAACTAGTCTTGGATATTAAATCATTTACTGGATATATATTCCAATAATTTTTGTTGTAAATCAAAGTTTGCATATTTATGTAAAAATGATTGCAAAAGTCCAGTCTAAAACGTTGAAAATTAGGAGAAAGTATATCTCAACATCACAACATTGCAAGTAGTTTCTTCTAGTGAAGGACAGTTTAATCTTCAAGATGAATCCAAGAACCGGAAAGTAATATACATTTTATTATAATGATCTTAGCATGTGTGTGTGTGTGACAAATCTGTGCATTAAAAATATGTGAAATTATTTATTTTCTTGCACACGAATTTTGAAATATGTTGTGAATTAAAAACGTTTTTTTCTCTCGAACACATTTTTAAATTTGGGGGCAATGGGAACAAGCGCATCAATCCTAGCCAAAAACGCCCGTACGGCTAATTTTTTTTTTGTTTTACTAATTCTTTAATGATAAAGTTTCAGGAACTATACCTATCTTCAGTTCTGACAAAGTGAGATATTTATCAAGAGAAATTCAAAGATAATATTTACGTATTAACATAAAGTAAATTAAAAATAAACTGATCTTTATTTAAATGGGAGAGCGGTAACATGGTATTTGAACATTTATTTTAAGTTGAAATTTAACTGGTTGGGTTCCTTGGCTCATAGACAGCGTTTCCTTGCACCTCCACGACTACAACACCTAGCAATATTAAGTCATTCGTGGCCTACTTATTCTGTCACGTAAAAGATGCGGATTATTCCCATTTAAATCTTTCTCTCGCTGTTACCATTCTCTAACCCAATGGTCACCCTATACTTTAACATACAAAAGGCTCTCCATCCGCGCGAACTGCAAACTCCTTGACTTGATACAACCAAAAAGAATTCCAACCATAGCCCTGATTAATAAAGATAATGTTAAGCTTGTTCATTTAGTGAAAAGATATTAAAAACATTCCTAGTCAAGAAGTCCCCTCCCCAAAAAACTGGCTAGTTTATATAATATACCATATGTTTTTCTTCTGGTGTCTACATGTTAGAGATAAAGTTAAAAGATAGTGAGTTAAAATTAAACATCGTGAATAGAGTCTAAGGGTCAATAAATATGGATCACAATTTTCATTGAGAGTTTCTTGCCTTTGTTCTCGTGTAGACGAAAACAGAGCCAAATTGAGAAGTAACGTGTTTCGTGGGTGATATCGGGCCTGTACTAACTTAAGCAGGCTGAGACTGGCGTTAGATATTGGCTGATAATGGGGTGAAATCCCTTCAGGCCACGGCGGGAATTCTCCCAAGGTAAACACAAAACTGAGGGATGGATGTCTTCCAGCAAGAAATTTGCGATAACTGATGTCTTTCCAAACTCTCCCATGTTTCGAGATAGTAGGCGGGAGGCAAGATTGCCTCAAAGCATAAGGAGGAAACCTCCAGGAGTAAACACAGCTGCGTTTCGAAAGCCTCTTCGCTTGATTCTTAGGCCCGTTCTCTCGTCCTTTGATCTCGTGTTTTAGGGCTACGTGGGTTTCTGGGGTCCACGTGGGGCTCCTTGACTCTATTCTTTCCCAAATATCAGAGAAAATACAGAAAGGCAAAATCCTTTTTTATAATTGTGAATATGACAAATATAGAGAAGGATAGGCAGCAAGCAATAAGGGTTATCATTGACAGAAAGAAATCTATGAAAATTTCCAGGAGCAAATCTGTTTAAATGGGATGCATTGAAAAAATGCAAGAATGCTGATCCTTTTCTAAGATTACAAATGCATATTTGTGTCAGAACCTCACATCTTCCTAAACTAGAATTAGGTCTTTTCTCATAGATTAAATAAATGTATCCTCTGAGACAAGAAGAATCTGATGAGAATGATAGAAATTCCCTTAGAGATTTATATGTTACCTGATGCAGGGAAATCTATTATTACTGCAACTCTCTCATGCAGAGGTGTGATGCGTTCGTTGCTTAAGAGATATCACAGAAATTTGAGTCTGTCTACTCCTAGGTGTATTAGGCATGGGTCGTAGTCTATAGAGCCCATTAAAAATTTTTCGTCATAAAAGATAAAATAAATATATCTTCCAGAACTCCAAAAAGTAAACGCACCAACATTTTTTCACCTGACCTTAAACCAACTGACATGTACAGAAAAACGTACCGTGGTAACACACGGTTTTTCCATACGTGACGCGTCAACGGGAATTTAATGGAAGGATTTTATCAGATCAAGTTTGTAAAATACGTGTGCATCTGAAATTTGAATTTTAAGAAAAGAAACGAAAGGAATTTAATAAGTATCAGATTTAGTGACTGTTTTAGGAACAGAAATTAGAAACTGGCCTATGGGACCCATCTCTCTTATAGAAGATATAGTTTAATGCCCACGAAGAACGCGACTTTTAATTATTACTTCCTTCTATATTCTTGAAAACTCTTTCGTGGCTATAAGCGGCGTGTGCGTACATAGAAAGGGGAGCTCTATTTTTTTATCGGCTGTGCACACAACTGGAAGAAGGTTTGATCAGGATTTCAAAGGAGTAAAGTACTTTATTGAGCATGTTTTGCTGGAGAAGACGCACTTGTAGTTAACCATGGTGTACAAGAGAAGGAGTTTAATGTTTCATGAATATCTTTTAAAAAATGTAGGCCCTTTTAAGTCTAGGATTAACTATAGTTTTCCAGGAAGTCAACCCATAAAGATGAGGCGAACAACGTTAGCAATTAAGAATTCGCAATTGAGAGATCGTCTGATAACAATTGAGAAGTAACAAAATATCTTTAAATCTATGAAGTAATTTGAACTGAGATAGTTTGTAGTGCCTAAAATATCGAAGCTCTACGTCTGCTCTGAGGCGAAACCGGATGTGTGGAGTTTAGAAGAACCACTGTCAGAGAGAAAGTTGACTTCCTCCTCTGGATCCGGGTTTAAAAAGTACGGAGGCACGCTGATGTAGTTAGTTTCCTGTACGGACGTATCCCTGAGATGGAGCTGATGGAAAGCCAGGAGGGTACCAAAGAACGCGTGTGGAGAGGGGAATGGCAACTCTGACGAGGTGAGGTTACGATCTGTATTATATCGTGAAATACGGTTGTCTTTTCTCTTAGATTTGGCCCATGCTAAAAATATAATTTTGAGTGCTCAAATTTTCGTGAATTCCCCGGATGAGGCACTGAGATCGGTAGTCACTGCTTAGCTAGGGAAAGATTGAATTTACTTCCTGTAGTGCCCTATGGGTGTGTGTCTCCTGAATGAAAAGGCCATTGAGGAAGACTTGACTTAGCGGTGCCACCGAGAAGGCGGCACTCGCGGCGTATCAGAGCTGCTGTCTGACAGATGTAGATTTCTGCCGCACCAAGGTGACCATACTGTTTGAGTTCTGAGCTAGTCCTGATCAGAGGGCCCTTGGTGCCCCAAAACAATATTCTTGTCTGCCTCTTAAGTCCTCTCCGCTAGGAACAACTAGAAAATTGAGTCTGTTTGCTATAGGAAGTCTACTGCTAGAGGTAAAAATGCTCTCCGGAATGTGATTTTAGCGATAGAGACATTTTCTGCCTCAAATGCCAACTCGCATAAATAGAGCCAGTGTTTCGAACTACTTGGTAATATATACACACTTATATCGAGGAAGCACAGGCTGTTTCCCCAGCAAGGATTGCTTGTACTTCATTTTTTAAATAGCCATGACATGTGCATAGAGAATCCTATTGAGAGACAAGGTTACTTGATACCCGGGGTCACCAATAGAGAGCATGGTTAACACGCTCACAATTTATCTTTATTAAAAAAGGCTATATTTAAAATTCTTTTTGATTGCCTCAACTCAGGGGTTTGTAGATCAAATGAAATGAGAGCCTTTTGAAGGTTGATAAGAAAGCTGGTACGTGGCGTGCAGCGTTAGTGGCAGCAAAAGAGTTGTCTGGATAAAAAGAATCCATCTTATCGCAGTGCCATAATAGGTAGGTTAAGAATGACGTGAGGTTGACAGGTGATGACACCATTGGGTAGTATGCAGTCGATGGCTGCACAAATACGTTTTATATGAGGGATATTGATAGAAGGGGGAGTTAAACTATTACTAAATTAAAAGTGAATATTTTTCTTCGATTTAAAGTCATTTTTCACGCATGTAGATCAAGTTAAGTCATATGGCGGAAAAGGGATGTGTTAAAAAAAGATTGCTTTTGAATAAGAGCGGATAATCTGATAACTATAAGACTCGATAAATTCATTTTTTTTTAAATATACCCCTCATTTACCATAGGTTTGTCCGATATATTAATTCATCAATAAATTCAGTCTAGTGTTGAAAAATAAAAAATATATTTTTTCAAGATTAATCAATTTTATGGCAACTTTCCCTAAAACGATGGTAAAATTTAATCAGATTTAAGTCAGCAAATTTTGATAGAAACCGACATGTTAGAATTTAGTAAACAGCCACGTGATAACTGAACTAGAATAACCTAGTTTTTATTTGTGGCATACTAGGAAGAGGTGCTTTGGTAGGTTAAAATATATTTGCATTGAAAATTTAATTTTAAAAGAACTCCATTTACATTCATCAATAAAATTAGTAAGGCTTGTAGAACTAAATTATAGATCAAATTAATTAAATTGCCTTAATAATGCCTTTTTATTTTTAGCAACTAAATATAAATAATTCCTTGTGGTAGAAATTAAATATATGCATTGCACTCTTCCTAGACACATCTTCGAGGAATCTCAAATTCTCGCATAATTTCTACGAAAATAATGTTATTGTTTCGGTCTTCATTAAAGTGTCAAAGAAAGGTCAATTTAAATTAAGTGCTAGTAAATAAAAATCAAGAAACCTACATTCAATAGTATTTAATAAGCTACTATTTTAATCCTCCTTTCAATTCTATAGTCCCTCACAGACTGGCTATTTACCATACCAATTTATAAATCCTTTGATAAAATCAGTAGATTTTCAGGGAAATGTAGAGTGAGAAGCGTATAACCCACATCAGCTCATTTCACCACATTTAGGACCTTAAATTCAGAAAACTGGATCCGCCATTCAGCTCATACAAGTACGAGACACAAGATAAGAAAGAAGAGCTGCGTCTTAGAGTTCTCTGGGGCTTGTATAGGTTTATTGGGGGAGCAAGATACCTTAAATCCAAACTTCAATTAAGGAAGAAGCACAGAAGTGAAAGGGCTTCTTTGGTCTGTTTTGAGGGCTTTCTAGATTATGACCTTATAAAATATAAAATAAATAGCTTGTATATTGGGGCTAACCCTCAAAGCATGTTGTAAGATGCGTGACACATGTGAGAGAATGGAGATGAAAGAGTATTCGAATAAATGGGTCAGAGATTTTCTGCCATTGACATAGTCCTGTAACATATTTTGTCCTTTGAACTTTGCATCATTTCTCTATTTTTGCCTCATTTTTTTCTTTCCTCAGTTTCATCTGTTTCCTGATGCTCAAGGTGGATTACTCTATGATTTCTTTCTTTGCTATATTTCCTCAAAACATAACAACGTAATTATATTGGTACAACCTATTACTTAAATATTTCAAATCTAGCATTATCCCTTATAATATATAAATAGTATTTAAATAACATCAAATTAATTTGTTAACCTCTGCAGAAGAGAACTCAGCAGCAATGCAGCACGATTCAGTTGCAAACGGCACATCTGCCTCCATATCTACATTTTCTGACATGATTTCGTTCCTTTTGGTGTCAATGATTGGAATCTTCTGGCAAAAAAATGCTGCGGTTCTATTTTGGTGCCCTTCAGAGCCCAGCTACGGAACGTCTTTCTCTCGGTGGCAAATCTATTCTGTCAAGAGATCATTCCATTTTGAAGAATAAACAACACTTCTACCCCTTTCTATTTTGGTGCCCTTCAGAGCCCAGCTACGGAACGTCTTTCTCTCGGTGGCAAATCTATTCTGTCAAAAGATCATTCCATTTTGAAGAATAAACAACACTTCTATCCCTTTCTGTGTGTATACAGTATGTAATATCTCCTTAAATAATTGTTTGACATATTCGTATTAAATAATGAATATTCCTTGTACTCGGTAATCATACATATTAGAACAGAACATTCTTTAATGTTTATGTCCATCCAAATACTCTGAAACCTGATTAAATGGTAAAAATTGTGAGTAAGAAAATTTCAAGTTCTAGTTTCTAATAAATCGTTTACTTTGTTGCATCTTAGCTGAGATGCGTCCACTCTTAGGCATATTTAGATTCATTTCAAATAGAACTGATAAAGATTTATTTATAAACTAGTGGGTGATCTTGAAAAATTTAATTTTTATTGCAATGAGTAACTTTATATGAGGTATGTTAATGTAGTTTATATCAATTATTCATATCATTATGGGTGAACAACGGAATTCCAGTTGGAAAGATAAAATGACTTGTGCTGTTCCAGAATTGATTTTTAATTTTGTGAAAATCTTAATACAACCAAATAAACCAAAGTAAGTGATTTTTCTCTAATAAAGAAGCAAAGTATTTCATAAAGAAATCTTTATTCGGTAGTCTCAATTACCATTTCGTGTTTAATACCAAATTAATGATGGTAGATTACAAAAGATAAAGACAAGACCTCCCCTACTTGCCCAATGAAGCAACCGAATCTGAGGATTGGCTTAATTAATTATTGTATCATTTCTTTGCAGAACATCCTTTACCCAAGTCTAATGCTCCTATAATGTTATTTGGACAGAAGAGAGTTTTACTGTTCTATTCATCAGATAAATATATATACGAGGGGCGGTCAAAAAAGTTTTGCAAATTGATAGGGCAGAAGAAAAGGAAGGGTGATGGCTGTTTGTCGGGGTATTAGGACAAGTTATGACAAGTCAGGACCTGCAGCAGCACGCTACTGCCTCGTCTATTTAAGAAGCAGTAGCTGATCGCAGATCGTCGGTCACAAATTTTTGAACAATGAAGAAGGTTCAGCACCACGCATTGATCAAATCTTTGACCAAGGAAGGCAAGAAAGTAAAAGAGATCCATGAACGCATGGTTGCAGTGTACACCGACACCACCCCTTCCTATGCAACCATTGCTCGCTGGAATAGGAAGTTTCGCCATGGTCGTGAGTCCCTTGAATATTATTTCCGTCTAGGACGCCCGTAAGACGTGACCAACGAGAAAAAAAATATGGCTCGTGGGGAGAGGATAATGTTCGAAAATCGACGGGTGAATGTCGAAGAAATCGAGTGAGAACTGGGAATATCACATGGAGGTGTTATCAACACCATCCATGAAAATTTGGCCATGACCAAGGTCTCTGCCCGTTGTGTCCCTAAAAACATCACGCTCCATGATCAACTTCAACGTCTTTAAAGTCCACAAGTCCAAAGTTGCACAAGCTGGCCTGCTCGAGTGCGGATTCGAGGAACTCAACCATTCCCTCTACAGTCCAGATCTGGCCCCCAGGGACTACATTTTATTCCGCAAACTCAAGGCTGCACTGAGTGGACGCTGGTTTATGGACGATGAAGATTTCCAGCTTGCCGTCCAGAAGTGGATTGAACAGCAGTCGAGAGATTTCTGGTTGTCGGGACTTCAAAGCCTCAGGGACAAATGGCGCAAGGCATTGAAATCGAGGGTAGTTATATTTAAAAATAATAAAACACTTTTCCTCATATCTCGTTTCCTTATATCCGAATTGCAAAACTTAGTGATCTCTCGTCGTCTATTTACAGCATGCAACAATTTTGACCTTGCCATTATTTAATTCTGGGAAATGTTGCGTCCAGAAATTACACATATTATCAACACAATATTTCACGGTAATTTTTTACAAATAAAATCTTTTCCAAGCATGTTATATTTCACGGGTAGATAGAGAAAGATATCACTCTATTATTATGATTATTTTGAAATTATTCCCTAATAAATCTCTTTTAGTTTCCCTTTATCTAACTCTGCTAGAGGTAAGACCTGTTTTTTTAATTTTAAAATTTAAAAACTCTATTTCTTTCATTTTAACTCTTTATTTTGCCAACTTTTTACAAATTTAATTTACATTCTTCCTATTTTCTCATCTCCTCTACATCGTTTCATTTCATTAACCCAATTCTTTTAACAAACAGTTTATTCCCTCTAATGTCTCAAGGTTTCGAGGAGAATTGTCTATTTTCTTTAGTGATTTTGTTATCTCAGAAAGAGATTCTTCTAAACGAATGAACTGATTGCTAGGTAAATAATCTCTTCAGAAAATCTAAAACAGAATATATCTTTACGGTCAGATTTATTGACTTCTATAGTAGAAAAATATATTACATGGAAATCGTTTTTCTTGGTAACCACCTCTCGTCAAAATTTTGATTATCTACTTAACTGCGTATTATAAGGTAACTTGATTTTCAGGTCTTGTGTAAAGAAAGAACTTCCAAATTTAGATATTTGAAAAAAAGTGTCATGGAAGTTTCTATCATTAGTTTGCTTTCCAGATAAATTGAACACATACATGCAAACATATACGAGTACTTAAATATTCATAGCCATACCCGAGGAATAAGGAAAATTTCCAAATGTCCCAAAACATTTGCCCGCGGCTGTACTCTAAAGTTCATTAAATGGTGATTTCTTATTTAATTTGGCTTCTCTTTGGTTATGAGCGCCATTGTTAGCTGAATAATGAATAGAATCTCCTTATCAGAAAAAGAATTAAAATATGTGAGATAATAATGAATAGTTCAAAAAGGTATACTAATTATGATTAAATGTTTTGTACGGCAGAAAACTGATGCATAGCTTTACCACCCCTAGAGATGGGGCCATTAACAAGTTTATTTAAAAGATTATGTCTTATTACTAGCCGGATATGTGATTAAATTTAAAGTCACCGTTCCTAGAGACACGTAAACAAGGTAAGAGATTCTTAGGAGAAAGAAGATTAAAAGGAGAACTCAAATTATATGTCAGGAGAGTCATCTAATTCAAAATTTATACAAATTAACATGTGCACTTAGTCTTCAAATGTTTGTATGATGATGGTATATTAGTAAAATAAAGATTAATTACTTTGTTCATGGTTAATTTGTTAAATACTAATTATGCACGTGACATTTATATAAACTTCATAGCTTTAGAAAACACAATTCATGCAAAAAACAGCACACATATTTAAATAACGAAGATCAATGACTAGTAATTCAATGATTTTTTGCAAAATCAAGAAAAATTACTAGTGTATATTAGCTTAATATTTTCACATTTACACACATTCTCAATCTTGAAATGGAAACCATCTTGTCGTCCTAAGAGTTGATAGATGGATAAATACATTAAAAGGAGATAAAATATGTATAAAATATTTTTTTATTCGTATTTGTTTTGCAGAGAATGCATTGCTTTTATTTCTATTAGTTTAAAGGAGTGGGTTCTCCGCCATCCAGTACCTTGGGCTTGGAAAGTTCAATGGATTTTCAGATAGATTATAGGTACTTAACGGAAATTTCAAAGGGTCTTACTGTATTACTAAGTGTTCAAAAGCTATTACGGAAGAGAATAAGATGGTTTAATGTAACATGAGTTGATCTAATTATTTTACGTTGAGAGTAAAGGAAATCAAAAGAAAGAGAACTACAGCTTAGACACGACAACTTACGTTCAGTAACGGAAATTCATGAGAGCGATAGCATCCAAGGAATGGGGAGTAGCACTCTAAGGAATAAGATTAAAAGATGTTATAAGAAAGAGATGCACTAAATTAATTTTTCCAAGATCAGCGACTTTTCTCTCAGATTTTATGGTCGACAATTTTCGTGACAACTATTATTAGAAAATTCTGTATAAACTCGTAATGTTGCGATTATGATCTTATTATTTGTCACAAATATGTGACGTTAATGAAGTGAGATGGGTGAACTTAATTCAATGCTTGTTTGTGGTTTGAGAAATAGATTTTTCCTGTTATTACAGTTAACTCTTGAAGGGAATAAACTGTATGGTGTGAAACTCAGAGGCCAAGGCATAATTAGAGAGGAAGAATTTTTCTAATTCCAAACATCTCATATTTGTGGTTAACTCTTGATTAAGGCTCCAATCGGGAGCTTGCCGCAAATATCATTGCACCCCGTTTAACGCGTGAGTGTAGGCAGATCCATTCCCACATTTGCATACATTAAAATCTCCCATACAACGCAGCTGCAGAAGAATCTTTTCAGATCTTTCTTTATTTAAGGCGTGAAACTTTTTATGGTTCAAGGCATAAATGACATTGTAGACATTGGAAAATGTGCATTCAATCACATGGAATCTATTTCGATTAAAAATTGATTTATTATTCCATCCTTGTTGTAGACCTTAAACTTGTTTTCAAGCATACGAGAAATAAGTTCTTCAATCTCTAGAACAAATTTCATGGCGCTTTTGTAAAATACATTAGTGTGATCCCATTGTGACCAAACACTTTGTGTCGAAATAATTTTATTACGCTTTTTAGTTCTTTTGTGATAATATTTTATCCATCACTGTCGATGGCATATCTATGGCATTTTACTCTTTGCGGATGATTCCTTGACCGACTTTTAATTTTTATTTTTGTCTTAAGAAATCCTCTCATTCATTTAAGCTTCTCCAGGATTCATATTGTGAGGCTTGGCTGTCTACTTCTATTATTGTCTAATCCAATTTTGTCATTATTTGTTCTATAATTTTGTCCGAATGTTCTTATTTACACGTTATTATTCTGGCCATTTCTATTTTAGATGGCCCAAGGTTCATTTCGAGTTCCTGGTAACCTATTTTCATTTTTTATTGAGGTGTATTGTTTCTTCGATGGTGAAAGGTGGTCAGTGTGGTTGAGTTGTCTAGCTCACTTCCAGGACTTTCTAGAAGTGATCTTTTGAGCGATTTAGGGGAAAGCTATGTGTGTGTAGGTTGTCCCAATGGGATTTGAATGCGTCAAGGATGCTAGTGTTCTCAGTGAAGATGAAGTTGGGGTTTTGTGAGTTTTTAGATTTAGGGGGGATTCGGGCCAAAGCACCTCTTCACGCACGACAACAGAAGGAAGGGTGAATGTATAGAGCATCATCTGCTACGGTGGTCACCTCGCGCGACTGACGGTTTCGGTCCAACTTTCCATACCGCAGAATACCGGCAGGTTTTAGTGTAATGGTGTGTTTGGCCTTAACCGTAATGAATGTTGCATAAAGTGATGTATCTTTTATTTGGCTATGGATAATGTGCATTTTTTATGCAAGTGTGTTTTGCATTGTGTGTAAAGGTTTCTAGAAGTATTTACTGTGAACGTGAGACTCTTCCCTTGGTGTCTTATTGCGCAGTGTCGGTATTTGGGAGTCTGGAGAAAAGATCGCCAATTGTGTTTTGGGGTTGGTATGTAGTTGATTGAATGCCAGTTGGTGGGTCAATTGGATTTAGCTGGCCCAATGTGCGCTAGCTGCAGGATCCTTTGTTCTTATTAGGGTGGAAGGGGTTAAGGCAGGCATAATTTGGGCGGAGAGGTGAAGGAAGATGAGATGGTGGTGTTTTGGAGTGAGACGAATTGCGGCCTCCTCAGCTTTAAAGCTGGAGTCAGCGCTTTTCGATAAGCTATGGGTATCACATAATAACCACTATATGAGCACGCCGCACTAAATGTATCAGAGGGTGATGCTGCTAGAGTTGGTGTGAGAGTGACATTTAATCACGCATTTATTTTTAATACCACTTCTTTCGTATTTATTTTTACATATGTCATGGTTTATCTATCTGTGCTTATGGTGAACCCATACTTAAATACAATTCAGAAAACTCCTTCCTCCTTAATTATTCTCATGTACACTATTGGCCAATTACTTTGTAATTATGCTAGGCTCATAATTATATAGGAGCTAATTTTGAGATGCTCATCACCCACTGCACCTTTGGAGTGAATACACTCATGACTCGAAAAATCCGAAGGAGTATCAAACTTGGTAAAAGAGGAAAGCTAAAAGTTTAGATCATTAAGGAACCTTTCTATCAAGATTTTCTACACTGTTTCTCTTTACATGAATAAAAATCTGGCTTTAGAGAGTAAAGTAAAAAAGAATACTAACCCCTGTAAACTTCTTTAGTGTCTCTATGAACATAAGTGACTAAAAGAACACCATCTCCCTCCACCACGAAAAAATTTCCTCCTGAAAGATGCCGATTTCTATTATATCGTTCTAATTATACGAATATCGATCCCTATAAACAGACATAATTGGAGGCACGGAGAAAAGCAATATTCAGTAAAAACCCAATGTAGAACCCAACGTCTGAGATCCTAGGAGAGAGCACCCTCTTCCGCACAAACACAATCTGACGGTTCGGTCTAGATCACAAAAGGACACAAAATCATCTATGTTTATGCTGAGAGTAGCTTTGATAACACAATCCCCGAGCGGCTGTCTCACCTCAGGTGATTGTTGAATCAGCCACCTCTTAACCTCAGTCCGCCATGATTGATCCGTCAGGAGGGTCCACTACGGTTTCATCCCATCATATATTAATAATCAATCTATTAGACGAATGCAAGTTGAGAAGGAAGACTTCTTTCTTCAATATAAAAAACTCATCACAACCCACTCACAATAAATAAAAAACAACATCCTTCCTAGGATAGAGGACGAAAGCAGAAAAATATCCCTACGCTCTGAAGTTGGTTAGACGAAATTAGACAGAAATTAAAGGAAAGTGATATTTGGCGAACTCATGGTAGCACTCGTAAAGTTAACTCTATATGGACGGAATTTAATTGAATAAGCTAGAAATACTTTAGTGTCATTTTACACACGTTCAATATTAATTTTCTAAAAAATTATTTTAGAAAATATTTATTAAAAGCAACCATATTTGGTTGGTTAGTCAATTAAGTAAACTTTCTTTAACTTACAATTAGCATTACAAAAATAGAAATGAAAGGAACCAAATATGGCCATTCGTCCATATACGAGGGTATATGGTATCGTCAAGATCTGAAGTAGTTCGTCTTCAATGAAGGCAGTGTGATTCTTTGTAAACTTAGCCTTTCTTCAGTTTGCTACATATGACTCGAAGTACACATTAAAGAAGAGCGAGAGGGGAAGCTTGATCATAAAATCAGCCCCTAAAGATTTCACTAGTGGGAAAATCTGGAACCCATACACAAGTGTTAAAAGTGGTATGCCTCAACAGTGACATGATTAAAAGAGCGGACCAAAATGACCTTTTTGGTTTTGGGATAAGAGATTTTTCCACTAACATTGAAAGGGTAGGGAGAGTTTCCTCAAAATCTATGCACGCTTCCAACTTTAATCTCTAAAGGACCATACTCTAAAACATTGTCCATGAAAAGACCATATAAGAAGATCTGAGTGTGATAGCCCGGAAGACTTCTTGAAGGCGTGTATTACATCAGCAAAAAAAAGCAGCAACTATAGTGGAGCACATCACAGTATAGCGATCAATGGCTCAATAAGAAAAGACATTGTACCAAGTAAAAGCAAAAAATAAATAAATGTAAAAGGAAAGGAAAGCTACTGATTCATACGCTAGTGTAGACTAGGTAGCATGCAAAGAAGTAATGGATGAAAATATGATAATTATCATTGTACATTTTGACTTCCATCGTGCATTCCCATATAAATGACAAAGCGAAGCATAAAGAATTATCAAGGGCTATTAAACCTGATGTTTAAGAATAATGACATAAAAAATGGGGAATCCCGGAAACCCTCCATACGCAGATAGAGATACATGCAGGGAACTTCAAACAAAAACAATCTTTGGAACTTACACCCCAGGAAGTGAGGTAACCAAAATGGTCAATAAAAATGAGAAGGAATAATTAACACTAGATCTACAGAAGAAAAGACAGAAAAAGCAGAGACAAATCAATAATTAAAAATGTAAGCTAAAGTCTGCCAAATACGAGGAGTGGTCAATAAGTTTTGCGAATCGGTAGGGCAAAAGAGAGGAAGGGGGATGGCTAATGTGGGAGTTTTAGGACAAGTTATGGCAAGTCAGGACCCGCAGCCGCACTCTCCTGCCTCGTCTATTTAAGAAGCAGTAGCTGATGGCAGATCGTCAGTCACAAAATTTTCCATAATGGAGAAGGTTGAGCACCACGCAGTGGTCAGAATTTTGACCAAGGAAGGCAAGAATGTAAAAGAGATCCATGAACGCATGGTTGCAGTGTACACAAACACCGCTCCTTCCTTTGCAACCATTGCTCGCTGGAATAGGGAGAACCGCCATAGTCGTGAGTCCCTTCGAAGATGATCCCCGTCCAGGACATCCTTTAGACGTGACCAACGGGGACAATGTGGCCCGTGTGGATAGGATGATCCTCGAAAATTGCCTGGTGAAGGTCGAAGAAATCGATAGAGAACTGAGACAATCACATGGGAGTATTATCAACATCATCCACGACAATGTGGCCATGACGAAGGTCTCTGCTCGTTGGGTCCCTAGAAACCTTACGCCACATGATCGGCTTAAACGTCGTCAAAGTTCACAATGCCGGAGTTTCACAAGCTTCCCTGCGCGAGTGCAGACACCAGGAGCTCAAACATTCTCCCTACATTCCAGATCTGGCCCCTAGCGACTACTTTTTATTCCGGCAGCTCAAGGCTGCACTGCGTGGACGCCGGTTTGGGGACGATGAAGATGTCCAGCTCGCCGTCCAGGAGTGGATTGAACAGCAGTCGGGACATTTCTGGTTGTCGGGAATTCGAAGCCTCAGGGCCAAGTGGCGCAAGTGCCTTGGAGTGTAGGGTAGTTATATTGAAAAATAATAAACCACTTTTCCTCATATCTCGTTTTCTTATATCTGAATTGCAAAACTTATTGACCGCCCCTCGCATATTAAACAAAAAAGGTACATCCATAAGAAATGCCAAAATGAGAAGATTAAACAAAGCCGAAAAATAAAGAATCCCAGTTCAGCAAAATAGAACCACAGCAAGCGTAATAAACACCTAATAACGGACATACGAGGCAGACGAATTGAACTTGACCTTGGAGAAAACGTATAATGATTTACCTTAGAAACGGCCAAATCTTCAAATCAAGCTATAAAAAATAAACATTGGAAGATGAACCTCATTCGACACTAACTAAAAGTAAAACAAAAATTGAAAAAGAAACAGAAAACCCCCGAAAAGGAACGCAAAAAGTAAAATATACTGTCAAATGCTATACATTAAATTTATATTTTATTAACGAAGAACTTTGCTCTTTGGTACAAATTTCGTGAGTTAGAGTCGGAAATTATCACAATATTCAAACTGGCTAAAATCAGAAATCTACAGAATAAAACTATTATCCTTCAGCTTCATCACCAAAACCTGTTCCAACATATGGTATGATAGAGTCTAAATAGCGATTAAAAAATAACTACAGTAGAAAGAAGAAAGCACTTACATCACACATACCACACAATAGCTGCAGATGAAAAAACTCCCCAAGAAGACATTATCTACTCATATATAATAATTACAATTTTACAAGACATTTGCCGTAATGTTCTTAGGCGACCCAAACTCCCACCCCTGAAAAAAAGTATATACTAACAAAAACACAAGATGAACAAACTTATAACTTATACTACAAAGAAACATAGGGAAAAACGCTGAACCCTTTTTCTCATATACAAAACAAAAACATATGCAACGAACCCTAACATATTTTTCACCAGGCAGAATATACCACCCAACGTATACATAGAGCCAGGTATCGTGCCATACAGAACCAGCTTCAAATATCTATACCAAGAAAGAAAATTTAAACAAAAATTAACTGGAAGAAGTACGCTGAAAAACATACGCCATACCCTTAAATCACTAGAGTGCGGGAATCAAAATAAAATATTTAGAGGACGACATTTACAACATCATAATGTATATCAAAGAGGTAGAAAGCCAGAACGTGTGACAGATAGCGTATCGGACCCTGCCTCACCCTAGATGGAAAGGAGAAATGAGAAGAAAGGTAGGAAAAATCAATGATGTCATTAAAAGAATTAGAAGCCGGAGTGCAAACCTGAATATGTAATATAACAAAGCTTCCGAAGAGGAGAGGAAGAGCAATATTCCTCTTTTAAGAAAAATAAAATGAGTAAGGGGAAACGCAAATTAAAAGCTAGGAATATAGCGTTGCCAATGTAGGGCCTGCAAAACTTTAGGACATATAAAAGGAACAACACAGGACATAGAATTAAACTAACCTTCGGACAAGGGAACTAAAAGGTGTTTGAAGAAGATATGCTAAATTACACCTGAAAATAGTTAAGATTGTAACTCAGACACAGAAGAAATTATAGCCAAGGAACTAAAAGAAAATCTGCAACAAATATTTGAGAAAGAGAGCCTTGACCAATTACGCGAAGAATATGAAGGTAACGGTACATCAAAAGGGACCAACTGGCTTAACAAAAATTAACTATCAGAAAGCTGCAATGAACATAATTCAAGGCATATACATACTAGGCTATTATCCACGAAAATTAAAAATACCCAAAATGATCCTGGTCTCGAAATCCTAGTAACTACACTCACATGTATCAAGTTACAGAACAATCTCTCTCGTTAACTTCCTTGAGAACGTATAGGAAAATCTCTAGAACATAAGACTGGTTGAATATCTGGAACATAATAATGTCTATAAAATATTCTGCTTTAAATTTAGAAAGAACAGGGACACCACCATACTCATAACCATAATCACCGCAAGTTTTCTAAGGTCACTGCTGAAAAAATGTTATATCGACCTCATGCGCGTGACTTCGAGAAAGCATTTGAAAAGGCTTAAGTCAAGAGCCTAACATACAAAATCCTGCAGTTACAATATCTGCAGCTAACTGAAAAAACGAGTCTTGTATCATCATATAGAGATATGAGAGTTCAAAATTTGGATTAATGGCTGGCGTACAGCAAGGTAGCTGCCTTAACCCAAAGTTATATTTAGTAGTTTGTGCTGATCTACACCTGCCATGAACACCTAGCTGGATAAACATACATTTACAGATGATGTCATTTATTTACTGGTTACTTGCACAAAAATGCCCAAATGTTTGCTAGAACAACAGCTATCGAAATTGAGAATTTAAATAATTTCTACACATTGGAAGATCAGAACCAATTTCCAAATGTTGAAGATTATACCTTCCTCGAGGAACAAAACACACAAAATTGGCCAATAAGAGGAAATATGAGAATACTACGGAGGCATATATACTAGGTCTGGATATCAATATACATTGCTACACAAGCAACATCATTAATTAGATAAAGGAAACAGGAATCAAAATAGTGTTACGCGAAAGACTGACAAATTTCTCAATGAGAAACAAGAAAAAAATCTTCAAAATAATAATCAACGCATCCTAACATATCCACCAATTCCATCAAACACACTAACCAAATGGGGCAAATGAAAAGTTTGACAGATACAGAACAAGCCTCTCTATTCGAGCACAAATACGACGAAATGGGAGGTCATAATTAGGAGAGAGCTTCATGAGACACCAAACTTTGAGACCTTAAGTATCTTCACAAGGAAAAATTGAACCAGAGTGGAAAAATCAGACAAATAATTCTAGAACTAGCCTATGAAGCCGATATGGATCCAAACAAACGATGCTTGTTAGTTTTCAGACTAGCAGGATATAGGTGAACATAAAAAAGACTGAAAATGAACATAACTGAAAGCAACAAAATATGACTAAAGCAGTTCTTACAAAAGAAAAAATTAAACAATAAGAATACACATAAAAAAGATCAATATGTAAAAGCCAATGCAAAGAATTACAATAACTTCAAGAACTTAAGAAAATAAATCAAAGCAGAACCATGAAAACATTAAGAAAGACAATTAACCTAACAAGAAAAACACGCAGTAACACACAAATAAAATTAATCAACAACATTTATAGTAAAAAAGGGTACACTTAACCCAAAACAAAAAATTAAATCAACATAATTCACTATGGAGACCAGCCAGCCATCTAGAAATCTATCCATTTTCTGCACATTCCATTTTTGACAAAATGATGGTCCCCATCTTTTTAAAACTCTCTCTATCCAAATAAACTACCATCTTCATTTAACACTCAATTTTCATTCTTGTCTTCGATGAGGCCTATGCAGTTTGAATGACATTAGGACAAAAATAAACCATGGAACACTCTGAGGTCTTAGATTCCCTTCTCCCCATCCTTAAAAGCTCTTTAGGAATTTTGAGAATCGAGCTAAATCAACAGCTTGACTAATGCTGTGGACTTCAAAAATTGTTGCATACAACATGGCCCCCTAACCGAATTAATATATAAAAATATATAATATATATATATATATATATATATATATATATATATATATATATATATATATATATATATGAATCCATTAAACCACATTGAAAGTGAAAACGGAATAATTTTTTCCGTGCAGAAAATATTTTTATTAGCTTTATTCGAAAAATCTGTGCAGGCAAGCGATTCGAACCAAGCACGCTAAGGCAGCCAGCAGTGCTTTGACCACAGTTAAAAGTATGCCTTTAGTCCCATGTGCTACGCATAGTGCACTAAAGGCATACTTTTAAATCAAAATGATGTTAAGAATTGATCGCTTTTTTTCCGAATACTCCTAACATAAACTTCTTTTGCACAACACACTGAATCCATCTCAATCTTTTCTGTAGGGAAAACTTGCATGGAACAAAAATGTTATTTCCCTTCAAAGAAATTTATTTGGAAAACAAGTTCAAAGTAAAGGGTAGACACGTAAACCCTTCGTTGCCATGGAACAAAATTGTATATTTTCGAGCGCAGAGTTTAGCGTGTCGTTAGTTATTTTTTCCTAGTAAGTGGAATTTGTTAGGAAATTGTTTTCATGTAGACCTTAACTTTGGCCTTTAGGTTGTTTAATTTTGCTTTATCAAACGTCACACTTTTTTTTTCGAGAATCCTGTTGGAGAAAGTGTTCTTAAGGCTTTGTCCTTTTTGGTTTAAATATTTGATCAACCTACGCATGCTCTTTCTGTCTAAGTTGTCCATAACCTTACCTAATATATATTTTTACTTTTTATAACTTTTAAAGTTTTAAAACGCCTAGTTTCTTTCCTAATTTCGAGTTTGGGACTCTCGTTTCGTTTTTATATATTTGGTTGAGGAATAAATTCTAGAGGTTTTATCATATTTATTCATCACCATTAACAATTTTAGAAAAACTTCATTTTTAATTGATAACAATATACAGTTAATCAATAATGTATTCCCGTTGTTATTTACGACTTCTTCCCAACGTTCAACTAGTTTTTTGATGCCTTTGCAATAAAAAACTCTGGATTTGGACTTGAAGAATTCGTCTAACCAGGTTCTTAATTCCGCATCAGTATTGAACAAAACGCCGCGCAAATTGTTGGAGAGCGATCGGAACAGATATAAATCCGATGGAGCCAAGTCTGGTCAATATGCAGGATGCGGCAAGATTTCCCAATTAAGCGTTTGAAAGGCGTCTTTTGTCTTTTTGGCAATGTGACGACGAGCATTGTCGTGTTTCAGAAGGACTTCATAAAGTCGATGAGGTCGCTTTTCACAAATAGCTTCGGCGAGTCGATACATTTGTTAAACGTAGAGTACTGCATTGACAATCCCATTGTTCGCAAAGAGCTTATAAAGAATGATGCCTTCAGAATCCCACCACACTCAAAGAATCGTCTTTCGTGGATGAAGTCGTTGCTTTAATCGTGGAAGTGTTTTTTTATTGGGGCTAAGCCATTGTTTTTGACGGTTCATGTTGACATAAACACACCACTTTTCGTGGCCAGTTATAATGCGGTAAAGAAATCTGTCCTTATATCCAAGAGTAGCCTTGTGGCGAGCAAGCAAACCTGCGGCAATCGTGAAGCGGTGAAATTTGTTGCTTTCACTCAAAGCGTGCGGAACTCATGCACCGAGTTTTTAAACGTTCTGATTACACGCCAATTGTACAGCCAATTCTCTAGCCGATTGATGAGGATTTTCATGAAGAAGGTCGTTCAATCGATCTTCATCCAACTTAATGGGGTGACCAGAACGTTCTTCATCATTAAGATTGAAATGTCCATTTTTGAAACGTGAAAACGACCGTTGAACTTTCCTTTCTGAGGAAGCATTTCCTTCGTCATTAAGATTGAAATGACCGTTTTTGAAATGTGAAAACCACCATTGAGCTGTCCTTTCTGATAAAGCATTTCCTTCGTACCCCTCACAAATATCGCGACGAGGTTTGGCTGCGTTTTCATTGTTCCCGTCTCGATTGAAAATGAATAACAACAAGTTTTGAAAATGCACCTTTCTTTCAACTTGACATTCCCATTTAGAGGGTACAGAACAAAAATTAAATTAACCCCTCATTTAAATAAACAGCAATGACTTATTACTCAAATTCAAGACGTAGCCTAAGCAAAAGCTCAATAGTCTACGCTGTTAAGAGACGTAGCCTAACCTTTGCAAATTTTGCTCTGATTATTTATTATTGTTTTTTAATATGTGCACAAATTACGTCAACAAAACCTAAATTTCCACAACATTAAAAAACCGCAAGAACTTATTCCTCAACCTAATAAAAAAATACAAATATCTAAATAGTCAAAAGTCTAAATTGGTCAAGGTTGGTTGAGATCGTAACCAAATAACGCGAGTCCTCCGGAATATATGTATATATATGTGATATATATATATATATATATATATATATATATATATATGTTTAAATTATTATTATGGTCATAACTGCGGAAATTAATGAAAAGATTTTACTTGAGAACAACACCTGCCCCTTCGAATGGGGAAAGCACACCTAGTGGGGAATCAAACATACATATTAATAAGAGAATGCGAATTTCTTTAATTATAAAAACAGAGAGAAGAATACTTTACATGACTGCAAACACTCGAAATTCTTTTCAGGCTTGTAAGAGTAAAACTCGGCCCGAAATTGGTGGAGCGGAATGACATTTTGGCGTTTTTGAAAACGGCAGTAATTTTATATGGATTCATTCGTAGAGGGTGCAGTTTATTAAAAAAATAATAAATAAGACTGGACTGAATAAAAAAAGGTTCTTTGAAGACGAGTCTAAATAAGGCGTGAAAGAATGTGAATACGAGCAACTCAACAGAACATACATAGCTACAGAATTAAGGCAAACATTTCCTCAAATTTGGAGTAAGAAGGAAAATAATCCCTATGATGATAGCGCTAGAATGGTCACCAATGCTACAAGATCACCTTGCTTCAAAGAATACATAAATTTTATAAGGTTTAGAATGAATTAATTTTAATTGTACTCATATATGATTTTATAGAATTTTGTCATGTAACTAACATTTATTTCAGAAAAAAGATAACAAATGCCTTGTGCCATCTCCAAGAAATGCCCATTAGATTTAAATTTCCTGCCATTACCGAAGATTTCAAAGTATGAAAATGGGTAGACATAGACCGGATAATTAAAAGAATATTGGCCTTTAATGATTACACAAACTTAGCTTACAAATCAATAAAATGAAAATTAATGGGCTAATAGTTTCTAACTTTCTTAATGCATATATCTATTAGCAAATAGGGAAGCAATTGACTCAATGAATATTTCAGGTATTATTAGTAATATCATTATAGGTATAAGATATTATTTTTTTCTTCCATGTGAAGTGGAATACACATGTGAGAAAGATACGTGTATAAAGAATTCTAAAAGTAGATACTCCTAGATTGTGGATGTCATGAAAGCTATAATTATAAAGAACGTTAGTAAGGTTTATTTCTTCTCAGAGCTCAGTGTAAGAACTGATGTGGAAATTTATAATGTAAAATGATGTAAATTAACAGAGGAAATTAACTTTTTCCATTTCGAAATTCTACTCCTACGAAGCTAAAATATGAGTTAAGTAAACACATTTCACTATTATATCCTTAACCCTATATTTTAAGAACGAGATTTTTTGAATGTTTGAATAAGATTTTTTCTTTTAGTTCGGTTGTCACCTAAGTAGATTTAATTTTTTGAGCAAAGTTATTTCTAATAATTCCTTGAAATATAAAAAAATGGTAAAGTTCAGAAATAAATATAAGTATCAAATTTTTGTGACTTTTTAAAACTAAAAGAATTACAAATGGTGAAGTTCAGAAAATTTATTCAAATTTTGTCATGGGAATTATTATAGCAAATTTAGATGGAGAAAAGAAAAAAAAATCATGATAGGCTGTAGGACACCGACCGAAGAAGAAGAAGAAGAAGAAGAAGAAGATGATGAAGATTAAGATGAAGATGATGAGGGTGAAGATGAAGATGAAGATTATAAAGATGAAGATAAAGAAGATGAAGATGAAAATGAAGAAAAAGAAGATGAAGCTGAAGAAAAACATGAAGAAGAAGATGAAGATGATAAAGAAGATGAAAAGAAAATGAAGAAGAAGAAAATGAAGAACTACAGAACTACAGAATCTAGGACCAGCAAAGACCCTAAGGTCCGCTCGAGGCTAGTCCGCTACACTAAATCAAAAACTACGATACACCCTTATCTACGAGTGTATCTCTAACATGCTTTTTTTTTCTTTTCTTTTTTTTTTTTTTAATACTATCTACTGTACACACTTATCTACATGTGTACATTATCGTGCAATTTTAACTAATCAAACTAGGGGTCGGGGGAGATAGAAAGTTTTCCTTCTCATCTTCCGCAGCCACTCGACTGCTAGTGGTGAAAAGCTAATTTAGGGATAGAGACTACTTATAGGATAGGCGGAAAAGAAATGGGACATCTAAGCTACACATGCAGAGAATCGCCGGCATCATTTTTAGTCATCATAATTTCATATCCTTAAACCTCCGCTCCAAACTCTCTCTCTGCAAGGACGTTTAAATTCACAGTGCTCAACTACGTTATATTTAAACTATTCAAATGCACGTCGAGACGATTTTTGAACATATTAACCAAAGTGCTATCTACTACGTGGGTGGGCAGCCGATTCCAATTTTGAGTAACTTTAAATGTAAAATAGTTTTGGGCTATACTAGTGTTAAAACGCTTGTTCACTAATTTTAACCCGTGCTGACGAGTATTTCCCCTATGATCCAGTTCGAACAGATTGCGAAAGTCAACGTTTGAGAAACCCTTTAGTATTTTAAATACTTCTAATAGCTAGCCACGTAATCTTCTGCGTTCTAGCGATGGCAAATCTAAAGCCCTGAGCCTTTCCTCGTATGATCTATTCCTCAGCTCTGGAATTAATTTCGTAGCCCTACGCTGCACTCTTTCTAATTGCGCGATATCTTTCATTAAATATGGAGCCCAAAATTGAACAGCGTATTCGAGAAGTGGCCGCACAAGGGATTTATATAAAGGTAAAATTACATCCTTAGATTTGAAGGTGAAATTACGCGCTATATAACCCAAAACGCGATTTGCTTTTTTACACGCATCCGCGCATTGCTTCGAGAATTTAAAATCGTCTGAGACTAATACTCCCAAGTCTTTTTCTAATTTAACCGCGTCGAGGACTTGGCATTTCATGGTATATTCTACTCTTAAATTATGGCAACCCAAGTGCATTACCTTGCATTAGCTTAAATTAAATTCCATTTGCCACTTGTCCGCCCAATTGGCAATCGAGTTTAGGTCCCCCTGCAATTCATCGACATCCGATCTTACATAGGCACGATTGCCCAGCTTCGTGTCGTCCGCAAATTTCGAAATCCGACTAAGTATGCCTTTATCTAAATCGTTAATATAAATTAAAAACAATAAAGGGCCTAAAACAGAGCCCTTCGGTACCCCACTATTACCGCTGGCCCAATCTGAACATTCCCCATTTATTACCACCCGCTGCGAGCGATCTTTCAGCCAATTTCTAATCCAGTTTAAAATCTTACCAGTCACCCCAATCGCTTTAACTTTCATTAATAACCTTTGGTGGGGGACGGTGTCGAACGCCTTTTTAAAGTCTAAATATATTACGTCTACAGCTTTGCTTTCATCGTACACGCAAATCATTTTGTGGAAGAATTCGAGCAAGTTAGTCAAGCACGATCTCGCACGCCTAAATCCATGTTGGGTATCGTTAATCAGCTTATTTGCCTCAAGGTGGCTCACTATTCTATCTTTAATTACAGATTCTAAAAGCTTTCCAACTACCGAAGTTAGACTAATAGGCCGAAAATTCGTTGCTTCAAATCTATTCCCCTTCTTAAATATAGGTGTAACGTTTGCTCGCTTGAAATCCAACGGAACTACGCCATCCTCTAATGAGCGATTGGAAATTTCACGCAATGGCTTAACGAGTTCATTTTAAAGCTCCTTTAAATGAATTGGATATACCCCATCGGGGCCCGGAGATTTCGAATTTTTCATTAGCTTAACAAATTTAAGGATTTTCTCGTCATTTATAGTTACATCGGATATGCAATTATCAGCACTACGAACTTCCCCAATTAACGATTCCAATTCGGAAGAATCTTCCACAGTAAACACGCTCGTAAAATGTTCATTTAAAATTTTGGACATCTCTGTCGGAATTTCAGTCAAACGACCATCCTTATCTTTGATCGGCCCTATCGATCCTTTTACGGGTTTCCTATTATTTACGTACCAATAAAACCGTTTCGGTTCATTCTTCGAATCCTTTGCGAGGTTTATTTCATACTTCCTCTTCGCATCTCTGACCGCACGTTTAACTTCCCTACGAGAATCTATGTAATTTTGCCGAATTATAACTGACCCATTGTTTTTATGAATTTTACATTTTCAATTTCGGTCCCGGATTAAGCGTAGTATTAACGGACTAAGCCACGGAGCTCTCACCGACTTCCCGCTCTTACGCACATACTTAACCAAATCAGAATTCACACGAAGCAGCGTACATCGAAGTTCTGCGTACATCTCTCCTACCGACCTGTTCTCGAATCGTATTCCCCAGTCTATATCCTTAATCCTTTCGCGAAAAATATCGAAATCACAGCTACCAAAACGAGGGATGAGCTGCGAACTCATTCTAACTTCTACGCAGGTGTTTAGTTCGAATCTAATCGCATTATGGTCGCTGGAAGCTAAATGTTCACCCACACGTACGTTTTCTAACAATGACTCATCGGTTGCCATGATTAAATCAAGAATATTGCTATCACGAGTAGGCTCTTCCACTTTTTGTACGAGAAAATTCTCCAACATAAAGTTTAATAGCCTCTCCCCCGGTTTATCAGAAGTAAGGTTGCTAAAGTTAACATTAGGTAAATTAAAATCGCCGCAGACTAATGTGGTCCCTTTTCTAATCCAAGACGTAAGCGTATCGAAGAGTGCAGCATCTTCTCTTTCCAATTGGCAAGACGGACGATATACTACGACTAAGTTAATTTTATTTATAGCATCTAAACTTAACTGGACTAATAAAGCATCACTTCGCATATCATCTTTAGACGAGTCCATCGTTATGGCGTTTAGATCCACTTTTATATACATTAATACGCCCCCTCCTCTACCGGTTTGTCTATTTCTTTAATGAATTTTGTACCCCGCTATATCGAACTCACAAACACTGATCCCCGTATGAGTGTCTAACCATGTTTCACTTAGGAATACGAGGTCGAAATCACCCTCTAGAATAACGGCTTTTATTTCGGCAATTTTATTTTTTAAGCTACGAACATTCGCATATATGCATCCCAGTTTGCGCTTTACGTTAACTCTTCTATAACACTCAGATCCGTTCCGTTTCCCTGCACCCCGTCGATAGTGCCCCCTTCACGCGCGGGCCGGCCCGGCGCATCGGCATCACGTGGCCGCGCAACTCTCCTACCTAAAATGCTACGTACGGACTCGTCTAAGATCCTACCCAGCCGACTATTACCCACATCGCTTAGGTGAATTCCGTCCTTTTGGAAAAGTGACGGTTGGTCCTGGAATGAATCCCATACGTTAAAAAAGCTAACACCAGTTTCTCGACACAACCGCTTAAGACATTCGTTAGTATAGATCGCTCTAGATTGAAGGCGCAACGTGGATTTAAGTCGGGGGAGAACACTAATAATTTCCACGTTGGTTGCTTTGGATTTCGCCGTATCTATTATGGTTCTGGCACGATAAACTATATCTTCCGGGGTGCTGTCATACCTATGGACGTCGTTGCCCCCTACCATCGTGATGATCGTTTGTTCACCACGCGTATCATCCAATTTCTCGATCTCGGCGGCCACGTTGTTAATGCGGCCACCGGGATAGCAAAAGCGCTTACGCTTAGAAGGGTTACGCGCAGCAAACTCCTGATCCTGCCTTCTAATTAAGGAGTCCCCCATTAAAACGGTTTCCTCTTCCCCCTCGATAGGAGTTAGCAACGCGAAAGGGTTCGAACAGGGTAAAACGAAGTTCTGATCCCTTGTTGGTCTAGCCCCATTTCTAACACTCCGAAATTGCGAATCCTGAGGCCTAAACGAGTTTAAAATTCGTTGTTGCTCGTCAACAATTACCTGATGATTCGAATTTGCAGGCCGCCTATCTCTATTACTATTTTCCCTCTCGCGCATGTCGTGAATAGCAGAATCTAGTTTGGAATTTAAGTCATCGACTTTACGGTTAGTCGAGATCACATCCCTTGCAACGGTATTTAATTCAAGTTTGATCTCACTGATCGCACTTGACAACTTGCGTTCCAACGCTTCGTTCAACATAGAAAAGCGACATATTCTAATTTGCTCAAGGTTCGAGGGAACGTAAATTTTCTTATTAAATGAAGCAGCGCACCTTGAGCATTCGATCTTTATAACGGGCATTGTCGGGTTTTTTTTTTTTTTAATTCACACTAATTTAGAAAACAAGCTGCACAAGCTAATATACTGTATACGGTTATTGAAGGATCGAACTTTATAATACGGCGACGAATATTGAATAGGCACAGTAGATATATATAAAAGTATTCAGTAGCAGAGGCACGATAAATTCTAAGCACAGTGAAATTAGCGGGAGCACAGAGCGAGCGCGTCTTTTCAGTAGAGAGTCGGTGGGAAAAATGAAGATGAAGCAGAAGAAGATGATGATGAAGAAGAACGTGAAGAAGAAGATATTGAAGAAGAAGAAGATGATGATGATGAAGAAGAAGAAGTTAAAGAAGAAGATGATGAAGAAGAAGATGAAAAAGAAGATGATGAAGAAGATGATGAAAAAGAAGATGATAAAGAAAATAAAGAAAAAATGATGAAGTAGATGAAGAAGAAAAGGGTGTTCAGGGTGTTAAAATAAAGAGTCTATAAAGGGGTATAAAAAAGGCGGTTAAGATTAGCAAATATCGCCTGATAATAGCCAAATTAAGATTACATCAATAATCCAATTACACTGACTTATTGGATAAAATATAAAAAACCTGGATTATTATAAAGCAATCTTCCATTATATTATTAGGAATAACCTAAAAATCGTGGATAAAATTAACGACATATCTTTAAGAGTGAATTAGTTGGAAGCTATAATAATGTTAATGTTAATTTTAAGTAAGCAGTAAAGAAAGAACGAAAATAAATTTACTCTTTCTTAAACCAATTTATATATTCTATTATTAAATTATTTTTGAAAAACATGTAAGCTTGATTTTAATCCAAGCTTTGAATTAGTATATGTATATATATATATATATATATATATATATATATATATATAATATAAGGCATTATATTTGTATAATTTCTTTAAAATAATTGAACTATTTAGTCCTTGTTGCTGAGATCAATTTATACAAGGTGACTTATGATGTAATCTAGAAATGGATACATTTTCGGTGTTTACTTAATGTTTGATGTGAATTAATTAAGGTATAAAAATATTAAAATGACCTCTATTGCATATTATTATATAATATAAAATGTATTATAATGCAAAATGTATTTTTTTATAAAACTTAGAAGGTTGTATAGAAACAATAGAGTTGTTTTATTCCAATGTCTTCATGTTTACTGTGTTATTAATAAATTTGTCCATCTTTCTTTATTCGTCTTTTTAAAGAAAGAATTATATTAATGGAAAATTACTGACCTTTAAATTAAGATCCTATAAGATTCTTTTAATTCAATTCATACCCCCCTAAAATTTAGATGCTGAAGGATATTTAATATATTCAACCTAATTCATGAAACGCACCTTTATATTCTTAATTTCATATTCACTTTTTACTCGCAAATTTAAACTGGTTAAATTTATTGAAACACCTAATTTGGGGGGCAGAATTAATACTAGAAAGGTGATGCAGTGGAACTTATTTAAAAGAAACCAACTAATGAAAATCACCGATAAAAAAACGGAAATCAATTAATGTGATAAACAAACACCAGGCAAAGAGGAAAATGGTAGTTTTATTAAAGATATTATCACATCAACGCCTCTGTTCTTTTTTATTTCCGGGTAAATAATAACACTTGTGATGTTTATTTAAAAGCACAAACTTATTTCGAAGAATAATCTGAAAGACTGCTAACGGAAGTGACGGAGAAATAAATACGCTAATTCTTGTATAAACATGATGTAATCTGATGCTGTACGGATGTAAAAAAAGGGGAACGCAACGAATGAATAATCTCCTAATCAGCTGTAGAACATTCTTCACATTTCAAAGAAAGAGATGTAAATCAGATAGGACATAATGGCTATAGTTATGTAAAGAGCTAAAGTTAAGAATGAGAGAATTTCGTAATATCTCTCTTGAAACTGATGTTTTTGGGGGTGATTTAACTGTTGAATTTAGGCTGCGTGATGTTGAAAATTGCTTCAGGCGAATTGAATCATCACTTATACCCGTTTTAGGAACAACAGCAAAGGGAAATATTTTCATTAAGGGTTTTGGGGAGCATAACTTTAAGCTCAAAACTATTAGTACATGATATAGAAGCTAACATCATGGGCTCATACCAAGTCATCATTTAGTGTTTTTCAAACTCGATTGTAAAACAGAAGAGAATTTGCTTTCCCATAACTGTCTATTTTTAAGAGGTACAAAGGATTTTACGCATTTTAATTCTTACGTTCAATTAACCATTACGATTATATACTCTGCTTTTGTAACGAGTCTACCTAATTTAAAAGTATGCATTTTCGAATCTTCAGATTCAATATTCATATTTCTGTTTAATTTTGGTTCACCTTAATTTTATGGTTACTTAAAGTTAGGCAAAAGGATGATTTGATTAGAAAGGCAGAAAATCAAACCGGAAATTATCTATTTGAGAGGTTAGAAGAGAGACAAAAAAATAACCGTAAACTTCCTTTACATATCCCGCTGGAATTTCTTTTAGGAACAGACCAAATAAATAATTTGTTTTATACTATCTTGATTTGTTAATTGCCATATATTTATAGACAATTTTAGTTGACTTTCGCTACTAAATATGTATATTTCAATTTTGGCAAAGAATGGCTAAGAAATTTAGAAGTAGCAAAAGGAAGGCTAGTTCCATCTTCACAAGCGCCCTCCTCACCTACGGTGTTAACACAACAGATAAACTCCTCAATGCCAATAAAATATACCTATCACCTCCCATTCTATCATTCCATATCACAAACAAAGGTACCCAAACATGTCATCCTTCGCATTTGTCATTTCCTAACGATGGACTCTATAACCTATAGTTACGCATTCAGTAGGGTGTTCGAGTATTTGTTGGAAGCCAGAAAAACGCACCCTTAGAAACCCCGTTCATGTTTATCTATCAGACACAATATCCTCCACTACTACCATGGTGAGGCATTTTTCTTTACGACAATCATTTAGATAATATGCGGTTATCTTTTTAACATTATCACTTATTCTATCCTTCCCCTTTAAAGCTTTCAATTACCATGATTCGGTAGATGATGTTTTCGTTGGTTTTCGGATTAAAATTAAAAATCACATCGAGATAACTTGGTTTACCAAAGTTTTTCACACAACCTTTTAAGCTAAGATTCCAATGTTGGTTTTTGCTTAGAAATTGGCTTTTAATTTTCTTTTTGTATTAACAGAGACAATATCATTTGCGTTTTTCCTTTCTGCCCCAAGTGTAATGCAGTTTCCATCATAAAATAACTATACAAAGCTTGTGAATCAAGATTACTAAAATCTTTGCATGGTGTCATAAAAATAATGAGAGAAAATAGAAATAGCCGACAACTAAATGGCATCATTGTGTAGGCAATTTCTACATATGAAGTTCTCACATAAAATATCAAGGAACGTTACTCTTTTGGCTTCAATGCATATTTGTTACTCTTCTATTATAAGCCACATTTTAAAAGTAAATATGACCCTGCTTGACTATCACTATTTGAAACAGTTAGTTTTTTTTAAACAACTCTACACTGATTAACTAAATTTTAAGATATTTCTTTCTACCTTTAATAAAATGGCAACCAAAGTATCACCAGCACCAATAACTTTCTCATAAATTCAAACCAGATTGAAAAAAATCACGAGTTTGGCAGCCTCAATAAATTAAGATAGGATTTAAGTGTGAAAAAACAGTTTTTTTCTTAGTTTTTAGAAGTTGTATCCCCAAAATTGGAACGAATAATATATTACTGTAAATTTACCCTAAAACGAAATAAAGGTAGGTTAATTTCATGTTTTATTAGAACTATTTTGGTTGGTCAGAAATCAGATGGAGCAATGTCGGAGGAAGTAGAATTCTGGGTAAATATTTGCAGGCCAAGTTCTCCATCAACACAGAGGCGAATTTTTAGGATCAGGCTATCCATTAAAAAAATGGAACAGGATGCACTTACAACTGATCAGATAATTTCTATTTTCTTGAAATTAGTATTTAAACGTTCTAAATACTGAAAATAGATGTGCGTTATAATAGTTTATTTAATTGTTAGAAACTTAAAACGGATCTTATCAAGAGAATACTACCAAACTTCAAAACTTTATTTGGATAGAGCTTCCATCTTGGTTCTACATTAGTAAATTTGCTACCAATAGGCCCTGGTATCGCTTTGAATATTCATTTTAAACTCCATTCAATAACATTGTACAACAAATTTCAGTATTAAGAAATAAAACATAGATCTCATGTGCATTTTATTATGAAGCTGTATGTGCTGAATTCGAAATTAATGACAGAAATTTCGCCTCATGTAACATTTTCTTATAAATTGTTGATTTGATAATTATGCAATTGATACTGATTTTCATAGTACCCTAAGTGTATTTCGATCCCAAAGTCAGAACAAATGTGTCTATTGTAGTTAATTTATGAATATATAATGAATCAGCGTGTTTGTTAGCATAATATTATGTAATAAATTTGACTTTAGTATTTGCTTCTTCGTTTGTAAGACGTCTCGAGTGTGTCACAGTTCAGGTTCTAGCAAAGGTCAGCAAGAAGCAGGGGTCGATTTCCCATATTCCTGTTTTTCATTGAAGCTATAATTTGATAGAACTTTTCCCAATGTTCATTACTCAAATATCCTGCATCATGTGTGGAATGGAGCACAGATGAGAATGAAGAAAGTATATTTTCAGTTACATTTTGAATCCGAGATCTTGGTAGCACTTGATTAGGCTGTCCACTATACGCTCTCTCTGGGCCCCATGCTGCGTTCCCAGAAATCCTTAGCATCCAATCTTGAATGCATGCAAGGACGCTAGCTCAGTTTCATCCCCATGAATAACATAGATTCCTAAGTGACTGTACTGAGCGTACATAATGTCCTGATCTGGCTCTAATATTCCGATTGCAAAAGAAGCATAAACACTTGTGTATCCAGTTTGTAGCCAATTAATTATGGCTGTAGGGGAATCGTCACCAACCCGTTCTCTATCAGTGGAGACCCGATATGGTTACCGCAAAAACATCCGGCCACGGCACCGTGGGTTCAAACTCGTAACCACAGCGCCTTGCCACTCGGCAGTATGAAAGGCCAAAAGGTTAAAAGTGATATTCAATTTCACCTCAATCAAGATATTGGAGACACGTTTCTCTTAAACTCGAAGGCTAACGAGAGGCGATATAAGACTTGGTGAGAAAAACCGTTTGAAAAAAGAACCCTCCTCGGCCCATCCCCAATCCCCCCCCCCCCCTCCTACACCTCCCCAGTGGGGTGACGAGGTATAAATAAGAAACACTGAGGAAAATCGAGGTAGAATAGGTCAGTCTCCAGGTGACGAAGTCCCCGGATAAAGATCCTGGGCTACCAAGACTGGATAGGTAGAATACATCAGTCTCCAGGTGACAAAGTCGTCAGATTAATATCGCAAAACCAAGACTGGACAGGTAGAGTACTTGGGTCGCCAGACTACGAAGTACCCTGCAAGAGAGGCAGGGCTACCTACCTAAGGGGCTAAGAAGCAGCTCATACTCGAGCTAGTCCCTGGTTATCAAACCAAACGTTAAGTTAACTTTGTTAAGTTCAACTTGCTCTCGTCAGAGAGACTCCTCATATCCTAGTGCAGCTTAAACAACAGGGATATTCCTCGTACTTGAAGAATTAAGAAAAGAAGAAAGAAAAGGCTCCCCCTCAAGCCCATTACCCGGTAAGCACACCAAACTCATAAGTTAACTTGGTAGAGGAACCAAGTTTAACTCATTCTCTTCAAAGAAACTCCCCCTTCGTTATCCTTGCCCTTGAGGAAGACTGAAACTAAGAAGAAGCTCATCCTCAAGCTAGTTCCTGGCTACTAAACCGACCTTCAAGTTAACTTATTCAAGTTCAACTTATTCTCACCAGAGAACTCCCCCCCCCTGTCCTAGATCCTCACGCTTTGAGAAGACCCTCCCTGAGTACAGTCCTCGCTCATGAAAAATTAAGTAACGAAGGAGAAACGCTACTCCTCGAGCCCGTTACACGGTGATCACACCGAACTCTAAGTTAACTTATATTAAGAACCAAGTTCGACTTACTCTCGTCAGAGAGACCCCGCCTACCTTGGTGCTGCCTGAAGCACCGTGATTGTTCTCGCCCTCGAAGACCCCTCGACCACCTCCATCTGGCCGATCGGCACGCGTCGTGGAGGCAATAACATTCCTGAGGTATTTAAACTCCAGTAGACTCAAAAAGCCTGAATATTGTATATTGAAGTGCGTAAAAAGACAAGCTAATTAAAGTAATTATTGTGTATTATAATATTTAGAGTATTTCTGTGTTTAATGTTTAGTTTTTGTGTATTAAATTGTTAAAGTTAAAATATAAGTTTATTTTGGGAATTATTGTGCTTTTCTTTATATCCTTACGTATTTGAGATGGCTCTTCTTTAAAATAACAATATTAGCACTCTTAGAACAAAGCCTACCTTATCAAAGAAGTATATCACTACCACAAAGAATACCACGACAAAAGCGGTTTGTGTGTGGAGTGATCAGAAAGGGGGCATTCTACGACAATGGCTATTCCTTTCAATTCCGCAAAAATTACACACTGAAACTCAGTGTAACTTATGTGATCTAGAATAAGAGCAAGGTTTTCATGTGTTTCTATTAAAATGTCTGAGTGAGTAACTGGAACTGGAAGCATAGAATTCGCAATATGCCACAGAACCGCTTTTCTGCTGTAAAGGGATGCATTTATAAATAACCTACACTAATTTAGTTTAAAAGTCAGCTCAAGCGCAGTAAATAGGACCCTGATATAATTAAAATAGGTTAAGTTATTTTCAAAACTCAAGAATTGCTGTAGATCTGAAGAACGCTTTCTAAATACTTTAATTCAAGCATCCTCATCCATTGTTGCAGACGTGAAGCTAGGAGTTCACTCTGTTGCTTAGCAAGTGTTAGAATATTAACTAGATCATTGAATTCTAGTTCGGTTATTAGGTGAGGATTCTTGTCTGATTTAAGTTGTGCCACATATAGTGCATCTTGACATTCTGAATCCTATTAGTTCCTTGTGTATCGATGGGTAGTAAAGAGAGCGGCTGTGGTACAGTAAGCGACCTTCAATGGCGAACTGGGCGAATAGTAGACGGAAGATCCGGATTCATGGTAGATTGCTTGCCTTTTCTGTTGCTGCCTGCAGTGAAATAAAATAAGTCTAAAAATAGATATTACTGGCTGTGATCACTTAATCAAATATTTGGAATACAACGTAGTATGTATTTTGATCTTTTTAATTTAATACCAAGCTTTATTTACTTCTTCTGTTAAGAAGAAGTAGTAAACCGTTGAATGGTGCTTTGGTTCCCTCGAGACCATTCATACGCCAAAGATAAGGCTAGGCGTATGCCTTTCACCCAAGCAGAAAAGGAACTTGTACACCTTATACAACATACTAATCTAACGTTCCACTGCTTATCATGGTCACCCACTTTACATCCAAAGTAAAGCTCAAAAGGTTCCTTTGCATGTTTAGTCAACTGTCTCTTATTGGTTTAATGAAACTGATCGACTTATATAACAGAAAATTTCTAGGGACTTTTTGCATTCTCTAGGCATTTTAGCTCTGTCTCCTATAAAGAAAAATACTTTAGTAGGTGTAAAATAATATAAATAGTAACAACAATAAATATCTAATAAAAAGTAAAAATAGTAAGCATTTAGAGTAAATTAGAAAATTATGAAGCGTTTCGTAAGAGTTACAACGAATTTGTACGCATATGAGATGCGGTCAATAAGTTTTGAAATTCGGATATGAGGAAAAGTGTTTTATTATTTTTCAACATAACTACCCTCGATTTCAATGCACTTGCGCTACTCGTCCCTGAGGCTTCGAATTCACGATAACCAGAAATCTCCCAACTTCTGTTCAATCCACTCCTGGACGGAAAGCTGGAGATCTTTATCGTCCCAAAACTGGCCTTCACGCAGTGCTGCCTTGAGCTGGTGGAATAAAAAGTAGTGGCGAGCGGGCCAAATCTGGACTCTAAGGGGGATAGTTGAGCTCCTCGAATCCGCACTCGCGCCGGCCAGCATGTGCAACTCTGGCTTTGTGGACTTTAATGACGTTGAAGTCGATCATGGAGCGTGAGGTTTCTAGAAACACAACGGGCAGAGCCATGGTCATGACCAAATTGTCGTGGATAATATTGATAACACTTCCATGTGATATTCCACGTTCTCGTTCGATTTCTTCGACCTTCACCCGTCGATTTTCGAGGATCATTCTCTCCACACGGGCCATATTGTCCTTGTTGGTCACGTCTGAAGGGCGCCCTGGACGGGGTTCATCTTCAAGGGACTCACGACCATGGTGAAATTCGATATTCCAGCAAGCAATGGTTGCATAGGAAGGGGTGGTGTCAGGATACACTGCAACAATTCGGTCATGGATCTCTCTTACATTCTTGCCTTTCTTGGTCAAAAATTTGATCAATGCGCGGTGCTCAACCTTCTCCATTGTTGAAAAATTTGTGACTGACGATCTACGATCAGCTACTGCTTCTTAAATAGACGAGGGAGGAGCGTCCGACTGCAGGTCCTGACTTGTCATAACTTGTCCTAGCATTCTCACAAACTGCCATCCCCATTCCTCTGTTTTGTCCTACCAATTAGAAAAACCTATTGAACGCCCCTCGTATAAATAAAAATATAATGAGTATACTTTTACAAATTTTATAGGTTATGTTTACAACTACCTTAGGAACAACCCATTAAAATGATATCAAAATCCGTTTCCAACTATTAGAGTTGTCAGTTTTGGCCCAATATTCTTTGCATTCAATCTCTAAGGAACCATCAGTGTATTTAACGTAAGTAAGATGGTAATTTACGAGAAACTTGGTCGTCGCCGAAAAAGAGAGATGATATATTCGTGATTTACGCAAATCATACTCCTAGGCATGATTATTCTCATTTTCGTTTATTTTCATTTTTCACCGTGTAAAATGGCCCTGAAATGACGAAACGAGTTAAAAAAAATGCAGAGAAGTCAGATGTCTTACTCTTACGTTTCGCTTTAGCTTCCATAAACCCGGAAGCAACAAATTTTCAAAGTTTGAAACAGCATCCACTGGTGTTGCAGATGATGAGGACGGTTGAATACTAAAATTTCACTTTGGTGGGAAATTCTTTAATCGTAAAAGTACAATTTTGAATGAGTTAAAAAAAATTATTTGCATCAGTATTCTAACATAAGTTATAGGATTACCTGTTATAGTGTGACCCTCCATGACTCATAGGTACACTGGTAGATAAAAATATACCATAATTCTAAGATATTAAAAAAACGGATGATTCAAATAATACAAGAGGAGAAAATTGTGTTTCAACTCCGTTTTTATATAATTAGTCTTATAATTTCTTTCCTTATATTTCAACCTCTCGCCTCACAACCTGGAGTTGAGTGTATCCAATGGTATTTACTGGTCATAGTTATTTAGTTCTTTTACTTTACATACTATTTCACTCCAAATCTGTTTTCAACAATTTAATTATCTAACTCTGTATATGATAACTTTAAATTTAATTAATATAAAATATATATGATGCGTTTGGCTTATAAAGAATAATAGTAATTGGAAGATTAAGATTCTTAATCGGAGGTGGTTAAGTAAGTGGCTCCATTCTTCCTTGGCACCCTAAATAAAATCCTAGGATGGAAAAATTAAATACACATAATACTCGAAATGTAAATCGCTGCAGAGCCTGAAAGAACTAGGGTGCCAGTCCTGTTCTAAAGAATGGTATTCAGAGGGTTTTGCGTGTTAGTAAAGCCACCTCAGCGAACGTGGCATCATTATGGTCGATATGAGTACCTTCATAGGGGTTATGAGTAACACATGGGCTTTGCACAGAAATTAAAGGGCAAGTAGATAATTTATGCAGTGAATACGGAAAAGGAATGTGAGTTATGTTCTCATGCCTGTGTTGATGACGTGGGTGGGAGCTAGTTCCCCCTGCGCGCACCAAGCATAAATGTCGAATTTATTTGCTTTTAATTTTTAATACTGAAATAGACAACATCCAGAATTAAGTCTTAAGGAATTGTTTGTTTGATAACGTCAAATGAATTCCAACTCCTCTCAATTCGATCGAAATATTAGAAAGAACTTTTGATTTCATAATTTACTGAAAAAATAGTATTTATGTATATTCAAAGATTATTGACTAGTATTATTAGTTTAAAGTTTACCTACTAGCGACACATCCGCTTCCCCTTTGGACAAATTGTGCAAAAGTTAAAGAATTAGAGGCAAAAATAAAAGAATATACACTGGCAAGCTTGAGATCACTAGAGTTCACTCATGAAGGGTGAGAAGGCAAGTACCTCGAATAGTACTCTGCGGTTAGCAGAGTACTACCTTCACACTGCCTCGGACAAGCTTAAGGTACGCTTCTCATCCACACCAAGCAATACTAACCTCAAACAATCACTAATACATTGTAGCTTTCTTTACTATGAGTATCACTAACAATTTCTTCCTCCAAAACCTCTACGATTGCTTTCTGACTAGAGGAAACACCAGCTGTTCCAAGGCAAGGAAGTGTGGACTGAAAAAGACTTCGTCTCCTTCCAGTTTCTCAGTCAGTCATTTTGAAAGAGATATATGAGAACCTTGCTTTTATTCTAGACGACATAAATTACAAGGAGTATGAGTGTGTAATTTTTGCAGACTTAAAAGGAGTAGCCGTACTTAGTTGGCTACAAACTGGATACAGCAAGTGTATGTGCATCCTTTGCATTTGGGACATTAGGACCAGATCAGAACATTATGTACGCTCAGAATGGTCACCTCAGGAAACTATGACGCATGAATTCCATAATGTCATTCATGAGGATGAAACTGAGCTAGCGTCCTCGCATGCATTAAAAAATGGATGCAAACGATTCCTGGTAAAGCACCGAGAGGCCCAAAGAGAGCGTATAGTGGACAGCCTAATCAAGTGCTACCAAGCTTGATCTTGGATGCAATATGTCACGGAAAATACACTTTTTTCATTCTCCTCTGTCCTCCATTCCAGAGACTGCAGGATAATTGAGTAATAAACATTGGGAGAATTTCTATCAAATTATAGCTTCAATAAAAAACAGGAATATGGAAAATGGAGTCCAAAATGGACATTTGCAAGAACCTGAATTGTTACACACTCGAGACGTCTTACTATCGAGGAAGCAAATACTAAAGTGAAATTTAATACATATTCTAATGCTAACAAACACGCTGATTTATTACATATTCACAAATTAACTACAATGGACACATTATATCTGACTTTGAGATTGAAATACATTTATAGTATTATGGAAATCAATATCAATTGCACAATCATTAAATTGACAATTTAAAAGAAAATGTTACATGATGCAAAATTTTTGTCATCAAATTCGAATTCAGCACATACAGCTTCATAATAAAATGAATATAAGTTCTACGTTTTCTTTCTTGATACTGAAATTTGTTGTATGTACAATGTTATTGAATGGAGTTTAAAATGGATATTAAAAGCGATTTCAGAAAGTAAACATACATGGGCCTATTGGTAGCGAAATAACTAATATACAACCGAGATGGAAGCTTCATTCATGGTAATTTTTAAACTTTCGTAGTATTGTCTTCATAAGATTCATTTATGTTGCGAATAATTAAATAAACACGATTGTTATTTTAATAATTTTATTATTCGATACAATGAACTGGATGTTTGAAATTTAAGTACCAAAAATTTTAAATATAATTAAAAAATATGCCCTTTATTTTAATATTATAATTCATATTATATATAAGACATAATATATGGCACTCTTTTTGAAGAATATATTTATTCATTGAGAAAGACAAAACGGAAATGCGATTAAAATTAACACGGAATGCTGCACTTCTTCGAAAAAAGTTTCCATATCTTTTTCTTAATAAAATGAAACCACATTAATATCAAAGAAATGTTTTACGCATCCATAGCCTAAAATTTCAGAAAGTTGGATCAATTACATTGACTTGATCTCTTATAATATTGGAATTTAGGTAGGCATAAAAGTAGGCCGGTTTTATGTGAGATCACTTCAGGCAGAGATCTCTGAATTAAGTGAAATGAAAAGTAAAGAATTATCAAGGCAGAGACCTTGTCAAGTCGTTTCAAAAGAATGCATAGTAAAAAGGGATAGTAATCATGAAAGAAAAGTCTGTCTTTAGTGGTGCCGAGTGATTCTTAAGGGTGTTTACCTTAAATTTAGTGGTTACAAAAATTTAAACACGATCCCGAGTCTTGAAAATTTTGTTCCTGCTAAATCCTTTCGAAATTGTGGGGGCAAATTTGGTTTCGTGTGTCCTGAAATTCCAGATATTTTCGATTTCTGTGGCCTAACAGGGAGCAATCTATTATTCATTCTGTTACCCCTTTGGTTTAAATGCTATTATATTTTAAATGTATTAACTTAAAGCTTTGTCTATTATTCTAATAAATGGGTGTGGAAACTACTTTTAACAGAGACCTACGAATTTGATTCTACCTCGCATAATGGGGGTACTGATTTCTTTCTCTAACTACTTGTAGTTCTTAGAGTTTTAATTTAGTTGAAATCATGTTAAACGTTGAGAAAGTAGGGTTATAGCCTTTATATGATTACTAAACTGGTTACATATTTTAAATAACGTAATCAAAAAGTCCATAAATCGTAGATACTGCGATATTTTCCAGAAAAAGATTACTTGAAGAAAATCCACCCAAGAACAAATACAAAAATTTGCTGATTGCGAGTACAATCCACATGAGGTGATTTCATATAAATTACTCGGTATGCTCGATTTCTACCAGCAATTTGATGGATATTCCTATAGAAATCTATAAATCAGGATAAAATCAGATTTTTGTGTTACTACCGTCTATTAATTTTGAAAAATGAAAAGAAATCAAGGTCTGATAGGTATACCTATTCAAACCATTAGTTGTTTAGCTCTGCTAGTGAGGAAGGTTTGCTTTCATCTCTTCCACAGCCAGTGATTATATGAAGTTCTGCTAGTTTTAAATGATTAATGGGATAAATAAATAAATGTTTAGGCAATATATTTTACTTGGTGGATAGCAAAAAATACCGAGTCATATACTATGTTTTTCTCTTTCCTCAAAAATATTAATGAAATATTAAACAAATGCAGGAATAGATGTAAAGCAGTCTGTTTTTCGTAAAGTTCACTTTCATACGTAATGTACAGTGATGGACAAAAGTCTTCAGACTATATTTAGTTTAATATTTTAATTCCATTTTAAAATTTACAAGAGTCGATTAATTATTATAATATTTAGATTATTGCAGTTTATTAACAAAGTCATCTTTTCAAAATTAATAACAAATCCCGCTCCCTCCTCCTTTTCAGTTTTACTTCCTAAAGTTTTTCTATTCGATAAAAATGGTTAAATAATGACAAAAATTGGCAAATGAATAATATTGGATAAATATATTCTATTAGGTAAAAATTTTGTAAAAGATACTGTTTAAGATTTTTCAATTACAGAAATAAATTTTTCCAAAGGATGCAGTGCCACCATAATTGTTCTTAAACAAAATTGCCACAAATGCTAGGAGATAAGGGTATTGCATAAAGGACTACCATGTTTAGTAACATTAATCAATTTGAAAAATTTAGGTGCACTCCTATATAGAATTCCTTGACAATCTCAAGTGTTTAAACAAAAGTTAAGACGCCTCACGGTAAGGTCTTAGCCAATGGATGGGGTTTTAAAACCTGCCAAGCTTGCTCTCAATTTCGTCAAAGTGCTGAAGTCAGGCTCAGCTAAGTAAAGCTTCAGCTCACCAAAATGAATTTTAAGGATAGGGTCCAATTTTGTACGGAAGTTGAAGACCGACTGTTGACGACTGCAGCAACGTGATATTCCTAAATGAAACTCCCTTCTGATTATTAGGATCTTTTGGAAGATCCTTCCTTAGAAAAAGAAAAGTGGGTGCTTTCATTAGCCCTTTTTCGTCCCCAAAGGAAAGTAGACGAAACCTTTTTAAGTCAGGTCTGCTTCTCATCTAAGGAAACTTGGGAACTAACAATTTTGCAGAAAAACACTGCCATAGACTCAAACTGGTGCAAAAAAGTGCTTCATCATACTTTAACCCAATAGATCAGGGCCAATTTGCGAAGGATACTTTTATTTTTAAACATGAAACCGCACCTTTAACAAACCAAACGCAATAAGTTCTTGGTTGAAATTTTGAGACCTTCGCTCAGAATTGAGTGAAATAGATTAGTTTTATGAGATAAGTAAAATAGTGGTTGATAAACAGATGCGACGAATTGTAACTCGAACAGTTGCTTAGGGAACAACATAAAAGCAATTTCTGCAAAGATCTTATCACAAATCTGGTCTCTAACATGTTAAAATGAACTGAAGAACAAGCCGAATCGTTGTAAATATTTACTGCGCGAATCCATTGACTGTATTTATTAATAAAATAGATTTAAGTTGAATTTTTTGTATATTACATTTGATAACTTATATTAATTTCCTTATATGAAAAAATATAGTAGTCTGAAAACTTTTAGCCATGACTGTAGACTATTTCATCCAAGATAATGAGTATTGTGAAGAAATGAGTTCTCAGCCGTTCATAGTTTTCGTTCTCTTATGGAGAATGCTTAAAGAGCAACGCATGATTTATATGGCAAATTTCTTCTCGTCTGAAAGCTTGAAAATTCCCATGAATTATATCTAAGCCCAAGAATAAGAGGGAGTAGATCAAATTACGCATGCGATCTTTTTAAAGAAGTTATGGCCCTCATGTTTTATCACCAAGAATTGGGGCGAGATTTTCGTAGAAAAAAAAGAAAAAGAGTTGACATATGCAAAATTTGCATCTCTGCAATATTCAGAAATTATCCTTAGATTTATTCGCGCAATGTAGCATTCAAGCAATGAATATATAAATTGACCATCAGTATTGTCTATTATCAAGTATATCATATGTCCTTTCTATCTTATCGCAATTAGGATCAAATTCCTCACCTTTTTCGACCGTGTGTTCTGGATAGTTCTTGCCATAATTCGGGGTTAATATTCATTTTAAGACAAAAATTTTGACTTTTCAAATAGATAGAAGATCTTAATTCTTAAAGTGATGGCTAATAATTTCATTTCTAGCTATAGTAACTTAGTATTGACGAAGTTAAACAGCTTGCGAAAATCTTATTATTTTGCTAAATTTGGATCTTTCATCACTATTAGCCTATTTCTTTCAACTTTTTACATGGCTAGTTAGCCAATAGCATGCTATTATATATCTGCAGACGATCTACGCATGCGTCTTTTGACTTATTAGCCGATACCAGGCTTAATTACATTTACGACGACGGTTCACGCATGGAGGTCTTTTCAGTTGATATATTAGAATAAGGTGAGGTGGTCATTGTGTCACAATGCCAAATAATACGTTAAGTCTTTGAGGAGGATATTCAGGCCTTAGAAATATAAGTAGAGGGCTCACAGTATAATCCAGCGACTTATTAAATTACTTATATGCTACAGGAATTGTGAATTTAAGCAAGATTGAAATTTATTTTACTGTAATATAATTGCAAAGGATTAGAAAGGCAATAAAACCACATGCAATTTTTCGGCATGTGGGTTTAAGGTTGCATTGCTTTCTAATGGCCGCATTCGACCAAGTAGCGCTTTCTTGTTTATAAACTGTTATGGCTGCATTCGACCAAGTTGCGCTTTCTTGTTTATAAACTGTTTTGTGCCAAAAAGTTTGTTTCAGTGAGCAGCTAAGGAAAATATTGTTAGGGTAAGGTGAGGTAAGGTAAGGTAAGGTAAGGTAAAGTTAGGTTAGGTTAGGTTAGTTTAGGTAAGGTTATGCTAGGTGAGGTGAGGTTAGGTTAGGTTAGGTTAAGTAAGGTTAGGTAAGGTTTGGTGAGGGCCGGTTCTGAATTTTAATCTTTTTAATAAATTTCTAATTGTGTTTTTGTAATGCTGATTAATGCGTATTTTTGAGAACTGAAACTTGTCTTTCCAAGAAATCTATACTTTTCCTATTATGGACCTTCAGTTGATTAGGGTAAAAGTTTGCATTCCAGGGAAAAACGAGTTTCGGATATTAAAAGTTAACATATAACTGCTTAAGAAAATAATATGTTTAAATTCCTCATAAGAGATATCTTAAAACGAATATTTATCGAATACGGCCATAACATTTAGACTACAAGTGTTTGTTTTTACTATCTTATTATATATAATTTTACGATATCCTATCTATTTATTTGCATCATGACACTCGCCCTAAATGTATTTCGCGTTGGGGAACAAGAAAAAGGACATATCTGGCTTTTAAACATTTTCTACTTAAATTATTATATAAATTAAAACTGTTTTCGTCGGTCACTTTACTTTCCTGAAGGTAAATTTTAATATTTAAATATCAGACAATGGAAGAATATTCTTGAAATATGCGATGTTTAGTCATAGTTTTAGGCTTATTTGGATGACCAAAAAGAAATTTGTAGTAAATGATCACGTTTGGGGAAATATGAAAACAAGGATTGGTACATAATTTCCTCCAATGTGAATATTTTCCAATAATTAATGAAATAACTTACTTTATTAAAGAATCTAAACTTTGACATGTAGAATTAATCCCAATTTCTTAAAAAATTATGTTTTATAAGATTTTAAACGTTACTGAAACAAAAGTACGGAATGCTGCACAGCACTACTAGTTTCCCATTATTATAACGTTAACTCGTGCCTTATATCCTTTCCTAGTTTGTTTAAAAGATACCTCCATGTCATATGGATAAAGATAAATATTAAAACTAGGAGTTGGGAAGGTATTCAAAGTCATACAAGTAATAAGATTTGATGAATTCGAAAACCAGTATAATGTAATTTTATTATTCTTTATTTGGTATAAAACGGATGGAGGAGGAACAGACAAGTAAATGAACCAAATATGACATATAAATATGGGCGTAAGTAATTTTATAGATACGTTTAATAAACATACACCTCTCACCGATGAAATAGACTCCACGAATATTTTAAATGTGTGCTTGGCCTTTCGAATGTTATTTAAACAAAAAATAAATGTAGAAAATAAATGAAAAATCCTCATTCCCAGCTTCCAATACGATCGAATAAACTTAAACCGTCTTCTAAAATACTTAATGGATAGTTTAAGTGAGTTCATTTAGCCGATTTACTTGTGATTATAAAAAGATCAGCAAGTTCGATGCATTAAAAGTTCTAATATTAATGTTAGGATTACACCATTACAAATTATAAAACTCCGACTGTACTGTTATACTAATAATAATAATATTGATGATGATGATAATAATGATGATGAAATAATAATAATGATAATAATAATAGTAATAATATACATGATAATAATATTGATAATTATAATAATAAAATGATAATCGTGGAGGAATGCATATAACCGTTACGCTCCGCATGGGCCAAGACTTCACCCCCCTTCCCCGCTGCCCCAAGACCCTTCGAAGTCGCACGCAAAGACGGATTTCGTTCAGCAGATTTCGTAATTTACGAGACTGGTGGTTTAAACGTTCCTCCCGGAGTCAAGTAATATAACCGTTAATATAACCATAGGAGGGTGTGAGAGCTTTTATAATTAAAATCTTACTGCCTAAGGCCTTTTCGGCCGAAAATCTATGAACAGGCTCACTGTCCCCTTTGATTGTTTATGGCTATGTTTTGCCAAATAGACGAAATCTCACCTTCTTCGTGCGTAAGCATGAGGAGCTAAGTGCCACAGCTTTGAAATTTTAGGCTCTAGGATACGAGCATAACGGTTGGCTATTGAGGGTTTGCCCCTCTTTGACTCTCTCATCTCCCCTCCCTCCTCAGTGGATAATCGGCGTATATATTTAGATCTTGAGTAATTTGGAGGAAAATTCGCGTAACTATCGAAAAAAAAAGACGAGTCCCTGAGTTAAACAAGTAATAAAGAAGATAGTTAGAACCAAGCAGGAATTACCCTCTCAAGGCTGTTCCTTTGGTCGCTTAGAAGAGCAGACCAGTGGTATCGAGACCAACTCTCCTACTATTCTCGTTCAGATAAATCACGTATCTCAGTTTTCTAAAAAGGCATAGAGGTACCCCTCACCATTGATGAAAACATGAGTGAATTCCTATTCGAGAAGTGATTCAGATCTTGGTTAAGTCTCATTGTCGAGAAGCCGGAATTGGTACCACAAACACATTTTACCCTGAGACACTCTTCACTATACATATTTAGACATAGATTTTACAGCATAAAGTTATTTACACATCTTTTCCAAATTTATTATATAGGAAAAATTTAATTTGCCAAAAGAGGTCAAAATTCAAATTTAATGGAAACATTTCGCTCTTTAAAGAATTAAACAAGATGGGAATCAAACAGGAGACTAACTACAAGCTAATACCCACCAGTTAGTTAGATGATTATGATCACCCTAGTAATAATAATATCTTTAAACAAAATTTCAACACCTGAAGTGTTTTAATTCTGAATACTAAAGTCTGTTTCACCAACTAAGCTACCAAACACAAAGTCAAAAAGCATAAAAATTAACAAAAAATTAATTTATTAATTCTAATCCAAATGCGTAATTGAAGTATCACAGATTATCTTTAACTCCGACTAGCCTAGCAACGCTTTGCATATTTAATTCTTCTTTTAATTTTAGCCTTAAAAATTTCCTTCTCTCTCAAGTCAAAGTCATCGCATCTAAAAATGATAAAGAGAGACAGCAAAATAAAAATAGAAATTAGATGGGATAAGATAAGTCTTTGATCCCAGGTTGAAATGTAGGTCCACTTACTATCTAAGTTACCTATTTTGCGTACTTTAGCTCTAGCTGTTCTTTCCTGAATATTTATTTTTTTCTTCTTTTTTACTCCCAACATACTAGGCCCTTCAACTCTGAGTGTGGTAAGACTGATGGAAGGGGTTAAGCAACCTACAAGGAAGGTGCGTGTTAGGGCTGGGGTTGATGGGGGTTGATCAATCTGTTTCTTTCTCCCACTTTGCTTTTAATTTCATCAGTTTACAACTCAAACAATAAAAGAAGGTAAATAAAGTACTAACACAAACTTAATTATGACAAGCAATCATGTCCAAAGAAAGCTAAAGCCAAATCTTGAACGCCACACAATAAAAAATCCAACGACCAAAATAAAGAAGATACAAGAAACATATTCTCCACCAATAACTATTGTTCTTTATCCTCTGAATATCTTGACAACTTTCACACAAATGCAAACATAATACGTGTCCTTAGAAAAACAAAGTTGAACTTATACTATCATCAGTGTGTTGGTATCATTAAAGTATTTGAGTTGGAAGCAATAGAAACCCTCCTCACCCCCAAATAACAATAATAAGCGAGCTATAGGGAAAAATTGAATCCTCGATCGGCAAACTCCTTTTATGAAATAAAACAGGAATTAGAAGAAAATTAGACAAGGCTAGTATATTTAAGATGAGATATGAGAGTAGGCTAACGACACCCAAGATTTCTACAATAGACTTCTGGCATATATCATGATTATTCCACCGGAAAAATTCAGAGGCATATTTGTTAACATCCAAATATGCTTCAAATATTATGCCATGTAAGCCTATATTACCTCTACCAGCCTCAAACAAGACCTGCCTATATGAATGAAATAGAGAATGAAGGCCAATCTTTGAAAAACTGCTGAAGTTAGTAGAATAAATATAGAAACAGCCCTAGCGAATCATCTATATGCCCACAGAGAAGGCAAATTATAAAAAGAATTAATTGAAAAAAGGAGATAATAAAACAAGCAATTATATTACTCCAACAAATGTTAAATCACAGAACAAACTACTGTAATAAATATATGTCGTAGAATGACTCCCGACGATACCATATATATCTATTCGTTGAGGGAACTTCCTTAATTATCTTTAGAGTGAACTTACTGTCTGGCGGCCGATATTATGTATCTTCGATATGCTTAAGAAGTGGAACTGAGCTCAAGGATAATAATATTGCTATCATTAATAAAATAGAGTTTTATTAATAATAACTATAAACAATACACAAAAACGGAAAATATTGACATAAACAGAATGGAAAGGGTCGTGGAGACTCGGGCTAATCGGAGGATTTAAAGGATTTAAAAAGGTAAAACAAATATAGAGTTAAAGAGATGGGATGGTTCGATAAACCATTTAAAGCACAGGATAGAATTGACAAAAGGGATCAATACTCAAAGGTGAAGTTTGGCTTACGTAACTTTGGCACTAGTGGTGCATTGGAAGGTGGCGCAAAGGAGTTTCGGTCCGCTGGCGAGCTCCAGCCGAAGGGGGGGGATAAAAGGATCCTGACGAGGCGTCTTGGGAAGGAGAACCGTTTCTCGACGAACGGCTTGAAGAACAATGGCTGTTCTAGGTTGTTCTCTTCTGAACAAAGGGGAGGGATGAGAACCGTCTCTTGTCTACGGGCTCAAGAACAATGGCTGTTCTAATGTTGTTCTCCTTGAACAACAGGGGGGTGAGAACCGTTTTTTGGCGAAGGGCTCAAAACGAACAATGGCTGTTCTAGGTTGTTCTCTTCTGAACAAAGGGGGGATGAGAACCGTCTCTTGTCTACGGGCTCAAAACGAACAATGGCTGTTCTAGGTTTTTCTCCTCTGAACAAAGGGGGGGGGGATGAGAACCGTCTCTTGTCTACGGGCTCAAGAACAATGGCTGTTCTAATGTTGTTCTCCTCTGAACAACAGGGCGGGGGGGTGAGAACCGTTTCTTGGCGAAGGGCTCAAAACGAACAATGGCTGTTCTAATGCTGTTCTCCTTGAACAACAGGGGGGGGGGGATGAGAACCGTTTCTTGGCGAAGGGCTCAAAACGAACAATGGCTGTTCTAATGCTGTTCTTCTTTGAACAACAGGGGGGGAAGCCTTGGGGACTTGGCGTCGGAAAGGCTCGAACCTTTGGCACTCAAGGAATATTGTCCTCCTTCTGGACAAGTGATGGTGAATCTCGAGGTCGAGGTCCCTTGGCGCACAAAGGGAGAGAGGGTCGTGGTGATGTTTCGCGACGAAAATCTGGATCTCCAATCTGATCTTAGTGGTAAAGTTTCCATATAAATAGCCAATACATCTCCTTGGCGTGGGGGAAAATGGAGTGAAAGCTTGGAGGGAACGCACAGCCGGGCCGGAGAACAATGGCTTATCTGTTCATAAGCCTAACTCGATCTGGCGAAGTCGGCGTATGGGGGCGAACGGGGGGACGATAACCTCCTTGTTTAAACATTGGCATCCGGTAGCTGAGATAAGATTCCAAGCCTCGAATCGAAGATGAACGTGGGCAGCATCATGGTTTTAAATAATACGGGATAGGAGTTGAAATTAAACGCAGCTTCAACACGTTCTATCACAATATAAATAGATTAGTAAATGTAAACATTCTTACATTTACATATATTCTTTTATGTCAACTCTTGGACAATTTTTAATGTAAATATTACCGAAGAAACGATGGAAGTAGCATATATAAAGAGATACAATAATAAAGAATAAACTAAAGTCTAGGAACAACAAAAGGGAAAAGAAAGCGAAGAAACGAAAACCGAAGACTATACAGAGGAAACGAAACATGGATCCACCAGAATGATAAAGATGAAATTTAAAATAGGAAAAAAGTGAAAACAACGAGAAAATTTTCCGATAGAACAATTACATCCTGGTATGCCTCTCTGGATAGCAAGTTTACAGAAAGAAAAAAAGGAAGAATGTAAAAAAATTGGAAATACGCTAACGAATACCAAGAAAAAAAAGAAAATTCAAATATTTCCAAACAAAACAAAGGGATAAAAGGATAAACAGACGAACTACGGAAATATATTCAGAAGAACATACTCAGATAAAATACATATTGCAGGTGGTATTGGTTTTCAATTTTTAACTGCTAAATCGACGCATTATCTTTTTACCTTTGTTGTCTGTTTTGTTCTTAAAACAATAACATGTTTGCTCTATTTTTTAAAAATAATACACTATAGAAAACTTTAAACCCCCTAATTTGTGAAAAAGGCATGGAGTTCTCCTTGGATTCTGCCTGGAAGGACAAGCAAGTAGATTTCAGACTGCACAACGTCAGCAGAAAAATAGGGGAAAAAGTTAGAAGGGAGCTAGAAGTATAATATCAATTCTACTCAGAAGTTTAAAACAAAATCGAAAAATAAACCAAAATATGCTTATAAAAGTAACTAAGTAAAATTCTAAAATTAACTGCATACACATATTAAACAATAAAAAAATGTTTGGATGAAACCAAATCAAAATACGATGGAAATATAATTACCAAAACTTCATTTAGACTCAAAAAGAGGTAAACAGAATAAAAAGAAAGAAATATGCAAAGAAGATTTCACAAGGTAAAATATATTATATCATAGCGAAATTAAAAGGAACTAACATAAAAATTTCAGAAGTTACAAAAGAAAAGTAACTACACAGGAGAGTATACCAAGCAGAGGTAAATTGCAAATACGAGTACTAAAACTGCTTTATAAGCCACAAATAATACACACTAAATTAAAACCAAAATTTCAAATAGCATAAAAGTAGAATAAATCATTAAATCGAAGTTAAATACATAATCAAAGTGAGAGAGATTAGCCTAGCACAAGAATCCTAGCAATGTTTTGTAAACATCTTAATCCTTCAATTTCAACCCGGAAACTTTCACTCAACCTCACCTCAAAATCAATGGCCCTATGGATGAGACTACGGAAAGAAAAGAAAAATATGGATAAAAGGAAATAGATTAAAGACAAAGCGTTGTCCGGAACTAATGTTATGCTGTAGGTAAACTGATTACCTAGTTCTCTTACGTACTTTACTTTTAGCTACTCTATACTGAACTTTACTTCTTCCCCTATTTCTCACTCCCAATTGATCGAGGCTCTTTTACACTGAGTTTGCTAAGAAAAGGATAAATGATCTTCAAAAGTGTACAAGGGAGTGTCGTTGCTTCACACTTCTTCCTCGCTTACACTTATTCTAGCGTGCAACTCCATTTCAATTCAAAGAAGCTGCTCTATCATCGTCGAAAGGCGGATTGGAATAAATAATGTCCCACAGCCTGATTTTATCTTTGGTGAACATTTTTTAGCATCTTTTAAAGTCAGAAAACGATCTCGTCAAGAAAACAAAAAGCTAAAAATTAATGTAAACCATTATGTTAATGAAGCATGTATTCAGGACGCCTCCGGAATCTGGCTCATGCGTTTCTGACTCTGTCCCTAGGAAGATCTTTGAAAACCAACTTGATCTTCGGCAACAGCTCGTTGCTGATCGTGTAAGCGCAATGGTACTGTTTTTCACTATCGTGCCCCATACAGAGTTCAGTCCTCGCCCATGCGCAACTGGTACTAGCTGAATATGAAATAGTAAGAAAGAATATAGTGAAATGAACCTCATACAAAAGAATAGAGTATTTATCTTTCCCATTCCATAATGAATGAGAAGATATAAAATAAAGACTACGAAGATGAAGAGAGATTACAAAAGAAACCATGATTGATTAAAAAACTTTGACAATTCAGCAAAATCATTTGTTCTCAAAATTTTTAAAATGCAGGCCATGATCATAGAGAAATTTAAAAATTTGAACATTGCGATCATAAAATGATAATTAAATGATCGCAAAAAATCATTATGTCAGCTCGTGATCTTAAAGAGATCTCAAATGAGGCAAGAAATAACGGTTTACAAGAGAAATACAAACTATAGACCCTAAGAAATAAGTAATGGCCTTCGAATAAAACTATGAACTTTAAATTAATTAAATAAACAATGAGCAAGATTTCTGTCATTAATGGAATCTTAAAACCAGTTTAACAAACTTTAGCTAATTATCTCAACGCTTGAGTTTGCTACTTTTCTCATTAAATTTTATTAATAATAAATAAAGATGCCAAAAAAAAAAATTATAAAATGGATAATGCCTCTCAAATCTAATTATAAATCTTTAAAGAACTACTTAATTAGTAACTCAATCCCTGATTGTAGCCGAAAAGTAAATATAAAAAACGAACTTTTTTCACTAATTTCGTTCACTACGCGAGTTTGGAATGATTTGCATTTTAAATATCAAACTAAATTACTTTACCTTCTCTTGGTTTTTTGGTGTTCCGTAAAATAAGAAATAAAAATTATGATATCCAAAAAAGGTTAGTATTATATTATTTAGAGTATAAAAAAATCCTTCAAAAAGTTTTAATATTTCCTTTAACGGTCGAATTTTCCATTATTTCCGTTCTTCTCGTTGATATCTCGTTTCTTATTTAGTATCATATTGTTTTTAATATCATAATAAATAAAGATTTACAAAATACAATTAATTATAAATGATAAGTGATCATAAATTGATAATTTTATGGTATAAATAGAAATTTAACAGGGAGAGAACTAATTCTTATAAAGCACGCCATCACAATATATTGAACAGCATAAATAATTATTAACCTAACAATTATGAGAAGAAAATGAAAAACAAAATAAATAAACGCGACAGCTCGTATTATGACGAAGGATAAATATGAGTAAACGCCTCAAATTTGCAATGTTTATGCTTTAGACATCGTATTTGACCTATGTTAAATTTTTAGTGGTACTTTTAGGTTCATAATGACTCTCTGTGCTCCGAAACATGTGTTGAACAATTATTCATTATAATTAGTAAGCTTGAATAATTACCAATTATAAATAATTCAAGATAGTTCAAAATTATTCATATACAACGATATTACCGCATAATAATTACTTGATATGCACCACTGGCACTTTGTGACCCTATTTTTAATCCAATTATACTTATTTGATTGAATTTCGGTTTATCTTCGTAAGTAATATGTGCAGCGACTGATCAGAGTTAGTTTTAAATATTGCTAGGAAAGATAATAGAATTTCTTATAGCTTATACAATATAATTACAATATGCAGAAGATGCCTCCTCCAGAAACTGTCTTTGTTGGCTTTGTCAAGCACAACTGCTATGCCCCTCCCATTGAATGACGGATCGACGGTGACTCTAGAGCAATGGCTTACTTAAACTCTTCGGGAGCGCCAAATTGATTCCCTTCCTATGGCGAAGTCGGTAGTGAATGGCGAAATATAATTCAGATGATGACTTTTGCACGTGGAATGGCGATCCTAAATGGACTGATCTAAATTCCAATGTAATATTTCATCAATCGTCACTAAAAAGTTTAGAAATAAATAAACTATTGGCAGTAACCACCTGGCTCGGAAGAATATCCCCAAAACTTCTCAAACTTTTCCTACAGTTTAATGTTACGCCTTAAAGCGTCGAACTCAGGTTACGGGTGCAAGTGCTTACTGCATCTATCCGGGTGTAGAAAATTCAAAGAGGGTATCGACTGTTTTTCTACCTGGTAAAACGGAGTGGTGGACGATTGCTTTTGAGTCTAGATCTGTTACAAAAATGACTCCCAGAGCTGAGCATTCGTGTTAGTTTCACTCAAAACTTTATTAGAGAACCTCTTTTAAAGCAGCAGGTCAGTGCGTCTCCTGGTGATAAGCTACTCCAAAGCTGGCGTAAACGTTGTTGCCTGAAGTTAGAGGGGCACGCCTGATAGAATGACCATATGTTCCTTAGTAACTTAAGTTACCAAGAGCTTTTTTTCTATGGAGGATTTTAGCTGGGAGAAAGTTTTAAGCGATTTATTGTAGCTATCTTCCCTTTCCCATGATTCAGAATTACATAATACTTAAGAGCGCGACTGAAGACTGTGTAGGCACTTGTATGGTTGCTTTGACCATTACTTTACACCATTTATTTGAATAATCAGTGAAGGAGAAATTTAATATCATTAAAAACGTGAACTGTCTTTTTCCCTTTGTCTGTAGTCATCGGCTGCTGTACAATAATGCTCCTGAAATGGCAAAGAAATAGAAAGGTGAGTTGTTGCCACTCTACTAAACGCGTGTGGGCAGACAAAACGTTTTTGACTTAGCGGAAGTCTTTTTTACCTCATCAGGCTGCGTGAGAGGGAAGTTCTTTTTGCGAGCTCCCGGGCTTTTAAGAAATTTAAAATGTGTGCACATTGTTGGAGAGATAAGATGTAAATGTTTACCAGACAATGAATTTACGCAGTTATTTGAATGTACGCAGTTAAATCAATTTTGTATTTGCTTTAATTTTATTGTTGGTGGGAGAGACGCCATCATTCATGAAATTATGAAGAAGAAAGATCGTCTTGGAGCCCGCAAAGGTAAATATGACAAGGTTAATAGTAAGTCGAACCTCCTGTATGCCTTCAAAAGAAAATTGATGAGTGGGAAATGCGCTTACTAGCACTCGAAGTTGCTACCAAAACGAAAATAAAGTAGACATCTCGTTATACCGACTAAATAAAACATTGAAAATTTGGCTTGAATTTCAGGCCTGGCGGTATTTCTAGCTTTTAATCAAGCCCACACGTCATTATTACGAGAGTTTCAGGCTAGGATTCAGATTACGTGTGCTTGAGTAAATCGATTTCCCATAAGAGTTCTAAAACGCACCAGTGTCTCAATTCAAAGGAGGATTTAGAAATTATTTTATGTGGCGATACCCAAACTTTTGCAAAGTTGGATAATGAGGGCAAACATTCATTTTTGTTCCTGTTTCTAATTACACAGGGGTTTTTCGGGTAGGGAACTGGGTAGAATCACCTTGTGTCTTAATGTGATGAATGAATGCATGATTATCATGCTCCTTTCATTGAATTGGGTAGGCTAGCCTGGAACACAAGGAAAAGCTAAAAGTACGAGTTTCCAACAGTCTGTTGAATACCATACGTTGTCTTAAGGTCAAATGGTAGATCAAATTTAGTTAGGAAATCGCCACCGATGTTCATGTGTGAAACATTTGTCACATAAAAGATTTTTTTGAAAGGTATGGGTAATGAAGTCAATCAATAAAACACGGCATACATTATATTCACTTGGCACATATGCAGTTAAGCGATGGATGGGGGTATTTAGATTTTTCAAAAGAAACAAGGAGAAACAAATTTGCGAAATTCCTCTTCAAAAGGATCGTTAAACAAGATTTTGTCTCAAACTTCATATGGAAATAAATAGTTTTGAGAGCGGATTTGAGAGCTGTAGTAGGTTATTTACCTTTGCGATACTATCAAAGTAGTATCAAGTAACGCTTCTCAACGTTGATTTCACTTTGGTGAGGTAATAATTATTTGGCAATACCCCTTGTAAGATATTTTTGTTGCTTTTAGGTCATTTTACCTCACTAATTCATAAAAAGTCATCCATTTATTGTTTAAAACTTGATCTTGTTAAATAAAACACTATATATTTTCATTTTCTATTTTTGTTGTTGTGAGTGATAATACATCTTATAGCGTTATTAAACTTTTTTATACGGATATATAGTTTATATGGATCTCAACAAGTATATAAATAATTATAACCTCTGAAGGGACTTCCTTCTGTGCTGGACCGATCCTCCATCTACCTCTAGGTACTAGGCGTTATCAGCGAGAAAGTAGATGTCCCATCGGCACTCATAGCATTTCTCTACCACTGATATGTACTTGTAAAAACTGTTATATAGGAAAGTGAATAATCCATACTATATGTCGAACGCCTTCACGAAGCTCTTTATTAGACCAAGTTTGATATGCGGTGATGGGAGCAGATCCTTGTGCGTTTCGAGAAGTGGGTGCTAAAACATTGAGATGAGAGATGTAATCCGTGTCTAGAAGGCTATTCTAGTCACCAATAGTGCTGGTAGTCTGCCCATACTTAAATCTAGACTAGTTACCTTAATATCTCTAAATATCAAAAAATCAAAGTCCTATTAAGTGGGAGCAGATAGAAGACGTTGCATGTTTTGGTAGATTTCCCCAATTTCAACTAAATGTACACAGGGATGTAAGGGAAGTTGATTCTCTTGCTCACAAGGTTCGTCTTGAGACTTGTACTCTTCAAGTCAATTTGAAGTCTTCGTTATATGCCGCTATGCTTCAAAGATATCAAATCGGTCAGGTCAGTGATATAGTTGCCTAAACTAGCAAAAGAGCCTGACAAATAGAAAAAAAATTTCTTTAATTTTCCTCTCTGTTACGATACTAAAACAACGTTGTCTCTGCTGCCAGAAGAGATTTCTGGCAAAGAAACTAACCCAAAGCTGTCTCTTGTCAGGTTATTTTGCTGAGCTTGGCTGGTTCGATTAATCCAGATTTATAAGTACAGGTTGCAACTACTATCTCAGATTCAACGAATATCCAATGTTGACACCAATTTCAGGAATCCGAACGCCTGTGCCATATGCTCCTGGTTTTATGGGTGATGCAACGTGAGAGAAATGAACATTATTTAATTTTTAGCTATTAATAAATGTAACTTTTCCCTACATAAATTACTGTCAGTGATGTCATCTTTACCTTCCTTCTAAATCATCAGCATAAGATATGGTCCAATTCTCGTCGTAATTTACTTTTAATCAGGTCAACTTTAAATACATGTTTTGCAATAGAAATAAGAGGCGAATAGCTGAGCTTAGTCGACTAATTAGACTAAAAATTAACTGGGATATAAATTCTTCATAAATTTTTGAAATCTTGCTCGACCATGTGAAAGATTCATCTTTCCAAAGAGCTAAAGGTACATGTTAGAGTGGTTCTTATACTTTTGTTTAGTCGGAGCAACATTCCAGATCAGAAAATGGATACAGCTTATTTAAAGGCAGCAGTTATAAATTAGAAGAAGAACATTTACCTAAACATCATTCTAGTAACACTGATTGAGACATAGCAGTATTATTTTAATCTAACATCTAAATGAAATGACCTAAGTGAGAAAAATATCTTGCATTACTGAATTTGGCTTGTGAATTTGTTGCTCAATTAGTTGCAAAACAACCCAACCATGCAAAAATGTTTTGAAATGCGAGGCAATGAAATTAAAATTTGAAATCGCCTTTTTTTCTTCTACATCAACAAGGAAATATGTATAACGGACCTCGTGAAAAGAGCTCACTTAGCTTAATTTGGCATAAAACTGAGGGATCAAGATAAATAATGGGTTCAACATAAGGCCTGCACTGTATGCATAGAAAGACTGCGACATTAGACTAAGGGTTCGGAGTGAAAAATACCTTTTGGAGTACCTATGGTAAGTTTATGATTCGATAAAACTACATAACCTAGTCATTTGTGTACTGTAAATTACCTAAGAGTAATTGTAACTCAGGTACATAAACAACTTATGATAAAATTTGCTTTTGTTAACTCGTCACAATTTTTTTCCATTTCAGATATGGTGAGAGCCTACTAACCATGAGACGGATTAATACTTCTGCTTTGTCAAGACTTTGGGCTTCACTAAGAAAAATAAACATTGTATCGATACCCAAATTTTGACAGCGCAATACGACCTGTTCTACATTCAAATTAAAATCACCTTCCAAAATTTAAGATTCTGTCATGTCAGGAATTAGTTGAAGATGTTTCTGAAAATATTTTTCATGCATTCTGAGGAGTCTGACACTGAATTCGACCCCAGTGTAGTTGTAAGTGGAAGTTCAACCAAGCCTAGTTGAATGCTCTCGTAAAGAATATAAATTTAGCAAAAATGCTGCGGAAATTTAGCCTCAAGACTTAAACAAAAAACATGTCTAGTTCAAACACATACATTTCATATTACAAAAACAGAGAAAAAGAACTTCTTAAAAACTTTAGGAAAGAGCATAGTTAAGTATATTGCTGCGACATACCAGGTTTGTTAAAGAAAATGGGGGTTGAGTCGTACAATGCAAGTGATTTGCGTTTGTTTTAAGACAGTTCCAAAAGAATTCTTAAGTATATGTTGCTGCATAATTGCAATTTATAGAGCTAGATACCAATTGGGCACTCAACAGCATTAAAAGAAATTTATGAGCATATATAAAATGTTTTAAAACTCATCAAATATAGGGAGCACGAATGGATGATTTTTGTTGTCTTAAAATTGCTCAATTTTCAGCTAGAAAAAGAAGCAAGGAAGACTAAATATCCCTACTTCCTTTGCTTATGGGACAGCAGAACTAAGGAAGAACATTATTATAAACAAATCTGGCAAGCACGAACATCAATTACTGTCGGAGAAAAGAATCTAACTAATTCACCTTTAGTGAGCAGAACAAAAATCATATTTTCTCGCCTGCATATCTAACTAGGTCTCATGAAACAATATGTAAAGCTTTCCCACACATAATTTCAAAGTTTTCAAGTTTAAGTTATGAAAAAATCAAAGCTGGAATTTTCGACGGTCCACAAATAAGAACATTAATTAATGACAGCAGTTTTCCTCATGTCATGAATAAACTCAAACAATGAACTTACAATCAGGTGTTGGATATCATTCAATAAAATATGTGTTCCCATATGATATCTTTCCAATATTTATAAGCCCAGCGTTCTCGTCCACCCTAAAATTACAAATGTAGGAGAGTTGTAACTACAACTTAGGAAAATCGTCAGTCCAGACCCTTTCCCTTCTTGTAGGAAATATATCAGGTTCTCCTATAAAAAATCTGAAGATTTTATTATTACAACATGAAAGATTCGTGTGAACCTTTTTTTACCCCATGAAGGGTAAATTGATCTTAGATCTTATCAATAGCATCATTATTTCAGTTTTGAAAATTATGATTATTATAAGCAATTGTAGGGGCTTCAAAAGCCTTCTTCTTTCTATCTTTCTCTCGTTTGCGATAAAGATTTAAGGAATATTTGAAAATCTCTCCCTGATTCTATTTTACCAGATGTCAATTGATTTTGCTATGTTAACAATGCATTTGCTATGGTAAATTCTTCTGTAGCCATAAATTACTTGCTTCGCTCCTTAAGCTCATTCATTTTGTCCATTTTATTTACGGTCCCAAAAGAAAGTGAAATAAAATTATCTGACTTAGATATACTAAATAACCAATTGGGCTTTATAGGCAGACCTTTGGTATATGGTCTACGGTCTAATATCGCTCTAGCAACTGGTGTTTGGTCTTATATAAATTTAAATATTTCCATTATATAGAACATTATAACTTTCTCTTGATGTTTTTTTTCTTAGCCATACTTAATTTTTCGGCCTAAATTCAAGAATGATGTTAGCTAAAAAAGTTTCACATACCAATAAATCAATCGCACATCGCTTTTTTTCAAGAGGATTAAAACTCAATTGTAAACATTTAGAGCCATGAAATATCCCATATGACCATGGGACATAGGGTTATTCACCACTAAGATTTTAAATCTGCCCTCGGATTTGGCCCTGGGTGTCACCATGTAGTGGCAGAAGCCTCACAGCCATGAGAACTATGGGAATCTCTCAATACAATAACCATTCATCATCTTAATATAAAACGCCGCAGCTCATTGGATGGACTTGCCCTCTGGTTTATTCTTAGATTCAGTGAGTAAAAAGTAGAAGGGGAAAAAAATGATGAATCCACGCGCGTGGGTATTCTCCCGAACTCATCTCTCACACGATGTTTAGGGATGTCTGCATAATTAGTCTCATCGATTTCAGTATCCCTCTTGAGAAGTTGTTCAATGTGCTCCTTCCAACCTCCTAGTATGGCCTTATCCTTCTTGCGGAGTCTCTTGCCATCAGCTGATCTTAGTGGGTCCCAGTTTTGTTGTATTGCTCCATAGATTCTTTTTGTCACATTGTCATTTTGTAGCAAAGCCCTAAATTACTCGAGATTTTTCCTCTCATCAATTGTTATTCATCACGTGGATCTTGCGCTGAGCATCAACCTAAATGTGTTGGAATGTTTTGCCATGCAGCCAAAGCATTCCGCTTCTGCTTAAAATATTAGTTATTCCACCATCGTTTTCTTCAAACCAGTCTTAATTTTTCCTTTTCGTGAAGCCATTCGTTTTTGTAACAGCTTCCTGAAAACAGTTCTTGGTTTCTTTTCATCCATCGTTTACATTATGTGTGTCGGGGCATCCAAGAGCGAAGTGGTGATTATTCTCTGGAAAGCATTTCGGCTCTCCAGATCTTTGTGTGTCACGATTTTGTTTCTTTTGTTAGCAGTCTTGAGTCCTCTCCTCTGTATGGGGTAGTGATTGCCTTCATTATCTTTGGAAGAAACCGCTAAAAGTTTAATAAAATATTCGAATAATAAAAATTCTGAATGCCAACAAATGTAATTCACTTTGTTTTAATAATTTCCCCCCCAAAAATTTAGAAACATATTTATTTTTCATATTTATTTTGGATTTGTACAACCCATTATAAAATATATTATCAGACATTAAAGGAGCGACTTCTTCACTTGTCATTTTGCTCTACTCATTTTTATGAGCCAGTAGTAATTTCTTCGTGATAAAGATTGAAACTGAAAATCTATTTTAGAAATAACTTTGATAAAATTTTCGAATATACCAAAAAATAAATAAACAAGAGAGAAAGTCCCTTTAATGACCTGCGGAGTTTTGTGATAAGATGATGAATGGTTATTAGATTGATGGTTTCTCATGGTTCAAATCACTTACAAGTGCCTTTGAATGGTTAAATGGCTAAATAAGGCTTCTGCCACTAGATGGTGCCACCCAGCGCCAGATCTAATGGCCGATTTGAAAACATCAGGGTGAGTAACCCTTTCTACCATGTTCATATGTTTTATTTTATGGTTCTAAATGGGTACATTTGAACTTTACTCATTTTGAAAAAAAGCGATAGCTAGCCTTCGGGCTTCACCACAGGTAAAAAGCAGCTATGGTTAAACTTTTCTAAATTTTTTAAAGTTCACCAATTGAAATTCTGTTCGTTTCAAAAAATTTCAAAGCAAACGATAATAATATTTATTTATTCTGAACTATACCATTTTTTTAAAAAACTCTAACAGAATTCTAAAATAAGTTAAAGAAAATCTTAAAATATACCTGGGTCATAGACGAATAGAAGAAAAAAATATGGATTATTAATCAAACCCTCTACAAAATTCCGTTTCGAAAATATAGTATTATGGATAAACAGATTTTTAAAATATGAAGGAAACGCACCCACTCAGATTAATAGAGAAATACTTTCCCGAACCATTTATTTTCCATTAGGAAAGGGTTACTAAGGTATTTACATACAGACCTTTCGTTTTTTTTATTTCAACTTTTATTGATGAAAAGTTTCAACACATTACATTCTTTTTTATTTAAAGCTATAAAATTTAGGACGTTAGTAGAAACGGGAATAAATCCTAGGTTAAATTTCTCAAATTACCTCTTAATATTTCTGATACTTCTAGAAAATACATACCAAATGATATTCACCTTCTCCCCTCTTGTTCCATTAAAATTTTAGTTCTCCTTAAAATAATCTGAACACAGCATTTTGTCATATATAAAATTCGTTATGAATTTATTGAATTTAATCGAAGAATTAAACAGCTGAAACGGGATCTTCATTTGTTTAATTTTAAAAGCGCCTCAATGAAATATCGAGAAAACAAAGACCATCAAATGGATTAAAATATTCCAAACCGACATTCAATATATAAGGATGTAAATATATAAAAATCGCGTTGCCATTTTAAAGAGAAGTCCCATCACTACAATAATTCCTCATATAATCTATATCTTTTAAACTTTCATATTATTAAAAACTAAGCTTGTCGACTAGTTCCTATGCGACGGAAGAATACTTATCCTTTGTAAGACTTGTCGATTTACTCGAGTTACCAGAACGAACAATATCGAATATTCTACATATATTTGGAGGTTCAATATAACTAGTGAGTACATGTTCAACAAAACTAAATTGTGACGAACTTAAGATATCTAAATTCTCTTTTCAATTAGTACACATTGAAATGGCTATGCCTTTTCCTCCAATTTCCCAATTAGCCATTATAAGATATATATATATATATATTTAGATAGATCCATTTCTAGATATATATATATATATATATATATATATATATATATACTCGTATATATTTCATTCATAATCTTCCACATTACACGGAATTATTGGCTCGTTTCAGTACCATTTCTGAAGGTACAACAAACTGGTTATAGAAAACTTTATGTCAAGTCTCTGCAAAAGAGAAAGTAGAACAACATCAGAACACTGGCTCTGTTCATTATGTCCACATAGGAATTCACTAAGAATCGGATGCCAAAATAGGGCAAAAATGAAGAAATGCTCTCTTTGTTGTTTTGTTCAAGCCCATATTTATTAGAACTCGTGTTTTGATAGTAGTTAAAGATCACAAAAGTAGCTAAACACCCTAATAAAAAATTAAAAAAAGGAAATTTTGCTGTCACTTACATATTTCGGGTGGATAGAGATCCGAAATAAAGACGAGGACTTTCCTACAAAACTAAACCAGTATTTTTTTCCAAAACATCAACCTCATGTGAACCTCTCTCGAACGTATTTTAAAGAACAATCGCGTTGTATATCGAGGGGCTATTCACAATGACGACAAGGAATTGACAATGGGATTAGTTCGTGGTCGCCTAAAATTTATAATAATTTATCGCGGTGGCTAACTAACGCGAAAAGCGTAACACAGTTCGTGCACATATTTCACATGACATAAGCATGCTCAAGACTGGTTCAAGATTTGAAGCATTGCTGTATGAGCAACAGAAACTAGTTCCCCTAAAATATCTAATTACTGATTTTAAAATAATATTTAAATCACTGAAAACTTTCAGATATCGCAAAAGGTTAAAATGAAAAAATATTATTTAAACATGGGTAAAAGAATAAAAATAAAAACCTAAGTAAATATTTCAAACGATTCTATCTGGTATAACCTTCCATGTCGATATAAAAAATGCCAAAATTCTAGAATAGAAAAAAAATAAGTAAGAATTTATGGAGTCACTGACTTCGCAACAATAGATTATAAAGTTACTCGTAAGTCTAAAGAAACTTTTCCTAAAAAAAAACAAAAAAATTACTGCACAAAGAACAATGGCGAAAAACTGAAAAAACTGAAAAAAACTAAAATCGGAAAAACAAAAACTATTAATATTACGCCCCCCCCCCAAAAAAAAAAAATTGATTTCAGATTGGAATACATGTCCCCGCGACCGCTTTCTGATGGCCCCAAGACGTTAGTTACTTTATTTTGTAAAATGACGGGGGAGGGAAGGATTCGCCCCCACACCACCTATATTTTTGTGTTTTTATGTGGGGGCTGTGTCCGCTCTTAAGACAGTTAGGTGGAACATATTGAGAAAGCGGACCAAACATTATGGGAAAAACACAATCGTTGCCGAGCAGCGGATCTTTAGTTATACCCAAATTGTTATTCATGTATTACTTTTTCCAGGACCTCAAAAAAATATTTCTTTAACTAAGAGATACTAAAATTAAAAAGGGCCTATTTGTCTGTCCTCATATTTACCAACTTCTAGCTGAGAAGAATTACGAATTAACTATGGATGGAACTTTGTTCGCTACAGTTATACACTCAAAGTTGCGTAACTGCCCAGCTATTAAAGAAGAAAGTGAGCCTACGTAATGATTTAACGGATGAAATAATTAAGTCTTACCACTATCTTGTGTTCAAAATGTCATGAGGCTTGATTTTCTACTTTCTCATCTGTGCTTTTTACTTAGAATGCAGGGAATATAAATCATCAACAGTGAGAAACGTTTCATAGAGAGATATCAATAACACTGACCTGCGTTTCCAATGCTTTTTTTTGAAGGTCATAAGTTTTCCAACTGAATAAAACTCATATTTGCACGCTGAATTTAAGAATAAAATTAGTTTTTTTGGCCGTCTGGTTTCTAAGATATTATGCTTGATTTATATTATAACGTATATTCCAAAATAGCGCTATCATCCACCCGTTTAATGCTTCAGTTTTTTCACATCTAATGACGAGTAACCATTCATTATTCAAATCTCAATTTTCATTACAATGGATCGTAAGTGTAAGAAACATCCGAATGCGTTTTGTTACATCTGCGGACATGTCGTTCTTCCAGACCGTCAAGAAAAAATGACGGATTTTTGTGAAAAAGGCATATGATGCTTACTTTACTTATGATAAGCCATTTTCTCCATATATTTGTTGTAAAACATGTGTGAAAATTTTACTGAATTGGAGTAATAAGAAATGGAAGAGAATGCCATTTCCTGTCCAATGGTGTGGAGGGAATGCAAAAATCACATCACCGACTGCTACTTCTACATAACAAATTAGAAAGGTAACAATCGCAAGAACAAGCACCATGTTTAAAACCTCAATGTTTCTTCTGCTAAAAACCAGCCCTACATGGCCCCGATATTCCTATTCCTAAGCTGGTTTTTACCATGGGCTCTAGCTCTGATTCCGAAGCTATTGCCACTACCGTTACAGCTGAGTTTGATTCGTACAAGCCCGAAGAGGGCGACCAACTGATGCTATTAACGCAAGTCGAACTCAATACTTTGACACGAGACCTGAACCTATTCAAAGAATCTGCTCAGCTATTGGGATGACGTATTCGAGAGAAATCTATGCTTACACCAGGGACAACATTCAATTGGTATCGGGACCACCAGAAATAATTTAGGAATCTTTTCAAGTTTGATGAAGCTTCTTTACTAATCTAATGTAACAACATTGCCCATCTGATCAACTTAATGGGCCCAAAGTATGATGCTATTGAATGGAGACTTTTCATTGACTCATCTAACAGAAATCTCAAGGCAGTTTTTCTTAATAAGGGTAATAAGTTTCCATCGATACCTGTTGGAGACTCAGCTGCCATGAAAGAAACCTGCAACAGCATGAACAGTCTGCTGTGTGCTCTCAACTACCAGGAACAAAAATAAATGATCTTTGGAGGTCGTAATGCTGTTATGTGTTTGTGGGACAGTCTGGCTTCCGACGAGCATTTTCTCAGACAAGACTGGCTTTCAAGATAAGGATTAGAAGCCCTTTCACACAACGTTATGTACCACACTCATGTTGAACTGAGCAAGATATTGCTTCATCCCATATACATACATCAAACTCATTTTGATGAAGAATTTTGTCAAGGCAATGGATACCGAAGAGAGAGGATTTGTTTTCCTCCGTCAGAGGTTTACACGAGTCAGCATGGAAAAACTGAAGGCAGGCGTATCTGGTGGTCCTTATATAATTGATTTCATCAAGGACACCAGTTTTCATGAAGCACTGAATTCTGATGAACTCTCTGATTGGTTTTCCCTTAAGTAATTCATTACAAATCTCCTTGGAAACCACAGAAGTCCACAGTATGAGAGGGTATTTAGCGAATTAATGAAGAATTTCCGCAAACTTGGTGCGCGCATATCAGAAGAAATGCACTTCTTTCGGTCCTACCTGGACGATTTTCCACTAAATTGTGAAGACTTCAGTGAAGAACAGGGTAGACTCCTTCACCAAGATATCCTTTTGATGGAGGAAGGATACCAAAGTCGTTGGGATGTCAAATTTCTGGCTGACTACTGCTGGTACGTGAAAACGGATTTGGTGTGTGCTACGCAGAATTGGAAGTCCCTAAAATAACCATTCATTTTTTGTATGTTGTATAGTTTTTGGTATCAATTAGATAATTCTGTAAGCTTTCTTCGTATAAACCAATTCAAAATTTACTATTTGGCCGTGTATGTGAGAGTATGCAGGTGAGGGGATAGAAAGGGTGTGTGAATAGATAGCGGAAAGTAGACCAGTGGTGAAAAGAGAAAGAAGTGTGGTAGGGTGCAAAGTGATGCTAGAGCCTATTGATCAGGCTTATCGCTTTCAATTTTTTTTTTATTTGTGGTTCCGTTGTTGTTTTTTTTGGTTTGTTTATACATATATATATATATATATATATATATACAGGTATATATATTACATATAATTTGGCGTTCAAGCCATTTGTCTTCATTACTAATATTTTTTGGTTATGCTGTGCGCGTTAGCTGTTGTTTTTGTAAGTCGTTAATAAAACTTACTGTGTTTGTATTAGTACTTTCATGGTACTTTTGTCGTGTGTGTATTTCGTGTATAATGTTTCTTCCTGTTGTCTTGTTTGTTAAGTATTATCTTCTTGAGTGTGTATCCTTCTTCGGTATTTTTTTTCATGGTTGGTTTGGTTTGTCAATATCGGTGAGTTTTGTCAAATTCGGTTGATTTCATAGTTGGTATTTCTAGTCTTGTTCTGGGGTAAATTTAACTCATCTAGCGTAGAACCGTACTTCTGCTCCGCCAGCTAAAATCCCAGCGGAGCTTGGAAATCTGGCGCGACATACTGCTCTTCTGTTTTGGTCAATCATTTGAACGATATCCTCGTCCAATAAGCGATTGACCTTTTCCAGCATATTCCTTGTCCGTTCTTCTATGACAATGTTAATGGGGGTTAACCCAGCCTCCTGGTGCAGCTCTTCTTGGGATCTTCTTTCTATTCTGCGTGTACCTGTGATTAGGTACACGCATTTATTCTGCAGCACTTGTAGTCTCCTCTTCTGTGTCTTTGAGACACATGAGAGGGCGGAAGCGGGGTATAGCAACGTTGATCTAACTAATGCAGTATAGATCTTCTTTTTGTTGCTTTGACGAAGATTTCTGAACCTGTACAGAGTCTTGACTGCAGCAGGGGCCTTGGTGATTCGTTCTTGGACGTGCTTTGCGTACCCGGTTGAGGTGAACTTCATGCCGAGTACGTTGCATTCATTGGTGTAGGGATATCGTCTATCCCCCACCCTGACGTCATCAAGTAGTCTCCTGCCGATGGGGACTACTTTGAACTTATCCTGGTTGGTACGGATTTTCCACCGGGCCTCGTAGATGTTCAGGTTTTCGATTTCTGCTGCTGTCATGCGAGCTTGCATAGGCGCATTCCTCCATGGACAAGTGATTATCTGGGTGAAATAATCGGCGAATTGTAAGTTGAGGCAAGTGGGGTTTACAGGGACTGGGACATCTGCCGTGTAAATCAAGTAGAGAGTGGGAGAAAGGCACCCCCCTTGCGGGAGGCCCGCATTGAGCGGAAACTTTGGCCCGTCCGTGCACCCTAAACTGATGTACGCCACTCTCTCCATGACATAGTCACAGAGAGTTCTCTCTAAGCTTTCACTTAGTCCCAGTCGTAAGATCTTGTACTGCATTCTCCGTTGCCACACCTTATCGAACGCCCTTGATACATCCCGACAAACAATGTCCACGTAACTCTTTTCCCGTTTTGCTTGGGCTAGCTTTTCCGTAATGACGTTAATCGTCATTTCCGTACTTCGCTTACTCCTAAACCCGAATTGGTGTGGGTTGTAGAGCGAGTTATCTTCCAAGTGAGACACCAGTCTTTGGTTGAGGATCTTCTCGAAGAGCTTCCCACCAAATTCCAGTAGTGAAATTGGTTGGTAGCTCTCCTTCAACTTGTGGTTCTTTCCAGGCTTAGGCAAGAAAATCATTTTCACCGTTTTGTAAGCGCCTGGAAACTACCCCGTATTTAGGCAGGCGTTGAATATTCTTCTCATTCCTTCGATGACACAGGCTGGTGCCTTTTCAAAGTTAAGCTTTGTAATCCCCGATTGTCCTGGGGCTTTTTGTTGGAATGAGCGAAGCGCGCCGAGTAGTTCTTCTTCTCTAATCTCGGCGACGCCGTCGCGCTGCCTATCCACCTGGTGATGAGGGTGCGTCTTTTCTATTTCTCCATTAAGCTCGTCGATGATGTTGCTTTTGAACTCTAGGTCATAGTCTTCGTTTTCTTCTTCAGTTATACTGAAGATCTTTTCCCAATAACTTCGGAATATCTCTTCAACTTTTTCTTCCTCTTCTTCGATGTTTCCATCTTCTTTCTGTAGCTCGATCTTGTGCTTTTTTCCAGCTGATCCTTTAAGAATTCGGATCTTCTTCCAAAATTCTTTGGGAGTTGCTTCGGGATCGATGCTCTCGATCGCGTCCTCCCATCTTCTGTTTTGTTGTGTGTATATTTGCCTACCAATAGATCGGAATATAGGAATTTCGGGCATGTGCTTATATATCACAAACTTGATCTGATTAGATAAAATGACTATGATTTGGGGATTCAGCGCGAAAACCTAGCATAAAATCAGTTATTATGTGTTAGACCTTGAAAACAGCGCAGACCAGTGTAATACGAGGAGGTACAGAGGGTAATGGTGCCTAGCCATGGTAACTGATTTATTGAGTCTAAGTACAGAAACTCGCTCTATAATAATTTTTAAATGCTGATTTCTTAATGAATAAGAAATATTAGCTATGGAGACATTTTATTTTCCATAGATAATATATCATTTTATTACTTTTTATGCTGAAGGTATAAATAATTACTAAGCATATTACGAGAAAATCTGACGTGATAGACATATTTGACTATCAAATTCCGATTAAGTACACTAGAATTGATAGTATACCATAAAGAAGACCATACATTTTCTTGGTCATGAAATTTGTTATACAATATAATTTATTAAGTAATCATATATGTATATAAAACTCACAAACATATTAAGGGCTATTCAATCGAATAGTTCTACATGACTTTGTTGTTTGTAAAGCACGGCATTGAAATAATAACGGATAAACTAGTTCTAGGTATCAAGTCATTATTATTATCAAATTAGGGCGAAAACTTTAATTATCTGAAATATAGGATAAATAATATTGTCCTAAATAAGATCATAGTTCTGATAGAAAAATTATCAGAGAAAACAAAAACGCATTTCAAGTCAAATCTGTTGAAGAGAAATGTTTTATATTTCATGCATTTTGTCTCTGTAAACTTCTGGTCACTTTTTTCTTTCTCAATTATTTGGAATTATACGATTCTGTTTCTCTGTGAGAAATGTAATATGACTTCGGTTTAGTCTATAAGAACGTCTACAGAAGTGATAACAGTTTTGGCCCGAAAATCAAAGATAGTCATGACCTTGTATCCTAATAATTAAAATGCTGCTTATAATTACTAAATATATATAATCGCTATATATTCATGAATGCAACGTTTCATAAAATACTAGAACATTAGTATCAAGAACTAGGACCAATACTTGGGAACTTTGCCTGCAAAGAAACTTCCATTTGAATTTTATATAATTTTTTCGGCTCCATTATCTCTTGAGTATTTTGCCATTGTCCAAATAAAGGCGTTTTAGTGTTTCTATTTTTAGTGCCAGGTTTCGTTCTATCAACTTTCTACTAAGTTCCATTTTCCGTTTCTAATTTCTCAGGACGATTCAAATTTTGGGTGTGAAACTGTCCCTCTCTCCTTTACAAAATTATCTCCTGTTATTATTAAAAAAACAGAATTCCACTTCCTTTGTTAAATTTTCCTTTTCACTCGATTTTTCTTATATTCCAGTTGGATGGGCAATTTAATAATAATCCTCTCTTTATGATATTATTTCTCTTTTCTTTTCCAAATGCACGAGTGTCACAAGTAAATAATTTCTTCTGGAATTAGTACATTTTTCACTTTATTTACACTATTGTTCCTTTGTTGCGAATTGTTTTACAATGTAAATTAAATTTCACGCAATAATTTTATTAGTTATCTAAATTCTCCAAAATTGTAATAAAATATTTTAGTAAAATTGCTGATCCATTCCAGCATAATTACAAGCCCATGAAATATGTACCTTTGGTAAACATTTGAAGAAATCTATAGATAAATAATGATCACATTTCCGATTTTTTTATTTTAACTGTATTTATTAAAAATATTCCTACACTTAAATAAACTAGAGCACAATCTTTTCTTTGCCCAATAAATGTTATTTTTCAAGTCTTTTTTTGCAAATCAATAGAAATAGTGGGTTTTTTAATTTTAAAATGCTTTTGTGGCTTGTGTGATGAAATATTGACTAAAGATAGCCAGTTTTTTTTCACCCATCTTATCGCTGAAAAGAAAAACCAGTTGAATTTATAGAATTATTTTGATACCACACAAATAAATATGTATATAATAGACAAAAGTAAAGAAGGTTCGTGTGCCATTAAGTTTTCATTGCACACTCCTATGTATTTATATTCAAAATTAAGTATATTTTAATGGAAGAGCTCAACTTACTTCTCTGACTATGCTCCTATATTGAACCTGTCAAGATAGGCCTAAAGGATGTCCACCTTAAGTCGTATCCTGCAGCCAATTCAGGCATTGATTTCCACTAAGTTCTCAACTAGTTCGACATAAATGACAACCTTGTGGTTGCTCAAAAAGCCCCCACACACCAAAATAAAACAAGCATTGGCTACTTTCTTTAGTAAGATGTTCAGCGAATTCTGAACTTTCTAGGATTTTACCTGATTTGTGGTCCAACAGAGACTCCGGTTTCTCCGTTTGCCTTACAGGGTTTGTGAAAGAAATTTTGAAGGTACTTAAACGCTGCAGACTCTTTGTTAAGAGCTCTAAGAAACGGATTCATGAGACAGTTTTAAATGCCATGAAGAGAACAACCCCTATTGAGGTCTATCAATTGGTCATGCTTCACATCAATGCCCTCTAAAAGAAAACTCAGTCCTTTGTGCCAATGAATCTTGTGGTAATGTGATGTAATATCCCTACTGTGCTAAAGTCTCCAATCACTCCTAAGCCATACTGTTTATAATTCAAAACTTGTAGCAAGAGATAGTGTATCAGCTGCGCGTATAATGTACATTTCTATTCACTTATTATAGTTTTCATCTCTGAAGCTAAAATTGGGTAAATTTTGTAAGGACTAAAATTTGCACTATAACTCACGGATCTAAGGTTTAGCCAATTTTAGATTCAGGAATTCCTTGTTTTTAGACTACTCGGAGGGCACTAAAAATTAATCGATATATGAGGAATTTAGAGAATATTTCCTATGGAGGAATAAGAATTCACCCTTTTGATTGTATGTTATAAATTAACTAATCAAATGTAAGCATTATTTTTTGTTTTATACTAACAAGTATTTCTATTATTCATTTTCAAGGCTAAAATGAGTAAAACAACTGGAACATCAAGTCAGTGTCTTTGGCTCCCCACCTCTAGAACTTACTCATTATGAGCTGCCAACAAAAGGACAGGTTGGAAAAAATATTTAGTATGTAAAAGACAGTCAATACAAGAGGAACAGCGATATTATTCCTGAATAGAACCGAGGCCCTTATTTAAATTTGGAAAAGAGCCAGTAATCTAGTTCAGCTGATCAAAAATGTTAAACCGCAATATCTCCGATTTGTGGAAGAAGCGTCTGTAGTACTCATATCAAAACAAGGAATGAGTGAATCTAATATTAAGAAGATTATCTCATCATTGAGTCAACTCTTTGTTACAGCAGGCTGCCAGTGTGCTGCTCTCTTGGATTGGAAGAGTGAGAAAAACATGAAGATGCCACGTCCAGGGCATGAATTTCTTATTGACCAAAGGACTGAGTGTCACATGAAAATTGGAGGAGTTGATGTTAAAACAAGTCAAATAATTAATAAAAGAAAAATCAGAGAAGATCAAATTCCGGAAAGAAGAGAAGAATAATGTCACAAAAAGAGAAGAGGAAAGAGATAACTATAATTTCAGACGAAGCCTTGGAAGAAGAAACCTCATCTACTGACAGTTGTGATGATAAATGGAAGAAAGTTTTGGCGGGAACAGAATAGGACATTATACCGATACCAACAAGTGCCATGTAAACAGATCGGAATTCTGTGTCAGATAGAGCTGCTGCTGCTGATATTATACTGCAGCCTATTTGACTATGGTATTATAAATTCAGAAGAACACTCCCATGTAATTGATCATCACAAATTCTGGAGAACACGACAGAAGTTGAGAGGGAATTATACTGAATCTGAATGCCTGGGAGATGAGAAAGTTACTGCTTCGTTTTTTATGGCAGGAGAGACACAACACTAACTCAAAAGAAGAAATGGAATAAATAGTATAAAACAATAGAAATTCAATATCACTATGTGATGTACAAGAACCTAGTACTTACGAGTACTATTTAGATCATCTAACTATTGAAAAAGGAACACTTGCAGGTAATGAAGATGGATGAATGAAATGGCTTGTTGAAAATGATATTAAAGATAAGATAAAGGTAATGTGAGCAGAGCGCACGGGAACAGATAATGGCTACAAGAATAGATCTATAAGAGGGCTGGGATGTCAATTGAATCGTCCTTTACAGTGGATATTCTGATGCTTGCACATAAATGAGCTTCCTTCGAGACAACTGTGCAGGAAATATATTGGTCTAACAGATAGGAGAAGTTGATGGAAAGGACCACTTGGTAAAGCCTTAACTAATTGTGAAACAACTCTATCAGTATCACTAAATGGTTTTCAATGTATTGCTTCAGGAGCTCCTCTTCAAGACCAGATATACTTGTGAATGAGTTTAGTCAGGACCAAGCTTACCTCTACAGAATTATCAGTTCTATTAGAACTGGTGTAATTGACAATGATCTCCTACATATGAAACCAGGGCCAATATCTCATGCAAAATGGCTCACCAGTGCCAGCAGAATATTTCGACTTTATGTGTCAACATAAAAATCTTATAATGATTTGTCTGTCCTCACAGAGCTTTTCGTGCGTCATAATGTTCCCATCTAGTTTCTGCAAATACTTCAACCAGCCAGTGAACCCATAATATAAAAAACAATCCAAATGAACTCTTACTGGGCCACTCCTGAGAACCGCGTTTGGCAATAATGGCAGACGTTGATGGGAAAAACACGAAATTAGCTATTGGCAGAATCAAGAAGAGATGCGTGATTTCAACCCACCAAAAATAGATACCCCTGCTAAGAATCTAACAGATCAACTTATACATGAAGAGTCGTCCAGGTTTGAGTCACCAACTACAATGAATCTAACTAATGCGGAAATGCAAAATATTGTCGAAGAAACACTTTATATTAACATTTGATGCCATTATCAAGTTGTGGAGCGGTGTATGCGACTGGTGACGGAAGCTTGTGGCAAAGTTTATAGAAAAGAAGCAAGAGGCATGTCGTGGTATGACATTACATTATATCAATACCATATTATATCCATGAGGGAGGGACCAATAACTTGAAAGCGAACCGACAAAAGGGACAAAAAACCACGAGTTTAGACTGGCTGAGTAGCGAAAGAGTGCAACGAGGTTAGGTAAATTATGGACAATGGCAAAGCTCAAGGTTATTTAAAGAGGCATTTACAAAAATATAATTTTATTTACACAAAAATAATGAGAGAATTGATGGGTAAAATTACCTCAGATAATTAACGGGCAAAATTACATCAGTAAATAAAAGGGGAAATTGTAGTTATAAAAGAGACTATGAAGTTAGAACTTAAGGTATTACAGGAGGAGACTATTCAAGTGGGTGGGGAATTAACTCAATTGGCTTACGGATGTTTTCTGCACGTGAGGTGTAGCCGTTCGGAACTTCTGAGCGGATTATTGGAGTGATGACGGTTCTTCCAAAACAAGGGGAAGGGTAACTTCCCGTCCAGAGGAGAGTATTTCCGCTATCCGAAATCAGGAGGGCTTCTACAGGAGCTGATGGGAGAATTCGGGAAAATCACTCGGGGGCGATCGTTCAGTGGAATTACCTCCTGGCTGGGGCTAATTCCAAATACACAAAATAGTCCAGCTGTCACTTTGCTTTGTTGCTAGCACTTGACTTGAAACCATAGAGAATCTTCTGGGGTCTGGGCGAGACTTCCCAACTCTGTGTCTCCTGATGGGAGTCGAACACTATTTATGTCCAAGGCTCTTCCAGAGAGGGGTTAGCGGAAAACAGTTCTACTCTTGAATGGCCTTGAATCTTCTTGCAGAGGCTATTCTAGTCCGCGTAAAGGTGAATCGTGGGGGACGCGTTTCGATGCTAACACTGGTGGAATGGGGATAGGTGGGTAGGCTTACCAATTTAGGCCTAATTGGGCCTTCTGCCGCGAATAAAACTTCCATCCTGCTCAAGAGCTTCCACGTGGGGTTTCCCTCACACATCTCCCAACCGAAAGATGATGCTTGACAGAGCAGTTGCATAGGAAAAGATCATCCCGACTCGTGAACTCGAATTATCAAAGGTCTAGGGAAATTCTGACCTGCTACAATAAGGGTTTACACAAAAAAACGTAAATCTGAGCTAAGCGGGGAATTTACGGACATAAGCCTTAAACAGATCGATTATAGAGAATTTAACTAATACAATTTTAAACAAAAGAACCATCACAAGAGAACATTGGCGACATTTCAGTGGAACCCCCCCAAAAGGTTACAATTAAATGGAGGCATAAACATGGGACAAAAGAAACTTAACAATTTAGTAAAAAAAACAAACAATCATAATTAGGAACATTAATGAGATAATATATGTACAATTCACGTGGAAAACATTCGCTCCTGCCGGAGTATGGATGAGGTAATCCACGGGTCCTCTAGCCTCGAGGATTAGGTAGGGTTTCTTTCACTAGCTAAGGATTTTGTTGCTTCCCGTGGGAAGTAGCACTAGTACCTTCGCGCCAGGCTTGAATTTCCGTTCTCATGACTTAAGGTCCAATTAGGTCTCAAACCTCTTCATAAGTCCTTCTTCACGGATATGAGACTCGTTTGTTACCTAGGGTCGACTCACGCTCGAGGGCTTTAGTTTTCTCCCAAAGGGGTGGGGAGAGTTGCGCACTCCTTCTGAGCGCAGGAAAACTGATTGCTCCGGAGGGCTTGGAACTCCGGGTCGATAGGGGTTTTCAGGGGAACAGGTGAACTGGATTCCAGTGCTGCCTGTGTTCGGGTAATCACGGGCTGGGCCAAGAAATGGTCGTGAATTACGGGCTTCTGACCGAATAAAACGGAGCAGAATTGGATTGGGGCCGCTTCCACTTCGGCCCAACCGAAGTCACATTCGATGTGACAATGAATTACTGGGAAACGACTGGCCCGGCCAAGGTTTTCGTGGAACACCGAAAATTTCTTGTGGTCGGGCCCAACGGGGGGGAGTAGGTCCTCAGACACTATAATACAGGTGCACCCGGTGTCCCAGACGAGGGTGGATACTCGGCGACCGTTCACAGTTCCGTTCTCGAACTTCAATCCACCAGGGTTGTTCTAATTAAAGAGAAAGTTTACGTGATTGAGCGGGTCTTTGGCGGGCGAGGGAGGATCGGGAGTCTCCTGAGGTGACGGAGGACGATTAGGGGCGGCCCAGATTTGGTGCACTTGGTGGGAATGAGAGTTTGCGAATCGGGAGTTTTGAGGACAGTTCGTGCGGTAATGTCCAGGAACTCCGCAGGTGTAGCAGACGATCGGGTTCTTTTGGTACGGCAAAACCGGGGGAGAAGAAACTAGGCGCTTAACGTCTCGGTGTTCCGATGGATGGAAGTTTCTTGGCTTCGAGGGACTAGGAACTTTGATAAATCTTGGAACCAATTTAGGGGGATCTTAGGGCCTTTAAATTTAGTTTTGGAGGCGATTGAGGAGCCTTTTTAACAACCTTAGGTTATAAATCGTGACTACCCGAGTAGACATCAGCCTCTTCCAAGCACTAATTGAAAGTGGCGCCATGTTTATCCTTAATGAAGGCGTGAATTTCGGGAGCCACGGCAGCTAAAAGCTGATCCCTAAGAAAGAAGTCCAGAAGGAACTCGTAGACCTGGGGAATTTTGCACGCATCCAGCGAAAACAGAAGGTTCCTTTGGAGGATGTACCAGTGTTGTCGAAATGTTTATCCAGGGCGGATCATTTCTTGGCGGAATCAGGAGCGGTAGAATTCGCTATTCATATGAACAGCGGCCAACAATTTGGACTTTAACGTGGAATAGTACAAAGTTGCTTCCGGGGGAAGGGATACGAAGATATCCCTTAACTTGGTATTTAGGAGGGGAAGTAAGCGAGTGATGCCATCATTTTCGAGATCCCATCTATTGATCTGAAAGATTCTCTTAAAATTCGCCAAAAATGACCCAAAGTCCTCTCCATCATTAAAAGCGGGAAAGTGGACTAAAAGAGTTTGGGGAATTTCGGCCTGGGAACCGATGGACTCAGAATCCATTTGATTTCGCCTTATTTTCAGCTCATACTGCCTTATTTGTTGATGTTCTTCCCTCTACATTTTGTTCTTCTCCATCTCCATTTTTTTCTTCTCCATCTCCATCATGTTCTTCTCCATCTTCATTTACTTTCGCTTTGCCCGTTCGTTCCTTTTTTTTTCCTGTACGTAATTGAGCATGTCTTTGCCCGAAAGACCTAACATTTCACCCTGACTCTTAAATTCTTCGTAGGATGACATTTTTACGCAGTTAAGTAAGGGAACACTGATACGTGAACGAGCTAGGACACTACCCACGCGGAACGAATACTTGAATATTGGTGAAGGCCTTGATCACCACAAAAAATTAACATACAACTACCTACCTCTGATGTTCTAAGGGGGGAAAAATTAAAATGGTCCTACCTGAATTAGGACACCAAAGACCTTAACTCTTTTAGATTAATAACCAGGAGAGTCTCCAAAATTTAAACACCATAAAAAATTAATTACCTGGGGTCCAACACAAAATCTAAATAGATTACGTTTCACTACTCTTCAAACAACTTGAACTTGCCTTCTGCCAGTACAATACAAAAATTAAAAGAAAAAGGATGTACGTGATTAACAAGGGAACTTCTAATGTCGAAATTAAAATGACACGAGTTCGTAAAAAACCTCAAGAAACTTGACACCAGATTTATATTATAGTTATATTAATATATATATATGTCGTGTTATGACATTACATTATATCAATATCATATTATATTATTGAGGGAGGGACAAATAACTTGCAAGTGAACCGACAAAAGGGACGGAAACCACGAGTTTAGACGGGCTGAGTAGCGAGAAAGTGCAACGAGGTCAGGTAAATTATGGACAATGGCAAAGCTCAAGGTTATTTAAAGAGGCATTTACAAAAATATAATTTTATTTACACAAAAATAATGAGAGAATTGATGGGTAAAATTACCTCAGATAATTAACGGGCAAAATCACATCAGTAAATGAAAAGGGGAATTGTAGTTATAAAAAGAGACTATGAAGTTAGAACTTGAGGTATTACAGGAGGAGACTATTCAAATGGGTGGGGAATTAACTCAACTCGGTTACTGAATTGGGCAAAAGGGGTTGGCTTACGGATGTCTTCTGCACGTGGGGTGTAGCCGTTCGGAACTTCTGAGCCGGGGATTGAAATACTCCCCAGAGGAGAGTATTTCAACTATCCGAAATGAGGATGGCTTCGACAGGAGTTGATGCGAGAATTCGGGAAAATCACTCGGGGGCGATCGTACAGTGGAATAACCTTATGGCTGGGGCTAATTCCAAATACACAAAATAGTACAGCTGTCACTTTGCTTTGTTGCTAGCACTTGACTTGGAACCATGGAGAATCTTCTGGGGTCTGGGCGAGACTTCTAAACTCTGTGTCTCTTCATGAAAGTCGAACACTATTTATGTCCAAGGCTCTCACTGAGGGGGGTCAACGGGAAACAGCTCTACTCTCGAATGGCCTTGAATCTTCTTGCAGAGGCTATTCTAGTCCGCGTAAAGGCGAATCGTGGGGGACGCGGTTCGAGGCCTTAATTGGCTTACCAATTAAGGCCTAACCAGGCGTTCTGCTGCGCATGGATGTTCCGTTCTGCTCAAGAACTTCCAAGTGGGGATATCCTTTAGTTAAAACTCAACTCCAATGTATTTATAAGCACTTATAACAACAAGCAAACAACTTTGTGTGTGTATAACTTTCTGGATTGACAATGTTAAAAAAAATGAAATTTTGAACTCCAAAAAGGGGGGCTCGAAATATTTCTTAGAAACACTATTTACACCTTTGAAGTATGTTGACTCAAGTGTACAAACCTGAATGTTAATTTGCTGAAATTTGTTTATCGATTCTATGGCCTAAATGGTTTCAAAAGCATTTCAGGGATTCATATACGTAAATTTGTGTGGATCCAAAGGCAGAGGTTACTTCGTCGCAGATCAGGTGAAATTCGCGTAACCATTAATATTGCTAGGTTTTCTCTTTAGTTTTTCATACAATAATTTAGGAAATCTTGGGTTTTCGCTGTCATAAGTTATTGAAGATTTTGTTATAGAGATACAGGCAAAGAATTATTGGTTTTAATGAAGCATAATTAAGATGTCTATTCAACGCTTCTTCTGTATTCAAACATTTAAAATAAAAAGGGATATTTTTGTCTCCACGAGACTATATCTAAAAATAAAGCATCTTTTGGCGAATATTAAACTTTCTCATCTTGGTTACAAACTTTTTAGAATTTGGTCATTTCCGAGCCTAAGATGCTTCCAACAATAGAATAAATCTACACTACACAACCAATTTGCTTAGTTCTGTGGTAGTTTAGTTTTTTACAAATGTTACTTTGGATTTTCCACTATTTAATTTTAAGATTAGCTACAAATCTTTCCGAATTATTCACCAATAAAAATAAAAAAAACTCTTACTGGTACTAATAAATATGTATAAAAAATTTCATCTTTAATGTCAGTTTTTATAAAAAAAATACATACGCATACCTAGTTTTGACACATATTTTCACATAGTTCTTTGAAGATGATTTTATCCATGAAACTCTCTGGCACGATAGAATTTATAACAAATGTACTGCAGAGAGGCCCTACCACTCCAGGCTCATCCCTCTTCTTATCCTCGTCAAAAGCAATTCATGCTCACAACACAGCCATCGATCTCGGAAAACGTAAAAAACACAATTACAGTGGCCCCATGGTCAAACCTATAGCTCTTATACAAAAACTAAGTTCATACTTAGGACTCTCACTGGAAAGAAAAACATGAAAGTGATAAGGTGTTTGACGTAGGCCTATGGTACTCTGAAAATCGCAAATGTGGGAATACTTGACTTGGTAGTGGGATACGTAGCTATCTGTGGAAACGAAAATGATTGCGAGACAAAAACATCAACCTACAATAAACAATCTCGCCGCAATTACTGTCATTTTGAATGTGATATGACGAAGATTATATACTTAGTTTTGGCAGCATATTATGGAGGAAAGTAAAGAAGAGATGCTGAACAACCTCAAATGGGGGAAGGTGTCAGACATCATTAAAGTAAAAAACAAGAGTGATTACACTGACCTCACTTACGTGCTTATAGTTTCTTTCTCAGAGACAAAGTGAGAGTAAGCATCGAACAGATTTAAAGGAAAGATTTAATTCCCATTTAGATGCTAGCCGAGGATTAAATAAATAACAATAAATCAGATAAGATCCGGAGGTACCAAACCGGAGGGGCTGGGGATACAAATTACTCGACGGAGAAGAGAGTCCGAGAAACGATGTAATGTTACTGCTTCCAGGAAAAGGGGGGAGAGTGTAAATGACGGGGAGAATCGCGTAAAGTCTAATTGACTGGAAGCTTTGTATACAAAAAGTAAGCGTGCCGATGCAAAGTTTAACTTAAAAAATCTTTCTTCTTTATCCTCGCTTAGAATTGAACGAGGTAGCACTTCAGACGAGCATGAAGTCGATACCAGAGTGATAGATGCCTGTCTAAACTTTGCATCGGCACGCTTACTTTTTGTATACAAAGCTTCCAGTCAATTAGACTTTACGCGATTCTCCCCGTCATTTACACTCTCCCCCCTTTTCCTGGAAGCAGTAACATTACATCGTTTCTCGGACTCTCTTCTCCGTCGAGTAATTTGTTGAGCGGAAACTCTGGCCTTAGCCACGAGCGATGCTCGTAGCTGGAAACCGTTGGGAGTCAGGGCACGGCGTAAGAGAATGTACGTTGCTGCTAACTAAGACGGGGCTGTATAGTACTGATTTCCCTAAGTATTTGTACTACATCGACGGAAGCGGATCGACTGTGAGGGGAACCGGATCTCATTAGACTTACCTCGGGAGGGAGGAGGGAGGAAAATCTCGGCGCCTATCCCAGCCTTGCGCGAAGGTCCCGTACGACGTATGTGCGGCGCCGATCAGGCGATGTTACGGGAAGAGAAATAGAACTCAAACGGATCACGCGTTCACGCGAACTTCTCGCTGACCCCTTGGGGATGTCTGGTCGTGCAGATGCATCTTTTTCAGGCGCCACGGGTACACTTTGGGTTCAAGGGGGTGGGGGTAACTTTTTCCCTCTGACACCATTATTGTATCCATTCTTACATCTATTTCCAAGTCTATTATTATATCGATTCTTATATCTTATACCTTATATATTCTCAAATATTTTGGTCCATAACCTTTCTCTAGGTATTTATTATTATTATTTAATATTCTATTTTCGTCTTTATTTTGTTAATGATTAAAAATTTACATTGTATAAGCCTCACCCTTATTGCGTTTCTCTAAAATTGAGAACAGAATAAATCAGCGGATGGCAAAGCATATTCAAACTTTCTTTTCAATCTTCAACTATATTTTACACAGAGTAGTTTTAGATATCTAGGAAGGTTAACGTACTAAATATTCTGACGTAAAAATGGTACTCCTCTACTCCTTCTGGAGATATACTTAGAGGATAAATGTTTATTCGAATTATGGAGAGTAGAATATTTAATATTAGACTATGATTTGGAATAATTTACCCTCTCAAGAAGTTGAAGATATGTATTATACGAGTATATCCATTTTTCTATTCACTGTAATCTTTGCTTTTTAATACTTTTCATTTCATGAGCGTATTTGAGTGGCTCTTGAGCGCTCATTCGGTTGGTAAATATGTAAATTATTTAGAAAAAAAGAATCCTTTGCTATTATCTCGTGGCCCCCGTTTTCATATAACTTTTAGAAAAAAATCTAATGATTTATTGCCGATGTTAAACAGGCGTGGACGTGTTACATAACGAAATACTCGTATTTATGCTAGAATACTCTAAAAATAAAAGAATATATTAATATATCTGAAAAATTGAAAGAGTCTCTTAATAATTATTATGAGAAGGAATTCTCAAATGGAATTAATGAATTAATGTAACAAAGCTCAGAACAAAAGGGGGAACTTAAAAATACTAATAATGGAGGGAGTTTCAGTCTTTCTGGTCGGTGACTTCGAGGAAGGTCATTCCTACCATTAGGCTAGTACGGAACGATCAGATAAGGCAACTGAAGCACGACCCGAATGAGGCAGGTGGAGCACGATCCGAATAAGACACGTTGGCCACGATCCAAACCAACCTTCCAAAGAAGATTGCCAAACTTGAAAGAGGACGTTCGACGGGGAATGCAAGAATTGTCGTAATTCCACTGAAAGAGGAATCTTCTTTTTCCTCAAAGATAATCGATGGATATTTCTTCGGTTCGATTAAACGAAAGGAGACTGCTGCGCAACTTCAAAGGCTTGCCGTTCACAGGAATTACCAATTGACTTAGGTATAATCACCGCTGAAGAAGTCTTCTGTCTGAGGAACGCTCACCGGACGAGACGATAAGGACGGCCTTAAGGTGCGGGCTGGAATTATCGAACTACAGAATAACCAAAGTATTTGTATGCGCGATTATGAAGGGGAAGTGGGAGTTCAGAAAAATGAGTCACAAACTCCAGAGATCTTAATCCGGAGGCGGAGTAGATTTAACATTTAGCAGCAAGGGCGAGAGAGAGCGGCCTTTCACAGCTCATCACCAGGTGTGGGTGTGAGGGAAGGGGGGGCAGGATGCCTGGGAGATATTTTCGCAACGTGCTCAGGAGTCGAAAATTCGGGAATGTTGGAACAGCAAGTGAGGTCGTCGAAGGTTCGATAGCATAGCACGTAGTCTCCGAAAAATTGGAGAGTGGGGCGGGTTACAGAGATTGTTCTTTTGCATTCCCTTATATTGGGAATGCAATATAAGAAAATGCTGTGACAGATCATCGTTGAGCGATGTAAAGAATAGTATTAAAACAGATCTGTATTGGAAGAATGAAAAGATATGAAACAAAATCAATAGATTTTGCTGTGCTCTTCAAGGGATTTACTGGCATCCTTGTTTCTTTCCCAACTTATAAATTTTAGTACTACTAACAATTTGAATTTTTAGTTTAAAGATAATTTCTTTCTTTCTTTTGCTTCAGATATATATATATATATATATATATATATATATATATATATATATATATATATACATATATATATATAAATATATATATATTGTGGGGGAAATTCCACGTGGAATTTCTTTTCCAGCAAGGAAGTTTCATTTGCTAGAGAAGATTCTGTTAGGCTTAAATTGGTAAGCCTAACCTTCTCTCTTCCACAAGTGGTAGCCTCGATCCGCGTCCAGCACGATTCACCTTTATACGAGCTAGAATAGCCTCAGCAAGAAGATTCAAGGCCATTCGAGAGTAGACCTGTTTCCCACTAAACCCCGCCGCGGAGAGAGAGCCTCAGACATATATATTGCTCGTTTCCCATGAAACTGACACAAAATTGAGAAGTCTCACCCGGAGCTAAGAAGTTACCCCCTAGTTCCCATTCAGGTGCTAACAACAAAGCAAAGTGACAGCTAAACTATTTCTCTATCGGAATTAGCCCTAGCCAGTGAGGTAATTCCATTTAACGATCGCTACCCAGTGATTTTTCCGACCTCTCTCATCAACTTCTGTCGAAGCCCTTCCCGTTCACTCCTAGATTTCGGGTGGCCGAAATACTCTCCTCGGGACCGGACGTTACCGCCCCCTTCCCCTTTTTTTTGGAAAACCGTCATCACTTCAAGTTCCCACTCCGAAGTTCTGAGCGCCCTCGCCTCACGTGCAGAAGACATCCTTAAAGCCTTACCCCGCCGTCTCACCCGGAATCTTCCGTAAGCCTACCCCTCTACCCATTCAGTAACCCATTTGCGTTTAACCCCCCATTTGAATAATCTCCTCCCGTAACACATTAATTTTAACTTCATAATCTGATTCATAGCTACACTCCCCTCCCTCTCTCCCCCCTCCTTCATATGATGTAATTTGGCCCGTCAATTCTCTCATTATTTTTATGTAAATAAAATTATTTTTTTGTACATGCCTCTTTAAATAACCTTGAACTTTGCCATTGCCCATAATTTACCTGACCTCGTTGCATTTTTTCTCGCTACGCAGTCCGTCTAAACTAGTGGTGTTCCATCCCTTTTAGGTTCGCCTTTAAGTTATTGGTCCCTTCCCCATAGATATAATGTGGTATTGATGTAATATAATGTCATACCACGACATATATATATATATATATATATATATATATATATATATATATATATATATATATATATATATATATATATATATATATATATATATATATATATATATATATATATATATATATATATATATATATATATATATATATATATATATAATATATATATATTTATAGCGTTTGTTTATTTGTATGAGTTCGATGGTGATCTTTTTTAAATATAGTTTTGTTATTGTTTTTGTTGGGTTTACGTTTAGATTTCTACCCTCTCTGCGGCGATCCTGAACCTAGCACTCGAAAATTTTGTTCTATTTGTGATTTGATTTTGAGTCTAGTAAAGTCTATGACTAGGTTTTGTTCGAGCCCTGGAAGAATTCCTTCTTCCACTTTGTCCCACTTCTTTCTTCGTGTGTGATTTGATGATTATGTTTATGATTTGGAATTGTGTTATATAGTGCAACACGCTTTGTTTGATTTGCTTCCGACTCTTTTGTGATCAAAGATCAAGAATTCATTATTTTGGACTTTCTACATTTACTTCAAGTGCATTCGACACCTGGCTATGGGTGACTACCGTCTGGTAAATAAATTTGGATTCAACGTAGCAAAGCTAGAGCTTTTGTAGTTTATTGCTGCTCAGCTTGCGGGAGTGGAACATTTAACAAGCTCTTTATTGGCTGAGTTATTCCGGTTTTTTTTGGTGTTTTTACCCATTGGTGGAAAAATTGAGGGCGAGTATTCTACAATTCCTGAAGTAAAGTTAACATTGATCTTCAACATAATTATCCGTCAATTTTTGTAGTTAGTAGGAACTGGAGCCTTAAAAAATAAACAAAGAAAAAAACTAGGTGAACTTGCCTTATGTATGTTCTTTTAACCGATGTGCTCACAAATAAAACATCTCAACTAAACTAAATAACATAAAAAATTACGAAAATAACTAAACGACATAAATACAAATAATATATGCGCAAAATAAACGACATCAACAAACTGAACGACGCCATATAATAATCAAATTAAACAATACAATCTGATAACTAAACACAAAAATCAATATGATATCTTCTCGACAATCAACACCACCGACAAACACAACCCACCACCTCTTATAAGGACGATCTGTAAAATACTGCCAACCGAAAAAATCAGCTATCGGCCAACCCATTCAAAAATAACTCATCCTGCGCACCACATCACAGGGTAAAATGTGAACCTTTTAGCGTTCGTCTTTATTTTCTATCTCAGATCAACCGAGTTTAAGTTTTCGATCTCTGCTGCTTGATGTCCAATGCAACCTATAGCTGCATCACGTCTTATTTGACTAGTGATGGTAGGTCGATATTAAAGATGATACGAAGATGAGACAGTTGCCTTTTTGGCACTCCAGGTTATAGGCTTAGTTACGGTCCCCTGCGTTCTCTTCTCTGTATATGGTTTCTCTTATCTATCAGGTAGTCGAGGCGATTTTTTTACTGATTGGATTTAGCTGATTCATTACAAACTTGTATAATTTTTTCTTAGCTAAAATTTGTCTAAGGACTGTCAACCTTCGTAAGGAACACGTCGACTAACGTCCCCTTCCCCCTTGAATTAGCTAAAGTTTTTGTTATAAGAGCAAGCGAGGTATCGGTTCCACTTCCTTTCCGGATTCCCCAATGTGGTGTTAATAAACTTTGCTCTCTGTTATTTGGGTTTCCTCACTGTTGGCTATGATCTTTTCGAAGATTTTGCCAAGGAACTCCAAGAGGGATATAGGGCTATAATTCTGGAGCTGGTTCGAAAGGTTTTCTCCCCTTAGGAATGATTATAACCTTTGCAAGTTTTAATGCATTGGGAGAGTATCTGGTGTTCAAGTCAGCGTAATGACGTTTGCGAATCCCTGTTGGACCCTCAATGGCGCGTAGGTTATAGTGTATTTAAATATTCCAACCAAACTGGAACCTTTTGTTGTTATTAGCCTACTTTTTTCCGATATCTCTCTTTTCTCAGAGAATTGCCCTAATGGATAGGTTCGCTCAATTACTGCATCAGGCTCGTCGACAACATATCCTAAAAATCTACATTGAAACTTTCGTTGTCTTCCAGTATTATGTAGAAGACTTCGATCCAGTTTTTCATCCGAGACTTCAACGTACGATTCAACCTCGTTGATTCGCATCTGTTTTCGTGTGTTTGTTGCTAAAAAACTTAATGCTGCCAAGGATTCATTTAAGTTTTTTTTCGTCAGTATCTATTAACTAGTGCCTTATTTCTGTCTGTGTCTATTAAATCCCTAGTGGCAATTCTGCTTTTAGGTGTCACTTGCTGGTGATTATTCCTTTGCTCGTTTCCTTTCGCCTTAGCCGGTCGTATAACTCCCTAGCCTCCTTCACTATCTCGCTCATCTCGTTAGTCTATCTGCACTGATGATCTAGCTGCTTATATTTTCTATCTCAGCATCTAATTCTTCGATTTTGGCTTTACTCAGGTCTGCTGGCTGATAGTCATTACAGTTCTCTGTAATTTTCCTATTAGGCATGGTCGAAGGACTTCCGTGGTGGTATTGATACCTGCATAGCCGCAAGAGAGATTGTCACAATTATATAGATGTGGTCACTCAGGACTAGTAGCCCCGATGTGTTATGGTAGTTGATCGAGAAGTTCAGCTTGTCACCATTATTTCCATTCTCTTTGCACTGTGCTGTTTTCCGAGCTTGTTTCGGTTCAACAATTGTTCTAAATTCCTTCTTATTTCATTTGTCTGGGTCTATCGTCATTTTCTCTAGTTACTATTAGGTCAGCTTTAAGAAAATCCTTCATTTAGTGACTATATACCACATTGAAAATCTCTATGGGAAATACCTTCTTGTTGTTTGCTGGTAAACTCCTGTCATGACAAGACCCTCTATAAAGGTTGGGACCTTAATGACCACAAAGGATTCCTTAAGTTTAGGCAGAAGTTTGAACTTAAGGTCTCTCTTTATCACAATCGCCGCCTCGTCGTAGCTCTCCTGAGTGCAGTTGTTCATCAGTTTCGTATAATTTGTTGATCTACTCTTATTTGCCCGGGGTCTAGTCTATGTTCCTTTATTATATTTATATCTTAGTCTGTTCTTATGAAATGCTTACCGTTCACAGACTCTTAGGTGTCTATTCGCTTATACTTTACTCACTATCATCAGTTTGTTGATTGTATGTTCCATGTTGTGTGGTGATGTGTTAGGTTTAGATCCTTTAATCTGTCTCTGATATGGATTTTCCGTACCTTTTCCTTTTGTATCCTGAGTCGGTTAGTGTTACGCCGATGTCTCAAAGATATCAGAGTTTGCAAGGTACAAAACTTCTTCCACTCTTTTTTTTATCCTCATTGGCATCGAAATCCCATTTGTAGTGGCCTGACCTGATGCCTAAGTAGAAGTTCGATGTTTTGTTTTGTTTTGTTCTTGGGGAAAATTGTTCTTGCCTTTTTGTTTTTCATTGTATGTTATGTGTATGTCTCAATGTCATTATCTGAGCAGTCCGTCTCAGGGGGCTTTCTCGTCATTCTTATTTTTTTGTTCCGTCTTCTTCGCCTTGTTTCCGGACCTTGTCAACTAAGTTCTATATTTGAGGTGCTTTTTCTTTCATCTATGTAATTTTATGCTTTGGTTTTTATACCTAATTGGAATGTCAGGGTCATTTGGGGAGCGTACTTCATTTGTAGAACATCTCTAGAGAAGGAGTTTGTGTGAAAGATAATTTCACCAATCCTATTTTCCGCTTACATGGAATTCAGCTCTTTTGCACATATATGATACATGTTAGTATCATTGCAGGTAGCTTGCCTTCTCCGTTAAAGTATCCTTCTTTTGCGTTAGTTTTAGTGAGTGTAGCATTTGTAACATGGGTGTAGGTGGTGTTATTCCTATGAATCTGTGCTTGGCGTTTCTCTTTTCCTTCTATTTGGAGAGTTCATTTTTAAGCTATCAGATCATGGCCATAGCTTTATGCCTCATTTTGCAAGTAGGGTAAAAATTGATATTAAAGGTAAAATAGTTTTATACACAATCATTAGGGTCAATAAGAGTTTTAGAATTTTTAATTGATAATTTTAATGAATAATTTGGCAGGGCTTGTAGCCAATTTTTTTTATTAAAATATGTAAAATCAAAGGTAGAATTTACGAAAAACTAAACTACCATAGAACTAGGCAAAATAGATGTGTAGTATTGTTTCTTCTATCGTTGGAAACATTTCAAGCTCTTATATAATAAAGAAATTCTAATGCATTTGTGAGCTAAATGAGAAAGTTTGATACACGCCACAAATTTTGTTAATTTTCGATATAGTTTCCTGTACACAAATATCCCTATTGATTTTCAAAGTTTTAAAATAGAAGAATCTCTGAATAGACGTCTTAATTATGCTCCAATAAAAACAACAATTTTTTGCCTGTATTTTTATTACAACATCTTCAATAATTAATGTCAGAGAAAACCTAAGGTTTCCGGAATAAGTGTTTGATAACTTAGAAGGAAAACTACGTATTATTAAAGGTAAGGCGAATTTCACCTACTCTGCGACGATAAAACCTCCTGCCGTTAGATCCAAACAAACTTTACTTATATGAGCAACGGAAGTGTTCTTTTAATCTTTTGTCATCTGCTCATGTACACTGCTGTGTTGCGAATGAAAGAAGTGCCGTGTGGCTTGACTAAGCGTTTTTGAGCGGAAAGAATATCTTGGACAAAATCTCACTAATCTCTGGAGATCCGGCTGCAGCAACCTTAAGGCAGTTCTTCTTCAAAATTTGGGTAATACTTCTGTCTTTAATTTTATTTGTGTTACTTGGCATAAATAAATCGGTTTTCTCTTAAATGTCCATAATTTTATAGATTGACTTTTAAAGCGTTTGACAGATTCGGGAGTGGATCCAATTGAAATCCATCTCGGTCCTGCAACCTTACCATCAGCTTGCAGTAAGAAAGCATCAGGATAGATTGATTTGCTACATTAACTAAACCATAACTATTTGAAATTAATTGACATGAAAACAATGCCCCTTCTCTCTACAACCATGTATCCCAATGTCGTAGAATAGGGTCAAGGTACCCCTTTCTACGTTTTTCAGCCGAGCTCGATGACGGGTATGTACGTGGTAGATTTATAATAAAAGCAGAGCGAAAATTATCTGAATGTGGGTTGGCCAAATAGTCGACTATCTTGGAGGTTCCTGGACAATAGAAAAACGTGTACAAAATAATAATACTAATATGCAAATTAATATTCTTTTACAAGGTTAAAAATGGGTTTTAAAAGAAGTTATATACACATTAGACGTACAGGACTCTCAGCGGGAGGGGGGGTGAGACTTGGCTGGGACGGTTGCCGTACAAACAAACGAAAAATATGGAACGAGGTTCGCTCGAATAACCCTGAGCGTATATAAAGCCCAAGATGGAGGCTTACAAATGTCGGGGGTGGGTAGTAGAGAGAACACCTCTACAGGAGAGTTGCGCGTCGTTGGTATCTCGGAGATTTGGCCCGAGGAAGTAATTCTTGCCTTGGCGCAAAGATCAAATAATAGTATCTTGACAATGACTATTATGGGCTAAACTTATATCTTGCTTTCGAGTTAGAAAACGAATCTAGACTAGGCTCGTTGCGTTTTAGGAAAGGGTAGAACGAAGACGAAGTAGAATCACCCGAATTATTCGAAAGTACCTGGAGTTTGAGGGGTTCTGCGAGAATTGGGCAGAGTCCAATGGGACGCAAATACCTGGTAATGACGGGAGACAGGCAGAGGATACTGACGGGCAGGCGGCGGTGGATACTGCCTTCCAACTCTGGTGCCGGAGGATTAATGATGGGGTCAAATGGGGTTTTCCCACTCCGTCCGAAGCGGAGGTTTCCAATGCCCGACGCATCGGCAGGCGAGAGGGGTCTCTCCCTATTAGCACGATCACGAGAAAGATCCTAAGTCGGCGAGGAGAAACTTTTTCCATCTCCCGATGAGACCTTTGGGCTCTTAAATTGTCGCGGATTTCTGAGATGGTGGGCTTTCAGGCCACCACGGCGTTGCATGATTTCGCTCTTCAATTAGCGCAGACAAAATGGGTCTACCAGGTGTCTGTTGTCTCTCTCTTCATTGAAGGCGCGGCTGTGCGCATCTTTCTATCTCTCTCTCTCTCTTTCTCTCTCTCTCTGACACCCACCAATTGGGTAAATTACCCAAGTGTGCTAATGGATCCATATTTGGGGGGGCAATGGATTTTCTGTATGACACGAGGTAGCGTAACAAATTCGATCACTTTAACTCTCATCAATTATATATATATATTACGTCACTGGAGATAGCCGGGTACGTTTGAGAATATTTATTATCTATTTTCAAACGTACCCGCCTACCTGCAGGGACCTCTCTAAATATGGGAAACTTGGTCACTTGATCTAATAGGCTGGCGAAGTGAAACGTTACTTGTATAGCTGCCGTGTGGGCTGTATGCATCTTTGGTGTGGTATTTCAAGGTGTTGCTCTCAATTTTTCTGGAGACGATCGAGACAATACGTGATTTAAACTGAAGAGCACAGAGTATGAGAGCAGATAGTGGTTGACACCCAGTATGGTGGTGCAGGAAAGCATGTCTGCCTAGTTAACAAGTGTAGTTCAAAGAGCTGCAGCATAGTTCATACGCTAGGCAGAAAGTGGCTGATATAAGTACATGAGAGGCGACATGATTGGAGAACATGTAAAAAGGGAGTGGACGTTAGTGCGATACGATGCACCTAGGAGCGAGACAGAGCTTTTGGGCCCCCAATGTTGAGTCAAATTGGCGCGAGGGGCCAGGGCGGTGTCCGGTAGTGGACAGTAAAGCACTGTGGGGCGTGTCGCAGGGTACCTTGCTAATGAGTTTCTAAGCACTGGTATACTATAAACTGGAGTACAGAGAATATTAAAGGAAACTATTATATAAATTAAAGAAATTATTATTATTATCGGGGAGTATTTTAATTGATATTACCTTTGCTGTGTTTTTATTATCACTATTCGTATTTATTATTATTATTTATATTATTATTTTCCGGTTAATTATTAAGGTTTAAAAAGGGCATCACATAAATGACAATTAGAAGGAGAGCGGATCGAATTTCTGAGATGACCATTAACAACCGATGGCATAAACCCTCTTTCTCTCAGAATTGATGTATAGGTAATTTTCCTGCTGCCACCACATATAATTATCTAAGGAAATTCCTACTCCTATCGAATTTTTTCAGGTATCATATAAAATAATATATTTTTGATCTTATACCCACTAAATGATATTTTGAATGGGGCAAATAAACAAATCAGATCCCCATTAAATTGACTGCAATGTGTTGTTAATGCCATGCGAGATAGCAAATATGATATTTTTTAACCACCGAATGTGGGACGTGGGGAGGGGGGGGGGGTATCTTAAAATAACGGCAGTAGGGAAAATCGTCCACAGTTATTTTTTTTCGAAAAAGTTGTCTACAACTCAGACAAAAATGTCAACGTTTTGAAAAGAGTTCATTGTGGCTTTTTCCGCAGTAAATCTTTTTGCCACAATATGATTGTCCAACATAACCCATTTTTCTTATCTCAATGCTTTGGATTTGGCAGTTCTTTATTCCACATCTTCTCACCTTCCTCATGTATCTCGAAAGCTTGATTTCATTATGTAATTTTTATGAAAACTTTCTGTGATCACAGATCAAACTTCTTAACCCAGCTGACTCTGTCTAAGAATATAGGGACAATAGACATCCTCTCTCCTTGACAGAATAACGATTTTCATATGGCTTTATTCTACCGCATTTGTCATTTAAAACTAATTGTCTGTCTGCTACTGTATTTTTCCCATGTCCTTTGAAAGGGTCGACTATGCAATTTTAACCGCAGCCCAACTTATCTAGCTTATCATTGCTCGCGTTTACACTAGTAAAAACAGATACTACCAATTATGTTCCATTCATCTGCCGAACACTGACTGCAAAATTCTTGTGGATTTCTCACTAAATAGGAAAAATGCTCCTCGTACCCTAAAGATTTAAGCAGCAAATATTTGACATCTTTTATTTGAGTAGTGTTAAGAGACACACACACTCTGCTTACAAAGCACCTTGTGTTAACGCAAATGCACATATTTGTGAAATATCATTTATTTTACTTGCGTTCCCGGCCAGCAAACGTAGCTCTCTACATATGCCCTGTGCTATGTGAAGTTTGCTCAGGTTCATATATGAGTAATTACTAAGTACTTCCAATTTTGTTTATAAGTTGAAATTTTACTACACGGGACCCTAATCATATCTGAGTGTCCTGGTGCAGTCATCAACCGTTGGAAATCCCATGATGGCGACACCTGACAATTTAATGCCATTCACCGGCTACATAATTTGGAAGCACGAGAGAGTCGAAGAATTGCAGTATCAATTGGCATACACAAAACGCCTCGGTGCCATCCTTGCTACACCAAAAGTGTCAGCTTTTACTCCACCTTCAAAAAGCTCACCATTGACTTGAGATGAAGCCACCTGACTTATCAATCAAAAATAATTCCTACCTGACATTGTAAATACAATATTACCAAAATCGATTAGGTTTGTATAATTTCGTTGCAGAATCGGTTGAAATATTGAATTTTCGTGACTATATGAGGGGGTAGAAACCCCTTTATGCCATCAAACTAATACTCTTAGGACAATAATATAAATAGAGGAAGAAGTATTAGAGATTGAATAGCATAAAACGCGTGCGCCAGTCTTGATCACAAATACCATAAAAAGGCATACCACTAATTAACTGAGGGACTAGTTACTTCCTGCACTACCACTACACGCAGGTCCGTCCTTATAAATCTCAACTTAATCTACCTAATTTTCATTCCTGTCAAAAGCATCATGCCACTCATCCCTAAGTTTCATGAATAGAAAAATAATAATTATATTTTAGGATTAAAGAAGGAAAAATAATAACGTCTTAAAATATTTGCTTCTCCTATAGAATAAAAAAATTATTTAACTTAGATCATTCATTTACTTAAAAGTAATTAGAATATATAGGAATTATGGTTGTGGCAAATAGAGTTCTCTTTGGTGCAAACTTGAAGTACATATACCATGTATCCATTAGTTTATTAAAATTCGACTATTATCCACTCAACTTTTGAATAAATGCATTTTGTTAATTAATATAGCACACTCATTTGTTACTACTCATTCACAAAATGAGATGCCAAAGATCTCCTTACCTCTATCATATATCACAAAAAAATTGAGGTTTGACTAATTATACTAAGTAACCATTAGCCTAATTTAATTTAGTATTAAAAGCTAGAAATTTGTGCAATGTGTGAATTGTATATATTGGTAATCAATATAAGAATGTCATTTGTAATGCATATAAGCACAATGAGGAGCCGTCGAAATATTGCCTTACTTTAATCATAAATCACCAATTGAATTATAAATCGATTAATATTTTGTTAAATAATTAGGTTGCGTAATTCCAGCTTGGAGATCCATCACACTTAGATACTAGAGAGAGTCTGGTTGTCCTAGAAATGGAGACGAATTCAAACAAGGCTTTTCCAAAATATTACTATTACTATCAATTTCCAAAGTCAACGTGCTCTGAGCAAAGGCTAAAAATACATCTCGCATAATTAATATTGGATTGAAGAATATAATTATGTCAAAAATCTTTATAAGTCTTAATAACAATGGAATTCATAAATCTTGAAAAATTGAATTTTGCATTAATCATAAAGTTTTTACTTGTATTCATCTTCAGATGAGTAAATAATTAGTTGTTTTCATATTGAAGATTTGTGAAATTATTATTATTATTGCTGCTTTTATCATCGCGAACTATAATTGTATAAGGGGATATTTGAAGATGAGTGAAACATTGATGTTTTTATCCTTAGTGGACAAATGACTTAGGTTTTTTTATCAAAGTTATTTATAATAATTCTTTTATAATATCAAAAAACAAAATGGTGAAGTTCAGAAATAAATATAAGTATCGAAGTTTTGTAAATTATTTAAACCTAAAAGAATTACAAATGGTGAAGTTCAGAAAATTTACTTTTATATATTTTCTTCTTCTGCTATAAATCTATATTTTATCAACGTGATATTTTAAAAGGGGGAAAATTTTGTTTAGGGGTCCTTTTTAAAACTATTATAACTGGCGAAGTTCAGAAAATTGATAAAAATTTAACCATGGATGCTTTTTTTTTAGATTGTAAATTTTAATCTCAGTAGCGAAACGCAAGCTGCCCCCGTAGGGAGGAGTGATGAAGCCATTGCCTGGATTATTTAAAAATAAATTTTAATTTATCAAATATATTTCTAAGGATATTTAAGCTTAATCTTATGAAAATACGTTCTGAATAAGTATTACCTTTATTCCTAATGCCTACGTTTCTTAAACATTTATCAAAGCAAATTCAGTGCAAATGTATAGGGTTGAGAGCGTTTAGGATGGACGTTTCTTTTTACATGAAACTTACACATAATTATCCAGTTCCATATCCATCTTAGACAAAAGTCTGTCCAAGAAGATTCAATTACGGTCTTAGACTAAGGGCATGGCCTTACATAGTTTCATTGTTAGAATATATTTACTTAACAGTTAAACTTTTTTGTTAAATACATCCTCAGAGGTTAAGACTAATTACTTCCCTAAAACGTAGAAGAAATCTTTTACATACAACGATGTGAGCAATAATCTCAAAATGACCAAAAAAAACATTCAATATTTCAAAAAGATGAATTCAACAATTTTGGAGAACAGAAATTTTTGCCAATTAGGTCATGATGTGATTTAATTAATGTGAATACTTAGTTTGACAACCATTAAAGCAGTTCATAATGTCACAGTAAAGTTTGTAGCATTTACTTTTTATAATATTGCTATTTTCAATCCAATGCTTTTTGTTCGCGGCGAAAACTCCCTAATCGATATATTGCTATAAAATTTACAGATTTACTCATTTGCAAGGCTTTCGTTAATGAGTTAAGTTTTCTGGCATTTAGTTTCATGATGGTAATCCGAATAATCCGACTGTTTAAGTGATGCATTCAGGTAGCTCAATTGTGTTATCATTTTTTGTTATTACTCTAAATATGATCCAGGTGATAGTATGAAAACAGCAATGCAAAGCTAAATAAAATATCTGCATTAGTTATATTAGGTATTATAGGCTCTATTCAAAGCCCGAAAATCTCTAGTCTCTTACTAGCATTATTGAATAATTTGTTTTATTAACTTTAGCAACCGAAAGGACAATGGTGTAGGCCTGTAATTTCACGATAGTACGAGAGATAGTAAAAATATTCTGCGAATTGTTTAAAGAAACTTTATTAAACCAATACAAAGGTCAATATGTAATCATTTCACAAAATTTAAGACACATGTGTTACATGGAAATGTAATCCTTTAATACCCTGCACAAATTGAAGCTATTATTCTTCTCAACATGTTTTCTCTAATTCATGACAGTTGCTTATTATGTTTTTTTATCTTCCTACTCCATTTCTGAAGGATTATTTATTCTTCTAATTGCCACACATCTCAAATCCAGTCTTTGCTTTATCTATCAAGTAAAAACTTATTACTTTCAAGTGTGTTAAATTGTAAGGAATGATTTAAATTTAAACAGATGGACTACGGCTTTCCATTAATATTTTGAACATCTTGTTTGTGGTACTCTCGATGGCTGAACAATGTGTACCTTCATGGTAGAGAAAAATACCCATAATTGAAATTTTATTCTTTATCTTTCTTTGCCAAATCATTCGACAATTTTCTCGCTAACCGAGTAATAATAATACACAATGCTCGTTCTTTTTCCTCAAGAGAGTCAATAAAGTTAAATAAAACTGAATTAATATAAAGTGATTTTATCAGGTTCTTTGATGAATAGAAGAGAGAAAATAACCTTCATCATGTAGATACACCCAATCTAGAAATATTTTAAATAAAAAGTATAGGTTAGTGAAAAAGCTGTAGATGGATGTGCCATAACTAACAGCGTAAGCAAAATGTTGTAACTAAAAATCACAGTGTGAGGCTTAAATTAAAACAGAAATAGGGGAATTGAAATGTTTATTACTTCAAAAGAGGAGGTCAGGAAGATGCGGTGGAATGCATAAAAAAAACATGGAAAAGAAATATGCTATCTGATGAAAGATGATATATTTTTTAAATAGGTTATTCATATGCATTGGTACCAGTCGCCTAAATTTCACTTACTTTTTCCATTATCTTTAAACTTACAAATAGGTGAAATAAATTTGGGAAGGACACAAAAACAATAACTTTCAAAAATAAAGAGCTTTAAACTTAATAACAAAACAGAATATCTGAGTGACGGTATGTGGTACGAACCCTCCAATAACCCCCAACTACCAAAGGTAAATAGTAGGGGAGGCCCACCTCTTTCAATAATTGAATTAAATTCGAACTCACTCAAATGCTCAAGAAATTGTTTCGGGTGTAAGAGACATGGTGAAGCAACCTTACTCATCCAACAGAGAGTGGGAGCGATCCCACCCATCCGGCTAATGGGAGTGGAAACACATGATAAGATCCCCTACCTAGGACTTTACCAGACCCATGCGCCATATAATCTCCTTGACCATTCAGCTATTACAATAAGATTCATGGAGGGCTTCGTCAAATGGTGCCGCTTCCTGCAAAGAAGCTTGAGTCAGAGGAAGCTGATAACGTCCTGAACATGGAGACTGTAAATATGCGCCTCGCAATTGAGCCGTTGATAAAAGGCGATACCAAATAAACGGTTTGATTCTAGCACTTTTAGAAAGCAGTGTGTGTCGGCATTTTCAGAGAAGTCGTCAGAGCATATTATAGTCGATGGTAGAGCGTAGTCATCCAGGCCGTACTAAAAGATATGGAAATTTCATCAATGTTGTGCGTAGTAGGAACATCTTTCATTAGCATCGAGGCAAGAGCGTTTAACATCAAGGCAAAGAAGCTGCGATGACGAAATTTCCCTCCACACGTATTACTGTTCTTTTTGAAAAGAGAAAGCTCACCGCAACTCTATGCGTAATCGATGATCTCGCTTAAAGGCAAGAGACGAAGATTGAGTGAGCTTCCCCTCGCTAACAAGGTATAAAAAGTTTCTTTGAGAATGCAACGCTATGTGGTATAGTAAGACTTCTCCAGATCAAGGCGTTCTGTGGGAAAATTCTGTAGACGGATGAAGACCATGCAGATACTATTGTTCAGGCTTAGTAGAATATCCGAAGTAGAGTGGAACTTTCGAAATCAACACAGGTCGAGAATGGTTAGGTATGCGGCAAATAAAATAAAGTTGGTGTCATATGGATTTCACATCTCCTTTTTGAGAGGTGTTAGCCCAGTATAAGGCATGGTCTTGTTCGGGCTTTGGGGTTGGATTACACCAGGTCTGGTTTTCTCTTCCTCAACGTGGTAAAACCTATTTTACATTGCCCTTAGATTCATTCAAGCACACAAGCCTCAGCACGATGACAACTTGGTAATCTATATCACGGAGTGTTCGGCCATTGAGGACTTAGCAGAGTTTTAAAATCAGGCTTATCCTTCTCTTAAGTAGATTGCTTGTCATGGCAATGAGCTCCGCCTAATATTGACCAACTTAATCATAAAAATTTACAGCTACTTATTTATGGAAATTGGTTGTAAATAAGACAGGATAAACTAAGCACTACAAGGCTTGCGAAAAGTAATCACGATAGGAATTTGCCTGGAATTCTTGAGAATACGCTGTCCACATCTTTTAGAAATGTGGTATGGAGGAGAATTTTGGAGGTACTATGCACAGCAAGACAAACTAATTGGAAAGGCTAAGGTAGATGTGAATAGAAAAGGAAATGATGACAACAATAAGAAGACGACAAATGAGATTTTTCGGGCATGTAAAGAGGAAAAAGGAGATAGAGGACGTGATGTTAACAGCAATGGTAGAGGAAGACAGAGAAAAGGACTAAAGAGAGAAATAATTATGTAAGGTGTGAGGAGAGTAGTAGGAGGACCTCATAAGCACGCAGAGTTATGCAGCTAACAAGAGACAGAGTCAGAAGGAGCTCCATGGTTGCCGAAGTCCAAGTGGATGTGGCTCATCGATAGGTAGGTAATGTTTTTATCCAAGTTCGTTGTAAGAGTTGGTTTAGAATTTAAAGCACAGCCCTCGTGGTTTGGTTTACGTATATATAGCAAAGCAAAAATTCATATTGTTTAGTTTCCCTGAAGATTTCAGAAGACAAATAAAATGCATTACACAGTGAAACTCTCGTGATTATTTCTCACAAATGTGATATTTAAGAGGCCTGATTTCGAATCCAAAAAGATATTTCGTAAATTATAAGTAGAATGCAATAAACAGATTATTAATAATGGTTGCAGAAATATTGCCAATCGTGCAATTCCACTGCCATCAAAAATAACGGCATTACTCATTTAGACATCTTTTTGATTAATACCATAATCCCAAATTGAACGAAATATACATTTACCTATGTATACACATTACATACAATGTTATTTACGTTTACTTCCTTATTAAGAACTACTGATAGCTTTCTCCTTCAATATAATTGGCATTCGCCATCAGTATAATGTCTTCGATCGCATTGACGTCACTCTCGTCATCAACGAATGCTTTATGTCGTCTTTATCGAGGCCAGAATGGAAGTATGAAAGAGTAACGGAAATCTTGTCGTCAGAATCATCGGCCACCATAGCATAAAATTTGTTCTCCAGTTGGATGATAAGAAGAATTCCGAGCCTTTTTCTGTCTGTCAATAGGTCACAACCAGATTGGGGGTCTATTTGAGGACAATAGTGGAGGGTTAACGTCATGATTTGTTGAGATTTTATCATAGGAGTTTTGACTATACTGTAGAGTTCATTAATAAATCCTACATTTTATAATATATAATTTATAAGATATTTAAAATAGAAAATACTTGCGAATTACTTGTGCACTCATCGCAGCCCAAATGAATATCCATTTGAACAGAACAAAATATTCAAAAATGTGGTTAAAGTGAAATTAGGTAGCAAACAATTCTGACAACGTTTAATCAGCGCGGAGGTCAGAAAAAGATATTAATAATTAAATATCGCAAGTTACTAAAAACCAGTCGAATATTTTTTCTGGTTTTATAAAATAATCATTCAGATGCTATGGTCCTCTTTTTCATTCTGATCTTAGAGGAAAACTTTTGTTTGTGTTAGTTTTTATATTAATAATGATATTTACTTATCATCTGTTCGTTTTCTAGGAAAATTTCTTTTTAAATGCGTTATTTATAAAATAACTCAAAAATAGTTTCATTCAACATGTTTTATAAATACTATCAATTTTAAATATATTTACTTCAAAATTTTCAGTTTTAAAAAATTAATTCTTGTACAACAATGTTCAGCCTTCAGATAGTTTGAAAACTTAGGATTCTGTTCGTTCCTGTCCTATTTCTATTCTTATATATTTTATAATTTATCCTAAAACAATAGGGTAAAATAAAGGAAAAATCATGCAAAACCTCATCCTGACGACCAGAAAGTACTTTTTATGTAAATAGTCACCAATTTTCCCAAATTGATACGAAATAGTCATTCTAACTATGTTTTTTCTTTAAGTTTCAAAGCACCATTCTTGTTTTGGTCTTTCATGCTTTACAAATGATAAGTTATCAATTTAATTCTGCGGGTTTATGAAACCTAACTTATATTAATTTCATATGGTCAAGTTATTCTGGGTTGACTCACATCTTGCTATTGGTCCTCTAAATCATAATTGAACAACAAACAGGTAACAAAACCAAGCCGGTTTACGTTATGTTTCAATAACGTAAATTGGTGCACCCTCAAAGGGCCCTCAAATAAAAATTTATGCCTATTTTCCGCTGTAGCTTTAAAATATATTTCTATAAAACAATTTGTTGAAAGTACGGTAAAATTCAGAGGAAATAACAAAATACAAAATTTACCAGCACATCCAACATCTCCTACATACATAAAACATAAATAGCTAAAGCTCTGTGAAAATTATGGCAACATCATACTGTACATTATGCAATCAGGGGCCAGAACTAAGTGTTTGCTTTTATGACAAATTCTGGGAATATTTTATCTTTAATATTATTATTGGTAGTTACTTTATCTACATTTTCCTTTGCCATTACCATACTTCCTTCATTATCCAATGAAATCGATTATATCGTTTAACACCTGGGACTTCTCACCTATTCTATCAATGCAAAATTCTATCCAACCCTTTAAATTCTACTATTCTTTTATCCTCTGCTTTTAAACATTTTCTAACATCTATTTCATTCTAAAAAACAAAAGAGAAAGAGAACCAATTTGAATTTCAGAGGAACACAGAGAATGACTAATCGGGAATTTACATTTAAAGGGGACAACAAAACTGAACAAATAAAGAGTCGATAGTAAGTTCAATATTCGAAGCTAACAGTGCAGTATATGACGCAAGCATTCCATTTTCCCAATCCCCTTCTTGCTGACTCAGCATCCCTGCTTTAGCTAACCCCTATGGCAGCAACAAGTAATCTTCTCTCATAAGTATCAAAGTTATTTAATACCGCCCACTAATTTCCTGTGGTTTCCTGTATTTTGTGAAAGACTTTCATAGGTAAACCCTGCCGGGCTCCACCTCTAATCACCTTGAATTATATATTATTGGTTAATCCTAAGGTAGCAGTATCCTCTATCTTCGAAATGTATTCACATTGGCTCAGTTGTATGAAATTTCAGCCCCATTAACCTTATGATAAAGTTAACGAGATAGTTGTTGTAAATACTATCCCACTGTTTTAACTGCCATCTATAACCATTAGCTCAATTGTAAATAATATAAAAAACTTAGTAACTAAATCAAATATAACTGGACCATTATTATTTAATACCTTCTACTATGTTTAATATTTTATGTAACCACACACACTTGAAATGACCATATAAAAAATTATAAAAATACTTGTGAGAGAGAAGAGACTGTTAGACATAAATCCACCACCTTGAAGTTTTCTTATTATGTCCTTCTGTCCCGTGTAATTTACATAACCGATTCATATCTCTAAGATCTTCAAGCAAATGATAGTCTCCTCCTAGGTTCAGAGCCCAGCCTTTGCAGTCGTATCAGACGATGGTACCACCCGTAAAGTGGTGTTTGCTTTCTCCAGTCATATAAGACAAAGTTACCAACCGTAAAATGTTATAATCTCAATTAAGAGTCGTAACAGGCGACCTTTCGAGCTTTGTGCCTTCTCCACTCGTAATAGACAATTCCATAGCAATCGTAAGATGAGTAAACCATGCTTCCTCCCTCCCCCTCCGTTTTCCACATCGGACTCCCTTTAAGGTGGACCAAAGACCTGCAGGCTGTCGAACAGCGCCTGCACCTAAGGTAAAGGGCCATTTTGCTGGGGTTGTTTTTGTTTTGGACACGATTACTCTCTTTGACCTACTCTTTTGTCACTGGTGAAAAATATCACACAAACACACACTCGAACACAGCCAAACACTACGAGTATTCGCAAAAATTTATTTGTCCAGACCCTATGCGGAAATGGAGAAATAAATAAGGGAGAATCGGCGGATACCGCTGAGGACCCTCTCCGATGGCCTCAAGCCAGATCGGGAAAAGGTCTTTGCTATCACCCACGGGGAATTAGGGGTAACCCTAGTTAGGTTGATAGACACACACAATGGATGTTCGGCTATCTGCCAAAAGGAGAGCGACTGTGAAGTCCTCACCTCTCAAAAAGCGGCAGAATCCCTTAAAAAACTTAACCTCAGACCCCACACGCCTCCACAGATTAAGACCGCAGTATCATTCTTTGCCCCTTCGATCTTTGGGTCGGTGGCCACAGAATTGAAGAAATTCATGCTGAGGTAAAAAAAAAAACCCCTTGGGCCAAAGTAGTGGAAGTCCTTAAATTCAAGGACTACACTCCTGTCTTTAAGATTGTTTTTACGGATTCGGCAATGGCGGTAAAGGCTACGAAGGGTAGTATGCTCTTCTTCAACGTTCGGATCTGCCCTAAGCAGGTCGAACGTGAGGAGTTTATCGACCTCCAAATGTGCTTCAAATGCTATAAGTATAAGGAGCACACTACAGCCAACTGCCCCAAAAGAAATGCTATTTTGTGTCTCATCTGCGCATCGGACACCCATTTTTGGATGAGCTGCAAAAGCACCTCCATAAAGTGTCTCAACTGCGCCGGAGAACATAAGACTCTCTCTATGGCCTGCCCCATCAAAAAACAAATTCTTAAGAGAAAAGCCAACATGAAAAAACTGGAAGAAGAAACAAAGGCCAACACCACCTTTCCTAAAGTTGCTAAAGCTGCGGTAGCGGAATCGGAAGGAAACCCTACATTTCTCCACATGGAGAACGAACACTCGACAAAAATTATGTGTTGCATATATAATGCTCATATTGCGAATCTCTCCTCCTTGGGCTGCTTTGCAGATGAGCTTAATAAGATCTAACTCATAATGGAATGGAGAAGATGTGGTTCCCCCCGAACCCGCAGTCAGAGGAGATCCTGAAAATTAGTCTCAAACCCCAGTGCGAGACTAGTTGTACGAAGCTCCCAACTCCCAGCTTCCTCCAGGGACTCCAGGATCCAGGCTGAAAAAGCACGCACGGAACAAAAAACAATCTACAAAAACTCACCAGAACAAAACCACCCACGCACATAAACCCACACAGGTTTATAACAAAGTTACGGAGACTGGAGTTGCGAAAGCCAAGGAAGGGGCACGTTCAACCCGCTCACGAAAAATCTCGCAGCCCCAGAGACGCCCGAGATCGTCCTCTTCTTGCAAGAGGGAATCTAGGCAGGCATACCATTCAAGAAAAATTAACTTGGAGGTATTCGCTGCTGAAAGGTCCCCTTTTCCTAAGGAGATGGATGCCCTAGATGTATCTAAAGGTTTAATAGCAAAAAAATACAAATGAGAATTTACCTCGGACGAGTTCAGTGAAAAGCAGGTCGAGGAGGCTTTACTCCAAGGCTTGGTTAAACTAACTCCGGACTCTTTTATAACCCTTACTGACGGCGAATACAGGAAAAATGGACAGGAAAAACCAATACGCCTCCAAACACTCCACAAAGACCTAAGCTCGTAAGAGAATAAGTCCTAAAAACATCCTATTACACTCAAAAACCCTTAAGTGAACTATAAAATGACGACTCTAAAAATATTACACTTGAACTCTGACGGATGGACAAATAAAAAGACAGTGTACGGAATTGTATTAAGACAATGTGCCTCAGACGTTGTATTTATTTCCGAACATGGAATAAATGACGCAAACCCAATAAAAATCTTTCTTCTCGAAGTCTTGACCAAAAATCACAGCGGAGAACGTTATGATGGATGCGCTATAGCTGTGAAAAGAGGTCTTGACTTCAGATCAATAAGTGGACTCGACCAAGCTGTGGAGGTCCGTACGGCAGTGGGACCCCTGGTCCTGGCAACGGGGTACCGACCCACAAGGAGAGGGTATTTGCCCCTCCCCAACTTCTTGCAGCTATGTGGTCACGGCAGATCCGTTCTCTTTGCCGGTGACCTCAATGCAAGAAGCGCTGCCTCCCGTTATACGTCGACCAACCCAGCAGGCAGGAATCTCGAGACACTTATCGATGGACACATTATGACTAGAATTGGACCAGACTTTCCCACATACATCACTGACAGGTAAGCCACCAAACCAGGCATTGTTCTAACTATCAATATGTTTCTATATAACTACTTCATTAACGCCGGGCCCCTCTATTCCCAGCAACCACCAGGCTATCCTTATTAAAGTTTCAACCTCCCCCATTCAAATCCCTATCCCAGAGCGAAAGACCTACGTTCGAGCCAACTGGGATAAGTATAAACAACTCCTCGAAAGTTATAACCCAGAACCCTTAAATAATGCTCCCCTAGAAGAAATTGACGAGGAGTTGGATAAATTAAATGAAAATTTATTAAAAGCCGACAAGGAAGCCGTCCCAAGAGTTAAGTTTAAAACTCTCCCTGCCCCCTCATGGACCCCTTAAATGAAATCCCTCGCGAGGGAGTATAGGGAACGGATCAATGAAGTGAACCTCACTGGCCCCAACATCAACACACACCGACAAACACGACTCATACGTGACGAACTAATGACTTTTATAAGGGACCAACAGAATGTACTCTGGAATAATTTAATTGACGGACTAAACGTAGAAACCGACTCACGTACATTCTGGCAGACGGTTAAATGACTAAAAGGCGGACAGCCAGCAAAGACTATTAAGCTTAGACGTGATGACATTGAAATTACTGACGTGGAAAGAACCGAAGAGGAATTCCAACTCTCTTCGGCATCTATATTTAAGATACCCCCGGAAGAGAATGATGACTTTGATTTGGACTTCGAAGACGGAATTGTTAACGACCTGAATGATCAAATACACAGAACCCGCCCTCACCATTGCGTATCACATGATAGGGAAATGAAAGGACTCAGCGGTAGAATTACTGCCGAGGAACTCTCAATGACCTTAAAATCCTTTCGACAGCGAGCAGCGGGGCGTACACGACTGACAATTTTATTCGAGCCGCGCCCAATATCTTATTGGGGATCTTGAATATCATGAACTCATGCCTAAATGTGGGTTACTTCCCTGACCACTGGAAGGTAGCGAAAATGATATTAATTTCAAAAGCCGGTAAACGACCAGACAGTCCAGCTAACTTCAGGCCCATATCTCTCCTAGAATTTTCAGGGAAAGTCTTGGAGAAGATATTGGCCAGTAGGGTAAATACGTTCCTCGAGAATAACAAATCTCACAATAACCAAGAACATGGCTTCCGAGCAAAGCGAGGAACAGACCCGCGCTAGCCGTAATTACCGAGAAGTTGACAGAAGTGAAATCAGAAAAACGCCACGTAAATCTGGTGCTACGTGATGTCAAAAAGGCCTTTGACAAAGTATGGAGGAGAGGCCTACAATATAAGATCTTACAACTGGGCCTCAAACACATACTTAAGAGGAATCTTTGTGACTACGTGATGGAGAGGAGGGCGTTTTTGAGTATCAAAGGTCATAGCGGCCCTGAGTTCGAACTCGAGGCGGGGGTGCCGCAAGGTGGGTGCATCAGTCCCCTGCTTTTCAAAATTTACACCATAGACCAGCCCCAACCTTTGACTCAGGGTTTCTTATACGTCCAATTTGCGGACGACATAACAAGGGTATTTACGGGGCCTTATCGAAATGCGAATTTCATGGCACGAAGTACGGCAGTGGAAATCGAAAACATCAACTCTTTCGAGAGAAGATGGAAGATATCCACCAATGCTCAAAAGTTACGTGTAATTCCACTATTCCGAAGGACACTGGCAGACATCCGTGTGAAGGGTGCATGCATCCCATACCGCACGGAGGGCACGGTTCTGGGACTATATATTACGACTGGTGGGTATAGGAGTCACGTAGTTAAAACTACACAGAATGCACGGAGGGACTTGGGTGAATTTTTAAAATTCGTAAACCTGAACACCTCCAACAAACTCAAAATCTACAATGCGTGCATTCGCTCAAAACTCCTGTACCCCCCCGGTCCCTATAAACGTAGTTTCGCAGACCCAAGTCCCTAAACTGCAAAGGTTCCAGAATAAGGCAGTATACATCATTACGGGAACCCGAAAGAGAGAAGGGAGAAGGCAGAGTGAACTCCATGGTGAACTAGGGATGACCCCCATAAACGTGGAGCTTCACCTCAGAGCAACCAAAATCTGGGACAAGGTGCATCGGCACCTTTTTCTCAAGTTTGTACTCGAGCACATTGACTTTGACAATTTACGTAACATAAGACGACCAATTTGTTTAAAAAGCAGTAGACTACCGAATGACATTGACCTCGACCAAAAGTTAACTTAAAGCTAGAAAACCCCTATTCATAACACAACAAATCATGAACAAAGCCAAACGAATTTAGCCACTGAATTAGCATTTGCTGAATTTAGTTCTAAAAAACACTTTCCCAACTTTTGTGCGAAATATCGCCAAGAAATAATAAATAAAAACTAAACAACACATAACAAAAATCAAAATCTGGGTGTGAAATACCCAGAATTGAAGATGAAAATATTCTACAAAGCCACGTAGAGATAACATCTACAACTACAAAGGCTTGAATGCCTAGTGCATTCCCAGATGGTATATTCATATTCTATCAAAAAAAAAGAAAAAAAGCCAGTGATACCCTTTCACCAGGGATCTGTCTTTCATACTTCCTTTCATTTTCACTTTCCTATAATTTTTCCCTATTTCCCCACTATTTCTCCTACTAAAACCCTCTTCTACTATATTCCTCACTTTTTATGTCCATTGTCCAAAATGTCTTGTATTTTTTTTACTCTTTTTCAGGATTACTTCTTCTTACATTCACATATTCCTTTTTGGTAAATTTGAATAATAATTTTGGCAATTGGCAAATCTAGATTTAGATTTTGCTGATCAAGAAAATTTTAAATTATTAGAGAAATCTCCCTCCTCTATACCGTCCTAAAGGGCCTAAAGCATTCGTCCTTTGAGATAATGACGTGTCACTTTAATATCGATTTCCCCCTTTTTGAAACACGGGTTGAGCTTTTACCTTACATTTGCTATTCATACATTATATTATTCCATTTATTAAAGCCGCTAAAACCCCTAATGTTCTCCCTTAATTATTATTTATTAATCTGCATAAATATCAGAAAAATGAAAACAGCAAATTAGGATTTGAATTTTGTGTTTTGATAAAGTTCCTTTAATTAGAAAACTTATGGTTAAGAGATAATTTGGAGATATTCGAATTTGGCTGAACATATTTCTAGTCTTAATCCACCATCCTTCAGTTCAAAGGGAGAGAAATGAAGTATATTGAAAAGAATATTGACCGGATGAGAAGAAAATATATTTTATAACTGTAGAGGTTAAAAGAGATTTATCAATTTTTGGCTTTAATTTTCAAGAATCTACTGAGAAAATTCCAGACCTTAATCCTTTTTTAACCTGTTTGAATATACTACTCCTAATTGACTTATTTGCATTCAGAGTTACTTCTCTCATTCAAGGAGAATGACTAGTTAGGGAAGGAGTCTCAATAGGGCAAGTGGGTGGACTCAGTGTGTCCCTCATTCTTGAAGCGTTTAAGTGATGACGTTTGGTGGGTACATAATTATTTTATTAATACTCATATTTACTCGATAGTCTCCTTTTTCTCTTTTTTTATTCCTACAGTCGGCTACGCAAAATGAAATTTAACGAGGTCATCATAGCAGAGAATGTTTAAAAAGATGTTTATGAAGAAAGGGGTTGAATTAGGGTAACTGAAACTGTGTAGCACAAACATAACCAAATTATACATAGTATGGTTTTAAAACCTCTAGGCTAATCCTATCATTTATGAACAGAAACTTCGTTCAGAAAGTAAAGCAGAACCCATTGAGAGCGAAAAGGACTAAGTTAATATGTTTCCCCTAACACCCATACAATGGGAAATAATTTAGTCGTTCACACTAGAAGTTGGAGTCATTCCAAATGTCTGGCTGTGCAATTTATTGGAGTTAAATAAAAAGGAATAAGTGTTAACCATTATTTATCTAAATTCAATGTAGAATTCTGCATTGTATGCAGTTCTCAAAGAGCTTTACAAGATTTTAAAAGTTGTGATTACTTAGCATTGTTTTGTTTTACTACTGATGTTGGTGATTGGAATCACAAAGGGAGAAAATGAACCTTTTACTATGCACGATTGGTCAGGAAGAAAGAATTAATTCTTATCAGAAAAAAGATCTACATTAATCAGACGACTGCTAAAGATTACATTTTCAATTAAATTCTCGAGAATTGAGTCAATTTCATAATTTAATCATGGTTAATAGCCAAGTTAATATTGATTTTAGACTTATATTTTCCCCTATTAATTCTTATTGAGTAATTTGGGAATATTTTCAGCGCCATAGTTTCAGTACAGGCCAAGTGAAATCCATTTTTGTTATTCGTAATCCCAGTGGTCTGAAATGTTGACTCCTATTCTGCCAACAACGGAAGAGGAATCTGCAAATAGGTGAATTTTTTTATCCTTTGAGGAAATTTTAATCTTTTGCAAACCTGAGATATGCCGGAGCCTCTCGCTATGGTCCAACGGTATTGATACAAAATTATTTACCTATTTTTTTAACATTGTCCTGTATCTTTTTATTTATTAATCTTCAGGTAAGCATTATCAACACCAATATTAATGATTTTTCTGTAATAAAAATATCCGAATTGCACTTAATTTTATGTATAGAACTAATTTTTATAAATTCAAAAATCTTTCTCGCATTTATATATCATTGAAATCACCAAAGAGGAATAAAAAAGGGTGCCAACCATTCCTCCAATTTTATTTACACAGATATGACGAGAAATTGCTCATTTTGCTACTAAGTAACATCACCTATTCAAACAGAATCTTGTGGCATGCTGAATATGTATTCCTTCAATTTCCTCTATCAATCCTGTTTAAATCTTCTTAACCAAAGTTTATCAGAAAAACTCAGACCTGGTAAAACCTGAATCCCAAATTTATTATTCCCTATAAACCTTTCTCATTTTAACTCATCATTCAAAATCAATTACTCTTTTTTAATAAGTATTCCAATATTTAGTCAAGATGATGCAAAATAAAATTTCTTTTTACTTTCTTCTGTTTGTTATTGCCTCATACATCAGGCTTCGTTCTATCCTTCATGCACTCCTATTACTCCAAATTAATCATAATTGTAATTGCCTTTTTACAGTGTTTTCTTGTTCGTGAAAATATACCTCAACATATCCATTTTGAATTTATTTCCAGTCGAAATATAATTTTTGGCTTCTTTAAAGGAACATATTTTATAAATTCTTGTTTGTTGTATCATGCTTCAAAGCACACTAAATTCAGCCCTTTTGGCCTTTCAGCTAATGGGAGCCCGTGTCTTTGTAAACCGAGGTGAATTTGAATTAAATACCAGGATTTCGAAGTGTCTCGCTAATTCCTTCCCTTAATCGCCTCTAAGACATGAAGCCAACATATTGCAAAATGGCTTTGAACTCCATTATTTATGAGGGACAATTGAATTGCAAAGTTTTAAGAAATCACTTAAAAGGTTAAGAGTCATTTTTCTAGTTGAATACTGGTAAACAGAGTATTATTAAGAAAGCGCGGAAAGGCGGTGTGATGCTAAATACCGTTAGAAATTGGATAAAATCCTGCTTTTAAGAGCTTCTACTTAAGCAAAGAAACACCAGGGTGAAAGATTTTGCAGCATGATAATTATCTTAATCTTGTTTCGAAAAATGAGATAAATTGCATTCAAAGAGACTGAGTTTTAGGATATCTAAGCCTCTCCATAAAGAAAAAAATATCTGATTCAGTGGAAGGTATCTAAATTTAAAAATTGACTGTAGGAATGTTGCTAAATTAAAAAAAAGTCCTGAACAGAGGTAAGAAAAATAAAAAGATTACAGCGGGTTATATGAGGTATCACCTGTCAAGCTTTGCTAACGAATGCTTGAATTTAACCATATACATATAAGTAGAAAAGCCTTGAACTGTGGCACATATTTATAGGAACGCTTGGTAGTTTGTTAAACTTAATTCGCATTTGTCGGTTCTTTTCTACTATTACTAATGTTCTGATGGTATATAATGTATTTTCCCTTTTTTATAGAATGTGTTTTAAGTTTAAATCACCTTTTAATTTTTCTGTATTAACTCATTTTACCCCCCCAAAAAAATTCCAAAAATATGGCCAAAATGAAATAATCTTTTTTTAATTCTTTCCATGCATTATCAATAAAATAAGCAACTGAGGTTTGGAAGGCCAAGAAATGTAAAAGAAACATTTTGCCATTTGTACGAGGTTCACTAAACTTGAATTCCATTTACTGGCTTCCGTAATCTTTACAAAATCCTTTAGTATTCTGAAATTTAATCAACCATGGGATCGAATATTGACCTGTAGGTCAAGCCCAATTGCTTTAGGGATAATAATTGACTGAAATAATATTAAACAATATTGTAAATAGGTGGGTTTATTTTGGAAGCTTTCATATCCTCAACGAAGATCATTATATTTACAGCCAGATAAATATATATTCCATATACTATCATATAAAACACTTTAGTATTTTTTTATAGTTTTCCTCTAAGTATATACTTCACAGTTTAATCTTATGTTGCTTACATAGTTATAAAAATAATTACTAACACAATAATCCGAGTCAATGATTTCAAAATTAGTCACAATATAATTATTGACTACCATAAACAAATCTTATCTAATACTTGGTGGAATGGCATCTGTTAACATTGATTTCCTCTATTCGCCTTTGATTAAAAGGAATTTAATTTTCAATCCTTTCCTGCCTTGGTTTAGGACAACTTTTTTCCGAAGTCTTTTCTCAATAACTGAGTCGAATTACCTATCATTCATTCTTTTTCTAATTTCTAAATATCTTGTGTTTTTTTATTCTTATCTAAATTTCTTTAGTGAAAATTTTAATTTTTGTCTCAAATAACGTCGTGCCGCTAAGGAGATTAACATGACTTTGGAGATCTATCATTAACCTTATTATACAAATGGAAAAGTAATATTTAATTCAAGAAAAATAACTTTCTGCCGAAAATTACAGAATTATAATAAGTTAATCCCCCATTTAGACACACTTAATGATCAATCCTTTTAGAGAAGACAGATTTTATTTTGGACTGAGGATCACATTTATAAGCCTATACAGGGATGCATTTCCTTCGGATATCTTTTGACTCTTAATCCCAGCATGGAAGAGGAAATCGATAAAAGCGAGAAAAGGTTAGAGGGGGGAAAACGTTAGCTACATCTTTCCAAGCGAGATTCTTATCCCTAAAAGCAAATTAATTAAACGAAACCTTTGATATTCTTCTAGATGTAATACTTAGACAATGCATGTAAAAAGCAGGAAGAAACTGTAGAGAAATCAGTGAAAACTCAGACCAATACATGAATAAGAACACACAAGGGAGTGAGAGAGGAATAAAAGTTCTTGTGAAACTAGACTAAATACATCGTGAAAAGTAAAGTCATCAGATTCCTAAAAGAAATTTGTAATTCAAAATTTCCTACATGAATAGACGAGGAAGACGCCCAGCAGGAAGGAAGGAGGATGAAATAACTCAATCCCGAAATATCAGAAACCTCAAACCCCACTTTTCTACTATATTCTCTTCCATAGCTTTAGTCGGCAAAAAATTCAAGGTTTATAAAATTTTTTAATGATAACCTACAACTATAAACTAGGTGTGGCAAAGGTTATGTAAATTTAGATGAATAAAACAAAAGTTAAATATGAGCAGATAAGCAATTTGGATGAAAAATTACTACTATTATTACTATGTATTATTATTTTTTTCCAACACTCCCTTTTAATTATTTTTTTCCCAAATTTCAGGTATAGGAAAGTAGTTATGATTGTTTGGTATTCGGTAGGAATCCAGAAATCCAGGATTCTTTGACTAACGTTTAATCAAGCACACTGAATAAGGCTGGCGCTTGACGTCTAATGGGCACTGCGACGTTTTTACTTCTCACATCATCCTTATAATGCATGACTGGCACTTAGCGCGCTCTGTGAGTCGCTCTAAATTACAATTTGGCCTCAGAATCGTAGACGACGAGTAACCCCCGTAGCGATCAATATATTAGAACCGTCTTGCCCGAGAAGATAGATTCAGTTCCATCCGCATCAAACAAGGAGCCGGGGGATAGAATGGAAGCCATCTTTCTTTTTGGACTTATCGCTATCCTTCTGCAATGGCCTGCCTCCAAAACCTTTCTGTGTGTCTATGATAATTATTAGCAACTTCTCCATTCTATTCTTCCTTCGATTCATTCAAAATGTCTTTCTCATCAAAGGCTATGTTATTTGAGTGAATTTTTTGAACCTGTCACAATAGATTGGCCAAGAACCATCTTCCGTGTCTTTGCAAAAAGATTACCTTAGTTATAACAATTACTTTGATTTTACATTCTCTTTTGCCTTGGTCGCATTCACACCGGGATTTTACTTTAGTCCTTCCTCTCTCTCTCTGACACACGATTCCTGTATCTTAGATGCCACTTGTAACAACATCTCGAATGAGACTCGAAACATTGGACATTGGGCATAATAAGAGAAGAAATTGAGGTAGAATTAGAAATAAAATAGTAAGGGAGTAAAGTGGTTAAGGAGTGAGTTTAAGGAATATATGATGTGTAGAAGACAGAATAAAAGATTCCTGGTGAAAGGGTAGCTCTGTTTGTGTTAGTTTGCTTTATTTTGATTTATAAACTATAAATTTTATGGTTTATTTAATCAAATTAACTATGTTAATTTAATTACGGGTTTCATCTTGATGATGATTCATTTGTGGCATTCAAGCCTTTATTTGAGATGGGGTTTTTAAATCACGCTTTGGGTCTTTTAAAAAGTCTATGAAAAAATTTATATTTTCCTAAAATGTTAAGTTGATTTTAAACAATAATTATTATTATTTGAGTGAATTTTGTTTTTTATGGTGAAGTTAAATTTTAATTAAAAAACTTGCGCATTACACTGGTTGAGTCTCGTCTATTGTCGATTCCGTATTGTATATTAGGGAGTCACGTCATTGTCAGACTGTAATTTACTACTTTTAAAAGGTCTTATTTTTCTGTCGGCTTCGATTTCTAGGTGTGTACGAGAGAATTCAGGGGTCAAGCGTGCACTAATGGCTTTCCATATCCTCTTAGCTCAATAGGTCAATGAACTTATACAACTCCCTCAAATCTCTCTTGCTATTCGCGACTGTCCGCCTGATATGACTCTTGTAACCCCCTGTAGTGATTTTGAGCCCCAGAACCGTCCCTCCTAGGCAGTATGGAATTCTCTTCCCTTCTACCCGTATATCATTGAAGGTCTTGCAAAACATGAGAATTATTTTGAATTTGGGGGCATTGGTCAATATCTTCCATTTCTTCTCGAAAGAGTTGATGTTGGAAATCTCCCTAGCCGTATTTATCGCCATAAATTCTCTGTGAACATAGGCGGCTGTAAAAATTTGCGATATATCGTCAGCAAACTGAACGTATATCGTACATTCGAAAAATCGTTGTGGTAGGTCACGTGTGTATATGTTGTATAAAAGGGGACTAAGACAGCCCCCTTGTGGGACCCCTGATTAGAGCTCGAATTCGGGGCCTTTGTACCCTCTGATGTGTATGTATGCTCTCCTCTCCATTATGTAATCGCACAGTATCCTTTTAAGAATAGGGTCGAGGCCTATTTGAAGGATCTTAATTTGTAGGCCTCTCTTCCAAACTTTATCAAAAGCTTTCATGACATCTCGGAGCACCAGGTCGGCATGCTTTTTGTCTGCCTTGATCTTGGCGAGCTTTTCTGTGATAACGGCTAGAGCCGCATCAGTCCTCTTTTCCTTCTCAGGCCATGCTGTTGCTCGTTATGCAGGTTGGCTTCGTCGAGAAAAGAGTTGACTCTGTTGGCTAATATCTTCTCAAAGACTTTGCCAGCAAATTCTGAGAGAGATATCGGCTAAAAGCTGGTAGGGCAGTCCGGGGGCTTTCCTAATTTGGGATCTAAGATCATCTTGGCCACCTTCCACTGATCAGGAAAGTAGCCGTGTTCAGAGCGGCATTCATGATGTTAAGAAGCCCACTCAGAACTTTAAGCGGGGCCTTGATGAAATTTTCCCTGGTCAGTCTCGTGGTACCCGGTGCTCTTTGACAAAACAATTTTAGTGCAACGGAGAGCTCTTGGGCAGTTATTTTACTCCCATAGCCCTCCATCACTTTTTCCTGCGATACACAATGATGAGCAGAGGTTCTGTGTATTTGTGTGTTTTAAGTTGTTCGATTATGTCAGTCTCGAATTCAAGGTCGTAGTTGTCATTTTCTTCTGGAGTGATTTTTAAAGATTGAGGACCAGAAAATCCTAAAAATTTCCTCAATCTCTTCAGGCTCGTCGATTTCTATACCGCCGTTTATAAGCGTTATTCTTTTGGGGGAAGCTCTCCCTTTTAACCGTTTAATGGTTATCCAGAAGGTGTGTGAGTCTCTTTAATGTCGAGTCTTTCTATTAGTCTGTCCCACGTGAGTATCTGTTGGTCCGTATTTAGTGTCTGGAGTTCGTCTTTAATTTCTCTTAGTCTTTTGTGGCCATTGTGGATGGGTCTTGTAAGCGCTACTACACTGGACAGGTCCTTATATTCCTGGGCGAGGGCTTTCATGGGAGGGGTCCAATATGGAGCAGGCAGGGTTTTATATTTAATATGGGGAACACTATTCTCATCGGCTTTAATTAGGAGGTCAGTGATTTTATCCAGCTCTTTATCTATCTCGTCTAAATTGGCATCGAGTAAAGGGTCAGGGATATAATTTAGGAAGATAATTTCGGTAGCTTTCCCAGTTCGCTTGCTTGTAGCTTTTGCGTCTTGGGATTGCAATTAGGATGGGATTTACACCTACTGTAATTTTAACAGCCTGGTGGTCACTCGGAATTATGGGGCCCGGTTCAATGTAGTAGTTGTAAGGAAACCTGATACTGGATAACACAATATTAGGTTTCGTTGCTGCATTTCCTGTAATATATGTCGGGAATTCTGGTCCAATCCTATCACGTATTGTCTGTCTAGTAATACTTCGATGTTTCTACCTGCATTGTTGTAGGAGGTATTCCCTGATGCTGCACATCTTGCATTCAGATCTCCAGCAAAGATTACGTTTTTCTTATAGCTAAAGATCTGTAGAAGGTTGTGCAAGGGTACATAGCCGAGTTATGGGGATTGATACCCAGTGGCCACGACCAGATCCCCCAGGGTAGTCCCTACCTCAATGGGAAGGTAAGATTCATCTAAGTCGGGTAGTCTTTTATATTTTATACCTTTTTTGACGGCTATTGCGCAGCCATCATACCATTCCTGTCTATGATTTTTACTAATGACGTCTTATTGAAATATTTTAATCTCTTTATAAGCGGTCATTCCGTGTTCGTTAATAAGTATGATGTCAGGGTCATTCTGTCGCAAGATGTTGCCATAGATGGAACCTTTTCCGTCCCATCCATCGGCATTTATCTGTATTATCGTTAGTCTATTAGTCATTTTGTGTAACGTTTGGGTCTTTTATGTGTGAGATTAAAGTGGACGCTTATTCGCGATCCACTTTAGCCCCATGTGGTGTACTGGGCGGGGTGCGCTCCCTGCCGTTTCGTTTTTTCCTGTATTCGGTGTCCGTGATTGTATGAAAGCAGTCGGTGGTCAATTTAACCATGTTTCGTGAGAGAGCCTCCTCAACTTGCCGTTCCGGAACCTCATCAGAGCATTGCCACTTGTATCTTCCGGTCCTAAGACCCTCAGATACTTTGTGGGAATCGATTTCGATTGGGAAGGGGGCGAATTAGGGGGGATATATTGTTTAAGATTAAAACCTCTTGAATGGTATTTCAGTTGGGTCTCTCTGCTTCAAAATGAGGAGGTTGAACTGGGACCACGTGTCTTTGAATTTTTTCTCGACCTCGGAGACCTGGTCTCTATTGGTCGCACTGCTTCCTTCTTCGGTGACTTGGTGTGAGTTTTGGGTGTATTTGTGTCAACTTTTTGGGGTCTAGGCGGTGCTGGTTTTTCTGTTTGGGAAGTATGCTTGTTTTTGTTTAGGCGTGGGTCACGTGTGGTGGCTGTGTTTTGGGGGGTGGGTACCTTTTGGCACGGTTCTGGGCACTGAGGGGCTACGCTTATACGCATAATCTCCTCTGACGGAGGATTGTCGGGGAACCACATCTCCTGTGAGCCGTTCTTTACGAGCATACGGTTGACCTCGGTTGGGAATGTTCCAGGGCGAGTTATATTAGCTATGTGTGCATAATAAATGCAGCACATAATTTTGGTGGAGTGCTCGTTTTCCATGTGGAGATAAGTTTTATGGTTGTTTGTCTCGGCAATAGCGGCTTTGGCAACTTTTGCGTAGGTCGAATTTACCTTCTTTTCCTCCGTCTAGCGTTGTAGCTGGGTTTGTTTTGGGATTTCTGATTTTCTGATCGGGCATACCATGGACATAGTCCGGTTGTGGCCTTCACAGTTCAAAGATTTTGGGGAGGTACTTTTGCAGTCACGCCAAAAATGGTTGCGACCTGCACAAATAGAGCAAAGAGTCAGTTCTTTATTTTCAGGGCAGCTTGGAGTGGTGTGTTTGCCGTACTTGTAGCACCGAAAGCACATTTGCAAGTTGCCAAACTCCTCCCTTTCAATCTGCTCTGGGCAGACTCTCACACTAAATAAAAGTAAACTGAGATCCATAGACTTTTGTGCCATCGCCGTATCCTCGAAAACAACCTTGAATACGTGCGTGTAGGTTTTACATTTTATTACCTCTGCAGAGTGGCTCTCGACTCAAGAGTCGAGGCGCCTGCAGACGACACTACGGTGAGTTTTTATTTGTGGTGGTGTGTGGGGTTTCAGGTTTATAGTCTTTAGGCATTCAACTGCCTTGATTGAGGTTAAGGCTTCACAGTCAGCCTCCCTCGCACAAATGGCAGAGTAACCATTTTGAGTGTCGATAAGTCGTAGCAGTGCAATTTTAATGTTCCCGTAAATCTGTTCAAAGACTCTTCCGCGATCAGGTTTCGAGCCCTTTGAGAGGACCAAAGAGTAATTCGAAGGGTTCCCTTTATTTTTAACACATCCCACCGCTCACTGGATGGTTACAGAGCATGGAAAACAGACAAACACTTGTGTAGAGAAGGTGGTGAAAGAGAAAAATGTGGAGGAGATCAGGGGGTCAATGTCTAAGTACAAAGAAAATTACCACTTTACCTCAAAAAAAATTCCACGTAAGAGTGAAGATTCGTCCCGTACCGTCTTTAAAGAAGAAGGCCAGTGGTCCACTTATGAACGAACAAACAATCATGCTGCTATCAACAAGGCGAATCACTCTGTACATTTTTCTCGCTAAAAATTCCCTTTTGTAAAATTCCGAAAAAATGCTGTCAAAGCGGGAGTCAGACTTGTTAAGGCAACCAGAGCAGTCAATGAGACTCGAGACATTCTGTTGAAGTTTGATTAAAAGAAAGACCCTTGACAATATATTTGAGGATGAGGCTGGGTCAAAGAATATTATAAACCCTATTTCAACTTGGGAATCTATAACTTGCTTGGGGCATACCTATTTTGGATTGGAAGTCAGGTTTATGGATAAATGGTGTTATACCGAGAGAAATGTTGATCTCTCTTTATTTTTAGACAATCCCTCTTAAATAAGTAGATTGGGAGCAAGAAATGGCACTAAACGAAAGTGTATAGAGTAAATAGAGACGAAAAATATTACGATAGAATGAGTATTTTATATATTGGGTTTGGTATATTCAACTTAAGTTTCCTTTGGTCTTGAAAAAAGAAAGCATTAGTAATTTATGCCTAAATTGCCAGCGTAACAAAGAAACAGGAATCCCCAAAATATCTTTCAACTGAAACAAAGTAATAAAAGTGGAATTTGGAATAATGAGCAAAACAAAGATACCTGATGTTGACAACGCGGAATTGCAAAAATAATCCTCACTTGATTACAATAAAAAAACATGACGCAAAAGTCTCTTGAAACAAGTCAAAAATGTGTGTCATGAGCATGAACGAAAATGGTATTAAACACAGGGGAAAAAGTCACACACCTGAAATCTGTAATAGGCATGGCAAAAAGTGTTGTAATAATTATGATACAAAACCATCTGTCATAAATAGGGCAAAAGCGTGATGCCAAACTCTTTAAAAATTATAGTCCCAAAACTCTTATAATAGGACATAAGAGTTTGCAATAAGGATGAAACAAATATCTAGAATAATAAGAACAAAAAAGTCTCTAATAATAATGATACAAAAGGCCGTCATATGCATGACGCAAATGTATTTCATAAAATTGAAGAAAAGTCTGTCATACCATGAGACAAAATTCTAATCTAACCATGACATTAAAGTCTGTCTTAAGTATGACACAAAGGTTGGTGAAGAGCAGGACACAAAAGTGCCATAAGCAAAGAAATCAAAAGAATCCGAGGAAAAGTCTCAAATGCATAAAACAAAAATTAAAATTCATACAGATGTTTGCCAAATTCCAATTCTTCTCAAATTAACTCTTTATTGAGTTGTTTCTGTCAAATAAACTAATAAGAATCAATATTTTTTTGTGTTTAACCACCATTCTGACCATGGCAATACCGCTATTCAAAAACAATTGCCGGGATCGTTGAGAATATCTAACGTCTATCTAGTGTAAGATTCCGTTTAAGTTGACAAGGAATCAAAGGGAAAAATGGGTGACGCCAAATTGATTGCCTGTTTAGATAGCGAAGTGATGGTAAGGACAAGTTAATGGAAGGAAAAAAGCTTCTGGAAATATTTTGTAAATGAGTTATTTGAATTTTCTTTGCTATACTTTTTATTACATAGTTAATAACATTTTGCAACGAATTGCTTCATTGTGATTCTTAGGGAGACATTATTTTGAATGAAAATTATTGGTTAATGCTTGAAAGCAGATCTTCATTCACCAAGTCATTTGCCACCGTATTGAGAGTTTGACTATCAGAAATGTTAGCCACGTTATACATATAGCACTATTTTACTCAAACTATCGGATTTCATGTCTAAAGTAGATAGACATAAATGAGAATACTTTTGATTTTGGTTTTAGTAAAAAGAACATAAGAGCTCACTTCTTAAAAATATAACATATTCTACACTAAGGTATTAAATAGGGCAAAATTCATAATTAGAACCTATCTATTAAATTTCTAAAAGTTTAATCCTAAACTAAAGCATTTTGTCATGAGGTAGGGTTACGTGCATCACTGCCCTAAAATAACATTTTCCATCCACTCCCTGATTTGTGTTCTATCTAAAACAATGCCAGACACCATTTCTTTCACAAAAGAGAGACTCTCACAGCAATTTGGCAGGTTGGGCAGAATCATCTCATCCAGCCTGGTTTCATTCCCCACAAGAAGCTTCTTATTAATCTTTAATCACATAAAGTCTTTCTGTGTTATATTTGTCACGATTTGACTAAGTTATTTTCAACTAACTTGAAACATGTGTCGTGAATGGCAAATGTCAAAATTCCCTTAATAATTTCGATTCTCTGTGAATAGGCCGAAACGAATCAAGAAATACCAGAAAATAAAAAAGAATTCGAGTAGCGAGTTCGTCGTTATTTCGACAAATAAATCTATATGTATCTTATAAAGTCTCTTGAAATACAAGAGAGATAAAAATAACTACTAAAAAGTATATTAATAATGTCTTAATTTCTTACATGGAAAATGAAAACTGCGCTTCTAGAGCATAATTCTCTATTCGCTAAGATTAAATTTAAACTCAGAGGGCGTAAGAGGTGCCTTTTGGCTCTTGGCATTCATGTTTATTTGATCATTTTCCTCGAATTTAATTGTATAGTGGGATTATATGTATTGTATCATCCATAAAGTATACTGAAGAAAGTCACATTTTGTTCCAAAAGAGTGAAGTTAAAGTTAGAATGAAAGATACAAAAGGTAGGACGCGAATATCATGCTTCAAACAGTAAATCAATCCTATACAACCTTGGGTAAAAGTATATTGCATCCAATGCAATTATTCATATAATGTAATTAGATATTTGTGAAAATTTTATTCAGTTTAGTTATTAAATATTTATTTATTTTTAATAATTTATATGACCCCTTTTGTTTTAAATACCTAGATTTCGACAAATTTTTGCAATTTTCAAAAAGATATCTTCCCCTACTCCGCTTTTAATTTTTCATATGGTCTGTTTTACTTCTCCTCGTGGTACTTTTCCTTACTTTTTCAAGCAACCATCACAAGTGTTATATTGGTTTAAGGAATAGCTCCGTGGTGGCCACTCTTATAGGGGTCTTTTGCATTTTTCCAAATTAATTCTTAGTGTAGTTGGATATTGGCATGTGTCATTCTCCTGCTGAAATTACACTTCAGATATTTAAATGAAATTACTTAAATTACATGTAAAACAGCAATACGATATTCGTTCTCTGATAATTGCTTGCATTTGACCAGATAACATTAGAAAATTGTTCATATGTTCAACTTTTGCGATCTTTGGCCGAATGTAAACGTTTTCCCCGTTGAACTAAGATACCCATAGCTTCTTTCGCGCACTACATCCTTTCAGTCTCTGATCTTTCTCTCTTCTTCGAACTGTTCTGGCAGATATTTTTAAACTTGAAGATGCTTTGAACTCCCAGCAAATTCATAAGATGATATTCTGCGATTATGTAGGAAGTAATGAATGATATATATCTTCTATTTGTTCTATATGACGTTTTCTATCCCTTCTCTTCGTTGATACAAATAAATTGGTGTCTTGATATCATGTTTTTATAGTGGTTTGAACAGTCAGTCTTGCACATTTTATTTATTTACTAATTTCTACTTGTGATCCTTTAGGTATTGCGAACATGGCTTTTTGCTGTTTGTTGCTTTGATAGTCTTTAATTTTTGTATTATTAGTTATTTAGAACAATTTTGAATACAAAATAGTTATAATTCTAAGGTAAAACAATGAATATTGGTTAAATTCTGATATTTTAACTATCATTTTATTACTTACGCATCATTTAGTAAAGAAATAAGATATTCAAACACAGGAGCATTGACAAAATATACAAAAGTATTAGCAAAATACGCATTATACCTGTTTATGAAGTTTTTATAAAATATATTAAATATATAAAAGTATGGGTGTTGGTTTATAATTTTAAAATATATAATTATAACTCATCGTTTATATCATCTGCATACTCAAAGAATTCCAGTCATATTCTAGCAAATTATCGCATTTGATTACAAATTATATTACCTACCTATTATTATCTTCTTTTATAGTAATTTGCATCAAAAAAAAATTTATTAATTGATTATGAATATAAACTAAGAGATTTCGTTCTAATCTTTCAGGGAATTTAATTTAGGAAATTGGAATATTAAGTTACTACCTATAAATGTGTCTGTACGACACAAAGCGAGATAAAAACGCAAAGAATAAAACAGACAAAAAGGAATTATTACGTATGTATTAATGTCTCAATCCCTAAAATTAAAATAAGATAATTCCATTAGATACCATTTAGAAAGAAGAAGAAAAAATATATATATATATATATATATATATATATATATATATATATATATATATATTCTGCCCTTAAACTCTCAGTCAAGTTATTTAAACGATTCAGTAAACTCAAGATAAGTAAGTAAATGGGTGAATATAAAACTAGAATTGATAAATTGCTTTAGTGTTGACTCATCCGAAAGATTTGGCAGAAAGGGGAAAACTTCAAGGGTGTCTTTGCAAAGCTGATTTTTGGGGCTTAGACATCTGGTTATTATTAAACTTTGACCAAAATTAATATATAAAATGACAATGCTTCTCTAACATTGAGGAAATAAATATCCTGTTTTAAAAACTTTCAAAACATCATTTTAATAATAATAAACCAAATCCTCAATAAAGGGTATATTTCAAATGAATAAGTGAAAATCAATCGAAATAAAATAGAAAATAATAAAGAATTCAAATGTTATCTTTAAATGTGACGTAAATTGACTCACGAAATTTGAAATGCGATGAGAGGTCGCTATTTTAAGAAAGGTTTCGAGCGTATCCTGTTTCCCTCTTCACCCAAGAAATTATGAAACATGGTCCCATAGGAATATTTGAAAGTAAAATAACAATAATTTAAAGACATAAATGAAAACTTCTCTTTGATCAGAAAACTTTGCTCCCGAACCAAAGCAAATTAGAGAAAATATATAAGAAATAATAATACGAAGAAGTAATTATATGGGATAGAGGTTGAAGAAGACAATATCTTAATGGTAGATTAGCGCTTCTGGTAAACCATAAGTGTTCTTTGCAGGAAAGGGTTAATGGGAGGCAGCTTTTCCCATATATCCGTTGGTCTTTCTAAAATCCTAGCTAATTCTTAGATGAAGGAAACGGCTTATATTTTAGCAGATTATTAGAAAGTTTTACTCAAAGAATGCGAGCCTTTATGAACTTGTTTAGAGCCATGATTTATGAAGTTCTAAGAGATCGAAACTCTTCCTACTGGATTTGAAAGGAAGTTGATAGTAAAACTTTAAAGATGGAATTGCGTCTCATACGATTACTTAGGAATCTCAGAAAAAGGGAAGTCTGAAGGAAGATTAGGTAGGATGGATAAGGGGAATCCTTTACTTCTAAGGAATCGCGAAGTAGGGAAACCTTCGGTTTTTTTTATCTTAGGCACAGAAGGATCTGACGTTACTAAAGGGTGATGGCGTAATATGAGATCCTGAATTGATTATAAAGGTTCATGATGCCTAAAAAAATATATTTGAAATAATTTTGAAAAACGTTTGTGAGCGTCTAAATAAGTTACCACCTTAATGTACCACTGTTATGGAGACCGATCAAGCTCAGTCAAATATTGTTCTCCGGTTAGTCATTGTTGACGCACTTTCACTTTCTTATTGTAGCTATTTACGAATCTCATATATGTAACTGGCAGGGATTGGGGAGCTAAAAGAGACACCGGGCATGAAGGGGCTCTCTTCCTTGCTGTATTGATAGTTTATCGCGTTTTCTTCACTCTCTTTCTCTTCTAATTCTTATAACGTTTTACCCAATTGACAAATAAAATTTGCTTTTTGTCAGAGTCGTTTTTATGTTTCATCATTTGTTGCGGATTTATAGAAAAGTTCCACCTTTTCCAACTCAATTAGGCCAAAAACATTGCCCATCCAAGATGATCCTGAAGCTATGTAATCCTTCACCTCTTCTCTACAATCGCATTTTTATGCATTCATTAAACACTAGTCAAGTTTTAAGCATATTTTTGTTATGTTTAAATCAAAGTTTCCTATATAAATCAAGAACTACAGCTCCTTTTGTTATTTCCTCACTTTTGTAATATTCAGCACATATAAGGAAAATATGAGATCAGGAACTGAGGATTTGTGATTTTCATTTTGATATACATAGAATGGTTAATTAGGAGAGATGTGATAACAAGAGGATTAAGAGAAATGCAAATGAGGCAGATCAAAGTTGCGTTCTAAATCCGTTTCGGACTTTTGGAGAAAAATGAATTTCATGCAAAGTTCCAACGTGAGAAATGAGAGGAAATTCATACTAGGAGGGATTGAAATAGATTCATCAACTTTGTTTGGTGGTAGAGGTAATAAACATTGTACAAATTCTTTACTGCAATGGCAATAGACAAAAAGTGACTAGTAATGTGGCATATCATCCAGTTTATGATGAAACTAGTAGAAAGTAAATACTACAAGTGAATTTATGGGTATTCACCATCATCATCAAAGCTTTCCTAGAAAAGCTTTTATCTAAGTAACGACGATCTTATTTTGACGAGAAGCTAAAATAAATAAACAGAAATCAATTCAAAAACAAGTTCCTTAAAACGGGCAAAAGGTTTTAAAAAGCAATAATAATAGTTTAGGAATTACTTAGCGTTTCTAAGGCTCTCTGTATTTTACTAGCTAAAGGAAATTACAAGCATCTCATTCTGTCTAGAGTGATATTATATTTTATTGCCTAATGATGTGCTGCAGGTGAACGAAATGAGCTGCAGGATTGGGGTGGATTCTGTTCACTTGGCTGATCAGTTTTGAGTTTGATGACGATGCACTAAACGACGCAATCTCTCAGCCCAACCCAAGACGAGGAATTTGTCACTGGCAAAATGAAATAAAATTTATACCCTTCGTAAATGAAGAGACCATAAACCATAAACCACAAACAGAAGGTGTAACCAAGAAGTGTAAGCTCATCTTCCCAAGAAGTTGGGGTACCGCAAGTTCTATTTATATTATTTAATAAAATAAGCCGTTTTTAAGACAAAAAGTATATAACAATTGATAATGAATCATGATTTATATATTTACACAGCGAAAGATTTAAGAGAGAATTTTTAAAATAAAAAAGGTTTAATCTATGTAGGTAGAGGCATATTGCTGTATTTAGATATGCATTGATGCATATGTACGTATTTATGATATATCTGATATTTGTAATGTATTCATAAATATTTAATTAATTCTGTTACTAAGTCACTTGGAACTTCGTTGTTGAAAATGTAAATATACAATGCCTGTCGTGTTATAGGAAGACCGAGTGATGGAAGGAGTTCGTACGTATGGGTTGTTTACGTACTATACAAAAAAATTCCGTTATTACGTTTTATCTCTAAGAGTGTTATATATTTGATTATTATTACGTTGATTATGGATTTCTTTAAACTTTGAGGGGTCCTTGCACCAAAGTTAGCGTTTCGAGGATAGAATAAAAATTTGTTAAAGCAAACTATAACTTTAATTAAAACACCAAAATTAAACAAGAGCCAAAGAAATATTACGCACTAAATATACATGAATGAATTCAATAATTTGAATTAAGGGTTTCTAAATTGACCTAATCGAAATTATAGTGATGTTCGACCATCGCTCACTTCAATATAAAAAAAATGCTAACGGCCTTTACCGGACGGATACCGGAGTTTAAATACCCCTGTGGAACCCTCTTGAAACGGGTTTGAGTCTGACCTTGAACTCAATGAGTACGTGACATCAGAAATGTTATTGTCTGGAAGACGCGTGCCGCTCGTCCAGATGGTTAGTGCGGACAAAATAGCGTTAAAGCCATATTGGACTTTGGCAAGCGTGGCAGATGGGAAAGCCACACGCCTTCGGCAGGAAATGATATCACCACGGGACATTACAAGAATGTTCCTTTCTTCTCTTCGGATTACTCTGGAGAATAATTCACACTGGCTAGCGATGAGCCAATGCTTGAATACTTTGACTCAGGGGAGTGCTGGAGGGAGTACATTCGGGGGTCTTCCTCAATGGTGAGGAATATCTCTGTGCTTTAGGATGTACATGGATAGGAGGGCTTTCTCTGACAAGAGTAAGTTGAACTTAGGTCTTAAACCAAGTTACCTTAAAGTTTAGTGTGACCACCGGGGAACGGGCTCGAGGAGGAGCTTCTTCTTTTTAGTTCCGGTATTGCTCAAGGGCAAGGACTATCTCCCTACTTTCGGCTACACCCGGATAAGGGTGGGGGGGGTCTCTAATAAGAGTAAGTTAAACTTGATTCTTAAATCAAGTTAACTTATAGTTCGGTGTGACCACCAGGGAAAGGGCTCGAGGAAGAGCTTTTTCTTCTTAGTTCCACTCTGTCTTAAGGGCAACGCCTATCTTGATGATTTGGGATACACCAAGATAAGGGGGTGGGGATCTTTGACGAGAGTAATTTAAACTTGATTCTTAACTCAAGTTAACTTAACGTTCGGATTAATCACCAGGAACTAGCTCGAGGATGAGCTGCTTCTTAGTTCCTTATCTTGGTCGCCCGGCTTTTTGCCAGGAAATTCTTAGCCTGCTGACTCACGTATTCTACCTCGTTTTTCAAATGATTTGGGAAACATACGTCGTCACCCCACTGGGTTCGGGGTAGGATGGGGGTGGGATTTGTAGACAGGCCGCATCAAGATTCCTCCTCCAACGATTTTTCTCAGGCCGTCGTAAATAAGGCACGGTGGAACATTCAGGATTTCGGGCGACGCTCATCTAATTTCACTTCTGAGGTGATATTGAATACCCGCTCTTGGGGGTAATACTACAGTTTTAAACCGATGTAAGGGTTTCCAGTCCGACCTGAGCTGATTATTGCCTTCTGTGGTCTCGGAAAGTTGTTCAGCTTCTAACCGGGATGAGGGGCGAGAGCGACGTGGTTGAGAGTTTAAACCATGGCATCTACACGGCTAAGATATTATGGTCTCCGTCCCGTGGCTCGTCTGTAGAGGAGGGGGCTCTATTCCCTCACATTGCCATAATCTCCGGATATATCTATTCACACAGATATGTATAGGTTTAAATTTAAGTTTGATTGTTTATGATTTGGTTACACCCTCTTCCATCACATTCCGTCTTCCTGTCGATTATGCTTCATTTACTCTTCCTTATAAAACAAGTTGCATTAATTTTTCTGTATTGCGACATTAGTGACACCAATTAATAAAAGCCAAAATTGGCAGCCATTTTAAAGGCGTCAAAATTAATACATTCACCTACAAGTGCAAAAGTAAGCACTGCGGATGATGCGAAGTGAAGGATAATTTCTTTGTTTTAAATAGGTAATAAATGAAGTAATTGAACAGTTAAGAGTTATTAAAGGAAATGCAATTACTTGAATTACTATGAGAAAAATTCTAGTTTGAGAAGAAGACATCTTTAGAAAGGAGAATAAAATCATTTTTATTCTAAATAAGAACATATCTTTATTCAACAAAGTTGGCTCCATCTTCCTTGAAAACGGTCTATCAACGTTTAATGAAACATTAGTTACTTTTCTTGAAGAAATCATTCAAGATTGATGAAATATTTGATTTGATATTATTTTTTCATCCCTTCCTATACATGATGGTAAACTTTGGCATTTATTTGATGTTGTTTTAATTTATATAGATCAGAATCACATGGTGCCAGTTACCGTAAATATGGAGGTTCAGAAAGTACATACTTTCAAACGAAACGCAATAATTTCATCTGAGTTCCTAAGTCACAAGTATGGGCGTGCATTATAATGGCAAAGTGAGGCACCCTTTCGCTTAAGTTGTAGAGACGTAACACTTGTTCTCTTTAAGGTCTGCAGTAACTGCTTGCCTAATAGTGGAGAGGTCATCATGAAAACTCCATTCACATCCTAATAAATGCAAGATATTATTTCTGCTGTTAAAAAGCACATGTAGGATGAGGAATAGGCGTTTGTTTGCGTTCGAGACGTTTTTTATAAAATTACTTTATAAATCGAGCTAAAAGAGATGATACAGCATTCAAACAGAATCTTGCGCAAATTCGCCTCTAAATTGGTTGTTAACTGATTTTCAGGGATAGAAAGCAGTAGTAAATGTCCAGAGTGAGACAAGTGTCAAACTGACCTGGAAATCTATCTCTCTCTCGCTCTCTACCGATTGAGAGTTATCTGTGACACTATCTGACTTTATTCAGTGGTATTTAATTGCAGCCTTGCGCTTGTATTTTATCGGTTGCAAATCACTTTGAATATTTATTGCCACAAACCGAATGACATTAAGGTTGGGTGAACGTGGCCCCCTGGACCTGGTAAGATGCGAATGACACCTTTGAGATGGAACTACTCTGTTTGATTCAGCCTTTGACTTTGCCTAGGGGTGTTCTCTATATATAGACTCTCTTTCTATTTACCTATTCCAAGAAACAGGAAGTTCCTTCCTTCTACTGCAAAGCAAAGCGATCTCTAGTGTGTGAAAGGCGGAATTTTGGTCATGGTATTTGGTAGGAAACAGATACTGGTTTCACAAACATATCAGGATGTCGTAGAGTGGAGGTATGCTGCCCGGTCTCCTTTATCAATCTTTGTTTTCATCAACAAACAGTGATATTGCCTATTTATCGAATAAAAGTGAATACTAGTGTTTTTAAACTTCATTGAATACTAAAAAATATAAATCTACGTATGCAAGTTAATTTATTTGGACATATAAAGTGATATTACTGCATTACGTCGAAAATTCCCATGTTTCCACTGAGTCTGTTTGAAAGCCATTAGGCCTAAATTCCACTGAGTGATTATAAGTGCAGCGCTGCCACATGCATCTTGTTTAACTAATCTCTTCACTCTTTGAACTAATAAACTAAAACAATCACTCATCAATCAAAACCTAACAACCTTCATAGTAAAAATTTTAAAAATTAAACATTACTGTTTATCCCAGTACTTAAACCAACTCCCATAGCACATAAGCAGTGATGTCACATTTCTCCATTCATCCTTAGAAATAATGGCTCCTCCTACTCTCAAGAAGACAGACAAAGAAAAAATACTCCAATTACAAGAGGAAAAACCGAATTAAACGAACCAGTTAATTTTAATGAACTGCAGACGAACATTTCCCCATCTACGCTATCAGGTGATGCCAAAGACATTATGAACGTTCTCTTTAAGTTTTTTGAATCATCTTTTGCCAAACAAGAACAAAAAATAACCTCTCTTGAAAAATCTAACGAAGAAATGAGATCAAAAATCGAAAAATTAGAAGAAAAGGTTGATTCTTCCGACGCTTTTAAAAGACGAGATACGATTATATTCTCCGGCAATATACCTAAAGCTACCAATAATGAAAACTGCTGCACTATCATCCGCAAACTTATTAAAGATAACTGCCACATACAAATGCAAGAAGCTGACATCTCTGTTGCTCATTGTCTAGGTCCCAAGCCTAAAGTACAAGGTCCTGACAAAAGAAACATAATTGTGAAGTTGCGCAGAAGTTATCTAAAGCGTAATATCTTCTCAGCATGCAAAGAATTCAAACCTTCATTCTATGTAAACGAACAACTGACTCCAAATCGCAACAAAATCTTTTTTGTCCTCCGCTAAGCTAAAAAGAAATTCTCCACAAAGATCGCCGGCTGTACTACCAGAGATGGATTCATCAACGTTTTCCTGCCATCACCCTCCGGTCGCCGTGACCTACCTATAGTTATCAATACCCGAGCTGCCTTCCAAAAATCTCTGTCACAACACCTTAATTCGGCGCTTGCAGACTTTAATGGTGAGAATCTCTGGAACGATCTGTAATAATACTTTTGACGATATTACTGCTTTAGATGAGAAAAATAACAAACAAACAAACCATGTTTTGACCTAGCATTCACTTACTTTTATTTCAATTGTATTACATATTTTATTACTTTTTCTCTTATTAATGTTATCATAAAAATAGTATTTTAACTGTTTATAGATATTTTATACGTAATTTAAATTTGTAACCTTTAATTTTTAAATTCCAATAGAACTACCTTTATGTTTGAACAACTCGATCGCTTCAATAATATTGATCCAGACATAAACCATTTTGATGAATTATATAGCAAATTTGAAAGAAAATAACATAAGAAACCTTTTTCTACGATTGTGATAAATTTAACACTACATTTTCATTGTAAAAAACAGACCTGTCCATTTTAAATCTTAATATTCGATCTTTGCACGCAAACATTGATGAATTTTCAATATTTTTGTCAAAACTTAATTATGAATTTTCTCTTTTGGCATTCACCGAGAGTTGGCTAACAAATAAATATAAACACCTTATCAGTGTCCCAAGCTATACCTCTTTTCATTTACTACGTGACGTAAACAAGATAGGGGGAGGTATAAGCGTGTATATATCTGACAGACTCAATACTAAAAAAGTTTACGAAATTAGTATTTCCTATAACTATATTGAAACTTTATTTATCGAAGTAAATTCAAATGGTAAAACAATAATCATTGGAACCGTTTATTGACCTCCTCCTGGTGACCCTGACAAGTTTATAGATAAGATTACTGAATTAATCAATTACTTCAATGTTACAAACTATGACGACATAATAATTACAGGAGATTTTAATTTCGATCTATTAAACTTTGAAAACCACGCATCAAATCAGTCCTTCCTCAATACTTTTTATTCTCATTCCTTACTTCCAATTATAACAAAACCGACAAGACCAACCCAAAACCCAGCAACACTAATTGACAATATTTTCAGAGGTCGACATGAAAATTACTCTTCCGGTATTCTCCTTTGTGACATATCGGACCATCTTCCTATATTCATGATCCAAAAGTATTTTTCAACTCGAACAATACTCATCAAAACCGTATAATAACCTACCGCAAAATTAACAAAAATACCTTATCAAACTTCTATAACTATGTTCTAAATCCGAATCTATATGAAATTTCCTATATAAATGACATCGATTATGCTACCGAAAAGTTAATTTCAAGGCTAGACGATGCTTTTAAATTTAATTGTCCTCTAAAATCTAAAACCATATCATATAAACACAAAACCAAACCTTGGATAACAAACGCAATTATAAATAACATCAAAAAACGTCAAAAATGCTTTTCTCTTCATAAGTTATTCAAATTTCAGAACACACATATACAAATTTTCGGAATCAAGTTACTAACCAAATTAAAATAGTCAAGAAAAATTATTACCATGAACGATTTAATCAAACAATATAAAACAAACTTGGAAATTAATTAATTCTGTGATAAAACCTAAAATTACTAAAGGAACAAACCAAATTAAACAAATTATCATTGACGGTAAACCAGTTGATGACAATAAGGAAAAAGCGAATGAATTCAATAAATCTTTTGTCAACGTGGGTAAAAAAATTTTGGACTCCTGCAAAATAGTCGATAAATCTTTTCTTTCGTATTTTAATGAGATTAATGTACCAAATTCCTTGTTCTTTTCTTCTGTAAGCGTAGCCGATATAAAAAAAATCAGGTATTAATTCAATTTCCACTAAAATTTTAAAATACATCTCTGATATAGTTGCTCCAATTTTAGCATCAATAATTAATAAATCATTTACGCAGGGTATATTTCCAAGTGTATTAAAAGTTGCTCGGGTAACACCGTTACTAAAGGCCGGAGACCTCACAAACGTCCGCAATTACCACCCTATTTCATGTCTTACAATGTTTAGTAAAATATTTGAAAAAATAGCATTCAATAAACTTTATAAATTTCTGGAATATAATTCACTGTTGTATAAACAGCAATATGGTTTTAGACGTTAGAAATCAACGATTCATGCGATAATTAACCACCTTCAATATTTATATGATAACATTGAAAAGGGTCACATTGTATTGTCGATTTTTCTCGATTAAAAAAGATTTCAAGTGTGTCAACCATAATATTCTACTGTCAAAATTAGCTATGTAGAAAATTAGAGGCAACTGTCAAAGTTGGTTTAAATCATATTTAACTGAAAGAAAGCAATTTGTCTCCGTCAATAGTCAAGACTCATCCCACCTCAATATTACAACTGGGGTCCCACAAGGCTCCGTGCTAGGGCCACTGTTATTTGTAATCTATATTAATCATATTTTTAAATCATCTTCTATGTTTGAATTTATATTTTTCGCGGATGATAGTGCCTTATCAAATCCCTTGCCATATGACAAACCGAGCAACATTGCATCTAAAATAAATAAAGAACTTTAAAATGTCTTCAGGTGGCTTAATGTTAATAAACTATCAATAAATGTAGATAAAACCAAATATATAATTTTCTCTAACAAAAAATCTATTGAATTGCCCCATATTAAAATGGGCGACGGAATAATCTATGAAACTACTCATATCAAATTCCTAGGCATCTTTATTGACAAAAATCTGAGTTTTAAACAACATATTACGCATATCTCAACAAAACTATCTAAATTGATTCGAATATTATATAAATTAAATAAATTTCTTCCTAAATCTATTCTCCACTCTTTATTTATGACAATGGTGCAACCTTACTTGACTACAAAGAGCACACTAATCGATATTTTAAAGGATCCAGAATTTTAAAATTAAATGATCTCTCTGTTTTTCAAACATCCTAATTCCTTTACAAAACAATAAAGTGTTCCTATAATAACTATATATTTAATATGTTACAAACATCTGATAATACCCATAATCACTAAGCCCGCAATAGAACAAGATTTATTTCACACTTGTATTCAAAATCAAAATCACAATGTAGCTTTCTGTACAAATCTATCAAAATATGGAATAGCTTGGACGACAGTATCAAATCCCAAACCAATTTAGCTCAATTCCAAAAAGCTCTTAAAAACAATATAATTTCGGCTTACTAAATTTCTATTCCACTTTTTTTATTGTGTATTTATTTGTTACCGTACACTATTATACTGTGTACTACTACTTTGATTTATACATTATAAATATGCTATTATTTATATAAGACTGTTGACTATGTTAACTACAGATCTTTTGAAATAATCGCTGAAAAATAAAATAGTTTTTAATTTATCTCTAAATTTAAATGATATAATTATTCGTTATTTGCAATCTTTACAATGGTTAGGTTCTCAAATGTATACTAAGTTGTTTATATTTTTATGAACATGTAGGGTTTTTATTCTTGATAATGTTATGCTTAGTCTTAAGTTTTAAGTTTCTGCCCTAAAGGTCACTGACTTATTTTGGGCTCATAACTAATCTTTGTATGTATAGACATATATACGAGTATGTATAAGTACTTATTGTAACTTTTCATTAAGATTTAAAATGTAATATGTTTATACTGTACATTGGATTAATATGGAATGAATAAATAAATAAATCACTGGGACGCGTGGTAGGGTCTTGTCAAATCTTTCGACAAGTTTGTGTGTGTGTTGTTTGTGCTCACATGGGGAATGCGACCAACCAAGTCTATTTCATACTTGAAAACCATCCTTATTTCTTAGACCACCCCTGTAGCCACTTATCTACAGCCATATTCTCAAAAGCATGTTATCAAATATATTTTAAGGGGATGCCACATTTTTTTACTTAGTGACTTTTCAAATTCTTTCGTTCAACATTCAAATTTTTTTGTTTTGTATATCATTTTATTGCAAATTTTATGCACCTTTTTATGGTATAATTATTTATAAATATGAGCAAAACATAGTGAAAATTAAGATAATGCAAAAGTGTATACATTCGTGGAAATTTTCTTAGATATTGAAAGTGAATTTGTGAAAAAACAAAACAAACTACACCATTGATTTTTATATCATTTAATTGCAGGTTTTATGCACTTTTTTATAGTATATATTTTGTTTTAGCAACATGACTAAAACATAGTGAAGATTATGATAATGCAAAATCATATACATTCGTGGAAATTCTCCGTAGATTTTTAAAGTGGATTTGTGAACAAAACGCAAAACTATACCATGCGAATTTAAATAGGTGCTAAAAAAACGGCGCCTAAGAACTAGTTTATATTTTTAGAATCATTTGAATAGAGATTGGCCTACCTGGATGGTATTCAGAACACCCCCACAGTTCACCTATTACCCCCCCCCCCTACCCACCTGCAACAGAGTACAAAGCCTATAGATGACCTTTTCTGAAAAATATATGTTTTAGTCCACCGTTAACATAAATTTTAATGGAACTTAAAAAAAACTGATTTCAAATGACAATTAAATCGTATGTTAATCTTTAGGTCGTGAGTTGAGTTCGAATACCTAATATTTAGTAATTCTATAGCCATTTATATGGTTTTAGGAGCTGAAAAAACACTGTATCTCAAAAATGGCGCTGTAGGTTATTATAATTTTGCTAAAAATAAAAGGGCTTTTAATGCGCTTTAATTTTTTATATGATAATTTAACGTAGTATAAAGTAAAAAAAATGAATTGAATTTTCCCTTAAGCAGTGTGTTGGTAGAATATTCTCTTATGAGTGAACGAGAAAGCAAGACAGAGTAGTAAATGAGGATATGAGTGCAAACATTACATTTTAATTATCTTATCTTTGAGTCTTTTAATCTATTTTGACCTTCACTGTGATGCTTAAACCTCATGTCTAAAGATCATATTACTTATGGTGGAATTTACGTTAAAGGTATGAACGGTGACTTGAGAATCAAGAATCACTTAAATGCAGAGTTTGAATTCCTTGTCACGTCGAAAGATGATAACGATGATTACTAAAATGTTTTCAAAATATTATAACACTAATCATTCAAATAAACCAAAGATAAGTATTAATAAATATTTTGTATCATTTTTATGCAAATATTCTCAACTTTCCCTCTCCATTATTATGACAGGTCATATTGATTTATTCAATTTTATCATATGGATAAAGGTCAGAAGCATGTCAAAGTAGAAAATAAATAGATAAATATTGAGTACGATTTATTTTTCCATTGTCAAAATTCTCCAAGGTATTTAATCATATTTTAAATATTAAAAGTTGTGAGGGCGTTGCTCCCTTACGTCTAGAAAAACACGCCTTGAACAAATATTGGCACAAACAGTTCACAGTCAGGAAGATTTTCGTTTTGGTTTCTTGTCTTATCCTAACGCAGTCTAGCAGACAAATCTTTGGTCAGCTCCCTTTATAATTAACGTGTGATTGTGGCTGAAGACCAGCTTAGCAAATCAGAAATGCCCCAAGCATGGGAAGGGATTGAGGTCCCTCAAGTTGGTACGAGCGAAGTCACTAACAAGAGCTCAGAAACAGATAAGCCATTACATCTTCGCGCGTGGAAGGTGTAATTTTATAGGTAGTTAGAAACATCTATACTCTCTAACTCTTTCTATTTAATTCGATTTCATTGACTCATCTGATCTCGTGAGTCACTTATATTACTAGCACGAAAACCCTGAGGACACAACTCTTAACCTAACTAACTAATGCCTTCATCTCCAACTGAATCGAGTACTCTATAAACATTGTAGTGAGTAAATTTTATTTAAATCCATCTACTGCAATATTTATATTTTGTGAAATGCTCAGTAAATTTTCCATAAATTGCTAAATAATATTTGTATATAAATTGAAGTGCCAAAAGTTATAATATTTTTAACTAGAAGTAGCATCTCAAGGTAAACAGCGGTAGAACTGGTTTCAAATGGGCATCGATTCCAAAAGTATACACAAGATCTGTGCAGAGAAGTTGATCCCTTCCTTATAGATAGCTGTTCATAATTCTTTCATATATCTTCTTCAAAAATGAGGGAAGCAAATGGACTTGGCATATATGTCCTAAAAACTTTCGATTTTATTTATATTGGGACATAGTGATGGCCACAATATTTGTCAGGACTTTGCATAATACTCTTTAAACCAATTATTAGCACCTTAGACACAATGACATAGTTCATTATCCTGCTAGAATATCTAATCCTTTTTTGGGTACATGCAGTCTGTAAACATACATGTGAACAAACACATAGAAACTATGCAACCATCAACAGCCTGCACGGTACTTTATTGATAACTGTAGCTCATGTAGATCGTTGAAGGTAGCAGAGAAGATAGACATAACGGATCCGGTAATCACCAAAAACTTTCTTTCCTTGATGAGGTCCATGACGTACAGACGGTGAGTTGGGAAGCGCGGAATTAAACATCCCTCATTGTAGTCCCCTTTTGGAGTTTCTCAAACTCACTTATCATTCAGGTAAACAGCGGTAGAACTGGTTCCAAAATTGAAGAAAGATTTAGCAAACACTCTCCAGGAGAAAAGAGAGTTGCGCGAACAGGATGCGGAACGCCTCTAAGATGGCTGCTAGATATTTCTAACTTCAAGCTCATGAGTGATAAATTAGAGAGCTCTCCCTTAATGATGGCCCAAACCTGCCTCCATATGCTCTCGAAATTATTGCAGAAGTTCGTTTAGGATAGAGGTCACTTCCAGTTACGACCTTGGATGTTGGATGATGTAAAACTATCCTGTATGACTACTTTTAAAATCAGGCCTTTTGCAGTGAGGAATTCTGCGTGTGAAAGTCGAGTCACACGGAGTTGACCATCAGGATTTGGAAATTACCGAGTGCCATCGCTGTACCATTCGCTAAAAATCTAATTCACACAAATAATTACTTTCTTTGATAAATCGCTTCATTATTTCTTCTCTTTAGAAGAGCTTAATAAATTGGCCATTGCTTTCCTAAATATTTTGTGCCTTTATAATTTATTTCTACATCCGTTTCCTCGACCAAATGAGCTCAATACCAACTCTTTCGTTGTCAATCTATGAGCTCTTCTATTTTGCATAATGCATAGGCTTGATTCTAAATTTAACGCCACCCACCTGCGTCTCAGCCACTCAATGCTCTCTTTTGTTTTTAGTTAATTTATACTTAAACTAAATTCTATTACACTTATTTATGTTTAAATTTTTAAATGTGGAGTCAAATTTTTAAATATCTTCCATGGAACTTGAAAAACAATTAATTTCATCTATATGAGTCGGTAAATTATGCCCCATCCACCTAACTTCCGTGTTATTTTTTTTCTCTTTCTTTTCTTCTCCTTTGCCTTGATTAGGATTACGCTTGTTCTTTCACACACATCACCACGGCTCTTAAAAATTCTCTTCACCAATTTCGTTGATGTAATATAAATCATAAACTTTTCTTCTTGATCCAGTTAAACTTCACGAGTTTCAAAAATATGCTATTCTTATGAGGTGTTCTTTATTTTGACCAAAAGAATATTCTTAAAATGTATTGGTTCTTTTCTGCCCAACCTTTATTTAGCAAATAATAAGTTTGCTCATTTTGGAGCTTAAGTTTTCGAGTTTGATCAGCTTTTGTCTGTATATTTCCTAAACCAGTGGGATGTGGAGGGAAATGAACGAGTTTATATTTTGTGGTCTAGAATTTTGAACGGCTCACAATATGCATTCTGGCAATTTTGTTAATAAAATTAAAGAGGTTGATTTATCCAATAAACACTTGCTTCCTCTATCTTACCTAATGTCATAAATTTGTTCTGGTATGCGGATGATTTATGTGCCACATAGCCTATTAATGATAACGACAATTGTGCTTTCTTCGAACAATTAAATAATATCCACCCCACCATTACATTTAAAGTAGAATTGGAACAAAAAAACTCATTGCCATTTCTGGATGTAAAAATATCTAAAGTAAACAACAAAGCATATTTTTCTGTCTACCGGAAACCAACCAGGTCTAGTGCCTATAACACTGGTCTGCGTCAAAAATGTACTTTAGGTTTTTTATAGTCTTTCTTAATAAAATTGACCTTCTGAATCCGAATCTGGCATCCGATTTTCTCTATCAGGTCCAGTTTTTGCGATGCAGGAGGTGATAATAATTTTATAGTTTATACATGTCCTATATTACATCAAAATTTCAATAGTTTTTTCACTATTGTATTCGCAATAATTTTTGTGTACATTTTAAGTAATTATGTTAATAATTTTATATTTTTTTAGGTTAGAAATGGCTTAACATTATAATAATAATAATAATAATAATAATAGTGGTTGAGGTAAAAATGAAGAGAAAATGTAAGAATAGCTCTGACAGATTTTGCTATGTTTGCGGCAAAGTGACTTTTTCCGAGCAGCAATGTACAATCTCTCCTGTAATTAAATCTTTGTATCATGCATATGTAGGAGTAAGGCTAAGAGATTAAAATAAAAGATTTGCACTACATATCTGCTGCAAGGGATGCTACATGAGGCTCTCTCTTTTGGTGTTCCCATGGTGTGAAGAGAGGGCAAGGGTTACACCACGGACTGCTATTTTTGCATGACAAATCTTAAAAGTGAGCATTGTATCAATTATTTAAGCTCTCTGTATTATACTGGCTCCTTAAAATGTCATTATTATGCCTAGACTTAGCATAAATTTAAAACTAACATAGTTCACTTCAGCATAAACATATCATTGACTAAACATTTATGTACTATCTGCAACTCCAAATCAATTCCTTCATGTAATATGCAATTATATTTTCCACAGGTATAAATAAGAAGAATAACTAGTGTGACATATCCGGATGTTCCTTCTTCTTTCAAGCCCCTGTTCCATAGTCCAGAAATTCCTATACCTTCTCCCCCTGAAAATATAGAGGTCCATGAAGAGATTTATATGGAACTTGATCAAGATTATGACACATCTGAGTCTTATCAGATTTCCACACATGATATGGTTGCAAGACTATTAACTGAAGTTCAGTTAAATAAGCTGACCTGGGATCTGGGTATTTCAAAGGAGAACGCACAACTTCTTGGCTCTCGACGTTGTGAAAGTAAGCTTCTCGCTAAAGAAACAACATTTTTGGGGGGTACAGAAATAGAGAACAAGAGTTTCAAAGCTATTTTTTTACAGCATTCTTCCAGCTCTTCAGTATACTACGCCAATATTAAAGGACTTGTTGAAGCCCTTGGAATTGCCTACAACCCATTAGAAGGAAGACTTTTCATAGATTCCTCCAGTAGAAGATTTTAAAGCTGTGTTATTGAATATTGGTAACAAGATAGCTTCCGTTCCTATAGACCATTTAATCCAAATTACTGAAAGTTATGAAAATATGAAAAAATTGCTGGATGCAATAAATTACTCTACCCACAATTGGAGGATATGTGGTGCCTTAAGGTAAGATCCTTTTACACTTGGCATTTCTAAGCTCTTTGATATTGACATTTTCATTTTTAATTGTTAATACTTGTATACATCTTTTTGTCAACCCTAAATTTTACAAGAATGCAAATCTGGAAATCATGAGTCATTTTTTAGTTATATTTTTTTGTTGAAGTGTGTCCCTATAGGTTAATGCATCCTTTTAAGTTAATATGGAACTTATCTTTATTTTTGAGAAGGTATACAACATAACTCAATAAACTCAAAATAAGATATACATATATCCAATTAGTTCCAATACAATGATTTAATGCATAGGCATACAGGAATTTTAAGAACATATTCTTTTTCTTATTCTTTTAAGAAATATTACTTTGAAATGGTTTTTAGAAATATTACAATTTAAATTTACATACCTTGCTAAATTTCTTTTCAGGTAGTGTCTCTTATACTTTAAATGCAAACAGGCTACACGAAGCATCCCTGTTTCCTATGTTTATGGGAGAGTCGAGCAGATAGTATGCACTATGAGAAAATGGTTTGGCCTCCAAGAGAAGCATTTAAAATTGGAACAAACAATGTGATAGCCGAACTTTTAGTGCCTCCTCACAAAATACTGCTTCTTCCACTGCATATAAAGCTTAGCATAATGAAGAACTATGTTAAAACCCTTAATAAAGGAGGCCAAGCTTTTATATTTCTTCTTCAAAAATTGCCAGATATCAGTGACGCTAAGCTCCATGCGGGAATTTTTGATGGACTTCAGATCAGCAGTTTAAGGCATCAATGACGGACATAGAAAAAGATGCCTGGAAAGCTTCCAAAGCTCTAGTTAACAATTTTGTAGGCAATAAAAGAAGCCCAGAATATGTTGCCCTGGTCAATCAGCTCCTATAATGATACACCTTTTACAGTACCATCTTGATTATTTTCCCAAGAACGATTTCAGTGATGAACAAGAGGAAAGATTCCACCAGGACATAAATACAATGGAATCCAGCTACCAGGGTAAATGGGATGTGGGCGTCAAAAGCAATGGAAATAACGAGATTCTACAAAATGGAATGTTCTAAAGTTCAAACATTTCCTTTTCCCCGGTACCTCTTATTCTACCCCGTAGTTTGCTCTTTTTGTCTTTCAAAAATCACTAATTTCTTCTCTGGCTTGCTATTCTTAACATGATATAAGTGTAAACATGCTTACTTACTACTGTTGGTGTTTGAAGCGTGATGCACCAGATGAGAGGCACAAATAAAAGTCGTCCAGGGCATCTTTTCTTGGAAATTATAATTATTTTCTTTATTATATTGCATTATTTATTTTTTTGTTTAATTAAAAGGATTATAGTTCACATACGTTTATTCATGTTTCTATGATATAACAATAATGATGCATTATTAGATAGAGAAAGGTTTTTGAAATATTTTTTGATAAAAAATAAGGTAATCTCAATGAAAATGGCGTATGCTGTACTGAGAAAATCTGACCTGATTAAACAAAAATACATTTACTTTTAAGCTCAGGGAAGTTTCAATCAACTAAGAAACCACAAAGAAATCCTGAGGAACATAATATTTTTTTTCAAATGCAGGCCTGTGTAATCACTATTTACCGTGTTATGACATATCAGTTAAGAGGGCTGTAGTTTCTTACCTGTTGGTAAGAAAGTATTGCATATATAATCGTTGTTTCTTGCAAGATGAAATCAATGCGATCATCCAAACATTCATTGAGCTGCAGTATCCTCTTTGGTTCATAGAAAAATATCATTATAAAACCAGAACCATCTTTTACTCACCAGCTAATCCTCAGGAAAAAGTATGTGATAATTATTATATTACATTCCCACACTCGCCCCAATGAATTAATTTTTAGAAGTTGCCTTTAATACGAAAAAACGATGCGAAAACGTCTGTCTAGATATAGATCCACCGATAAAGAACGGGGGTTTTATTATATCCCTTTCAAATCTTGCAATCAATTATATAATGGTGAAAGCAGCAGATTGTCCAAGGAATTTATACGTAAGGCCTTTACCAAAAAATGCCACGGCTCTTCCATACCGCACCCCCTAATCATATTCACACTAGAAATTTGTGTGTCCTTAGTTAAGCATCTTTGCATTCATTAGTCCACCAGCGATTGACAATGAAGGAGGTTGTCGTCGAAACCTGGTTTAGTGTTAAATTGATCCTAACACTGTTTTTCTTTCCTGTATATATATATATATATATATATATATATATATATATATATATATATATATATATCGGGCGATTCACGCCAAAATGACGCTCTTCAAAAAAATAATATCTCAGTTACCTCCTTCCTATTCTTACCAGACAATTTTTATAAATAAGATACTTCAATCTTCAATCTTTCGAATGCAAAAAACGAAATTTAGATAACTTTTATAGATTTCTTACACTTCACAGAAATAACAACATCGTAAAAACAAGGTCTGCTGACCTAATGGCGTGCTCTCACTTTTCTGATTAATGCCTTACGACCTTCAAACTTTCCATAATTCTTTGACAATAATAAAATTAAAATGGAATGTAAAACCACATGAGAGTTACAAATTTCGTTAGGATCGGCTTAATAGATATGACAAACATCGAAATATCATTCTATCATTCGAAATAAAATCTAAAACAAAATATGGGTTTAAAATTTAATTAGAATCAGCCGAATATTTACAATGTTATTATATAAACAATAAAAACAAAACGGGATCCGACGGATTGACCGACCGACATAGTGAGACTAAAAATGAATTGGATTTGTGCAACTATAAATAAATTCAATGATCTAGTTTTGATTCCTGTTACTATTAGCTCTTCTTTAATTTATAAGTAAATAAAGTAAAGCCGTCATGATAGAAAGATAAGCCTGAGATGAGTAGAAATTTCCTTTCAACACAGTAAGTTGATAAAAGTATTTATTTAACGGAAAATTATGTAAACCTATCTCACACAACGGGAAAGTAAACTTTCCTATCAAATAAAGCGTTAAGTATTATTAATAATGATGGATTTATGGATATAAGAGCATAAAAAGAAATTTGAAGTTCAAATGGTGCAAAATTAGATCTGTTGATGAGCCAAAAACAGAAAATATTAAAAGATTTAAAGGGAAACGGTTTAAATGAAATATTTGCATTTTACCTTCATTTTACCTTATATTTCTAAAATTTCAATAAATTGAAATTTATATAAATTAATTAAAAATAGCTTTTAAAGTTCTGTAGCATTACCTAATGAAGAAGCGGTATTTAGACTCGTGGTTAACCTTTAGCTGGCCATTTTCTCTTCTGAAAATAGTTGATCTCCTCTAAAAGGTTCGCGTTTTTCCAGTAACCCTTTTTTTATCTTAATTTAACAGAATATAAAATAAGACCTTGCCTCACATTTTTTTAAAAATTAAAACGATACAATATATACTTTTGTAGCAATATCAAAAACTAAGCAGTGGCAAAAGTCCCCAAATCCTATTTCATTTATTTTAATAAATAATGGATTAATCCACTATTGGGTTAGAAAACCAATTGGAGCATCTTCTTTCATACATAAATGCTTCGTTCTACCTTATTAATATACTTATGCTACTTCGTAATAAATGTGTTGTCGAAAACAAAAATCATGTCATTAAAACTGCTATGTAATTTGCTAAAATCACTTTTGCTCTCTCTTATCCGTGAATACTATCTTCTTAGCATCTTTAACGGAAAACATATCCAAGAAAAATATGCACTTTGCTTAGTTTTTTCTTTAACATTATTGTTTTTTCTGGATTTGGGAATTCTTTCGAATGCTTTTAGATTCCCTGATTTCAGTCCTCATTGCAAAGAATTCCTACCAAAATTCAGATTTTTCACAATTGTCCGTTTCGCCAAAATGAGCCCCTGGTTCATCTTCTTGAAAGCAGATTTTATCAATTTTCTAATTCTCATTTTTGTGAACTGTAGCTGTTTTAGGCCTACCACTTCCGGGTTTCCTGTATCAATAAACTACATCTGGAGTTTTCAAGTGTACGTCTTTTACAACCTCTCCCAAGGAACTAACGTAATAATCTTCCGCTCTTTCAGACTGTCAATGTAGCAAGCTTTAATAAGAATACGGTCGTCTTCAGTCAATGTCATTTATCTTAGTGATAAATCGAAAAATAAAGAGATTTCTGTAGGCATACGCCTTACAAAGCAGACTAAGGGGAGTGAGATTAGGCTAGTCGACTAAGATGGAAAACTCGGAACGTTGCATAGCAACGCATCATAACAGATATAACCACGAATTTTAATCCATAACACTATATTTCAGTACTGGATATTTTGGAGGTTTTGAATAATAATGATTTTTTTTTCTCTTAGTTTGGTTATAACCTAGGTATATTTTAGGTTTTTATATAAGTTATTTTAAGAATTCCTTTAGAGTTTAAAAAAAAACAAACTGGTGAAATTTAGAAAAATAAATATGATTATTGACTGTTTTGGGGAAGTTAAGAAAATTTATTAATATTAGACATTTTCGTATATTAAAATTCATATCGAAGCTATTTTTATAATAGATTTAAAACTTTAATCTTCATTATGAAAAAAGAGCTACTAGGCCCTAACAACGAGGTAAGAAAAATTAAATTATTAGAGCCAATTTAAAGGGAGATTGATTTCCCGGTATTTAAAAAGAATTCTAATAGAAGTTTTTTCTGGCCTTTAGACTAGGAAAAAGCATTGATGTGAAGAAAGAACAATAAGAATTTAAGAGGAAATTTGTCCTGGAAACTTTTTAAAATATTGAGACAAAAAGGCTATTGTTAAATCCTGATTGGCCGTAGGCCACACACTGGAGGCCTGCCTGTGAAACGCAAGCTCATCCTGTAAGGCTGAGTAACGAAGCTTCTCCTCTTGTTTTTTCTATTTTATATATAAGCCAAATGGTTACTAAATCATAACTAGTTAAAATGAGTGAAAATCATGACTTTCACATTGCATACTATCACTACGTGCATTGCAGTTTTCCTCCATACTATTGTAAGACATAGCGTGGTTCCATGGATGGGTCCAAAGGAGGCTGTTTAGTGGGACGACAAAAGTTATGGCTAAAATACCCAATTGATAGTGTTAATTTTAATGCTGTTAAATTGGTCTATTGGATACAGTCACTTGTCTGGCGTAGATAGAGAGCGTTGCCAAGGTTGACTAATGCAGTGTAAAGATAGTTAGTTACTCATTCCTGTACTGAATGCATACCATAACTCCAGTTTTCCTAACTAAAGAATGGAGTGTTGAAGAATGTAGGGAAATTATATGCTCTGATAAAGTTATTTACGCTACGAGTACTTTGAAACTTCTGGAAGATCACTTGTTACGGGCAGAAAGGGGAACGCTTTCACCACTCCTGTGTCGTGCCCACCGTAAATCATCCTGGCACTCCTCATGATGTTTGTTGCAGCCAAAGGAGCTGCATGGCAACGATTATGGAGACTAGAGGTGTGTGGTGGTCCTTCTTGCCTTTTATGCGACCGCGGAGTCCTACTGAAAGATCTAAGGTGTCCCGTGGTTACTTGGTCCTTCCAAGACTTTGTTAGTCTTCAGCACCCTAAGTTAAACGTCTGCATTGAACCTGAGGCTCTGGTGAAATATGCGAGGAAGCGTATCGTGTCCTTCGTTGCTGACCTTGCCCAGAACAATCAAAAAGGCGAGAAATTTGCTGTGATTTCCCGTACTCACTATGTCATTATTCTCAGCCTCATTCAACTGCCGTCTCACTTCGTAGACCCATTTCCTCGAGTAGTTAAAAAATCACAATCTCCTTCACGTTTCTCCCCACGTGGAGAGGCGCGATTATAGAGTACTTTTTTCAGCTCGCATTCTCAGAATAAACAGCATATCCTGCTCCCCACATGAACGGGTACCTCTTAGTAGGCGCGTCCAAGGTCAAGTATACTACTCTGGTTCGGTAATTAACCCTTATTCATGCTTTCAATTTTGCATTGATTCACCTGAAACTTGTCTGTATATCGACACTTACTCGTATACAAACACACATATGCATTCATATTTGTTGACAAATGCAGCAAGGGAGGAGATGGGCAATACTAATTAGGTGGGTCGCGGAATTATAATTTAGATTCATTTGATAAAAAAAGGGTTTCCGGACAAGGGACTAGAGCAGAAGTTTGTGCGTCGACTGGTTATAATTAAACAGGTTAACTCACCGATTCCTTGGTTTTGTTTTTCATCCCCGCCTCACTTTAGAGCCCTAAACGTTCTAAGTCCTTTCTCCTTCTGTAGGGTACATTGAGTAGGGGGATGAGAGGGGTACCCTACACGGTAGTTTCTCAAGACTTGATATTGGTGCCGTGGTTACTCTTCTGTATGCAAATGTGTTTGGAGGTGGTGAATTAGATCCACTACACTGATCTTTGTTTGATGATTGCTGCTTTTCGCAGTTGTAAACAAGGGCTCAACATCTCCGCAGGTAACCAAATTATCTCATCTTATCCCCAAACGATCAAGATAGAGGATTTGCTAATGGTTTGAACCAATCCTCCTCTAAACCATTCAGAGAGTGACAAAATTCTAGACTTATGGCAACGAAGGTCCCGTCAAAGAGATTTTTGGCAGGAGGATGCTACCATCGAATATTTTGGGTACGCCTCGGCATTAAGATATTCAACAGTACGTGTACATTGCTTGCCTATTTCTTGTAGTATATATCATGCCACAGTGTGGCACGATATATACCAAACTGCATGTAGCGAGTAGGTATGGTAGCCTCTGCTCCGGACTTATCATTAAGAGAGAAATCTTAAGGAATCTCGACCTTTTCTGTGCGACTACTTTATTTAAACCAAAATCGAACTGCAGAGTGTGAAGTGAGAGATTGCAATAAAGTGGAACGAGTGAGACTGCAATTAAGTGTAATATAGTGCAATATAGTGTAACGAGAGAAATTGCCATAAAGTTGAGCATTACAAATTTCAGAGTAATAATAATTCTTTTTAATCTTAATCAATATAATATATGTACTTCTCGACCTAAAAATCTAGGAAATATTTGCCATCACAAACTAAAAAGTTATTTGGTTAAATGAATCGAACATAAATAGACTTTGAAATCAATAAATAGAAGTGATTATTTCTTAAGTGACAAAATCAATAATACTAAGTTTTAAGTCGACTCTAAACTCCAATCAGTCGCTAATAAAACAGCTCAAATAAACAAATGGAGGTTAAAAAAAAACAAAGGAAAATAACACATTCTCTTTCTAAAAGAAACCCTAAATAATATGAAAAACAACCAAGAAACTTGAGCAAAATAAAAGCTTTAATTTAGGAAAAACAAAGTTGTTATGCCAATGGCGAGCGCCAAACTACTTCGAAATTGGCATATTCAAGAAAATCTCAATTTCTCTTAGCGTTACTATGACAAAGGCATTTCGGCGTTCAAATTATCCTCTCACTTCCACGGGTCGACATTTCTGTTTTCCGGGGTCGTTTCTGACTAGAAAATTAGGCCTTGGGGATATAAAAATGCCACTTGGGGACACAGGGGGAATTTGTAGCCCCACGGGAGGCCTTCATTTCTTTGGTGTGTGAACCTGAACTCTCCGTATAAAATTCATCCCCCCTCCTCCGACCTTGAGGGAAAATTGCTTTGGCGGCTGAAAACGCAGCAATCAAATCTGGCCGGTTAAAATCGCGGGTACCGAAGGGTCCTGCCTCCTCTGCAGAGAAGAGCGAAGGCAGAGGCAGGACAAGTGTTTTACTTCCTTAAGAAATGGGACCAAGAGCTGAAAGCAGAGCTCTCACTAGACCACTGGAGAGAGCGTTGGATTTCTGACGTTGAGGCAACGGTGCAGTCCGAGGAAGTGCGAGCGCCAAACCCTTGGCTGCCGATTTGGGTGAAGCTGATACCCACTCTCACGGGGCTAAGGAGCCCCACACGCACAGTATCAACCAATCACAACCCCGATTTCACTCCCATTACCTCCGATGTTCAGGACCCGTGCAATGGAGTACCTGGCGCTACTACGGGTGTACTGCCTCCCTTCTAGGATCAGAACAAGTTGCAGTATCGGTGGTTGGTGTAAATCAAAACAATACGATCCGAACCCCTTCACCCCATATGAGGACTGGGCCCTTTGGGCTTTCATGCTCAACAGCGATTGGTATCCTTATCTTTATGTTAATTTCATTATCCGGGCAGCAAATCTCCTCCCCGATGCAGGGGAAGATATGTAGAGGAACCTTAAGCACACCCGTGTGTGTGTGTGGAACAGCACTCCGTGAGGACTCCTCCAAGGCCACGTTTAATTTCCTTTATTTAGCCTTTCGAATTTGAAGCGCAATAGCAGCGAGGGGTGAATTTGGAGGAAATGAAAAGTTGTGCTTGTGATATAGCCCCATATCGGGAGGACAAATTCCCGGTTTTTAGGCTGGCGGGAAGACGATACTTCAGATGTCAACTGCAGAAAGGTTACCCATAGCAAGGGAGGGGCGGGGAGTGAAGTCACAATAGAAGGAAAAAAGGGAGAGGAATTGAAGTCCCACACCCCCGAACCAAATCATGAGGGAGTGATCAACCCCCCCTCCCCTCCCGACGCACCGCTGCCCCGCCACTCCTGGCCCCCACGAGTGATGAATGGATGAAATCTAGCTGGCGACTAGCCTACGAAGTTAACCAGACGACTTGATAAGAAGAAATAAATCCCAGGTAGACTCAATCTTATTTGAGACTGCCGGAGCACTGGAGCCTGGAGGGGCGCGCCATTTCATCAAGGGGCATTTCCCATTGTGGGGGTTCGAAGTCTCGTACTTGTTAATTGCCGTCGCTGTTCATTGCCTACCCGTCATCCACGCACGTGTTAATGAAAGAAGACCGGGATAAGTAAAGATGTCCGAATAAGGAGAGTGAACTGGAATAAGGAAAGAGGATCGAGGTAAGGATAGAGACAGGGATGAGGAAAGAAGACCAGGATGATGAAAGAGGCGCGGGATGAGAAGAGAGGACCGGCATAAGGATAGACGACCGGGATGAGGAAAGAGTACTGGAGTAAGAAAATTAGAATGTGATAAGGAAATAGGACTGAGATAAGAATACAGGACCAGGATGAGGAAAGAGGACCCGGATATTTAAAGAGAACCAGGATAAGGAAAGAAGAGCAGTATGAGGAATGAGGATCGGGATAAGGAAAGAGGACCCGATTAAGGAAAGATGTGCGGGATAAGGATCGATGAGAGAGATTATGAAAGAAGACCGGGATGATGAAAGAGAAGCGGGATAAGAATAGAGGGCCCGGATAAGGATAGAGGACAGGGATAGGTAAAGATTAACGGGATAAAGACTGAGGACTAAGATAGGATAGAGAACCATGATAAGGAAAGAGGACCGGGATAATGAAAGAGGACCTGAATAAGAAGAGAGGACCAGGATGAGGAAAGAGGACCGGGGTAAGGAAAGAGGACCTGGATAAGGAAAGAGGAGAGTGATAAGGATAGAGGACTGGGATAAGGAAAGAAGACCGGGATAAGGAAAGAAGATCGGAATATGGATAGAAGACCGGGATGAGGAAAGAGGTAGGCCTGGGATAAGGAAAGAGAGCCTGGAAAAAAAAAGTGGATCGGACTATGTTAGAGATGAGGAAAGAGGACTGGTATGAGGAAAGACGACCAGCATAAGGAGAGACGACTGGGATAAGGAAAGAGGACAGGGATGAGGAGAGAGAACCGTGATGAGGAAAGAGGCCCGTGATAAGGAAATAGGCCCGGGATAAGATAAAAGGACCGTGATGAGGAGAGATGACCAGGATAAGGAGAGAGAACCGGGATAAGGAAAGGAAACCAGGATGATGAAAGAAGACCGACGTAAGTAAAAAAGTCCGGCATAAAGAAAGAGGACCTTGATAAGGAAAGATCACCGTTGTCTTCTTAAAACAAGAATGATTCTCCGATTCCAAGGGAGGCTCAGAGGACCCTCCTATAGCTACCTCTTGTAGTTGAGGGGTAATCCAACGGAGACCTGATCATTAGGAGATGAAGTCAGAATGAAGGAATATAGGTGGTCCTGGAGGTGCCTGGCCGGTTCGAGCAGCAGGTCCGTGTTAGAAGAAGAAGAAGAGAGGAGAAGGAGAAAAAAAGGAGAAGGAGAAATCAATGGATAAGAAGAAGAAAAGGAGAAAAGAAGAAAAGGAAGAAGGAGAAGAACGAGAGAAGTAGGAGAAGAAAAGGGGACGGAGAGGCAAAAGAAGAAAAGAGACAATAAGGAAGAAGAAAAGAAGAAAAACAACGAGAGGAACAACAAAAAAAGGAAGAAGAAAATGAAAAGGAGAAGAAAAAGAGAAGGAGAAGAAAAGGGGATGGAGAGGCGAAAGAAGAAAAGAGAGAATGGAGAGGAAGAAAAGAAGAAAAAACAACGAGAGGAAGATCAAGAAAAGGAAGAAGAAAATGAGAAGGAGAAGAAAAGGAGAAAGGGAAGAAAAGGAAGAAGAAGGAGAAGAAGAGGTGACAGAGAAGCAAAGGACGAAGAAAAGGAGAAGGAGAAAAAAGGAAGAAGAAAGAAAAGAAAAGTGGACAAAGAAGCAAAGGACAAAGAAGGAGATTGAAGAAGTAGAAAAGAAGAAAAAACAACAAGAGGAAGAAGAAGAAAAAGAAGAAGAAAAAAATAGAGAGGAAAAGGAAGAAGGAGAAGAAAAGTAAGAAGGAGAAAAACAAGATGTAAAGAAGTAAAAAGAAAAAGTAGAAGAAAGGGAAGAAGATAAAAAGAAGAATAAAAATTAATAATAAAAAAGGAGAAGAAAAGCAATAAGGAGATGGAAAAAGAAAAGAATTAGAAGAGGAAGAATAATAAAGGATGAAGAAGAATAAAAAGGAGAGGAAAGAAAGAAGGAGAAAAAATCAAGAAGAAGGAGAAGGAGAAGAAAAGAAAGAAGGAGAAAAAATCAAGAAGAAGGAGAGGAGAAGAAAAGAAAGAAGAAGAAAATAAGAAGAAAAATGAGAAGAAAAGAAAAAAAATAGAGTAAAGGAGGAAGGATAAGAAAGGAAAGAGGAAGATAAGAAGAAGTAAAAAAGGTAGAAGAAAAAGAAGAAGAAGCCGAAAAGGAAAAAGAAGAAAAGAGCAATTTTGAGGATGGTCTGGTGCAGAGCTTCCTTCCTCTCTTTCATCATGATTATATACTCACAGTTCATGATTGATGATAGGATGGTAATGAATGTAGTGGTGAACTGTAGCACAAGGAAAACCTTGGAAATTATTGAGTTAAACGTGAAAAATGCGGATGCTATCGAGAGAATAAAACTCATTAGAGGGACCCGAAACCAAGTCTCGATCTCTCATATTTACTCTTATTTTTCACGCATCGAACGAGGATCACATACAAACTTCCTTTCGTCAAATTGGATCTCGGATGAGCTCGAAAGGTATTTAAACGAGGGAAATTGAGTGATCTTTACTTATTTGGTTCAATTTTTACCCTTTTGGTGCTTCCTTGAATGTTAAATTTAAAGTCACCTCATCGCCAGTGGTGTACCTACAAAAGTATTCAGACCCAACTTTCTTTTTTGTTTCTTAAAAGAATTGTCGTTAATGTAAAGAGAAAGATGATAAAGTTAATATGATTAATTAAAGAGTAAAGAGAAAACTGTTACTCTTTACTGGCGTTTATCTCTTTTTCTTTGAATAATATTATAGAAAAACTAATATACATAAGTCGAACAAATATCCCTTCACTTACTGATCAGATTGACGATTATATATATACGTAGTGGTCTAAAATTAAGGAATTTAAGCCCTATAGTTTTAATTTTAATCTAAATTTCCTCCCATTCTGCAGATCAAGTAACTTTAATTAGAATTAGATTAAAAGATTAAGTAAATCTCTTCCTTGAAATGATAATTGGGCTCTCGGTAATGATAAAACGGAATACATTCACGAATTCATTGGGCTATAAGAAGTATTCCTTGAAATAAGGTTTCATCCCCTCTTTTATAGCGAGACTTAAAAATAACTTATTTAAAGTTCTAATATTCTTACCAATGATAAAAACGCACATTATTTCATTACAAATTGCATCCGAGAAACTCAATTTGCAAGGTATTCATCTTCAGCTTCGAATTGCATTAATGGCAATTATAAATCAATTTACTTTTTGAAAATTAGCCATTTCTAATGAAATTACATTTATTATAATAAGAGAGATAGATATATGTCGTCCTGTCCTTTTCTCACACTATTGAAATAAATAAATCACGCTAAATATAAGGTCTCCTTTCATCCCCTATATTTGAACTTCCATTTCATCTAGCATTAAAATGTCTGAAAATGCAACCATTGGCTTTTCTCCATCAAATACTTTTGCTTTCATTTTTTATATCGCCATCATCTTTCAAAACTATTAGTTAAGGGAGTGCAGATACTTGCTTAACGTCCCTGTGAGGGTATGGAACGTACATAATCACATGCCACTAGAAAATCGTGGGAACGAAAGAAATTTGTCGTTTGAGTTGACCTTTGTCTTCCCTCTCTCTCCCCCTACCCTTCCCCCAACTGGCGACAGGAGGCCGGACGAAAGAACGCCTATCTCTCAAAGAAGCTTAAATCTTATTTACGATAAGCGATAAGCGAATAAGCGAATTGTCGTGAATGGGATCTCTCTCTCGATTTCCCACAATCCGCGGTATAAATAACATCGTCGTTTACCCCTCGACAGCAGTGTCCCAAACCAACTCGCGTATTCCTCACGTTGAACTAAAGTCGTTGCCGTAACGTATCGACAACCAAAGCATCGTCGAGTCAACCTTGGTCGCTGTCTCAAAATGTTCCTGGAAGTAAATCCTGCCCCGCAGAGTCTGTGACTAGAAGAGTACGCTCTGTTGCTCAACGTAACTTGAGTAAGAAAAGGAACATCCAAATAGTTACTGGAAGTTAATATTTGTTAGTGTCACATCCAGTTAGGAGAGAACTAACCGGAACTGCAGCCAGCAGCCCCAAACCCGTCGTATTATCCCTCCTCTCCCCGAGAACTCGTGTTAACGTCACCCGAACCACCCCGTCTGTACCTGAGTAGTCGTCTCTCCAATCCATCAATTAGTGGTAATCTGTAAACCCAGTGTCCCTCTATTCTTAAATTACCTATTTAATTAACAGTAATTGATACTCCCATTATGGCATTATAAATCTAGACGCTTAACGTCAGTGTTTAATAATTAATCGTTAATTTTGCCCGTTTAACTATTGCTAATTATTATATTTGTGTAAAGTAAAGTTTATTTTGAGTACGTGTGTTTATTTTTGGCTCCTCCCTTTTGACGTACCCTTGGCAAGACTTTAATTAAGCATCCCTTGGCTAATTTATTTAACTTGTATTTTGCACTCTTAGAATTCAACAATCACAAACCTCCCCCCAGTAACAAGTGGGACTTTTATAGCGAGAATCCTGGCTACGGCAAAACACGCCTCTAACCAGCCTTTTGCACGTTCAGTAGGAATTAAAGCCTAACTATATATATATCTATATATATATATATATATATATATATATATATATATATATATATATATATATATATATATATATATATATATATATATATATATATATATATATATATATATATATATATATATATATGATCGTAGGATTAAGTCAGAGGGTCACTACACCTCACTTAAACAAAAGCGGTGTGTCCAGATCAAGGACTAGAATAATTATTGGACCATACTATGAGCAATTCTACGACAGTCACCTATAATTTTTATTTCATTGTAAATATCTACGATAAGAAAAGAATCTTTCAGCTGTTTCAAAGTAAGATCTTGCAAGGATTGGCCTTATATCAACCAAAGGACTACCATTATCTAGGGTGTTGGGCAGATGCCATGCACTACCAATAATCTCCATATTTATTGCTGTAAAAATTACTCTAATGCACATTTAAAATAATTTCTATAATCAATATATTATTAAATACATGAAAAGTATTAATAAAAGAATACAAGTAAAACAAATTCTGATTAAAATTTAGGGAAACCAAATATACGCAACAACCATGTTATTTATGAGAACATGCAGGGTAATCTAACGTCATTGCGAAAAAGGATTGAGATAGAAAATCGAAAGTACAAACCAGATGTAAAAAACCAGTACAAAATCCTTGAAAGAAAAATGACCACTGTATTTGATTACTATAACCACTGTTTTGTCAAAAGTCTAAAAGAAATTTTCATTCGTAAAGGAAAAATTTGAAAAATCGGTAACGTGGTGCTATTATTCTTTATCTGCAAGATTTTTATAACTAATGTTGGTTATCAAAATCGGAGTTAAAAGGTTGAATATAAAAAAATCAAGAACATTCATTTCAAGACTCAAAATTTAAAAATATCCAGTGAATAAAGAATAGTGAATTATTAATACTTGTGTTTATTTTAAGTACAGGGTGGGTCAAATATCGGTTTTATAGTCTTATCATAACATACGAGGGACAGTCAATAAGTTTTGCGAATCGGTAGGGCAAAACAGAGGAAGAGAGATGGCTGTTAATGGAGGTGTTAGGACAAGTTATGACAAGTCAGGACCTGCAGCTGCACGCTCCTGTCCCCTCTAAGTAAGAAGCAGTAGCTGATCGCAGATCGTCAGTCACAAATATTTCAACAATGGAGAAGGTTCAGCACCACGCAATAATCAAACTTTGGACCAAAGTAAGGCAAGAATGCAAAAGATCCATGAACGCATGGTTGCAGTGCACACCGACACCGCCCCTTCCTATGCAACCATTGCTCGCTGGAATAAGGAGTTCCGCCATGGTCGTGAGTTCCTTAAAGATGACTTCCGTCCAAGTGGCCAATCAGACGTGACTAACGAGGACAATGTGGCCCGTGTGGAGAGGATGATCGTCGAAAATCGACGGATGAAGGTCGAAAAAATGGAGCGACAATTTGGAATATCACATGAAAGTATTATCAACATAATCCACGACAATTTGACCATGACCAAGGTCTCTGCCCGTTGGGTGCCCAGAAACCTCACGCCTCATGATCGACTTCAACGTGGTCAAAGTCCACAAGGCCAGAGTTGCACAAACTGTCCGGCACGATTGCGGATTCGAGGAGCTCAACCATCACCCCTACAGTCCAAAGCTGGCCCCTAGCAACTACTTTTTATTCCGCCAGCTCAAGGCTGCACTGCGTGGACGCCGGTTTGGGGACGATGAAGATGTCCAGCTCGCCGTCCAGGAGTGGATTGAACAGCAGTCATGAGATATCTGGTTGTCGGAAAATCAAAGCCTCAGGGACAAGTTGCGCAAGTGCTTCGAAGTCGAGGCTAGTTATATTTAAAAATAATAATACACTTTTCCTCATTTCTCGTTTCCTTATATCCGAATAGCAAAACTGATTGGCTGCCCCTCTTAATAACATAATTTCACGATTCCTACAAGCCACAAGGGCCTATCAAAGGTCATCCGCATCCGGCGGTTATGTTAAAATAGGGAAGAATAAAGATTAAGTAGTATTCCGCTGTTCTTTTAGAAAGCATTATTTCTTCATGTTAAGTTGTATTTCCTAAAAATAAATAGAATTTTTACTTGTTGCTCAAAGCACAGTTGTGCATTGTGCGGGTTGTGCTCTCTTGTACTTTTCAAATGCCCTGATTGTTTTCACTTCATATTTGCAACGAATAGGGAAGAAATGATCATAACATATCCGCTTAATCGAGAAATTATAACATTAATTAATCGAACAAAAGCTCCCTTGTGTGGATTTGTCCTCAAAATCGTCTACCAAATTTCCTGAAAATATAAAACATAACTAACAATTTAGTGAAACATTTTTTGCCGAATATTTTGACAAGATATCATTATTTTTACAAAATAGCACTATTCTGACAATAGATCACAATTTAAACAGAATATTACTTTATTGAGAAAATATCACTATGTGGCCCAAAGATTGCTATTTTGACAAGAAATTATTATACTTAATAAAAAATCATTATTTTCACCATCGATCAATACTTAGGCAAAGAATCATTTTTTTACAGAATATCAATATTTTTACATAATATTTCTATTTTTACAAAGTTTAATTATTTTGACAGTGATCAATATTCTGAAAAATATCAGTAATTTGTAAAACCTCAAAATTTTGAAAAAAATATCACTATTTTGGAAAAGATCACTATTTGGAGGACAAAATATCGATATTTTGGCCTAATATCACTTAATGTAGTTCTTTTTACACAAGATGACTCTTCTGAAAGAAGATAACTTTTTTCACATATAATTCACTATTTTGCCAAAGGATCACTATTTTGACAAAAATATCAGTTTTCAAATAAATACTATTTTTTCATCTCTTCACCTACTGCTGATGCATTATAAAACTTTAGCCTTCGAGAAGATTTCTGAAATAGATCAATCTTTTAATGAATCCGTAATTAATCGTGTTTCCGCAGATTTATATTTTTATATGGATCGCAGAAGTTTAACTTTGCGCAATTCCTCTCTTAAATACTCGCTTTTACACTTTGCTCAAATTTTTGCTTCTTCTACTTTGCAACTTTAGAAAAAGGCAGGAGATTACTCCCTCGGACCAAATCTTCGAGGTAACCGCAACTCTCCTGTGCAAGCTCCTCTCCCCTACCTTTTAAGTCTCCATTATCTGCGTAAAAGTAGAAATATTACATGGAAATGTTAGATTACTGCAAAAGCAAATAACACAAGCGAGACCAACAATCTTCATATTAGATCCAGTAATCACTAAAAGATTAGCGATATCACATTATAATAATCTCGTTCTCTCAATGATCAGAAATTAGAATGGGTGTCAGAGGAGAAATTATAGGGGCTGTGTAAGTTATTCTCTCTCTTGTAGTTTCGTAGGCTGTGTTAAGTGATCAACCGCTTTCTTATGGAATGAAGGAAAAATATATATAATTATATATGGTTTCTTCATTCCTGGGTATATGGCTGGAATAAGCTTCGAAATAGTGAACAGGAAATATAACTTTTCTTCTAGAATAATAATAATTTTTATGATTCTTCTGACTACCTTTTTACACTTGGACTTGGATATATTTAGTTGTGAAATGAAAATATATGCACACATATAAGATTGCAATTGCACTCATGTATGCCTATATATAATAGTATGAGATGGATAGATAGGGATAGATTTCCATGGTGAAAGGGATAGAAGGGTAGAAAATTCCTGGTGCTAGGGAATCGCAGGCATTTATCTCAGATTGGTGTTCTTCACATTTTTTTTAGTTTTATATTCATTTTCTTTTGCGTACTCATTTCTGCTTTTTTGTTTGGTTTGTTTTTGGTTTTTGATGGTTTTGCATGTTTGTTTGTGTTGTTCCTTGTTTGTGATGTTATTGCTTGTGTTTTCATTTTGTTTCATGTAGATTATGATGTTTTCTTGAGGCGTTCAAGCCTTTGTAGGTGTTTTCTATATTTTTTTATTTTTCGCTCGTTGTTCGTTTAGGTATTTTTAGTGTCCTTCTTATTGTATATTCTTTGTGTAGTTTATTGTTTGTCGTTGTTAGATATGCGTAGTCTCATGTATAGATTGGTTCTTCTTGTCTTTCGGTGTAGGCTTTACTACTGATAAAGTCTAGCCTAATCCTGTTTATGTGCTCCATCGGAATGTCAATGTGTCTCTGTCTTAATTCGTCTGTCATGTGTCGTGGGACATTCTCCCAGATGTTTCGGGCTCTTCTTTGCACCTCCAAGTTAATTGCAGTCATCTGGATCATGTGATGTAGGTTCCTCTGCTTCCTTCTTTCTCTTCTCCTCGTTTCGTTATTAAGAGCACTTCCTTGTTTTATACCCTTTGGAGGAGTCGCAATTTATTATTGGAACTAGTGTTGATAGGTATAAGTGGATACAGCAGCTTCAATCTTATGAGCGTGTTGTATATCTTATTTTTGTTGGTCATGTTCAGGTTTTGGAATCTCAATAGCTTGGTGAGCTCGACCTTTGCTCGCGCTGCTATCTTAGCAACGTGGCTACCGTATCTATTTTTACCTATCTTTAGTCCTAGTACTGTCTCATCAGTGCTGTATGGAATTTGGGCATCATCAGTTTAGATCTGGAGCGGTATACAATGGAAAAATGGTTCTCCTTTAAATTTATGGGTATTAGTAACGATTTTCCATCTTCTTTCGAACCTGTTTTCAAGGTCGATTTCTATGGGAGTGATTTGTGACATGAGTTCGGGAATTTTGAAGGGGCAATCATGATCTGAGAGATGTTTTCAGCGAACTAGACGTACAAAGAGTCTTCCCTAACCAGGTCGTGGTGATCAAAGGTGTATATATTGTATTGGAGTAGGCTTAGGCACCCTCCTTGCAGTACGCCTGCAGTTAGCTCGAAGTCTGGTCCCGTGTGGTCGTATATTTTTTGTATATACGCTATCCTGTCTCTCACATAGTCACATATAATTTTTTCTAGTCTTCGGTGGAGTCCAAGTCTTAGTATTTTGCACTGAAGCTCAGTCCTCCATACTTTGTCAAATGCCTTCTTAACGTCTCTGAGCACCAGGTCAGCAAACCTTTTTTGGCAACAATCTTGGCCAGTTTTTCTGTGATGATTGCTAGCGCCGTATCACTCCATATCCCTCTTCTGAATCCATGCTAGCGTTGTTTATGGAGGTTGTTATCCCCTATAAAATATTTTATTCTATTAGCAAGGCTTTTCTCGAAGACCTTGCCTGCCACTTCGACGAGGAAAATGGGTCTGAAGTTTGCTGGTCTGTCCGGTGGTTTTCCGGCTTTTGGAATGAAGATCATTTTAGCGATCTTCCATTCGTCCGGAAAATAGCCAACGTTTAGGCAGGCGTTCATTATATTGACCAGCCCCTCTAAGATGTTATGGGAGGCGTTCAACAAGTTAGGTTTGGTCAATTCTGTTTTTACTGGTGCTCTGTGTTCGAAGGTATGTATCGTCGTTTGTATTTCTTTTTCTGTTATCTTACGTCCATAACCAGTCATCTCTATGTCAGCAGTTGTGTTTTTTCAGGGGTGTGTCCTGTCTAGTTCTTGTCTTAGTTGGTCGTGAATGTGTTTCTCAAAGTCTAGATCAAAGTGTTTGTTCACTCCTGGTATGATGGAAAATACATTTTCCCAGTAGTCTCTGAACTCTTCCGTTACTGTTGGGTGCATTTTTGCCCCGTCGTCTTTTTTAAGAAGTATGTTTCTGTCAGGTAGCTTACCCTTCATCTTGATAAAGTATTACAAAATGTTCGGGAAAATTTCTAACAAGTCATTCCAAAGTGTTGGTTGTTGTTGTGTTATGTGTTTCATTTCAGTCCTTAGTATTCTTTGTCGTCTGTTTTTAACTCTGACTGTGCCAGTCATGCTAATTTCTTCAAATAGTCTTTTATATTCGTCCGTTAGGTCATATAGCTCTTGTGTCCACCTTGGTGCTAGTAACGTTTAATAGGATGTTTTTGGTACCGGTGCGCGGTCCGCCTCCACCATTACCTCCGTTAACCTTGCCAGTTCCTGGTCGATCTCGTCCAGGGTGGTTTCTTCGAGTAGTTGAGCTCTTAACTCACCGAGAAGAGTACGGTACTCTTCTCAGTTCGCTCGGCAAAAGAATTTCCTCTCCGTGACGGCTATTTGAATGGGGCTTGAGGATATTTTAATTATGATAGCGACGTGGTCGCTTGGGATTAGAGGGCCTTTTAGGTATAATAATTGTAGAAAAATTGTGAGCTGGTCAGGGTGATATCCGGCTTGGTTGCGTAGGTGTCAGTGATAGGAGTAGGGAAGTCGAGCCCAATCCTGGCAACAATGCTCTGTCAATAAGGTTCTTCATGTTCTTCCTTTTCTTGTTCAGACTTCCGGGGTATCCGGATTCCTGGCATCTGGCGTTGAGATCTCTCCCAAACAAAACTGTTTTCTCATGTGGGGAGAACAGTCTGTGGACACCACTAGTGGCACTAGAGTGTTTTGGATCTCGATGGCCAAATAGGATTCGTTAAAAGATGGGAGTAATTTGAACGGAATACCTCCTTTGACTGCGATGGCAGCGCCATCGAAACGTTCCAGGATGTGGTTCTTTGTTACTGTGCTATAATTGAAGATCTTCATATTCTTCTATCGTTCCGTGTTCTGATATCAGAACGATGTCAGGGTCACATTGTCTGATAATGTTTCCGTAATTCACTTGTTTGTCTTCCCATCCGTTAGTGTTCATTTGTAGGATTGTCAGAACTTTTGTCAGTCTGTCCATGTTGTCTGTCGATCAGTCGTTCCTTATATCGAGTTTCTTTCAGGTGGAGGGGAAGGCTGGTGGAGATCGGCATTCTCCGGATCTCTTTTTGTTGACTTCCAAGGTCGTGATGGTAGCGAAGTAGTCTTGGTCGAGTCGGATCATTCCAAGGGTGAGGGCTTCTTTGACTCCACTCTCTGGAATGTGCTCACTATATTCCCACTTGTAATGGCCGGTGGTCACGCATTCACTGACGTCTTTGTCCGTTTTTATTTCAGGGAATGGAGCGCTCTCCATGGTGAATATTTTTAATTGAATTTTTCGGCCATGGTAGGAATTATGCCCTTCTTTGACGATGAGGCAGATCTCACCCTCTGCCGGTTTGGTAACCCTTTGCTGCGGCTACCTTGGCGGTGTTTAGATTTAGGTTCATTTGCGGATTTTGCATCTGAATCTGGTTAGTAGGGTTCTATTGTTGGTGGTTCAGGATTGTTTTAGTGTTGATTTGGCTTTGTGAGGTTTGCTATTCGTGCATAATAAATACAGCACCTGATCATTGTAGGCTGCACGCTTTCTACCTTAAGGTAGGTACGCTGAGCTGAGACCTCGTCGACTGCCGCTTTTTTCACTTTGGCAGAGAAGGTGTTGGTCGTAGTTTCATCTTCTTCTTTTTTACGCTTTTGTTATTTTTTTATCGTCTTCTTCTTTACTGGGCATGAAATCATCGTGGCTTCCTGGTCACCGTTGCATTTTATGCATCTTTTTCCACTTCTTTTACAGTCACGCCAGATGTGACCAACTTTGCTACATATGGACCAGATAAGCATGATTGTACTTCTCTGAACTCCTCTCTTTCTATCTGGTCCGGGCAGACCCTGACGTTAAAGAGAAGGAGACCGAGTTATTTTGCTTTCTGTGCCATAGCCGTATCTATGAAATCACCTGGAAAATGTGGGTGTAGTCTCTGAATTTGATAACCTATGGGACTTCAGCCCATTGGTGATTTCTTTCGATCTAATGGGAGATTTCCGCGCTTGAGTGGTGCCCCACCCAAGAGTCTAATCTCTGGCAAATAACACTTTCATGTGCCTGAATTTGGGTGGGATATTAGGAGTCAAGTTTATTGAGTTAAAAACTTTTGCTGCTTTGGACGAGGCCAAGTGCTCTGCTCCCGCTTCTTTCTGGCCTATAGCCGTATAACCGAAAGGGGTGTCAATGAGTCTGATGAGAGCGACATCTAGCTGTCTGTAGACTATGAACCAGGCTTTGACCTTTCTGGGAGAGTACGAAAACTTATACGTAAGATGTCCTTTGTCATTTCGTCGTCAATGTCGGTTTATTGGGTGTGAAGAAATAGAAGAAGATCAGAAGAGAAGGGAAAAAAGGAAGTTTTCCAAATCCAATGCCACTTTACCTTTTGAAAATGAAGATTCTGAGATGTCAGTTTACTTGCCGTACTCTTTAGTTATGGTGGCACTCGCACTTTATGTGGTGTTTATTATGTACCACACTTATTGTTTGCACTTTGAGAAAAATAACTTTTATTCGTAAAATTTTGGCGAAAAGAAAAATCTTCGAGAACGTTTAGCATATTCACTTTCTTTTACCTCTTTTTACAGAAATAACGTACCGAGAGAAACAATTTGAACAAGTAAATCTTAGCAGTCTCACCTTTTTTACACCAAAATACACCTATATAAATAGTTATCTCATCTACAAATAACACTATAACAATTCAATCAATCAGGATTGATATACATTTTATAGTCATGATAGATTTAAAATGTTGCTACGCTCCAAACGTTCAAACATAAACACGGCTGAAATCAATTTTCCGAATTTTTAGACTTGGAAGAAATCTACAAGAAAATTAGGCTCACCGAAAAGTTCACAGTCGGCAAAGAAGGAAAAGGTGAGGGTGAGTCAAATCAAGGAAACTCCAGCGATTTTTACCTTTTCCCCACGAGGACTTGAAGAACAAGATCTATTTTGTACTGAGCCACGTATAGCTGACCCATGATATCGTATTGCATACTGGCGAGTTTATCTTCCTATTTCAGAAAGAGAAATACTACCAAGCGGTAAGTTTATCGCCCTATTTATGAAAGAGAGATAGTAAAAGCGGGAAGTTTATCTTCCTATTTATAAGGTTCAATGTATAAACCGTTAAATTTTTCAAACAAGAATTTACTAGGTTCGATCCCTACAAAATTATATTTAGTTTTTGGGACAAGTGGAAAAGTTAGTAGATTTATTTTATATATCATTCATCGTATTAATATAGACATTCACAAAAAAAAATTCAAAATATATTCAAACCTGCCCCAAAAACTGTAGATAAAATGAAAAATACCTAAATATTAGTAATCATTATAGGAGATAGAAAACCTCTCCTACTGATTTTAGTGATCAGTCAATATGACGTTGAGTTGCATAAGAGGAGAAATGCTTATTGATATCAATGTATCCAAACAGAGCAAGATTCGAAACTGATTCTGTAAAATAAGCTTCTGAAATGTATTTTATTTTTTTTCATCTATTTATAATTCTATGTTACGAGTCTGAGAGGAGGTGAAGCAAAGGTGAAAAGACATTCGCCTACAACTAGGACAATGTCGATATTGGAATATTAATTTTTCAAGATTAAATAAATTGCCTTAGTTTTTTTGGTTTATAAAGATACTAAAAATATGACTGTATAATGAAACTCCATAAAGAAGCATATAAAATATGTAGTTAAAGATTATATATCTGGTTAATACTGCATAAATTCACGGCGCATTAGAGTCACCCAGTGAAACAGCACAATAAATAGATGAAAGAATAGCCCCCCTCGATAGGTGAAAATATAGTCACACTAAATATGTGAAGAACAACCACATAAAATAGGCGAAAGTATAGCCACAAAAAATAGGTTAAGAACACCTATAATGAATACAGTGAAAGAACAACTAAAATAAATAGGTGAAATAACAGACACAATAAAAAGGTGACAGAATAGCCACAATGAATATTTAGGTGAAAGAACAGCCTTAATAAATAAGTTAAAGAACAGCCCCAATAAATAGGTGAAATAACAGCCACAATAGAGAAGGGAAAGAATAACCACAAGGAATATGTAAGTGAAAGAACAGCCATAATAAATTAGTTAAAGAACAGCCAAAATAAGTAGCTGAAATATTATACGAAAAAAAGGGGAAAGAATAGCAACACTAAATAGATGAAAGAACACCCATAATAAATATGTTAAAGAAAAGCCACACTGAATAGAAGAAAGAATAGCCCAATTAAATAGAAGAAACAACAGCAACAATAAAGAGGCGAAAGAACAGCTAAAACAAACACCTGAAAGTACGGCCAAAACAATTGATGATTAACAGACTTCCGAGATCAAAAGGCGCGTTAAAAAATTAAGTCGGCCACACGAAATTTCAGAGTTGAACGGGAATTGGCATTCCCTGGCTAGAGGTGGGACGAGTGTGCCAGCTTGGAGGTGTGCCTGCATACAAAATAGAGCAGAGCCTCAAGCGTGTTGCTTGGCGGTAAAAGGCAGACAGCAAAGGAAAAATATATCCTGCGTCTTCCTTTGGTATGTCAACTAAAAAAAGGTCAATTAGGCCCAAGGGGGGACTAAAAGAATTTTAGTCCCGCCCAACCTTCTCAATCCTTGAGATTCCCTGACTAAATAATGAAATTTCTTTAAGATCAGAAGTATTATAATTAATCTTTGACAAATATGAAGGCCCAGGGGGTGGTCATCGATGAGGGATGGGAAGTGCAGATGGAGACGTTTTACTGTAGTTTCCTACAATCATCGAGCAGCGAGTTCTTTGTGGCACAAAGAAAAGCAGCCAGTTCTACGGCAGAAGAGAGTTGATATGCACACAATGTAGAGAGTTTTTCAGCCGAAAGAGTAATGTTAGTACGAAGTAAAGGAGGAATCGAATAGACAAAGGTGTGGTGATGTCTTTGGCTTGATCTGTCTATGAGCATACCTCAATCGCATTCTAACAGACAGCAACTCTTTGTGAATGCCTAAAAGAAGCTTTTAATTCCATCATAGTCTGAATCAAACCAGATACAGGCCAGAGGTAAATCCTCCGTTGAATGTGCCATGAGAAGTTCACCAAGACTAGGGAAAAACCATAGATCACCAAGAGTATCTAAAGACTGACAGTAGATGAGAGACTGTGGGAAATAAACAGTCCCTATTGATGTGAAAACTTTCAGAACAGAGTAGCAAAAGCTTAGGTTGAGAGCCGAAAGTGTGAGTGTTTCCAAAGACGTTATTTCTGTTCTGAGTTGGAGTGATTCATCGTGGTGCTCCAGATGAGATAGGCCCAAGGTTTTGTAAGCAATATTTAGGTTTCCTTTTGGTTGAGTCGGTGTTATGCGATATAGTCATTTTATATAGTCTCATTGAGGGGAGCAAGACTCCTCTCAATGAAGACACTGCCGTCGTTTCAATTTGTGAGGACATCATCGAGTGGTTGGTGGAGGTAATATTAGTAGCGTTAGTCTAAAACACTCAACCAAACAGGGAGGATAGTTAAAAAAATATTTAAATCAGGTTTAATTGCCTGGAGTTTGTGTAATTGAGATGGTTTTTATGAGTTTTTAATTCCAAAGTTTCGTCAAACTGAATTATAGGAGAGAATGTTTTAGCAGCCGTGGATCTTGTTATTTTGAGGAAAGATAGAACCCGAGGGAATAGTTCCAAAGAAGTTCCAAAAAATAAATGCATGACAACTTAAAAAAAAACGGATAATGATTTTTCCGTGTTTACAGATAGGATCGTGGTGTATTTAGAGGTAAAATACTTAATAAATAAATAAGTCACAGTCAACCTTCGACCCAGATCCTCATCCTTAATTAATTTGTCCTTTTTTTCATGAAGAAATCTTAATTTTTAATCAAAATAAAGTTACAGATATAGTTTATCTCGACTTCATAAAGGCTTATGACACAGTTCCACATAAAAGAATTCTGATAAAAAAGATAAAAGCGCATGGAAGTAGGGGTAGCGTAATAAACTTGCTTCATGATTGACTGGAACCTATAGTCAAAGATATGTTGTCGTATTAATACAGTGCGCGGTGTGTAATTAGACAACATTGACAACTCTCGATTACGCGCATGCGTTATTTCTGGCGTAGTACTCTAATATTCCTATTATAAAAGATTGAATTGTGCATTGCCTATGAAGAAAGCAATGCCATAGCTGAAATTAATCATTAACAAATTAGAAAAAAGAAATCTATGCAGCTTGGTATTAACTCTGGGGCTCCAATGCGAAGATATACAAGTTATTGGTTATTAAACTGAAGACGAAGTAGAGGATCAGAATAGAAGTACATGAGTCAAACTCTGATTGCTAGGGTACGGCGGTGGTTCGAAAACCTCACCTTTAACTTTCTGATTTAAAAATAACCATCAAGTATGTCATAGAAATCAAGAACATCATTGACAGAAATCCCAGCAAGTCAATGAGGTTCATAGCCAGATAAGAAAGGGTTTCAGAGTCTTTTATCAGACAGATAGTTCACCACTGCATCTGCTACTACTTATAGAAGATCAGAATGAGCCAGTGTCTTAGGACAGGTTTCAGCTTCCTGACCTTCGCTTGCCTCCCTAGATGGAGGAAAATGAGGTGACAAGCATGCATGGGGAAATGACCCCTTTCAGCGTGGGTCACAACAAAATTATATACGATTGCTTATTCTACCTTTGGCGGACTTCAGTCAACTGGCAATGTTTCTTGGAATCAAACAGGGAAAACGAAAAATAATATTTAATACTATACAAACAATGAAATTTAACAACAAAGGAGATAATGTGGAAAATACACTTGACTAATTGGAAAGCAAAATTGATTTAAATAGATGCCTTGAACGCGCCATGAGCATGCACAAACGACCAACCGAGAGAAACAAGAGGAGGAGATCATAAGTGAATCTCGGAGTTCAATAGCGTCGTGCATCTTCCCTGGTGAGCCTCGAGGGTTTGGATCGAGGGAGTATTATTGCAGAGGAACGAGTCTTCACGTTGCTTGACTGTCATTAATTCTAAATAAATGTTTCTTGCCGGCGAGCCCTTGTGGTGCGGTAGTCGTTTGAGAATTTGCGCGTCGTGTCCGTGGCTGATTCTGGCGATTTTGCCTGCCGGTGGAAGCAGGTCCCACTCCATCTCAAGCGGCGCGGCGGGCGTGAACTTCGCACTCTCTCGCTGATTTTTTTCGGGCTCCAGTTTGGCTCGTCTTATCGCCCCGAAAGTTTGCCCAAAGACAAAGAATGAAGGTCTTCTCGTATGTGAGATATTCCCTAGGCATCTGCGTCCGCGTGACTCTCTCTCTCTCTGACTGCTGGTTTTTGTCGCAGAAGATGTAGGAGAAGAGCACGGAATGTGCTGCAAGGTGTGTGAAGAAACCGAAGCATTTTTCAAGTCTGACATGATTGTTTTTTTTTCAGACGAGGAAAAATTCTACCAGAACCAGACAGTAATCGCACCAAAAATCCTGCTGGCTTGGTCTGTCCTATAACGAAATACTGAGAGTTATGATGACCAAGTTTTCAGTCCACATACTGGTGTTTGAGATGGTTAGAGCACGGGTGGCTACATCAAGTGCTTGAAGGAATTGGTGTTGCATTGGTCCAGGAATGGGCTATTAGAAGGCAGTATCTCTGCCAGCAAGACTCTTTACCATACCACAAAAGAAGCATCACCCATTCTTGGCTGTCAGTAAATTCTTTGACAACATCAATTTAAATATTTAGCCTCCCATCTCCCAAGACTTTAATCCCTTTAACTATATTATGTATGGGGCGCGGTTAAGAGAAAGAGAGACCAAAAACTCTCTGTACACAAAAAGATAGAGCTTAGGTCCAGGATAACCACAGTCCTCACACATTTAAACAGGATGACCGTCGCGAAGGCCTGAAGCAGGTTCTGACGTTGCCTTGTGACCGTTGTTAACACCGGGGCTGATTTGATTTTATATAATGACTAGCACAATCCTTCAAGTTATTTATATGTAACTTTAGTAAATATATCTGTATAAATGAACTATCTTTGTTATTTTCTTTTATATTAAAATCACCACTGCAACCTGGAAATGATTTAGTATAGAATTATTTTTTCATAAAAAGAAACTCTTTATCTTTATGAAAAAACCTAAAACTATTTCAAAATGAGCGAATTTACGTGTCCCTTTACCTATTAATGTCAATCAAAGACCCTTATATTTTCTTATATCATAAATGATTTCACTTATTGAAATTTTTTGAAGAAAGCTTGTTTATATCATCAAAATTATTTGTCCACAAATCCCCCTATTCTTCGCTATTTCATCTCTTTAAAAAGTCATTAACGCATTACTAGTGACTTTAGGCGACTTAATTCTGTGATATATTAGAGACAAATACCCCATAACTTATCCTACAGACTTCATAACATAACTCCAAAACTGTACTAAGTTCTCTAAAATTGCCCTTAAGGATGCATTTTTTAAAAATCCCTGTAGACCCTAAACCCATTAAGAAGATTGCTATGACGACTTCTTCAGAACTTTATGTTTACTTGGTCTTAGCTCTGGCAATGTCAAACTCATAACAAACATTTCAAAGGTATATAAATCATGTTTCGGGTGATGTGGATTTCGTTTTCTCATATGTATACGACTTATCCATAGCCAGTGAAAACGAAACTCAGCGTTTGCAACATCTCCAACAGCAGTTTTCAACATTACAATGAAACAGACTACTGATAAACTTTGCAAATGGTATCTTTTCGGTATAGCGGCTCGAATAACTTGATTATCAAGATGATTCACAAATCATATCTGCCCAACAGGATAAAATTACTGCTGCACGAATTGCAGAGATTCATGAGTTTGGTGAATTTATTATGAAGATTCATTTTAAAAGCAGCCATAACCTTAATTCCACTCACAAAATTCTAGAAATATGCCAATAAACGTCGCTTCAATTCAGTTTTAAAATGGGACAGCCAGGCACAAGATGCATTCGATGCCATAAAACGGGAAATCCAAAACGAGACTGCCCATTAAGTCTCATTACTGACGCCTCTAATCTTGGCGTCGGTGCCGTCCTTCAGCAGTATTATAGAAATAAGTGAGATGTTCTAGGCTTCTTTAGAAAATCTTTAGGAGGTCCGGAGTTAAAACATAATACATTCAATAAAAAACTAGCGTGATTCATCTTATAATCAAACACTTTCAACATCTAATTAAGGGACAAGTTTCATCGTGTTCACAGATTGTAAGGACATATTTGGTGCTGCTAAATCTTTCAACACATGGTAATCCTTTAAAGAAGCCCGTTTATTTCAATTCCTTTCACAATATATAGGTGACATTCAATATATTGCAGGAAGTGATAATCTTAGTGACGCTCTTTCAAGAGCCCCCATCATCAATTGCAACATGCAACTCTATATCCGGTTTATTTTTACTTGCAAAAAAGCGCCAGTTCTATTCGTCGCTTTTTCTTCAAGATGAGTAAAGTCTAATTGTACCTATATAGAGCCATGAAATGACCTATATGACCATGAGACATATGGTTATTTACCCTGTAAATTTATACTCTGCTGTCGGATTCGGCGCTGGATGGAGCCATAAAGTGGCAGAAGCCTCAATTAGTCATTCAAAAGAACTTTGTAAGTGATTTGAACCATGGGAAACCATTACTGTCACTGTAATAACCATTTATCATCTTATCACAAAACACCGCAGGCTATTGGAGGCACCCTCTTGTGACCCCATTCAATCTCTCGGAAGAACCATCACTTCCTGCATCACCATTGGAGAGTCAATTTTACTTGATTTACAGACCTTTCAACCTAAGCCATTGCGCTCTTCCTATATGTTCTATTTTCTTCTCCCAACGGGTATAATTGTAGCTGTTTTATCTGCATTGGTTTACCTTTTTTAACACCTAGCCATATATTAAAAGGTGTCTGTATCTTCAGAGTTTCTCTAAGACAACTAATGCAAGAATGACATAATCCATAATATGACTAGTGCCATTTGGATTATTTAATGTTGGTTTGATTCTATTTAAATTTTAATGTTGACCTTTTTCTCCGTTCTTTTATCTGTTTGTTTTATCTAATTTTGATCTATTTTTAGAAGTTTAAATGTTTGCTACAAAGGGATTGGACAAACATTATGACTGATATCTTGGTTCTCTCATTCGTTCTTTTTATTTGTTAAGGTCGTTTTTTTCTTACACTCCTCTCAACTAATATATTCATTTTTAACTCTTTCATGTAAATAGTTAATTTCAATATTACCTATTGGTCAATATCCATAAAAGGGAGTTTAAAGCTTGAAAATTGTAAACACTGTGATTGATTTTATCAACCGATCGGTAAATATTTAGTAGACAAACATCGAAGCCCGAATTTGGGGGATTGACCTGGTTTTTGTATCTAATATTTTCGTTTCCGCATACAATCTTTACCTATATTTTAATTATTGAATGTTTTCTTTCATTATTTTATAGATTTCTTCGTCTGACACACAGATGCGAGAAACTAGTCTTATTTTGTATAAATTAAATCCCCTGAAGAGCTGTTTTCTTGAGAACACAAACGCACAATTATGGTTGAAGAAGTGACTTGACTTTGCTTCATTCTTTATTAGGTTTCTTTCACCATCGTATCCACTGACTCATCTTAATTATCATTGGATTACGCTTTACCCTTCCGTAATAACTAAAATTATTTCCCCTTTCTACGTTTCCTTACCACCGAAGAATGGGTTGAGATCGCAGCGCTCACACCATCAGCTGAATCTGCTGGAAGCATCTCTGCTTTTTCCTTCATAATTTCGTTGATGCTTTGTCGGCGGCCAAAGCAGATCCTTTTTCAGTATCGACGATAATACCAAATTTTAAGAACCAAGAACGTACATTCACACACCGAAGTGATGAGAGCCTCTCGTTAGACTCCGAATTCCAGCTTTGTTCCTGAATATGTGGTCTTCTTATTTGTCCAAGTATAATTTTATGAATGCAAAACGAATTCAAATACCAGTAAGATTAAGCAGCAGAGGTGAGAGGAGAAGTTGAATAAAATATTTGGCTGTGTGATGACATATACATAGAGAGTATTGGATCTCTTTGGATTATGCAAATGTCGAAGTTGGTTAACACTAGAACGTCCGGAAAGTTGCATCACCTAGAACGACCAAGCGGTCATTTTGAGCGCACTTTCTCTCTTTTTTTTAATACGCTTATATTTATATCTCTGTTGACATATCAAAGTCATATATGCAATATGAGATAAGAAAATAATGTATTTTAAATCAAATTTTAATGATACATTCCATAAATCATTGATATAATTATAAAGTAAGGGAAAATGTATGTTATTAAAAAAACTAAATGCAAGTCATTTAATTTCAAGAAATGCTATTCCTTTTCATTAACAGTAGGTAAATAACTTTATGATTCAACATTCTTACACCTAAAATATTTTTCCATAGATAGTTAATTGTTAAAATTAGTGCAAATTACTTTCTTCATCACTTTTCTTGTACATTTGCCACATAGAGGTCTCTTACATTTGTAACAAGTTTCAGATGTTTTATTTTTATTGCAACTTCCTACTTGGCATTGTTTTCTCTTCCTACAGCATTGCTATTCTTGAAGTTTATTTGTAGTTCTTCAGCTAATTGTAATCGGAATCTGCGGCAGGGAATTTTCTGTCCAGTAACTTCTCTGTACAGAACTACTGCATTGATGCCAGCTAGATCCAAAATGTTGTAAAAACCTTGCACTGGCCATCTCAGCGAAGCACATTTTGTGTTGTACTTTCGAACCATTTGATCTACTATATCTACACCATATTTTGTAGAGTTATAAAACTTCACAGTTTCAGGAATTTTCTTTTATCATCCCCAATTGCAAGAGTTTTATGAATGGAGCTCAGTAAGAGTACATTTTTGGTAGGTTTACCTTGATACACTGTAAGTGTGCATTCATTGTTCTTCAGTATGTGTGAATTGTACCTGTTTTCACGAGTTTTTCTAATGGTCTCTGGAATTTCTCTTCTTATACGATTCACGGTACCTAAGATACTCGTACTTTTTTGCCCATAGTTTTTCATCTAGTTTTACTGACGTGAAAAAGTCATCAGGCGTCACATTTCTACCTTTTCCTATGTATGGTTCTATTAAACGGAGAACCACGTTTTCAGAGAGTGGTTGATTGGGAGAACGAGCTTGATCTTTTCCATGATACTTATAGTAGCATAAACATTTTCACATGATATAGTCCAAGAGTCACATTGCAATTGTCTGCGAGCTTCAGTTTCAGTACAGTTTTGTATGTGCTTGATAATGAAATGATCACTCATCAACCTAAAAGAACTCAGAACATTACCTTCAATAATTTGTCGTTTTGCAAGTGGTGTAGGCCTAGGTAATTCCAGAAGAATATTTTGACCTCTAAATCTTCCTGTGTCATTTTTATTTGGTTCAATTATTTCCCACTGTATACCCTCCTTGCCGGTGAAATCTGTCCCAATTTCTCCTAATCCTAGTTTTGCAGCAAGTTGAATGCTTTCATTCGTTCCACGTCCTCTTTTCCTCTCTGAAAGTAACATGGAAATGATTCTATCAGTCTAAAATTATAATTCAGTTTTACTGACGTGAAAAAGTCATCAGGCGTCACATTTCTACCTTTTCCTATGTATGGTTCTATTAAACGGAGAACCACGTTTTCAGAGAGTGGTTGATTGGGAGGACGAGCTTGATCTTTTTCATGATACTTATAGTAGCATAAACATTTTCACATGATATAGTCCAAGAGTCACATTGCAATTGTCTGCGAGCTTCAGTTTCAGTACAGTTTTGTATGTGCTTGATAATGAAATGATCACTCATCAACCTAAAAGAACTCAGAACATTACCTTCAATAATTTGTCGTTTTGCAAGTGGTGTAGGCCTAGGTAATTCCAGAAGAATATTTTGACCTCTAAATCTTCCTGTGTCATTTTTATTTGGTTCAATTATTTCCCACTGTATACCCTCCTTGCCGGTGAAATCTGTCCCAATTTCTCCTAATCCTAGTTTTGCAGCAAGTTAAATGCTTTCATTCGTTCCACGTCCTCTTTTCCTCTCTGAAAGTAACATGGAAATGATTCTATCAGTCTAAAATTATAATTCAGTTTTACTGACGTGAAAAAGTCATCAGGCGTCACATTTCTACCTTTTCCTATGTATGGTTCTATTAAACGGAGAACCACGTTTTCAGAGAGTGGTTGATTGGGAGGACGAGCTTGATCTTTTCCATGATACTTATAGTAGCATAAACATTTTCACATGATATAGTCCAAGAGTCACATTGCAATTGTCTGCGAGCTTCAGTTTCAGTACAGTTTTGTATGTGCTTGATAATGAAATGATCACTCATCAACCTAAAAGAACTCAGAACATTACCTTCAATAATTTGTCGTTTTGCAAGTGGTGTAGGCCTAGGTAATTCCAGAAGAATATTTTGACCTCTAAATCTTCCTGTGTCATTTTTATTTGGTTCAATAATTTCCCACTGTATACCCTCCTTGCCGGTGAAATCTGTCCCAATTTCTCCTAATCCTAGTTTTGCAGCAAGTTGAATGCTTTCATTCGTTCCACGTCCTCTTTTCCTCTCTGAAAGTAACATGGAAATGATTCTATCAGTCTAAAATTATAATTCAGAATATTTCTATATTATGATAAAAGAGAAGCTGTAATAATAGCAGTAAAATATATGAAAAATCAAGTTTTCAGAACTGTATACGAATAAAATATCGAAACAAACAAATAAATCTTATTTTCATATAATAAAGTTTATTACTATCAATTATAATAACTAGTGGATGCTGCCTTACTGGCCCAAAGGCTAGCTTGGGGCTAATGCCCTATTATATAATATATACGTACCGTATAATATATAATATACACTATATATTATACTATATACTGTATATGCTTGACTGGATCTGCTGGTATATATAGGTACCTATATATTACTAAATACACCTATATTTACACATATGTTTGTATATATGGCAAAAAGTGGACAGACAGACAAACAAATATCTGCTCTATTATGTATAGGTGTGAGCTGCTATTAAATAGAATATATTTCACTACCTCAAAACATCACTAACCAGTGACAAAGATCCTACGTGCACAGGAGTATTTTAAAATCTTCCACGTCTTTCCAAACTTTCACTATTTGACATTGCATCATCTTTAGACTCAGACGATGAACTTTTAATAATATATGGAGTATACTCCTCCCCACTGGTGTGAGCTGAATTATCAGCTTTAGAGTCAGATTGAGGAATGTTCTCAAACTTTCAGAATTTCACCATCAGAAAAAGTTATTTTTTTAGACATGTTTGCAGCACGACAGTAGAGCAAGCAATGACAGAAGCTGTCACGTAACCCTTTGTATCAGTGTTGATGTGTTTCAACAGGAATTAGCATGTTCCTACAAGTCTCTGTACCGAAAAAAACATGCGGTCAAATTGACCGCTTGGTCGTTTCAGGTATAGCATGTCAAATAACAAAAGCTATTGGAGCAATTTTTTAAATATTTAAGCTCAATACGCTTCATCATATATCAGGAAAAGTCAGTTAATCTCAATTTTGTTGAGGTCAAAAATATATGAGATACGTGCATTTAAAAATTAAAATGCGGTCAAATTGACCGCAAAAACGTTCTAGAGTTAATGCAACACAATTGGATCAAAACAATATTACCCTAAATTAAATCTTCTCGCCTAGGATGCCTCCGATGCATTCTAAGGTTTACAAAATCCAATACTGGGTTAGGTGATGTTTACATGTTCGTGGGGAGTTCCAACGAACTTAGGGCGTTGTAGTTGCCTTATGAAAGAGAAATTAGCTTGTCATATAAGGAAACTACGTTAATACTTCATCCCGCTCATTCCTGTTTCCATGCCAATCCAGATTCATCTTAGTAACAAGGTTTAGCACCCAAACCTTCCATGATGTCGTATATATGGTCGTCCATAGGTATTTAAACGATTGCATTTACTATTATATGTTTCTTTTTTCTGTGCAATAGCTGTTTATAGAGCGTAAAACTTGAACCAATAATAACTATACACTAACTATTCGTACCTTGTAAAATTAGAAACCACATTGTACCCATGTGAGGATTTAATATCCCATATATCATCTTGTAAAGAGCCGCTATCCCTTTACTGTGCCTGTGAATAAAATTTTCAAAACTTACGATATATCAATCAAGGATAGACATATAAAAAATTATTGGAACATTTTATTAGAACATTTACAGATTAAAAAATAAAGTAACAATAAAACGTTAAATTAAATTATTAGTCGCGTGCGACTCTCTATCTCACTAAGTCGGTAGGTTGGTCCCAGTTTTGTTATATTTTAGCGTAATAACATTGTAAGTATTCGGCCGATTCTAATGAAATTTGAAACCCTTATGTTTTCTTTACATATTCTTTCGAATGATATAATTGGCAGTTTCCTCCCATGGATTTTCCGGGAATTATTCAAAGTTTTGAAGGTCGTAGGGTCATAAATAAGAATAAGTGAGCGCACGCGACTTTGGTCAGCAGACCTTGTATTGATAAGCAATAGCCCTGCATAATCCGTGAAACGTTTTGTAGGGGAATCGTCACTCCACCGTTCTCTCGCGTTGGAGTCACGAGGCGATTACCGCAAAGACATCCAGTCACAGGCACCGTCGGGTCAAGCGCGTAACCGCAGCACCGCACCACTCCTCGCTATGAAAGACCTAAACGTTAAACTGCAAGATCTCCTCCAGGAGACTGAGATTCAATTTCACGTCAAATAAGAAATTGGAGACGTGTTTCTCCCAAGCTCGAAGGCTAAAGAGGAGCAGATGTAAGATTTCTAAGAAAAACCGTTTGGTATAAGAACCCTCCTGGGGCCGTCATCAAGCCCCTCTCCCTCTTACTACTCCCCAGGTGGGGTGAAAAGGCATAAATGAGGAACACTGAGGAAAATCGGGGTAGAATACGTCAGTCTCCAGGTGACGAAGTCCCTGGATTAAGATCGGGCTACCAAGACTGGACAGGTAGTTTACTTGGCTCGCCAGACCAAGAAATACCCTGCAAGAGAGGCAGGGCTACCTACCTTAATGGGCTAAGAAGCAGCTCAATACTCGAGCAACCCATTGGTTATCAAACCAAACGTTAAGTGAACTTTGTTAAGTTCAACTTACTCTCGTCAGAGAGACTCCTCATATCCTGGTGCATCTTTAACACCAGGGGTATTCCTCGTCCTTGAATAATTAAGGAAAGAAGATGGAAAAGGCTCCCGCTCGAGCCCGTTACTCGGAGGTAACACCAAACTCATAAGTTAACTTGGTTGAGGAACTCAGTTCAACTTATTCTCGTCAGAGAAACCGCCCTCCGTTATACTCGCCCTTAAGGAAGACTGAAACTAAGAAGAAGCTCATCCTTGAGCTAGTTCCTGGTTACCAGACCGAACTTTAAGTTAACTTATTCAAGTTTAACTTATTCTCGTCAGAGAAACCATTCCCTCATCGATCCTCGCCCTTGAAGAAGACTCTCCCCAAGTTCAGTCCTCGCCCATGAGGAATTAATTAACGAAGGAGAAAAGCTGCCCCTTGAGCTCGTTACTCGGTGGTCACACCGCACTCCAAGTTAACTTGGTTTAAGAACTAAGTTCGACTTACTCCCGCCAGAGAGACCACTACTACCTTGGTGCTGCATAAAGCACCGTAATTGTTCTCGTCCTTGAAGAACCCCTCCCCGGAATACCGTGTGGACCCCCATCTGCTACCCTCGCCAAATGACCTCGTGATCCCGCCCACCTACATCTGGCCAGGCGGCACGCGTCGTGAGACAATAACATTTTTGAGGTTTTTTAAAGTCCAGTAGAGCCCGTAAGCCTAAATCTTATATATTGCTGTGTGTAGCAAAATTAATTAATTTTAGAGGGTCAAACTAATTGAATTAATTCTTGTGTATGATAATATTCGGAGTACTGCTGTGTTTAATGTTTAAATTTTGTGTATTCATTTGTTAAAGTTAAAATATAGGTTTATTTTGGGAATTATTGTGCGTTTTTCTATATCCTTACGTGTTTCCAACAGCTCTCTTCCTTATGATTTTAAAGTCAGCACTCTTAGAACAAAAGGAGGGGGGAGGCATTCTACGTCACGTTTTATGTTTATTTCTTTCCCTCCACATAAATTCTTGAAAATAGAAATGTAAAATTTCCATTTTACATCTTTACATGCTCTCGAGATGTAGGTAATTTATTAATTCCCGTATAGCTTCCAATTGATTGTGTATGCAGAGCTGTATGTAGGTCCAAAAAACATGAATATTGGTTGACTGTGCGGTGCTGAAGACCGAGGTCTGGTTGAATATTTGAGTATGGTTTCTACTGGTCAGTATGAATAACTATTGCAGGCCTGACCACTTTTTTCATTATTATTAGTGGTTTCACGGCACTACAAGATTCTACTATGCCATATAACCTAAGCAAAGCACTGTGTTTGTATCCACCCGAGCGAAGACCTATAGGGGCTCATTTGGTGCTCATCCTCTGTGATACTTAGGCATATGGAAAAACATGATTTGTCAATTTGTGCTTATTTCACGGCAAAAAAAGAAAGGTCTATTACTGTAACTTTTGGAAAATTTAAGAAATTCACAGTTTGAGTAACACTTATATTCTTACACCAATAGAATTTGGCTTCTATCCATTCCTGAAATGACAATCTTGATCGGAAAGAGAACGACTCCTAACAAATCGAATCGGCGTGTTTGTATTTGGTATAAAATTAGTCTTGTCATTTCCATAGGTCTTTATCTTGTATTGATAAACATGCTGTACAGTCCATTGCAGTCTTAAATTCTCCGCACTTCATATCAATCCTTATTAATCCATACTGCTTCATCCAGTTTATAACTGCGAGTAGATTTTAGGCTGGTAATTATTTATAATTTTATATTTGAATCTCAAAAATCAGCCTACAGGAGCTGCGAATTTTTATTCATCTCCATATATCTATTCTTTCATTCTTAAATTTAGCTTAAGACCCGCTTCAGCAGATACTAGCTTGTAAATATAAATAGCTCTCAGACACACTGGCGTTGCTGATCTTTACAGTGTCCAACTATTCTTAAAAATCTTTGTGAATTAAAAAGCCTCTCACCATGCTACACCATGTCTTAATTTGGGTTTCACTAGTTTGAATTTGGGATGAAACTCGTATCTCTTGGTTCTATGCCCAAGAGACTACTCGAAACGCATCAGAGGAACAGTTTTTTCCTTCTTTTCACAGAGATGTAAGAAAATAATGACATGTAATAAATACGACCATCTAATAAGATGAACTACATCGCACTAATGTTGAAGCAGAGACATGAGGGAGAAAGTTATTTGAATGTGTAAATTAAATGATTTACAAATCTTAATCTATTAATTTCTAGTAACTATGTGTATCATTAATTATTAAGGACTCACAAAGTAGCAGGTAATATGAACAGTCGTAACATTACTCCTCTTTCAATTGCACCAATTGCTTTTTTCACACTCAAACACATACATGCTTACCTTTTGTTTATCCTATTTCATATGTTCCTATTATAATTTCTCTCTAAATTAGAGTCACTTGAAAATTAATTTTCATCTATTTTCTAAATATCTCTATTCTCCCTGTCTATTTTGCTATTTCAGTTGAAAGCCAATCTAAAAGCAATATTAGCATTGATATTTCAAACTAAACTCGACTCAATTAGGCGAAATTTAAAATAGAAAGGGAGTTTAAAGCTCTGATTACACGAGCAGTGAAAACGAACAATATGTCTTTGTTAAATTCTAGTTGAATTCGAGACTGTAAATGGTAGGCCCTCGGATTCCCATGCTTTTCCTTTCTTATCATAGTTTATGGTGTTTAGCGCAGGTCAATCCGCTTCGAGGCTACCATTTTTGGTTTAAACTTCTGCAACGTACAAGTCTAATTTGCGTAGGTAAAGCGACTTATCCCCCCTCCCTTGTGCCCCACTTCCCTTTTTCCTCTCCAGACTAAAGGATATAAATGGGGCCGTAAGCCCTTTTAAGTTATTCTGTTGCGATAATTCTGCCTGATTGCTCCGCTGAATGGTTGTCAGTCACTTACCTTGACGTTATTAATTTTTGGAGACCCGTACTGGATCTCTTCGTGCAGCGAGGATTTTCTGCCATTGATTCCTGCCAGCATTGTCGCTGCCTCTCTGTCGGCTGCATCTAATTGTGCGCTTCCTGTTAGTTAACTCTGTTTAGTTAACTCCTGCGTGTCATTTTATTTTTGCGTTTGCTATGCATAACACTCGTGTTTTCTTCGTTGCAGAGTTAACCTGCTCACTTATTTTGGGGTTTATAACCTATTCGCATGACTCATTATCGAGTTAGCTTTAATTTTTTTTACTGACTCACGTTTGCTGTCATTATGTCCCACAGTAAAGAGCTTAAGGACCAGGCAGTGGAGCTGGGCTTAGTATGACCTCCAACAACAAGCGTTTGAACGTGAGGAACGTGAAAAGGACCGCCAAGCTAAAAGGAAAGAACGTCAAGTCCAGGGGGAGCAAGAGGACAGGAAGGTTGAAAGAGAGTAAAGAAAGCTTCAGCTGGCCCAAATCCAAGTAGAAGCACAGGCTCAAGAAGAGGATAGAAAGCTTCAACTTGCTAAGACTAAGATTAAATCAGAGAAAGAGATTGAATTAGCTCGAATCTCCGCCTCGCAACAGTCAGCTTCTGTTCAGTTTAATGATCCGTTGAGTCGAACTAAATTTCCCAAACACTCCATCTCTCATAAAATATTAATATATTTAATTGTCACCCTGAAAGAAATTAAGCGTAAAGTGTGACATGAATAATTGTGGCTACTGTGAATACTAGAGAAGAAGTAATATACATTTTCTACGCGGAAATTAACATTTGCTAAATGGATATTATAAAATGCGCTTGAAAGATGAAAAGAAAGGAGGAAAAAATTCTTCGATGGTCTAAACGGAAATTATCCCAAGATGGAGCTGAACTATGGTTTGAATAATCTAGTAATTCACTTGACCTCTGATCCAAATGAGGCGATGAGATATGATCCCCCAAATTGACCTACCCTCTGATCCAAATTAGGTCAGGTCATAATCATGGTAAATAGTCAATCCTCCATCTGCTTTAAACGTGGAAGTAAAAGCCGTACTCTGACTCGAGGCTTTCGAATGAAATTACTACCTGTGAAATGTCCTTTCTGGATCCTATTTCCTTCTCTGGAATAAAAGGAAAGAGATCAAATTCTATGGATGTAACTCTTTCAAGAAATCAGAAAAAAGCAAGAGGAGAAAATAGAAGGTAAGAATGAGAAAATGAAAAGTAAGTATCAGAAAAAGGAATGTTTGAGAAAATCGAAAGAGATAATTAGATAAATGAAGGTAAAAATGAGAATATGTAGGTAAGAATAAAAAAAAGAAGGTAAGATTGAGAAAAAGAGAAAAATGAAGGTAAAAATGAGAATATGCAAGGAAGAATAAAAAAAGAAGGTAAGATTGAGAAAAAGAGGGGGTAAGATTGAGAAGATAAAAGGGAAGAATGTGATAATCTAATGTACGAATGATAAAATAGACGGTTAGAATGAGAAAATGGAAGTGAAGATAGATTGTTCAGATAGATTGAGTAAATGGACGGTAGGAAGATGCAGCTAAAATGAACAGCTGTTTAGTGTAATTTACAACTTCTGGGAGCATCGTAGTGTAATACAGAAATGTCAATATGAATACTGCACAATTGCTCAACAAATAAAAGGGTCACACATTTATTTATTATATGTTTTCTGCTTCTCTCTCTTTCACTCAATAATGTTACAACTTGTGCACACAGAATATTACCAAAGCACATCTGGACCGACCCATTGTAATTACTAACTCCAATTATTTTGTTAGAATTAACAATTGATTAATGTATTGGATCAATCTAATGGTAATAAGATAATTACCTGATATTATCATAAGTGGATCGAAATTTTTTAAATAATGCTAAATTTTAAATCTAGTCATGATTAGAAAGGAATTAAATATTATAACAAAAAAAATGTGAAATGTATCTACTGTCAGATGCAGAGCTTGATGTGATGACAGAGAGGAAGTGCTGCACCAGACGATCCTCAAAAAATAAATCCACTCATTCTTCTTCCACACTTCACCCCAAATGAGGCGAATCTTATCAGTCACCTAAAGGAAAACGCGAGAACGACTTCTTCTTCTTTTTCTTCTTCTAACACGGAACCACTGATCGAATCCCGCCAGACACTTTCAGCACCACCTATATTCGTTCGCGCTAACTTCATTTCCTAACGATCTGGCTACCTTTAGATTACCCGTGAACTTCAAGAGGTAGCTATGGGAGGGTCCTCCGAGCCTCCCTCGGAATCGGAGAATCATTCATGTTTAAAGAAGATACCAGTCATCTTTCCTTTTGACGGTCATCTTTCCTTACTCCGGTACGCTTTCGTTATCCCGGTCGTATCTCGTTATGCTGGTCCTCTATGCTACCCCGTTCCTCGTTCCTCATCGCTGTCCTTTTTCCTTATCCCACTCCTCTTTCCTTATATCGGTCCTCTTTACTTATCCTGGGCGTGGGACGGGGGAAGGCAACGAACAGTGATGGTGACCAACGACTACGAGAAATTGAGCCCCCACAAAGGGAATGCCCCGTGATGGAGTGGCGCGCCTTCCAGGGCCCAGTGCTCCAGCAGTCTCAAACTAGATTGATTCTACCTGGGATTTGTTCCTTCTTATCAAGTCTTCTGGATAAATTCGTAGGCTACTCGCAAGCCATATTTCGTACATTCATCACTGGTTGTGGCCAGGAGAGGTGGGAGGATGGGGGGATCACTCAATTTTTGCTCAGTTTGGGGAGGGCTTAAAATCCCCACTCCCCCATTTTCTCATTCTAATGCGACCCACACCCCGACCTTCCCTTGTTATGGGTAACCTTTCTACAGTTGACATCTGAAGTATCGTGTTCCCTCCAAGCTCCGAACCCGGGAGTTTGTTTCCCCGTGGCCAATACCTACGAGAGAGGATATGCGGCTATATCTCAAGCACAACTTTTCACTTCCTCCAACTTCATCTCTTTCTATACACATCTCTCTCCCTGCTTTATTCGGCCTTGTGACTATTGCGCTTCAAATAAGAGAGGGAAAAAGGCCTTGGAGAAGTTCTTCAGGAGTGCTGTTCCACACACACACGCAAACACACACAAACATACGTGTGCATTTATGGTTCCACTACATATCCTCCTTCACAATCCTCCAAAATTAGAATTTCGCGACCACCTAATTAGTATTGCCCATCTCCTCCCTCGCTGCATTTGTCAACAAATATGAATGCATATGTGTGTTTGTATACGAGTAAGTGTCGATATACAGACAAGTTTCAGGTAAATCAATGCAAAATTGAAAGCATGAATAAGGGTTAATTACCGAACCAGAGTAGGATACTTGACCTTGGACACGCCTAGTAAGAGGTACTCGTTCATGTGGGGAGCAGGATATGCTGTTTATTCTAAGAATGCGAGCTGAAATTTAAAAAAGGTACGCTATAATCGCGCTTCTCCGCGCCGGGAGAGTCGTAAAGGAGATTGTGATTTTTTAACTACTCGAGGAAATGGGTCTACGAAGTGAGGTGGCAGGAAGATAAGGCTGAGAATAATGACATAGTGCCTTCAGGAAATTACAGCAAATTTCTCGCTTCTTTGATTGTTCTGGGCGAGGTCAGCAACGAAGGCCACGTTATGCCTCCTCGGATATTTCATCAGAGGTTAAGGTCAATACAAACTTTTAAATTAAGGTGCTCAAGACTAACAAAGTCTTGGAAGGACCAATTAACCGCGAAAACACCTTACATCTTTCAGAAGGACTCCGCGGTCGCAGAAAAGGCAAGAAGCACCACCCCACACCTCTAGTACCGATAATCAATCCCTGCAACATCATTCATGAGGAGTACCCAGATGATTTATGGTGTGCACAGTACAGGACTTGTGAAAGCGCTCTCCTTTCTACCCCTAACAAGGGATCCTTTAGAAGCTCCAAAATAGCGGAAGGAACTTCATTAGAGAATATCATTTTCCTCCATTCTTCAACACTCCATTCTTTTGTAAGAAAAACTGCAGTTATGGTATGCATTCAGTACAGAAATGAGTACCTACCTTTACACTGCATCAGTCAACTTTGGAAACGCTCTTCATCCACGCCAGACAAGTGACTGTATCCAATAGACCAATTTAACAGCATTAAAATTAACACTATCAATTGGGTATTTTAGCCATAACTTTTGCCGTCATACTAAACAGCGTCCTCTGGACCCATCCATGGGACCACGCTGTGTCTTACTATAGTATGGAGGAAAACTCCAATGCACGTAGTGATGGTATGCAATGTGAATGAAGGTCGTGATTTTCTCTCATTTTAACTAGTCATGATTTAGTAACCATTTGGCTTATATATAAAATATAAAAAAAGGAGGAGCAGTTTCTTTACTCAGTCTTACAGGAGGAGCTTACGCTTCGCAGCCAGGCCTCCAGTCAGTGGCTTACGGCCAATCAGGATTTAACAATGGCCTTTTGGTATAAAAATTTTAAAAAGTATCCAGGGCAAATTTCTTCCTAATTTATTATTGGTCTTTCTTCAAATCGATGTTTACTTCTAGGCTAAAGGCCAGAAAAATTCCTTTTATTAGAATTCTTTTTAATAATGGGGAAAACAATCAACAGAATTGGTTTTTCCTCAATTTAAATTAGCTCTAATAATTTCGTTTTTCTTACCTCGTTGTTAGTGCCTAGTAGTTCTTTCCTAATGATAAAATTTTAATAGACGAAAATGCTAAATTTAAAATCAATTTTCTTAACTTCACCAAAACAGTCAATAATCATATTTATTTTTCTGAATTTTACCAGTTTGGTTTTTCAAACTCTAAAGGAATTCTTAAAAACAACTTATATAAAAACCTTAAATATACCTAGGTCATAACCAAACTAAGAGAAAAAAAAATCATTATTATTCAAAACCTCCAAAATATCCGTTACTTAAAATATAGTGTTATGGATAAAAATTCGTGGTTAATATCTGTTATGATGCGTTGCTAGGCAACGTTGCGAGTTTTCCATCCTAGTCCACTAGCCTAGTCTCGCCCGCCTTAGTCTGCGTTGTAAGGCGTATGCCTACAGAGATCTCTTTATTTTTCGCTTTCTCACTAAGATAAATGACATTGACTGAAGACGACCGTATTCTTATTAAATCTTGCCACATTGATAGTATGAAAGAGCGCAAGATTATTACGTTAGTTTCTTGGCAGAGGTTGGAAAACAGCTATAGTTTACTAAAATGAGAATGTGAAAAGTGATAGAATCTGCTTTCAAGAAGACGAACCAGGGGCTCATTTGCCGAAACGGACAATTGTAAAAAAATCCGAATATTGCTAGGAATTCTGTGCAATGAGAACTGAAATCAGGGAATCTAAAAGCATTCAAAAGCAACGTGCTTATTTTTCTTGGATATGTTTCCGTTAAAGATGATAAGAAGATAGTATTAACGGATGAGAGGGCTTTTACAGTTTAAATTCCAAGAATCCGGCAAAATTCCGTTGTCTCCGGTGCCGTAAAAAATGTGATATACCAGTGAATAGGTGTATCATGAGACTTCAGGATTTTATATAACGTGACGGTATCTGGTGTTGTTTCTTGGAACGGTAAAACTGACGTTCATTTATTTAAAGCCAAAAAGCAAAAGTGATTTTAGCAAATTACATAGCACTTTTAAGGACAATGATTTTTGTTTTCGCTAACAGATTTATTACTAAGTGGCATAAATGGCCTCTGAAAAACTCAGACTACAGCCTGATGGATTATTCGATTTGGGCGTTGCTGAAAGAGAAAGTTCTGGTGAACAGTATGAAAAAAATCACGAAATCTGAATTAAAAACCAAAATACCACAATCATGGCAGGATTTTGATATTAATGAGGTAGAACGAAGCATTTGTGTATGGAAGAAGATGCTCTGATTGGTTTGCCAACAGAATGCTGGTGTTATCCAATATTTATTAAAATAAATGAAATAGGATTTGGGTTTTTTTCCCGCTTCTTGGTTTTTGATATTACTACCAAAGTATTTATTGTATCGTTTTTAATTAATAAACATTATGAGGCAAGGTTTTGTTGTATATATTGTTAAATTATATTAAAATAAGGCTAAATTGGTTACTGAGATATGGCTAGTGGAGTAAATGCGAACTTTTGGGGGAAAATCACCTTCTACACGAAGAGAAAATGGCTAGCTAAAGGTTAATATGACTCTAAGAACCACTTCTTCTTTACGTGATGCTCCAGAACTTTTTAACTCATTTTAATTAATTTATTTAAATTTCACTTTATTCCAGAATATTGAAATTTTAGAAATATAAAGTAAAATGATTAATAAATGCAAATCTTTAATTTAAACCGTTTTCCTCAAAGGTTTTTAGTATTTTCTGTTTTTTCACCATCTTGTTGAATGCATAGTACTTTCACGATATTGAGGGGGTCAGCGGGATACACCCCTTCCTAAGCAGACTTTTCATCGAGGGCCACAATATTGTTGGTACACGCACGGCGGTGATATTTTATTAACATATTGATGTGGTAAACCTTATCTCCTGAAGGGGTTCCAATCAGGTAATCCACTGGACCTTTTACCTCTACAATGGAAATAGGCCCTTCCACTGGCTCAGGAGATTGTTATTCTCCGTGGGAAGTAGCAACAGCACCTCTTCGCCAGGCTTAAATCTTCTTTCCTAAAGCTCGGTGGTAAATTGTCTTCCTCGATCCGACAATACCTCTTTAGGAATTCCTACCGGACAAAAAATGGAAAAGAGGGCTTCGGCGCACGAAACATTATCAATGCGCTTAAGTGGAACTGCCTCAGGAAAACGAGTAGCGAGGTCTACCAAAGTTAGGACGTAAATGTGTCCTTCACTAGGCGGGAGATGGATCGGGCCAATAAGATCAATGGCCACATAAGAAAATGTTGCCATATGATGGGGCATTTCTAAAGGGCGGCTGGCTTGACGGGCCCTTTTGCAGATGTCCTTTGGCAAGCATCGCATGATTGGCAATACTCTGCAATTTCTCTGTCCATACTTGGCCAAGAAAAATAATTAAAAACCATCAGAGATTTTATTATAACTAAAATGACCACAGAATAGACTATCTTGAGAAATCTGGATGACTAGGGGGACATGAGAGCGGGGAACACACAAGGTGTGTGTATCTGGTTCGGTACCGTTGTAACATGTACGATGAAACAGCTCATCCTTGACAAGGTATGAAATGCTTTTTTCACCAAAGGAAGACTCGTTTCTGAGTCTTGGCTTTCTTCCAAAGGGGAAGGAGTGTTGCGCATCCCTTCTGGGCACAGGCAAAATCCTTGTACCGGAGGGTCTGGCTCTCCGAATTGACGGGGTTTTCCAAAGGGGAAACTCTGACCACTCAGTAGAGAGCAAAACTTGAATGGAGGTGCTACCACTTCGACCCAACCAGTCAAATACTCACATTCGATGTAGCATTTTATAATAGGGAAACGATTCGCTCGGCCGAGGTAATCATGGACTAAAGTGAACCTTTCGTGGTCAGGACTGACCTAGGGAAATAAATTCTCGGATACCACGATGCATTTGCACCCAGTATCACGTACAAGGGTGGACACACGGTATACTTTCACGGCTCCATTTTCAAATTTCAAGCAACCGGGGGAGCAATTATTAAAGATAAAATTTACTTGGTGATCGGATTTGTTGGTCGACGAGAGAAACGTAGTGATATCTTGAAGAGACGGGGGAGGAGCAGGAGTGGCACTAACTTAGTCTACCTGATGGGAGGACCGTCTTCTAAATTTAGAATTTTGAGGGCAGTTGGTGCGTACATGACCTCAAATTCCGCACGTAAAACAGATTATCTGCCTTCTGGGGAATAACAACGTGAGGGAAGTGGTAATTATGGGATTAATGTCTCTTGGTTCTGAAGGAGAGAGGTTTCTGGGTTTCGAGGGGCCTTGTACTTTCACAAATATAGAGGTATTTCTTGGAGGGGACCTAGAGTTATTAATCTTAAACTTGGAATGAGACACGGGAGGCTTCTTATTAACTTTGGGGTACAAGTTATGGCTACTTGCATAAACATCAGCCTCTTCTAGGCATCTGCTGAACGTAGAACAGCGCTTGTACTTAATGACGGCTCGAATTTCGGGGGTTAGGGAAGCTATAAATTGATCTTTTAGGACAAAGTCCATAAGGAACTTGTTCTTTTGGGGGACTTTACATGCACTTAACCAAAATTGGAGGTGTTTCTGGTGGGTATACCCAAAATGGCGAAAGATCTGACAGCAGCGGATCTTTAGGGAACGGAAACGAGTACGAAAGAAGTTTGGGGTAAATTTTACGGCAGCTAAGAGTTCAAACTTGAGGGTAGAGTAGTTCACAGTTGAGTCAACTAAGGAAAAGGAAATTAATATGTCTCTCAACTGTGAGTTTTAGCAGAGGGAGCAATTTGGCGACACCATCTATCGACGGCCCAATTGTTAATTTCATAAATCTTCTCAAAATGCGTAAGATATGACCCAACATCTTCTTCTTTAAAGACTGGAATCTTACTGACAGGGACTGTGGAGTTTCATCCCAGGAGTTAATCGACATTGACTCCAGTTTATTACGGCTCAATTTCCATTCTTGCTGCCTTATTCTCTCAAGCTTTTCTATTTCTGCTCTTCTCTCTTCAGCTTCTCTTATTTCTTTCCCTTGCGCTCTTAGTTCTTGTTTCTGCGCTCTTCTCTCCTCTCTTTCATTTTTCTCTTCTTCCTGGATATATGTTAATAATTCTTGGCCTGACAGGCTCAATGACTCTCCTTGACATTGAAACGGTCAAACGAAGAAGACATCTTGACGTAACAAAATTAGTCGGCAATATCCGTGAAGCCTAACTTTTCCCAAATCTAAATATTCACAAATTATCCCACTAAAAGAAAACTGGCACTGTACCGACACGTTTAGGGGGGTTAATCTTTCTAATCTGGCTGAGGATAACCTCAAATATGTGGGAAATGGATCACACAAACTCACAAAACGGGCCCCAACTAATAATCTAAATTTTGAATAGTTAATAGACTAAACTTCTGCTGATCTAGAACTAACTTGAACGGACTTTAGCCAAATATAAAAAAATAAAGAAACCTAAATAATGAGAGGGAACTACTAAAACTCCAAGCGCTCTAAATCAACTAAACTGATTCACTATGTAATAGACCTTACACAGATGAAACCAGATTTTATAATATATTGCGTTGAGGAATAAGTTCTTGTGTTTTTTTCAAATTCATTCATTATCATCAACAATTTTGGAAAAACTCCATTTTTAATTGATAACAATATGCAATTTCATCAATAATGTATTCTCCGTTGTTATTTACAACTTGTATCCAACGTTCAACTAGTTTTTCGATGCCTCTGCAATAAAAATCTCTGGATTTTGACTGGAAGAATTCATCTAACCTGGTTCTTAATTCCACATCAGTATTAAACGAAACGCCGCCCAAATTGTTGGATCGCGATCGGAACAGTTGGAAATCCGATGGAGCGAAGTCTGGCGAATATAGAGAATGTGGCAGGATTTTCCAACAAAGCGTTTGGATGGCGTCATTTGTCATACTGCCAATGTGAGGACGAGCATTGTCGTGTGGCTTACGGACTACATAACGTCGATGAGGTGACTTTTCACGAATACCTTAGGCAAGTGGATCCAATTGTTAAACGTAGAGTTCTGCATTGACAATCTCGTTGTCCGCAAGGAGCTCATAAAGAATGATGACTTCACAATCCTACTACATACACTGCATCCTCTTTCGTGGATGACGTCTTTGCTTTAAACGCAGAAGTGTTTTTTTATTAGGGTTAGGCCATTGTTTTCGAGGGTTCATGTTGACATAAACACACCACTTTTCGTTGCCAGTGATGATGTGGTGAAGAAATTCGTCCTCATATCGCCGAGTAGCCTTGTGTCGAGCAAACAAACCTTCGGCAATCGTGGAGCGTTAAAGTTTGTTGCTTTCGCTCAAAGGATGCAGAACCCATGCCCGAATTTTTTAACTTTATTTATCGAATGAATGTGATTCACTACGGTTTTCTGATCACACACCAATTGTACAGCCAATTCTCTAGACAAGTGACGAGGATTTTCATGAACAAGGTCGTTCAATCGATCTTCATCCAACTTAATGGGGCGACCAGAATGTTCTTCGTCATTAAGATTCAAATGAGCGTTTTTGAAACGTAAAAACCACCAGCTTTGGCGGCGTTTGCATTGTTCCCGTCTAGATTGAAGATGAATAACAACAAGTGTCGAAAATGCGAATTTCTTTAAACTTGCCATTCTTTTTTGAGGTTACAGAACAAAAATTAAATTAACACAACTTTTAAATAAACCGCAGACTTATTACTTTACTTCAGGACGTAGCCTAAGCTTCGTAATATGTGCACAAATCACGTCAAAAAAACTTAAATTAACATGACATTAAAAAAAACTTAAGAACTTAGTCCTTAACCTGATACAAGTAATATATATAATATACAAGTGGCGGTCAATAAGTTTTGCAATTCGGATATAAAGAAACGAGATATAAGGAAAAGTGTTTTATTATTTTTCAATATAAATTCCCTCGACTTCAATGCACTTGTGCCACTTGTCCCTGAGAATTCGAATTCCCGACAACCATAAATCTCCCGAATGCTGTTCAATCTACTCCTGGACGGGGAGCTGAACATCTTTCTCGTCCCCAAATTAGCGTCCACGCAGTGAAGCCTTGAGCTGGTGAAGTGAAAAGTAGTCGGTACGGGCCAGATCTGGATTGTAGGGGGGATGATTGAGCTCCTCGTATCTGCACTCGTGGAGGGCAGCTTGTGCAACTCTGACCTTGTGGACTTTGACGACGTTGAAGTCGATCATGGGAGGTGAGGTTTCTAGGGAGCCAAAGGGCAGAGACCTGGGTCATGGCCAAATTGTCGTGGATTATGTTGATAATACTTTGATGTGATATTCCAAATTGTCACTCGATTTTTTAGACCCTCTTCCGTCGATTTTTGAGGATCTTTCTCTCCACACGGGCCAAATTGTCCTCGTTGGTCACAGCTGATGGGTGTCCTGGACAGGGGTCATCTTCAAGGGACTCACTACCATGGCGGAACTCCCGATTCCAGCGAGCAATGCTTGCATAGGATGAGGCGGTGTCAGTATACACTGCAACCATGCGTTTTTTATCTCTTTTTCATTCTTGCCTTCCTTAGTCAAATATTTGATCACTGCGCGGGGCTCAACCTTCTCCTTGGTTAAAAAATTTGTGACTGACGATCTGCGATCAGCTACTGCTTCTTAAATATAGGAGACAGGAGCGTGCGGCTGCAGGTCTTGACTTGTCATAACTTGTCCTAACGCGCCTAGAATCAGCCTTCCCCCTTTCTCTGTTTTGCCCTACCAATTCGGAAAACATATTGACCACCCCTCGTATATCGTAATACAACCACTCTATACCGTACACTACTGCTATATTATGTTGGTGGGTGACTTGCTCACCTACTGTAACGCGCCATTTGAAGGACTGGTCTTGATAATTTTTATGAGGGGTGATTCTCAAATGGAATTAATTGATTAATGTCACTAGGTTCAGAACAAGAGGGCAAAAGTGACAATAGTATTAATTGCTGGGGTTTCACTCTTACGGGTCGACTACTTCTACAAGGGTCCTTCTTGTGATCAGGCGAGTGGTGCATGATCCGATGAGGTAGGTGGGTCGCGATCCGAATGAGGCAGGTGGGGCACGATCCAAACTAACCTTTCGATGAAAATAGAGAAACTTCGAAAATGACGTTAAACAGGAATTGTCAAATTCTCGTAATTCCACTGAAAGAGGAATTTCCTTTTATTCAAAGGTAATCGATGGAGATTTTCCTTGGTTCGATTTAACGAAGGGAAGCTGTTACGCAAATTCAAAGGCTTCCGTTCATAGAAGCTACCAATTGACTGGGGTATAATCAGGGTAAAGAAAGTTTTGCTGTCTGAATAATGCTCACGGCAAGAGAAGATAAGTATGGCCTTGAGGTGTAGGCTAGACTCTTCGAGAATGTTCGAACAGAAAATGACGTCGTCCATGGTGTGATACCATAGCACATGGTCTCTGATGAATTGGAGGGGGTGTCATAGGTTGTTCTTTTACACCGGTGTACATCGAATAATAAGGACTCGAAATGTGGGCCTTGATCTCCCTCAACTCCACCGGAGAATGGTTCTTTGGTTTGGGGTTACCGGGAATCTTTAAAAAAATGGAAGCGTGCTTCGGAGGGAACCGGGATTTATTATTTTTACTTTTGGAGGGCGGAGGATGAGATTTCTTATGATCCTTCGGGTACAGGTTATTGCTGTCCTTGTACACATCCACCTTTTTAATACATTCTTTGAAAGTAGTACATCGCTTACCTTTCTCTAATGCGTGGAGTTCCGCGGGCAGCGCTCCCATCAAGTAGGCGCTAATGACAAAATCTACGAGAGAATCATATTATCTTGTAATCTGGGCGGAATCTAGAAAGAAATTAAAACTTTGTTGGAGAGTGAACCTACACTGATGGAATGTCTTTTCGGGCTGAATTCAGGCGTGAAGAAATTTGATCGGGGGAATTCTGGGTTCATATTTGACTGCCGATAGAAGTTCTGATTTAAGGGTGAAGTAGTCTATCGTTGTTTCGGAAGGGAGGGAAATATAAATCTTCTAAGTTGCGTATTGAGAAGTGGAGAAAACTAGAGACATCATTTACTTCGTAATCCCAGTAGTTGACCTCAAATATCTTCGTGAAATGTGTGAGGTATGCACAGAAGTTCTCAGCATCTTTGAATACAGACAATTGGACAGAGAGGGACTGACGGGCTTCGGTTCTATAACTGACGGAAAGGGCTTCTATTTGGTTGCGATTAAGTTTGCGTTCATGTTGCCGAATCCTTTCCCTCTCTGCCATTTCTTTTTCTCTCTCTCTCTTTGTACCTTTCTTCCAATTCATGCTCTTTTCCTTTCTTCCATTTCTCTTTTTTTCCACTGTTTCGTTTCTTTCTTCTTTTTGGATATAGGACATTAAATCCTTGTTGGACAGTCCTAAAGCTTTTTCCCTGACACTTGAAGAGTTCAAAGGAAGACATCTTCCTTTGAATAAAAGCTTGTTTTAGCCGCTTGACGAGAAAAGAACCTGCGGTTACTGTCATGAAGCCCTTTCGAAAAAAAAATTTAAATAAAATTACCTAAGAATATTCTATCCCTTACTGCAACCCCCCCCCCCCGTTAATTAATCCTTATATGCACACACGGAATTCAAGATTTATACTCTTGCTCTGGATTAATCTGATTTCAGGATATGATCGTCTCTGTAACGGCTACCAAATTCCGGTCACAATGGCACACACATTATAATAATAAAAGAAAAATGGTTCCGATATCTTAAAATAACTGGAATGTCCTTGGCACTCAGGAAAACAACAATGACTTGGGTAGTGGGGGTGAACTTTCAAAGACACAGTTCCTTTAAAAGTTCTTTAAAAAAAGAAACACAACCCGCCGCCACACACCTGACACCAAATTTGTAATATATATATATATATATATATATATATATATATATATATATATATATATATATATATATATATATATATATATGTATATATATATATATATATATATATGTGTGTGTGTGTGTGGTATTCATGAGTGCACAGGGCTAATAAGAAGTGAGTACGTTAGGAGATTAATAGTTAGCCAAAGGGATGATTTAAATACTATCTTTCTTTCAAGGTTATTGAAAGATTAAAAGAAAAGAACCTTAATTACGCTAATAATGCTACTTATGGAAATGTCTACAAAGGGAAAGGAATGGGAGAATAATGTCGCTCCAAATTAAATAATAAATCAAATACTAAAGAGTTTTACGAGCATTAAAATATGGGACTTGGTCAGACAGGATAAATGTTGGTAAACACTCGGGAATCTAATTAAAGGGTGGCGAGGAGGATATCAGGTGGCGTTGACAAAAGGGAAGGATTACCCTCGAAAATGGGTAAAAGGGTTTAACCTTGATGGATCGACTCTTGGTGAGAGAAGCGATTCGTACGAGGCGAGTTAGTCTTACGGCTCGAGGGGCGTTGTACTCTTGATGGAGACGTCAAAATGACCTAGGGCACGAGTAAGGTAATTTTCAGGCTGGGTTTTTACTCTAAATTGGGATGATTAATCTCAAATGAGGGCCGAGGTTTCCTTGACGGGATGACAAGTGTGCTTCGCACAATTCTCCAATGAAAAAGCGTTTGACGAATTTGCCGATTAACTGTTGCCAAACTCACGACAATCTGTCTAGTCTACGAGACCTAACTCCGAGGTTCGACTCAAGAGGAGGGGCTGTATCTTTGCAAAATGGCGGGCGGTACTCTCTGACAAGTAATGGTTGAGCTTAGGTGAAATACCGTGCCGTCTTCTTCTCTAAAAAGCCTCCAGGCATGGCAGTCTAATGGGAGTAACCATTGGCGCCAGTCTCATTAGGCTCAGACGAGATAAGACGACCAAGGAAGCTTCTTCTCGGGTCTACCCTGGACTCCAGGTAAGTAAGGGTCTGAAAAATGCGTCTCAGTGGGAGATAGCCCGGCTGATCAAACACAGATGTTACTAGCCGCTTGCAAGTTTTCCCACGCGACAATAGTTCTCTTTCCTTGCTCTTAGAGATCAAGCTTAGGCCCACTTGGTCTCTGCTTGAAGGACGCGGGGAGGGTCAAGTTGGAACTTAGGCTTCGTTCCTTCACACTATCCTAGGGAGATACTGGGTTGGCTTTAAGTCAGTGTACCTGAGGACTGAACGGTAGAGCCTCTGACCGGCAATCAATAGACCCGCGTTGGAGTCCCAGCCAGGATTATTCCAACTTTTTTCCCCTCGCGTTGTTTCTGCCTTCATTGTGACGTACTTTTCTTTCTTTGATCCTTGTGCTCTTTCATGTCCTTTTTTTTACCTTTATAAACTCCTGTTTACTCTCTTATTGCTATTTCAGTTTTCCCACATGAAAAATTAAAAGAGAATAAGACACGAAACAGGAGTTTTTTTAAAGGGGTTTGCAACTTACTTTCAAACCATATTTTCAATATCATTTTCAAGATGAGTTATAATAACAAAACTCAACAATATTTATACTAGAGCGAAAGGTAGGGAATTCACTTGACAAAATAAAAACCAATAGACTAAAAAAAAGGTCTGCTGACCAAAGTCGCTTGCTCTCGCTGATTCTGATTTATAACCATGCGACCTTGAAAATATTCAATTATTCCCGGATTAACCTTTATAGGACCTTCGTGATTATATCATTCGAAATAGAATGTAACACAACATAAGGATTTCAAATTTCGTTAGAATCGACAGAATAGTTACGATGTTATTGCTAAAACAAAAAAAATCAAAACGAGTACCAACGGACGGCCAGACCGACCAACCAACGGCGTGACCTACATAGTGAGATATAGAGTCGCCCGCAACTAAAAATTTATGCAGATTGTCATTGATGGTGTGGTTATGTAAATTTCTGACTATACTGTTTAACTTTTGTCGTTTGAATTTTGCATATGCCGGTTTCTAGATGCTGTATATTTGATTTTTCTTTATTTTTATCTATTATTGGTTCATATTTTGTGAAGAGCATTCCATGCCTTTCCTTGTAGACTATATATTTCAATCCTAGGAAGATCTTGCTTCCGAAGAACCCAGAACGGAACAGATCCTGATGCGAACCGTGTCTAATTTCAACACCAAATAAGACACTCACGATGACTTTCGTCGGAAGAAATATCTTTCCGTATCGGAAAGTCACAAAGCTCAATCCATTAATTCTGTGTATGAATTTGAACTCTGCCTCCTGTTTTTGATATAAAACAAAATTGCGGAGAGGTTTCTGTGGAAGAGACTTCTTGATTTCTTTCATTACTAGATGTTCGTCATTAGAATCTTTAACTATACAGGTGCATAGTCATTTCAACGTATCATTCATGTTCCAACATCACTATGCTTCTATTGGAATTCTCACATTCACAAACTAAGGAAACGTTAGATCAATAAGGTTATATAATTTTGAAAGTATTCGTATTCATCATTTGTAATTTTATCAACCGCTGTGGAAAAGTGGCAGATGAGTTGATTTTACAAATCAACAAGCTGTAAAACAATTTGGAAAAGGAGTTACTGCCACAAGCCTATCTCAGCCAATTATTATACATATATATACAGTTAGGTGAGATAAGTATTCGTATACCTTCAAGATTCAATTATAATAGAGTTTCGACACAGCATACTTAATGAAATATAGACAATAGACGTATATTGATGTGAAGTTAAAAGTTATGTGCACAAGGGCATGAAACGATTGATATTCAGTAAAATTGAAATTAATGAAAACATAGGGGAAAAATTTTTTGTACACAAACGTAAACTTTCCTCTTTAAGAGGACATGAAATAAATGCTATGAGGTGTGAGGGTGAAAAGAAGCTTCTAGAGGGTTCCCATAATATGTATGGCAGTCAACCAGAGCTCAAGAAATATTAGAATACCATGCTAGCCGAGTGGATACGGCGTTGGTATTTCAACAACGCGGTACCGAGTTCGATCCAGAATCTCGGCATGAGCAGACACAAACATTAGCGCACTTAGAGATGTGGCTACCGATTGGTGGATTCGCTGTGCTCACCCTTGTATTCGGGTGGGTAGATCTTACACTTCTCATCAAATACATAGACAATTACAACACTGCCTTCTTTCCTCTCTCATCTTCACATCACAACAAACATAAATTCTCTGTTCCAAGGAATCCTGCCGATGAGTATTCATATCTACATACCTCTGACGCGGAACAAGTGCATCTGCTATGGGGCGACGAAGGTTCTTCCTGGACGTTGTTTGGTGTCATAACATAAACCTGTCTGGCACCTCTCGCCAAAGAGGACTCGCTTCTGGCGCCCTCGAGCCGACCAGTTTATGTCATACTGACCTTTATGTAGATTTTTATTAACCGGTCTGGGATCCTCCTAGATCAAGGAAGGGTTGTCGTCGACTATCTAACTAACTAACCATTCCCAACCTTCAAAGTTCAGGTGCTACTTGTAAGATTTCCTCCAAAGTTTCTCGTGTAATAGTTAAGAAGGATAGAGCTGCCCCTATGATGACCCGTAAAGCAATTCAAGATGCACTGCTGCTTGCAATAACGTCAGTTACAAAGAGAACCATCGAAAATAAACTGAACCAGCATGATTTTAACTGTCGCTAGCTAAAGAAGACAGTTTTACTGGTGAAGAGACAACACAGAGCTGTAATGTTGAAGTTCGCATTTGAACATTTGGGGAAACCAGCTGCGTTCTTGGATAATGTTGTGTAGTCAAACGAGACAAAAATAGAATCGTTTGGCCATAAAGATGGCCATCCTCTCTAGAGGAAAGATTGCAGTGCCTTCGACCCTAAGAACAACATCTCTACCGTGAAGTTTCGGAGAGGTAGCATCATGGCTTAGGCGTGTTTCTCATCTAAGGGTACCGGCAATATCCATGAATTTTATAATCTACAGACACATTTTACAAGAACATTTGATAGTTTAGGTAGAGAAGCTTTGATTTGGAAAGAGATGGATCTTTAAACAAGATAATGCTCTGAAGTAGACTGTGAAAACTAATCGCAAATCGCTCCGTAAAAACAATGTAAACGTTCTAGAGTTGCTAAGTCAGTGGGCATATTTGCACCCAATAGAAATGGGACCGACAAATGGGACCGCGAATAATGAGGCCTTGACAGGCACATTGGATGGGGTCAGGTACATTTTAGCGCCTTACTGCAAGGCTGCGCAGAACATAAATGTGGCCCTCAGGAAAACGGGTTTGCTAGTTGACGATCATGCTGGGACGAAGGTCAAGGAATTGGTTTCGCACAAAAAGTTTAGCGCCCAAACGGATAGGGGCGTAATCTATTAGATTCCGTGTGAAGGGTGCGAGAAGAGTTATTACGGAGAGACTGGTAGGGACATTAAAACTAGAATTATTGAGCACAAGAGGGACGTCCGGGCACATAGAACTTCGAGCTCGTTAGTGTTGCATATAGATGAATGTGAACATTTTCCTCAAATAGGATTAGGTGAGCATAGTTCATAAAGATTTATTAAAACATGAGCGTATAATTATTGAAAATACATATATTCTCTCTTATAGGTCGAAAAATCACCGGGACGGTTTCTTCAAGCTGGCGACAGGTGCGGAAAGGCTTATTAATGAAGAGGCGGCAAAGTCGAGACGAGGGAAAAACGGCCGGGGTAGAGCAATTGACCGTGACCCAGACTAACTCTACAAATGGTCGAGCGGCGATCTTCCATCTTTCTTGTCAGTACCATTCTGAGAAAGCCAAGAGGCGAAACGTCAATAAAGAGCTCTGTGTAGTGTCTGGACCTACATTAACAAAATGAATGATTTGCTTAAAGATGGGGATACGTATGAGAAAGTTCATTATGAAAGCTCGGCAAAAGAGGCCGCAGCTTTCGAACAACAGGTGCGAAAAATACTCAGGAGAACGGAAAGGGATAACAAAATGACCCACCTCATTGAGGAAATCTGACACCCTAAAATAAGGCGGCTCACAAAAACCCACAAACATGGTGTTCCTCTTAGACCTATCACATCGAGAGTTGGAAGCGCTCCCCACAGAATTGCAAAGGTACTGGCCAGACCATTGTCTCAGGCACTGGGAAAAATTAGCAAAGCGCATTTAGAGAATTCGACCGATATAGAAAAGAGGTTAAATGGGGTCAACTTACAGGGAAAGAAAGTGGTAAGCTTTGATGTAAAATCGCTTTTCACCAATGTCCCTGTTGACGGTGCTTTGGAGGCATTGGCAAAATTGTTACTCATCTTGAATGAAGCTGACCTACCCGTTAGTATAAGGAACTATATAAAGTTAGTTTTGATATGCTTAAGCTTTGGTGCAATCACCTTTGAAGGGGAAGAATTTCGACAATACAGGGGACTGGGGATGGGATCTCCACTTAGCGCTGTCATGGCATGCTTATTCATGGAGGTCCATGAAACAGAAAAATTGATGAGAGTATTCGGGGAGGGTGACTCCTTGTGGTTAAGATATGTAGACGATGTTCTGGCCATAATTCCTGAAAATACTGACGTCAATAAAAAATTAGAGCGGTTGAATGAGATAAACGGCAGCATACAGTTTACTGTAGAGGAAGAAGTTAATAACAGGGTTCCTTTCCTAGACACACTTATACATAGGGTTGGGAATGTAACTGAGTTTTCCCTTTAAGGGAAACCCACTAATAAGGATGACTTCATCCATTATATATCGGGACAAAGCGATAGAACGAAGACTGGGGTAGTGATAGGATTCTACCTCAGGTCCATCCGGATTTGTAGCCAACAGTTTTTATCTGATGAGGATAACTACATTAAAGAATGCTTTTATGAAACTGAAATATCCGGAGAGTCTCTTAATAAAGTTGAGGTATAAAGCGGTCGGGATTTCGGAAAAAGTCAAAATGAGTAGTACGACAAATGACACCGCGGATAATGAGGCCTTGACAGGCACATTGGATGGAGTCAAGGACCTTTCAGCGCCTTACTGCAAGGCTGCGCAGAGCATAAATGTGGCCCTCAGGAAAACGGGTTTGCTAGTTGCCGATCATGCTGGGACGAAGGTCAAGGGATTGGTTTCGCACAAAAAGTTTAGCGCCCAAACGGATAGGGGCGTAATCTATCAGATTCCGTGTGAAGGGTGCGACAAGAGTTATTACGGAGAGACTGGTAGGGACATTAAAATTAGACTTATTGAGCACAAGAGGGACGTCCGGGCACATAGAACTTTAAACTCGTTAGTGTTGCATATAGATGAATGTTGGCATTTATCCAAATGGGCTGGGGCGAGCATAGTTCATAAAGATTTATTAACATGTGAACGTAGGATTATTAAAGCTACATATATTCTCTCTTATAGGTCGACAAATCATCGGAACGGTTTCTTCAAACTAACGACAGGTGCCGCAAGGCTCATTAATGAAGAGGCGAAAGGGTCGCGACAAGGGGAAAACGGCCGGGAGAGAGCAATTGACCATGACCCAGACTAACTCTACGAATGGTTGAGCGGCCATCTTCCATCTCTCTTGTCAGTACCATTCTGAGAAAGCCAAGAGGCTAAACGTAAATAAAGAGCTCTGTGTAGTGTCTGGACTTTTCTTTCTCCCCATCCATTCTCACCTATACGTCGAGTCTTTCATGCCATATGTCGGATGGTAGAGGAGGACTAGACCCTGGGTAAGCGGAATTCCGCAGGAGGATAAAAATCGCTAGCCGTACCTCTTGTAAATGGTTTCTCCGGGAGTGTTTGGAGGAGCAAGTTCTACCTAGATCGTCCGCCAAACAGCTAAGTATCCAAGATTAACATTTTAGTGATTGTGCTAGGAAATATTTAATAGAGAGTTGTCAGGTTTTGACTAATGAGATAGACGTGTAAGTAGATGAGACTGAGAAGCTAGTATTATTGCCAAGGCCCGTGATCACTGAGTTACTGGAGGCAAGCTTCAAACAAAGGATGGAACATGAAAAGCAATTGAAAACACCTTGTGACAATAGCATGTGGAACGAAATGGGAACCCCAGGGCTGGTTAATAATTTGTCAAGCAGAGAACTTTCTGAGAATGAGACCAGTGCTCTCTCATTGGGCCTAAAATTTGACATAGGTGTAGGTAAACGAGGGTTTTTGAATCATATATCCAAAAACTATAGGCATAGTGACAGTGATGTTGACAAAGGTTTCATCTAGGGGGTCGTCTTTTGTTACAATGCCTTGGCCAAGGAATGTGAGGTTTCTCTACCGAAAAGATTTAAGCACGCATTAGAGCAGCTAGGTCGGTGTGAGGACATTATTATAACACAAGCGGACAAGGGGGGAGGGATGGTAATATTAGATAAAGTAACCTACATTGACAAAATGAATGATTTGCTTAAAGATGGGATACGTATGAGAAAGTTCCTCATGGAAGCGCGGCAAAAGAGGCCGCAGCTTTCGAACAACAGGTGCGAAAAGTTCTCAGTAGAATGGAAAGGGTTAAGAAAATGACCCAACTCATCGAGGAAATCATCAGACCCCCCCCAAAAGGAGGGACCTCCCAAAAACCCACAAACAAGGAGTTCCTCTTAGACCTATCACATCGGGAGTGGGAATCGCTCCCCACAGAATTGCAAAGGCACTAGCAAGACCATTGTATCAGGGACTGGGAAAAATTAGCAAAGTGCATCTAAAGAATTCGACCGATTTAAAGAAGAGGTTAAATGGGGTCAACTTACAGGGAAAGAAAATGATAAGCTGTGATGTAAAATCACTGTTCACCACTGTCCCTGTTGACAGTGCTTTGGAGGCAGTGGCAAAATTGTCACTTATCTTGAATGACGCTGACCTACCCGTTAGTATAAGGGACTATATAAAGTTAGTTTCGCTATGCGTGAGCTTTGGTGCGTTCACCTTTGAAGGGGAAAAATTTCGACAATACAGGGGACTGGGGATGGGATCTCCACTTAGCGCTGTCATGGCATGCCTATTCATGGAGGTCCTTGAATCAGAGAAATTGATTAGGGTATTCGGGGAGGGTGACTCCTTTTGGTTGAGATATGTAGACGATGTTCTGGCCATAATTCCTGAAAATACTGACGTCAATTTGAATTTAGAGCAGATGAATGCGATAAACGGCAGCATACAGTTTACTGTAGAGGAAGAAGTTAATAACCGGTTTCCTTTTCTGGACACACTTATACATAGGGTTGGGAGTGTAACTGAGTTCTTCCTTTACATGAAACCCACTAATAAGGATGACTTCATCCATTATTTTTCGGGACACAGCAATAGAACGAAGACTAGGGTAGTATAGGATTCTACCTCAGGGCCATCCGGATTTGTAGCCAACAGTTTTTACCTGATGAGTATAACTACATTAAGAACGCTTTGATGAAACTAAAATATCTGGAGGGTCTCTTAATAAAGTTGAGGTATAAAGCGGTCGGGATATCGGAAAGAGGCAAAATGAGTAGCAAGACAAATGGGATCGCGGATAATGAGGCCTTGACAGGCACATTGGATGGGGTCAGGTACCTTTCAGCGCCTTACTGCAAGGCTGCGCAGAGCATAAATGTGGCCCTCAGGAAAACGGGTCTGCTAGTTGACGATCATGCTTGGACGAAGGTCAAGGAATTGGTTTCGCACATAAAGTTTAGCGCCCAAACGGATAGGGGCGTAATCTATCAGATTCCGTGTGAAGGGTGCGACAAGAGTTATTACGTAGAGACTGGTAGGGACATTAAAAATAGACTTAGTGAGCACAAGAGGGGGTGTCCCGGCACATAGAACTTCAAACTTGTTAGTGTTGCATATAGATGAATGTGGGCATTTACCCAAATGGGATGGGGTGAGCATAGGTTATAAAGGTTTATCAAAACGTGAGCGTAGGATTATCGAAGCTACATATATTCTCTCGTATAGGTCGACAAATCACCGGGACGGTTTCTTCAAGCTGGCGACAGGTGCGGCAAGGCTCATTTATGAAGAAGCGAAAGGGTCGAGACGAGGGGAAAACGGCCGGGGTAGAGCAATTGACCGTGACCCAGACTAACTCTACGAATGGTCGAGCGGCAATCTTCCATCTCTCTTGTCAGTTCCATTCTGAGGAAGCCAAGAGGCGAAACGTCAATAAAGAGCTCTGTGTAGTGTCTGGACTTTTCTTTCTTTCCCTCCATTCTCATATATATATATATATATATATATATATATATATATATATAAATATATATGTTGGAAATATCCCGTAAGTTAGCGCGTGCTACCTATAAATCTGAATATGTACCACGAAAGGCAGATTGGCGTCAGTAATTTCTTCTATTTGACATTTTCAAACTCACAATGGTAAGAAAAATAACACACACAGTATTTATACTAAGCGCGTTTTCCTGGGATGAGGTCAACATTTTAATGCTATCAGGTAAGTCGCATTTTAGAAAAAGTGATAAAATTGGATCTAGCGAAAACAGCCCTGGGCTAATATTGAGATTACTCTCCTTTGTGTGGGAGATTAAAAATGATTCCAGGATATTTCTCCTCATAAAAAGACTACTATGGATTATAGTATCAGTTTTTGACAGGTTAATTCCGTGCCTCATCTTGGAATTGTAGACAGCTAAGGCATTATTCAGATATCCCTAAATTACTGCATTTTTGTGTTGTTGGGTCCTTATGGAAACATTTTTGGAGGTTTGGCCTACATAGAATAAATTACAATCTAAACATGGAATTCGGTAAATTACATTATTATCATTATTGGGGCTATGCTTTATTAAGATATTTTTTAATGTATGATTGTATTTAAAGGCTATCTTAATATTAAGTTGTTTTAGAATGGGCAATACAGACATAAAATTATCATGATAAGGTAAAATTAATAGGTTTTTACGAGGTTCTATTGTGTCTAATTTACAATTATAAAATGTTTTTGGGGCTATATTCATACATTTTTCTCGAAAGTTCTTTGGGTAGCATAAATTGGTAGCAATATCTTTAATTTTTGTATATTCTTTATCTATATATTCGAAGAGCCCTAAGATACATTGAGGAAAAAACAGCATATTTTATATTTTTGGCAACACTTGAATAAAAATTGACATAAGATAAATTATTTGTCGGTTTCCTATAAATAGTAAATTCAAATCTATGTGGTTCTCTAGTTATTAGGACTTTCAAAACTGAAAGGCTCTTATTAACCTTCTATTCTACGGTGAATTTAATTGACGAAACCAATGAGTTGATAATTAAAAGATAACTATCGATGTTAAAACTGTCGTTTAAAATTACCAAGATGTCGTCAACTTCCTAGAACCAAACAATTTGAGTAGACCAAAGAGGGTGGATCAACCTAGTTTCGAAAAAGTCCATATATAAATTTGTAGTCAGACTATTTAGATAAAGAATATCCAAAAATGGAAGACATTGCTTCCAATTTATGCTACCCAAAGGATATATAAAGACAATAACCCCAAATATAATTTTTATATATATACAAAGAGGGCAATATATATATATATATATATATATATATATATATATATATTTATATATATATATATATACAAAACGGGGAACAAATTACTTATAGAAGTTAGATGAAATAAGTGGAGATTAACGAGCTAATCTGGGAAAGACTATACACGATCGCTTTATCTTACCTTTAAGCGGGTTCGAATTGAAGGGAAGGGGGTGAAATAAAACGGCGGAGGTCTTCAAGATGATAATCTGGGAGCCCTGACTACTAGGACTTTAAGATGGGGTTGGATTACTTCGCGATGAAGAATAAGATTTTCCCTGCTCCAGAGAGACGTAATCTCAACTCGAGACGATTCTGCGATCTACAGGGAGTCTCAGTCTCGAAGGACAAAAATCTTGAAGGGGTGGTGAAGATGTGGGCCGCACAACCTTCCGGAAGAATGGGGCTCAAAGTTTAAAGAAGGTAGATCTTCTGATGAGATCTTTGACGACGTACGACAACGAGTTACGGGGGGGAAGGGAGGGTCACGGGAAACAGACGGTACTCTGGACGAAGTGAATGGCGGGCTTTCAATTTCCTCGAGAGATGTTTTTTTTCGGGTTAAATTCCCAGGTGGCTGCTCTGCTAGACGCTTCAGTGCCTTGCGGTCCCTTGGAATTCTTGGTGCCAGTCTAGGCAAACACAATTCATGATAACGCGTCGTTTCAGACGATCAAACTCGCATCGCGATATGGAGGTAGGGGTAATATGGCCGAGCACGGCGTTATCGCAGGGGAGGGAGGGAAGATCGGCTTCCGCAAACAAACACAGCTTGGATGGGTAATTAAGGGAATGACGGATTCTTCCTCGACTTTCTAAAAGTCTCGCGCTGGCTTACGTGGTCTTGAAAGAATAGAGTGGTATCGCCAAGGAGTTTCCTCTCACGGTGGTCCTTCGAGGGCATTCCCTCACACATACTTACTTTTTTGGTAAAATTCGTCTTGAAGTTATTTAATGAGTGAATTAGCCTAAGAAAATAATGCAGAAGATCATGCGTTGTAAACATATAGAGTAAAACTTTGGTTGTGAAATGGTTAGCTAAAATGGAGGATTGGAGAGCATTTGATTATTTGTGAAGAGTTACCTATATCTTTATGATTCGCACCTAGTATCATAATGCCGACATCATGACTGGTGCTGAAATGTTCTTTTGACAATGTAAAGGTTGTAACACGTGACATGTAAATCTGTAACGGAAACCACGAAGCGGTAGCCAGTACAAAGGGAGAAGCAGGCGCCATGACTGCCACCAGCCACCCGTTTTCATCCAACATCTCTAAGACACGGTAATGAAAGACCCAAACAAGGGAATCCGTGCTTTGTAGAGAAGGTCCTTCGCTACCACTCTTACCCAATGCCCAAGGAACAAATTCTGAGAGTCAAGGCAGTGAGAACTGCTTACTTAAGGTAAAGAATATCATGAACGAGCAGAAGTCATTTTAAGGTTAAAGTAATTATAACATTTATATCTTTAATAATTTTATGAGTAAACTCATATTTAAGTTACCATAATTACGTATACGTATCATTTTATTCGATAATTCCAACCCAGTTAGCAGAAAGAACTTTAACCTGAACTTAGATTGCAGGATTAAGTTAATCTTTCCTGAAGAATGAAACTTGGGCTATCAGTAGTGATTAGGTCTAAGACTCTCAGGTCAATTGCTTATTATGAAAATATACCTGGAGATAACTTTTACATCTTTTTTATTTTTTTTAATCAAAATATATTAATTCATTGAAGATCTAACGTACTGAATAAATGTTAGCGGAAACTTTCAATGTTGTTTCAGGGTGGAAACAAGTGATTGGTAATGATTTTAGCTTCTCTATTTTTCATTCATTTTGGTTTAGGACGAAGTATTTATTTTCAATTGAATGATATTGGAACATTTTATTCATTATTTATCTAAAATTTTGTTTATATTTTATTATTTAAGCTTAATCGGTCTGGAAGTGTGGCGTTCTACAAAGAACACACAAACATACCTTCAATGAATTTTATTAGGTAATACTTAAATAAATAATTTTATTATACAGTGAGAACCCCCAAATTGTCCCTGTTTTAACCAGCGGAGAAGCGCTAAGTCTCGGCTTCCCATTTTTTTTAATAGGTGTGAAGTTCATTTTACAAAAGGATTAAAGTTCAATTATACCCATTTAGAGCCATGAAATGACCCATATGATCATGGGAGATAGGGTTATTCACCCTAGAGTTTTCAAACCTGCCTTCGAAATTTGCGCTAGATGACGCGATTTAGTGGCAGGAGCATGATTTAGCCATTTAGCCATTCAAAGCCATTCATAAGCGATTTGAACCATAGGAAACCTTCAATGCAATAACCATCTATCATCTTATCACAAAACGCCGCAGGTCATTGGAGGGACTTTCCCTCTTGTTAGTTGAAGTGAAGCGCCAGGTCTAGGCTTCGCTTTTTCTCAAGATGGGTATAGTTCAATTACAAAAGATGTAAAGTTTAATTGTACCCATTTAGAGCCATGAGGTGTCTCTTATGACCATGGAAGATATGGTTACTCACCCAAGAGATTTAAAATCTGCCATTATATTTGGCGTTGGGTGCCGCTATCTAGTGGCAGAAGCCTCATTTAGCAATTTATACCATTGGAAACCATCAATGCAATAACCATTTATTATCTTATTACAAAACGCAGCTGGATATTGGAGGAACTTTTCCTCTTGTTAATCCCTGATTATCAGTCATCATTATATTTTCACAAATGAAGTAAAAGTATGCGAAAGAGAATATTCTAAAGATTTGTTAGTTTCTACAGCTGTTTAATGTGATGTCTCTGGACATTCTTACATTTCGCACAGATGGAAATAAAGGTATTTATTACATTTTCAAAATCAATGCATTCAATGGACAGTACACCTTCTACCACTGCTTGCTTTAGTTCTTTTCCTGTCTGGCTCGGAACCTGAATACTTTGTCCATGAAATATTCCCCAAGAAAAAGTTCATAAGGGATAGATCGCGAGATTTTGCAGGCCAGGGAAACTGCGAGCCTTGACAAATGATTCTTTGTGCAAAATAATCGTTTTAAACATTCTTGTGATTGTGTAGTTGTATGGTCTGTTGCTCCGGCTTACTGAAACCAATTGTTAATGCAGTTTTCATTTTTAAAAAGTGTTCAACATTTCTTCATATCTTCGTGAAGTTATTAAAAGCGATCTTCTTCTCTCTGGGTCCTGAGAAAATAAGGACCGTAGACCATACCGCTACTTAACCCACACCAGACAGTAACTTTTAGCAAAGGCAGAGGTTTTTCCACGTCTATATTCTGCTTGTTTTGTGATAAAAACCGGTAATTCTCTCCGTTTATTAATCCATTGACATAGATGTGGCATTCATGACTGAATATTATGTAACATAATCTTGGATGGTGTCGTTCAATTATTGTTTTAATGCGTTCAAAAAACATAAAACGACGCTGGTATATTTGTTCGCTAAGATGTCGCAAACACATAATTTTAAATGATTTCATTCTCAAATCTAACGTGATTTTGTTCTGAATTCTCTCCTGTTTAATTCTCCTCAGAGCTCATAGTTGTCTCATAGATCTCATTTTGCCCATTTCAAGCTGATTTGCGACTGATTCAATATTTTTAGCGGTTCGCGCACTTAAGCTTCGCCCCACTTGCATTTATTTATGCATATTCTTGATTGAGCCTTGATGTTTCCATTTGGCGAAAAACCTGCGAATTTCTTTTAGATCTAGGGTTCTTTGTTGACCGTATTGCTGTTTAAACGGCCGTAGGTTGGCAACTAACGAGCCATATTTGAGTATCTTTTCTGCGATGAAAACATGTTGTATATCTGAAAAATAACCCATGATTGTGATATATAAATCTGTCATTTGTTTTAAAAGTACACATTTTCTATCAAAGATATATAAAAAAAACTTTACAAGGTTCTCTTTCGAATGGCTTTATTGCATTTGTAGAGCTGTAATTATAAGTGAGTAATAAGAGACTAAAAACAATCACAAATATATATCTATATAACTGGTATATATACTTGCGGTCATTTTACAGAAATCTGATAAAGATCTTTTCATTTTAAATAACTGAAGGAAATGAAATCCTTGTAAACTGTAAAAATTCAGCAATATAAATGTACTGCATTATATAGTCGTAACATTCTAGTCATATATCCTAAAATTAAATTTAAACGTTATATGTACACAATTTTAAATATTATATGCGTTTCGTCTTCGAACTAATCAGGCATTAAACTTTGCTCATATATTTACCTCAACCAAATGACAGTTTCCATCAATTTGGTCACCAAATAAAAGCACATATATAAAATAGCTATGGGTTAGACAACATGTAATGGCTTTTAAGGGAAGGCATGAGCGTCACAATTCAACAGCCGGTCTCAGGTTAACAAATAAACAGATTTATCCCCGTTAAGGAGTAAAATGAGAAGAAACTCATTTTAGTGCTCGATGGAGGAACGTTAATGAAGTTCTTTCGTTTGTTTTTTAAATGTGTCAATGAGTGCGATTTATTATATTTTAGTTCCCACCCATAAATGAATTGTTTTCATTTAAAAAAGAAGAAAAGAATTTGGGAAAAAACAAAGGTGGACTTTTTTCTCCATAAATAAAGGAAAATATTCAGAGGTGAGAAGAAAAGGCTGATTTATAAAACCGCGGGATAAAAGGGTATTATTCGATGCCTGTTAATTTCAAAGCCCTGCACTCGCGACACTCTTATAACCACAGGGAATATTACTTAAAAAGTCTCCAATTAAAGGCTATACACGATCCAAGATTTTCAGAGTATCAGAAAAACAACAACTCAAACCAAAAGATCAATATCCTTAAATTCAAATCTCCTTATTTATTGTCTTGTTTGTCCACAAGTTCGAGTGATCCTTGGGGAATTAAGGAGCTCAACTATTGTAAAAATGATAATATTGTGGGTTTATATTTTCTTTTATATTAGGTACCCCAGATGTTCCTGCAGTTTTTAAATTAAAGATAACAATTAAAAAAATGTTTTACTAATTACCCGAATCATTAAAATAATAACTTTCACAACTTCACCGCTTTCCCAACTAGTTATATATTGGTCAATCCCGTTTACCTAAAACATTTGGCCCGTACAAGAAAAATTTTGCTACTTTCTCTTTAATCTGAGAACCACTGTATGCTCCACCCAGGATTTTCTAGCCAAAGTGCCGATACAGTATATCTGGTACCAAAATACCTGCACAAACTACCTGACTGGTCAGCGTTGCAGTCTGAGGTGTTGCGTTGTTCTATAGGAAGAACCTGTTCTTCAGATTAACTAACCGTGGCTAATTCAGAAAGCAACTCTACTGCACAAACTTTGGTTACATTGAGTAGGTTACAGACGTAAATGATTGACATGTAGCGAGAATATCATAGGTGACATTACCTGTTCTAAAGTCTTCCCTTACGTTCTAGATTCTACCCCAGAAGCAGGTCTTGCAAATCATTTCTTTATTGTACGACCTAATACTGTATCTTTTACATATGTTACACATATTTTATGTAATGCTTCTAAAACATTTGAAATGTGTTTGAACTCATAAAATAAAGAAACAAAAATTACAGTAGGGTCAATTAAATTTCGGAAGTGGTCAAAAGTTACTGAAACAGAATACACTCCCCACCAAAGAGCGTATAAGTTGACTGATATGTATCGTTTCTTCTGGAATTTTTCATACACTTCTGTTTTCTTTTTACTTGTGATACGTATTGCTTTTCACAGCACTTCACACAAGTGTTCTATTGGCGTGTAATTTCTATATAGATGGCTATAAACCTTTTGTAAACATGAAAGTGTAAGTACCTGAGTTCATTCTTCCATGGCCTAAAAAAGGTTTTTATCCTAGAATGGAAAAATAAAGCCCCATACCATGATAGAACCACCTCTATGCTACACAGTTGGCACCAATTAAGCAGAACTTTTCAACTCTTCCTCTCACAAAGGTAGCCACAAAAGTGCCAAAAATCTGCAAAACTTTTACAAAAATCTTAAATAATTAAATATTTTTTACAAGATATATTTAAATGGACCTATTTATATATATATATATATATATATATGAAAAGAACAACAATGCAATCATATTTGTTATATAACAGCTAATTACTTTCATCTAACCAGACATCTTACGTTCAAATTTGGGTGGTCATTGGCCCAATGGAGAAGTTGTTTTTTTTTCACATAAGATATCCAAGGCTTCTTTTCCTCTTACGTCTTTTTAGCATTTGATATATAGGTCTATTTCTAACTGTTTCGGGTGATAATTACCAAACAAGGGAGAGTACATTTGTTAAATATTTCTCTGAGGACAAATAATTTGTATATTTCCACGATGTTCCTAGTCTGTTTACCGAGTTGGGACTGTTTTTTAGATAGCTCCAAGCGTAGCCTCAAGTGTGTCCTTTCGCATAATGGCAATGACTTAGGTGCTGTTCCTCACGGTAACTCTGTCCATCTGCGAGAAACACACGATGATATAAGAATGATCATGGATTTACTTAAGTACCATGAACACAATTGTATCATATGTGTAGACCTTACAGTGGTCAACTTCCTCATTGGCTAGCATAAGAGATATACAAAGTTTCCATGCTATATCTGTATTTGGGAGAGTCAAGCCCGTGATAAACACTGGTCCAAAATAGATTGGCCAGTTCGGAAAATTTTGGAAGCAGGAATGACAAACATTTTTAATGAGCTAAACGTAAGTCGAGAGAAGATCCTTTTTCCTCTACTTCATCTCAAACTGGGGTTGATGAAGCAGTATGTCAAGGCGTTGAGCAGTGACAATGATTGTTGTCAGTACATAGTGTCGGTGTTTCCTGATTTGTCATACGAAAAAATAAACGCAGGAGTATTTGATGGTCATCAAATCCGACGACTTCGGAATGATTCTAGTTTCGTGAACACCATGAATGTAAAAGATAAGGCAGCCCGGCTCTCATTTTTTGCCATTGTTCGTAACTACTTGGGAAACAAAAAAGCGCATGACTACAATGATCTGGTTACTAATATACTTTTAGCCTATCATGATCTGGGATGCAACATGAGTGTGAAACTGCATTTCCTAAATAGTCACATCGTGATTTCCAGATAATCTGGGAGCCGTGAGCGACGAACAAGGCAAACGCTTCCATGAGGATTTGATGACGATGGAAGAGCGCTACCAAAGTAACTGGGATAGACATATGATGACGGAAAACTGTTGGACGATTAGAAGTGATCAGCCAGAGAAGACTTACAAGAGAAAGAGTTACAAACGCAAGTTTTTCCGCGATTGAAATCAAAAAGAGGACCTCCAGCCTGATGTACGGTCATTAATAAATTAGCATCTATTCGATTACAGTATTTGTAATACTAATGTGTAATTCAAGTTTCTTCTGATATACAATTAAATGTTTGTGCAAAAATACCTGCTTAAGTATAAATAACGCAAAAAGATGATCCAAAATTACTTTAGGGCATGATGATAGGCGTGATAAAATAAAAATTATTGCATAATATTATTTATTGATATGACAAATGATCTGTAGCATTTAGAGAGAATCTGATTTTAGATTTGAATTTAGTATGCTCTAATTCATTAGGAAAATGTACTTTTGTCAATTTAACAAAGATATTTATTGTTTCTCAGTATAATAGGAATTTTATTCACCTCGTTTGATTAGACCCAATGGTGTAACCTATTAAATTAAAAAATATATATGAATAAACACAATTCATTCAAAATTTCTTTTGGGGAGGAGGGAGATAAGATACGTTAAATACGTTCATACAATTTAATACTTAAATTTACATAAATTTTGCAGTTTTTGTCTTGGTTCCATCGACGAGCTCAGTGATTTCTTAAGAGAGGTTGTTTAAATAATTGTGACAAAGAGCAAATGTATGCGGCATTACCTCGAATATCTTCACGTGTGTGTCAACACAATTTTTAGTATCAAGATCCGAAAATTTAAATAACGAACATCCCCAATCTGTAAAACCTAAATTTGATGGTAAATATATTGTCACAAAGAAGACTTAGCCCAGACAAGGAGTAGCACGGGAAGCTTTCGATTTGGATATTTTATACTGTAACCACTGCAATGGGCGTACCTGCGCCGGATTCCATCTACTCATGCAACTTAATAAAAATCAATCTGTGAACCAAGTAGCTGTGTAAATTGTGAGGTGCATAATTGATATGCAAAATAAGAGTAATAAACCGGAGTTGTATCGTCGTATAAAAGAGATAAGCATGCAGGTGTTTGTTAAGGTTGTGAGAGGTCTGAATATTCAAAATCAGCTAAAGTAGATGATATATACGTTGACAGGCTAAAGGTTGGTGGTGATTGTGATGGGATGGGATGTATAATGTCTCTTTTCTCGAAGTTATATGAAAGTAGAAGAGTATCTGAGAGGTTGAAAAAAGATGTCATATTATTGTTGTATAGGAATAAGGCAAAGAAAAGTAACAACAGGGAGATGTAAGTCGAGATTAATAGGGAAGTGTATGAAATAATTATGATTGGACGTTTAAGGAGGCTAAATGAGGGATAGATATTTATATGTAAAATGGGTGCAAGCAGGTAAAAGGCGTGGAAAAATAGTTTGCAATGAAACAAGTGAATACAGTGGATAAGATCTAAAGTGTATGATGATTTCGCCAATCTGGAGAACGATTATAATCGTGTAGATAATGAAGCCCTATGGCAAGTTTTAAAGATGTATGTAGTGAAAGGTAAAGTGTATTTCTGTTGGGATGAATGCTTACACTTGAGTAAATGATGGCCGAGGTGATTAGTTTAGCATAAGGGGTGGAGAAGACAAGGACGTTTTGTTGCGATGGCAGTCATTTGTCTTTATAGATGGAATACTAAAAGAAGTTTGATTATGAATAAGGGAAAAGGCGAGAAATTGTGAGAGGAATTTAAAAGTGTGGATCTAAACCTTTGGCAGGGTAATTTTTATGAGAAGGCAAAATAAAATGGCATAAAAAGTAAGAAGATAGTATTTTTAAATGAGACTGTGTGCTCCACTTCTTTTACTAATGTTAAAGTACGAACATTTCATGATCTATGATGTATCGTGAATGATGATGTTAAAGGTGAATCCAATTGTGTTTAAATAGTTTTAAATGACAATAAATTCTCTCAAATATTAACGGTTTTACAAATGAAAGGGGCCAAAGAGTTTCTATGGTCTACAGCTAACTGTGGTGTATGTTGATGAGACCATGGTATGGCAGGATGAAGAAAGATCTTTGATTTGTCATACTACTCAAAACACATCAAGAGTTGCTCGGCGTAAAAGGAGGAGCGAGTTGGAATTGATCATTTTCCAGGACGTTCCAAAACCATTTGTCATTGAATGCTAAAAGAGGTTGCTATAAAAGGGTTTTTGACTTGAATTCCTTGAGTTTGAAAACTATCAAATCAACTGATGGTAGTAGAATCCCAAGAAGAGCTTCTTCCTCTTCTCGGATCAAATCGAGCGCTTGGGCCACAGGTGATATGGCTTTGAATTAAAACAATGTAGTACTTGCTATTTGTAATTTAGTAAATTTTAGAAATTGGAATTTGTAGAACAACGGAATAGAGAATTATTTATTGCCAAATGAAATAATTTAAATGACAATATTTATTTTAAAATTTAATTGTTATTATTAATTTAATAACTTATTACCTTGGCATACTGATTCAGTGAGTGGACTTCCTTGTTCTTGAATCTGTTACACTTAAGCTGTGCCATGACAGTGTGTAGAGCACGCCTCGTAACCTCCAGGATGATGTTTGAGAATATGACAGAGTCATAGGTGGAGTTTTACCACCTCGTACTAGGGACAATAAGCCTAATTTTTCCTCTCAACAGTGTAGGATACTTTAAACACTTCACTTGGCAGTAAAAACTCTGCATCCTTGCTGGCAATTAGAAGAAAGGTGTAGCAACCATTCTACATGTATTGAGAGTGTCAACACATGCAGACCATCCACAGGGTCATCCAAGGATTCTCTCATGGGGTGATACTCAAATTCCTACTCGAGCTTGTCCACCGATATAAATAAGAGGGCAGCCGCAACAACATCATAATTATAAATGTGGACATCCACAATCTGAGCCACTGCCACCTCTAGCCACTGGCACCTCTGTTCACGGGCACCTCTGGCATCTGCTAACTCTGGTTACTGCCACCTCTGGCCAATGGCACCTCTAGCCACTGGCACTTCTTGCATCTGCTTTAAACTTGACAAATGCCTTCACAAAATTATCGACTTGGCGCTGTTACTCCGAAAGAGAAATACATTCTAAGTTGTTAGTAAAATGAGTATTATAATTATCCCTAGAATGGTAAGTAGGGTGAGTTTCTCTCAGGCGAGTGTGGCGACCACGTGATGCACTCGTGACGGAGGGTGAGCGGAGCTTGGCGAGCTCTGTACCTTCATTGCTCTTTCAGACTTGGTGGAGGAAGTGTGTGCTATCCGGCTCTCTTACTGGTTTTCCCCGGGATCGAATTTAGGGAGAATTTCCCCCAGGGTTACTGTTACCGTAAATGGTACAGTCCAGGGTAGAATTCTCCCCCTGTTACTATAATCGTATTATTTTTTAAACCCATATGTAATATTTTTTCTTCTTTTCAGGCAAGATTTATTGAAAACACTGAGTGAATTATAAAGAATAAGCCATGACCCTCAGAAAAAAATGGAGTTATGATTAACTTCCTCTGCTTATGAACAGAACTGGAGCTATAACGGATATTGCTGGACATGAAAATGAATCTGAAAGTGATAAAAGTGAGGTTGATTACTTGAAGTGGACTTGTTATATGATAGTGATGAAGAGACATAATATGTTCCTAAACCAGGATAAGACAGTGATGAGAGTTCTGATGAGGAAGAATATACCAGGAAAAAGAAGAACTGACCGTGCCAGATCCCCAGTTCCTACCGACCATGCCATGTCCTCAGCTCCTACCGACCAGGCCACATCCCCAGCACCTACCGCTTCTACCAGAGTTAACCCTGCTGCTACTGGTCGGAGAAGACGCCAGCGTGATATTCTGCTCATGGTCACGTTCAACACCTCAACGATTTTCACTGATAGTCAGTTTAGGTAGAGTTATCGGCCGCAGTTCCCAGCTAACCTAAGGACTCCCTCCAAAAACAGAGTGAGTGCCTTTACTCCTGGCCCAACTCCAGGAGCGGCAAGAAATGCAATGTCACCTGAGGATGTGTTCAGGTTGTTTTCAGTGATGACAATATCAAAATTATTATGACTTGGACTAACAAGACCATTGCTACAATTGCCTCTAATTATGCAAGAAGATCACCCACTTACGCTCCCACCGTGCCATTAGGAGTCAAAGCGCATTGGTGCCCTGTTGGAAGTGCCCGCGAAAGTCGGACAGGAAGACGCCTCACAGGTGAAACAAGTGTGTCAAGTCCATGTGTCCTCGCCATCTGTATCCTGTCTGTGGTGACTGCATCTAACATGAAGTGTAGAGTACTGTATAGTACTGTATGTGTTTCAATGATTTTGAGTCATTTCATGCATAATTTGCCATACTGGCAAGTGTGGGAAGAATAAATTAGAAAAATAATTATTTTTTACCTACTGAAAAATTAACCTTATTGTTTGCCTCTCATACAGATTCTAAGAGATTTGAAGGTATGGGCCTCAGCCATGGAATATTCAAAGAACCCAAGAACACACGTGCAAAAGAAAAAATCAATCAGACCAGTATTTTTTTGTCAAATTAATTATTAATTTTTTCAAAAAAAAGTCTCATTTTTGCTTTTCTTTTTTAAATTCAAAAACAATTATAATGCAACGGATGATTTCATTTAAATTTTGCTCAATAATAGAGCAAGAGTTGGGTTTTTTTGTATGTTTTCAAAATAAAATAATTTCCAGCATAAGTGTTTAATTTCAAATTGTAATTCTCTCGGGGCTACCTTTAGGTTTCGGAAATAGAGGGTTACCATTCTATGGTAAGATTTTTATAAATTTAATTTATAATTGAAATTAATATACGATTTATTTTTAATAAGATCCTAAAACTAATTTATAATATAAATAATAGATAAATAAACAAAATTTTCATATTAATAGAATTAACTTAGCAACTATCTAAAACCTAACATAAAGACCTTGTTCTGAATATGGAATTTATAGTGAACGTCAAATATAGCGTGTGTAAGCACTTCATAAGTATGATAAGCACTCAGCCAAAGAACTCAAGCAATCCATGCAGCCTATGCATCGAATATCGTATGCAGCTTCTGCATCGAATATCGTCAGGAACTCAGAACTTTAAAGAAGTGATAATTTTAAGATTTTAATTTTTAAAGTAGTAATGTAAATTTTGTGAGATGAAGCAACTCAAGTATAAATATGTATATGGTATAAGAAACCTCCATGAATTTAATAACATTCTCACTTAACTATAACGGAATTGTGAAAATTGTATCACTTTAGAAATAGTACACCCTATGAACGAGTCATGTAAGAAAATCGTAAAAATTCCATAAAAACAAATTTGACATAATCAAGTAATAGGCTGGATGGTTTTGGAATATTATTATTATTTTTAACATCAATCCTAAATTATTGAAATTAGAAGTGCCATCTAGATGTAAAATTATTATGAAAAGCCGTCTTTTAGTATTGGGAATATATATTACAAAAATAATAAGAATTACCTGATCAAATATTGCTTCAAATTACTAACGATTTTTCTGCCCAGCTTCATCCGCGAGGACGCTAGGAAGCTTCTTGAATCTGTTAGACCCTACAACAATGATTGGCAGCATGTTGGCTACGAACACATCGCCAATCTTTTGATCTCCAGGAGTCTGGCATAGGCAAGCTCCAGAAGCAAAGATGTTCAAACGACTCGCCAGTTTATCTGGTGTGCCTTTTGGCACCAGGAGGCGAAAAATTAATGCTGCTGCTGGAACCAGAAGAAAACCTCTGCTTCTGTTTTAGCCCTCTTCCACGTTCTCCTCAAACTGTATGAATTTATCTTGGTTTGTCCTCTTTATGTGATGCTTTAGATTATTGATGCTTATCTTTTTACCCTTGAATAAAACACTCTTGATCAGGCACAGTTATAGATAAAACATAATAATCAATCTTTTTGGCTTGACTTGAACATATAGTTGTACTTATGGTTATGAACTTTCAGTTGAAATCTAGTCGCACTATCATCTTCAGCATAAACAATTTCAATACATTTAATTTCTACAAATACCATAACTAGTTAATTATTGCATAATCTGAAGTTTTAGCCATAAATACCCACATTACCCTGAAACTTTGTTTTATTATAATAATTAATAATACGCAGTGGATTAAATCAATGTTTCTGTTTTGATTTCCAAAGAATCTAACACGGGCGCACTGCCGCATACTTCTATGTTTCCTGCTTACTGCTATACGCAAAGTGAGAGTGACGAATTTCATTCTTGTGAACCTGAAATAGATATCTAAAATTTAGAGGCCGTAAGAGGAATGAGATATTGATGGGCTTTAAATTGGTTTCATGTTAACGTATTTTAGTTAACGGAAGGTGACGGTAACTAAAGTTAATTAGTCCCTTAATGATTTTCAAACTGTTTGATAACCAGCTCTGGCTAAAAGAAGGTGAGTGAAGGTGAGTAAGGCCTGTTAATCAGAGGGAAGCCTTGACTAAACGAGATGATCCTACAAGCATGTAGTACCAAATAGCTGAGAAAATTATTAGAAGTAAAGAACATGGAGGGTGGCTAGATGCTCGATGGAAGAGACAGTGCAAGAAGATTTAGTGTTGTGGGAAAGTCTTTTATTTAAAAGTATTTAAAATTTGTATCAAATTGTTACGCATACTTTTGGGTATTCCAAAATTGGCAAAAATAATTCCCATTTGTAACAATACTTCTCACTGCAGAAAATCTTGAACACAGTAAGCTTTAGGCGAAATAAGATATAAATATTGGAATTAAATCTATTCATTTCTCTCCCTTTAAATTCATTCACCAATATTCACTCTTCTCTTTATGCTTCTATCATTTCATAGGATTCTCACCAAAAGAATTATATGGCTCGATAAGGAAAAAACACCCTTGAAAAATTGACCATTAAGAGAGAACCATATGGTACAAAGCCTTCTTTCAAATTCTAAGTTACGTGAGAATTTTCGGAACGTGATGATTGACGTGAGAGTGATGACCGTATCCTGCGAGAAGAGAGTAGCATGGCGTTCTTATCTTCCTAACATTTCCCCAGTCTTATCTTCCCCCCGCCCAAGTTTAATCAAGGAGGTTTAATCCCCCGTTTTCCTGCAGGCGTCGATCAGGCCAGATTGAGTTAGGCTTATGGGCAGATAAGAGTATTCGAATCACTACCGGGACATTCCATGGAAGTCCTCCATTGCCCCATACCCCGAGGGGCTGGCTCAGGCTATTTAGGCGTGAAATTTCGCATTTGAATTAGATCCCGATTATCTTCGTCAGGCATCACGCCAATCCAGTTTCCCTTGTGCACCTAGAAACTTTACCTCGAGAACACTCTTATTGTCCAGAAGAGGACAATATCCTTGAGTACCAAGGTTCGTGCTCCTCGAGTCGCCAAGTCAACAGGGCTCCCCTGTGGTTAAATTGTTCAGAAGAGAACAACTTTAGAACAGTCATTGTTCTTCCAGCCGGTTCGTCAAGAAACGGGTCTCGCTCCCCTGATATCACGTCAGTGGTAATTTAATTCCCCCTTTTAACGTTTTTCAAGAGAACGATTAATTACCCCAAAATCTCAATTGTTCACCCAGAACATCTCTGGTATCCTGTCTCAAAGATCGCTTGTACTTCCGAGCCCCACTTCGCTGCCACTCCTCAAAGTCTGTCCTTCCCTCCTTGTTAAGGACCCCCCTCCTAAAATACCTCCTCCTGAGAAGGTAATCGCCAGTCGGACCGAAGCCATTTCTTCAAATCACCTTCGCCTGCACGCCTACCTAATAAATACGTAAGCTACGAATTGCATTTAATTATTTAACTTTGTTGCCAACGTAACTTCGTGCTTTAACACGGATTTAGTCGACCCTTTCCATTCTTGTTTGTTTTGTCACTTTAAATCCCTCCAAATCTTAATCCACCGCTTAGTCAAATTTATCCTATGACCTTTTCATTTCATGTGCATCTCCCATTTTAATCCCCGGTCATGTAAATATTTTCCATGTGTTATTTTTGTTAGTTTAATTAATAAAATTCTATTTTATTTATGCTTGCAATATTATTTATCCTTGGGCTCCGGTCCACTTCTTAAGTATATTGAAGATAAATAAGCGCTCTTCAGGCCTATTTATTAACGTAGAATAATACTCGGCCATCTGATTAAATCTCCGCACTCGAATATGGAATAATCCCTACAAAGAATAGATATATAGTATATCGTTGGGAGCCTTTTCAGCGACAATATATATAAATATATATATATTACCACGAGAAATTTAAAATTAAATTTTACAACTTTGAAAATTGATGATGAAACTGGACTGAAGTGTAATTTATGGAGTGCCCTCCGAGAGCATTAAGAAATCGGCCACTTCTGCAGAATATAAAAAGCTTCCGGTCTGTTGTATCCCACACGTGGTCTATTTTACCACCGTCCTGACTCTGACAATGGGATGTAATTAATGTTACGCGTGAGGCAAAGCGAAGACTTTCCCTTATATCCTCATTTAAAGGAGGTTATTATTAGCAAAACTGTCTTTATCTCTCAGTCTAATCTTGGCTAAAGAAAATGTGTTGTGGTTCCTAAAGATCTTTGAATTTTAAAATATGTTTATTAATTTGGTTTATATGATGCAATCTACCATGCGAAAAAAGATATGGAAAAAAGATATGGGTAAAGATTTGTAGTTTTTATTCCAATTCCACTGTAAAGTATCTTGCACATTTTCTGGTGATTTAGATTTAACTGCCAATTCTAATTCGTTTTTTTATGCTGATTAAAGATATATAATCTATTTTTACCTACATGCTATAGTTGTTCTGTAATTTCTATTTTCTCGTTTCCTCGAAAACTGCCCTCCGGACGAACAGAGAGGGTTGCTTGCAAAAAGCAAATACTTCACAGAACATAGTAGTAAGATAGTAATAAGTGTTATTGTGCAAAATATTGATATTATTGATTCTTTTTCAGGTCTCATGTTAGATTGATGGGTTCGTCAAGATGAAATTGCGTTAATGATCCAGACACCCTCTGCTATATATGTGGCTTCTGCATGCTAGGTCGTCAAACTTTGTGATCCCCACTTATAAAGCATAATCTGCTCTTCCCCTTGGCGATCAAGATAAGAAGTGGGCCCCACATGATGTTTGCCATAGTTTAATGGAACATCTTCGTGAATGGAGGAAATGAAAGATAAATGGTTTTCTCTTTGGAATTTCCATGGTGTGGCGAGAGCCAAAAGAACATGTATCGAACTGTTATTTCTTTCTGGTGAATGCTGAAGGGATTCGGAAGAAAAATCGGCACAAACTCGACTACCCCAACATTCCCTCGGCGATCAGGCCAGTACCTCATTCTGAGTCTTTACCAGTTCAGATTTTCAGTGGATATGCTTTCTCCCAGGATAAAAATGATGTACCTGATTGGGACGTCGACGGAATGGATTCAGAGTCTGCAGATTAATCATCAGATGCTAAACAGTCATTAGCTCCTCACTTTTTTAATCAAGAGGATTTGAATGCCTTGTTGCGTAATTTGGCGCTCTCCGAGAAAGCTGCAGAACTTTTAGCCTTTTGGTTGAGTGAAACAGATATGCTTGACAGGTGAGTACAGGTATCATATTACCGAACAAGAGAGTACATTTATTAATTAATTCCCTGATGACAAACAATTTGTATACATACTGCCACGATGTTCCTGTTCTGTTTACCGAGTTGAGACTTGGCTCCTATTACCCAGCTGAGTGGAGACTGTTTTTGCATAGCTCTAAGCGTAGCCTGAAGTGTTTCCTTTTGCAAAATGGCAATGACTTTGGTTCAGTTCCTCTTGGTCACTATGTCCATCTGCGAGAAACTCACGATGACATAAGAATGGTCATGAATTTACTTAAATACCATGAACACAATTGGATCATATGTATAGACCTTAAGATGGTCAACCTCCTTCTTGGTCAGCAGAAGGAATATACAAAGTTTCCCTGCTATATCTGTATATAGGACAGTCATGCCCTTCGTGACAAACACTGGTAACCAAAAGATTGGCAAGTTCGGAAAACTTAGGGAAGTAGGAATTCCAAATATAGTTAATGAGCCAATTGAAAGTCGAAAGAAGATTTTTTTTTCTCTGCTTTATCTCGAACTGGGGTTAATAAAGCAGTATCTCAAGGCGTTGCGCACTGATAATGATTGTTTTCAGTTTATAGTATCGGCGTTTCCTGCTTTGTCATATGAAAAAATAAAAGCAAGAGTATTTGATGGACCCCAAATCCGAAGACCTCTGAGTTGTTCTAGATTCCTGAACACCATGAATTAAAATGAGAAGACAGCCCGGCTCTCACTTTCTGCCGTTGTTCCTCACTTTGTTGGGAAACAAAAAAGCGCTTAACTACGAGGATTTGGTTACTAATATGCTTTTTGCATATCGTGATCTGGGATGCAACATTAGTGTGAAGCTGCATTCCCCAAATACTGACCTCGACCGATTCCCAGAGAATTCTATAGCCATGAGAAACGAACAAGAGGAACGTTTCCATCAGGATTTGATGTCGATGGAAGAGTGCTACCGAGGTCACTGGGATAGACAGATGATGGCGGACTACTGCTAGACGATTAGAAGAGATCAGCCAGACAAGACTTACAAGAGAAAGAGTTACGAATGCAAATCTTTGCCCGATTGAAATCAAAAAGAGGACCTCCAGCCTGATGTACGGTCATTAATAAATTAGCATCTATTCGATTACAGTATTTTTAATTCTAATGTGTAATTCAAGTTTCTTCTCATATGCAATCAAATGTTTGTGCAAAAAAAACTCCTTTACTATAAATAACGTTAAAGGATGATTCAAAATTGTTTCAGGGCATGATAATAGGCCTCATAAAATTAAAATTATTGTATAATATTATTTATTGATTTACGAAAAAATCTGTAGCATTTAGATAGAATCTGATTTCCGATTTGAATTTTAGTATGCCAGATTTAGGTAAGAAAATGTACTTTGGTTCCCCAGTGTTATTAATATGCATTTTAGGAAAATGACTATAATCTAAGTAAGCTATGTTCCGATTAAGATTAATAAATAGTAATTGTAGAAGTTTTAACAAACGTAAATTCTGCTACTTTTATAGACATATTAATATTAGGATTATTATCCTAATCATAAAATCAAATATTATTTGAACCCAGAATGTTATTGTTCATTGAGAGATATGATGTCAAACTTCACTAGTTACTTAAACCTTCAGTAGCAATGTTACTGTTTGAACCCTTTTATAAAAATTCTTGTTTATCTATACTTTCTTTAATCTGCTTTTCTTTATATATGGGGTTGATATTCCCTCAACCCCAAGGTGTTCTGTTCCTTTTTAATGGGCTTGTAATAAAAGTTGTGAAGATTGCTGTTGTCCTACTAGCCTACTGGTATGGAGCTTTGATCTGTTGAGGTATTACTAGTGTTGTGGTTTCAACTTTTATGTAAAAATAAATTATTTTCAATAGAGTTTCCAAGTCAATATTATTTCCATAAAACTATGGCTTTCATGCAACTAAGAACAAAGTTATTCCTAATATTACATTTTATTCAATGTTCCCTAAATTTTGCCCATATAATGTCATTCATTTTAGTTAGCTCTGTAGTTTATTATTTATACCTGCGGGAAAAAATTGATCTTTCAAACATGTTGGACGCACTATGTAAGCAATATTTTCTCAATTAATTTCCTAATGAAACCAGACTATTTTAGTACAACATAATTTGCAAGAATCTTTATTTACCAAACATATTACGAGAAATTAAAAAAGGAACATCTGGTCAATGTTATATTTGAGTGGAAGCCAGGATTAAGTGCTCAGTATCGATTAGTGAACACAATTCGGGACTTTCCATTATATAAGGTTATTTTAAAGGCAACTCATTAGACAGATACGGCTCCTACAATTAATATTCAAGTAATACAAGTATGCTAAAAGTGTGACGTTCTTGGAATAACTGGTAAGGATAAAACTTATATCCTGATTGTATTCGCAAAGTCGTGCTTAATGTGAAGAAAATGATCTGAACACTACATTCTTTAAGAAATAATAAAATCAGGATCAACGATTAGCAGAGTTAACCTTTTAGTCACCCCTACATAAGGCTTAAGTAGATCGCTGCCGTTCATGATGAGCCAATTTGAAGGCCTTTTTCCTATTACTTATCTTCAAATAAACATGTTTAGCCACACTTTACGATACGAAATTTGAAACCACGTCTGTTAAATCACTATAAACATACTCTACATCAATAAAAAAAGGTATATTCTATATACTTCCTTGGTACGAAGTTTATATTGTCTGTGATAGAACGAGTTGAATCTGTGTTAAATTCAACTCCTATCCCATATTAGTTAAAACCTCGAGGAGGCCCACGTGCATCTTCGATTCGAGGCTTGGAGTCTTATCAACAGCTACCGGACGTCAATGTTTAAACAAGGAGGTTATCGTCCCCCCCTTCGTTCGCCCCCATACGCCGACCTCGCCAGATCGAGTTAGGCTTATGGACAGATGAGGCATTTTTCTCCGGCCCAGCTGTGCGTTCCCTCCAAGCTTTCACTCCATTCTCCCCCACGCCAAGGAGATGTCCTGGCTATTTATATGGACTCTTTACCACTAAGATCAGATTGGAGATCCAGATTTTCGTCGCGAAACATCACCACGACCCTCTCTCCCTTTGTGCGCCAAGGGACCTCGGCCTCGAGATTCACCATCACTTGTCCAGGAGGACAATATTCATTGAGTGCCAAAGGTTCGAGCCTTTAGTAACGTCAAGTCCCCAAGGCATTCCCCCCTGCTGTTCAAGGAGAACAGCATTAGAACAGCCATTGTTCGTTTTGAGCCCTTCGCCAAGAAACGGTTCTCACCCCCCCTGTGGTTCAAGGAGAACAACATTAGAACAGCCATTGTTCTTGAGCCCGTAGACAAGAGACGGTTCTCATCCCCCCCCTTTGTTCAGAAGAGAACAACCTAGAACAGCCATTGTTCGTTTTGAGCCCTTCGCCAAGAAACGGTTCTTATCCCCCCCTGTTGTTCAAGGAGAACAACATTAGAACAGCCATTGTTCGTTTTGAGCCCTTCGCCAAGAAACGGTTCTCACTCCCCCTGTTGTTCAAAGGAGAACAACATTAGAACAGCCATTGTTCTTGAGCCCGTAGACAAGAGACGGTTCTCATCCCCCCTTTGTTCAGAAGAGAACAAAGTAGAACAGCCATTGTTCGTCGAGCCGTTCGTCGAGTAACGGTTCTCCTTTCCAAGACGCCTCGTCAGGATCCTTTTATCCCCCCCCTTCGGCTGGAACTCGCCAGCGGACCGAATATTCCTTCAAGTACCTTCCACTGCACCCTAATGAAGTTACGTAAGCCAAGCGTCACCTTTTGAGTATTGATCCCTTATTTGTCAATTCTATCCTGTGCTTTAAATGGTTTATCGAACCATCCCATCTCTTTAACTCCATATTTGTTTTACCTTTTTTGATCCCTTAAATCCTTGGATTAGCCCGAGTCTCCACGACCCTTTCCATTCTGTTTGTCAATATTTTCCGTTTTTGTGTTTTGTTTATAGTTATTATTAATAAAACTCTATTTTATTAATGATAGCAATATTATTATCCTTGAGCTCAGTTCCACTTCTTAAGCATTTTGAAGATATATAATATCGGCCGCCAGACAGTAAAACGCACTCTAAAGATAATTAAGGAAGTTCCCTCAACGAATAGTGTTATATATAGTATCGTCGGGAGTCATTCTACGACATATATATATATACTATTTAATTTGGTATCAGGTGTGTAAGGTTTAACGCTATATCTTTGCAAACACTGGTCTCAGTCGAGTAAAGCATAGTGTTATTCGTTATAATAATAGAATATAGTAGTTCCCTTTTGTTTTAACGATTGCTATCCCCTTTTTTTTAAACTTAAGAAGCTGGAGTAGCTCAAGGAACGGTTATAATAATTTGTTTGTTTTTTTTTGTGATTTTAGTCAGTGGTTATTTAGAGTAAGAAACCAAGTACGAATAGGTCAGTGCCCATATTTAGGTAGGCTAATTCTATAGAGGCATAATTCTTGTTGCGAGGAATTTTAGTTGGTTGACTAGTGCGCCCCCAAGTGCAAAGATGACTCCGTTCGAAATCTTTAAAGCTCACGGAGAGTCCTGTGGACTTTCCGGAAAAGAACTAATTAAGTACATTCAAGAGGGGCAAAGAAGAGAAAGAGAGGAACGGATAAGACAAGCTGACCATCAGATTGAATTAGCTCGGATTTAAGCAGAATTTCAAAGAAAAATGGAAGTAATAGAAAGGGAAAGAGTAATCCAACGAGAAGAAAGAAGGACGGACTCGCGCTCCTTCCCAGGAAAGCTGACAAAGTTTCCGAGCCCCATAAAACCCCAAAACTTCTTTCCCCAAAACCAACAACGGGACTACAAACCTCCCGTTAAGACTTCTCCTCCATCTCTCTTTCCGAAGCGACCAACCATATGCTTCACCTGTGGTGTAGAAAACCACATGAGCTGGAATTGCCCCCAAAATTCTAGGCTTAAGAGCGGACCAGCCCACCAAGTTCACCAGATTAATGCAACCCCGGCTCCCCCGGTGGTGCAGACCCAAGCAGAAACTTCTCCCCCTCCGTCAGGCCACCAGGTAAATTTTGTTTTTGGTAAAAGTTCATCGGGAACTTTGAAATATGAGGAGGGCAGCGTGGACAGCTGTCGAGTATTGACTCTCGTCAGGGACACAGGATGTACATGCTTCATCGTGTCCGACGAACTCCTCCCAGTGGCCTCTAACCACGAAAAATTTGCGGTGGTACATGACCAACTTGGGCGGGCGAACAGATTCCCCGTCGCTAGATGTTACCTGCAGTGTCAATATTATAATGGCTGGGCTGAAGTCATTGTAGCACCCATAAAATTCTGTTCCGTACTTATAGGACAGAGCCCCCAAGTAAGTTTCGACCCTGTGTTTCAGGCCGCCCTTCCTCAAGGCCGAGATAAGAAAGAAGCCCAGGAGCCCGTCCCCATCAGAACCCCGATACCGTCCGATTTCTCGGAGACCCCTAACCAGGACTTTAGGACGGAAAAAGAGGAATGTGATTCACTAAAACCCTTAGGTGATAAGGCCCCAGACAAGGACACGGAGACTGTCCCTGGACCCCAAGAAAAAAAGAAACCCCAACGCGCCCATGGAGATACCTTCGTAGAACTGGACGAAGCATCGGCGCTTGAAGAGGATTGCCCCGCGGAGTCCCTTAAGGTAATCCAGACAGTGTGCATCCAACCTGATGCCGATTACCCTCCTCATTCCCTACCAGGCGAGTCTTTGGAACCCTCTGACCTGAAAAGTGACGCGCAGCTGACACCACGTCAGAAGAGTCAGATACAAGAACTAATTAAATGGAATCACCATTTACCCGCCCTATTAGCTCTTTTCGAGCAACTGCGTGAAAATGGCCTCACCATTGGCCCCAGCAAATACTATTTTGCTCACGAACCCATTAAATATTCGGGTTTCAAAATAGGACCAAGCCAGTTAGGTCCCCAAGAGAACAAGATTAAGGCAATCGCCGACATGCCCCTCCCGATTACAAAGAAGCCATTAAGATCGATCCTAGGATCAGCTTCTCCCTATCAGCGATTTGTTTCGAATTTCGCTGCAATTTTGGCCCCCCTATGCCCCCTTCAGGAAAAGAATTTCCCCGATCGTTTACGTTGGAATGATGTCGCTGTTTCCCATTTTAATCAGCTCAAAAGTAAGTTCATTTCTGCCCCCATTTTTAAGTTGTCCAACCCGGAAAAATCCTTTGGGGGTTAAGACCGACGTGATCAACGAGGGCATTGGAGGTGTACTCCTTCAATACGTGGATGACAGAACGAGTCATCCAGTTGCATATGCTAGTCGTCAATTATTACCACGCGGAAAGAGATATGCCACTAGAGAAAAGATAGCTCTATCAATTATCTGGGTCATAGACAAATTCAAGCTGTATTTGATATGTAAAGATTTTCAAATAGGAACCGACCACCGTCCGTTAGCCTATATTAGGAATTTGAGACACTCAAACGGCCGCATCATGCGCTGGAGTTTACTCTTGCAAGAGTATCAATTTTTAGATAAATTATATCAAAGGTTCCGATAACCAGGTCGCTGACGCACTCAGTAGGAATGCGTTACCGAATAGCGTAGAACAATTGTATTCATAGGATTAGTATCTCCATGTAGGTATATACCGTCTTGTACGACTTAATTTAAGATTCTTTTGTAATATAATTAATTAATGTATTTGTCTGAATTTTGTAACGCTCAATGTCTAATTTTTTTTTATGTATATATATTTGTTCTTATTAATTTACGTATAAATTATTTTGTCCCGTATGTACTAAGTTTATATCATTTCATTGTTCCATGCCTTTTTTTTTTTAGTTGTATTAAAGGTTATTTTCCCCTGTAATCTAAAGATCAAAATAATCATGTATTGAGGTAATAATAGTTAGGAGCAGGAAGATACGGTTGGTACAAGAAAACGAGTTCCCTACAACGGAGCTCTATCGTTGTCCCTTCTCTCTTTTTTTTTCGAAGTGACAACTTCCCCTGGAATGGAGGGGTGTGATAGAACGAGTTGAATCTGTGTTAAATTCAACTCCTATCCCATATTAGATAAAACCTCGAGGAGGCCCACGTGCATCTTCGATTCGAGGCAATGGAGTCTTATCAACAGCTACCGGACGTCAATGTTTAAACAAGGAGGTTATCGTCCCCCCCCCGTTCGCCCCCATACGCCGACCTCGCCAGATCGAGTTAGGCTTATGGACAGATGAGGCATTTTTCTCCGGCCCAGCTGTGCATTCCCTCCAAGCTTTCACTCCATTCTCCCCCACGCCAAGGAGATGTCCTGGCTATTTATATGGACTCTTTACCACTAAGATCAGATTGGAGATCCAGATTTTCGTCGCGAAACATCACCACGACCCTCTCTCCCTTTGTGCGCCAAGGGACCTCGGCCTCGAGATTCACCATCACTTGTCCAGGAGGACAATATTCCTTGAGTGCCAAAGGTTCGAGCCTTTAGTGACGTCAAGTCCCCAAGGCATTCCTCCCTGCTGTTCAAGGAGAACAGCATTAGAACAGCCATTGTTCGTTTTGAGCCCTTCGCCAAGAAACGGTTCTCATCCCCCCCTGTTGTTCAAGGAGAACAACATTAGAACAGCCATTGTTCGTTTTGAGCCCTTCGCCAAGAAACGGTTCTCATCCCCCCTCTGTTGTTCAAGGAGAACAACATTAGAACAGCCATTGTTCGTTTTGAGCCCTTCGCCAAGAAACGGTTCTCACCCCCTCCTGTTGTTCAAGGAGAACAACATTAGAACAGCCATTGTTCTTGAGCCCGTAGACAAGAGACGGTTCTCATCCCCCCCCTTTGTTCAGAAGAGAACAACCTAGAACAGCCATTGTTCGTTTTGAGCCCTTCGCCAAGAAACGGTTCTCATCCCCCCCTGTTGTTCAAGGAGAACAACATTAGAACAGCCATTGTTCGTTTTGAGCCCTTCGCCAAGAAACGGTTCTCACCCCCCCTGTTGTTCAAAGGAGAACAACATTAGAACAGCCATTGTTCTTGAGCCCGTAGACAAGAGACGGTTCTCATCCCCCCTATGTTCAGAAGAGAACAAAGTAGAACAGCCATTGTTCGTCGAGCCGTTCGTCGAGTAACGGTTCTCCTTTCCAAGACGCCTCGTCAGGATCCTTTTATCCCCCCCCTTCGGCTGGAACTCGCCAGCGGACCGAATATTCCTTCAAGTACCTTCCACTGCACCCTAATGAAGTTACGTAAGCCAAGCGTCACCTTTTGAGTATTGATCCCTTATTTGTCAATTCTATCCTGTGCTTTAAATGGTTTATCGAACCATCCCATCTCTTTAACTCCATATTTGTTTTACCTTTTTTGATCCCTTAAATCCTTGGATTAGCCCGAGTCTCCACGACCCTTTCCATTCAGTTTGTCAATATTTTCCGTTTTTGTGTTTTGTTTATAGTTATTATTAATAAAACTCTATTTTATTAATGATAGCAATATTATTATCCTTGAGCTCAGTTCCACTTCTTAAGCATTTTGAAGATATATAATATCGGCCGCCAGACAGTAAAACGCACTCTAAAGATAATTAAGGAAGTTCCCTCAACGAATAGTGTTATATATAGTATCGTCGGGAGTCATTCTACGACATTGTCATATACTTCTCAATCAAAGGAGCCAGTGCTAAGGAACTACCCCAAAAGAAATTGCTGCTCCTGTTGAATGTAAGACCAAATGTTCTCGATGGTGAAAAGAGAAAACCCGAACAAAACAGTGTGTTAATTGAAGAAAACCTTCTACTCTCTAATCGCTATAGGGAAAAAATAGATATTAAATTAAGTAGATGCGCCAAAGTAGTGAATACAAACAGCCCCATTAGTTGTAAAATTTTAAACAGAGTAATTACTACAAGTTTACAGGCAAACTTAAATGGGTAACCGCTACAAGCCCAGCTACTAAGGCAATGAAACAACTGTGAACTGTTCACCGAGAAAAGCGATTACATTTGAAAGAATCGGAAATTTCTCAGCGTTTAAAGATTATTTCCAACATACTTAATCAGCCATCACTTTATGATAAATATTCCAATACAAGAGTAATTTTTAACTACAGTACTGATTATCGTGCAAGTCAAACGAAAAAATCTCCTAATCATAGAATCTTGAGGTTGTTTACGCAAATGGAAAGTATCTTCATCATATTATTTCTAGTCGCTCTATTGATTAAAAGAATATAACTATCCAAACCTTCCATGAGAGAATCAATTTTGCAAACTTATCGATTCTCCTCCACAACTTATCATCGATGGGTCTCTTTCAAATGTCAGGGAACAGATTTTGTGTAACCAAAATGACGTCATCTTTAATAAGTCAGAAAGAGAATATAAATGAAACATTCTGGTACAGCACTATTCCATTAGATGACGCAGATAATCGATTAAATAACTAAAAAGGTCAGTGCTATGAATTATTGTCAATGACATATAAGAAAGTATAATGATTTTCGAAACAAGATTGTAATATACCCTCTAAAGGAAGCCAATTTAAAAAGTTAAAATCAATTTTTTTTTCTATTCTTATAACATGTTTTGTCAGAGGGAGAAATTAATGTTTGAATAGGCTTGTACTCCAACAATTTGACAGTATCTTATTTAATAAATTCATTATCATCTAGGAATTCGATCCTTATACAGAAATTCGTCGCTAGACATATCGATGACTGTATCTAAGGTAACTAAAATAATTGCTATGGGTTTAACTACGATGAACACTCCATTTGAGACATTTAAAGTACTTCTCAGTTGTGAACTAACCTATATATATATACAATGAGGCCACACAAGTATTTGCATAACAAATTATAAATATTTCGGAAATATTTTGTGCTTTTGTTTCGTAATAAATCTATTAGGAAACTAAGTAAACATATAATTAACATAAATGATACACATAACATTTTTGTTGGATAAAACAACAATTGATTTTCAAGAAAATATAGCTGGTAAAAATGTATTAAACCACTAATAACATTCGAAAGTATTGTTAATTAGATAAAGAAAGCTTATAAATGCGATAGATCTATAAGATTGGAGATTTGAGAATTTTCTAGAACCAACCTGATGCAGAATATTTGTTAGCATCGTCATACATTGATGAGAATCCACGGAAGAAGAACGTTTGCTTTGATAAATACCGAGAGTCAAATAAGTTCAAGCTATTCTACAGCAAATTATCAAGCTTCATTAGGATTAATTATAGTATAGGACTATTTTTCAGCGAGTTAAAGGGCTTATACAACTGTAGGTTATAGAATTCGAAAGCATTGTGCGTATGGAATTACCTCCAATTTGTAAAGTGGCGTTGGTCCTCAAGATTAAAGATCACTTTTTACCTTACATGCTTTTAAAGCTAAAGAATAATCCAATTATTACTAAGAAAGATATACAAATTGATCTTGAATTGTCAGGAACAAGAGCAAGTAAAACAACTATTAGTAGAGAGTTCAATAATCAAAATTTGCATTCTTTCCGCCCCGCAATACTCCAATTCTTAATCAAAAAGCAGCGCAGGAATTATTTTGGGTGGGCAATAAAATCCTGCTATTCGGCGGCTGATTCTAACGAAATTTTAAAATGTTTTATTGTTTTAAATTCTCTTTGAAATTATATAATTGTTTAAGTCATCCAAAGATTAGCCGGGCAATTATTTTGTTTCGAATGAAAGAATTGCCAAGATGCTCCCAAGTTTTGTCTGGGAATTATTAAAAGTTTTGATGGGCCAAAGGTCATAAATCAGAATAAATGAGGGCACGAACATTTTGGTAGGCACTCCTTGTTTATATACCGAATGAAACGCAGACACATAATTACGAAGTTTAGAAAGGCAGTTTTTAGCCACAAATATCTATCAATTGCCGGCAACCTACTACACGATCAACGCCATCTGTGGGTGTATGACTTTTGCTGATGTATCTTCAAACGAAATTATCTTCGGATGTTTCTATAAGATTTTTACATAAAAGTTTTATTCCATTAAAAATATAAAAGGATCTATTTTATTTCCAAACTAATTCCTAATATAGACGTATCATAGTGCATTAAATTGGAAACATTCCTTAGCAACAATTATCTAGCAATATTTGTTAACATACTAACCACACAACGACTGTGTATGACTAACGAGAGAAAAACATTCACAGTTTTAGAATTTTTACCTATTATTAAACTTGTGCATGCAATTGTTAGGATAAATATTCTTATCAGACATTTGAGATAGAAAAAGAAGCTTGGTAAAAGAATGCTTCCCCTACAGTTGAAGCGAACATTGGTTTTAGTTTTTTATTTTAATAAGTAGGACGCAAAAACAGATGACAATAAAAGGGAAGAGTCGGTATTCATTAAAAAAAAACAATTCACGCAAAAATTATAAGCTGTTCACTAGGCAATCTTCAAGTTCCAGGATACTCTTCACTATAAATGCTTCAAGCTCCGAAATCCTGTTTACTAAGCATGCTTTAAGGTCTGGAATCCTGTTCACAAGTCATGCTTCAAGCTCCAAAATCCTGTTCACTAGGCATGCTTCAAGCTCTGGAATCCTGTGCACTAGGCATGCGTCAAGCTCCGAAATCCTGTTTAATAGGCATGCTTCAAGCTCTGGAATCATTAACACTAGTCATGCTTCAAGCTCCGAAATCCTGTTGACTAGGCATGCTTCAACCTCTGGAATCCTGTTCATTAGGCATGCGTCAAGCTCTGAAATCCTGTTCACTAGGCATGCTTCAAGCTCCGAAATCCTTTCACCTGGCATACGTCAAGCTCCAAAATCCTGTTCACTAGGCATGCTTCAAGCTCCAAAATCCTGTTCACTAGGCATGCTTTAAGCTCCGGAATCCTGTTCACTAGGAATGCTTCAAGCTCCGGAATCCTGTTCACTAGGCATGCTTCAAGCTCCGACATCCTGTTCATTAGACATGCTTCAAGCTCCAAAATCCTGTTCACTAGACATGCTTCAAGCTCCGGAATCCTGTTCATTAGGCATGCTTCAAGCTCCGAAATCCTGTTCACTAGGCATGCTTCAAGCTCTGAAATCCTGTTCACTAGGCATGCTTCAAGTTCCGGAATCCTGTTATCTAGGCATGCTTCAAGCTCCGGAATGCTGTTAACTAGGCATTCTTCAAGCTTCTGAATTCTGTTCCCTAGGCATGCCTTAAGCTCCGGAATGCTGTTATCTAGGCATTCTTCAAGCTCCGGAATCCAAGCGTAAGCAGCTAGAAAATATTATTAAGATGAAGAAGTTGAGACGATCAATTGATCAATCGTGAGAGCACACGGAATGACATCATTGGGCGAAGATGACTCTGTCGGATTTCGAGGCAAAGATTCGAGAAAAAATAGAAGAGGAAAAATACATCAGTAGGGAAATTATGAGTGGCCCAAAATTATCCTTTAGTCTTCAAGAAGCAAAAAGTAAAAAAAGGAGGTAATTATCGAGCGTTTAAATACACTGTGACAAGAGTAATTTGTTGCTGTTAACAAATCTGAATTCTACGCATGCGTGTTGTCAGGCCTCTGTTCTCTCTTGTAGCTATCATAGTAGACTCAGTTATGCATCTGTGAAGAATGCAATACCATGGCTGAAATTAATCTTCCATAAAATTGGGGAATGCGAGCTGTGTTATTTAAATTCACGCAGTGGTTTCAATACGAAGATATCTGTAATTAAATGCTAAACTACGCACCCTATCAGGGGCCCGGCGATATGCTTTCCTGGGCCCCGTGCTAACGGCACTCTGTGCCCCGTCCTGCCCCACTTTAGCCTCTTCTCCTTCTTTATGACACTAAACATATTACCCTACTTCCTCACTTTCCCTACAACCTCTCCCATATGTTTCTCTGGTCGGCTTCTAATTTCACAAGGTAGACGCCGACCAGCTTCCTACCACCCAACCGTCCAGGATCGGGGCTGATTGGGGAGTGAGAAATGTCCCCTCATTCCTTAGCTCCGGTTAGGGGTGAGTTTGTAACAATCTGCTCGACCACGCCCTCTGCTTCCTTACATACCTTTTTTCTCTCCTTTCAAGCCCGCCCCAAGATTGAGCCACCATGCCAAAAAGCTGCCTGGCCATTGGGCTGGAGGAGTGGTTTCTAATGGCGGCAGCTAGTTTGGCCGGCCCCGTGTTACCTCCTTGCCAAACGGGTTACTAGCCAGGGTAATTAGCGTTTGCGTCCCTTCAAAACAATAGGGTCACCATGCCCAATAATGCAACTTTTCATTTTAAATTTCTCCCTTTACCTTTCCCTGTAAAGTGGTCGGAGCCTCTTTCGTGCAGTTTCACAGCAGAAAAGGTGGTCTCCCCCGTGTGCTTTTGCATGAGACCCTCCAAATCTCTTTTACCAGAAAGGATGCGTACTCCACTCCGATGCTCACAGGCGCAGGCGACTTCCCATCACCTCATTCTCTGGGGTACCCTTTGGGCGACTTACTCTTATCAGCGACAGTCCCCCTTTTAATTTCCCATGGGACTGCCAAGAACTCAGGCAGGATGCCCATAATTGATCGCTCTCGGTGGGAGCGACTCACGTAGTAAAGCAAGGGATGGCATCGCTCGTCGGCTGGTGACCCCTAATGTCCTGCTTGCGTGCGTGACTAATTTGAAAGCGGTCAGTGTACCTGCCCACCTCTTTCCCCGACATAGGCTGGTTCGCCGGCCAATACGAAACGACTAAAGGTACATTGAATGGGATCCATGATGTCTTGGAGGAGCGACGGCCACTTGGATGCCCCACTCTGAGATGGATAGAGTCCCTAAGGTGATGCAATCCAAAGGTCGAACCCTGGCTCGGTGCCAAGCCCAGAACCCGAGCCCGCCCCTGTGAAATCTCCTACACAGACGCATTGGGTCCAAAGGACTAATGAGGAGAGGATGGATCTCCTCCCACGGCCGGTGCCCTTGTAATAGCGAAAACCTTTTCCATTTCAGAGAAGGATCTTGTTCAGGACAATTCATCTAGCCGAGGTGGTTCTTCTGGCCTGGAAGAGAAGCAGCTTCATTCCCAACCCTCTTCTCCAAAAAAGAAAAGTAACCATAAAACTAAAAAGATTAAGGGTTCCTCTTCCTCTGTGGGACCTACGGGAAGAGACGGGGCCGCTCTCGTTTTGGAGAGCGGCCCCTGCCTCTGTGCTCTCCCATGTGTAATCGAGAGCGGGGCCTCGATTACGTCGGGACCCCTCATTCAGAGGTTACTTGAGCTAGCTAGACAAGAGCACTAGATAGCCTAATTCATATAGAGCCTAAGGTAACTCGTTTTTCGGAACAAAGCCTTCTTGCGAATGTGTAAGATTGCCCCCAGGCAGCCAAAGTTAGTGCTCTTCGGATCTTAATGGCACCCCGGTGAGTGTGACGGCGCACTCTACAATGAACTTTGTGAAAGAAGTAGTTTATGCGAGGGAACTCCTGGACTACTCTATAGATTACGTCACATTTGAGCTGCCCGAGGTGGCTCTAAACGCGGGCGTGAATTTGGGAAAAAATCGGTGATTCCTTCAGGGAAAGGGGGAATTGTGATACCATTGGTTGGAATGTCCAACCAATTTCAACCTTCAAGCGGGCTGTGGGAGACGATAACATCGGTCCTTAGGTAAATACACCTTGGACGTGTGATAACAGCGTCGGACGCCTCCTTGCTCAGGTTCAGCCATGCTTTCACAGCCCTATGCGGTGATCTCAGGATCCACGTGGGTAGAGAATGGCACGTGGCCGCCATTTGATCTCATTCTGCTACAGTAACCATTTGCCATCATTCTACTACAGTAACTATTTGCCTTTACTTTGCCTTCAGGTCCCACATTATTATTGTTGGGAGCCCAATGCTAAAGATTGATGTGAAATTGTGCATTGGTCTGAACTTTCTCTTAGCTGTTGAGTTGCTGTGTCTTCTCTCCTTCAGACTTTACAGATTGAAGACTTTATATTGCAATGGACATTATCAAAAGACTGCACCCGAACTTTTCGCCAGATCTATGTAGATCTGAGTAGCACAAATTTGCTATATAACGGCTACATTCTGCCCTTCATTGACTCATTGGCATAATACATGTAAACTAAAATCCAAATTAGATCAAATTGGAGTATAGAAATGGGTGCACTGAGCACAATGCAGAACTAAATTCAACAACTACCGACAATCAGCACTGAAGTGGGAGGTAACAATGAAAATAGAGGAATAAATTACTAAGAAAAAGGATTGTATCGCAAGGTTGAAAAGAGAAAGTTCTGCCTGAATAACGTACAGAACTTTATTCCAATCGAAATGAAAATGATATTGAACCAAGTAAATTAGACAAAACAAAACCGAAAAATAATGAGACCTGGTCACCAGAATATGGCATCCTTAATCGCCTAAAATTGAAGTAGTGTACCTTATAAATCAAATACAAGCTAGTAAACTTGATGAATTGATCTTAAAGAGAGAGTGTCAAATATGCCGAAACAATGCATAGCAGACCATCACCCGAATCAAAGGGTGGCAAGTCCTCGGGCTGAAATTAACGAGCAACAATTTGGAGAAAAAAGAAGGGAAAGATATAGGAATTTTTCCTCTGTAAATATTGATAAATCTGAGTTAAGAGAACAAATGGAAGATTTAATCAAAAAGTTCAAGTTAGCGTCTTTCTCTTCATAAAGAAAGTAGAGGGAGAGGTGATGCCCCCTTGTCGCGGGAAGAGAGCTTGTGTGTACCTTGGACTTTTCTAGCTATGTCGGCAGAGGTACCACTTCTGGGTAGGGCTTACCTTGTCGATTTGGTCGGAAATGAGGTTCCAGACTAAGTGTATCTTTTCTTCTTTTTTCTACTCTATACTTGTCCTTTTTTACTTTTATCCTATCTCTCACTTATACAAAAAAAAGAAAAAAAGCCTACTCCTATCATGTCACTCTTTCCCTTTTTTCCTTCTATCTACATATAAGGATATGGCAGCTACCTCACGCGTCAGAAGAGAGAATTTGGAACCTCTATAAACAACGCCAATCGACGCTCACTGGTTGCGAGAGACTTGGACTAGAGGTGTCCTAGGCGTTGGGGTACGATGAATGGGATGATGGTAGTGCCCCATTAACACCTTCCTTGTCGCGTAATTATTGACCGTTCCCAGTGCCCGTTGACAGGAGCTTTTGGTAGCATTAGTCCAAGGTGACGGCCCTTTGTTCCCATGTTGGTTGCCAGGCCAATAAAAAGCCTTGGGTCGAGTTCCTTGGTGTGGCGGGATATCCATTTAACGCTACTCTTAGATCCTGGCTGTTGTGAAGGGAACAAGTAGGAGTCTAGTAAGGGGCGTGCTTCGTTGTTGTTCACCTCGTGACAAATCGAGGCCCCTCTGGGGAGCGTCTGTCCTGCTTGGTTGGGAACCACGGCACGCCGAGGCTTGACGACTCGGTCGTACGAACAGCAGCACATGGAGCGTGCCTTCTGGAAGATTCCGAAACGACTCCGATCAATAGGCGGGAGCGACTCACGCGGGGATAACTCACCAAACCCTTTTTTTATATATTGATTGGTCACAAGCATAAGAAATATAGAGTGTTCAAAATGGCAGGCAAGAAATATACAGCAGCGCTAAAATTCACGTGTGCCACATGTAATAAGGACAAGTGGTGCGTTGACTTCCCGGAGGGCTGATATGCGAAATGCCACCCAGGCAGTGTATGCACCACTTGCATCTTTAAGAAGGAAGTGGAAGAAGTAGTGGCCTACTACAGGGAAAGGACTACAGACCTCGAAAAGAAAATCGAGAAGCTCAAAGAGGAGCATTCCCACCAGATCCGCTGGCTTAGAGAGAAGTTAAACGAGCTCTCGAGTCCTGTGGCAAACACCACCTCGGCAGAGAGGCCGGGCCCGAATGTGGCAGAAACACCGGAAGGACAAAATAAAAAGAGAAAAAGACGAAAAAGGGAAAGAAGAAAGAGGAAGAGAGAGAAATAGAAGAAGAAAAGGTAGAAGAAGTTATTGAAAAGGATGACAAGGGGGAAAAGATGATAGAGAAGAAGAAGAAAAAAAGACTGGAAAAACCATGACGGAGAAGATAGAGGAATCGGAGAGCTTGCCTCAGAAAATAAAGACTTTGAGTTCAGCAGGCAAATGTGCCAGGGTCAGCCTTGTAGGTGATTCCCAGGCACGGGGCCTGAAGCCCCTGCTAGGGGCTTGCCTTCGCACAAGCGTTAAGATGAGCTGCCTCCCAGGCTGTGGGAATAAGCAGGTAAGAGCTGAGGCTGAGAAGTCTCAGATTTCTGAGACTTCAGTCGTTGCCCTTATGGTAAGTGGCAACGCCCTCTACCTCAGAGAAGGTAAGGTAGGCCCTACAGGCGAGATTATGAAGACGCTTATGGGCGCTGTTGACGACTGTGGATTGAGAACCCGCAGACGCGTTGTGGTGCGGATGCTCCCAAGATGGGGTCCAAGCCGGACTGTCCACGTGAAGAACATGTCCCTAAACCGGCGCGTTGCAGACCTCTGTACGGCGGAGGGTGTCTTTTTTGTCGACCCGTACGCCATATTCTATGGTATAAAAGACCTCTACCAAAGGGATGGGGTGCACCTCTTCTTTAAGGGCAAAGCTTTCCTAGCCAACATCATCCAGGATGTCGTGAAGCGCACCCAAAGGAGTGTTCGGCCTATTGGGAAGGCGAACTTAGACTAGTATGCCTGAGTTACTCCCCAAACAACCTTCTCGGAGGTTATCAAAAATGGTGCCACCGCGACAACAAAGGAGCAGGAAAACAGAAGAGTAGAGGGGGTCCTACATTAGGAGACTCCCTAAAAGTTCTGTTCAATGCGAGGTCAATCAGGATCAAGCTTCCTGAGCTCCGGGGCCTCGTAGCGACGGAAGAACCTGAAATGGTAGCCATAACAGAATCGTAGATAAAAACCTCAAACCGAGACTTTGAAAGGAAATTCACGGTTCCTGGTGTAATGTTGTATGTCAAGGATACAATCAAATCTACGAACTCCAACATTATATCCGATCACGAGCTCCTCGGCGTTGACCTAGAGATAGGTCCTGTTAGATACAGGACCATGCTGTTTTACCGCAGGGTAAAGAATTTATTTTCTTTAGCAATGAAACCGTTAATTGAAACTGTTAAAACAAATTATATGACCCTTCTCTCTCTCAATTCACAATATTAATTCTAAGAAACCTTTTAATGAAATTAATTAAAAAGTTTATTAGTAACCAAAATTAATGAAAGAAAGAAGTACCTTATAATTAACCACTCATTTAATTTCATCATTAGAAACAACGGGTAATTTTTTATGATGCATATAAAAAATCAATAAATTGACTATTTTCATTCTCTTACGATCTTACGCTTTATTCAGTGAATCTTCGGTTTTCTTCCAAAAAGGTATCATTTCAATTATGCAAATGCATTGCTTTTGTATGATCCTGTGATCAAATTCTCTTATGAGTCGAGTTTCCTAAACACGATTGTGTCGACCAAAAGAGCCCTCAATATCCATTGTTCTATGGAGTTCATATTTTGGAAACAGATTTCATGTAGATAATATGAAGCGAAGCGAGCTTTTTCTTTTCTTACCAAGGCTTGAAGATTTTCATTAGGCAAATTGATTAGTTAATTGACTATCTCTCCGTCTCAACAGAATGCATTTTTGGTGGTATATGAGGGAAGGAACCTTCAGGTTCTTTCCTTTTTTGGCACTATTTAATAATGTATTATGAATAATTAGTTTTATCGAAATTCGAAGTAGAAAATACTTTTCTATTTTAGGAAATGAGAACACCTGGCATGATATTTGTAAAAATTCGTTTTAATCAATTTTAATATTTATATTATTGGTGGAAGCATATAAGATTTCTTATAAGAATCACTTTCATATTTGAGGTTATTTTAATATATTGTTTTTAATTAACTTATCTTTATTAAGTTTAATTTCATTTTCTTCTTTAATTGTTCAAATATACCTTAATGATATAAAGAAGGAATTCGTAGCAAGTGGTAATTAAAATCTAAATCAGATTTGTGCTTTGGAGACTTAAACCTATAAATATTGGATTTTATTTTGATTCAGTTCATATTAATACAGATGTTAAGTAAATGCTTTTGATTCCTCTTTCTGATATATGAAGTGATCATTACAAAAAACTACAAGCCCAATCAACACTTTGTCAGATCTGTGATTCGGTTTAATGACATTACTTTTGAGAAGAACACTAAAAGTTCTTTAGACGTCAAATTCAATGCGTTCTATAGTTATATTTTTTGTTATGTAAACCACATGGTATTTTTGGATTATAACACACATGTAGATGTATAGTGTAATATATTTAAAATCTATCCTAGAAGTGAAGAAATAGCATGCTCTACTCTAGTGTATATCCCGCAAGATGTAGTCAGGTATATGTAGCATGAGCCTATATACTGCAACTAACATGATAACGTTAAAATTAGGAATTGCGTCTATATATCACATATTTTCACCTCCTCAAGCTTAACTAGGTTTTTACTGATCTTTTTTGAAAACATTCTGGTAGATATTTCCTTGAAGGATTTCATTTTATATTAAGAAAATATTATTGGATTACCTTAATTTAGTGAAAAGAGGCAGAATTCGAGGGATAGGAAATTCTGGCAATATAGGGTGTTAGGGTAGTTTAGTTACTTTTTTAACTTGGATGAAAAATTACTGGTATTTCAGTTATATTATGCAAATTTATCTAATTCTACTTTTGTTTTCACCAATTCTAATTAATATAATTATAAATTTGACATCCACTTATCATTTTGGCCTTGAAATGGGCGGTTTGTTAAGGCTGTGCTGAAAAGATGTTGAAATAATATCCAAGTTTGGCTGAAAATGAAGAAAGTGGACATTTCCTACAAGAACATTCTGTACTTCCACTTAATTAATATAGAGTTCCATAAGTGTTGGGAATCGTGCGTATACCCTGAACGGATGTATTTTAGCATTGTCGATGAATCCTCATTTTTTTTCAAAAAGTAGCTGTTCATTTTTGTGCTCGATGAATGTGACTATGTGAAGAATTTTATCCTATAATCAACGTTAACCACCTGTACAAATTATTGCTCACTAACCAATAGCTCTCAAATTTTTAGAATACATTCTTGGAATTGAAAATACGGAAATTAACACAGACATCTAGGTTAAATGGTATGCAATTTCTTACTAAAGATGAGGGGATTTTGGGTTCAAGAAATATAACACTATTATGCTCTAGTTGTTATAGGTGAAATCTTGCAAATACTCATTGTGTTGGAAATATAAATAAAGACGGTAACAGGTCGCAAATTTGTCTATGCGATGGTGTCAATGTACATAATTGAGTAATCTGTATTTTCCTGATAACTGAGAAACAACGCTTTATCTGCAAAGAACATCATATTCGTTCATTTACCATCGTGAAATACTGAAAAATATAAATATCCCATAGATTCATACAAGGTATAGATAGAATAAACTTTTCATCCCAATGTAGTGCGGTCAAGTCTTCTGGCAAATATCTTTAAAGTCGAAAAAAAACAGTTGGAATTATTTCATGCATAATTTTAAAGTGAGAAAGTTAAATATAAAATAGCTTTATTAAATTGAAAAGAACGTATAATAATAATTTTATATGTTCTCTATAAAACAATAATAAAGGACTCAAGGCTGGTTGGAAATATTTGTGAATTTAATTCAATAGCAAATATTTAGTTAATATGAGGATTTTTTAAAAGAATATCTATTTTATTGTCTATAATTTTTTGCACAATTAATCTAGCATCGCAATTATTTATTTTCATAAATTAAGCGGAAGTATTTTCAAAGTTCTAGAATAACCTAGCTCATTGTACTAATCTGGCGAGATAAAAATCCTGATTTAATTAGCTCATTATGAATTTGGCCTTTTTATCTATTTTAGTGATAAGATTGTAATAAATATAGGTTGTTTTTTTTCGAAATGTTTAAATTTGGGTTCCAATAATTTTTGAAAATCTTAACCTTTGCATAATAAACTATCGTTTTAGATCGATAAAATTATGTAGTAAAAAGATAATTCACTTTAAAAACGACTCTTTCGAAGTAAAAATTATTATTAATATTTCTTTTCAATAGCCCACCTATTTGCAAAAAAATGTTTCCCGTAAATTATTTAATTATCTTCAGCTTATTCCGTCAACGAAACATAATTTTTATATGCAAATATGATATAATCAATAGTTGTTCCTCGTACATTGTAACGTAACACGTTACACGTGTCACATCTAACTATATTAATTCAATTCTTACGAAGTAATTCAACTTTGCTAGTAATCAAACCGATTTCAATATCTTTGGCTGTGTAAACTTGTTCAATACTCTTCCTCTATCAAATTTACAGGAAAAAGAAGTCTCTGTCCTTAATCCATTCGAAACAAACAAGAGTTCTTCCCAGATGCAACAACTAAACGAAACACTTTTCATATTAATATATGAACAATTTAGTATATTCATTTGGCATTTTTTTAACCAGGAAATCAATTTACTGTTTTCCCTAAAATTCGATCTCAGGAATTCCGTATTTGTTCTTTTCAAGCATCTTTGGAAGGGGACCTATTAAGCAAGGCAACTCCTTATGAAACACCAACACGCATATTAGGAGACCACATGCATACCATGCGTTGAGAGGAAGCAACATTGCTAAGCCTTGCCTTGCTTTCGGGGTTAAGATATCTTATTACGTACAGCAATCCAAATGCTTCCCTTATACTAAGGTTGTCTCATCTCCAAACCCTTAATGAGCATGCAAAGAAAAAGTTGACGGAAAACATTCTTTCTCATACATTCACCAAAGATCTTTCAGACAATTACAGAATACCCCAGATCATTTCAATAAATAAGTGTTCACGCGTGCTCCTTTGGGAAAATGCTTAAAAAACACTTTGAGGCTACCCCTAAATTTATTTCTCTTTGGTTTTGCAGAAAAACAGAGCCCAAGTATCTCATACCTATTCGAGCAGTATTATTCCATAGCCAAAGTAACTCGCCAAATACTGGGCTATGTAATTTTCTAGAAATTCCTCAAGGCAACAAACAGTCTCTGAAATCTCTTTAAGAAAGCAACGAGTAACTCTTTTTGTATTGACTCCTAGGTCACCCGACAAATCAACAATTATTCTCCTCTCACATTTTTGGCAAGAAAATTACTCATACTTTCTCTTCCTTTCAGCAAGAAGTCTCGCACATATGGATTCAGAAAGTATTCCTCTGCTCTCACTCATAATGCACTTCTTTCTACTTAAATCAATGGAAGTTTATAGATTCATTCTGGTGAAATTTATCTCAATTAATGGGATACTTCAAGTTTAATCTTAGTGCAATTTAATTTTAGTTGTTAAAATATACCTTTCGTCATTTCCAATTTGTTATAATTCGCGGAAATTTAAATTACCATCTTTTTATTAACGTATACAATTAATTAAAAAAATACAAAGCAATATCGTATGAACGCCATTTCTTCCTTGAGAATAAATCTAGGGTTCCACATTTTCTAGTTTTTTTAATGTTTATTATATTAACTGTTAAATTCTTTCCACCCGGTTAAGTGTGTTCTAGGGGGAAGAAGAGAAGGTCCTTGTATAAAAATTCAATGAGAAAATAATTATCCATGAATTAACTTTACAAAATTTAACGTCACAGCTTTTTTTGCTTCAAGGTGTATGGTTGATGTTGTGGTATAAATTTAGCTTTAAACTATACATTTACGATACTGCTCATTTAGTCTGGTGTATTTTTAAAAATTATCATTAGTGGTTTCCTTCCAATTTTTAATTTCCAAATGTTAATTTTCTAGAAGCAAAGCCTTTTTGCTGATAAGTGTATATATAGTAACTTATAATTATCACTGTCTCATCAAGATTATAAAATACCCAAGTTCACTAGGCTAGAGCATATTTTCAAGAGGAGACATCAACGCCAAATGTCCTTTGCAGTTCGCACAGGCTTACTTACCCTTGAAGGCAAATGAAAATGAATTTTATCATTTAAAATGATTTTATAATCAAAGTTTCATTTTTTTCTATACTGAGCATACAGTATATTGTAGGACGAAAATATACATATTTAAAATTATTGATTTGAGAAATAATACTTAATTTTAGATATTTTAATTATAATAAAATAATATATTACCTAGTAAAATTTAAAATTAATGAACGGTATAGCAACTTATGATATATGAGTCGTGGTGATGACCGCATAGGTGAAGTATTAATAATATAATAAACCTATAAACTTTGGTAGATTCATATTTTCAGTTGGAGGATGATTCAGAGGTAAGAAAATACATGAATTATGCAGTGCCGCTAATATGGCGAGAATTAACATCTCATCACGATGACATGATACATCTTATTTAATTGAGTGGAAGAAGAAAAATCTCAGTAATTAATCCTTAGCATACTATCATCTTCACCTCCATTACCCTAAAATGAAGAGCTTCTCGTACCTAATCCTCCAATAAAATAAGAGCTATTAGTTTCTCTTGGTTCCAGAGACCAAAAAGGAAAATTACTTCACCTAAACTGAGAGATAGTCCCAATATCAGAACCAACAGGAGCATAATAATTCGAAAGTTGAGTTTAATTTTGACGAAGACCTTCATCGATTTGCAATGGGCCTTACAAGACAAAACCTGCAGGGCTACTGTTACAAGAAAACGTCAGTTACCTAACTTTTGTTGGTTTCTTCACACGCAATGATGAATTTGCCCCTGAAATGGTATTCGGAGCTTTATCAGTCTATTGGCATACCCTCCTTTTCACTGTAATGGATACTACTACATAATAGAGAGTTCTAACATGTTTCTAAAAGTGGTACTCCTGCACCACTCTAATGATGTCTCGTGTATTTCGATTGCTTACTCTGGCCAACTTCAAGAGGACTATGAGAAAGTTACGTTTTTATTAAAGCCGGTCATATACTTCGAACATGTGCGTTGAGTTATCGGAGATTTTGTATGATCACAGTACCTGTAGGACTGATAGGACACATCATCAATCATCTATGCTTCATATTTTGTCAATAATAGCTAAGATACATCTTCAGACTGAACATTGAAAGCTAGATTGGCCTGCACGTGGGAACCCCGCTACAGCCAACATATTTTTAATGGGCAAGCTTTGGCTAAAGATGAGAAAGTATTGTTTCCTCCATTTGTTTTGAAATGGTAAATAACACAATTAGTGTAAGCTTTGTATCGTCAGTTAGCGACCTTTAAATGTTTACTGTAGAAACTGTGTTTTTCAAACTTTCCAAACCCAACCAAATTTGTCGATCTGCAAATTAAGAAAACACTTCCTTGAGACCCCTTGCCAAATGTCTAAAGTTTAAAGAACTAGTCAGTAAAGAGTAGTTATTTCAGGTGATCTGCAGATTACTAAAATTATTAACTCCATTAACTGTCATAGCCTGCAATACAATTTGATGTTGTTCAAATAGAATATATGAAAGCATTTAGATCAGGATATAAAGAAGTTTGAACACCGTCTCCAAGAAAAATACAATTAACTGATGATGAGCTACTATTCACTATCATTAATTGTTTTAAACTAACAATAAACATAAGTCTAAAAGGAGAAGGAAAAAACATTTTTAATGTTTCGAGGGTTTGTGTGTTAGTATAAGAATTTCTATGAAACCAGCATAGTATATTGTAATTCGTAACTCTTTTACAAACTTAATTAAATAACTTCATTGAGGCTATATATACCCTGATATCATATTCAAAGCTGAATCTGAAACACTAATATATGGACCTTATTTGGATTTTATATAGTTGCAAAATACGATTTTTGTTGTTGTTAAATATACAGTTAAATGGTAAATAGATGGACAATAGCCCTTCCAACAAGGTAGGCACTATCAAGAATCTGGCTATTTATTGAAATATTTTTTATTCTATTCTTATATTATTGAATATTTGTCACTTGTTGTTTTTGCTTTTAAATTGATCAAGTTTTAATCTTCATTTTGGTGGTTGAGTTGCTGACTACTTCCTGAAGTAGACTCTAGAGGACTTGAAAGATGCTGTTACTAAAATCAAAATTTCCTGAGTGGTTTTGAATTTTAACTTCATCTTTTTCTTGGGACATCTCGTCGCTGCTATGCGTGAAAAAAACACTCAGATTTTCTCCATATCGGGCTTGTTACTTAATAATGAATAAGTTTTTATTTGTTCCCACGTTTTCATCCTCTGTTCAAACCGACTCTTATTTTTTTTTTCTTAGTATGAAAAGAATGTTTATGGAAATTAGCGTGACCGTTCTTCAAAGAGGGATATTATAAAGTGGTGAATAACGTGAGAGTATAGGATAGAATAGTTACAAATTATAGTTTAAAAAAAGAATGAGTGGTGTTAATGATAGAGATGAATAGAGGGGGTGATAATGAACAATGGTATGGATGAGGCTGATGGTAATATGTATCAGGCTGCCCGGCAAAGGCTGTATTTTGAATAATTATATTTTACTTATTTTTTCTAATATATTTTTCGTTGAAGCATAAGAGCTTTTGTTTTCCTTATTTTATTTTTCCTTATTAATTTCTTCTTCGGTAGTTTATGTTTATGTTAAAGCTTTCAAGCGTTTTTTGTAATTGTAGTTTCTTCTTTAAAGTGTTTTTCTTTTAATTTTAGGCTTTTTGCCTTATTTCACGATGGCACTCTGGTGCTGTTTTTTTACCCATGTATATATATATATATATATATATATATATATATATATATATATATATATGTTTTTACTTATACTTTATTTGTTTTGTTTTTTTCTTAAATCTAATACTAATTAAATATTATATATTTATCTTAACTTATTTCATTTCTTTCTCCTCTCATGGAATCGGTTTTCCATTGTTTAGCTGTATATTGATTGGTATTAATTCTTCTTGCATTTTCCTTCTGCTACTTTGAAATTGTTGTCTAAAATGTAATGTCCTTCTTTCACGTTCGGTAAGTCTAATTTTTTCTAGTGGGTAATCCGGGAGTTCTTCTTGTTTATGCCATACTTTTTAGGCGCGTTCGTGTAGGTATTGATTGATTGGTTTGAGATTCATTCTATTGTGGTGTATGATGGACAGGATTTTTTCTGTTCTGGAGGTGTTCATAATGTATCGGGTTGCTTGGTTTTGAACCTTTGGATTTATCGCATTTTAGACTTTGTTAGAGTGTGGTTCGGAATGATAGGATTTGTTAAAATAGGGCGTACTAGAGATAAGTATAACTTCTTCTTATTATTTACGGATAGGTTCCTAAATCTTTCGAGGGAAAAAAAAGAGAGTTCTTTGCCCGGGCATTTTTTACTTTTTCGTGTGTACTGTACCCATTGCAGGTGATTTTCAGGACACGGGCCTTGTCTCCATAAGTATATGGGTATTCGATTTTGTTAGCAGTGAGAAGATAAGTCTTTCTTCTAATTATGGGGATGTTTTGGAATTTAAAGTGTTGTTGGTCTAAATTTTGTGTGTTCTCTTAAAATCATTTATGTTTGTAATTTCTATAGCGGTGCGTCGTGCAATTTTCCTTGGGGGTTTTCCATAAACTCGCGATGATTTTAGAGACATCATCTGCTAGTTAGGTATAGAGTATATTTTCGCCTAAGGGCAGGAAGAAGTCTTTCGTGTACCCATTGTATAACGTGGGACGACTGAGGAATCCCCATTGCGGGACCCCTGCATGAAGGGTGAAGGCATCGCCAGTAAGATTGTTTATTTATTTTTGCTTTCCTCCCGCTAATATATTAGCTTGAGGAATAAGTTCTTGCGTTTTTTTTAATGTTGTGTTGATTTAAGTTTTGTTGAAGTGATTTTTGCACATATTAAGAAACAATAATAAATAATGAGAGCAAAATTTGCAAAGGTTAGGCTACGTCTCTTAACAGCGTAGACTATTAGGCTTTTGCTTAGGCTACGTCTTGAAGTTGAGTAATAAGTCATTGTGGTTTATTTTAAAGTTGTGTAATTTAATTTTTGTTCTGTACCCTCAAAATGGAATATCAAGTTGAAAGAAAGGCGCATTTTTGACACTTGTTATTCATTTTCAATCGAGCCGGGAACAATGCAAACGCAGCCAAAGCTCATCGCGATATTTGAGCTGTGTACGGAAAATATGCCTTATCAGAAAGGACAGCTCAATAGTGGTTTTCACCTTTCAAAAACGGTCATTTCAATCTTAATGACGAAGAACGTTCTGGTCGCCCTATTAAGTTGGATAAAGATCGATTGAACGACCTTCTTCATGAAAATCCTCATCATTCAACTAGAGAATTGGCTGTACAATTTGCGTGTGATCAGAGAACTGTAGTGAATCACATTCATGACAAAAGACGCCATTCAAACGCTTAGTTGGGAAATCTTGCCGCATCCTCTATATTCGCCAGACTTGCGCGGCGTTTGGTTCAATACTGATGTGGAATTAAGAACCTGGTTAAACGAATTCTTTGAGTCAAAATCCAAAGATTTTTATTGCAGAGTCATCGAAAAACTAGTTGATCGTTAGGAAAAAGTCGTAAATAACAACAGAAAATACATTATTGATTAAATTGTATATTGTTTAAATTAAAAATGAAGTTTTCTAAAATTGTTAATGGTAATGAATAAATTTGATAAAACCGCAAGAACATATTCCTCAACCCAATAGCTAGAAAGGATTCGGGTCAGATTAGGTTTCTTGACCAAGCTGGGTTATTTTGATTTTTAGCCCAGGCACCCATACCTTGTCTGTTGCCTCTTGTAAGGTCGACTGCAATCTTCCCGGTGATGAGTGCCAGTGCTGTCTCTATTTCCCGAATCCATGTTGCTGGTGGTTTTGCAGATGGTTCTCTTGTAGATGGTGTTGTCGCCTCTCATTGATTTGTTTACCCAATAGCTTCCTTACGAACTTCATCAATGAAATTGCTCTGTAACTTTCGATGTGGCCTTTGGGTTTTCCCGGTTTTGGGAGGAATATCATTCTCGCTGTCTTTAATGCGGATGGAAAGTGTCCGGTGTTTAGACATGCAGTGAAGACTTTGAGTAATGATAGCTTTATGTTGGCCGGCGCATTTACGATATGGCTCTTGGTAGTACCTCTAAGTCCAGGGATTCTTTTTTTGAATGACACAAGGGCCGATGTGAACTTTATTTGGTACAGGGTCTTCCCTTGTTCCTCTGTTCCTGCGTTTTGTCGACTCGTATGGAAGATGAGAGTTTGGGTGCCATTTCTATTAGTTAAATGATTATAAGTTGTTCAGGGGCAACATCGTAGTTAAGGTTCTCCTCTGATGTAATATAGAAGATCCTAGATCAATATTCTCTGAAGCGTTCCTCAATTACTATTTCATTTTTTATTACCTCTGCTCCTTCTTTTATGTGTATTTTTTCTTTTGGAACGGAACCATTTAGTTTTTTATACTGGTTTCAGAACCTTTTGGGGTCCCTGCCTATATCTATTTTCCTGAATAAGTGGATCAGGTGGTGCCTGTGCTTCTTCTAATTAGGTCATTTATTTGGTTCCTAAGGGTTCTTAGTCGAACAAATCTTTCCCTTTTACTTCCGTGTTGACGAATGTCTTCGTAAATGTCATGAACGTTTTGCATCTTGTCTTTGATTTCTTGGGTCCAATGTAAAGGCTGGCAGTCTTTTATAGAGGGTTTCGGGGGTATATAGTCTATCTGCTTTAATAATGAGGTCAGTGATTTTCTTTAATTGATTGTCTATTTCCTCCAAGGGTCCTTCTTCGAGGGTTTTGATGTTAAAATCCTCTAGATGGGTTTTATAAGCGCTCTAATTTGTCTTGGCTAGTGCCTTCCTTTGGGGAATTTCTATTTGTATGGGAGAGGTAGAGATCTTTATGACAAATTCGATATGGTCAGATGGTGTTGCCATGCTGAAAGTGGTATGGGTGTTGAAGGCAATGTTCAGATTTGTTAATATTATATCAAGGGTGTTTGTAGACCGCTCTGTGATGTATGTGCCGCTTCAGGAAGAGTTCCAGGATGTTACCATTACAGGTGAAGTCTGCGGTTTTTTCCGAAGATCTGTATCTTGTATTCAGATCCTTCAGGAGGATTGCTGATTAGGGGCGGCGGAAGATACAGATAAAATCGAGGGTTGATAAGTTAGTTTGCTGGGGCGGTTAGAATGGCCCCGTTACTACTAGGTCCCCTGTAGTCATTTTTAATTTAATGTCTATGTACGACTCTTCCAGATCTCTTATCTCGACGAATTTTATTCTTTTTCTTTTGGGTAGGGTTTGTGGCTAGAATTGTATAGTTTGGAATTTTCATGTATTCGATTTCGATGTTTATATCATGTTCAGTTATTATACTAATATCCGGGTTGATATTTTGAATAATATTGCAGATTGCAGTAGGTTAGCTTTTTGTTCCTCCATCTGTCAACATTTAGGGTAAAGATCTTTAGATTTTGTAAATATTCTACGTTGTGATCCATCTTATCGTTTAGATTTTTTCCGGCCTTGATTTTGTATGTATTTGCAGGTGACTTGACGTCTCCTGTTCGTTTTTTCCTAAATTGTTGGGATGAAAGATTGAAGCAAGAGTTGGATGATATTTCTAGGAGTCCTTGTTTTAGAGCATTATTAATTTATATTTCGTTGTAGTCTGAGTCATATTTCCATTTGAGTTTCCCTTTGGTTAGTTCTTCGATGATATCCTTCTGGTTACTGACCGATGGTATTGGTGATGAGTGTCTCCCATAGACTTTTATGTTGTACTTTTCTGTGTTGTTATTTTTTGCTTTCACCTTTTCCTGCTCTAGTTTTTGTTTGACGAGTTTAATTTTCTCAATGACTTTCATATCTTCATCGGTGATTGAAGTTTCTTTCTCATTTTTTCTTCTTCCTTTGGTTCATTAACGTGTGCCATGGAAATCCGGTATAGGTTGTCTGAAGGAGGGGGGTGGGGGGGTCGGAGAACCACATATGCTTCATTTCATTTTTTATAAGCATCTTGTTCAGCTTTTCTGAGTATATTCCTAGTTTAGCAATATTAACAAAGTGTGCATGCAGTATTCACAAGCCAAGGTCTGGTCTCATATTTACATCTATGTTTATCCTGTTTATTTGTTCTTGGGGTGGTTCTGCTGCTGTGGCTGCCGCATATTTTGCAGTTCATTTCCTCTCTCTTTTTTCGATTATGGCAGTTTTCTTATTTCTTATCTTCTCCTTTTTGATTAGGCAGACCATTGAAAGAGTTCGCTGTGCGTTTCCGCAGTTAGCACACTATTTTATTGGGCTCTTACATTGTCCCCACCTGTGTTCAGTGCTAAAGCACTCAGAGCATATTATAGATTGGAGGGTGCAGTCTCAAGTACGGTGTTCTTCCAAGGCGTAGAATTTAGAGCAGACCTGCACCGAGATAAAGGTTTTTCTTTCTATTTGATCAGGTGCTATTTTTGTGTAGAAGACTAGAAGGTCATTCTCTGTTGCTTTTGCTGCCATGTCAGTTTATTTGAAAATAGCTTTGAACACATAATTGTAGACCTATCCGTTTTGGCTCTTTAATTTAATAACTTATTCAAGCTTGGCCCATTTTTGTTTTTTTCAATCTCTCTTGTAAGTTCTTCAGTCGAATGTTCTCCCACCCAGGGCTCTAGTCTCCTGCAGATGACTGATATTTTCGTTGCAACAGCTGGTTGTTCTCTAGGCAATGACTCCTATATTTTTAGCTTTTTCGTGGTGTTTTCGCTTAGGAGGTTGTCAAGATCTTTCTCTGTGTCCACGAGAGCCACATATTCATTGTGCTGGTCTTTAAGTCCATCCCATTCATAAGGACAATACTAAGCCTAGCATTCGAACAGAGTCAAAGGCCTTCTTGAAATCCAAGTATATTGCATCATATGGTTGAGCAGTGTCATTATATATTGTCCAATCTTTCATTGTTTTTAATAAATTGGACAAGCAGCTTCTACCCTTAGCAAAGCCATGTTGATAATATCAAAGTCAACCGAATTCCTCGAAAAATTTAAGAATTTTTCTTTTAATCAATTTTTCAAGCAGCTTACATAGTTGCGATGTTAATGACACCGTTCTATTATTTCCCGGATCAGAGCGACTTCCTTTTTTATATATAGAGGTAACATTTGCATCTTTCCAACTAACAGGTACTCTCGAACTAGACAATAACATGTTATATAAGGCAGCAATTGGCTTGGTTATTTCTGTTGCAGTTTCTTTAAGGATCACCGGATATAATCCATCTGGCCCCAGACTCATTTGGATTGCAAGCAGACATTTCTTTGAATACCTCTTCATCTGATAATATATCCACTACCAATTCCCGCCCCATATAGTTTTCAGAATTACTACCTCCACTAAACATAGGGTTGGCCTGCTGAAAGTAGAACACATCTTTGTGTCAGTTTATCTTCATAAGAACGTTCTATTTTTCTAATCCCTATTTTAGATTTATCTCTGCCTTTGATATAGTTTTTTTGATTTCTGAATGACTTGTTCTTCCTATATCTTTTGAAGGTATAATCTTTATCTCTTATCAATTTCCTAGCTTTTCTATTAAACCAAGGTTTTTTTCTTTATTCCATTAAGGGTCAAAAACTTATTAGTTACTGCTATATCTACAGCCTTTCTAATATTTTCCAGTAAATTATTATGCGTATCATTTTCACTATTCATATTCCAATTTTCAAACCACTGTACTTCTCTGAGATTTGATTTCAGTAATTCAATGTTCATTTTACTATAGTCTTTTATAAGTGTGTCGCTGTTGATATAAGATATACTCAGTTTATAATAAAAAAACAAGACACAATAATCACTTAGCCCCAGGGGCTCTCATAATACATATCGCTAATATCACTAACATTATCTGAAATAACCAAATCCAGCACACTTGGGACGTTATCTTCCCTTGATGTTTCGGTTCATTAATATGCTAAAATAGCATATTTTCTCGTATACCATTTAAGAATTCAACGTCAAATGGTTGATATTGTGTACAATTTCATCGGTTTTCCAATTAATATTGGGTAGGTTAAAATCTCCAACGAATAGGGTATTTTCATATGTAATCTTCGCTTGATTAATAAATTGTAAACTCTTATTATTGTTGTTTGCACTACATGTACCTTTTATATAAATAGAAGAACTAAGGAAATAATTTAATTCAATAATAAATTTTCCCAAAAATTAATCTCTGTATTAGTTTTGATATTTGCCACTAAGAAATCTCTTACATAAACTATAATGCCGCTTCTTAAATTTACAATATCCTTTTTAAAGAATTTATAACTAACTACATAGATTAAGGAATTCTTTGCTTGCATAAATGCTAATGATACTTTCCACAATTCCACTTATATCAGATTTCGAAATGCTTATTCTAAGTTTTAAATTCCGGCTACTTATTTAAAATACTTTCTGCATTGGTATAAAACCACTGTAATCTTATGAAAATCTGCTGCAAAATCTTTATTATGTTTGTTCAAGTTCATGTTCTGGTTTTCATTATTGTTCTCGTTTGCGTTTACTTTACTATTTATTAAATGACTAAAACTACTTATAGTATTTCGTAAATTACTATTAATTAAATTACTGCTATTACTATTAATTAAATTACTACTATTATCATTAATTAAATTATCATCTGAGGCAACGGAAGCGACGGAGACCTCATCGTCCGCCTTCTCGCACTTGCCGCAATACGATTTTACATTTTTCTTTGTTAAAGTTTTAATTCACTTTTGGTCATTTTTTTACATTTATAATAAAATCAAATATCGCACATATCGGAACAAATGGAGTCTTCACCAACTTGATCCTTCACAATCCAAATAAAAAATAAGGTGTGGCACCATGTGATAGAACGAGTTGAAGCTGCGTTAATTTCAACTTCTATCACATATTATTTAAAACCACGATGGGCCCACGTGCATCTTCGTTTCGAAGCTTGGCGCCTTATCACAGCCACCGGATGTCAATGTTTAAACAAGGAGGTTATCGTCTTCCCGTTTTCCCCCATACGCCGACCTCGCCAGATTGAGTTAGGCTTATGGGCAGATAAGGCATTGTTCTGCGGCTCGGCTGTGCGTTCCCTCGAAGCTCCCACCCCATTGTCCCCCATGCCAAGGAGATGTCCTGGCTATTTATATGGAAACTTTACCACTAAGATCAGATTGGAGATCCAGATTTTCGTCGCGAAACATCACCACGACCCTCTCTCCCTTTGTGCGCCAAGGGACCTCGACCTCGAGATTCACCATCACTTGTCCAGAAGGAGGACAATATCCCTTGAGTGCCAAAGGTTCGAGCCTTTAGTGACGTCAAGTCCTCAAGGCTTTCCCCTCGTGTTCAGAAGAGAACAACGTAGAACAGCCATTGTGCTTTTGAGGCCTTCGCCAAGAAACGGTTCTCACCCCCCCTTTGTTCAGAAGAGAACAACGTAGAACAGCCATTGTTCTTTTGAGGCCTTCGCCAAGAAACGGTTCTCACCCCCCCTTTGTTCAGAAGAGAACAACGTAGAACAGCCATTGTTCTTTTGAGACCTTCGCCAAGAAACGGTTCTCACCCCCCCTTTGTTCAGAAGAGAACAACGTAGAACAGCCATTGTTCTTTTGAGACCTTCGCCAAGAAACGGTTCTCACCCTTCCCCCTTGTTGTTCAGAAGAGAACAACGTAGAACAGCCATTGTTTTTGAGCCCGTAGACAAGAGACGGTTCTCACCCCCCCCCCCCTGTTTTTCAGAGGAGAACAACATTAGAACAGCCATTGATCCTGAGCCCGTAGACAAGAGACGGTTCTCACCTCCCCCCTGTTGTTCAGAGGAGAACAAGATTAGAACAGCCATTGTTCTTATGCCCGTAGACAAGAGACGGTTCTCACCCCCCCCCTTTGTTCAGACGAGAAAAACGTAGAACAGCCATTGTTCTTCAAGCCATTCGTCGAGAAACGGTTCTCATTCCCAAGACGCTACGTCAGAATCATCTTATTCCCCCCCCCTTCGGCTGGAACTCGCCAGCGGACCAAAAATTCCTTCAAGCCACCTTCCACTGCACCACTAGCATAAAGTTACGTAAGCCAAACGTCACCTTTGAGTACTTAACCCCTTTGTCAATTCTATCCTGTGCTTTAAATGGTTTATCGAACCATCCCATCTCTTTAACTCTATATTTGTTTTACCTTTTTAAATCGTTTAAATCCTCGGATTAGCCTGAGCCCCCACGACCCTTTCCATTCTCTGTTTATGTCAATATTTTCCGTCTTGTGTTGTTGATAGTTATTATTAATAAAACTCTATTTTATTAATGATAGCAATATTATTATCCTTGAGCTCAGTTCCACTTCTTAAGCATATCGAAGATACATAATATCGGCCGCCAGACATTAACGCACTCTAGAGATAATTAAAGAAGTTCCCTCAACGAATAGTGATATATGGTATATCGTCGGGAGTCCATTCTACGACACACCACTTGGAACGTTATCCCCATTCTAATCCAATTTTCTATTATTTTTCGCCATTTTATATTTGAATAATAAATCAGGGTCTGCACCAATGAAGTAAGCAAATTGAAGCAACGACTCATAAGTATCCCCCAGTCTTACATCAAATTTGGAATTGATACCTAGGAACAAATAATTATTGTATTCTAAAGAACAATTAAACAAAATTTGAAAGTAATCGATTAATAGTTAGAGGTCCTTTAATGACATATTATAGAGCCGTACATGACAATTATATTTCAGCGTGCGTGTGTGTGTGTGAGTCTCTCTAGTGTCTATTGTTTTAATTACATTTTTCTATTTGTATTTAAGAACAGTTCTTTATAGTGTGCAATAAGTTTTCTACACGTTTTATTATATTCCAGAGCTAAATAATATGTAAAGAAAATATTAAAACAATATTTATTTAGGGCATTTAAACCTGGAACTCCTCATAAAATTGAAAGCACTTTCTTTGCCGATTCTGCTCAATTAGTGAAAGAGTGTGGCTAATTTATAAAGATGTTGAAAATATGTTTTGTTTGCGCGAGAAAAGGAAAATAACCGCAATAGAAAAGACCCGCTAATTAAACAAATTATCCCTTTAGTAGCGGAGAACTTTATTTCTATTTGGAAAACAGCATCAATCCCTTGTGTATCAATAAAAGCACTTAGAAAAGGAATTTCTAAATTATTATTCAAAATATCAGGTATTAATGAGAAATATTAGCAGGAAAATGTGACATCATTCTAAATGAAATGTGACGACTTTATAAAGAATGCAGAACAATTGTTTGATATTTCATCTTTTAAATGCGATAGCTTTGAAAACTGTTCTTGTATCGAAGAAAAAAAGATGACGCCATTGGAGCAAACGTTTCTGGAAGACCAACGAACAAATAGGAAAATGGTAATAGGTAATATCGATAAAATTCAATCAAAGAAGAATATTCAGAGTGCAATTAGGAAGAATCGTGAGTATTGTCTCTTAAATCAACCATCTACTTCTGTTGTGGGTTATGCGTGATTATATATATATATATATATATATATATATATATATATATATATATATATATATATATATATATATATATATATATATATTTATTTGTTTTATTATTTTTTTAATGAACCAAATAAACTATGACTTGACGCGTTATTTCGTGCCTCGGTGATCGCTTGAGGATCGTCCTCTAAGAGTGCTAAACTTTCTTTTTATTCTAACGAATGAATAAAAGGGGCTTCTTCCTTGACTTTATCAAGTATTGCCACTTTAACTCATTTCAGGATAATTAAAACAGTGTTTTTACTAAAAAAATATACTTTAATGAACATAAACCCTCTCACTAAATAACATAAAAAATACAGATCTAATACACTTAAAAAAAAAGAAAATGACATTACTGGGCTAGCTCTCGTTGCTCGATTCGAGATAGAATTTTACGGGGGGAACAATTTTAAGTTACTATCTTTCTCCTTGGCTAGACATCCAATAAACTAATTATTATGCACGGGGAGATAAACAACAGGATTATTCTTTACTTACATAAGGTAATGGAGATTAAATACCCGAGACCAGTTAGACTATCTTCGGAGATTTTGCTCCGGGGAGGCGTAGCTCGAGTAGTATGTTGTTTGCTCAATAGATGGTGTTCGTTGAACTGCCTGTCGATTTGAAGGGCAAAGTCACGAGGGATCTGGGTTGGTTCGAGGTTTCTTCCTGCGAAAAATTCTATTTTTAAGTGGTATAGTCGACCTTGACCTCGTTTTCTTCCGGACTAGATGAAATAGTTGTCTTCTTTTTTTTCACTAGTTGGGGTTTTTCCAACTCCTATAGAGTAAGATGTGGAGTCTTCAAACTAGGTAGATGTATACTCAATAATCTTGGGGTTCGAACGGCGCCGAGCTTCCTTGGTACAATCTGGTTTTGTATAAGGACTGCAAGTTTTCCTTAACTTGCAGAAAACTTTCTACCAGTGATTTTTCTGTTTTCTTCTCGAACTCGAAAAAATCTTCTCTCTACCGGTGACTTTATTGTCTCTTCTGTTATAACGAAGAAAAAGCCTCGTTTCCTAGGGTCAACCTATAGATTTCCACTTACCTATGTGTCTCCTTATTTAGAGTCGTTTGTTTTATGTTGAGAAAGACATATCTTTCAAATTTCTTAGGGGGCAGAAAGGACCTTTAGGATTTCTTAATAATTGAGTCACTGAGAAAGAGCCTCACAACAGTAGTATTAGTGGGAGAGAAATGATAGACTTGATTATATCTACATCCAGGCATGTATAAACTTAAATTTTTTGCAACATGTAATTATTACCTAAAAATATACTTAGGTAATAATATTACATCAAAAATTAATCTTATGCATTTCATCTTCAGGTGAGTAGATTATATATTCAATTTTAAAAATATTCCCCGGGCTAGCTGATGCCTTTTTTTATTTTCTAGTCTATTTAACTAAGTCAGTAGTGGCTAATGTCGAAAATTGGGGCTAAAAAATTGTTGTTTAATTTCTTGAATATTTTAAAAAGCAGTTAATTCTCACCTTGGTGGTAGTGAGGAATACAGGTTTCCTTTACTGGCCCAAACTAGTATATTGTCAGTTATTGTACAGAGAGATGATAGGCTAAAATGCGCGTACAATGAGGAAAAACGCAAGTTCTGCTCCAGATACCATCGAAAAAGTTCATATTTAATTATATGTGTACCAGCTAGAGAGTGACTGAGAGTTATAATTCAGCTATGGCGAGCTAGTTTTGAAATGCAAGCATGGATTTAACTTTTGCCTCCCTCAGCCTCAGTGATCATGCGTGAACTTATATTATCGCTTCTAGCTACTGAGAAGTATTAGTTACTCAGGTAAGCTTTGATCGAGCGCACCACCACTTCTAACCACCGGCATTTACTGACCCTCCCTATGCAAAAGTATCTCGTAAACATGAGCCTATGCGTCGTCTAGGTTCATTGACGTCATTGTTGACTCTCTGAATGCATTTTAAGTGGCATTCTCTTTCAGACCCATTCTTTCAGTGATTCTTGACCGAAGCGCATAAGGTTTAGGTCTCTTTCCATTCTAATACTCCTTTGCACCAGTACTAAATAGCCGGGTGCTCTGCTCGAATATTTTGGCCCCACTCTATTCCCCGCTATTCTTTGTACCGACAAAAGGTAAAATCGACGTTATGAGCTATGAGTTATCTCTCTTCTCGGATAAAATTCAGAAGCACTCGTCTTCCCTCTCTGAGGCTGTCGGCCGTTCTTCAAGGTTCCACTTTCGTCACTGTAACCTAACACCGTTGATCCTCATTACTCGTTCAAGGCCATGGTGGACTTGCCCGGTTCATCACAGTTTTACAAAGAATGCTCGTAAGTTCCTGTCAGGGATAGTAGACACGGTCATTCGCTTGGGAGCGGTATCGGGAGGTCCGTCATCTGGTACCAGTATTCTTGGAGAAAATTGATTATTGTTCCTGAGGTTTTATATAAATAATAGACCACTACCTACGTCTCTTCAATTAAAATTATCGAACAATATTCTATTCCCCTCACAGCGAAAAATAAGGCTCCCACTCGCTTTATGTTTAAGAAGCTCATTTCCCAGGAACCTTGACGTCGCAAAGGCTTTACATGCTATCCTAGGAGATATCTTTTTAAAACACTTCACCTCCTGGTATAAATTAAGTGGCAGATCCTCATAGATGTGCAAATGGGATACCATAATTTGAAATCAGGTGATTTCCCTCCTGTCTTTTATCACCTTTATATTGAAACCCAATATGCACAACTCTTAGTTGATTTCGTCAACCTAGCCTACAACTTCATGCAAATGCTTCTATTAAACCGGAGGTTAGTTATTCATCACATTATCAATTATGATCTTTCCCTCAATTTCGCCCTTGATGGCTGCTCAGTGCCTCATACTATCCCATTCATAAATTCCCCGCATATAATTGCTATCATTGAGTTAGGTAAGATTTTAAACACTTAGCACTGCCTGCAATTTTCACATAGCTATCCGAGTGTAAAATTTCAATTGATTTAACCCCGTACACACAATTTAAATACCATACAGAAAGACATAGCCCTGACGTCCGCGATGTAATTACTTCCCCTGGTTCATTTGGTACTCAAAATCCTCTGGAAATAATTTACGGGTAAATCAACAATTTTCTCTTCATTCCAGTAACAAAACATTTTAAACCCCGTCTTTCATTCTGATCTCATCGCTACCTTTAGGAGCTTGATGTGGCTGATCCGGTTGATGTCGAACTAGATCAAAGGGGTAAGTACAGTTTACGTTCTCAAAGATTTTGAACCATCACTGTCATATTCGGATTAATCCTTTCATTGCTAGTCATCGTATGATAAAACATAACTCAGTAAGCATAAAAAAGGATGAAGTAAAATTCATAAAATATTAATTAATTGTATGAATTTTCTAAGATACAAAAATAATAAAATAAAACTTAATAGCTCAAACATAGCAATTATATGCAATTATTTTTTGTATCTTTTGAATTTCTCATGGCGTGATAGAGCCAAGGCGCATACAATAATACTTGAATTCTTTGAATTTAGTTATTTGGATAAGCGCTAAAAATGGTCGATAGGGACAGGCACCAAGGAACCCAATAATCAAAATTCGCATTAACAAATTGGATCTGCCCATAATACATGAAAATATCGTGAAGTTTTTTCTACTTTATTTCTTCATTAAATTTAAACTATTAAATTTGCATTTTAGTTTTAATATCTACACGTAAGTAAAAAAAAATTAGAACTTTCCGATTTGCATTTATTTTTTAAAAATTATTCCTGGAATGATATTCTTTGAAGCTGGGAACCATGTACATAGTAATATCACAACCATTCCACGAAGTGATAATCTGTAGGTTGTTCTCCTTTCCTCTAGATAGCTGGTGATAATATGAGGGGAAATTATTGGGGGTGTTTTAAACGCATTTTAAGAAATCCTTTCTAAAATGCTAGTGTGATCGGATTGCCCTGTTCTGGATGTCAAAGTATGATATTTTACCAACAGATGTTCTATCGGAGTGAGAGCGACCTCATAGATTGATACATTATGGTTTCGAGTTCGAACTGAATTTAAAAGAGTAATATGCAAAAAGTCAAAAAATTCTCGTTACTGGTGTATTCTTACTCTGCTAATTATTCTCATTTCTAGGTCATATTTGTCAACTAGACTCATATTGATGTTATAATCAAGTATCGTATCTGGATCCATAATCTGCTCCTCACTCTATAGGTCAACTTTATGGGTTTAAAACAACTAAGATAGGGTTTGTAATCACTGACAGTCCGGTTTAACAATTTGTGCATACTTCACTCTAATAATCTTTCATTAATTTCTTAATATTTCCATTCCTATACCTAATGGGTCATTTTAGGGATATCTTGAGATTTTTCTAGTATATAAAATTATGTCAACGATTATGCTATTCTTAGTCACTGAAGACAAAAACCTTCACTGCGAGGCTATGTATTTAAGAAAGAATAGATTGTTTAAATGCAAGAAAGACTGAAATGTATCAAATAAACATTGATAAAATGTTTTTAAAATCAACCAAATATATTTGTCAGCTTTTCTTTAAAATTTAAATATATATTACCCGTTCTCTAAAAGATCCGATTTGCCTGTTTGCATATATTGCAAAGTGTTTTAGATGGGTCACCCTTTTATGGTATGTCCCTAGTTATAGGGGTTCTGGTAGAGGAAGTAAGGAGGCCTTACAGTCGAGTTTGGTCTGACTCCGAAGTGTTCTTTTCGGTAATTCGCTTGTAGGATGGGTTCGAATGGTAACCTGGTTATTGCTTGGCAGGAAGAAGGACTCAGAAGGATAGAATTGCGGTTTTGTAGGACTTTAATTTGGGCTTAGGGCTAAATTGGTTCTCGCAAGTGAAATTGTTAAGTTCATCGTAGTTTGTTTGTGTGCTCCCGTCTTTGGCTGAATATCCGTGTTAATACTCAGTATTTCTTGTAAGTTTCCTTCTGCGTCAGCTTGTAGGGACTATGGAAGGACGCATTGAGGACGAAGTACTGTCTGGCTTTAGCCCAATGCTAATGCTAATAATAATAATAATAAAATGGGTCCAATGATAATAATAGCGATACTAATAAAAATGATGTATGTTTCTCTCTGCTTAATTATACTAATGCCAATTAAGAGGGTGGGACTTTGCTTCTCGAATCTGAACACAGGTTGGAGCTTATCGGATCAAAGGATATGTAAGTGGCGAAGTTTATTTGGTCAAAAGGTGTGTGTGCATCAAGATAGTATCTGAATTTGGGAACTTAACCGTGCTTTATCAACCAACATTTGTAGCAAGATTGACTTTGTCTTTCCATGGGTTCATGTCTCTGATTATATCTACGCTCACACCATCGGCTGCATCTGTTTCCGAATCAATGCATATTTTACGTTTGCCTGTTAGCAAAATGATTTTGCTTACCTTATTACACAATATTCTGATTTGTGTTAATGCCTAAATTATTAAATTGTAATTATACATTATTTACAACTATTTGTTTTGTCTTTCACTAATTAATTATGACAAGATGGAATATTATTTCAATCTTTGATTTGTTTGCCCAATTTCAAGATTTCATAGTGTCAACTGGGTGCTCATTTGTGATGTTTGTTGTTGGCTCTACTCCACCTTGCCATTGGGCGCTACAAATTTCGTCTCTACAGTATACATATCTCTAATATAAAACTATCCTCCCTGACCTATTCTGCCCTGTCTAGTCGTTGGTGGAAGGAGGTGACAGACAAATATAGGGAATGTCTCCCTCATAAGTGTGTCGGAATTAAAGACGAGTGCAAATTCTAAGTTTGGCCGACTTTGATAGTATTTCAATATGTTTTGAGTAGTTATAAGATACAAACAAGTGTAACAAAATAAACTTTAGTACTATAGAAACAACAAATTAGATTAACAAGAATGATACACTTTAACAATTACGTTAATCGTTCGGCAAATGAAAATTTAAATTATTTAAAAGTAATGATATCGTCTGAGCCGTATGAGGCACAATAATTAGCCGAAAGAGATCGAGAGGATACTATCAAGTGAGTCTTGCGGTCGGAGAGAGTCACGCCTCTTCGAAAATGAAAAAGAAAATGTAATGGCTTACGATTTTCTGGAGGAGATCTCAAGTAGTCGCTCGGGGGAGTGTTCTTCTCGGAGAAGCGTAGGTAAGCGCGTTATTCTTGACTTCGTCCTTCGTCCTTAACCTCCGACTTTCCGAATAATGATTTCTGCCTGCAAGCCCTTAAGGTGCCGAGGCGTCACTCGAGAAGCCCATGTCGTCCGTGACTGATTCCAATGACCTCTCAAGATGTTGCCTAAGTACTTTGAGAGTACTCTGTGAGCACTGCGTGAATCTTGCTTACGTGAAAGCGGCATGGATACAGCTCGTGTCCCGAATACTAAGAGAATATTTCTTTGATCATTCTCGGGCTAGAGAATATATACGACTCCGCTAGAAGCTCTTTTGTTTGCCTACGGGAGCGATTCTTACTCTGATCCAAAGACACGGCGGAGATGGTTTTAACATCATATAGCTAAATAGTGTGCCGGCGTCAGTCTAAGTTCAATATCGATCCGGGAGTTTACTGGGAAGTTCTAGTAGAATGTTCCACGCCGTGAGATACTCCTTTTTCTCAACTCGCTTTTTCTCTTCTCTCGTTCTGACATCGACTCCACCTTTAAGATGGAACTTCAGGGAGAAGTGACTCCTCGGGAAATAAATAAATAAATAAAGGTGTGCAATACCTCACCTCACAAATGAAAAAAAATATACGCGGTCCTAAATCCACAAGGAATACAGAATATATGGTAAACAACTAAAAAAGGAATACCAAATAAATACACGTAACAATAAATACCTAGAGACTTGAAAAATGTACATAGATTGACGAATATCAAAAAGGACTAATTTACTACAATCAGGCTTATAAATACTGAGCTTTGAGAAGAGGGCATATATGCTTCGGTTACATAATAATGAGTAGCTTATATTTACAATAAAGGGGTTCATATTCGAGACCGAAATTTATTCAGGCATAGTAACAAGAGAATAAAATCGTAAGTTCAGGATTCATTGGGAGTGGAATCTACAGGATTTTAGTTCAGGCTATCGACTATACAATTCTCATAGCCTTTTAAATATATTATTTAAATTTGGATTTCTTCGGGAAATAAAACCCAACGTATTAGTCTCCCATTATTGTTTGTGATGTTTCTAAGGTACGAGAAATGCTTATGTTCAGTCTCGATCAAGAATTCCTTTCAATCAATGCGTAGTTCTTTTCACGCAGTAATAACTTTCGGCTAGCGTACGCTATAGGGAAACTCGTTGTTAGGTCCGTATTGAACCAATACGTTCCTAATAACGTTTTTGCGGGCATCTGTCCTAATGCCAAATGGCTCGTCGGGATTAGGCAATCGCAATATCGGGGCACCCGCGAGTTTATCCTTAAGCTGCTTGAAACTGACGATGGATGACGTGGTCCATACAAGTTCCTCAGTGGACTTCTTCTTCAGGAGCTCGTAAAGGGGAGTGGAAAGAGTGGGAAAAATTTGGAATAAACTCCTATAAAAGGAGGGGGAGCGCATATATGACCTTAATTGCCCTTTTGTTATGGGCAGCGGGATTTTTACAATAGCTTGGATCTTATCCTCCTGCAGCGCTAATTGATTGTTCCCTATGTGGAAGCATAGGTAATCGATGGTATTGAAGGCAAAATGAAATTTGCTCGAGCCGATGGTGAGATTATTCATATATTGCTTCTATTTGATGAATTCGTTGCCGGTTTAAAACCTTCGATTATGAGACTTACAATTGAAGTAAGTTTAATATTTGTCTAGATTTACGTCAGAATTTTGATAGGCTATCTCGGCACATTCTTTTAACCTCTGACTAAGCTAGATCAGGTATGAATAAGATAATTGTACTTCTCGATCTAACTTTTGGTTAGTGAAGAGCTCGTTAAGAAAATGCTCAATAGGCCTCGAACATTCCTACCATACAAAAGCTCAAAGGGTGTGAATCCCAAGGTGTGATGGGGTATCTCTTAGACCTAAAACGAGTCACCGGAAGATAGCGATACAACTCTTTTGGCTTCTGGGAACAGATCTTGGGCAAAACGGCCATTAGATTACCATTCAGCCTCTTGCACATACCATTTCCTGCCGGTTGAAATGAGGTAGTAAAGAGTGGCTTGATAATGAGCAGTTTTCCTACCTGCTCCATCAAATGGGAAGTTAACTGACGGCCGCCATTTGACAAAATTTCTTTAGATAATCCAACGCGGGCAAAGATGGAGATGAGGGCTTCGGTACATGAAATGCTGTCAATCTTTTTGAGGGGGACAACCTCAGCAAAGCGGTAGCAAAATCAACCAGAATGAGGATATAACTGTGGTCCTCACTATACGGCGGGTGGATCAGACCAACTAATTCGATAGCCACTCGGAAAAAGGATTCCCAAATGATGGATCCCTTCTGTAAGGGGAGCTTTACTGGCCTCTTAATTGATGTCTTTTGGCATGTCTCATGAACGACGGTAAAACAGAATTTCTTTCGATTCTCCAGCCCAATAAAAATATTTAAAGATCAGTTTGGCGCTCTTTGTGTGGCTGAAGTGACCGGAGAAAAGGCGGTCGTGTGCGGTTGGTAAGATAAGCTGCACATGTGAACGAGGGGTGTATAATGGCTGGGACTCTGCGGGATCCCCGGGAGAGCATACACGGTAGAGGAAATTAAGCTTAATGCGGAAAAAAATTAATTTCTGACCTTTAATGGATTATTGCGTTTTGTTGTGGGATTTAGTCCACATAGGGCGAAGGGCATCACACTCCTTCATTTTAGTTAAATCTTCGTAGAAGATGTTGCCATAATCCGAAGCACCAGGCTTCCTAGGAGAACGGGTGCTTCCAATTCTTTTTCGCTTGAGATCGGGTGGTCGCTGCCAGTGACTCACCATGACTCACTGGTTGAGCCACCAGGGGATAGGAAACCTTCGGGCTCTGCCCAATCAAAAGGCGCCCAAATTTATGGGTGCTGCCACAACTTCTGCCCAGCTGGTGAAGAGGGAGATGTCAATATGGCACTTTACAATGGGGAACGGATTAGCACGTCCCAGATAATCATGGACGATGGCAAACCGATCGTGATTCGGGATTACCGGTGGAAGTAGCTTATCCAAGACCACGATACGCGTGCACTCTGTATCTCAAACGAGGGTGGAGATACGACAGCTGTTTACCATATCTGTCTCGAAGTGAAGGCCTCCAGGGTTGCTTTTATTGAACAAAAAGTTCACTTGGAGGCCAGCGGGACGTAGCTAGCTTGAAGAAAGAGGAGTTTCTGGTGGAGACGGGGTCTGAGAAGGGGTAGCACTCAACCGGTGCATCTGGTGGGAAAAGTTATTCCTCAAGTACGAATTCTGGTAATTGGTTTTTACATGTCCTTCTATTGCGCATGAATAACATACGACGGTACTCATGGGAAACGCAGACGAAGGGGAGTTAGAAAAGAATGGTCGGGCTTCTTCTTTGATGGGAGTTCAAACAGGTTTTGATTTAGACTGGACTGTTATCTTGAAAAGGCTTTCTTTGTTTTTAGAAACGAATTTGTGCTTCTTCATCTGCGATTTGGGAGAAGATAGTTCTACTGTCTTCCTTCCTATAGAGTAACAGTTGTGACTAGCGGCATGTGTGTCAGCCTCTTCTATGCACTCCTTGAAGCTAATGCATCTTCTGTCCTTGATGAATGACCGGATTTCGGATGGAAATGATGCCAGAAAGTGGTCCTTAAAAATATAATCAATCTTAGCATAGTAATCCTGGGGCACTTTTGAGGCGTCCAACCTAGAAATTAAGGTGACTTTGTACGCTGTACCTCAATTGTTTAAATGTTTTATTTGGTTAGATTCGTCACTCCCGGAACTTAACACAATAAAAATCGGGAGTCATGTTATAGGCAGTGAGTAGTTGGCCTTTAACGTGAATTAGTCAATTGTTGCTTCAGTTGGAAGGGAAATAAAAATATCCCTCAGCTGGCTGTTTAAAAGCGGCCACTATTTAGCTACCCCATCCAATTCAATATATCAATGGTTTACGTCGAAGATCTTCTCGAAGTGGGTCAAGTACAAGGCAAAGTCTTCCCTTTCTTAAACAAAGGGATGTAGGTTGGTATGTTCCGCCCCCGAAGTAATGGATAGGGCCTCATTTCTGGTATCTAATTCATGTACTTGAATTCTCTCCCTTTCTTCTATTTCTTCTCTTTCTTTCTTTTCTCAGTCTCTTTCTCTTCTTTCTTCTCTCGCCGTCCTCTCTTCTTTATGTATGTAAGACATTAGGTTTTTCCCCGTTAAATCCAGAGATTCTCCCTGTGCTTTGAGAGTCTGTAGTGGGTTTGTTAATTTTGAATTTCATGTAGTGTTAAGTTTCGAGAAGGTGAAAAAATGGGTTTAACGTGACTAAAAAATATGCACAACAAAAGAAAATACATACGGAAAATAAGTCGCTGAATTCGCACGATGCGAAGTATGCCATTGGCGAACAAGCCCTAGCGTTGACCCTTTTACGTACGCCAATGACTCTTTGACATGGCAGAGAAAGAACAGTTTAAATTCCGCTTGGGGAATTAGTAAATCACAATCAAAATGAACACCGCAATTAAAATTAAATATTTACCGATCTTTTATCTAAAATTTGCAAGTAATTTAATAAGAAAATTATTGTTTCCTTGATATCCTAAAACCACCAATTTTAGACGCGTTTTAGAATTAACCTTTTTAACGACCCTTTTAATCCCTGACACCAGTCGTTCCGAATAATAGTTTCAGCCTACGAGTCCTTAGGGTGCCGAGGTGTCGCTCTAGGTTGGCACATCGTCTTCAGGTGACTCTATTGACCTCTCAAGATGCTGCCAGAGTATTGTGAGAGTATTGCGTGAATCTTTCTTGCGTGAAAGCGGCGCGGATACAGCTCGCGTCCCGAATACTCAGCGAATCACTTTAATTGAACTTAGATACGTTAAATAGCGAGCAACCTTGCCATAACTCATGATTTTCAAATTCGTTTAACTCATATCTATCAATATTACTTTCAGAAAACTCATCTTTGTCTGATCTAACTCCGTTCTACATTTTTACTCATATCTTGGTAAATGAAATTGTTTCTACTGAAAATGCGCTTTTGGGGTAAAAATATTAAAATACTGACCAATTCAGATATATTTTTTTAGAAGTAAAAATAACTGGCGACCAGGCATTGAATTAGCGAATGTCTGAAATATTTTGGGTATCTCGCCCATTCTTTCGGCGATTCTTTCTTTCCCAAATTAAAAGGCTAAATAGCAGTTGGTACTGGCAGACTCCTGGCCGTAACAATTATTTGAGGGATCCTAAATTTATTTTCAGATTGAGGTATAAGAAAGCAGGCAGGGTAGCAATTATTTACTTTAACTTTCCAACCTAGAACTAGAAAAACTTCATAGCATGAAACATCACACCTTAGGGAAAGAAGAATCCTCAAGGCAGACAAAATTCTCTTTAGTCTTTCACCTAAGCTCCAGAGACGTGAACACAGACGCAGAGGGCAAGTAGGAAGAATTTCCGCTTTAGTTTTATATCTTACCTAAGCTCGGGAAGATAAGCGATATCATCGGGTTTCCCTCTTTATCTCTCCAGTTTATATCGATCAAACCAACAGTAAAAATCCTGAACGGACAAGATTATTCTCTTTTTCTTCCTTCCCCCAGCCTCAGGCCTCTTAGAACCTTAACTTAATCAGTTAGGGTGGATGAAGCGATTTCTTTCAACAAAAAAAGGAAAAAAACTCTTGTAAATCTTTGAGACGAGAGACACTACGCAAAATCTTCCCGCAGGAAAGTTGAACTCATGTTCGACAAACTTATGTTTCCCGCTACGTCTCCTTAATCAATCATATAAACAAGTGGCTTAATTTAATTCAGGTTTGTATTAATATAATTAATCCGAATATTATTTTTATACGAAAATGCTTTTTAATTTCTAATGTGATTTCCCATGATAATCCTGGCTAAATTATTTGGACTATCGTTGCTGCATCGAATGAACACAAATTAATAAAATTGCGATCCTCATTATAAAGTTTCCTTTAATCATTCAAGAGATATGGGTCTCTTATGATTAATCAATTCTATTCAATGTAGGTGAATAATTAATCCCCCTAAAACAATCTCTCTCTCCTTACATCATATGGGGAGACTAGGCTATTCAATTAGATTCTTCAATTCATTCTCCTGATTCAGGAAGCATTCCTGTTTGGTTTTAGAATAGAGTCAAACTAAGCAAGGTGTGCCGGAATCCACAACTATAACTAAGTTTCCAGTCCTTTAGTTTGTTCATTTTTAATTTCTGAAACCAGAGGTAGCCATCCAATCGTCTTCCCAACAGTTTCATGATGCGCATTTAAAATTGGGCATGAAACACGCTGCATTGCTTAATAGATTTTAAGGAATGCTGCTTTATGAAAATACCAGGCCAGGCAGCTTTCAGCTGGGTTTTTCCTGGCTTATAGTATTGCAGTATAAGATAATGTTACATCTATATCCAGCTGCTATTTTCCTTAATGATGATATTATTTTACGTACTTTGTATTCCGGAAAAGGTTAAATAATACAGACACCATCCTTCGTATTTTTTATAAGTTATTGTGACTACTAAACTTAATGTTACTCATTAGTGTAGCAATAGCAAAATGTTATTGATGCAAATTAATATTCTGATAAAATATTCAATAATTATTTTATTTTGTGCTATTCTTAAATTAATATTAAAAATACATTTTCTGTGAGAAGATTTAATACTTCTGTTTAAAAACCAGCAAAGAATAAGTTGTAACTTAGAAAGCACATCCTCTGTCATTCCCCCAAAACAACATACGAAAATGATTAAACCATCTTTACTTTACTAGCGATTGTGTTCAAATTTTCGCAATTCCCCCGAAAATCAACTCAATTATAAAGAAATATCATTGGATATTTTAGAAATCTCAGTAATAATGATCTATTCAAAAAATTAAACAATGAAAGAATTATAATGAAGAGAAAAATGCTTATTACATAGCAAATACTTCAATCACCTCTGAAATTTTATTAGAGCGCTGTTAAAAAACACCTCTGCAGAAGATAGAAATATGGTTTGAGTCATCTAGGATATCTCACCCTTCTCCTTTAAAACAATTTTTTCTATTCCTAAAACACCTGGTTATTAAACAAACATATAAGTTCTGAAAATAGAAGCATTATTTTGACACTAAAAGAGAACAATGAAACTGTTCAAAGAAACGTATAAATCTAACGCACAAATCCTATAAAATTATGATTTAATACAAAGCGTTTATGATACATCGTCAGTCGAAATGAAGTTGGAATGAAACACCTCTACTCTTTATATATTACTAACATAGTTACTTGGCGTTGCCCGGGATAAATAATTAAATCTTATATTGTGACACAAAAATATCTTCACTTGCTGATTATTAATATTTTAATTGGGTGAAGGCAGATTCATGAGAGGTTCGCACTCTGCCTTACATGAGTAAGCGTTTTACTTCACGCGCCCGGCAGTTTACGCGCACACGTGATAGACCGTTAGTTATGAGCGAACAACGTTGTGCCCCAGGAGCACATCGAGCGTCTTATAGATCCAGAGGTCAGCTGATAAACCACCTTCTTAAAGGTAGGATGGGAAGGTAAAATTAAATCACTAGCATGAGAAACATCGTAATCTTGAACAGGGAAAGTTTATTAGTAGGAACTTTATCGATAGTCCTTTGTTTATTGAGCACGAACTCACGGAATTTCCTTTTAAAATAAAAATTGGGGCAATAAAAGCTTACGCGCTTTAGTTGTTCAGTGCTTAAAGAAATTGCCATTACCTTCATTCAAAACACGTTATACTCTCTTTTACAAACTTATCCCGCCATTCATTTAACCAATAATAATATATTACCATGAGTCTGAAAATGTGCAGTAATAAATACTCTATTTCAGATAAGAAAATAAGAGATAAAACATTAGTGACATATCGAGAGCTAATGGATCGGAATGAGTGGGTATTTTAAAAGTCACTTATTGATAATTGGGTCAGTTACCCTTATATCTTGTTAAGAATCTTAATCATTAGACCTGAACTCATTATGCTAAAGCCAGTCTTTTCATATTCTCTTCCCTTATCTGCATTTATCATATAAAATATAAATTGGATAAAAGCGTTATGTTAGTCACTCGTGAGTATATTTCGTGGATTACTGGAAATAGAAAGGAAAATAACGATTCCTTTACACAAAGACAGAAATTTCGTCCGAGAACGTTGAGTAAAGAAGACATCGAGTAACTGGTTTCTTAGAGCTAGATAATGAGTTCAAAGTAGGTCAACTTGAAGAAACTAAAACAGACTAGTGAATAAACAAAGGCAGGACGTTGAAATACTGACTAAAGGATTAGAAACAACCAAAGATATTATTTTAAATGAAGAAAAATTATGTGTCACGTTTGTCAAATTTCTTGAATGGGCAAATTCCCTCCTCTTGATAAGGATTCAGGCCTAGGACTGTTGTGTGTGTTCCAAAATCCAACGGTACTGGTGCCATGACTTTACCATTTTCTTTAACAACCTTTTGTTAGTTCTTAACAAAAATTCGCCTATTGGTTTAAATTCATGAAATAACAAATGTATACAAACCTGTTTCCTAACGTTTAGTTGTTAATGGGCATTTTTTGGACACTGATCCTTTTTCATCGTTCTCGTTTCTACTTTTTATTCTATTTTCTGTCACTTTTCTCTCTTCTGCCGCCTGGGCTCTTCCCATAAAACGAAAACGGTTTTGTTAGAGGCCGAATTTTTCCACAAGGTAAATAAGGCTAAGAAAGGGCTATAATTAGTTCTGTTTTGTTCTAGGTGTCTATAAGCGAGGAATCCCTAAACCAATGGTAGTTAGCAGGTTTCCTTCTCATCTTTTCACCTCTTATTTCCTTTGATTTAGCTATTTCTTACTATATCATACTAGAGTTTCACCCTTCTCTCGCTGAAAGACTCAGTGCTTTAATTAATCTAATTTCTCCTGTAATCTCCTGAAGCCAAAAGAAAATTAAGACTATATACTTCCTGAAAGAAAATTTGAACCAAAAAAGTGAACACTCAAATCTCTTGAGACCAGATAATTAATTAAGTAAAATAGAATCTATATCGCTCTAAACTAGTGGTTTAGTATTTTTAATGAGTTTAATTTGAAATAAAATTAATTGTACATCAGTTTAATACTACTATTTAAATATTTTGGGGGAAATTTAATCTCTAATATCTCGTTTCTATAAACTGGCCGAAAATGATAGATAGTGATTACATCAGTGTTTCGGGAAAGTTCTAAGCGTTTCTTCAGGATTTTGGAAATAAACATATTCGTATAACAATAATTTAAGTTCATCAAAGTAAAATTAATATTTTGTGGTTAGTTTAGCTATGAGAAGATGCTTGCACACTGTATTAGGCACACCTTGGGGATGCTCTGCAAACACACAAATAAAGTCTCTGTATCCAATAGAAGAATCTAACAGCGTATTAGGGGCGGTGCAGCTCCTCCCCAACTGGAAGGAGCACTGCCTAAAAACATTCAAAATTAAGACGATTAAAAATCCGTCAGTTCTCTTTGGATTCAGAACTGAAAATATTGTTACGAATTTTCCATTTTTCCTATATTTCAAAACAATTCTAATTTAATTTTCTATAAGAGGAATGTCGCTCCTCTCTTCCTAAGGTCTCTGCCTTTACGAGAACTATTTAGTGTTTTCTTACCCTTCAAAGTCCTCATGCTGTTCTATAATACATCCCCCCCTCCTTTAAATAAATTGTGTAATTAATCAAATTCTAAATGTGATATCGTGGCTCTTCCACGAATTATGTATAGAGAAACATCCGTTTTCGCGCAAAATCTTCGTTAGGAAATTAAAATAATTAGTTTAGGAACTTTCCAATAAATTAAAAATTCACATGTTCCTTAATTTTGAGAGCACTTTAGGACAAACCAGTTAATATAATTTATGGTTAACGATTGACAAAACAAACTTCTCAAAACCCGAAGAAAACTGTCACACTGAAGCGAGCAAAACGCAAATTTCGCCCAGTAAATATATTGTATGGATCTGACTGGGCGGGTTTTTCTAAATTCTTAATAATAAACAGTTCCTAGGAACTTTATAACCTTAACATCTCTTAATATGAGAGCCGTTCACATAGTAACATGGCGTCTATGTATAGTTCTCATTTTGTTAAAGTATTCCAATGATTTTCCAAGCTTTATTAAATCCTTGACGTGATTCATAGCGATAATGCCATAATTTTTAATAAAAAGAGGAACACTTTCTCCGAAGCTTTGGCATCTGATGAATTCCAAACGCTTGCTTTCTAATAACTTCAGACACCTGATTATTTAGATCGACTCGGCTTAAGTGGGGAGTACTTAGGAACAGTTAATCAGATTGATCCAATTTTACCTTCATATAGCGTTGAGTCCTACCACTTTACACTAATGTGACTTGCTTACTTTTATCTCTTCCATTCAAAACGACATTTATAGCGACAGGCACTCTCTCACTATAGTTCTTCATAGAAAGATTCAATCCCTCTTACTCCATAATACTCCGTCAAGCTTCATTCTAATTATATTAGATTAAAAATTTCGGAAAAGGCTGATACTTTGTTGATTGCTAAAGACGATCACCGTTTTGTCCTTACATAGCAAATACTTCAATCACCTCTGAAATTTTCTAAGCGTCAAGAACATTATCACATTTTATACTTTCTAAGTTTGAGGGAATTAATTATAAATATCTTTGAAAACGCCTGGACTAATCGTTTGAAGGGAGGTGATGTCGTTGTTATTCTAATATTAAAAGAAAACAGGGAAATATTGTAAAAGTCGGCCAGAACTAAAGCTTCATCTCCTGAAAAATAATAGGCTTCGAATAGTTAAAATTGCTAAGAGTGGATGGAAAAATGCTTTGGTATTTTTAACACTCAATCTGTATTTATTAAAAGATACAAACCGCTGTCCTATAATTTCTGTCATCGAAAAGGATCCGAAAAATTAAAGATAGGGTACGGAAATTCGTTGATTGTCTTTAAGCTTTATCTTAATATTAAACCCTAAAAATACGACGTATTCGAGTTACCATAGTTTATTTAGCTTCAAAATTTGGCGGCCCGTTTCCAAATTCTTCCTTCCGGAGGTTTTATTATTGTGTTTATCAATTGGATGGATTTGCCCTTTCCTCATATTCCTTGAATATTTTTCCTATTTCTTCATTGCCACTTGATCTGTTAAGGTTGATTATAATTCTATAGATTGTTTTTTCATTGTCTTATAATTTCTTAGGTATCAAACCACCATGAACTTATTTAGGGCTCCTTTTAAGGGATGAGGGTGGGTCTTTGGAAAGACTGGGATATATGGGGTTTTGTTTATTGTATAGTTGAAGAGAAATTTGTATAATTTTTATATAAGACGTGTAGCCCTAGAATAATCAGAAATATGACCAGCTAGATAGGCCTAGCAATCCACTGTAGTATTAAAATGCTCATGAAATGCATGAAGAGCTCAAACGGAACAAATACATGCTGCTGAATTGCGTGTTCTAAGAACAATCAACGGGGTCAGGTGAACTCTATTGAGAAAAGAAGATTGCAGTGGTATGGACTTGTAATGAGAATGAAGTAAGAAAGACACCCCAAAAGAGCACTACTATGGATTCCCTTAAGGAAAAAAACACCTGGAAGACCAAGAAGAAGATAGATTGAAGGAGTACAACAAACACTGACACGGAGAGGGATATCTCTGTAGAAGGTGGAGAAAGAAAAAAAAATTTAGGATTGCATGGAATGGAGACGGTTCCTTAAGAGCTCGCAGAATGACAGATAGTCGCTATCTACCAGGCGGATGGTGAGAAGTAGCAAGAAAACATATCAGCCAAGTTTTCTCTTTGCCCCATTTGTTCGAAAGCTTTGGAGACGTCATGAAAAACGATGTCTTCCTCGTGTCCATGTCTATTGGCTTGGGCACCTTTACGGAATTGCACTTATAGCCAACATTTTCTTCGAACATTCGTGACTCTGTATTGTATATCACAATAGATAATATTTGTACAAACATTTTAAGCACTATATCTTCACTATTTTCTCGAGAATTTTCCGTCAAATTCAAGAAGTGAGATTAGGCGGAAGTTCTTTTCCACATTTGCCGCTTTCTGCACATTGTAATGAAGCTAATGTTTAAACTTTAATGTAATTGATAAAATATCTCACGTTCAAAGGTGTCTGTGAAATTAAAAGTTTGAGCCATGTAGGTCCTTGAGCTCTTTATCCAAAAGAGTTGAATTTTCATTCCATTTCTATAATAGTAAAAGTTGCTACACTTCTAAAATTCCATCACGGTTTAACTACCACAACTTAAAGCTTTAGGTGAGTTCTTTCTATATGCTCATTTAGTTGATCAATTATGGTGATCAAATTATCATTGAAGTTATAAATTCTATCTTCGTTAATTTTAAAGAGACATCATTTGATTTGTTTATTTCCTATAAGACTTAGAGCATGTTTGAATCTTGCTTTTGATACCACAACATGTGTAATCAATTTCAAAAGTTAACGACTCCTCTCCTCTAATTTAAGGATTCTTTCTGAGGAAAACGAGAGAGAAGATGTGCTTTATTTGTGAAAACATAGAGTCAAACCCATAAGATTCTGATCTCAACAATCCAACAAGAACAGCACACAACAGGGACACAAGGGAATGAACGCCTACTAACAAAAGAAGAACGAAAACTAAAACCTTAATGCATAAAAACACAAAAGTCAAAGAGAGAGAGAGTAGCCTGACCTCTCAGCACCATGAAAAATATAATTTTTTTCTCTCATATTACCACTAAATATTACTCTATCAATTACACATTTTGACTAGAACCAAGTTCACCAATTTCACTCAGTTTTGTCACATTTTTTTATTATTGCCTTACACTGAAACTAGAAGAAAGTCACTTTCGAAAATACTCTCTGAAATAAAGGTTTCTAAATGAAGTCTCATTTATATAATATCCCTCTTGATGGATTATTCATTATGATAATTCAGTAAGAAAGTGTATAAAAAAAATAGTTGATACATCTAAGATATACAAGACTCTTTGAGTTATAAGTAGAGCCTGTATTAGAAAGAAAACCAATGAAAGTAAAATAGTAAGTTAGAAATTGAATCTCAAAGATAATGTTATGACTGGCACCATTCAGAAACTTGCTAATCATAGAAAGAGATAAAGATTCAATTAAAAAAGTAGACAAATAAACTCATGAGGTTCAACAGAAAACAATGCAATCTGTTTAATAGTATGGCCATGGATTCGTTGCCTGTCTACATTTATATAGCACACCAATAAATCACAATACAAAGTGTCTTTTACACACTAAACAAACTAATTTTATGTATTTCTAACAAGAAACAATCTAAATGCGCAATATAAAATAAAATATTTCCTACTCTTTAGGGGATTATTCGTTGAACATTTTTAGGAGTTTTATTAAGCGGATTATTAAAGGAGAAATGATGCGGTTAACTAGTAAATAACATGTAAAGTTTGAGGAAAGTAAAGTTTAATTAATATTATCTAATTTGGTAAAGTATTAAGCCGGGGAATCTGAACTGACCTATTCTCAATTAATGACCTCGATTTGAAACGAAAAATCTACATAGCTACAGCGGTAGTACAAGTATAAATGCACCATGAGTCGTAAAAAATCTCAATTAAAAGAATTTTTTGTTCCTTATTTTTGGCAGAAGTGCTGATGACGTAGCAGACGACAAAAGTTTAGAAATCACAATGCCAAATTTGTCAAGTACAATGTATCCGTAATTCTGTTGGTTTTACATCTAACAAAATTGGTTGTAAATTTAATAACCTTTGCATAGTAAGTGTTACCGAGCAGAGATGCTAATGAAAACGTAAAAGACTTAAATTTCAATTGTTTAGAAAAAAACACACGTCGTTCTATTTACAGAAAAAACTTTTAAATATTTAAATTTATGCAAATTTCAAGGAATTCCTTTGATTTTAAAATTTCTATTTGATTTTATTTTGACATATTATTAAACTATTATTGTTGACTTATTTTTTTTCGAATTCTCACTCTGTTGCTAACATAGAGTTTAAAATGTGAAAACCTAAAATTTAAACTTTGTGAATAAAACTTTAAATTTAAAATTCCTTTTATTCCCTTTTGTTTCATTTGCCAGGGAAAAGGCAAGCTTAGGGAAATAGGAATGGAAGAGAAACCAAAATATCGTCCGCTAAACTGATCTTTCTTCCTAAGTTCTGCCTTCGAATCTTACCTTAATTTTTCAATGAAAATATAAGAAATTAGCTGTTAAAAGATAGCCATGGAAAGGAAGTGTCCACATGAGACTCACTCCGTTTGAAGGGGCATTCAGATTTGCATTAAAAGTACTTCTGTTCGTTTCTATATTTCGGGGGTAAATAAGCTTAATCTAAATTAATAATAATTGCTTTTATTCAAAATTATTTAGTTATCCCTGATTGTTTCTAGTTGCAATGTTTTCTTGGTAAATGTAATAAATTAAACTAATATTGATTAAATTTTAATGATTTATTTTATATAGTTCTGTTGATCTCTCTCGGGTATTTTCTTTCTTTTTGTTTTGCTGATCATTTTCACGTTATTCCATTTACAAATTCTTTCAGTTCACTTTTTTCATTGTTCTTTACTCATTGCCCCACCCATTTTCCATTATTCTTAACTTATCACCTCCGTTTTCCTTATTATTTGCCATTTACCCATAATCCTTCCATTGTTCTTCACTCCATATCGCATGTTTACTTTTCCTTCAGTACTCACCCTCCTTTAAATTGGTTTCACTACTCTGCACTTTTTAAATTTTTCTTTACTCCTCAAACCCCCATTTTATATTGTTCCTCACTCCTATCTCCATTTTTGTAATCGTTGATCACTATTCTTGCCTTTATAAGTGTTCTTAATTCCTCATCACCCGTTCGTTATCTTTAATCTTCATCCCAAACATATCTCCTCTTTGTTATTCACTCTTTGCCAACCAATTTCCATAGTAATTCTCACCTTGCCACACGTTTTTTATTTCTTCTTGACTCCTCCCTTTTCTTTCAATTGCTCTTCACAACTTACCCTCCCTTTTCCAAATTTTCTTCACTTCTCACACATTTGCTGTTAAGCTTCCCTCTCTACCCCATTTACAATGTTCTTTATACCTCACATCCTCTTTTACTCTTGTTCTTCCTTCCTCATATCGCTTTCTCTATATTTAACGCATTTATAGGGGAAGCAATAATAAAACAATTAAGAAATTATAATTAATGATATAAAGCAAGGGAACAACAAGGAGCCCCCCTCCACTGAAGGCATTCTACCTTGTAATAGTACGATCAGCACCCTATTTCGGTCCCTCCACTGAAGGCACTCTACCTTGTAATAGTACGATCAGCGCCTTCTTCCGGTCCCTCCAGTTTTTAAGAGACCCCTTCATATAAAGTTCTTCTTCGTTATAAAAATCTTACCATCGAATCAAGTGGGACCCTTTTGAAGCCATCTTAGCGCATACACACTAATATAAGATTGGGAAAAGACAATCGTTTTGTAATAAAAATTGGAAATTATTTGGGGCTCGAACTACTTCGGAATTTATCATATATATTTTCAGGACAATAATTTAAAAGATACTATAGCTTCGAATTCTCTAAAGGATGAATACCTATTAGTTTGATATTAGACCTTTCGAAATCTGTAAAATTTGTTAAAACAGTTCAGCTAAAGTGATAATAAAACTTGTTTGATTTTTACTTCTTAGTCGGAACCCCCTTAGTTAATACAGAGTCATAATGATTGACTGCCTGCCGTGACTAGAACTAAGTCACGTTTCAAGATGTCACGCTCAGCTGAGGTTCCAAGAACTTTGGCCCAAACCAGTGCTAAACCCTCAACACAATACCACAGTGAAAAGTAACCAGGAAATTACGGTCTCAAAACAGTTCCAGAGCAGCACTCCAACGATTTTAACATTTCCATTGTACTCTACAACTCGTACCCCCATTTTTTCTTTCTTATTCACTTCTAACATCGTATTTTCCATTGTTATTCACTACTCAGCCTCCTCAATTTTTCCATTATCCTTCAAACCTCGCCTTCCCCTTTTCCATTCTTATTCACACTTAACACCCCAATGTTCCATTGTTCTTCGCTCCTCGCACCCCTTTTTAACATCGTTTTCCCTTCTTAATTTCCTCTTTTCCCATTATTATTTACTCCTCACATCCAAATTTTCAACACATCCTCAAAATAAATGTGTTTAAAACGGATATCTGCAAGTTGAAACTATTCATCTGCCTTGATTTCTTTTTTTAAAAAAATCTAAAGAAGTTCTTTACGACTTTAAGTGTCCACAAATATTAGAGTATTTAGAATGTATCTAAACTTTAAGATCCATTTGATTTAAATATTTAAAAATCCACTTTTTAAGGGAATTTATATATTAAAAGACCACAAAATACCATAATGCCTACGTATAGTTCTCATAAATGAATTACACAGCAATGAAATAAATATCCAAGGAATTTTCTATTTTCTCTCTTTCTTTTGAATCTTTCTTTATATTTTATAGGAATGTGTTAATACATCTGTAAATAGATATAATGCTAGATTACATTCTTTAATTATTACATATAAAAGAAATTTTTTATGGGGTGAATATTAAATTACTTTTTAGCATATATTTTATATCCCTAAATCCCTCTAATTTAGCCTGTCTGATGCAAAATAAGAAGTTGATATTTGGTAACTCAAATTTTCTAAACACCTGAATAATTTGATGAGTCTCCATAGCCATTGGATTCTATACAATTTGATTTCCTTGCCATGATTTTAGAATAAGTCATTTCCTGTCAACTTGATAGTACTATTTTCATATTATTTACGGTGCATTTTTTTCCAAAAAACTAGTCGTCTTAAAAACAACATATTATAAAAAACTAAAACGTGTTTCATAAATTTATCTTTATTTTTCATTAAATCTAATCTTGGAATAGTTAGTGAAGAGATAACACGATGCCTTGATCATGAGTGGCAGGTTTAAGAGAGGAGCTAATTCTTCTTTTTCTTTACTAACACATAATATCCTTTTGTTATGTGGAATTATTTTTCATACATATTATAACTTCAATTTATATACCGTATTTTTAAGCTTTTTTAAGAATATTATTATTATTTAATTATTCTTTTCGTTGCACTCATAAATACCACTTGCCTTTTCTAACACCAGATACATAGAGACCACTAGCAAGTTTACGTTCATTACCGTCGATAATAATTAATGGCTAGTCTATGATAATTCGTATTTTTGGAATAAGGACGAAGGTGACTTGAAAATAAGTAAGATAAAGAACAAATTAAGAAGGAGAAGGAAAGAATAATAATTCTAAGCTTTTATATTTGATTATGTGTTTGCGGGCTCTATCCTTTTAAATAATCGGCATTGTCTGATTGTAATAGTTTCATTTTGTATCAAAACCCACTGAGAGAGAATGCGAAAATTGTGCAGGCTGTTAATTCAATAAAAATTTGGGCAAAACTTTAAAAAACTAACCCATTTTTATAATAATAAAATGTTACTTATAATAGTTTTATCTGCTAATATTTTTAATTTTTCCTTTGAAACGGTATTTCATACACATTCATACGTTTTTTCTCGATCTTCCATTTTGCTAATATAGAGAAATATGAGTTTGCATCTGAAATAAAGGTAGATACATCGGGGCACATCACATTTTAAATTAGTGTCTCTAATCTTGGTGTTTTTAATTAATTGTAAATACATTACAATAGAATAAGAAACAAATTTATATCTTTCACTAAGTGTTAAAGAAGTATTGAAGAGTAAAAATGATTAACCTTCTAATAATATGTTATATATATATATATATATATATATATATATATATATATATATATATATATATATATATATATCATTAAAGTGTATAGCACCGAATAAATAAGAAAATCCTAAGTATATTTCTGTATTTTCTAATACATAAATTCTAATACCTACATTTTTTGGTATCTATTTGTTATAACATTATTTTATCCATTACTTTATTCGCAAAGAATTACCGAAAATATTATATCCTCATTTAGAATAAAATATGATATAGCACTAAATCCGAAGATTATTTTCTCTTTTAATCTTGCTTTCAGCAAATGAATTCATAAAGGACAATCACAATTATTTATTATCGAATTTCTGAAATGTCAAAAACTCAGTCACCAGAGATTTAACAAACATTGAAGACAGACAGACACGTCTTTTGGCAAAGCGTTTAGGGAAAAGAAACGACAATGTAATTCAAAAGTATATAAAAGCGAGACAAGTATTTGTTAAATGTACGTTTAAAAGAAGCAATAATTAGGAATTAAGGAATATATATCAACTAAAATAGTAAAACTAACTTCCTTTATATAGGCATGCCAGAAATGCGGATCTCTTCGAAAGTAGGGAGTCCCTTTTCGGCACATCGCCTAATACAAACTCTTGAAAGCGTGATATAATATTTGGTTTTTATCTAAATGGGAACAAATCTAAAACTCACCAGGCTCTAAATATAGTTAGTCGAGCAATATACATTTTTTTAGGTTTAAGTCTGGATCACAAATCTTTAGCAATATTAGAGGAACATAAACTATATCTCCAGTAAAAGATAACAACTAAGAAGAAATTTTAAATATCTAACTGATTGAAGGGAATAATGAATTTGGAGGTATGAATTTGGAGGTAAATAACTTTAAGGATTTTGTAGCTAGAGAAACCACTAAGATGCAGAGAGAGAATCAAATAAACAACGCTATCGAGAGATGAGGCACATCTGAGTGTTTAACCTTAATACCTCTCATCCCTTAATGCGTCAATAAACATTTTCAATGAGCAATTGTGCATTCCAAATTAGATGAGAAGATGTATACTGTTACATAACAAATAGCTGCACTTTCAAGGGCTGCCATATAAAAAATCGAGCTGACATGGTATGAGAGTTATACATCCTGTTAAATGCATGGCCACACAATAGGTTGCCTAACTTTACCACACTTTTGTGGTAACTCTAATAAACATTCCTTTTTCATATATATTTTTAAATAAAACAAGGCAATTATTTCGAATTGTTCTTAGTGAATCATTAAACTTTAGCAATTATATTTCTAGCAGGATTCAATTCTTTACATTACAACTTTCCCTAAATGAGTTGATATTAAAATGTGTTTTGTTCATGTCTATGAGAGTGAAAAAGAGGAGTGTGTTCCAATTGTATTGGAACACTTTTCTCTTAAAAAAGTCTTTTTTAACAGAGATGAAAGCAGTCTTTTTATATTGTCCAATCTTTATCCTCACATTTCTCTCTCTCTCTCCTAACGAGATTCTTTCCTGGGTGTTTATTTGTTTCTCTAAAAGAGTATAAATATGAGAATTATCTTATTATTTTTTAATTTAATTCTCTCCCATATATCCTTTCTTTCCGAGCAAAGACTGGAGGTTATAAGAGGACTAATGCCCTTGCTACAACTGCACAAATCCCTGCACATTCCTCAAACCAGTAGACAACAGAAATCACGGGCTTTCTTTCTCTCTCGTCTGGTCTTTTGGGCTACTTTGAAATCTCGCGTTATCTTTTTACGCCTGAATAGACACAATAATAGGTGGAATGATACGTTAAACTTTCTGAAAAATAATTTTGGGCCACCAGAGAGCCAAATAGATGCCGAGAAACAAAAATCCGTTTACAAATCTTCCGCTTTAAAAACAATTAATAATCTAAATATTCAAGTTTTACACCATCCAATCGTTATTCCTGTACAATGCAATGAATTCAGAGATCTTCCTGCGGGACAAGTTATACCATGGCCATGGTCGTTTAAAAGAAGCATACCCACACTGACATTCATATTAAAGCATAGATTATGACAGGCCCTAAAATCAATTACCAAATCCCCCCCAATATCTAGTGCTGGAATAATCACAATTATAAAAGCTAATGATAAATTATCTATCTTTTCTTAATAGCAAGGCCAGTGTAAGTCTTATCCTTCACTGATTAGGCCAACTCACATAGACATCTATCAATCATGACACATAATTTGACGGCTTTCATAGTATGCAATAATGTATCTCTCTATGTACTGTGGGGATTTTAATATGAAGCTTAACTCCCTTGTTAGTTATTCTGCACATACTGCTTCATTATTTGATATTTCCATCTATTTTCTTTCAGTATAATTCACACACTTCTACTCCACGTGAAAGGAAAAATTCACAGGCACTAAACTCGAAAAAATATGGCTGCCTAAATTCAAATTTGACCCTCCCTCTGCGCCAATAGAGATACCAGGAAATTGAAAAAAGCAAAAAAATTAACCATGTCAGTTGATCATGATCACAATCGTATTATTTCTTTTGGAAACAGGTAATTATAATTATTCAGATGTTTTCAAGAAAACCTTTAGTTTTATAATCTGAAAATATGATTCTTAATAGCTGAAGGTTCCTTGCTCAATAAAAGGTTTTGAGGAGTAAATCCCCTCTGAAAAGAGGGAATTAGTTTACTAATTACGAAAATATGAGCTAATAAGGCAAGAGATTACTTGAAAAGTTCTCACCATGCCTAAAAACTATCAGATGAAATGATTTAATAGTAAATTTCCACTTGAAACCGATTCGAAACATATCCAGCTGAATTGCATATTTTTAAGCGTGTGAAAGAAATGAATAAAAATTTAAAGGAATTTAATATTATTTTGTCATATACTCGTTACCAGTAATTTTTTTAACATTTTATATCAGTTATGAATTATGAAATGATTTATTTAATATATATATATATATTGATGATGGTTTTGAAACAATGTTAATAAAAATAAAAGAGATTTTGATACTTTAGTAATTATAAATTATCTCTCACTTGCTTGGAAATTTGTATATGTTGTATTTGAACTACACAGAATATTGAACAATTACTTTCTTTATGATTTATGATACGCTATGCATGCTTTATAATAAAGTTTGTAATAAGTATGCTATTGCAATTTTTATTTTAATTTTCTGCTTGTTCTCTCTTTTAAGATCTTTCCTTCTTCTGTACAATGTTATTTTTTCCCTAGGAAATAGACTTCTATATTTTATTTCTATTATATTTTAATCTGAAAAAGAAGAAAGATGAATTACTCTAAATTGCTTCCATTCATTTTTATTCCGTAAATAAAATTTAAATATTTGATTGTTTTCTTTGAGGCATCTGTACTACATATTCCTCCTTTATGACAAGCCTAATTAGTTTCCAAAATTTTACAATAGAATAATGCGTAACTAACAAAGTTTCCAATTTACAATAACTTTACATTAAAATATAAATTTATTTGAATAAAAATCCAAATTAACAGTATTGCCTAAAGATTGATCTTCCATAAGAGAGTAAAAATCACAACTCTGCAAGTTTTCATCTAGAAAATTCGAAACCATTCTCTTTTTCTACTAGAGAACAACCATTCACTTTCCTGATAGCGAAATTTGGAATCCTTGTAATTTCAAGCAGATCAAATGAGGACTTTGAGAAATAACATCCCTCTGCAGGTTAAAATAAAAAACTTGGCACAAATCTTTGATTTGATCATATTAAAATTGTCTTCAATCCTGTAACCAAAATCAGAAAATAAACAAAGCAATCAAAACATGAAAATAGAGAACAGTGATAATTGCCCTTGTCTTTCTCTCTCATTCGCTCTCGTCTTTTTTTCGGACCAGAAATGTGACCTATTGTAATGGGCCACAATAAAGCAGTTTTGTACTCTTCCCAAACTATAAAGGGAGAACACTAGATCCAAATCTTCTCAGCAGGCAACTCAACCTCGAATTTCAACTCGACAGGAGGCAAATACACGCTCTCTCTCATGTATTAAGTTACGCCAAGCATAAGATTTTATCTCAATCCGCTCTGGCCCCCTCTCTATCATGGGATCTCACTCACGGCATTATCGCAGCTCAAAATCGTCTAATATAATAAAGACTTGAGATGTGTTTATTTCAATAATTGATATTTTTGGTTCCAAATACACATATGGTGATCTCAAAGCGTAAATAAAATTTCTGTGAAAAAATCTAGTGAGGGTCGGTGTCGTAGTGTGATCTAATCACCTGAAACCAGAATTTAATGTCTTAGAATCGAACCTCCATGCTATCCGAGGATTAACTCGGCGTTGAAACGCAAAGGGAGCATGCCATAAATTGGGATATTGATCCCAGGGCGAGGGTTAAATAATCAAAATCGAGTAAGGCTGCCCTAAATAATCAATCCTTAGACTTTCGGAATTTTAAAGAAACGATAGTCAATACGAAACGTCTGAGTAAACATAGTCGTTAGCCAAAAGAAATCGTATCATAAAGTTGTGACAAGCGCCTCCTTAAGAAGGTTATCTCGTTTACATTCGCGTTTTTAATTTCACCGAGTCTTGTCGCTCCCGAATTTAATACTTCACGTTGAATCTCTCTCTCTCTCTCCATATATATATATATATATATATACGTCTAGTCGCCTAAAAAGTAACTTAGTGACGTGCCGCTTGCCCCGTTATAGGCTAATATTAGAATAAAGTATATTTTTGCAATGTCCTTATTTACCTTAATTACCCTGTAACCTTCGGTAACCACAGCCAAAATAAGGAAACAATGAAGAATTCATCTTTGGAGTCAGATACCTACTTCACCGCAAGGGCAAATCTCCTCTATTTAACTGCACACAGATTTATAAATTTTCATCGGTTATTACCTTGTTCAAATTTTCTAGAAAATATTTTTAGACTCATACAACCTGTTGAGAGCTATGTTAACTACTTTTCAGTTACAAACAAAGAATGTAAGGCCTTAATTACATAGTAGCAATTACAGACGCGACTACACCTCATCATCTGTTCTGTGATGCCCTCATTTGAATAGGCATTTAATTAATATGGACTGTGAGTTATTAGCCTTTTTTTCGGCATGAATGGCCACGAATATAGAAAATTCTCAGTATTCTCAAAGGAACTCATCCATTTAAAAATACAAAGTATATGTTAAAATCCGCTGATATTTCTAGCCGAACACTTAATCATTATACATCAGAAAACTCCAGAGAGGCAAAACATAGAAAATGCTGCTTTTTAACACGTAACATAAGTTCCATTTCCAATTAAAATTTCACCGAATTCCAAAACACTTCTTTTTCTATCAACCGATTATCAAATTAATTCTTACGGTAACAAAAGTCACAGATTCAGAGAGTTTTCTATAAAATAGCAGGTGCTTGCTTCAAAATTGATAGGATTGAAGCAATGTTGAAACACATTTTACACTGGATGGCCAACGGCAGAACTCGAAATTTCGTTTCACTTTCTAACTTTCTCTTGCTTGATTACTCGTGGTTTGGATCCAATGAAGTTGCAATTCGAAGTGCCATCCATCTCAACTCTCATCTCCCTCATCTTCACATGCAACACAACCAGAAAACAATCTCTTTTCCATACACTCTCTCCTTCTTTCCTGCGATGCTTATTCATTTTTGAGGGCAAACACAACCAATTAACTATCATAAGAATTATTTACGAAGTGTTTGTTGAAATAATTTAGATTTTTAGCAACACTGCTAAAACCTACCTCACAAAAGCGTGATCAAGTAAACGTATATTACAGTAATATAGATCTTGACTAGCATAATTTAAATTGCGAATTCAATTCAGTTTTACGTTTATATGGTACTCTGCAAATCTTCTTTAATGCCAACACAAGTCTAGATGTAATGTAGAAGTTCATCATCTCCTAACGTAGTTTCTTAGCTATCAGATGATCTATTGCTAATATGATCAAAGAGCAGGTACGTCGGATTTTCTCATTCACTCCACTGTCCCTTTCCACCTAGGCTTGATCTATTTACTGAGTTTCCATGTTAAAAGTCTGTCCTACATCGACCGAAATAAATCAAATCTCTAACGATAATATAGATTGGAATATCAGAATAGGTGATTTTTCTTCATGACCAACAAATAAAATAAAGGCAATAAGTTATGTGAGGACAATAAATTGGTCCTAATTAATATTCTGGGACTGTATACAACCTAATACTTAGGGAGATCAGTAATTTTTATGTTTATTTGTTTTCTCCATTTTCTGGTTAACCAAAGAGCAAAGAGTACTAAATGCAATATTAAAAATTCCAAGGTCGACAAAGATTTTAAACAATACATGAATACTAAATCTTTTCTCAATAATCACTAGGACTAAAATAGCTTTTAAAAGGTGAAGTGACCATATATGGAATTTCACAAATCTCAGGGGCACAAATATTTTAGGTTGCAGTCCTTATTATTACAATGCATTGTCTGAAAAAATTAGTTTTCACATTTTAAATACAAATTTATTATTTAAATTACTATCTAATTTTTCATGAGAAAATGACTTTTTGTTCAGAATTAGAAATAGGAGGCTGGGATTTGTATGAAACATTCTTTTGGCATTATTTATCAAAGGCTGTGTCTTTAGGAAGAAATAAAATTACTCCAGGACGAATGACACCATTCTCAACAATATCGATACCGATGTTTTGGTGAGATAATCTTATAGAAGTAATTTTTAAAGTTCATGAATTCTATAATGTGGAAACGTAATCACTCAACTGACATTTTATTTTCAATGCAAATTAGAAGATATGAGATTATTCATCTTCTTTACGTCTATGACACAGTCCAATTACTTCATTGTATCAGACAACGGGTAGCACATATGATTTTAATTATCCGAGAGGAAATTACGTAGTAGTTCATTCTTCCTGGACCAAAATCTCCAGAATGCAATTAAGGAAAATGAAAATTTCGAAAATTTTATGATGAATGAGGGGGTAAGAATTTCAGAATAAACCTTTGTAACGATGAATATGTTTCTAAAAAAAATCAACTTTTGCAACTGTAGACTATTTCTACTTGATTAATACAGAAGGAGGTATATGAATTCACTTGACAGGAATAACTATAAAAAGTAAAGTCATGAAAATAGGCAAGTAAGAATTGCAGATGAATTTAGTGGTAATTTCAGATCAGTAAGCACCTGCTGTATACAGAAGTTCGCATCGTTTAATAATTGCACGAAGCAATTTGCAAGGAAATACGATACAATTCAAATAAAAGCGCAGACAAGGAGAATATGAAAGGAGAAGGGAAGAAAAGAAAAGAAAAGGACTCATAAGTAAAGACGCCTACAAGAGGCAGAGTATAAAACGTGCAACGAATGAGAAAAGCCTTACTCTGACAGAGAAAATCTTCTGAGTTAGAGACTGAAGTTGTTTGATGAATTCCTGTCTATTCCTGCTAACATTTCTTCTTATCTATCGCGATAAATCAACTGTATGACAGAATTCAAGAATAAGTCCGTTGTTGGCTAGCGCCACAAGGGAAGAGGGGCAGCGATGATATGCGCCCGTGATTGTAAAATTGCATAGTAACTCTCTGGATGAACCTAATTTTAAATTATTATTTATTTCTAAAGATAATCTTCTTTATCGAATTCGCTAATGAAAAAGGTGGTTTCAGGGAGAATGGAACCTTCAGGCTAGTATATTAGTCGAAAGCTGCTGATATCAATTAAGCTTACTTGAAATTTACAGTATATGCTGAGACGTTCAGTGATGTGTCCCAGCCAGCATCGCCACTATATCTTTCAGGGTCGTAGGTATCAACGAGGGCTAAGTTAGAATAACTTTTAAATATTGGATCTTATTATTTTTGAGTGGAGCTCCGAGATAACAATCTATGAACTTTTACGGCTCTCTGCCAAGTTATATTTAACCATTCTTTGATATTCTGCCTTGCAACCGTTTGTTTTCACAAAAGTAATGTAAAATTCAGTAAAATTACTGTTTGAAAAGGAAATCAAATTATGTGCGTACCTCTATTTGAAGTTAAAATGCCTCTAAAATAATGATTATAAATTCTTTTTTAATTTCTTCGTTCGTCTATTTTTCTGATATGTTTTAATTCATTAGTTTTATCTTTTTAGAATAAAATATAATTTTCTTGTTGATTTCAAACTACATTCTCTTTTAAAACTCTTTAAAAAATCACTTTAAACATTCGGAAGTAGGATATTATTTAAGTAACGAAAAAGGTACTTTTGAATTGGTTTGTTGTCATTGTGTTTATATAGTTTTATCTTGATTTATGAGAACTCTACCCTTAAATTCAGCCGTTAATAAGATATTTTTACAGTAAAATATTTCAGGCTGACTTTGGTCTGTTGTAAAGTTGAAAGGGGTTTACATATAAGATTTTTGCTTCAGTAATTTTTAATCTTTCTAAATTAAGTGAATTAGTTATTTCTCATGTTCCGTTAGTGGAGTGTATTAGAACCAAATTTTTTCCATTTTCTCCGTCAAACTTTGAGCTATACAGATTTATTACTTAATTCACAAATTTAGATTTCTTAATAAAAAATTAATATAAATATTATTTTATAATTCATAGCGAGTAATGTACCCAGAGAGGCCCCTCTATCACTTTACTAGTTAGGTATTGAAATTTCGAGGTAACGCTATTTATGACAATTTCTGGTTCTCAATTCGTTACCAGTTTTTTTTACCATTAATTAGATTCTGAAAGACGTCAAGGCCTGTTGTAGCAATCGAAACAATCGCTTAGGAAATAATTTAGAAAATGAAGTTCACTAATCTTTAAAGATCATTTTCCGTCATCATTTGTGCAAAAGACATAAATAATTTTTCTAACAAAGTTATTTTAGGGAAGTGCTGTTTTCCTCAGGGATCATTGAGAGATGGACCAAATTAAGGCCCTCGTGATCACACGTAATTTCTTGATCACGGGGTCAAAAGCTGCCCATTTAGACCAGTTTGTGGGTTCGTTCTATAAAGACGGATTGCAGATCAATCCAAATTCTCTATATGCGCATTACATTAGAGAATTACATGATTTAAAAAGGTAATGCAAACACTATTATTTACTAATTTAGCCTTGATAATATTTTTAAAAATCTCAATTATTTGAATGTCAGAGCTTTCACATAGATTTTTAAGCAATTTTAACTCATTTTTAAACCAAAATCTGTGCCACCTCTTTCAGGGACTATAGGGAACTGAATTGTTTCCTTAGCTGTTGCTCAAATTTACACCACAAATGATCGATCATATAAAGTTCTCATTATTGGAAACAGTATTTTAAATAGGCAGGTTATTCTCATGCCTATTCAAGCAGCTGTTTTAATAAGTGCATCATCATCCTGAAAGAGGTTGACAGCAGGCAATGCACTTGGAAGCGAAATGCCTTGCAAGATCACCCTCCTATCCACAATTCATAAATGACACAAATCCATGATAATGGCGCGAGAATAATAATTTTTTTGAAAGAGACAATAGGGCCAATAATATTTACTAAGCAGAATCCAGACGGAAACCCCTTAGCACAGCACATAAAAATAATGTCTGGGAGATCAAAATTTTATGGAAACATTAAACATTGGAACCATATTCGTTATCATTCTTCTTAGTATTCGAGCTGCTGGAATATGCCTTTTTTGAGTATTTTAATCCCGTAATAGTAAAATGATGTTTGTATAGCTCTTAGTACCGTGGCAGGTTTGAGCACCCTAACTTATATTTGTATTAAAAAAGCATTTAGGTAAAAGTAGCATGAAATTTTACACATTGATTTGGTAAAGGTATGCAGCATTATATTTCAGAAGGATTACATAGTATTGTAGTGATCGGAGTATGTAATAGGCAGGCTACTGGCACAAAATTGCAGGATTCAATAGGCCCGACGAAAACTTCAACAAAATAGATGTGCCGTGTTCTAATTAAATACCGGCATACTCCATTCATATAAACTAAATGTCTAAAATTGAAATAAGGAATGAAGAAGGTATAGAATAATTTTCATCTATGAATTTGAATACATAAGTAAGCAATGTAATATATATATATATATATATATATATATATATATATATATATATATATATATATATATATATAGAAGGCAATCGACCGTTGGAAGTGAGCACGGGAAAAACAATGTGCGAACGTACGAAAGTTCAAAGTGACCTCTATAAATAAGACAAACGCGTAAACAAACAGTTAGCGTCTCAGAATAGATTTATCAAAAGACGGAAGTCTACGAAGCAGCTGAGCAAACATACCCGTTAGTCAAAAGGAATCGTATCACAGAGCTGTGACAAGTGCCTCCCGTTATATTTATAAAACTTAGGTTATGAAAGTAATTCGGCTTACAAACAGCTTTCAATAACTGCGCCTTTGTGGTGCAGGACGATGAGTCTAGGCCACGCACTCTAGGAAATAAAAATATATATATATAGTCAGAGCAGCTCAGTTAGGATGTTTTCTGTCGTTAAAACGGTTATCTCGTTCACGTTTCCGTTTATAAGTATACTTTTGTAACTTTCTTATTTCCCTTGATTACCCAGAAACCATTACTAAGCAGAGCCAAAATAAGAACAGGGTGAAGAATTCGAGTTTTAAATACCTAAAGAATTCGCCATGTTGCATTTATAAACTCACTGACTGTATTGTAATCAAGTTGGAGATTATCCTGAAATAAGTTCAGGTCAAAATTTTCCGTTTTATGGCATTTTCCAACTTTTCGCTAAGTTTAATTTTCTATCCAGGACATTTAAAAATGTCTAGTTTCGTATCATCAGCAAACTTTTAATTTAACAAAATCGATTAACATAAAGTTAGTTCCATCATATTAAAATCAAGGTTGTTATAACTAATTACTAAGAAATGCTGCAAGTGACTCCCCCTTACACTAAACGTTTGTTATACCTAAGAAAATTTTTCCTACTGCGCTTTATCAAGTATAATCATAATGTTTGTGGAAAGGTAAAAGCCCCCTTTTTAAATTGATAAAAATTACATTTAGAGGTATATATTATTTCTAAAACGTTGTAATTAGCTCGATAAAAAAACGAGCAAATTACTTAAGCATGGACGTCCACGTCGAAAACTTTGATGTTCTTTGATTTATTTATTTCTAGATTTTCTGCGATACGCTCTTTATTAATCGACTCCTATAATTTACCAACGACGAAATTAAGCAAGAGAGGCCGAAAATTTCCACGAACAGTCTTTATGCCTTCCTTTGAAAAGTGGAGTTATCTTTTTCTCAGTGAAATCTTTATTAACTATTTCATCGCTAATATATTTTTAAACTGTACAAAGGATTTTATCAGGTTGCTTCAGAATTTTTAAGGGGTTTTGCATAGATTTTTGCCGTTGCTAAGAATGAAATTTTGAATTAACCTAATAGTATAATTGTATTTATTGTCATGTTAATATTTAAATGTTAATGTGTTTATAAATCCTTGTAGTGTAGGCAATTTGGGGGCATAGTCGAAGGTAAAAATTCTTTAAAAATTTCCACACATCTTCTCGATTGCCAATAGGAACAGTTGTTATAATGAAGGAAACCGATTCACCCTATAATTATTGTACGATTATTTATTTAGGGAGGGTGTTTTAACAATTCCGAAAGTCCATCTCTATATTTCCTTTTGTTTGTTCATATTTTTGTGTCTAACAAATGGACGATAATATTGGAATTGGTTTCGATTCTTGGAACTAGTCCTTATTTTCTAAATTTTATATTACGGTAAGATCCTCTATGCCTCCTCTACTCAAGAAGCAGTAGCTGATCGCAGATCGTCAGTCACAATTTTTCAGCAATAGGGGAGGTTAAGCACCGCGCAGTGAACAAATTTTTGAATAGGAAGGCCAGTATGTAAAAGAGATCCATGAACGCATGGTTGCAGTATACACCAACACCGCCCCTTCATATGCAACCATTGATCGCTGGAATAGGGAGTTCCGCCATGGTCGTCAGTCTCTTGAAAATGACTCCCGTCCAGGACGCCCGTCAGACGTAACCAACGAGGACAATGTGCCCGTGTGGAGAGGAGGATCCTCGAAAATCGATGGGTCAAGGTCGAAGAAATCGAGCGAGAACTTGCAATATCACATAGAAGTGTTATTAACATAATCCCCGACAATTTTGCCATGACCAAGGTATCTGCCCGTTGGGTCCCTAGAAACCTCACGCCCCATGATCCAGTTCAACGTTGTCAAAGTTCACAAGGCCAGAGTTGCACAAGCTGCCCTGCACGAGTGCGGATTCGAGGAGCTCAACCATCCTCCCTAAAGTCCAGATCTGGCCCCTAGTGACTACATCTTATTCCGCCAGCTCAAGGTTGCACTACGTGGACGCCCGTTTGGGGACGATGAAGATATCCAGCTCGCTGTCCTGGAGTGTAATGAACAGCAATCGGGAGATTTGTGGTTGTCGGGAATTCGAAGCATCAGGGAGAAGTGGCGCAAGTGCATTGAAGTCGAGGGTAGTTATATTGAAAAATAATAAAACACTTTTCCTCATATCTTTTTTCCTTATATCCGCATTGTAAAATTATTGACGGCCCCTCGTACTTTGTTCTTGTAATCTTAAATTGTTTACCCTCTCCAATCTAAACTTCTTCGAGTGCGCGATCAATTTCCATTGTTGAGGATTGTTTGAATACGTCATGTGCTCATTGTAAAATTGCCTCTGTACAAATTGTATATATGCATATTTATTCAGATTTAGGTGGCGTAACTAGCATTCAATACTAAGATGTATATAATTAACCCATTCAGAGTGAAGACACAAGATTCAAGGCCTAAGTTCCTCTTTCCTCCTTAACGCAGCGGCATTTAGCGGTTTTTAAAGATGTGTATTAGGAAAATATTAACTCTTATAACAAGTACCAAGGTTTAGTTTAAAACACTGTTAGAAAGAGTCCATGAATAAAGTGAAGCAAAAACGACGGCAATTGATAGATGGACAAAAAGTATTACCAGGTAACTTAAACACAACTTTTTTGCCAGTGTAGGAGTAATCTTCAGGCCAAGGGAAAGAAACAGGAATATTAATCAATTCAATGATGTTTGCTCATAAATATTTAGAAAGAGGATCATCCCTAAGAAGTCAAGGGTAAATTCTGGTCTCTTTCAGGCCGAGAAAATGCTGACGTAAAGAACACTATTAGCACAGAGAAGCCAGAAAACAAAGAAATCATTTAAATACCCACAAAATTATCCAAAGTTTTAGAGTAGTTTTGAATGAAATGGTAAAGTAGGTATGAGATCTATGTAGAGGGAAATATCTTAAAAGCAATTCAGTTAAAATAGGAAAGAGTAGCCATCTTCGCACTGCATCATGGACGCTCTTTATCCACATTTAGCAACTAACTGTATTCAATTATCCAATCTAACTGTCCTAAGAGGGACAGTTTTCTTAACTACTAAAATGACTCATTTGTGTTAGGGGCACAAATCTTTCCAATTGTTAAGTGCAAAGTAAGGCGGCTTGTTGCAAGGCGTTTGTCTGTTTGTTTTTCTGCTTCACCCAGAAGATCCATCATATGCGTAACGAATCGTGCACAACATGAGTGGTTAAATTTATGAGGAACCGTTATTAATTAAAATTGCGCCCAAGAGATTAACTACCCTAAATTAGATGAACATCTACATGGTATGGCAAATAAATATCTAAATATAAATTGTGCATTAATTCAAAGATTATTTGTTGCGTGCGACTCTATATCTCCCTATTTCAGTCGGTCGATCGGTCGGTCGGTCGGTCGAACGGGCGGTCGGTCGTCAGTTGGTCCCCTTTATGCCTTTTTTGTTTTGGTAATAAAATTGTAACTATTAGGCCGATTCTAACATAATTTGGAGCACCTATGTTGTCTTACATTCTTTTTCGACAGATATAAATAATTACCAAGGTCCTCCCAAGGTTTTTCCGCAAATAAGTGTATGTTTTGAAGGTCGTAAGGTCATAAATCAGAATAAGTGAGAGCACGCAACTTTGGTTAGCAGAGTATATTTTATATAATGAATATTTATTGGGCCATTAATATAATAAAGTTTTATTTAACTTTCTAACAAATTTGGAGATAATCAGCATTGAAAGGGTAGCACTAGATAAAAATATTCCCCTCTACAAAGTTTCTTATTTGGCTTTGGTAGAAATTTGCCGTTCGAAAATATTAAAATACATAAAACCATAAACAAAGGAGTAAATATATCAATCAAATTTTAAGAGTTTTCTTACTTTTGAACTGTTCATGAATATGCATTTATGATAAAGTGGTGTTTACTTCCTGTTCTAATAGTATTATAATGAATAGATAAAACCTAAAGTCATATACAAAGTCGGCTATCATTAGGTGAAGTGTGTGTTACTTGGACGCATAGAGGCAAATTTATGCTTTTTAAATTGCATTTACTTGTATTTAAGACCCGACGTTAAACTTTATGTACCCACTCCGAAATAAAGGTACTCAAAGTGTTCAGGTCTCTGGTACAACGTCTAATAAGTTATTGTTTAATCCGTATTGTCCTCATTTTAGTGAAAAAATGCGAATGTGGCAGATTAGTGCAAAGTAGCTTAGGTACCAAGCGAGCGTTGCCTGAGATGAAAAGTCCTGTCGCAAATTCTTTTATTGAAGAACAAAAATATAATTATTTTCTGATTATTATTATTATATGTGCGCTAAAGGAAGAATAAGGAGAGTTGCGCTCTCTTCCTTCCATATAATATCATATAATATATAATGTATTTGCACAGCCGGCATTCTACCCGCAGGCTGGAATGACCGTTCTTTATGAGCGAACAACATCGTGGCAGCAGAAAGAAATTGAAAGTCCTATAAATACACATAATATTAATCAAGGAATTTAAAATTACATTTCATTTTAAAACCGTTCAGTGTATTTTTGACTTTGCACCAATTCTAGTCAATTGAAAATATAAATATCTTCAATCAATATTAAACATATATAATCATATAATACTTTACTTAGGACACAGATTTCAGAAGTGATGATGGAAGCAAGTCACTTTCGAAAACTGTCGCTTAAGTAAAGAATTATATATTGGTTATACAAAAGAAATCCGTAACCTGAGTGTTCTTTCTAAATTTAAACTATGTTTCCTTCTAAACAGCCACAAACAAAGATCCGATAAAATAACCAACCTATTGCTATATTACAGAATTATTTATTAAAATAAAGGGCTATCGGAAACGTTTTGTAATACTGATTACCTATGATTGTTTGATGCCTAATCATATCTCTTTTAATAGAAATAAAATAGAAAAATCGAATTAAGAAAACACATTTTACCTATAAAAATGCAAATAATATCAATTAGTTGTGTAAATTAAAAAATATAATTTAGGTTCAGTGAGAGTTCTTCCTCCTGTCTATAGAATGCTAATATTCGCTTAATTCTCGAAACATCCTTTTTGGATCTTGAGAAAGAGACAACAAGGTATAGGTTTGCAAAATAATGCACATTAACTGTAGGGATGCGGAAATGGATCAGAGAAATTCCTTTCCACTCCATAATATGAATGGCCGATAAAATTTACCAACCAAAGCCAGTCGTGAGGCTAGAGTATTTGCATTTAAATCCAACGGTACCGCGTTTGAAACTCAACAGTTCCAAAACTTTTACGATGATCTCACAAGAAAGAAAACAGAAGAAAACGGCTTAAAGGAATAACTCAACAAGAAGGACCAAGAAATCATCAAATCAAGATAAATGGAAGAAAATGAAGATGCATCCAGAAAGAAAATCGAAGATTAACGACCAACCCAGCCAGACAGAATGGAAGTCAAGAAGAAGAAAATGAATTCGAGGAAGACAAACTGCATCAAGTAAACCAAGTGAAAAGCAAGCATAATATTGATAAATAAATAAATAAGGATATGCCCCCTCCCCATAACTCCCCGTAAACTTCATGTAATATTCGATGTTTAAAATATTATGGTGTTTGTCTTACCTGGATAAAACTATTTACAATTTTATTTATAAAATTACAAGAAATCTTCGAAGTAAGATTCAAGTTTTCGAATGTATTCTTGTGACAACAAGTGAAAAAACGTGGAATATAAATTTAAAGGGTCTATAGAAAGTGAAATGCATTGAGTGATGTGAGAAAAACAATCTAGTAATCGACAATAATCGGTGTAATATAAGCTGAATAACTGATTTAGAGAAATAAATAAATTTCTAGTGAAATTAAAGAATTACCCGTATGAGATAAGCAACTACGCCCCCTCAGAGAAGAAAAAAGGAAAAAAAGACTAAAAAATATATACACATCATTATTTTTAGTCTCGATCAACAGCTTAGTAAATTTTAAGAATTTGCTAATTATATAACTCATTTATATGTAATACTTATGAAAAAATACAAAAGATGATGCGATTAGTGTACAGCTATAAATGAAATATCCTGCTGCCCTAGGTATCATGAGAGAAGTCCTAGTACCGTCGAGAGAAGATCAAGTTGCTGTAAGTTATTCTTCGCCTGTGCCAAAAAACATTCAGAATAGCAGTCTGATTAATACCTTGACTTCAACTGGGACTCTTGGGTACAGCTATAAATTAATGAAGGGAACTTAAACTTTAATTGATGAAACTAGGGCGTTCCCAATGGTTCGTATGCAGCTGAATATGTCTTTTATTATTTTACACTTACAGCACTATTTTTTATGTAACTTTTTCAACTATCAAAAAGTATTTATCATAGACACCAAAAGATATTATTATATAATTTGCTGTCTTCTGCAAAATACTAAAAGTTGTATTAAGACTAATAGTTCGACCGTTTATTTTGGCCTACTAGAAGTTGCTGACTGAATTATCATCTCTAAGCAATAAATGTAACATGGTTTAATTATATTGCATGCCAGTCTGGTCATACATATATAATTGCTTCGTGAGCTTGCTGATTGTTGCTCAAGTTTTCTTAAGGTTGAAAAATTAAGAGGCATGATTTACATCTTACTTCTAGTGTGAGAATCTTAAGCACAGATTTCTATTTTCAAATAATTCATTGAGTTTGAAGTATAATTTCTGTTGTTTACCTACAAAAAATAATTTATTTTTTACAATTCTGTACATAATAGTATAATATTTTCTTTGTTCTTCTTCTATATTACTTATGTCTCTAAATCTTAATGTTATGTGCTTTATATTTTCCTGAAGCAAAATGGATTAGGTTTAGAAAGTTTAAACCACCCTTTATCACCGAGTTATGCAATTTAGGGTTTATTTTTATTTTCATATACAACTTTAGGTCAATTATTTCATTAAATAAGCTAAACAAAGATCTCACAAATACTGCCACTAGTTATAATTCATATAGTTTTATGGCCAATACGATAGAAGTTCAAGTTTACTCTCGCAAGTTTCTGTAATTTTAAAACGATATCGGTATTATTGGACATTTAAATAGAGATTATTAGTTAATCCATTATCTTAAAAAAATTGTCGAATTCCATTGCATGTCCATAACGTAAATACTACTATACATATGAATTTTAAGATATAAAATTATCCTTATAATTATCAAAATATTTTATTCCTCTGAGATGAATATTAAGATATATTTGAATCCTAGCGTATTTCTGCTTCAAGAGAGATTCACAAATTTGAAAAAAATTACATATATTAAATTCAAAGGATTAGTTCAAGAAATTCCCTCCCTCCTAATTAACAAAGGTCAGCATGAAAGTCATTGATGTTGTAGATTTAATCGTGAATAGTTGAGAAACTTTGAATTACCAATAATACAATATATGCCATATTAATATTTCTTTCAATAGGAGGAATCATCTTGGCAAATGTTTTTACATTTTATCCCGAATAAGATTTTTAAAGTTAAAAATTAACTTTATAAAAAGAGCAGTTAAAAAATCACGCCATGAAAATTGTATGAGTTAGAAGTTCAAATTCTAAAATCAATGGCTAATAAAATCCTCAGGAAGTGAATTATATAAGTATAAATCCAATAATCTTACAACACATTGATAGTGTATTATAGAATTGAAATGTTGGAATGACTGAAGTAAATGTTACAATACCAAAAATGCTTGAGTGATGTAGTGATCATTTAATTGACTGCGTCTTATGATTGTGCGTTTATAACGTTGAAACTGTAACATTGCATGTGTTAGGGAAAAAAGTGGCCAGAGTATCATTCTTTGAAGAAAAAGGGGAATACAAAAATTTTGCAATATTAATTTTTATAATTAGTGTGATAATAACGAATCTAATAGAGGGACTATTCAAGTATGATAATAAAAATTATCCAACAATTGGAGGTAGGCAGATAAAATGTTATCAATGAATGTAATACCAAGAATTTAAATTAATACTAGTATTTTTCTCATTATTATTATTGACAATTGAAATTAATTGTAGCAAATATGGACAATGAGCAAGAACTCTGAAATATGCCAATTAAGGCACTCTTTTGATGTTTTATGTATTTATCTGGGTGTTTTTCTAAGCAAAACAGTGAAACACATCTTACTTACAAAAAATAACATAATAAACCGAATGAATGCGATTGAAAGGTCCTTCAGAAAAATAGATGAAGATAAGAGATATAATTTTGAATAAGTAATTAATCCAATCTTTTGAGTATTTTTCCAAACATGCATTTCTCTTCATTGGTCCTGAAATAATTTAGCAACATTGATCGCTGTTCTCGCTAAGTTAAAATTTCGCATTCATAAGAGGGAATGATGTGGAAAGAAAGGTGGATGAAAATGGGAACCCATTTCGCAAAATATGATATATATATATATATATATATATATATATATATATATATATATATATATATATATATATATATATATATATATATATATATATATAAATAACGTTACAGCCACGAGAAAAATGAAACAACGGAGAACTGCGAGGCCTTTCGACCAATGGTCCTTTACTAAGCAGACTAAAAGACAGGGAAAAAGAGAAAGATATTTATACACCTGATTAATGAAAATACGGGATATAAAGATTAAAAAGGGTGGGATTAGCAGATACCTGGAAAAATCCTATCAACCAGATGAGCCGTCAGGGTTAAAAAAATAAAAGTTTACGAAAATTAAGAAAAGAAAGGGGGGGGCAAGGTTTAGGAATCACATATGCAATATGAAAACAAAAATAGGTTTACACATGATAACTAGAAAATATGACAAAAGAAAAATATGAGGAAAGGTTTTTTTATAAATAAGCTAAAATAACTTCTAGGTGGTAATCATTAATTTAGAAATTTTATCTTTAAAATCATTCTTAAACATTCTTTTGATACAAGGGTCTAAAAAATACATTCCAGGGCTGAGATTTTTATTCGAAGTCAGTTGTATAAATGCGGATTCTAAAAGATTTCGTGAAAAAAAGTCATTTGATTTGGCAATCACAGAACTCTTCTTCCAATTAATACGATGGGAATTTTCACTCAAATGGATAAAAATGGCATTTGATGTTTGCCCAGTGTTTACAGAGTACTTATGTTGCTTAATACGCACATTCAGATCTTGCTAGTTTGCCCAATATAAAATGAAGGGCAATCCAAACAAGGGATTTTATAAATTACGTTATTTGTTTTATTAGGGCGATTTTTTATTAACATTCTTTTTAAAGTATTAGTATAAGAGAAAACAAGATTCACATTGAGTGTTTTTAACAATGTTTTTACGGTTTCAAAGCCATTAAAATAAGGTAAAATGAGGATATTCTTGGGCGCTTCCTTCTCAATAGTACTTTCGTTATAAAACTTTTTTTGGCTTTATTATTCCAAATATCAAGTATATCTTCTGGATAACACAAGTCTGCACCGATTTTTCTTATAGATTCAATTTCTTGATCCAAATACTGAGGACTGACAATGCGCAACGCACGTAAAAACATAGAGGAAAAAATTGATATCTTAATATTAAGATTGTGGCCTGAATAAAAATGGACATAGGTTAAGTTGTTGGTTGGTTTCCTATAAATACTAAAATTGCAATTAAATGATTTCCTATGTATTAAGACATCTAAGAATAGAAGGCAATTGTCTTTCTCTAATTCAACAGTAAATTTTATGGAAGGTACCTGGTTATTTGAATTGGAAAGCAAATTATTTACATCAATATTAAAAGGCAAAATAATTAAAATGTCATCAAAATATCTAGACCACTTTAAGGGGATATCAATGATATTAGGTAAATATTGTTTTTCGAAGAATTCCATATACAAATTTAAGAGTAGGGAAGATAAGGGGTTGCCCATTGCCATACCAAATATTTGTTGGTAATATTCACCATTAAAAACGAACTTACAGTCACAAATGCACAACTTAATGAGTGAAATAATATGACTTACAGATAGAGGTAATTCATGATGAGTAAGTTCATTACTAAGATAATCTAAAATGGAATCAATAGGGACTTTGGTAAAGAGAGAGCAAACGTCAAAACTTACCAACCTATCATTGGGGCAAATAGTAATTTGATTTAATTTTTCTACTAAGTCAAGGGAGTTTAGTATATGAGAACCGGATATTGTTAATAGGATTTTTCCAAGTATCTGCTAATCCCACCCTTTTTAATCTTTATATCCCATATTTTCATTAATCAGGTGTATAAATATCTTTCTCTCTTTCCCTGTCTTTTAGTCTGCTTAGTAAAGGACCATTAGTCGAAAGGCCTCGCAGTTCTCCGTTGTTTCATTTTCCTCGTGGCTGTAATGTTATTCATAAATTCCTCACGTTCCTTATTTTCGTGATTCAGTTATACATATATATATATATATATATATATATATATATATATACTAAATTCAAAGACTGAGTAAGATATATAAGTGGCTTTTGGTGTACATGCAGAGACTACGAATCAATTAAGGTGGTTAGATGCATGTGCATAGGAAATTTGCCTTTGCTAAATCATACTTTCAGATAAGAGATCTGTTTAGAGATATATAGTTTGACAAAGAAGGGATTTGAGGTATTTTTATGATTAATGTGTCCCTTATGAAAGAAGAGTATGTTAAGAGGTGGTTTTGATGTGGTACTGGTGAGAATGACGAGTATGGATCAAATTGACCACCAAACTTTGATATCCAAGCTAATATTGATACTGGGTGGCAACTATGGAATACTCAGAACTGAAAGGCCTTTAGGTCACTATGACAGGAATGATTATGTAAGGTTGTCTGCAAGCGGCACCACATCACTCTGCGTGAATATTGGGATGGAACATATGTGAAAAGTTAAGGAAACAGTAAGCACACTCCTGAATAGTGGAACAGAAGGGTGCGAAATCTGTTGGAGTGAGGGGAGGTGTTATTCCTCGTACCTTAGATATACTGTATAAGGGTATATTAAAACGGCAAATAATCCCTAAAATTAATAATAAACAGTAATAAATCGGGTGACTATTCACAATGAGGAAAAAAGTAGAGCCTTTGTGGGAAAGTTATTTAAGTCAGAATTGATAGAGTAAAGAAAGTCAAGAAGAGCTGAATGTAGATTAAAATAGGAATAAGAAAATACATGCAGGCGATTAGGATGAATGCGTTAGATGACTAAAGTGTTTTTATCAACTGCATGATATGAAAACGCAAGAAAAATACTCTTGCACTGAATGATGTATTAAGACCTGCTACAGTTTTTCACGTGAAAGTTCCTTAATACGTAAATTAATGACAAATTCAAAGGGAGTCAGAATGGGAGATCATGAGACAGGATACTGATTTTTGATGATAAAATCTTTTAATGAGTCATTTTTTCTGTTAGGTCTTCTAAATAGGAGCTTTGCCTGATGGTTGGAAGCGGTAAAATTACGTTTCTATATAAAGAAAGACGAGAAAAATGGATCCAAAAATTTCCACCAAATTGATAGTTAAAACGAGCGTATGTTAAATTTCCTGGGCTCTTGGTTGTTGAAGCCAAGGTTTAGTAAGAACTACGGTTAGATTATTTAAGAAGGATAAACATGGTAAATATAAGGGAGCAGCAACAATGGGTAACTCTAGGTAGGAGTTGTAAGAAGAAGTTTGCTGATTAATTTAAGCGTTTGGATTTGTGAAATATATGCTAGTTATTTCAGAGTGGAAAGAGAGCATATAAATGTGTCGTGATGGAACTCTAGGGCAACTTATAACCTTCGATAGAATAAATGGTAACTGGTGGATGGTTTTAAACCCTTGTTTTTGTATATAAGGCGTAAGATAGGATGAAAGACGTCGTGCACTGTTTAATATATTTAAGCATGGCATGGCGTAAGAATTCCAGTATGAGAGCGAAATTTGATTCAATGAAGAAGGGCGAAAGAAAGGGGGGTTGTCTGCAGTGTTGAGTTCCGATGATCTGGTGTACATATATGCTGAAACCGAGATGGTTTCAGAAATGATAATGCAAGTAACCTATTTTAGATGTACGAGGAGAGGAATTATAATATAGTGAAGAGAATAAAGATGCTATTGGAGTTTATGAATGGGTTGGGAATAATGAGAGACTCCGTGAGGTGTATCTTCAAAGATTGTAGTACGGATTAGGAAATTTAGAATAACGATTTGAGCAATGTGTGAAAATTTTGAAGGACTACCATATAACTAATAAATGCTTTGGAATAAAGAGTAAAATAAACAACGTATTTTATGTGTTGGAGGCTGCTTCTAACTATCAGGTAATATATAGTAGTTAGAAGATGGAATTTGAAAAAAATATTGGGTCAAAGCTGGTGCAAGTGGCAAATTTAAGATGGATGTTGGGTTTAAGAAAGGTAAATAAATAAGAAATATATGATTAAGATGTATGTATACATATATGGTGTGAGAAATGTTTTGAATGAGTTTATAACAGAATATTTTGACGTACCCGCATAGTGGAAGAATTTGTGGGAGGGGACGCGAACTAAATAGGTGTAAATTAATGTTTTTGTCATTGAATTGTAGGAAAATTATAAGAGAGGACTAATTAATTGAATGCTAAAAAGAAAAGTGGGTAATCCATGCAAAATTTAAGAAAATTTTGATATGAGTGTATAGAGTAGGTTCCAGTTTATATCATCCAGACCTTCAGTGAGTTGAGAAAACTGACTCAAAAAGTTGCAGATAGAAAGATATAAAGCTCTGTTAAAAAAATCTAAACAAATAGTGCGGTTAGTATACAGCAATAGGTGACACCACCCGTTTTTTAAAATACCTTAGGGAACATCCTACTTACCCCAAGAGAAGATTAATTTTCAATCACTCGTTAATAGCGGGCGACTGAAACTTGATCTTCTCTGGGCATTGATTAGGGCGTCTCACAGGGTCCTTTAAGAAGCGAGCAGTATCAGGTATACCTGTGTACTCTTTTCATAAGAAAGCAAATAGTGGTTGGAATGTAGAAGGTACAATTCCTCGAGTTGATGCTCTCTTATCTCACCAATGGAAAGTTGATACGAATAAGGACGACCATTGCAAAAAATAACAGGATTTTCATATGGCAAATAATAACAGTATTTTGATGTAGTTATGTGGATGTTCTAGATTAATTAATTAATTGCTATAATACCTTGGCATTGCTTATATGGATTAGCAAAATATTTGTCGAGTAAGTGAGACTTTTTGCTATAGTTTCTGGGGCTCGTTTCCAATATTGTGGATTAACTGTTTATAAAATTACGTTCTCTTTTTAGGAATGAGGATGAAATATATATCTCGATTTTTTAATATGGATATCTTATTTACACAAATTTTTTATCTCATATTTTAAATAATGTGCCAGAAGATTAACACCTCCATAGTTGGAAGTATTTATAGCCATATTTTACGAACCTATGGTCTTCTTAATGGCAAAGAAATGATGTGAATGTCGGAGCTCTTTAATAGGTAGTAAATACCATATTCATTTAATCATCGATAATCGATTACAGCGCGAAAAACCCTTTCTTATCATAACAATAGAAACCATTCTTCGTTTTTTATATTGGTGCAGAGTGGCCAAACCGATGATCAGTTGGATTGCTTAGTTTCTAATTAATTCAGGAGATAAGTCTAATAAATAAAATGGTTCATTTAATTAGATTGAATGACACTTTAACTTTACTTTACTTCTTTTTTTTCTTTCGGGTATGTATAAAATGATTGCTATTTATTCAGGCACTAATATTGCCGTAGAACCTTTATGGATTTTACGTGAAATGAATCCAATCTAGATTTTTCTAAATATAATCGGCAACAAACTAAACATTGCAAAGCCTCCTACTTGAATACTACATATTCGAAGATCCCACCTGCAAAAATAAACAGATTATACAAGTAATTCATTACGCTGACTTTATTTCAGTTATTTCGTCTTATTCTATAAAAAATAAAAAAATGATAGGGAATAAAAATGTAAAGATACGAAAAGTTACTAAATATAAACAAAAAAAATGTGATTTAGCAGAAACTAAATATATTGGAATACAATCCTACTAATTTGGGCAATACAAATATTTTAAACAAAAGTGTGACTTTTTTTATTAACTCTGCTCGACTCTTTCCGTATTTTGACTTGGAGGGGAGGAGAGTTGACGAAGAGGTGCAAATTCCTCAGCCAAAAAGGAAACACGGGTGTAAATAATCTTTAGTGGTTGGAGACACATAAAACAACTTTAAATAAAAATATGCTATTTGAGAAAGACGATTCATTCCAATTCAGTTCATTGGATGAATATATTATGGCACGAATATTTTGACGTACGATTTACCAAATATTCTACCAAACGGATAATAATAAATAATTTCTAAGGGAACAAAGAAAAATGAATAAATAAATACAACATCATCTGCATCATCATAACTTAATATTACTTTTAAATTATTCACTTTGTTGGCCTATATTCACGTAATATTTACCCAATATAATTAGTTAAAATCATTCTATGTGATTACAAATCACTGAAAATCAAATGTAGTTTAATTATTAAATTCAAAACTATATCCAAATAAAAATATTCATCTTACTACGTTTTTTTATATTTTTCCTGATGTTTCCCTTTAAAAGGATACCCAAAATGTTACCACTTCCATATAATGCGAGTCAAAGTTCAATCTTTTCAAGTGCTTACATTTAGATAACGTTTTCATCCTTCCGCTCTTAGCCCTATTTTATACAACAGCGTGATACCTGACCATTATTAGTTAACATCATGTAAAATGTAAGTTTGGCAACGCTTTTGAGCCATCTCACAAATTTAAAAGACTCATTATTTAATATACAATGTCGTCTTTCAGATTTTGATACTTGCTGTACATTGGTTCTCAAAACTACCTCTGAGCTCGGATCAATACCCCTATCAAGCACTCTTGCGAAGTCATTGAAATACCTCTTATATTCAAGGTGACTACGCTGATCGAAATTTTAACCTAAAAAAGATGGCATCAAATTGACGTATTTATGTAAATCACATAGATTAATTCTGCAAACTTTTTGTCACTCTCGTTGGTGGATGGGTAAAAGATGAGGGGAGTATTTACTAGCAATTCCCTTTTTCTACGAAAAAATACAACTAGAAGGACTTACTTAGTAATCTATAAAGGAACCCCGCACAAAGAGCTGAGCGCCTGGTAAAGGAGGCAAAACCAATGACAAGAGAGTAAAAAAATGTAAATTTGTCGCTGGAACCTGAAGAAACGAAAGTCTTCTTGTTTCACTGGAAGGAGTAGAGACCCTAGAGGGAAAATTGTCCTTGATTTATATATACTTCTTTAAACGCTATAAGCATAATAACTCTACCATCATGGCTTTGTTCAGAATTACTCTAAAGTAGCGCATATTGAATTCCGAAAACAAGCACAATAGGGTTGCGAAGCAGGGGTCTTTAGGAGTCGAGTCTATACTTTATTGCAGGCACCTTCTAGTATTAGGCCTATTTAGGTAGATTGGTCGAAGAGTGCTTTTATAATATAGAGGTAATTTGAGACCCATATGTAGAGCCAAAGAAATAAAAGAACTGCCCTGACAGGATCTCGTTTTAGATTGCACGGAAAGACGGACATACCCTGGTCTAAATGAATACTTATGAATCTATGGATTTATTGCTACGGCTTATCAACTGAAAAGAAAATTTATGGACTGTTTGCATATATATATATATATTTGTGTCTATGGATTAGTTAAGGTGGTATGAATCACTAAAAAACAGAGTGTCCATCTAGAAATTAACATGTTGGTGAACATAATATTATTCACCCACAATCGGTTATTCTCTGAAACTACATATACCACCTCTTCACCTCTTTATAAGACCTAATGAAAAAATTTTGGAAATCCTTGCATGATCAAGGAAGCGGTGTTAAATATTTAGAGAGAGAACTTAAAGATATTGTGACAGATGCAAAGCTAAACGCTGGAGTATTTAAAGGACCAGTGTACCGTTCTCTCATTCTTGATTAATCGTTCCCCTCTAAACTAAATAAGAAAACAAAAATCTTTATCATTTTAGGTTGAAGTTGATAACAATTTTCTTAGGAAACACAGAACAGCCATTTACAGAGATTAAGTAGTCATTCCAGGTGAAAATCTTATAAAAAAACCGATGTAGGTTTATCTTTTAAAATTCATTTGATACATTGTTAACTTGGCTATTTCCATGCAAATCTCGAATTTTAATGAAACTTCAATCCCAATATAGGTAAGTATTGATGGTTCCTACATGAAGAGCTCTTATAAGAGAATATCTTCTTTATAAAAGAAATGTGCATTTTAGATCAGATAACTTTATTCATTGCTTATGCACATTTGGGTGCATCATACACCACTAATGTAGTAACACCACCAATAAAATTTCACCATCTGCCGTAAGCCAGAATAAAGAAGGAGGAAACTTCTGCAATCATTTTAAATAGGTAAGAACTAACATTACCGAAGCCACAAAGAAGCTAGTAAGAAGCTAAAAGCAGGGGAGAATCAAGGTAAAAAGGGGGTTATTGTTGACAAATCTCTAGAAGCGATATCTCAATTCAGCACCATGGATTTAGAAGAAAACAGATATTTTCATCTCAATAACGAATAAAAATTCGAATTGTTGCCTAGTGTAAGAGAAGTATGAAAAATTGAAGAATTTATCAGTGGTTCAATTCTGAATACTAAATTTTTCCGGCAATAGTGAACACAAGAAGAAAATAAATTTAGAATGTTTCTAAATTAAAATGAATTCGAATGAAAACAAAAAATTATAAACTTCAGTAGAGTTATCAAACATTTATGAATTTATATTTTATGAAAATATCTATTTTTATTGAATTTTAGAAACTTAGCCATGGTGAAAAGATTCAGTAATGAGATATATCTTCTATTGTATTCGTAACTTGTCTGTTTGGTGGAAAGCGTTTTACCCATTTTTCCTTTGTGTTTCAATCAATAATCCAAAAGTAGTCTTACCATCTGATGGATATACCAATATCGTCGGTGCCGTATTTTATATATCCTTGATATACTGATGAAATAATTTAGCCTGTTCTTAACCAAATAATTCAAGATTTCTAGGAACATTCCAAATAAGAATTAAAGACTAAAATATAAAACCCATGTTAAAACCCACTCTTTTAAACTTGTAAACATTTCTCGTAATTTGTGCGCAATTGCATAATTATAAATACTTTAAATCATATAATTTAGTTCTTTGAATTATAACTAAGCCTTTGTTCTATGTCTTATATCGGCCGATAAAATTTGCATCAAAATTAATTTTTATAGTGACTTGTCCTGTTAATACGCTCTCTTTTAATTTAGCTACAGATAAATGCTGAAACCCTTGATGCATATCCATAAAAAAGTTACTTTTATTGATAGGGCTTTATATATCTGATACATTGAACCAATCTTAATCTACTTAATTTACTCCTTAATCTACTTTCACTAAGTCTGGATTGATGATATTTTTATATCCTGAGATAGAACCGTGCTCTTTGCCCATTCCTTGTAAGTCCATAAATGTCTTATCTTCCCCTGTCACATTCACCAAGAAACGAAGATATTTATTAATCCTGTTATCTGACCAAGTGGATAGACAGAAATTTTAAGATTGAACATATTCACACAAAGTGGTCTTTATATTTATTCAAATATACTTGACAAATTCAGGTATGTTACTTTTAAATGTTCAGGATGAACAACATTTGGCGCATGTTTATTATAATCCAGTCTAAGGTTTAGGCACTAGGCCATTTCAGTAACCATAATAAACAAAGGATAAATCGTGAATAATAGTGCAAGATCTTTTTCAGATTTTTGTATCAAGAAAAGTAATACCTGACCTTAACGAGTTTTTATTTTTTTAATTTGGATCTTAACAAACCATCATTTGCGCTACCCAGTTCTTTCATTAAAAGATTTTTTAAATATGGAATAAATTCTTCCTCACCTTAATTTCCTGTCTTCGAAAGAGCTTTTAAATAATCAAGAATAACAAGTGGAGTACGGTTTTGTATATTGAATATTTTTGCTCTCGGTATAATTGCTGATGGATAATGGGATATTACTTGTTTTCTAATTCTTTTTCTCTATCTTAGATTTTTTAAGTACAAGATTATCAATCGTTACTCTCCTTTGGGGGAGTAGGTTAGTTCTACATCATCGGTTAATTAAAACAATTTAAGGTTTTTGCCTCTTTAGGAGTAATTTCTGGAAATATTTTGCAGTAATTTTAATAAAGAGTAGAGTAACCGATGAAAAGGGATACTACATTAACAAAATAATAACACCATATAAAATGGAAAGACATCTTGAGGTCATCAGACGAACGACTACTAAAGTTTAATGAAAAAACTCAATAATATATATGCTTGTAACTTCGCAGCTCTTGAAGTTGAATTTTTATTCATGGAGTTCCCAATCGCAGACAAAAGAAATAAGTACGGAACCAAGATTATAACAACGCCAACCATCCTCCAACTTAAATATCTAAGGAAATTATGAAATAACTCTTGAAATTTTCCATAAACCCTTTTAACTTCACAAATAAAAAATTCCTACGCAAACAGGAAGCCTTCTTGGCTCCAAATTCGTCAACATCGATTTAGCAAAACTCAAAAAAACAATTATGAATGAAAATAACTACATCTGCACTACACTCTACCCATAATGTGAAGACGACACGCATAAATATTCCCATCAAGCGCTTATAAATAAAAAGTGTACTAAATTGCACTCTCAACCCCATCCAATTATATACATAGAATCAACAGATAAAGGTTTACAGTCATGGTCCAAAGTTTTGAGACTAATATATCTTTTTATCTTTTCATTCTTATTAAAAATTTAAGTGATAAGAATAATTATTCTAATATTTTAATTATTATAAGTTATAAAAAACTGGCATTCCAAAAATAATAAGTAAAAGTGCTTTCTTCCGTTGAATCGAAAATCGCGCTTTCGTTCTGTTGCTTTTTGAGGTAATATTTTGCATCTGGAGTATTTTTTCAGATTATAAAGGTAAAATGATGAGAAGTATAGGTTAAATAAAGGATATTGTGTAATAGTATTCTAGTATTCAATATTTTTTGTAAAAATAAATGTTTGTATCTTTTTCATATTCATAAATTTTGTTTCGTTCTAAACAAAAGCATGCAATCATTGTTACTCTGCACCCAAGTCGCTGCCTCAGCATATATTGGATATACAAATAACGCACTAATAACTAGAGTACAACAACACCACGGGTTAGGACTGAACGTCGTCTTATATCAAATATACAAGTAAAACACCAATTGCTAAAGCAAAACGTCACCGCGCGTCACATCTGTACTCCAGCATATATCGAACATCCCACTTACACATATAACTAGAGCACAACAATCCAGTTTCTGGCAACGGTTTCTCTTCATTTATCAAAAATACAAATAATGCACAAATAACGCGAGTACAAAAACGTTGCGTTTGACCAATGCCTGCAACATATATCGGATTTTCCACAAAATTACAAGAAGTTACAAGGATAAGTACCTCCATTTCAATGGAGGTACTTATTTTTTTGTATTTATTTGCTACATTCAAACTTTTTATTATGTTAATTGTGCTACTTGTGCTACATTTTGTCAATTTGCTGTTCTCTCAAAACTTACTTATTCTATATAATATTTTACATGCTAATATATATATATATACATTCAACTTAGATTAGGCTTTCTCGTCCAATATTAGAACATAAACTCGTTCTTTGTCTTTGGTTAATGATTCTGAGCTATAAGGAATATTTACAACATATTCATGTCAAAAAGCATTTTATTATGATTTCATACAATAAATATATTTTATAATAAATACAATTAATATTTTGTAAATCTTAAAATTAGCATACAAATTTTATTATAACTTATTAGTCACGTCACATATTATGTTAGTGTTCTTAAAATTTTGTCTAATTTCTTTTTAAAAATTTCAACTGTATTACATTTCACTATATCTTCTGGTAATTGATTCCACTTGTTCACAATTTTATACGCAAATGAGTTCCCACATATATTTGTGCGAAAATTCTAGGGTTTTATTTTCATTCCGTTTGATCGCGTAATAGATGTGCTAAACTGAAACCAAATATTAGAGTCGACATTTTCTATTCCTTTTAGTATTTTAAACATTTCTATTAATTGTCCTCTCAATCTTCTTGTTTCAAGGCTGAATAAATTTAATCTTTCTAATCTTGTTTCATAATTATAATTCCTTAGTTCTGGAATCAATTTCGTGGCTCTGGCTTGTACTTTTTATAACTTCTCAATATCTTTTCTTAAGTAAGGAGACCAAGCTTGGGAACAATATTCTAACAAGAGCACAACAACACCGCTGGTGACGCTAACATCCCGTCACCTATCGGATAAACTACGAACACATTAATAAATAAAGAACAAATCACACATTTAAAAAATAATCGACATCGGGTGACCTTAAGTTTATTTATAGATCTAACAACGACAAAGACCTAAAACTGACAGACGCAAATCCAATTAAAGCCAAATAAAAAATTTAAACATTAAATCTGATAAAGTGGGTAAAATCTTAACCAAATTTAAATGATATTTCCAATCAACATGAATAATATAACGATAAATTATGTATTATAAAAATCTTCCTACAAAGAATGATGTGGTGATGCATTACTTAACACGTGCCCCGAGGTAATACCTCTCTCCACTACAACCGAAACCTTAAGGAGTACCATGCCCTTCCGACGATTGTTTTGCCAAACGTTACAAGGTAAATATTCACATAAAATTACATTATGATATAATAAAGGGGCATAATTCAGGGCGTCAGGAAATAACTATGTCTCTAGCTATTGGCTTCTAGTTTAGGAATTATGATCAGACGATCGGAAGCCAAAGATAATCTGAATTAAAATTTGTAACAGCTTAGACTTTACCTTTCGAAGGCAATAAGTAAGAAAGGAAACTTAATCAAATAAATAGAAAATAAAATCGACCATATTAAAGTTTTATTATGGTAGTAAGTTACATTACTCTCGTCCTTGAGAGTAGAGGTACTTTAACAAACTTTGTGTAATTTATTTTAGCATACTACTAAATTGCTTACTAACCTATTCATTTCTGCGGTTTTAATAGTTACGTAGAAATAGACTGTAGTAGCATTTATGGAAAGAAAGAAGAATGGGGCTATATTTTTGGAAATAAGGTTGCCCACGCAGTAGCAAGAGAGATATATACTGGTTTAGGGCTATTTGGTGGGTGATTTTTAGACTTGTATTTTTCGCTTGAATCTTATTGGAAAAGTTATTTGAAGTCGAAATAAAACATTTTATGTCTACATATTTTTGCTTTGAAACATCTAATTCCTGTTCTCTAATTCGTTACCATTCAATGCACTTATTTTAAAATCAGCCATCTATTCTTTACATATTACATGTCTCAAACTCTAACACTGTAAGCACTACTCTGCTTGTTCAAATGCTTAATAACAACTACTATCCATGTTTTAGTACTATCAAATACTCATGCCCATGTTTTATTAGTCAGAAACCGCGTACACATACATGTTGTAATGCTTATTAACCACTCCTCTCCATGTTTTACTGTTTATTAACAACTACTCATATCCACGTTTTACTGAACTTTAACCACTCATGTACATGTTTCAATACTCGTTAACCACTTCTATGAATTTTTAGTGTTAACTATCTGATTCTCCATCTCCCTGATACTATAATTTTAAATATATAAATCGGACCCAGAAAAAAATATTCCTATTGTAAAGCGCCTTTAGACCACATGCATTCTAAATCCAAATAATTTCATCTCTTTGACTCTAAACTTCCTTAATGCCAAGCTGAATGAAGTACAGATGTGTAACCGTCTCTTGATTTCATAGTTACAAAAGATCCGCCGAAAGGCTGAAATGCTATTACCATCAGAATAAGTACGATTTATCTATAATAGTATTTACTTGTTTCGTGCAATCGTCCAGGGATTATAATTTATAAGGTTAAATGAATAAAGTACATGTTCTCTTCAACTCTAAAATATCGAGGATTTTTTGAATCACAACAGAGTAAAGGAAAGAAATTCACCAATAATGATAAATCTAAGGATAAATGCTTTCGTTCTGGAAAAACTAAAATTTAATTCGAGTTTCTTAAAATTCTCTATCTAATTATAATTAATTAATGAAAACGCCATAAAAACTGAATAAAAGGAGAAATTTATTTTAAGGAAGGTAACTAATGATCAACGCGTGACAGGTGAAAAAAGGGCCATTTAAACCGGTACAGAGGCGTTAAAACTGAAACTATAACTCGGAATTATATTGGTTCGAAAAAGCCTAAAACTTTGAAACAGCCAATACCAGAGACCTTAATATTCATCGATAGGAAGCAATTTTCTCCATATTTATATTTCTTATTAAAGAAGAGTTTAGAAATATTTTCAAGGGTTAAAGAGATTTGAGATCTTTTCAGCTACCTTCCTTAGTTGCAGTATGCCTTTTAGTTCAACCAGAACGAAACCGTTATACCTTTCCTAATTTAATAAAACAATTTTACTCTAAACTTAGTCCCTGATCCACTTTTTAAGCTGTCATTTTTTCTAAGTATTATGATACAGGTAGGTATCACGGAAGGTCCAGAAATGTTAACAACTATAAGTTTATTTTAAAGTAGATCCAAGTATGTAAATTCAAAAGTCGATAAGAATCTTTGTTCGCGTGCGACTCTATTTTTAACTATGTCGATCGTTCGGGCAGTCTTCGTTTTGCTTTTTCTTATTTTAATAATAAAACTGTAACTATTCAGTTGATTCTGACGAAATTTGAAACCCTAATGTTGTTTTACATTTTCTTTCGAATGATTTAATTTCCAGGTTCTCCCAAGGTTATTCCGGGATTTGTGGAAGGGCGTAAAGTCATAAATCAGAATAAGTAAGAGCATGTCCCTTTTGGTCTAAACACCTTGTTTTATAATAAAAGTGTTATAATAGGGTTAAAAAGTTATTAGTTAATTAGCCTGAAATTTCTTAAAAATATGAGAAGAATTTTTTTCATTTATTTGCATACATCTTTGGATGGTGGCATTTTTAATGCCAAGCAAGCAGACCCGTGGGCTAAAAAATTGAAAGAGATTCACTGTTGAAAAACGAATTGATTTTGGGCGACATAGCATTTACCTTACACGATCATCCTTCCTAATTACTATCAAAGATAAAATCATTCAAGAATAAAATCAAGATTAACATAATCTACTCTTGATTATGCTGAACAAATATATGCACTGGGCAACAAAAAATCTTTTGTCTTGTTGCTGGAATATTGCACCGAATTCTTTAGTGATTTTGACTGCTAAATTCGAAAATACCTTCAGTTTTTCTTTATCAGGTTTGGATTGCTGTCTCTCCTCAAATCCATTTTGGCTCTATTTGATTCTAAGAATACACATAAATATATTACCAACTTTGTAAATGAGTTGATATTAGTGGAATTAAATAAGACGGTTTCTTTAATAAAGTACTTTATTGATACGAGAGGAAAATAATATAGAGCAATAAAGAGATTAAAACACATCAACAAACAGATAACAAATAAAAGTTCAAAGATCGATAATGCATTTCGGCCAAGATTTTTGGGAGAAAATTCAGGAAATAAATTTTAGCTTATCTGTGCACCGTTAATGTTGAGCAACAGGATTATCTCATTAACAACAGTAATTTTTGAACCATCATTACAGCCTCCCAGGTTCCTTGTTACGGAGTTTCTATCTCCTTTATGTCCACATGGAATCATTTGCCTTTTTCAAAGCTAAAATCTCCGAAATTTTCAGGAAAAAGAACAAGATGACTATAAATAAAATGAATTAGGATGCTCATATTCGCGCCAATATTTTAAAAATTTGATATCAAGTTTTTACTTTTGTGTTTCTCCAAAGAAATTTTGCACTACGTCGACAGAAGCTCGCCAAGCTAAGGCATAATTTTCACTCATCGTTTTCACCAAATGTGTCTTTCAAGAGCTTACCGAGATGTGGTGCATCAAAAATCCCTTCTTTAAGTTATTCAATGGTCAAGCTTGGAAATTCACAACAAATATACTTGTAGCACTCCCTATTTTTCTCAATAGCTTGATCAATCATAGTTTCATGTGCATACGGGGAGAAATGATTTTCTCTCGCTCAAGTTAAGGTTCTTCCAAAATATTGGCAGCTCTACGTAGTCATATTTGTTCGAGGAAGTCTTTTTTAACGTAGTGGTTTACTCGTTCTCTCCTGACCTATATGCAAAGAAAACATGGGTATTTGGTATAATCAGATTGGTATACTATGAGAAATTTCACCATCGTTAACTCATCGCAGCTTAATTTCTTCATATTTTTCCTTCAGAGTTGTTGATTGCCCGAGTGGGACAGAGCCCTAAAAATTTCAGTTATCCAACCATACTTTCTATGAGAAGAAACTAATTCCTTTGGTTTGTATTCTCAGGGGTGGCAAGAGCTGGCTGGCCATTGAGAGATACACTGGATTTACCGCGTATGGATTAAGTGGCTCATAGCCAATCATAACATCGTCTCTTCCCATACCCGCTTTCACCCTGGATTTCTATGGATGGTCTAATTGTACATTAAATATGGGTACCAATGCCCACATATCGGGACTAGGTGTAATAATGTCTCTTATGAGGGTACTCATATTAACACACTTCACATGAGGAACTATGGTCTATGGTCACTGGTTAGCGTTAAGGCATAACAGAACATGGCAGCCCCTCCCCACCAATCTTTCTTAGAACCAGGGTGACTTTAAGCTAGCCAGCGATTTTCACTCTGATCTTTGTGTGAATTTCATTAAAGATTCGAGTGATCGCTTTTACGATACAACAGAAGAGTAGCAAAAATTATTTGGCTAACAGATGGGAGAAGATATTTACGGTGTTTGGCGCTTTATTTGACTTAAATTGATAAAGATGTTATTTTTTATAAGATGTTTTTCTAAATCATATTTTTTCTAATTTCAGTTTATAGCCGATTTCTTCCCTAAAACTTGATTTCTCAAAATTCCTTGTTCAATATTAGGTTGAGGAATAATTTCTTGCGTTTTTTTTAATAGGGCGTTGATTTAAGTTTTGTTGACGTGATTTGTGCACATATTAAGAAACAATAATAAATAATGAGAACAAAATTTGCCAAGGTCAAGCTGCGTCTCTTAACAGCATAGACTATTAGGGTTTTGCTTAGGCTACGTCTTGAAGTTGAGTAATAAGTCATTGTGGTTTATTTAAAAAGTGTGTTAATTTAATTTTTGTTCTGTACCCTCAAAATGGAATGTCAAGTTGAAAGAAAGGCGCATTTTCGACACTTGTTGTTATTCATTTTCAATCAAGACGGGAGCAATGCAACCGCAGCCAAAGCTGGTCGAGATATTTTTGCTGTGTACGGAGAAAATGCTTTATCGGAAAGGACTGCTCAATGGTGGTTTTCACGTTTCAAAAACGGTCATTTCAATCTTAATGACGAAAAACGTTCTGGTCGCCCCATTAATTTGGATGAAGATCGATTAAACGACCTTTGTCATGAAAATCCTTGTTAATGGACTAGAGAATTGACTGTACAATTGGATTTTGATCAGAAAAATGTACTGAATCCCCTTTATTCGATGGGGAAAGTTCGAAAACTCAGCGCATGGGTTCCACACGCTTTGAGAGAAAGTAACAAATTTCAACGCTCCACGATTGCCACAGGTTTGTTTGCTCATCACAAGGCTACTAGTGGATATAAGGACAGATTTATTCTTCGTATCATTACTGGCGAGGAAATGTGGTGTGTTTATGTCGACATGAATCATCGAAAACAATGGCTTAGCCCCAATAAAAAAAATACTTCCGCGATTAAAGCAAGGACTTCATCGACGAAAGACGAAGATATGTGTAGGGTGGGATTGTGAAGGCTTTATTCTTTATGAGCGGTTTTCGAACAACGAGATTTTGGAAGCAGAACTCTACGTTCAACAAATGTATCGACTCGCCTAAGGTATTCATGAAATGCGACCTCATCTACGTTATGGAGTCCTTATGCAACACGATAATGGTTGTCTTCACATAGTGAATATGACAAAAGACGCCACCCAAACGCTTAATTTGGAAATCCTGCCGCATCCTCCATATTCACCAGACTTGGCTCCATCGGATTTTCATCTGTTCCTACATTTCTCCAATAATTTTGGCGTCGTTTCGTTCAATACTGATGACGAATTAAGAAGCTGGTTAGACGAATTTTTCGAGTTAAAATTCAGATATTTTTATTGCAAAGGCATCGAAAAACTAGTTGAACATTGGGAAGAAGTCGTAAATAACAACGGAGAATACATTATTGATTAAATTGCATATTGTTATTTATTGAAAATGAAGTCTTTCTAAAATTGTTAATGGTAATGAATAAATTTGATAAAACTACAAGAACTTATTCCTCAACCCAATACGATGTTTTTCAAAAACTTGTCTTCCCCTAAATTCGGTTTTTTTATACGATTTCTCTCCAGAACTAATATTGATTACAGATTATTGTTCGAAATGAACGAGCAGGCCAACACACGCCAAAATGGTTTATAATCAGTGAACAAGCGATTTAACTCTAATATAGCTCAAAATTACTTCACCTTTAAAATCACGTAAACGTGGAATAGCCTGCACATCCGTCTAGTAGAAAGCATGTCAATTAATATGTTCAAAATTCACCTTGATGTGTACTTCAATAGTGTAAATATAAGGTAGTATGAGCATAAAAGAAAACGTCAGTCAAAATGTGTATTCTGCCTTAAAATAATGCCAGCGACGCCCAACTGCATGGAGTGAATGTGAATTCTCTTTTTTTTTTCTATCTGTCTTATGCGTATATTATTTTTATCACTAGCAGGTGAAGCCTGCGGTAGAAAAGAATACTGTCCTATCAACCCCTCTGCCCTGTTCGAAGAAGTGTGCTCGTGGATTTGAGGGATAGCTGTACCTGCATATCAAGGGTACACACGTAGATAAGTGTGTACCGTAAAGTGAAATAGTTAGGAAAGGCATGTAAAAAAGGCCAAATAGTACACATGTAGATAAGTGTGTACAGTAGAATAGAAATATTTTTTAAAATCTTGTACAAAAATATATAAAGGGTACACATGTAGATAATTGTGTACCGTAGAGTTGAAATAGTTAAAAAAACAGCATGTAAAAAAAGCATGACACACTAACGTTGTGTGTAAGCGGACTGGACTTGATAGGAACTAGGGTCTTTGCTGGTCCTTTTTTCTGTAGTTCCCTTAAATTACTTTTTTTAAACGATTTCTTTTCCAAAATCTTGTCTTCTCCTAAATTCCTTAATTAATACAATTTTTTCAAAAACTCTTCTTTCCCTAAATTCCTTTATTTATCCGAATTCTTTCCAATAATTGGTTTCTTTCCCTAAATACCTTTTTTATACGATTTCTTTCTAAAACTTTTCTTGCCCTAATTTCCTCTTTTTATACGATTTCTTCCCAAAACTTATCTTTCCCTTAATTCCTTTATTTAAACGATTTCCTTCTCAAAACTTGTCTACCTTCAAATTCCTTTATTTATACCATTTGTTTCTAAACTCTTGTCTTTCCCTAAATTCCTTTATTTATACATTTTTTTCCCCAAACTCCTTTTCCCCTAAATTCCTTTATTTATGCGACATCTGTTAAAAAAATGGCTTCACTTAAATTGCTTGATTTATGGGATTTCTTTCCAAATACTTATCTTCCCCCAAATTCATCTCAAAACTCTTTTTCCTCTCAATAGCAATTCTGTATAAATGGCCTTCATTTCCCTCAGGATATCTAGAGTTATAAAGTGAAATTCTAATAATATATTACCTGATAAGAAATTAAATATGATAAAAATAATAAGGAAATAAAAACAGTAATAATAAAATACATAGTAGCTATTAAATATTACTAAGTAATATTTAATCAGAAATATAATTGATTCACTGTAAATAAACAATTAATACAGAATGAAGAATTGCAAAGATCCCCGGATTCTCTCAATTGCACCTTAAGAAGAAAAGATAAGCCAGAAATCTAGAGTAAAAAAAAGTACATCAGATGACTAATCATATTAATTACCTAGTAATTTGAAGGAATCCGCGTTTATTATAGCAATCTATCGCCCCATATATATATATATATATATATATATATATATATATATATATATATATATATATATACTAAGGCGATGGTGCGTTTCCTATTTCTTTTATTATTTCTTTTTTTAGGAAGATATGTCATTATAAAATATAAATAACATCTATTAAACTAAGAGGTAAACATCTCGAAGATCCTCCATTGAGAACGTAATAACAGTACCTAGAGCAATTAGCCATACATCAATAACTCTTCTTCTACAAATATGTTATTAAAAACCTATGCTGTGCCGCTCCTGATTTCGAAGCCAACTACATAACAGGTAATAGGGATAGGTAAAGGTTGTAATAGTAGAAAACACTATTAATAAACGGAATTAAAATGGTCCCATAAGGTATAAACAGGTCTATGCCAAAATAATATTTAAATGATTCGAAAAAGGACATTCATCAGGTGTCTAAAATCTTGGATTATTTCTTCTAAAAAGATCGGGAAGTTCACGCTAATAAGGTTGTCCCAAATGTCAGCATAGATAGAAAAACAATTTATACCGCTCTTTGGCCTGTAATTAAAATCTACTGTTAAAATTTAGGTTGTCTAAGATCTATGGTGTCTCAAATCCACCCTTTCCCTCAAAACTGTTGTTCTCTTGTTTAAATTTAGTTATGTATTGAGAAATTTGTGACATTCTGAATATAATATTAAGAATAAAGTTACAAGAGGCAATTATATTTTGGATTTCTACAGATTGAAGTGCATGCAAATTCATATTGATTTACAAAATACAAAGAGGATATGGCACAGAGAATGGATGGTTGAACACCTGCGTGAAAAAAATGCCATTGGAAAAGATAAAATTTACATTCAAGACAAAAAGCCTTTTTGATACCTCTTTTCAAAAGGAGAATTTTGAGAGTTTTTTTTGCAAAGGCATTGAAAGCGAAGGGCTGATGATTGATCGAAAAATCAACAATTTATTAGAGTCCTAAATATGGTTAAAACATTGGAAAAAAAATGAGCATTTCACTGTTATGTATTCTATTTACATAAAGTCCACTCTTTATTCACAGCGTAAAATAAACTAAAGCACGAACAACCAATCGTATCTAGTCTTTCCGATAAAACCTAAGTAGAATATGGGATCTAAAATTTATGAGTGGAACTTAGGAGGTGAAATATTTAATCTTTTTAATACCTCAATGATTGCGTGCAATTTGGCAAAATATGATAATTGAGTGAATAGAAAGCTATCAAACTGATTGAATAGTCATCCGGCAGAAAGGTTCTCTAAAGTAGACCGTCTTTGGGGAATAAGTTTTTTTTTTTATTTATTTTTGTAAGGGGCTATCTGGCGACTGCACACTTGGGCATAAGTCACCGCAAACAAACAGCCTAGTTGTAGGCTACTTTAAAATAACGATTTGAAAAACAAAACAACAATAAAAAGAGATGACAATTAGGAAGCAAGCTCCGGCGTCGAGGCAGGTCACCCTTCACCTGGCGTAGGAGCGTGCGACTTAGGAAAAAAAAACTACAATAACAAAAAAAAACCCAACAAAACCTAGTTAAATAAAAGGGAGAAGGCAGGATTCCCCCCAAAAGTCTATCAGTCCACCATTCAAGGTGCACGCACTCGACTTGAATACAGGGGACAGGCGCTAGCAAGCCTGCACATCCAGGTACCGGGACAGGTAACATGCGCGAAGATCAACCAGACTGGGACATTCGACAAGAATGTGCCAAACAGTCTGGGGGACGAGGCAGTCGTCACAATATGGCGCAGGCGAGCGATCCATCAAATAGCGATGCGTCACACGAGTGTGTTCAATTCGGAGACGACAGAAAGCGAACTGAAACTGTCGCGGAATTGGGGGAGTCGGTCCATGGGAACAGCCGCGGCGCAATGGCACGAAAATTTAAGTTCCTTTCGATCGTCTCCCATCTTCTTTTTTAAGCATTCAGAAGAGCTGCCCGTATTCCTGCCATGTAGTCAGTGTAAGGAAGAGCGAAACGCTGGTCCGGTCGCAGATTCCACACCTCATCGGCGAGCTCATTCATTGCAATTCCTAGAGGTCCAGGAACCCAGCAGAAGATTATCTTGACATCCGCATGGCTCGCCAAAACCGTAGCGTCACGGATATCGTGAACCAGGGGAAGCGGAGATTCCGATGCACAGAGAGCACTCAGGGGGCTTGGTAAGACAGCACAGGTCACAATCCGGTCTCCAAACCGGGCACGTCACGTAATCTCCCGTACTGTGTGGTGTATTGCCACCAGCTCGGCCGTAAAGACAGAAGCAGCGCCTGGCAGCACCCCACTGACTTCAAACAGAGGGGATACGGCGTGGAAGCCCGCACCCTCTTTGGACTTAGCGCCATCAGTATACACTGGTACAGTTCCAGCGTGACACGAGGTGTGCTTTAAAAAGGTCGAAAGTAAATCTTCCGGCACTGTACAAGCTTTGGGAGCAGAGGCGTGGCGACAAATAGCCAAATGTGGTACCCTCCATGGTGGCGTCCTGGGCAGAACCATGGGAGCCAGCGGCCCGAGAGCTATACCTAGCTCTCGAAGGAGTTTCCTAGCCCTATGCCCAAAGGGCTTAGTGTATGTCTGGCGTCTCTCGGTAGGAAAGGCACCGTCGAGATCAGCTGAGGAAGCAGAGATAGCTGTTGGCGACTGAGGGAGGCGCCGCGCTCGCGCGTATAGGCGAGTGATGCACTGCTCGTGGTGCAATGTGAATGGCCTCTCCCCAGAATTGACCAACAGGCGAAGGCCGGTGTGGTGGATCGAGTCCACTTTCTGCAATAAACACTCGGCTGCGGATGCATAAAATTAGCATCCATAGTCGAGCTTCAAATGGACAAATGATCAATAAAAAAGCAAGGCAGTAGCCCTATCAGCGCTCCAAGAGTTGAACGTCACGGAACGAAGAATATCCATGGCGCGGGTACAAGAGACCCTAAGGCAACGAATAAGAGCCTCTCAGGTGAGGCGTCGGTCAAATACAATACCAAAGAAACGGTGCGATTCAACTACTTCCAGGCGCACCCCATTAAGAAAAAGTCTGGGTCGGGGTGGAGCCGTGGTTGGCGACAGAAGTGCACCACCTTAGTCTTGGCAAAGGCAAACCGAAATCTCGGCGCTTAGGCATAGCGAGAAACGCGGTTCAATGCCAGTTGGAGTCGATGCTCCAGAATTGGCATCTGAGCAGCGCAAAAAGAGATCGAAAGATCGTCCACGTAGAGCGTAGCGAGAACATCTTCCGGCAGAACCGGGGGGGATGCCGTTGATGCTCAGGGCAAAGAGTGTGACACTGAAGACACTTACCTGCGGGACACGCTCTTTCTGCTCCTTTGGGCAGAAGAGGGCTCCCCCCACCCGTATGCGGAATCGACGATTTCGCAAAAATTCAGATATAAACATTGGGAGGCGTTCCCTCTCCCCCATCGTGTGAAGAGTCCTAGTGATACCGTATCGCCATGCGGTATCATAGGGCTTCTCCAGATCGAAAAAAACTGGCGTAGTGCTGTCTACGAAAGAAGGCCTCGCAGACAGCATTTTCCAGTCCGAGCAGAGCATCGGACGTGTAGTGGAACTTGCCGGAGCCGCACTGTGCAGAAGACAAATGGCCTCCGCGGTTCAGGAAAAAGGCTACTCTAACATTTACCAATTTCTCAATCAACTTGCAAAGGCAAAATGTTAAAGAGATTGGGCGGAAACCGGCTGGAGTAGAGTCATCTTTCCCCGACTTTCGAAAGGCGAGTACGGTAGCGATTCGCCAGGTATTTGGGAGGAGACCCTCCAACCAGATCCTGTTGAACAAATCTAACAGAAAGGCCATGCTTCGCTTACCCAGGTATCGAAGCATAGCGTACGGGACATCGTCCGGACCATGGGTGGTTTCTGCGCACGAAGCAAGAGCGGAGCGCAACTTACTCACATTAAACCTGTGTTGAAGGATTCTCCGCATCTGGAGGTAAAGTCCAGGCGGTGGCTTTCCGCGACACCCCGACGTGCATTGAATGATTGCTGAGCAGCATCCCGGCTAGAGAATTCGGAGAAAGCGGTCGCTAAGGATTCCGCCACGGACGCGGGGTCCGAGATTGCAGGCCCATTCTCCTAGAGAACGGGAGGGGGTTCCAGTGAAAACTTGCCCCAAATCCTTTTGAGTCTCTTAAACACCTCTGCTAAAGGGCTCTTCCCGTTAAGTGAATACACGTTTGCCCGCCCAGAAAAGCAGCGGGCGTGCTTCGAAATATACCGGAATCTAGCCCTAGCCCAACGAAATTTACCGACAGTGAAATTGTTCGGGCGGCGCTTATAGCGCATGTAGGCATAACGCTTCTGTTTGAGGGCCGTCTCACACTCGGCCAACCACGGCGTGCAAAACGGCCAGAAGTTCTGGGAATAGTAGTCAGGCCCGTGGTGATGATGTCCCCGGAGAAGAACTCAACATCCTAATCTACCGACTTAAACTCCTCAACTGAGATAGAGAATTTAGTCATTTCCTGAAATGCAGGCCACCACGCGCGCGCTAGACAGCACCAAGGTGGGGTCTCAGGCAGCAGTTGCCCTGAAAATGATATTTGAATGGGAAAGTGATCATTATCATGTAGGTCATCTATCACCCACAATTAAAATCAGGCTGTGCATCCGAAGAGCACAAAGATAGATAAAGGAAAGAAAATAAAGCTGTTCTCGGGGAGTGATGCGTAAACTCATCCACATTTAGGACACGCATTTCAAGCTCTTTGATTAGATCGGCAAGGACTTGTCCACTGGGATTTCTTGAGTAATCTCCCCAGAGAGGATGCCTGCAGTTCATATCTTCAAGCAAGATAAAGGGCCTCGGCAACAGTGCCACGACGTGGCGAAGGCATCTGACGGTGGAATGTACGCAGATATGATAGTATTCCTTCTATTCAGGTGAAGCTGCACAGCCCCTGCCTGAAAGGAGGTATCTAAAGTGAAAGGAATAACGGAAACATCATGCCGGGTGTAAACCGCGCATCCCCCTGTCCGGCTATCTCGTGGTGCTGGAGTTGCAAGACTCTTATACCCGGGAGGGGAGGCAGGGGGCACGCGTCTAGCATGGTCTCCTGCAGTAAAATAGCTAATGGGGAACGGGACGAGACGAGCCTCCGAAGATCCTCCCAGTTGGCCCAGAAACACGGCAAACCATTGAAGGAATATGCCCTCCAGGCTTAGCTGGAGAAGAAGTGGGGGCCTTCTTAGAAGAGAAGACCTTCACGGGAATGGCCGTATGCAAACCAGAGGCAGAACCAAGGGCGCTCTTGGTTGGATAAAGTGCGGAAGGTGCTGTCGTCTTCAAAGAATTATTGGGAGAAGTTGGGCTCGTCATGCGAGTCTTTTCCTCCCTAAGTCTCGAAACCTTCTGTGGCCGTGGCATCCTCGGAGGCGGGAGGCTCTTTTTTCGAGGAACCACTGTCTCTGTGACAGCTTTACGAACTCCGTAAGATGGCCTGGCGACCAACTTCAGGGGTTTTGCCTCCTGTGAATCAAACGAATCTGTGGAGGCGCGTTGCCATTTCGCTTTAGGGAAAACGGTCACGCTGGGGGATGGGGGAGAGTCCTGGTTTTAGCCGGGGCTGGATGTGAATCCTTTTTACCGCAAGTTTTACCAGGGGAGCGCCTGGGTTGAGTAAAACCCGTAGAAGGACTGCGAATGGGCGCGGAAACAACCGTGCACTTTGGCCTATATGGGCCAGGAGCAGAGGGTTCTTTATAACTATTGAGGCATAACACATCCCATGCAGAGCCGGGCGCGCCAGGACAAAGTGCTTAGCCTCGTGGAATGAGAGACGATCCTTGGCCTGAACGGCCAGGATTTCTTTCTCAAGGAAATATGCACTACATTGCTTCGAAGAAGCGGGATGCGGCTCTCTGCAATTGACACACTTGGCCACACACGATTTAGACTTATCGTGTGCGGCCTTGAAGCAATTGACACGGACTTCGAGTGACCCTGACTTTGCACACCTACATGAACGATTCGTATGGCCGAAGCGGTGAGAGTTATAGCACCGCCGCTGCAGTGGCACGAATGTCTTCACGCGCTAGCAGTACCAACCGGCACTCAACTACTCAGGATGCTTGTCACAGTAGAACGTGGCAAAGAGTGTAGGGGTGGGTCTCGAGGCCCCTCCCTGTTTTCTCATTACACGTTTGACCTTGACCGCATTATGGTCGGCCAGCTCTAAGGTGATGTCCTCTATGGATTAGGTAACGTGTTCCATCGCAAAAACTACTCCTTTCACAAAGTTCATGGTAGGGTGCGGAGTCACACTCACCTGGGTGCCATGAAGTGTCCGAAGAGCACTTAACTCAGCCGCCTCGGAGGTATCCGCCGCATTCGCCAGAAGGCTCTTCTCCGAGAAACGGGTTACCTTCGACGCTAACAATTATCATAGCTAAGGCTCTCCTCTGATGGATCATGTTTCCCTTGTCCAATATCGGTCCATCAGTAGAGCGAATAACGAGGAAGCGTTTAAAGCCAGCGGGCTCGAAAACGCCAGGTAGCCTCTGTATGAGACGCCCCATGTTATCGAGGCTCCGCCCTGCTCTCTTTTTATCTTGGTCGTGGGCTCCGCACCCGGGGGGGGAGCAGAGGGGCCGGATGTGCTGATCTTGGCCTGGTCACTTACCAAGGTGGCAGCACACCCATCCGACTCCGCACCTCCCGCGTATGGAGAGGAGCCCCGAGTCTTTTTCCTGTTCTTTTTCTTTTTAGGAGAGGAGGGCGCAGAATGAACCCGCTTCTCTCCTCCGCCGGCAAGAGCCCCCAGGCCAGATGGACCGGCCTCAGGCACGTACTTTTCCGAAATGAGAAGGTCTTGATAGTCGTAGGGACACACGCCGGAGGAGATCCCTCCCTTCCTTGTACTGCCTCGGAAACCCTAGCTGTTTGAGAAACACCATTCCGAGGGGCGGATTCGGGTTCAGTTCATGGCGCCGATCCCGGATTCCACCTCAATGGAACGCCCTACCGTCTGAGGCTAGGTTGCCTCAAGGACCATGTCGAACTCAGGGGGGGGCCTCAAGTTGCCCCACCCCCCCACCCCCCACGACATCGCAGGTCCCGTTGGCCTAATGGTCAATTTTCAGGTTGTGTGGGGAGGCACAGGCCTTGACCCAGGCAAGGTTCAATATTCTGGTCAGCAGGTCTTTTGAGGGAAGCGACCGAAAGGGGTCTGTCTTCCAACTCCCCCCAAACGGGGTTTGCCCTATCGAGCTGCTTCACTGGGAAATGGTCCGCTATGGGCTGCCTTCTGGCTTTCTTGGCAGTCCCTTTGGAAAAAAATGAGGGGACTGCAGCTGGCAAAAGGAAGTACTCGAAAGCACCTTCTTAGTAGGGGGTGAGGGGAAGTCCTCTACACGCGTCGGCATGGGAGAGGAGTAAGCCTTCTCTCCGGTTATTCAAATTCTGAGGGTCCCCTGCGCCAGCACAGGGCCGGGGACCTCCATTTTTTCTTGGAGCTGCCTGAGGGCGGCTTCGTCGATGTAGAAGGGGAAATTTAGGGAAGATTTTTCGTTTTCTCATCATTAGGCTTGGTGACCCTATATTTTCTACGATAAGCAATAGCTTATCACCTCTAGCAGTAGCCCACACTGCAAGCGATGCTTACATGCTTGGCCGAGCCAGGTGCCGCCATTCAGGCCTACCCCTTCCGCCTGTGGCCTCGCAGTCCATCGACATGACGGCTCCACCTTTGACACGGCTTAAAATTGATATAGTGTGAAGAGGAAAGGCAAAGGGTTAGGGATATTGTAGCCTCCCCTCCTCAGCCCCGATCTGGGACGTTTGGCTGAGAAGAAGGTCAGTATCTACTCTGTAAAATTAGAGGCTGACCAGAGAAAGATGTGGGAGAGGTTGTATGAAAAGCGACGAAATAAGGGTGAAATACAGGCTATCTGAAGGAAGAAAAAGAGGCTAAGCTTGGGCCTGACGGAGCGCTGAATCCTGTCAGCACGGTGGCCAGGATTTCAAAACGCCGCGCCCCTTACGGGGTGGTTAATAAGGAAATGTCATTTCCGGAAGAGATCAAACTGGAAGGCTGAGTAAGATAAATGACAAAGCAATATAGGGGATAAACTGAGCTATTTTCCACACTACCTTGTTTTATGTATCATTTCCAAATTCGTGTTTAATTTTTTAGAAGATAACAATAATAATATTATTAAATGTCACATGTCTTTGGACATAATTGCTTTATTGGTTCCCAGAATAACACTGTGCTGGTCCTATTTTTTGGTATTTCATAGATGGAAGCTACTGTTTAGTGCACAATCCAAACACTAGTGTCTAGATAGTACTCTACCCAAAGTTGCTCTTAATCGTAAGTCCGTAAAAACGCTTCTTAATTTTACAAACACAGATTATTATTTAATCCATTATCTCATAGAAATTATTGAATTCCATTGCATGTTCATAACAAAAATATTACTATACATATGTATTTTAAAATAAAAAATTATCCTTATAATTATCAAACATTTTATTCCTCTGAGATGAATATTAAGATAAGTTTCAATTCTAGCGTATTTCTGCTTCAAGAGAGATTCGTGAATTTTAAAAATTTACATATTAAATTCCAAAGATTTATACATGAAATGCCTTCCCTCCTAATTAGCAAATGTCAGCATGAAAGTCATTGATGTTGTAGATTTGATCGTGAATAGTTGAGAAACTTTGAATTAATAAATAATACAATATATGCCATATTAATTTTTCTTTCAATATGAGGAATCGTCTCGGCAAATGTTTTTACATTTTATCCTGAATGAGATTTTTGAAGTCAAAATCAACTGTATAGAAAGAGAAGTTATAAAACCAGTCCATAAAAATTCTATAAGTTAAAAGTTCAAATTCTAAAAGCAGTGGCTAATAAAATCGTCAGAACGTGTTGTATAAAATTATGAATCTAATATTCTTACAACACATTGATATTGTATTATAGGCTTTAAATGTTGGAAAGACTAAATTAAATGTTACAATACCAAAAATGCTTGAGTGATAAAGTCATCGTTTAATTGCCTGTGTCTTATGATTTGGAATTTATAACGTTGAAACTGTAACATTGCATGTGTTAGGGAAATAAGCCGCGAGAGTACCATTCTTTGAAGAAAAAAGGGGAATACAAAAATTTCACAATATTAATTTCTATAATTAGTGTAAGAATAACAAAAATACAAGAGAAACTAAATAAGTATGAAAAACGAAGATTTTGCCCATAATTTTAGACAGTTTTCATTATTTTAAAAGCATATAAGTGTTTCGTAATGCTTTCTTATTTGCTCAGATATTTATATATTTAAAGAATTTATAGCCACTTATCTTCAAATGGAAGACGTCTAAAGGAAACCGACAGAAAAGTTCAAGTGGAGATTTGACGATTCGGATTACGACAGGCCACACATTGAACAGTGGCTGAAATTTATAGTCAAATTCCTTCAAATCTCTCGCGTAATATCACATTAATAAGAAGAACTTTCGTCTGTTGCAAGAGGGGCGACGTTTAATTCTCTGTAAATGTATCAGTTCTCACTCAAGCCTTTTATCTCTGCTTCATGTGCTCCGCAAGGATAATCATGTGCCTTTTACCGTAAATCAAAAAAACTTCTCTACACGTCGACGTGCTTCCTTGCGTGGCGGCCCTGAATTGACATGGCAGCTCCGTTTATATATCATTACCTCACTGATTCCCTCACTAGGAAAAAGGCTAAAATAAGATAAGGAAAACATGAATTATTTACCCATATAAATTTATATATATATATATATATATATATATGAGAAGGAGAAGGATAAGAACTCACTCTGTAAAACCATCTCTCCATGAGGCTTATCTAACTATGTCTATAACACCTTTCATCTAAAACAACGTCTGCTGACCTGAGTATTTTCTTTTTCATTTAATTCCAGGATTGACCTGAGAGGACCTTGTCAATTTTATCGTTCTAAAAAAAGATGCAAAACAACATAAAGGTTACAAATATGGTTAGAATCAGCCAAATAGATATAATGTTATTACCAAAAGCAAAACGGGTACCGACCGACATAATGAGATATAAAGTCGCCTGAGACTAAAAAGGTTAAAAGGTTTCCAGTACATATTATCATCATCATCATCATCACTATCACTAACTCTATATTTTATGAACGGGATTCTTTGCAAGGGGTGAAAAAATTTGTGATTTATTTTTGCTTAGTAAATGAAGGACTTTCTAATAAAATTAAAAATCTATTTTCAATGCAACTTGGAAAAATTTGCGAATATACGATAAAATAGAAAAAGCAACTATGGCTAAATTTTAATCAATTTTCTGAACTTCAAGATTTGTAATTTTTTTTGTTTTAAAATTTCCAAAAGATTGGATAATATATTTATTTACTGAACTGCACCATTTTGTTTTTTCAAACACTAGAGTAATTCTCGAACTGCTTTTGGAAGAAAAGGAGGAGAATTTTGATCGTTTACAAAAAATTTTATTGTATAAGTTTTGATCAATATTTGCAGATAAAACTATCGTTCTTAAGAAAAGCTTTTAAATGAAAAACGATACAAAATTTAGAGTTAGGGATAAAATTTTGAAAATAAAGGTCATTAAATAATATCATCATCATCAGCAGCAGCAGCATCATCATCTTTAACTCTATAATTTAAGAAGGGGATTTTTTGGAGTGTTTGAATAATAATTTCATCTTAGTTTGTAAAGAATTATATAAGTATATTTTAAATTTTTATCAAGTTAATTTCTATAAATTTCTTTACAGTTTTTAAAATAAAAAATGGTTAAGTTCAGAAAAAAAATATTATTACCCAATGCTCTAGTATGTTTTACAATTGGTGAAGTTCAGAAAATTTATTGAAATTTAAGCAAGGCTGATTTTTTATTTTATCTTGAAGAAACCTCAGTTGTTAAAAGAAAGAAGCTGTTCGATGAAAGAAATTCAGAATGAATTAAATTTTGTAGGGTGTAAGTTAATAATTAACAAATAATGTATGTATTGTATTTAAAGTGTTTTTTTCTGTCTCCTTTTACTTTATAAGAGTTTCAAAGGGAGTTTAAATAAACAGTAAAATAAAACGTAATGTAACAGCTCGAAAGGTTGTTAGTGAGCGCAATGAAGCGCAAACACCACCCATAGGGAGGAGTGGCGAAACTATAGCTTGTCTGTTAATAATTTATTCCTAGGTTTCTATATATCCATATTTACTTATTTTCTAGCGCCTAAACGCAAGAAAAATTATTTATCGAAAACTTTGGATATATGGAATAAATAATCCTCAGACCTTTTTGCCATCTAAACGTGCTTTTCTATAATAGAAAATAAAAAATTCAGCTATGCCTCAATTTTAATCCATTTCATGAACTTCACGATTTGTAATTCTTTTTTTTTTAATCCAAAATATTCTAACGCTTAAGGAACTCTTTGTATACCTGCACCTTCAAAATTTCCCGAAAAATATTTCCCATCTACGTGAAAAGGCACGAAATAATTCGTGATTAAACATATCCATTCAGAAACATTCTTGCAGCATTCTATAGAAACATGAACATTTGAAAGCAAAGTTATGTTAGTTACATCCATATTTTCTAAGCCTAAAAGAAAGAAAAAAGAAACGCATTTTTTTTTTAAATACTGAAAAATCAATCCCCATAGTACATGCTTGTTCAAGAATTCTAGGAAGTTCCTCAAGATGAATGGAGTAAGATTATTGCGCAAGTGTGTCTACAGTTGGTTCATTCGGTGCCAGGAGACGTCAAATAATAAAAGAAAATAAATACTTTCATACTAAAAACAAATTACTGATACCGTGTAAAAGTGTTTTCACTGATACTTTAATATTTATATTCAGAAAAAAATTTGTTTACGGTGTCACTCATTTAATTTTCTTTACTTAAATTTTTTGTAGATAGATTACACTGGGGACCAATGTATTGGGTAAATTGGCAAAAGTATATTTCCCTACCTAATTTGAGCATACTGAATTTAAATCTGAAATCAGATTCTCTCTAAATGCTACATATTTTTCGTAATATCAATAACTAATATTATACAATAATTTTCATTTTATCACGCCTATTATCATGCCCTGAATTAATTATGAATCATCCTTTTGCGTTATTTATAGTAAAGCAAGTTTTTGGCACAAACATTTTATTTCATATGAGAAGAAACTTAAATTACACACTAGGATTCCCTATACTGTAATCAAATAAATGTTAATTTATTAATCACCATACATCAGGCTACAAGACCTCTTCTTGATTTCAATCGGGCAAAAATTTGCGTTTGTAACTCTTTCTCTTGTAATTCTTCTCTGGCTGATCTCTTCTAATCGTCCAGCAGTAGTCCGCCATCATGTGTCCATCCCAGTGACCTTGGTAGCGCTCTTCCATCGTTCTCCAATCCCGATGGAAGCGTTCCCCTTGTTTCTCGTTGATGGCAACTAGATTCTCTGGAAATTTGTTGAGGTGACAATTTATCTTCACACTAATGTTGCATCACAGATCACAATATGTTAGCAGCATATATGTAACCAGATACTCGTAGTTATGCACTCTTTTGTTTCCCAAGAACTCACGAACAAAGGCAGAAAATGAGAGCCAGGCTGCCTTCTATTTTTCATTCATTGTGTTCACTAATCTAGAAATACTTAAAAGTCTTTGGATTTGGCGACCATCAAATACTCCTGCTTTAATTTTTTTTTTATTACAAAGCAGGAAACGTCGATACTATTGACTAAAAACAATCATTTTCAGTGCTCAACGCCTTGACATAATGCTTTATCAACCCCAGTTTGAGATTAAGTGGAGGAAAAACGATCTTCTCTCGACTAACGATTGGCTCATTAACAATGTTTGGCATTCCTGCTCCTAAAGTTCTCCGACTGGCCAATCATTTTTGGACCAGTGTTTGTCACAGGCTCACTGTCCCACAGAGAGATATACTCGTAGCATGGAAAGTTTGAATATGCCTTCTGCTTGCCAAGGAGGAATTTGGCCATCTTAAAGTCTACACATATGATCCAATTCTGTTTATGGTACTTAACTAAATCCATGACCATTATTATGTCATCGTGAGTTTCTCGCAGATAGACAGAGTGAGTGAGAGAAAATAGACCAAAATCATTGGCGTTATGCAAAATGACACACTAGACGCTACGCTTAAAGTATCTAAAACAGTTTCCACTTAGCAGGGCTATAGGTGTCAAGTCCAAACTCAGTAAACAGACCAGGAACATCGTTGCATTATACAAATTGTTTGTTTTAAAGAGAAATACCTAACAAATGTACTCTCCCTTCATCTGTACTATAATACCCATACCGACCTGTCAAGCATATGTCTTTCACTCAACTTGAAGGCAAAAAGTTCTGCAGGTATCTTGAACAGCGCCAAATCACGTATAAATTTATTCAAATCTTCTTGTTTTAAACAGTGAAGAGCCAATGACTGTTCAGCATTTGATGATGGATCTGCAGACTCTGAATCTCTTCCGTGGACGTCCATATAAAATACATCATTTTCTTCCTCGGAGTAAGCATATCCACTGAAAATCAGAACTGGTAAAGACACAGAATGAGGTACTGGCCCAATTGCCGAGGTAATGTTAGGGTAGTCGATCTTGTGCCGATTTTTCTTGTCCATGCCTTTAGTATTCACCAGGCAGAAATAACAGCCCGATGCATGATACTTTGGCTCTCGCCACAACATGGGTCTTCCAAAAGAAAAACCATTTCTCTTTCGTTTCCTCTACTCACGAAGATGTTCCACACAACTTTGGCAAACAGCATGGTGGGCCCACTTCTTATATTGGTCGCCAAGAGAAACATCAAAATATGCCTTATAAGTGCGGATTACAAAGTTTGATATAATGCGCCTTTGACGAACTAGCATGAAACAACCACCTATGTAGTAAAAGTTGTCTGGATCATTAAGGCAATTTCCTCTTGACAAAGCCATCACCGTAACATTAGACTTGAAAAAAGAAACAATAATGTCAATATTTTGCACAATGACACTTATTTCTATCTTACTACTATGTACTAGGATGTATTTGCTTTCTACAAGCACCCTCTCTGATTTTCCGGAGCGCAGTTTTCAGGGAAACAAGAAAATATAAATTACAGAATTACTATAGCATGCAGGCAAAAATGGATTATATATTTTAAATTGGCATGAAAAAAAGAATTAAAATGAGAAAATATGATAAAATTTGCTCTCCTGTGTTTTCTGCCGATAATTTTTGTTTTATTCATCCAAAATTTGTATAATCTTTGGACATTAGTAGTTATGCCTGTCGGTTATCAAACAACAATTTTGAAAACCTTGGATGTTCTCTAGAAAAATGTATGGAAGTTTTTGTAATACAAATTCTGGCCTTCTAACTTTTTGGAAAGTATTCTATGGTATAACCAACCGCAAGCGATTAATTAATCTAATGCCAGCAAACTTATTATTGACACTAATTATAACGCTTTTATACTGATAATTAGGGCTAAAAATTAGCGTGAACTTTTAAGACCTATAAATAAAAAACTTCATATTAGTAATATTATATTACTCACGAAAATTGTTGAAAATCAAATACTCGGCTCTAAGATGAATTTAGAGACTTCGTGCAGTTTACAATTAGAAAGGTCACTAATGCCCTATAACCGTTTTTAGTATGTAAATGACACTTGATTTGAGTTTTCATTCTGGATTTTGCTTTAATGGAGTATTGTTTACAACTGATAATACATAAAAAGGGAAGGTTTCTACTGATTTAAATCAGTCAAACGAGATACCATCAAGATAAAATAAACATCTATTACACGATATTGTCGTGGTATGACATTACATTATATCAATACAAAATTATATCTTTGGTGAAGGGACCAATAACTTAAAGGCAAACCGACAAGGAACGAAACGCAACGAATTTCGACGCGCGGAACGAGATAAGAGTGCAACGAGGTCAGGTAAAATTTGGGCAATGGCAAAGCTCAAGTTATTTAAAGAGGCATATACAAAAATATAATTTTATTTACATAAAATAAGAGAATAAATGGGCAAAGTTAAAAATTAATGCATTACAGAAGGAGACTATTCAAATGGGGAGGATCAACTCAATTGGGTTGCTGAAGTGGAAGAAAGGTTGGCTTACGAAGGATTCCGGGTGAGACGTCAAGGTGAGGCTTCACAGATGTCTTCTGCAGGCAATAAACGTAATGGCGAGGGCGTTCAGAGCTTATAGGCGGGAAGTTAACGTCATGACGGTTTTCCAAAAGGGGGGGCGGTAACGTCCGGTCCAGTGGAGAGTATTTCGTCCACCCAAACCGAGAAAAAAACGAGGAGGGCATCGACAGGAGAAGTTGATGAGTGCAGTCGGAAAAATAGCTCGGTGGCGCTCGTCAAATGGAATTACCTCACTGACTGGGGCTAATTCCGACACACAAAAAGTTCAGCCGTCACTTTGCTTTGTTGTTAGCACCTGACTTGGAACTAGGGGAATCTTCTTGGGCCTGAGGGAGACTTTTCAACTTTGTGTCTGCCACATGGAAGACGAGCCCTATATATGTTTGAGGCTCTCCCCGCGGTGGTGGGTGAAACAGCGCAACTCTCGAATGGCCTCGAATCTTCACGCCGAGGCGATTCTAACCCGCGTAAAGGTGGTCCGTGGTGGCCGTGGTTCGAGGCTACCGCTTGTCGAAGGGGGGGGGGAGGCTTACCCATTTAATGCCTAACGAACTTCAAGAATCTTCTCCAGCGCAAAGACATCACTTCCGTGCTGGAAAAGAAATTCTACGTGGAATTCCCCCACAGATATAAGCCAGTTGAAATTCTCTTTTTTTCCGAATCATTTTAATGTAAACATCTGAATACAAAAAAAAACACTCTACGTCAAACTTGTGGGGCGATGCTTGAGTGAATTAAAGTGACAAACATAGAATGCTCTCAAAAATCCTGTTTTTCAGTTTGCGCTATCTTACATAATAGCTCTGTACTTTGGGTGTCCTTAGCCATATCATTAGTTACCTTCTTCAATAATAAGAGAATATAAGTTGCTCTAACTTTCTCGAAAGATATCAATGCTTTATTTGTTAGACGACCATTTAATGGTTGAATTTACCCCTCAGTTAACACGTCTTCAGTTGTTCAAAGCCACGACTTCATGATGTCAAATAGGCAAGAAAGCAACTTTCCCATCCCTCGCTTGGGGACCAGCCCATCAAAACGTTTTGTGGCAAAGCTGTTACACTTTGCTTCATCTGTCATCTTAACTCGCTCTCCTGATGAGTGAATACAAGTCATTCATCTATGTACATTTATCTATCAGCTAGCGCCATCTATTGTTTAGATGCAACACCTCTCTCTTTACCCTGTTAGAAATGATTTTCCTTACCGTTTTGATTTTGTTGGATTTATAGCTAGACTGAATCTATTTTATGTACATAATAGAAGCCTTTAAAGAAAAAAGAGCTCGGAATCATTCGTTGCTTATCCTACGGTTTGATGATAATTTTATATATCACATGGGTTTTGTGATATTCGGTTATAATCTGTAACTACATATATTATACATGGTTCTCAACTAATGAGGATGGTGTCCTACAATTAAGGAATGATTGATCAATGCACAGATCTTTGGGTATGCTTGATCGCAATATATCTAGGAAAATGGGATAAAATAAACCTTAGAACAAATGATGTTTTAATCTTGCAGACAACCTTTTTTGTCTCTAAACAAAACATTTGAATGAAAAGAGGTTTTCTATAAGGGGGTTTAACACTTCCTTTTAATGATAATTGAGAATCAAACCAGGAAGAGTTTAAAAATACAGGCAAATCAGTGTCTTATTAGTACCATGGGAAAATTAGCTGCATGGTGTGGTCACGTGATTCATAGCCATGAAAGCGTGGGAGCACGCTCCGCCCATCAGTACCTTTAGTGCTTTGTATGAGGTCTTGAAGGGTGGATGTGCGCTCTCACTTGGGGTTTGGAATTTTCCATTGCGGGGAAAAGTTTGTGATTTAGGGAGAAATTCCCCCGTCCTTATGGTGACTGGGAGAATTTTTACCAGGGTGATATACTCCCTACATTGTGGTGACCGTACTATTTTGTAAAATCTTAAGTGCATTTCTTTTCATGTATTTAGTTATTTATTTCAGGAATAACAAAATTATGGCTGGTCGAGGCAAGTGGCTCAGTAAAGATGGACTTTCGGACATAATAAACAGATCAGGCCTATCATTGCAAAATAGTAGTGATAGTGAAAGTTTTGATGATGTTAATGCACATATTAATAATGAAAGTGAATTCAGTGACAACCTAGAAATAGACGAACTATATGATAGTGACAATGACGAAAGTATATGCCCGTGATTAAACTAGGAAGTAGTGATGAGTTTGAAGGGGATGATGCTCCCCCAACGAAAAGAAAAAGGAGGATTTTTACGTCCACACCAAGAAATAGTCCTGCCCCTGCCAGTACCTCTGCTGCTGCGCCTGCTAGTACCTCTGCTACTGCCCCTTCCAGTTGTGGAGGGAGAGGAAAACGCCACCTAGGGGCTGATGATCCACCCGTTGTGGACTTCAACAAAACATCAATTTCCACCCGAAGTAATTTCAGGTGGAGTTGTCAGCCCCAGAACGTTGCAACAACGAGGAAAAAAGTATGGCAAGTTAAAGTGCCACATACGGTGCTACGGAGCCTAATGAGATATTAGCACTCCTGGGAGTGCTCATAGTGGCAGTGTAGCAGAGGGATAACCATCTCTCTCTCATTGAGATGTGGAGCACTGTAAGTGGGTGTCCCCTAAATCGGGCAGCAATGTCTAAGGGGATGTTTGAGATTTTCCTATCCTGCTTGAGGTTTGACAACCCCGAAACCCGTGACGAGAGGCAGACACAGGATAAATTTGCCCATGTGAGGAAGGTGTGGGACGAGTTTATCGAGAATTGTGGCCGGCTCTATGTCCCACACGAAAACCTCACAGTGGACGAACAACTGTTGGGGTTTAGAGGGAATTGCCCTTTCCGGATGTATATCCCCAACAAACCTGCCAAATATGGCATCAAGCTTGTCCTGATCTGCGATTCTGAAACCAAGTACATGCTTGGTGCCATACCATACCTTGACAAGCAGGAGATAAGGCCACGGGATGGGGTTAAACTCGGGAATCACTTCACCAAGGAACTCACCAGGCCATACCACGAAACAAACAGAAATGTGACCACGGACAACTGGTTCACATGAGTGCCTCTCATCTCCGACCTCCTGAACAGCTGTGGAAAGACCCTTTTTGGCACAGTTCAAGCCAACAAGGCTGAAATTCCACAGAAGCTGAAGGCACAGGAAACACAACTGCACGGTTCGAGTGCCTTCCTCTTCACCAAAGAGATGACGCTTGTGTCCTACGTGGCACAGACATCTCGCACAAAGAAAAAAATGGTGCTGCTCATGTCGTGACAGCACACTTAGCTTACCTTTGCACTAAGTGACAAGCCAGATATCATAGAATTTTACAATGCTACAAAAGGAAGGGACGACACATTCAACCAAATGTGTGCAACAAGTTTATGCTCTATGAAGACACGACGTTGGCCTCTCTGTGTGTGATATGGCATACTCAATTTAGCGAGCATCAATTCCGTCATCATCAGCTGCGAGAACCGTGCAAGGAAGGGCATCAGCATACGGAAGAGGAGGGCATTTGTCATAAATGGGGGGAGGGCACTCATCAACATTTGTGCCAACCCAAAGTGCCCTAGGCATCTGTACCCCACCTGCGGTGACTGCCTGTAAAAGTTAAGTTTATCTTTCATTGCGTCTCTTCATTTTATGTTGAAATAAATGACTATCAGCTTTGAAAAAAGGTTGAAAAACAAATGAAAACGAAAGATTCAACAAAAAATATAGCCATTTTTCACGTGTCTTCCATACAGTAGAGAGCTGTACCTGACTCAGGCGAGTGTTCAATTACCTCAGGACCATTGTACAACAGGAGAAGTCTCCAGCTGCAGTAATATTTTGGCGAAATATTTTTTCTAAGAACATCTTAAAATTTACTCTTTTTTAGTCTAGTTCACCCTGAAATCAGTAACAGTATTAAGTTAAAGTACAAATTAAGGATACTAGGCAGCATTCCAAAGCTAAAGAGTTACTTTTTCACTGTATACTTTGTAATAAACCTTAGTTGAAAAATATTATTCTTTTTTGATTTTCCCAGAACGGGTGAAATTCTCCCGGGGTTGTGGTTAGTGTGACTGAAAATAAACGTTGGTGTTCTACGGTTAAACAACCTGGAATTAGGTTTCATAAGTGACTATAGTAATTAATAATAACTGTATACTGCCCAATTATTGTTGTGTGAAATACTATATATGAATACGACTCAATGTTTCATCGTAAAATATTAATTGCTTTCAAAAAGGAGCGATTTCGTTCCAAACGCAGAGCTAAAGCAAGGGTTTAGCAAAATCTACATATGTATATTGTAATACCTTTTTTCGTAGAGAAAGAGACACAGAAGCTTACATTTTTGGTTAGACTTGATAAAAAAATAAATTAAAAATAAAACAAGCATAAGTTAATGAGGTTCCGAATATTGACAACCGTTCTTAAAATTATTCTTTGCACTTTGGTGAGGGAGCATAAAGTCGCTGGAAAAAGTTAGACTTAGGCCACTTTTGCTATGCTGAAGACATCGTATTATATTTCTCAAATCCATACGTATTACTGGAAATGATGACAAGAGTAACAACGAGTTATTTTGTATCATTACTATATTTTATAGATAAACAATGCAAGCTATTGTATTTTAATAAAGTATGCCACTAGAATTTAGAGTAACACACCATAACATACAGTAACATACATGATATTGCAATTTTATATATAGTGTGTTACTTAAATTACTATGGTGACATACTCTTTTAAAAATACAGTACCATCCAAAAGGGTTGTCACTTAATCAGTCTTTCGTCATTTTTACACACAAATGCTCGGGATCTAAATCCAAGGCCTATCTTAAAAGGACACCTGAAATTACATTCTCATTTGTCTGCACTGATATGCAAAATAACACAAACTCCATTGACTATGCATGACCATTCCCCGACTACATTATAATTTGTCTCAAATTCCAGAAAAAATTCAATTCACAAAACAGACTCAAAAACGCTAATAAGTTTAATTTCCCCAGTATTAGGAATATAAAAATGTGATATTAATTCAATAGGTATTGTACTTCATTAAGACCTGGACAGTGAGTGGGAAGATGCAAGAAAAGTTGGAAACAACTGAAATGTGTTTATGGAGGAGAATTCTCAAGATACCATGGACACCAAGACGAACTAATGTGGACGCGCTAAGGCAGATGGGATTGGAGAGGGAAATGATGACAACAATAAAGAGACGAAAAATGAGATTCCTTGGACATGTAATGAGGAGGAATGAGATGGATGCCGTGGTGTTGACTGGTATGGTGGAGGAAGGAAGAGCAAGAGGACAACAGAGAGAGGAATTTATGGACGGTATGAGGAGAGTGGCAGGGTGGCATCTTAGGCCTGCTGAGTTTTTGCCGCTAAAAAGGGACAGAGTCAAGTGGTGCTCTATGGGTGCCGAAGTCAAGGTGTATGTTGTACGTCGGTAGATAGATAGGTAGTGTTTTTACTCTATCCGAAGCTCATTTCTTAGCGAGGGATATCAGAAAAACTTTTAGGCGGCGTATGGTGGATTATCTTTGCCTTGTAATTGTATTTCAATTCTTGATTAAACCAAAATTTATCAAGTCTGACATCAAACTGGTTGTAGTCGCCAACAAGAACGTGCATTTAAGCAAAATTTTAAAGGAGATTGTGCAAGATGGTTTTTAAATAAAATACAACCTTAAGTAGGTTTACCTACTTAAGTTGTTAATACGCCTTTAATAGATTTAAAATACAAACCTAATTACTTCAAACCTTTCAGTTACTTCAAATGGCCGCTTTTACAAAATCGCCACCGAGACTGAGGCTTAGTAAAAAAAAAGGTTACAATTTATAACAAATAAATATAGAAAATTATAAAAACTAGTCATAATCATATATCGTAGGGAAAAAGAAATAAAACAAATCTAAGCCCCCTAAATTTCCTGTCTAAAAATAAATAGAATTCTATGAATCACATCATCTTTTTAGACACGGTACATCGATATGGTAAGTTAAGTCAGCAATGACAACTAAGAAGCTCTCGAAAGTATTATAGATAATTCTCTCATATTTTCACTCATTAGAGAGTTGTAAAGAATCAACAACTTTTGGGGCACAAAACCAAACGCACTAACTTGCAACTTAGCTTTTATGTTATGGATTACAAGTCCGTTAAAAATTTAGACGTCGGCACATAAGAATTGACTGATCAGGAACAGTGACCATCTTTTGCATACTAAAACATAAGCTATTCATCATAGGAAAAATGGCAAGTTTGCATTACTTATTTTCCTATTAACTAGCAAACAAACCGATGAGTAAACATTAAAACATTTAGTGACGCACAGATCTTGATTGTACCTAAGAAATAAATGGGTTAGGCCAATTACCAAAGTTAAGAAAATTTTAAGAAAAGTTTGTTGTCGAAAATAAATGAACAGTTTTTTTGAAACTTTTAAGAAAGTATGTTAAAATTTAGAAAATAAACAATTGTGTATCTCTCACACATCACTTCGTTGACCCAAATAATACAATGAAACAACACATTTTGCAGTAGGTTAAACTAAACAATACAGTAGTATTTGACTATAAAATATACAGAGAGGTACTGCCAATTTTCCATTGTCTATTTTGTTTGACTATATTTATAGATGTCGATGAAATGAAAAATGAACACTTATTATGTTTGAGGTAATTATTACTGGTGTCTTTTACCAGAGATTTGATCTGCATATGGTACCATTGACAGTGAAGCATTCATTTAAATTTAGAATATAAACCCGGAAAATCTTTATATATTACAAAGGTTTTCTTCTAATAATTTTATTATCATTGACTGTAATTCATTTGGATTAGAGAAATAAAATATCATTCTATTAGCAAAATAAAGATTGGTTGTTCATTTGTTAATCACGATTTAGTTTTGTTCCCATTGATAATTTCGAAAAATTTCTTTAAGCTATGCCATTAACAAGTTAGGAGAGGAGGTATCTCCATTTCTTGAACATTTTGTTTTATTTGTATTTTTACAAGGACCAAGTCGCTTTACAACATAATGTTATGTGACTCTAGGAGAAAAAGACAATATATTTGGTAATTACATAATTAATACAGCATTATTTCATGTTTTGCATTCATATATCGTTGGAAAGAATGGACAAAATGTTTCAATGTTGTTTCTGAGTAGGTCTGTCACAGAAGACGAACAGTGTGTTATACACAATAATATTAAATGTTTGAGGCAAATGACTCGCCCTAGGGAAAAACTAATACACCAGCAGCGTCAGAAGCTTCATTCACGAAAGAGTCTTATGTGTATTTCAGGGGAATATGAACTACTTTAGAACTTTTTTCCATTAATATCTAGCAAAAAATAACAATACTTTTTATAAAGAAAATGCGTGTCCTAATATATCAATAAATAGCATACAAATACTTAACGATTTTGATCGGAAATCTAGTTAGTCATATTACCAACACACTTGACTAAAGATGATCAGATAGCAACACGAGAAGATATCAAGCCAACCTTACAAATTTTTTTTTAGCAAATTCCAACTACTTTTACAAACGTATTGAAAAGTTAGTTGAAAATAGGAAATTATATGATTTATTCAATAAATAACTAGTTATTTAAATAAAATTAACTTCAAAAATTTGGGGGATTTTTGCCGATGAATTACAGTGATATAAAAAAGACTACACTACTTATGGGATAACCAAATAGTTTAAGCTAAACCCATGTTTCTTTTCTCCGTTTAGAACAACTTGGTGAGTGCAAATCAGATTCTCTCGTGTAGCCAATGTCGTAGAATGCCCCCCTTTTTGCTCTGAGAGTTCTAAGAGTGCTAATATATTGATATCTGAATATCTTGACGAAAAGAGCAGTTCCGAAACACGTAAGGATATAAGAGAAAAGCACAATAATCCCCAAATAAACTTATATTTTAACTTTAACCATTGAATACACAACATCTAAACATTAACTACAGCAATACTCTGAATATTATCATAAACAAGAATTAATTAAATTAGTTTGACCGTATAAACTTGGTTAATTTCTCTACACACAACAATAATATAAGATTTAGGCTTACGGACTCTACTGGAATTTAAAAGGCCTCAGGAATGCTATTGACTCACGACGCCTGCCGCCTGGCCAGATGTAGATGGGCAGGATCACAAGGTCATTTTGGCGAGGGCAACAGCTGGGGGGTCCACACGGTGTTCCGGGGGGGAGGTCTTCACGGACGAGAACAATTACGGTGCTTTATGCAACACCAAGGTAGTCGTGGTCTCTCTGGCGAGAGGGAGTCGAACTTGGTTCTTAAACCAAGTTAACTTGGAGTGTGGTGTGACCACCGAGTAACGAGCTCGAGGGGGAGTTTTTCTCCTTCGTTACTTAATTCCTCATGGACGAGGACTGAACTCGAGGAGGGTCTTCTTTAAGGGCGAAGATAACGGAGGGGGTTTTCTCTGACGAGAATAAGATGAACTTGGTTCCTCACTAAGTTAAATTATGAGTTCAGTGTGGCAACCGAGCAACAGGCTCAAGGGGGAGCCTTTTCCTTCTTCTTTTCTTGATTCTTCAAGGACGAGGAATACACCTGGTGTCTAAGATGCACCAGGATATGAGAAGTCTCTCTGGCGAGAGTAAGTTGAACTTAACAAAGTTAACTTATCGTTTGGTTTGATAACCAGGGACTAGCTCGAGGATGAGCTGCTTCTTAGCCCCTTAAGTTAGGTAGCCCTGCCTCTCTTGCAGGGTACTTCTTGGTCTGGCGAGCCAAGTACACTACCAATCCTGTCTAGGTAGCTCGGTTTTAATCGAGGACTTCGTCACCTGAAATCTGACGTATACTACCGCGATTTTCCTCAGTGTTTCTCATTTATACCTTGTCACCCCACTGGGGAAGTGGTAAAGGGGGGAGAGGGTCTTGAGGACGCCCCTAGGAGAATTCTTTTGCCCAACGTTTTTTCCCCCTGACTCTTACATCGGCTCCTCGTTAGCCTTCGAGATTGGGAGAAACACGTCTCCATTTTTTTATTTGACGTGAAATTGAATCTCACTCTCCTCGGGGAGATCTGGCATTCTAACCTTTAAGGTCTTTCATGTCGCCGTGTATTGCAGCGCTGCGGTCCCGCGTTTGGCCCGCCGAGGCCTGGGCCGGATGTCTTTGCGATAACCACTTTGTGACTCCACCACGAGTGAACGGGGGGGGGGGGATTGTCGATTCCCCTACAGTCAATTTTTATTCTTTGTTTGCTGCTATAATTGTTCTATACCTGGCTGATGAACATAACAATATAGTTCTTCTGAAACCTCTTCCTATCTGTCTTTGATTGTTATTTTTGTAAATCAATTGGTTTTAACCTCCTAAGTAATTTATATGATGGTCATAAAACAATAATTATTAACCTGTAGTCTTTTAGCTTTTCCAGGTCCCCATTTTTAAATGTTCAATTGCAGATTTGGACACTTTTATGGAAAACCTGATATCTTTTCTATGTAGGATAACATGGAGTTCAGCAAGGTATTATCTGCCACTTGAATTAGATATAATGACATCTTTTCCCATGTATTTTACCATTTTCCATAATCTTAAGTCGCTGCTAATGCTCGTTCTTTCCTACTAGTGGCAATTAGACATTGTTTATTGAGAAACTAGAAACCAATGTTCAATTTGCTGTTCATGGTAATTAATCTGTCTACTGATGTTTCTTTACATTCATCTACTTCGTTCCTTGAAAGGAGATAAGTTTTCTGGTGTGGAGTCACTCGCTTGTCATTATTAAAATTTCTCCAATTTAAGTTTTCTAATTATTCCCTTTTATCTAATTTTGGTCAGTGCTCTTTTAGTATATATACAATCATGCATTCGTTGCTTTTTCTTTTTAAATTTACTAATAAATATAATAATAATGATATTGGATTGTGTTTTTCTTGAAAATAGAATAACTTTCGATGCCAATTTTCTAAATCCAAAATCTCTTTAGTTTCTCCTGTATTCTTTATTTTAACGCCCCATGTCTCCAGTGAGCTAATAAAGGTATTAATTTCTTTAAACAATTTTATTAGTGGTATTTGCTAAGTTTGTTACAGGAGTTTGAATATAAACTTATGGGCTAGGAATAATTGCGATGTGGAGGCTGATTTTTTAGTTCACTATCCTCTTTCATATTTACTTCATTCTTCGTTAAATCTCATCTTAGTAAGACAAATCCTATTAAAAACCTAATTACATTTTGCTCTCATCTAGGTGATTAGGGCACTTCTCATTAATGCTGACAAAACAGGGACTAACCTTTATTGGAACAATTACAGCCAGAGACCACGGAAAATTTAAATCAAATCTTCTCTGAAGGAAGAATACAATTGAAGATGCTATCTTGCTGTGTTTCTTTGTTATTTCTTCAATATCACTTTTTTACAATATAATACTACGCTCGGGCTATTTTTCGAAAAAGAATCATCCTTATATCACTAATTTAAGTTCAACCTTTAGTAAATGACTTATTACTTCTTGAATTAATGTAATAAATGGCCATGAGAAGAGTAGAAGAAACATTTTGAAGAAAATAATATAGTCGGGACATTTTTATCCGTTAGGTTTAGGTAACTCATTTCAGTTGTTAAATCCTGCAAAAATAATTTCCATTAATAGTAATTGAATATTAGGATAAGAATACGCAATGATTATGCAAGTATAGTAACGTCAGTTGCTCAATCTATTTTATCCTTATTTCGTAGAGTTTTTGGAGCAACAAGTATTTAGTGGATGCAGCCTAGATTGTTGAATTTATGTTATCCAATACATGGAATGTATGAGGTATATGTTAATACTACTCTTCTGATTGACTACCTGCTTTGATAAGGACTAAAATGAAGTAGGTCTTTTAAATTTAAAAAACAGGCTACATTTAATTCAATACAGCCTAAACTTTTCAAATATGGGCTGTAATATTAAACGCTTATATTATACTCTTTTTAATTTCTGGTTTACTTGGACTTGATTGATTTGCATCTATTAGGTATCACTAACACTATCTCATTTAAACTTGTCACAAGCCAAACTTTTCTTTCTAATTTCCATCTGTTTTTCAATTTTTAAATTTTAAACAGTTTTGTTTTGGAATTTTTCTAAGTTATTGATGTGAAAACATAAATTTAGTGAAAAATGATAGTGGACTGATAAAAAAACTGAGAGTATGTTTGTTTGTATCAAAAAGAAAGATGTGATAGTTTGTATTGAATCTGGCTTTTTTTCTGTGGGTGCAAAAGTTTTACTCACTACCCAAAAGACCAAAATTATTGTAGGGCTATTAATGAAACTTATGTGGAAACTCTCTTAAGCCATTCTCCGTTCAAGGGTGAAAGCTGTTTCGTTTGAGGGTATCCATACCTAAAATAGCCTCCATACATTCAGATATAGCATCTGGTTAGACAGATTTCTCTACGATCACTGTTCTTTGAACCATGAATAGATCACATTGGTTTAGAAGTTTTCATGCATTTTATTTATATGCCCTTACTACTTTTTAATATGCCTCTTTTAAAAATATCTTGGGGGGGGGGATCCTTATTGTTGGACTTCATTCTAATTATTTAAGTAGCTATATTTTAGTGTTTAACTTAAGAAGAACTCTCATTATACCAATTTCCCCCTTGTTTCTCTGATATCTTGTTTTTTGTGTTACTTGGTCAGATTTCTCGGCCGCTGCTTCACACCTATGTTTTTCTCTTCCTACTTGAATTCGAGCTTCGCTCAAAAGATGCTTCTTGGACACTATTTATCCTTGACTCACAGCAAGCTTCAGAAAGCTGTACACTTTAGCATACCTCCTAAGATAAAATGAACTATTAAAAATTAACATCTATGATACATACATTAACAAAGTGCATATATAAATATATTCATAGAAATTGTAAGAGAAATTTTGGATAGCAATGAATGCATGAGCACGAAAACCGGAAAATAAAAATAATAGTTTCAATGCGAGAGAAAGGGAGATTTGTGGTACTTAAGTTCAAGGAGAACAATAAACAGCAGAACAAAGGAAATCGATACCTAAGAATAAACGAACAACGCTCTAGATAAAGTTTAAAATACCGTTGCCAAGATATTTTTTCCAGGAGTGTTTTTCTTGTCTACTCAGGTGTGGATTTCTTTTAGTGTGCTGTGCTTTGCTCGCCTTGTTATTCGGTTTCTTCTAAAGTTTGATTTTAAACTCTTATTTTCCTTACTCTGTAATATATGGATATATATTTTGCAACTTCAGGGGTTCTGCCTATTTCTTTATGCCTTCAAAAGAGTTTAGAAAAACATAAATCAAAATTAGCGAAAACCTTGTGGTAGTTGTTAAATAGCCAAAGTCTTCTCGTTGGTTCTTATTTATATATATGTATATTCGGTTATGGATGCAAATTTTGGCTTACTAGATTTTCATCAAAGCAGCCTGAAGGAGCTCATCTCACATACACGAAAAAGTAATTTATAAAATAAGCTTTTCTATGCGTTACCTTCTCGTATATGTGATAAGAGCTCCTTCCGAGGGCTTTGATGATGAGCTAGTAAGAGAAAAATTGCCTTCAAAACCGCACAATTATGATTGCGTTATTACAAATTATTCTTGATATATAATGGACCATCCTGGATTTTGGGAGATACCCTTTCATATGATTCTATATGTTATAAAAACACTCTTTGCCAAATTTTAGGCAAAATGAATAATATGCGCCCACTCTTTGAAAATATTTAAGAAAATGAAAATTGAGTGCGAAACCTAAGTTTGTAATTTTCTTTCTATTTACAGGTTAAAATATATAGGAAGTGTTAGTATAAATTAAAACTAAAAAACAATAAACGGTTAATTACAAGTAGAATATAGACCAGTTTTTTAATACTCGTGAGTCCTAAGCCTAGGGTCAAGTATGAACTGAGCAGTAAGACACTGCCACTGAAGGGACTAAGCTCATTATGTGTTCAGCATTGTCAGAGTGAGGTGTTACTGTGTGTTTCTCTCAATTACTTTATCTTGTTATAAACATTTCACGAACTACGACTGATGTACGGCTAATTGGCCATCAAGTAGATAAATTAAATCAAAGTGTGTTGACATCAAATAAAGAAATACTTTCTTTATTCATGAATTACAGAAATTCTAAAAGCGAAACCGTTAGAGAACCTTAAACTTCAACTTTTAATGAAGTGATGAACGTTTGGCAGAGGGCAGCAATACCAATGACGCAGAAATATAATGCTGCAGAGAAACTAAGCAAATTGCATGATGAGTGGCAAATGTTGAAAAATATCCAAAGGAAAGAAATCAAAGTTTTCATTAGCAAAAGACAATAAATAAAAGGTAAGTTTGTGTTAATTATTTGACATTGTTGATGCCAAGGCTGATGATCTAATAACTATTGAAGAAGAAAGAGAATTTCTACATTTACATAAGTCTTTGATATTATTTTTCTATTTTGGCTCCTTTCATTGTCCATGGGCGTGGCATTGCTCTTCTGTTTGAAGTATATATACTACTTTTGTAAAAAAATCCATTATTGCTTGATAATGAACTAAACAAGATTGAAAGTACTTAGAATCAACCTTTCATTTTCCTTTGGGATTTTTTGCATGTATATATATATATATATATATATATATATATATATATATATATATATATATATATATATATATATATATATATATATATATATATATTCTTTGCAAAAACAGAATCACAATATTTCTTTTTCCAAAATGTCATTTATATAGATGTAAATATAGCATAAATGAATATGAACGTCTAGAAATGTCCGCCTATTAATGTCATATCTCCTTTCTCAAGTTACCCAGTATATATTCTGATATTAAATTTTAACAGATCGTTTGAAGATTTGAATATACATATTTCTCAAAATATAAAATGATCCTATTAGTTTTACATACATTTATACCTACGCTGTTAGAGAGCCCATTCCTAGCTTTTTTGCACCTCCTTATAATCTGTGTATTTATTCTTGATTTCAAGTATTTTATAGCTTGTTAAACTTTAGAATAATAAAATTGAAGACAAAAAATCTTTCTCACTTTTATTTCCTGCAAACCAAAGTAAAAACTCTCCTCCTCGCCCCCGTCATTACTGAAACAAAACATACAAGACGAGAAACTAAGCAAAGGAGGCTTGAGAAATCAAGCAGCTCCCACTTCAAGTAGCGCTCCCATCCACAACTGTCTAGAACATCCGTGGCTCTTTACATATTAATTCAAAGAATAATGGGCTACAGAGAAGGAATCAATATTAGATCGACAACAACTGCCCGTTTTAGATAGGTAATTATTTGCCTCCACCTTGCTACTACAAATTCAATAGATTCCCAAAGGATAAACCTTTTTAGTTTCAAGATATACGAGTTGGTCATTTCCCTTAGTATACTAAGAGGAAATATTAAACTATTCAAAACCTTTCCCTTCATACCAGTTTTAAAATGACATTTAGTAACATAATATTTTATCATGGCTGCTAAAGAGCCATTTTCCTTTCATATCGGAACCGATACTGGCCACTTAGTTTGGTAATTCCAGATTAACTTTACTTTTTTTGTTAATTCATTTTCTATATTTATATAGGATTATCATATATAAAGAACATCTACTTATCTGATCACATGCATTAACCTGTGAAACATAAATTGCTAAATACCATTTAAACTATGAGTTAGAAGTTTCAAACAAAGTTTCGTTTAAATCGTAATAAAACTGATCCCCAACAATTAAAAATAAATTAACTGTTCTTCGGTTTCGATTTTACGCCCCTATAAATAATCTGACGCGAGAGAGCTCCAATCAACTTCAACTTTTAGTGATTATGTCTACCGCTGAGGATAATATTAATAATTCAGTCTAACAACGAATATTAAATTTGTCGTCGAGTTATGCTCTATTTAAATGATTTATGTCTTGGTGTTGAGGCATCCTTTACAGACATTATATGGAGACTTGGGCAATAATAACAGTAGGAATAAAGTCAAAGGAACAATTATATTTGGGAGCTCAAAACGTGCTAATATATGCATATTGATGTTGATTACAGTAAATTCAAATGATGATGGCACAAAGAAAAGTTGATGGGATAATGCGCGAAAAAAATTGACGAGAGTGAAAGGTAACTTTTAAATTCAGGCAAAAAAGAGTGGCATTTCTTTGATGATTTCTTCAAAGGGGTCAGAATTTGAGGGGGTTTTTGTTGAAAGAGGCAATAAAAACGAAATGCGGATCCTAGAATCTTAAAAAAGCTATATTTTTCCGTCTCTTAAAATGATAATTTATAGTTTCGCCAGAATGATTCGTCTGAAACAAAATGCTTTGAAAATAAAAGAATGTTTCATCGTTTCGTTCTTCTCGAATATACGAAAATTTAAACAAACCTATGAACGATCTGTCGGACGTGGCCAAGATAAATACAGAATGTAAAGTTTGTGAATGGATCTCGGGAAATAATGTATTATCAGGTGTTAAATTTTTGTGAAGTGGTTTATATCTGGAAAAATATAAAAATTGTGTAAATTGAAAGCTATTGAACCAAATAAAAGAAACGGCAATCATCGAAGAGATATTGGAACGTGAAAGTAAAAGAGAAATAGAAAATCAAATAAAGAAATAGAGGAGAGCTGTGCTACTTCTTCACATTTAGGTTTAAATTTGATTCCCCAATTCCTGAGAAATTAATAGAAAATCTACTACGAAAAGGCCAGCATGTTATACACAAAAATTTATTTTATTGTTGCCACGTTTTCCATTGAGGGTCATATACTTTGTGCCTTTCTGAGTTTATACAGACAGTTTACCCGGTAATTCCATTAGAGGCTTAGGCATTACAAGTTTAAACAATGAAGTGGGCGTTAGTGAAGTTACAGTATCTTGATACTGCTTGCAGAAACTCAGCAGCAATTTAAACTCTCGAATGCCCCTTTTTATAAATCTTCTAAAATGTTATTAATTTTTTATAAATTAATTATCCAAATATTTGAAGAAAAAACTAATGCAAATAGATGTAAATTAACGTTGACACGCCAATGCACACTGGCATAGGCTTAAAATAATTAGGTAAAATATCTTCTCTAAAAATCCTTAAAAATGATTAGGTAGACCAGAAAATTTCCCTAAATCCAATTGCATTTGAAGAATATTGCGGCGAATTTACGCCTCTGTCGTTCTTTTGATGAGAGCGAAGCAGGGTACCTACTGAATTTAATAACAATAATTCTTTTCACATGATACGATAGTGGAGGTTATTTCATAAATTTTGTTTCCTTCTAAATGTTTAGGTTGATATTTTTTAACTTAAGGCCTTATTAAATTCCCTAAACAAGTTCAGAAAATTTTTCCAACATTTTCTTTTTTTATCACTTGCTATCGATTTATAGTGGTTTGAACAGCATATTTTTTTATTTTTTGCCCTAAGGGATGAAAAAGATTGGTTTGTGCTCTATGTGTTTCTGTAAGTATTTTAATTGTATTCATATTACTTATATAGAAAAATAGTGGAAACAAAATACTTATAAATTTAAACTGAAACATAAGAAACTTGCTTAAATTATGATTTTTGAAAACAGCATTTTATTACTAAGACACCATAGAGTAAAATACTAAGTAATTCAAACATCTAAATATAATATTCAAACATATGAGCAAAATACACATTATTATCATACATATTTATGAATATAATAAATTCTAAAAGGTTTGTTGCAATATGCTAAATTCATTTTTGGCTAGTTTGTATATTTAAAGAAGAAAATGCATGGCAGATTTTAACACTTTTAATTGTTAAGCTTTCAGATTTAATCTAAAACCTATTCTCAGAGCACATGCAGGATTATATATGACATATGGCTCAAGCTAAATCTGCCATGTGCACGAGTTGAGTGTGGTCATAACCCTCCGTTCAAGCCTGAGGGATACCACAGCTATGTATGAAGTTGCTCCGCCTTGGTCATAATATTGCCTTAGCAGTATGTCCTATATAAGGCTAAAATTACGCATATCTTATAAATTACTTGTGAGGATGGGTCTTAGCTAAAAAAGAAGGCTGGACAAATAATGGTTAAAGCTCGGTCGTTCATTTTCTCCTGAAGCTATGTCTCCTGAGATACAATTGGTGTGTGACACACACACACGAACACACATATATATGTATATATATATATATATATATATATATATATATATATATATATATATACATTTGTATATATAGGTATGAGTTTCTCTTTTATTGAAGAACAGGTGCAGCTGAGCTTTAATTAATATTTTCTCTGATTTTCTAATTTTCCAATATTGATTATTTATTTATTATTGTCCCGAGATACCTTTACTTTTTCGGCCATCTCCTGGGGCTATAATATAAAATATAAAGAAATTCAATTGTATAAATAGTAAATATGTGTAGACATATTACATATTTTAGAGGAGAAACCATCAATGTAGTTTAATATAAAAATAAAATTGAATGCAAATAAAAAATTTTGAACTTAGAAGGAAAATTATTATGATAAATTTGTGGAATGAGAGTTTTATTAGTATTAACAAATTAATCCGTTAAGAGTTTTAAGTAGGCCGGGGGTTAGTACCAACCTTTTGATATATTCCCCTTAGAATATGGAGATGGTCAGTATGAACGAGAAAATACCAATCATAAGCCGTTTATCAAACCTAACCCTTCCTGTACAAATGCCTTAAAGTTTGCACTTCCCCCAAACCGTTTTTGACTCAAAATCGCCTCCCAAATATTGGTAAAGACCTGGAATACTGAAAGGAAACTCAATATTATTAACCTTAAATTTACTTGAAACAAATAATAATGTACATCAAACAGAGCAAGACCAGAATGTGTGTCCAGTGTGTGGTAGTGTTTACCAACACTGTCAGCAGATAGTCAGTGAATTAGAATTGTGTCCATGGCCTAACTAAAGTCTTCCAGCATCACCTCTCCGATGGAGGTAATGTTGTTTAGGGACAGTTTCTGGTTCACTGCATAGGTGTTTATTGGAAAATTCTTGAGCTACTTCCTGACGCAAAATAGGTCTCTTGATTTTGGTAGGGAAAGTGATGTGTCTCTAGAATAGTGAACCTTCAGATGCAGGCTTTTTAACTTTGTGTACTGGTTGTTGTCAGTGTTTGCCACATACTCACCTACTGCAGCAGCTGTGGTGAATGGTCCACTCATTCTTTTCAGCTTGTCCAGGTCCTTGTTTTTCCGCTGATCTACTGACACATTGGCAATCTCTTTGTCCTGCATGCCTTGTTTCTTCAGTTCATCTTGTCTTGTAATCCATGTCAGCATGATTTCTGGTAGCATTTCTTCTTTCCTGACCACACAGCCATATGCTCTGAATGAACATAATTGCCTTCTGTCAATAAGATCCCTCGACTTGGCTTTGACGTGTCCTGCTAATGCACTGCCAAGTTGCTTGTCACATGTTCTAGACAGTTCGAAGTTAACAAATCCAACACTGCGCTCTGCATTCAGGTTGTGAATTGGTGCCTTTTTCAAATTCCTTGGGTCCATCTGAGTGACAGCATGTTCTGCAGACTCCTTATAGTCTCCAAAAACAAAGATATCGCCCTTCTGACTCTGAAAGCCCGTTGCCAACTTGGGAAGGATCATCACCAGAACCTTAATGACTTGTGGTTGGAATGAGGTTGCTACTTTGAGTTTGGCATCATAGACGTCCCCATTATACTTTGTATGCTGGAAAGTTTCCTTTGACACAAACTTGAAGGCTGGTTAGTGATTATGTAACAAGGTTTCCACATCTACCTCCTCCAGTTCCTGGTACAGCTACTGAAATGATGGAATGATCTTGCTGTAGGTTGTTTCAGTTGACATCGTCAAAGAAAGGTATTGCTCCACTAGATGAAGTCCAAGGAGTGCACCTGCACATTACATCATCTACAGGAAGTCCAGGTCCAAGAAATACCTTACAATGCAAGCCCACTGATTGGTAACATGTTCGTATTTCCTCAAAAAGGATACTATATCTTCCACTTAATAGAGACTGATGGCGCAGATCAGTGTAAGGAAATTGAAGTACTCGTGCTTGAGACTAATAGACTTGTTTGGTCGCCGTGGTATGTGGATATCAAATTCATGTCCATGGTTCAATGGCTTGGGATCAAAGTCATGGTCATCGAGTCGAGTCAGAGTATCGAAGGTTTGTTTAGTCACACATGTTGCGTTTGTTGTTGCATTTACGAGGAAGTTTGAGTAGATTTTTTCTCTATCAAGTGAGTTCTCTATTTCAGCCCATTCTTTGGTCAGGACTCGATTAAACATTAGAGTTTGGTGTACATTGCAAAACAGGTGATCTGTGATGTGTTCATACTCTAGGCTTTTTACCATCAGCTCATCCACTTTCAAATTGTAAGCTGTCTAGACTGTAATTACAAAGTCTATCTGCTCGAACAGGGCTTTAGTTGCGACACCACTTACCGCCTCCAGGATTTCAAGAACTGTTACCCTGAGAGCAGCCAAGTTATTCCTGGACTCAGAAGCAATGCTTAAGGCCAGTATGTTCCATTGACAGTGATACCCCGAACGGAAAAAAAGCCAGCGCCCTGCTTCTTTAAACTGTTATCAGAATAATTCACAAGTACTTGTTCATCAGAGTTCATGATCTCGTGGACGATCTCATTCAGCGCCAGGACTTCAATGCTCTTGCCTGCATCCTTGGCACTCTTGGATTTTGGCAGGGTGTCCAGATCAATAATTTCTCGCTCATCATGTGCTCTTCCAGTTTTGCCCAAACATCTTGTTGTCGACTACGATCACAGCTGATTCTGCTTGACACTCAAACATGTGTTAGCAGGTCTTTAATTTTTTAACAGTCTCTTAGAATTCTGGTCGGACTTTTCCTATTATTTCATGGATGTGCTGATATAGGCGTGGTAATTCCTCATGCTGCTGAGTAAATGTGTCTGTTGCCGACCTTTCATTAAAACCTGCTGCTCTAGCTTAAAAACTGTCACTTTGTCGCTGTTTCTCTCTCTGGATCAGAGTGCCAACTCACCGTAGAGATTCAGGATGTGTTTCCTTTTGTGCCTGGTGTGGATGCTGTACAGATTGCAGAATAGCCAGTGTTCCTGAACCAGGTCTGCCAGCAGCCTTCTTGAAGCGTCGAGATTGACCTGCAAACTTTAGCCGCAGTAAGAAGAGCATATTCTGTATGATATATTTGCCAGTTGGGAGCTTCACATGTGGTAATTCTGCTCTCTCTATATAGTCCACGCCACACAGAGTCTTCCTAGAATGAGTTCTCGTGTCTACGCTAGCCATATTTATTTAACCGGAAAAAAGAGAAATAGCATTATGTTCCAGTAAACACTTATAATATAATTATATATATTCTGTTATATATTATATATACTCTCCTATATATAAATTATATTATATATATAATTTATATATAGTCTGTTCCTCTCATTAGTTCACCTGAAAGCACCCAAAAAAGAATCGATTATCATACAAAGGCACACAAACGGCATATTTTGGGGGGGATTTTGAGGGTCACAACTTACAAACATTGTGTACACGGGGGTTATAATGATCGTATGGCCTATATGTATGTATTTTCTGATTTAGTTAAGCCTAGACCGTAATATTAAAGGGGTACCGCATCTAAAGGATGTCATTTGGAAAATAACACGGCCCCCTATTTTAAGGTCCTATGTGTATCCATTTGTTCGCCTTAAGCCTCGGTCTCTCTTCTCGGATTAAGATAGCTTCCATGATGTGAGGACGGGTTCGGTCAGTAAATTTGGTCCTAAAGGTCACATTATGGATTTGCAATGTGAAAAAAGTGACGCTCAAATGGTGAAATGCGCTAATGAAATAAAATTGGACTGATAGAAACTAATAAGATAAAGCAGCATGCATTAAATCATGTTGATATGTAATATATTTTTGTCATATTATAGGGAAAAGTTTTGCTTCAATTTATATTTCTACCTATATATTAACCGTTCTTTATTAGCGAACAACATCGTGGCAGCCGAAAGAGATTGAGCGTCTTATAAATACACATAATATTGATCGAGGAATTTAAAATTTAATTTCATGTTAAAATCGTTCAACGTATTTTTGACTTCGCACTAATTCTAGTCAATTTAAAATATAAATATCTCTAATCAATATTAAACATATATAATCATATAATACTTTACTTAGGACACAGATTTCAGAAGTGATGATGGAAACAAGTCACTTTCGAAAACTGTCGCCTAAGTAAAGGATTATATATTGTTTAATACCCCCCCAATTCGTAAACTGAGTGTTCCTTTTAAATGTAAAGAATGTTTCCTTCTAAACAGCCACAAACAAAGATCCGATAAAATCACCAACATATTGCTATATTACATAATTATTCATTAAAATGGAAGGCTATCAGAAACGATGTGTAATACCAATTAACTATGATTGTTTAATGCTTAATCCTATTTCTTTTAATAGAAGTAAAATATACATCAAATTAAGAAAACACTTTTTACCCTTAAAATGCAAAGATTATCAATTAGTTTTATAAATTAAAAAATATAATTTAGGTTTAGTGAGAGTTCTTCCTCCTGTCTATAGAATGCTAGTATCCGCTGAATTCTCGAAACATGCTTTTTGGAATTTGAAAAATATACAACAAGGTTTAGATTTGCAAAATAATCTTCCATTAACTTCATGTAACTTTCGTTGTTTGTAATAGTAGGAAGTTTGTCTCATCTGAATAAAACGATTTACAATTTTATTTAAAAAATTACAATAGATCTTCGAAATAAGATTCAGTCTTTTTAAATCTTATTCTTTGGATGAAGAATAATTTAGGATATAAATTTAAAGGGTCTATATAAAGTGAAATGCATTGAGTGTTGTGAGATTTACAATCTATTAATCGACAATAATTGGCGTATGATAAGCCGTATTAACGGATTTAGAGAAATAAAAATATTATTCGAATTTAAAGTAGTAACTGCTTAAGATAAGCAACCATGCCCCCTCAGAGAAGAAAGAGTGGGGGGGAGGAAGAGAATAAATATCATAGACACATCATTATTTTTATTCTCGATCAACAGCTTAGTAAATTTTATGAATTTTCTAATTGTATAACTCATTTATATGTAATACTTATAAAAAAATACACAAGATGATGCGATTAGTGTAAAGCTATAAATGAAATAGTCTGCTGTGTTAGGCTCCTGAGAGAAGCCCTAAGAACGTCCAGATAAGATAAAGTTGCTGTCAGCCATTTCTCGCGTGTCCAAAAACAACATTCAGAACGGGAGTTTGATTAATACCTTTAATTCAACTGGAATACTTGGGTACAGCTAGAAATTATTGATTGGAACGTCAAATTTCATGGAGGAAACTAAGGCGTTCTCAAGGGTGCGTATGCAGCTGGGTATGTCTTTTATAATTTCACACTTACAGCACTATCTTTTTATGTATTTTTTTAACTATGTACAATTCATATTAATTAATTTGAAATAAAATATGATTAATTTAAATAGTATTCGAGGTGAGGCCTATATGTATGATGTCAAGGAACGCGGTAGGAAAACTAGATGCCTAACGACTTTTAGCAATCGCCTTTTGAATTCGAATCTAACGTTGGGCTTTCAAATTGGTAATATTACTACTTAATTTAAAAATTGCGAGAATGTAGGTGGGGGAACCCCCCCACAATAAATTGGGGAGGGGTATGGGGGAAACCTCCTAATTTTAGAAATACCCTAAAAAAGGTAATTTGGGGGCGGAAATAGCCTAAAGTAAGCGGCACTATCGTCGTCTCAATTTTACCCAATTTTTAGCACCTTATAAATTTTTGTTTTGCTTTGTATATTTATAAAAACATGTAAAAAAGACATGTGTTTGTTTCCATATAGTGGTCTGGTTTCTCGTGGTAAAACTTTCCTTAAAAGAAACAGAGGCTGATTCTCTATCAATCCTATCTATATACAAAAAATTAGGTTTAGAAAGTTTAAACCAGCCCTTATCTCTGAGTTATGCATTCGGGGGTTTATTTCTATTTTGATATACAACTTTAGTTTAATTATTTCATTAAATAAGCTGAAGAATGATCTAAAAAATACTTCCTATTACTTATTTTCATATATTTTTAATGCAAATACGATAGAATTTCACGTTTACTCTCGAAAGTTTCTGTGATTTTAAATCGATATCGGTAGTATTTTCCCTTTAGAGATTAACAGTTAAAAGTAGATAAAAGCAAATCGACACAAAAAATATGTTTTGGTTCAATTAAATTCTAGTAACTATCTCTTCAAGTTGAAATTTATAGTTTTCGATCTATGGATCTATTTATGGACACATAAACAGCACATTTGTTAAATCGGGAATTTTTTAGACCTTCAATGGACACAATTCCAGAAGCTACACTTGACTGGGGTAGCTGTTTCTGCTTTCTTTCCCTTTTGGCGTTACATGTTTGGTGGTTTTGAAAATTGCGTTTCTTTTTTAAATTATGTTTCGCAATTGTGTTGCTGTCATTGGCATTAGTTAGATTATTTACCTTAGTTGACTCAATTTGCTTTGTACTTATATTCAACCTTGCAACTTCCTAAGGAATACCCAGAGTTTTATGGTTTAAGAAATGCCAAGTCTGAGGTGAGCTGGATGATATTTCATTCTTTAGGCTTGATTATATTTATTATATGTAAAATTTCTTTCTATGTAAGTTTCACTTGTAATACTTTAGCGCAAATAAATCTAAAATTATTGTAGTGTCAGAATATTATAAATAGTATCAAGAATTAACTGCTTCGTAATTTTAAAATAGAGATTATTAGTTAATACATTATTTCAAATAAATTTTTGAATTCCATTGCGTGTCCATAACGAGAATACTACTATACATATGTATTTTAAGATATAAAATTATCCTTATAATTATCGAAATATTTTATTCTTCTGAGATGAAATTAAGCTAAATTTGAATCTTAGCGTATTTCTGCTTCAAGAGAGATTCGCAAATTTTAAAAATTTAAATGTTAAATTCCAAAGATTTATACATGAAATGCCTTCCCTCCTAATTAGCAAATGTCAGCATGATAGTCATTGATGTTTTAGATTTAATCGTGAATAGTCGAGAAACTGAATTACTAAGTAATACAATATATGCCATATTAATATTTCTTTCGATAGGAGGAATCGTTTCGGAAAAAGCTTTTACATTTAATCCTGAATAAGATTATTAAGGTTAAAATTATCTTTATAGAAAGAGCAGTTAAAACATCTGGCCTTAAATATTGTATAGGTTAGAAGTTCCAATTTTAAAAGCAATGGCTAATAAAATCCTAAGGAAGTGAATTATATAAGTATGAATCCAATAATCTTAGAACACTTGAAAGGTTCGAATGACTGAAGTAAATGTTACAATAACAAAAATGCTTAAATGATTTCGTGATCTTTTAATTGACTGTGTCTTATGATTGTGCGTTTATAACGTTGAAACTGTAACATTGCATGTGTTAGGGAAAAAAGTTGCCAGAGTACGATTTTTTGAAAGGAAAAGAGGAAAACAAAGATTTCACAATATAAATTTTTATAATTAGTGTGAGAATAACAAATCTAAAAGTATGATAACAAAATTATCCAGCGATAGGAGGTAGGCAGATCAAATGTTATCAATGAATGTAATACCAAGAATTTCGAATAATCCTAGTATTTTTCCCATAATTTTTAATGACAGGTTAAATGAATTGTATCCAATATGGACAATGAGCAATAATTTTAAAATATGCCAATTAAGGCACTCATTCGATGTCTTGTGTATTTTGTCTAAGCGAAACTGTGAAACAGATCTTATTTACAAATCAAACATAAGAAACCAAATGAATGTCAATGAAAGGTCCTTTAGAAAGAACGACGACGATAAAAGATATGATTTTGAATGAGTCATTAAACAGATACTATGCGTATTTTTTAAAACCTTCATTTAACTTCATTGGTCCTGAAATAATTTAGCAACATTGATCGCTGCTATCGACAAGAAAAAATTTCGCATTCATAAGAGTGAATGATGTAGAAAGAAAAGTGGATGAAATTTGGAACCCATTTTGCAAAATATGATATATAGTAAATTGAAAGAAACGAATAGGTGACAGCATGAGAGATATAAGCAGCCTTCGGTTTACATGCAGAGACTAAGAATCAATTAAGGTGGTTCGATACCTGAGCATAGGAAATTTGCCTTTGCTAAATCAGACTTTCAGGAGAGAGATCTGCTTAAATATACACGGTTTGGCAGAGAAGAGACTTTGATGTATGTTTATGATTAATTTACCTTTTTTGAAAAAAGAATAAGTTAAGAGGTGATTTTGATGTGATACTGGTGAGAATGACGAGTATGGATAAAATTGAGCACATAACTGTGATGTCCAAATAAAATTGTTATCGGGTGGCAACTATGGGATAATCAGAACTGAAAGACATTTAGGTCAATATTAGAGTAATGATACTCGTATGTGAGATTGTCTGCAAGCTGCACAATAGAATTTTGTGTGAATATTAGGATTGGGCAAATGTTGAAATGTTTAAGGAAACAGTAAGCACAATGCTGAATAGTGGAACAGTAGTGTGCGAAATCTGTTAGAGGGAGGTTTGGGAGGCATTATTACACTCACCTCAGAGATACTGTATAAGAGTATATTAGAACTACAAATCATCCCTAAAATTCTTAATAAAGAGTAATAAATTAAGTGACTAGTCACAATAAGGAAAAAAGTAGAGTTTTCGGAGCAAAGTTATTCATGACAGGTTTGAGAGAGGATATTAAGTAAAGAAGAGATGCAGGTAGATAAGGATGAAATAGTTAGATGAATGAGGGTGGTCGGCGTGCAAAACGGCCAGACCTTCTAGGAATAGTAGTCAGGCCCACTGCAATGAGGTTACCGGAGAAGAACTCAACGGCCTCATCAAAAGACTTAACTCATGGACTGAGATAGAGAATTCAGTCATTTCATGAAATGCAGGCCACCGCGCCTGCGCCAAGCAAAACCGAGGTGGGCTCTCAGGCGGCAGCATCCCTGAAAATGACATTTGAATGGAAAAGTGATCACTACCATGGAGGTCATCGACCACCCCCAATCAAAATCAGGCTGTGCATCCGAACAGTACAAAGATTGGTCAAGGCAAGAAAATGAAGCGCTTCTTGGAGAGTGATGCGTAAACTCATCCATGTTTAGGGCACCCATCTCAAGCTCTTTTCGAATAACCACCGTCTCAGAGCCATTCAGCCCACCCCTAGGCATGGGCGAAGGAGCCGAAGCTTCTTTCTTGCTGTCCTCCTTTCGGGGGACAGCTTTTAGAAACCGGAAGATTGCCTGGTGACAAACTTCAGGGGTGTTGCCTCCTGTGAGTCTAACGACACGGTGGGGGCGCGTGGCCGTCACGCCTTAGGGGAAACGGTCACGCTTTGACGAGGGGGGGGAGTCCTAGCTTTAGCGCGGGCTGGGTATGAACCCTTTTTGCCGCAAGCTTTACCAGGGGAGCGCTGGGTCAGTATGGCCAGCAGAATGGCTCCGAATGTTGCCGGAAACAACCATGCTTGTTGGCCTGGATAAGGAAGGAGCAGAGGGTTCCTTTCTAACTATTGAGGCATATGACGTCCCAGGCAGAGCCGGGCGCGCCAGGAGCAAGTCCTTACCCTCGCTGAATGAAAGTCGATCCTGGGTGTGAACGACCAGAATTTCTTTCTTAAAGAGATATGCACCACATTGCTTCGAACAAGCGGGGTGCGGCTCTCCGCAATTGACACACTTGGCCACACATGATTTAGACTTATCGTGTGTGGCCTTGAAGCAATTTACACAGACTTTGAGTGACCCAGACTTTGCACGCCTACAAGAACGATTCGTATGGCTAAAGCGGTGACGGTAATATCATCGCAACGGCAGTGGCACGAATGCCTTCACGCGCTAGCGGTACCAACCCGCACGCACCGACTCAGGGAGCTTGTCACTTCCAAACGTGACGAAGAGTGTGGAGTGAGTCTCAAGGCCCCTCCCTGTTTTCTCATCACACTTTCGAACTTGACCGCCCGATGGTCGGCCAGCTCTAAAGTGATGTCCTCAATGGAGTAGTCAACGAGTTCCCTCGCATAAACGACTTCTTTCACCAAGTTTATGGTAGTGTGCGGCGTCACTCTCACCGGGGGGCAATGAAGTGTCCGAAAAGCACTTATTTTGGCGGCCTTGGCGGGATTCGCCGCATTCGCCAGAAGACTCCCGTCCGAGAAACGGGTCACCTTCTTCTCTTTCCCCATTGTACTATCTAATCCTCTCCTCTGATGGATCATGTTGCCCTTGGCCAACATGGTGCCATCAGTGGAGCGAATATCTAGGAAGCGTTTGAAGCAAGCTTGCTCGAAAACGCCAGGTAACCTTTAAATAAGGGGCCCCCATGTTTTCGAGGCTCAACCCTGTGCACTTTTTGTCTTAGTCGGGGTCTCCGGACCCGATGGGTCAGAAGGACCGGATGTGCCGATCTCTGCTTGTTCGCCTACTAAAGTGACATCATATACATCCGTCCCCGCAGCCCCCGCGGATGGAGAGAAGCCCCGAGTCTTTTTAGTCTTTTTTTCTTCTTCTTAAGAGAGAAAGGCGGGGAATGAACCCGCTTTTCACCTCCACCGGCAGAAGCGCCTAGACCAGATGGACCGGCCTCAGTCAGGTCTCTCTCTCAAATGGAGAAGGTACTGGTGGTCTCAGGGGCACCAGTTAGAGGATATCCCTCCCCTCATTGTACAGTCTCGGCGATCCCAGCCGTTTGAGGAGGACCTTGCATACGGGCGGATTCGGGTCCAGTGCTTGGCGCCGAGCCCGGATTCCGCCCATCAATGCCCCTACCGTCTGAGTCTGGGTTTCCTCAAGGACCATCTATATCACAGGAGAGGCCTCCAGTTGGCCATCCCCTCCCAGGATATCGCAGGTCCTGTTGGCAGCGTCACCAGTCAAGTGTGGGGAGTCACAATTCTTGACCCCGGCAAGTTTCAATATTCTTTCCAGCAGGTCTTTTTGGGGAAGCGACCGAAGGGGCCTGGCTTCCCTCTTCCGCCTAAGGGGCTTTGCCCTACCGAGCCGCTTCAATGGGGAGCAGCCGGCAATGGGCTGCCTGCTAGCTTTCTTGGCAGTCCCCTAGGAAAGAAAAGAGGTGACTGCCTCTGGAAAACGGGAGGTGCCCAAAAGCACCTCTAGAGAAGGGGGGAGGGGGAATCCCCTACACCCGTAGGCGTAGGAGAGGAGTAAGCCTCCTCTCCTTTAATGAAATATGTCGGGGCCCCTGTGCAAGCACAGGGGGAAGGGGGGACCTCCATTTTTTTGTGGAGCTGCCCCGAGAGCGGCTCCGTCGATGTAACAGGGGAAGTTAAGTGTTGAGGTTTTTTGAGTTTTTCATCTATGGGCATGGTGACCTTCTTTTTTCCCCGTAATGCAATCGAGCATCACCCCTCGCAGTAGCCGTCTCTGCGAAGGGTGCTTATGGGCCTTGCAGAGCAAGTTTCCGCAATTTATGGCGACCCCTCCCGCCTGATTTTTCTGGCAGCCCTTCAACATGGCGGCTCCACCTTGGGCACGGCGTAAAATCAAGGATAGATGGTGAAATGAGAAGGAGAAGTGATGTGAGGAAAGTAAGGGTGGAGATAAAGCAGGTTGTTTTATAAAAAATTCCAAAAACGGAGCTCAGGGGTTAGGGAACGTTTTCCCCTCCCGCCTCAGCCCCGATCCGGGACAGTTGGCTTGAGAAGAAGGTCAGCATCTACCCTGTGAATTTAGAGGCTGACCAGAGAAAGTTGTGGGAGAGGTTGTATGGAAAGCGACTGATGTAGAGGAGAAATACAGGCTATCTGAAGGAAGGAAGAGAGGCTAAGATGAGGCTGGACCAAGCTCTGGATTTCATCAGCATGGCGGCCAAGATGGCAAATCGCCGCGCCCCTTGTGGGGGAATAGGTAAAAAAGGAACTATTGCTCCCATCTTAAGTATTTAAGAAGAACTAAAATTACCGTAGCCGCAAAAATGTCCGATTTTCTAGTAAAAAGCTAAAAGCAGGGAAGGATTGAGGAAAATGAGGGCTATGGTTGACAAATCTCTAAAGGGATAGAGAATTTTGATTATCTTAGCTCAATTCAGCGCTATCGATTTAGCAGAAAATAAGTATTTTTATCAGAATAAGGAATAAAAATTTAAATTTGTTGCCTAGTGTAAGAGAGGTCTCAAAAATTGAAGTATTTATCAGTAGGTCAATTCTGAATAGAGAATTTTTCCGGCAATAATGAACAAAAGAAGAAAATATTTTTTTAGTGATTAGAAATTAAAAAAAATTCGAATGAAAAGAGAAAATTATAAACTTCAGTAGAATTATCAAACAGTTATGAAATGCATTATATTAAAATATCTTTTTCAAATGAGCTTTATAAACTTAGCCATGGTGAAAAAATTCAGTAATGAGATATATCTTCTTTTGTATTCGTAACTTTTCTGTTTTGTGGAAAGCGTTTTACCCATTTTTACTTTTGTGTTTCAATCAATAATCCAAAAGTAGTCATCCTATCTGATTAAAATCCCAATATCCGCAGTGCCGTAATTTATATATCCTTCATACACTGATGAAATAATTTACCCTGTTCTGAATCAAATAATTCAAGATTACCGGGAACATTCCCAGTATGAATCAAAACATTTCTCGTAATTTGTGCGCAATTGCATAATTATTAATACTTTAAATGATTGAATTTAGTTCTTTTAATTTTTTCTAAGCTTTCGTTCTGTCTTATGTCGCCCGATCAAATTTTGCGTCAAAATTAATTTTTATAGCGACTTGTCCTGTTAATACGTTTTCTTTTAATTTAGCTACAGACATATCCTGAAACCCTTAGCACATATCAATAAAAACTTTGCTTCTATTTTTAGTGCTTTATAAAACTGATACATTAAACTAATCTTATTACGAAGTGTTGGTTACACTCATTACTCTACTTTCACCAAGTCTGCTTTGATGATATTTTTATATCATGAAATCGAATCGTGCTATTTGCCCATTTCTTGTAAGTCAATAAATGTCTTATATTCCCCTGTCACAGTCAACAAGAAACGAAGGAATTTATAAGTCCTGATATCTGACCAAGTGGATAGACAGAAATTTTAAGATTGAACATATTCACACAAAGTGGCCTTTGTATTTAATTTTCTCAAATATATTTGTCAAATTCAGGTATGTTAATTTTAAATGTTCAGGATGAACAACATTTGGCGCATGTTTATTACAATCCAGTCCAAGGTTTATGCACTAGGCCATTTAAGTAACCTTAATAAACAAAGGATCAATCGTAAATACTAGTGCAAGATCTTTTTTCAGATTTTTGTAGCAAGAAAAGTAATGCCTGACCGTAACAAGTTTTTATTTTTTTTTAATTTGGATCTTAACAAACCATCGTTTGCGATACCCAGTTCTTTTATTAAATGATTTTCTAAATATGGAATAAATTCTTCCTCACCTTAATTTCCTGTCTTCGAAAGAGCTTTTAAATAATCAAGAATAACAAGTGGAGTACGGTTTTGTATATTGAATCCTTTTGCTCTCAGTATAATTGCTGAGGGATAATGGGATATTACTTGTTTTCTAATTCTTTTTACTCTATCTTAGATTTGTTTAAGAAAAAAATTATCATCCGTTACTATGCTTTGGGGGAGGGGGTTCGCTCTACATCATCAATTAATTAAAACAATTTAAGCTTTTTGCCTCTTTAGAAGTAGTTTCGGGAAATTTTGTGCAGTAATCTCAATAAAGGAAAGACATCTTGAGGTCATTATGCGAACGACTACTAAAATCTAATAAAAAAACTCAATAATATAGACAACTTTGCAGCTCTTAAAGTTAAATTATTATTCACGGATTTCCCGATCTCAGACACAATGAATAAGTACAGAACCAAATTATAACAACACAAAGCATCCTTCACCTTAAATATATAAGGAAATTATGAAATAAGACTTTATTTTTTAGGGTCGCCTAAAACTTTTTAACTTCAGAAATTACATCTATTACCCAAACAGGAATCCCTCTAGGCTCGAAAACTCGAAAACACAATCATGAATGAAAATAAACACATCTACACCAAACTCTACTCACGCTGGGGAGAGGACACACTAAAATTATCCCATCAGACGCTAGGAAGTAAAAGCGTACTAAAATGCACACTCGAACACATCCAATTACATACATAAAAGCAAGAGGTGTGCTGTCTGCGTTAAAGGTTTTGAGACTAATATTTATTTTTATTTTTTTTATTCTTTCGTCACTTAACTGATAAACCCCGAACACATTAATAAATAAACCACAAATCACATATTAAAAAATAATCGACATCGGGTGACTTTAAGTGTATTTATAGATCTAACAACGACCAAGACCTAAAACTGACAGACGCAAATCCAATTAAAGACAAATGAAAAATTTAAACATCAAATCTGATAAATTGAGTAAAGTCTTAAACAAATTTAAATGATATTTTTAATCAATATAAATAATACAACGATAAATTAAATATTATAAAAATTCTCCTAGAAAGAATGATGTCGTGATGCATGACTTAACACGTGTCCCGAGGTAATACCTCTACTAAAACCGAAACCTCGAGAAGTACTAAGTCCTCGTCACCTCAGTACCATAATAGAATGTAAATCTCTGTATGTGACTACGTTTCCCCCTCTTTTACATCTTATACTATCATTTACGAGCCTGCTTAGACCCAGCAAAGGGTGAGAGAAGACGATAAATATTAAAAAAATAATAACAAGTGGCTCTTTTGAGACTGAACTCCTTCCCACAATTTCTCCCCCTAACTTTATATGGTTAAGGTACATTGACGATGTATTTTCTGTATGGCCTAATGGCCATGATTTTGATACCTTTTTTAGTAATTTGAATAATTTGCATGTCTCCATCAAATTTAAATATGAATGGGAATATGATAATATATTACCCTTTTTAGATGTTCTCATTAATAAAGATCACTATAAATTAAAACTTGACATGTATAGGAAACCAACCCACTCGAATGCCTATATACATTATTTTTCGTTTCACGATAATACTGTTAAAAAATCGGTAATTTCTAACCTTTTCCTTAGAGCATATAAAATATGTCATCCTTCCTATTTAGATAAGAAAATTGTCATTATCAGGGACATTTTTTCTAATTTGTATTACCCCGATTGGTTCATATAGTCTGCCCATTTTGCAGCTAGGAAAACATTCCTTGGTAATAAGCCTTCCCGCACTAACGACTTCAACAAATGTATAACATTGTCATTTAAGAATAAATTAAATAGTTTAAAGGACATATTTGGAAAAGCTCGTATTAATCTAGCCTTTAAATATATTAATTCCTTATACCAATTGATGATTGCCAGGAAATCCAAAGAACATCATAAGATAGGAGTATATGCAATACCATGTAACGATTGCCATAAAGTTTATATAGGGGAAACGGGGAGAAATCTAGACAAGAGATTGTATGAACACAAAAAAGATATTAGAGTGGGCAGCAAAAGCAGTGGAATATTATTCCACTTGAATCATACGATCGATTTCAATGGAAGTAAAATCGTATTTAAATCAGCTATCTATGTTAAGAGAAGAATCGTAGAATCGAGCTTGATATCGTCAGTTCCTAATTTAAATCTATCTGAAGGTCAATTTTCTTTTAATCCTGTAATAAGAAAGTAAATAATCAAAATAGTAAAATGTCAGCCTTTCAATATGTTTATGCTTAACCCTCCCCCCCAGATTAGCCACAAGTAAAGGATTGGGGGGAAAAAGAGGGGATCTTTCACGACCTGACTTTGTGTTATGTTTGTATGCACTTTTCTTATGTTTTCTATCCAGTGTCAGTTGAAAAAGGGTGTGAGATACACCGAAACTATTCTGAATTAAATTGTCTTCGGAGAATGTGGTTTAATTCCTCATATATATATATATATTTTTATATATATATATATATATATATATATATATATATATACGTATATATGTATATATATATATATATATATATATATATATATATATATATATATATATATATATATATATATATATATATGTATATATATATAGCACAAATATATAATATTAGTTCATTTTAAAAATGATATTTATATAATAAAGAGGTTTAAGTTCAAATAAATCAATAGGAATAGCAAGAAAATAATTAAAGGCGGCTCTTTAATTCTACTACGATAAGGTAAAGGAACAATTGCAAAATTCAATTAATTCAAACTTTTAGGATTAGTAACTCAGTGACAATAATAATAATAATAATAATAATAATAATAACAAATAATAGAAAAATCATTCCAATTTTTAATTTTATTACAAGTTTCTTCTCCATTTTCAATAGAGTAAATATTTTTTTCGCATTAAAACTCCATTTTTTCAGGATTAGTTTTTTGAGAATAAAAAGATATTTCCCAAATTTGGAACCAGTGTAGAAAATTCTAACACTAATAATAACAAAATATTATATAATAATTGATGTTATTTTTTCAGGGCATAGGTACATGGAGTAATTCAAGTAAATTTTTATTATTTCATCATTATCAAGTATGTACTAATAATCAATAAAAATAATAAAAACAATTATTACGTGAATATTAACATTTTGAATGGGTCAAATTAGTAAAATTTGAAATTAATTAAATCAATCTATATTTTTCACTAATTTCGTATTAATAATAATGAAAACTGGAGCAAAATATACTCAGACCACAATTATGGTAGAAAGAAAGGTAGTTACCGCAAGGTTGGAGTTCTGTTCAGATGGAAGGTGTATTAACCTTCGTGTCTTACTTCTTGTAGCAGTTCTGAGGAGCCTCAGTCAGCGAAACGTGAACAATGAACGGACCACATCCAAGTGGTGTTCTTCTTCCCTCCACCAGAATAATGACAACAATTACCTTGTGGATTTTGGTGTCAGTTTGGCGAGTGGAACTACAATATTTGGTCTCTTCATCTGAATGAAAGCACTAAAATATTCTAAACCATTGCGAGGCTACTTCCCACTTTCCCAAGATTGTTTCCAGCCTTGCACTCACCAAAGTTATTAATTCCTGGTTGTTTCATCTTTTTTGTTTCCTCTTCAAAATTAAAGAATAGGAATACATCGATTTTTATCCATTTTGTAAACTTCTTACTGAACTTCCATTACATTGAAGGAGCTAAGATATTCAATTGTAGCTTCTAGAAAGTCTGTAATTTCGATCATTTGTTTCTGTTTTTAAAGGTATAAAAGAATCAATTTCCGTTTTCTTACAATCAAAATACCGATAATTATATTTACAGGTGAATTTATTAATAGATTAATCTTAATTAGGCAGATTTTAGACTTTTTATATATTCTTGGCAAACTTTGTTCATATGTCTTTGTTTTTTTTTACTCTTTTAGGGAATGTGAAGTTGCGGGTGTTTATCTCTTCCTCTGAAAATTTGGGAAAAATCGAAACGTGTGCGAAAATTGTATTTCTAAAATATAAAGATGAATGACTTAATCCGATTTATTTATCTTAATCTTTTTCTCGGAAAAATCAAAACTATAAAGAATCTTTGAAATTAGTATCATTCAGAGCTCAAATGCAATCCAAAGTGAAGGTTACTAACATGAGCGTGTCTTCTCCTCCCAAAATATAGCTACCTTTGTTGGAACTCAAAAATTATAATGATATTCCTCAAACGATTGTTTTTCTAAACGTTAGGTGGTAAATTTCCATATATGTAGGCTCTGGTCTATCAACGGCATCAGTACGGCATCGTAAACCTTAAAGGCGTTAGGTTTTCGAAAGTCCACACACATTCGAAAGGACTGGTCTGGCTTCCAAAACATAACAATGGGGTAAAACTAATCTAACGAGAAGGGTTCGATTATTCTAATATTTAGCAAGTTTTCGACCTCCGCATTGAACGCTGTTCGCAAGTGAATGGGCAAGAGGCAGGCCTTTAACAACCGGGATAAGTGGGCTTTCTGAGCGTGCCCCAGGTGGGGATTTAGATGAATCTCCTAGGGGGATTCTGTATACGTTTTGGGAAGCAACGGGAGAGGATAGTCATTGTCAGCTTCTAAGCAAACTGTCTGGACTAGATTAAAAGGTTCTAGGGGGATAAGAAGCTTCCATCACGGCCTATGAATCCGGAGCAACAATATTTTTAATGCAGGCGTGGCGGTGGTAACGTTGAGCATGTTGACATGAAACACTTTGTTACTGCAGGGTGTTCGGATGAGGTAGTTCAAGGGGCCTTTCCATTGGAAAAGAAGTTTATTTGTCGCCGTGAAGAGGAGAAGCAGGATCTTTTCACCGAGCTTGAACCGTCCGTCTTTTGAGTTAATGTCAAAATGGGTCCTGTCATAGAAGTGGAGGATACATAGCGAGCGCGTAGGGAATTGGATAAGAATTTAGGTGGAACGGAAGGACAGTTTATCCTCAACAAGGTATGAGACCTCCTTGTGACTACGAACGGAGTTGCGCTAGTTGGTCCTCGACTTTCTCCACAATGGTTGTAGGGAAGGACACTCATTCGGTGCCTTTACAAACACCCGTTGTTCAGAGTCTCGTACTCGGAGAGAAAAGGGGGATCTAAAGTTACGGGAGGGTTTTTTTCTTTATGGCTTGTGCCCTGGTGATGGCCAACTGAGCAACGCGAGTAGGGAAGAGCTGGGGGCTCTGGCCGACTAATATCGCTCAGAATTTAATAGGAGCTGCTACGGCGTCAGCCCGCCCAGTGAAACACTGGCCTTCGATGAAACAACGGACCACTGAGAAGTGGTTGGCTCGTCCCAAGTAGTCCTAGACTACTAAAAATTTATCGTGGTCGGGGTTCACTGGGGGCAGCAACTTTTCCAATACGACGATGCACATGTTTTCCGTATCTCTGACCAGGGTTGAAACCCAGCAACCATTAACCGAACCGGATTCAAATTCGGAACCAACGGAGAAGCTCTCGTTAAATAAATAATTAACTTGAGGTCCCAGGGGGGTATTCGCTGGTGGGTAAGCAGGTGTTGCGGGGCAAGCAGACGGAGGCGAAGAGAGGCGCTTACTTGGTGGACTTGGTGGCAAAGAGCAGAACGGAATTAAGAATTTTGAGGACAGTTCATCCTCACATGCCCGTGGGTTTCACAAAAAAAAACAGACTATTAGTCGTCTGGGGTAATCCGACGCAGGGTAAAAAAGACGGGTAGCTTAACATCTCTAGCTTCAGATGGAGGAAGATCTTTCGATTTGGCTGGACCTGGGAACTTTACGAATTTATGAGCGTTCTCAAGGTGAAAGTGGCCTTAACTCTTGGGCAAGGGAGGAGGACTCTTTCATGGTTCGTTGCGGTAGAGATTATGATTGGCGCGTGCAAATCCGCTTCTTCGATGCATTCTTTGAAGGAAGCAACTCTTTGGTCCTTCACAAATGCACGGATTTCCGAGGGCAGCGTAGCAATCAATTTACCCCGCAAAATTAAGTCAGAAAGAGACTCATTGTCACCATTTACCTGGTTGGAGTCTAACCAAAACTGCAGAATTGTTCTGAGGATGAACTGGCGGTAAGTATGGCCAGGTAGTACCTTACCTGACGAAACTTTGCCCAGTAGAAGTCATGATACATGTTGATTGCAGCCAAGAGTTCAGACTTAAGGGTCGAATAGTCGAGGGTAGCCTCAGCGGGTCGTGAAATGAATATATCTCGCAGGTGCGTATTAAGGAGAGGCGAATGTCGGGCGCCTCCATCATTTTAAATATCCCACTGATTTACTTCGAAAATATTTTCGAAGTGAATGAGGTAAGCACTAAAATCCTCACAGTCCTTAAATGTGCGGGAGCTTTAAAGCGGGAATCTAATGGGCTTCATTCCGGAACTAACTGAGAGGCTTTCTAAGTTATTCCTATTTAACTTTGTCGTGGAAAGGTAAGAATCTATATTTATATATACGTAGGTACTTTGGGGCTTGGGGCTGAGGTAGGTTCCAAACAGTGAGAGGGGAAATTGTTATGAGTCCAGTGGGAAAGGTTTATTATTAACTTTGCTGGGTTCTTTTAAACAAATATTTCAGAGTGCAAGTTGGCCAAAGATTAACAGGTAGCTGGCATCAGCTGGGGTTACAAAAGAAAGACAATGACGAAAATATATCTTTACTAACAACAAAATGATATTTATACTTACCTAAATTTGGGTTAAATAGGAATGGTTGCCCAGACGGGTTAAAGGTCGACAAGCGATCAAATAGGTTAATTAAGGGATTAAAGAGGTCCGATTCAATTTGGTGATTTAAAGGGAGATTTTAAACTGTGCCGTTCGCACAAATAATGGAGCAATTGGGTAAGCCAGATTCAAGATCAATTTGCTACGAACTCCCTTTCCTGGTGCCTCATGCTTTCTCTTTCTTCATGCTTCTCTTCTCATCGTTTCTTTTTCTCTCCTAGCTTCTCTTAGTTCTTTCTTCTATGCTCTTTTGTTTCTCACCTCATCCTGAATATAGGCTGCTAGCTCTTTACCAGAGAGACAAAGCATCTTACCCTGTTGCCTATATCTCTTGAAGGACTTCATCTTGTTTCCTTACACGCTCCTTAGCCACTCTCGATGCGTTCAAGAATCTTACGGCAAAGAAAATGCGGCGCTCGCAATAGTTCCTAAAAATTCTAAATATAATCTTAATTCTTGTGATCAAACACACGGTCAAAAACAATAAATTATGATAAATACACAAATTTATATATGAGTAACTGATATCGGAACTCTTAATCCGATACGGGGATTAAAGGAGTGAAGTTTGAAAGACTTTCTCCCAAAACACATACAAAAATGATGGATTGTTACTAAATATGGCATCACGGTCACCACAAAAGAATGATTCATCTCAATAAAAAAAAAAATTATTTTCCTATTTTTCAATAAACTTGACCCAACTTGTTAAATTTCCTCTTAATTCAACTGAGAGACTTTAAAACTAAAGGGGTCCTCAATTAACGCAATAAAACCGGAACGTGAATTTATTGTATATAAATATATATATATATATATATATATATATATATATATATATATATATATGTCGAGGAATAGGTCACCTCCTTAGACAATAACTCTATATATAGATCTATGTATCTATTCGTCGGTAAGAAAGAGATAAAATCCACAGGAATATGTATATATACAGTTATATATACATATATCCTCTAATGTATGTACGCGTCCTTCGCTATGTACAGGTACGTTCACTTCGTAAGACTAATCCGTTGATTAGAAGGTATAAAAGTACTATTTTACTAGAGGGGTCGATAGAGTTTAATGAGATACCTCCCTAGAATCAAAGAAGGAACCATTTAAATTGTTACCCTTTTGATTCAGATTAGTATTTATTTTAGTTCATACGTTCAGTTTTTAAACGTTTTTGACATTTTATTCACTGTTTTCATAGTTTACTTGAATTGATTTATTAATTTATATTTTAAATTGCCTTTTTGTCTTAGTTTTTTCATAAAGTTGGTTGTTACTCTTTTGATTCTTTTAATGATTATGTTGTTTCTTTCAGGGTTTTTGTAATTAACAATTTATTTGTTTATCTCTTTTTGGGTATCTTTTGATCAATTTATCTGTATACTCTTAATATTTTTTATAGGAAAAATAGCCCAACTTTCTTATTCCATTTAAAACTTTAGTTTAAATTATTTTCTTTTTCACAACTTCAATGACATTATAATTGATTTTTTTTGCAGTTTTGGTCTTGGAACCTGAAGATGGTAATGCTGCCTGAAATGTTGTTTTCAAAATTCAAATTTGCCGACGATACCAAGCTTGGTATCAAAGTTGCAAAGGATGAAAATACTGCCCGCCTGCAGGAAGATCTTGGGAAGATTGGGGAATGGTCGGACACGTGGCAAATGCCTTTTAACGTGAAGAAATGCAAAGTGATGCATATTGGCCACAGAAACCCCCAATCTCAGTATATCCTTAAGGGCACTGCTATGGAATCCACCGACACTGAAAAGGACTTGGAGGTAACGATCACTAGTGACCTCAATTTCTCGAAACAGTGCATTGAGGCGGAGAAAAAGGCCCAAAGGATGCTAGGCTATATTAAGCGCCAGTTTGGTTATCGGAACCAGGAGATTGTACTGTGCCTGTACAACTCACTTGTCCGACCGCACCTAGAGTATGCCGTACAATTTTGGAGTCCTTCATTGCGAAAGGACATCGCGAGATTAGAACGCGTACAAGCCAGGGCAACCAAGCTGATTCCCTCTATCCGACATAAAAGTTATGAGGATAGACTAAGGGAATTAGATCTGTTCTCGCTGGAAACCCGTAGACTGCGTGGTCAGCTCATCGAAGTTTTCAAAATACTTCGAGGGTTCGACAATGTTGACTACCGGGATATGTTCACACTGAGTGAGAACAGAACGCGCAATCACGGCTTCAAACTTGAACTGAAGCGTTACAACCGCAATCTGTGTGGAAATTTTTTCACTTACAGTATCTGCGGTATGTGGAACGCACTTCCAGTGGAAGTTGTCTACAGTGAATCTGTTGACCAGTTCAAGTCAAGACTAGACAAAGTCTTGAAAAGTGGCCGTTTAGGGACGCAAAACAATTGAGCAGCATTGTGCCCGCTCGATTGCTAGTCCAAAGGTATCCTCTTTGAAAGGACCGTAAGGTCTCCTAGGGTACCTTCTTTCCTTGTTGTTACTCCTTGTTGTTACTTGAGCATCTTCTGCGCCCTTGCCTTCGCTGTGAAATTAAAAATCAGCCTAGTTAGCAGCAATACTTACGACTACATTTATATATATATATATATATATATATATATATATATATATATATATATATATATATATATATATATATATTTATATATGTATATATACATACTAGAAGTAAAGGTAATGCAAATAAAAAAATACTGCCAGAATATAGAATAATTGGCAATCGGTTAACGTTAATTACTCGTTAATCAGCTTTTAAATTTGCTACTTTAAACTAGTTATACAGAGGAAATATTTATATGTCGGAAAGTTGGTCGATTCACGGGAGATTTAAGCAGGGGCCGTTTTACCTTAAAGGGGTTGCCTCGAAGAAAGGAATCCTTTACCAGGTCGGCGCGGAGAAATGAAGTCGGAAAATGGTCGTGATTCTTGGCCGAATATCCTGATGGCGACGAAGATGAAGGGGTGGGGGTGACCAGAAGATAAGTTCACGATCATTCTTGAAGCCGTCGATGGCACCTCTGATCCAGAGAAGTGCAACCTACAAAAATCTAGGACGTTTTTCCAAACTCTGACGCGGCTCGGCGCGAAATATCACACTGGAAACTGTAGATCCTTGAGGCGGGGTTCTAGATGAGACGAGAGGGATCCTGGCCGGTTCTTCGGGGATGAAACGATTCAAGGCTTGCTCTGTACAGAGTAAACCTTCACAAAAAAGATGAATCTGCCTCGTGAGATCCAACCTCGCTTTAAGCTTTCGGGGAAAATTTCTTACTTACTTTGGGCCTTAAATTTAAACGCAAAGTTACCCATCTACCTATATTAGGAAAGTTTACTAACTTTTGTTCTTATCACACTAGGGAACACAATTTTCAATGAGTTAGGTCTGACAGCTGTTTTTAACTAATTTTTTGGTGCTGAATCCAAAACTGATCTCTATTTTTCTCTATCACGTCAAGTATTTGAACCTTTTCAAATATTGACATACAATGAAATATGAAAGAAACAGGCATGATTGCAATGTTTATTTAACACTATTATGTTTTAACAAAGGATATGGCTCCTGTAATTATATAATTATTATTGTATGCAAGTAGTTAAAGGAAAAATTTAAGTTTATAGCTCTTCCTGGAGTGTTTAACTTGAGGACTAACGCGTTTGATGCTCCAACAATAGTCAGCCATCATATGTACATCCCATCTACCTTGATAACGTTTTTCCATAACATTCAAATATTGGTGAAATCGTTCACCTTGCTCGTTTCTAACAGCACGGAGATCATTCGAAAAGCTGGCAAGATGGCAATGCAGAAAATGTAGTTTAATAATCATATTGCAACCAAGCGCCTTGTAGCTCTTCAATAGATTCTGAACAATTTCTGCGTAATTACTTGCACGTGTATTTCCAAGAAAGTTTTTGACGACGTCTTTGAATGATAACCAAGAATTATTCTCAAGGTTTGACAGAGTCCCGGTGAACTGTTCATCTTTGATGATCTGTCGAATTTGTGGACCTTTTAACACACCGCCCTTGATATTTTCAATTGACAAACCAGAAAATGTCAAGATGATGTACTTAAAACAGTCGCCATCAGTTGGCAATGCCTTTACAAACTGCTTCATGAGACCTAGTTTTATGTGCAGAGGTGGGAATATTATATTGCTCCTGTCAACAAGTGGATCATGTAGAATGTTTGGATCTCCAGGTTTAAGATCAGATCTTGGAGGCCAATTCGTCACAACCAAATGCTTCGCTTGAGCTCTGCTGTCCCACATACAAAGAAAGCAGGGTTACTTTGCGTACCCACGTTGCTGACCAATAAGGAATCACGCCATTTTAAGGTTAAGAAGAGATGATTCAATTGTGTTTGTCATATTGCAATAACTAAATGACCCTCTTTATATCTCCATGTTCTTCACAAAGACAGACAGAATGCCCAATAGGGACTGCCCTAAATAAATTGCTATTGTGTAAAAGGACACACTTCATGCTCCGCTTTGAGCTGTCAATAAACATTCGCCATTCATTTGGATTGTAGATTGAAAGCCTTAATTCCTTCAGTAAACTAGAAATGTTATGGTAATAAACAAAGCCGCTGTCACTTCGAAAGTACTGCAGAAATATACTTTCTCTGGTTCGAAAGTATGATTATTTCACTCCTTGTTCAAGTAAGTATTTCTAATTCAGTCTTGATGCTAGGATTTCTGAAGCTTTCTTTGATAGGCCCAAATCAAGTGCCAAATCATTCAACTTGTGCTGATCAAAACCCCTACAAACCGAATCCTCGTGCATTTTGAAATCTGCATCATTGGTGTGACTGCGTTCGTCAACATCACTCAGATCTTCTAGAGGAGGTAGTTGTTCGAAAACTGGCACTGGAATTTCGGCCGAAGGGGGCATTGGTCTTATAGCTTTTTCTCTCACCAAACCATGGGGTTAGCAAATGGCAACCTTTCACGTGTTCTTTTGGTTCACATCCGGAAACTCTCTAAACACTGCCTGCACACTTTAGGGGGGGCCCATGGCTTGTCTTGATCACCGAGTTTTACTTTAAAATATGCTGAATATGATTGTTTGACAAATGCACTGATGTTTGCCCTCTGACTTAAAATGGTGATATTGCAACAAATGTAGCAGAAGGAGTCAGGGTTGTTTAGAGAGCCACAGATGAGTCGTCTAAGCCTTGGTTGGGTTCGAGGCTTTAATAGATCAAACGTGGCATCGGATGGATATTCAAGAGGCTTTTACCACGGGCAATTTAACCTCTAATAGTAACACTAACTGAAGGGAGTATTTGTGCTAAACGAATTAAACCGAAACCAAGGATCAAGAATGGGGCAATTGACTGGGGTTCAGATCCTTCGGTATAATTCTAGCCTTCGGCTCGTCTAAAAAAAGGAGGGCGATCGCGAATAACGTGTTTCGTTGTAAAAGGCAGGCCTATATTGTCGTTACCTTATTGGGATGAACAATATATAGGTACAGTCAGAACCGTTAGTGCCTCCGCCAAGTTCAGGGCGTGTGGAGGAATATCTCGACGAACCAACACTAGCTTGAGGGATGAGAAGTACTCTGGTGGGGCTTTCTTGATAACACCCCAGATACGTTTATCATTCGTTAGGAAGAGATATGGAATGTTAATTGCGTTCCTTTCCTAGTATAAAGGAACGGGATATGCCAAATCATTAAGATCGATAAACCACTCATATGTTCATCACTAGTTGCCAACAGAGAAAAAAAAATCATAAAGAATGAAGAGCATCCAACCCAATATTTGTTTATCTTTCGTTATATAGAGATAGGGAACATCACGGGTGAATTTTTGGGATAACGTGAAAACACTCGCACCTTTATTTCTCATTGCCTAGAGTTAAAACGCGCAACCTTAGATTATATATAGAGAGACAAACAACCCTAAACCTAATACATCTTTATGAAGACATAAAATATGCATGTGGTGGAGGAATGAACAGCACCACAACACTGATTTCTTCATCTCACTTTTCCTCGTGATAAAGAATGTCATAATTATATAATGTTACAAGCGAAATTACGTCTAAGTCCAAGCCACACATACGTTCACTTTTCTTAATGTAGAGATAAAGAACGTAACATAAGAATTTAATAAAGAAGTAAAACCACTCTTAAGTTCATATAGTGATGGTTTAAGATAAAGAACATCCCAGTAAATTTATGGAGAGCGACAAAGCACTTTTGCTGTCATCTCTCGTTAGTTAAATTTAATTTAAAAGAACGACAAACGTTTCATACGTTCAACTTTCTTTGTATCGAGGGGTATATCCACTGTTTACTTGCCTTCCTGTCCTCAAAGCTTTAATTATTAATTGAACTCAGGCCTGGCATCGAGCGCCCCATTGAGTCTTCTTTCTAATTAATCTGGGTCAACCCCTTTCCCCCATTCTCTCTCTCAGCATCTAACTATAATGATCCTGGCGTGAGTGTGTTTTCGTGTGTGTCAGCGTGTGCATTTTAAAATAAAGTGTAAAATGATTCTTTTACTTGCATACCAATTTTAAACGTGTTGTGAAATAAAAAAAACACCTTTTTCTCTCGCACACTCTCTTAATTCTGTTAGCGAAGCTTTGCAAATAACGCCACAGACCGGATTTCTGTTAGTCTTAACAACGTTCTCGATTGACTTCCTTTGCCACTATTTCAGTGTTATTAACCTTTCCTTTTCAAAGAATCGTGCTTTAAATAGTAATAATGACTACCCTAATATTTCTTTCACTTAAACCCAAAATTGAGACATCAAGAAAGTTGCGTGCCTCCTATTTCCAAGCAACCCGAGTAGTTTGGTTTTTGAACAATTTGTCCGCATTAAACTCCGCACTTAAGATGCAATCAACTCTTCAGAGACTCCATTAGCAGGAATCATAAAACTATTTCGACTCTAAATTCTTTGTTTGAAAATTTTCTGATGCAATACCCTTAGAATCTATCTCCTTGCCTTTATGCCACATTGATTGCAAGATTTGAGGAATTGCAAAGAATTCAGACGTTTATTTTTACCAAAAGATAACACGAAATAGGTTATACTTACAGAACAACATTCATTCAACCATTATTTGTCATCATTTTAGTCTTTCATCGAATAGCAAATCTCCAATGCCTGAAAATCACATCTTACAGGATGAGTATCAAAATGCAATTTTTGGATTAAACTATAAAATGCATTTTCTTATTACTTTAGAAATATTAACTTTTTAATAAACTTGAAATACTTTAAATACTAATATATTATCCCTATCGAGTAAATCTAAAAAAAACGAGGAAAAAAATAAAAATATATCTTAGACTAAAATCTTTTGTCCTTGACTGTAGACCAATTTGAAATACGCGCCTCTAATATGTAGATTTGTGCGAAAGAAGGATTTCCAAGGAGATTAATAATGGCCTTTCTTGGCTCCTTGATTGTAATCATCCTTCATCCCTTTTCCATTCTTACTAATTGTGTTCTCATTTATCTATCCTCTTTATCTTTATCTCTTTTTCCTTCATTCTAGCTTCAATTTCTTTGCCTCTTGCCACACCGCCAATCTTCTCGAGGGAGTAAAATTCCCAAAGATGATAAAAGTGATCTTGGACTTTCTTCATTTTAATTAGAGATGAATTTCTATCCTATGATTGTCACTCTATTGAAATCTAATTCTTTCGTTGTTCAATTCTAGGAAAGATAAACGCATAAAAGCTTTAACCATGTTCATAAATTCAACTGGGACGTAATAAAATTTATATACCGAGAGATGAAAGAATGTGCGGTTGCTTGTGCTTCATAATTTTCCAGAAATTTGCCTGCAATGATTTTTAAAACAATCATTTTTTCTAAATGATTTTGATTAATTAGCAGATTTTCATAATGGTGTGATCAAGCAAAGTCCCAAAAGATTTACATCAATTTCTAGGAAATAATTTGGGAAAGGCTTTTTCTGAAATTCGGAGATTTTGTCCTCACCCAATTATAATTCCTGTCTTATCAAAACTGAAGGTTAAGAACAAATAAATTTTAGTTTACACAGAGATAAACGCACCATTAATTTCCCTAGGGAGTCAATCTATTTAAGATATGTCCAACTATCATTTTACTAAAGCATTAGTCTGCAATAAATTTGTTCCCTCAATATCTATTCTACTATTAAAATTGAGATTATATTGGTAGAAACAGTGATTAGCGGTAAATAGGACCAAATGTGATTTAATACAATATGAACTATTTAATTAGTAAATTATGAACTTATCTTCGTAACGAATTCTGTGTACTTCCTCAAATTAATCAAACTATCAACAATAAAAAATTTCCCACTAGGAGTTTGGGAGGAGTTATTTGCACAGAATTTGGTGAAACGGCAGCATTTAAATATATGTGAAAGATAAATGTAGAACATCAGATCACCATTCATTCATTGAGGCTATTAGTTCACATAATCATCAGATGCCCTAAGAAGTATGGGTTTTCATCATACATCCACTTGCGAGGGCTCATATTTCTTTCTAATTTTTTTTGTTTTAGTTAATTATTAATTAGGTAACTCTCCAAGTAATCCTAGAATTGTAGTGAAATGGAAAAATCTCACAAAGTTATAACTCTATAATTTTCTTCACAGATAAATGTAAAAGATGGTGTAAACGGGACCAGTTTGGATACCAAAGGACCACATCCTTGGATAGTATCTAATGACATGAAAGAAGTACATCGCCAGATTCAATAGAGAAAGAAAGAAATATCGGTTAGAGTGGATAAATACAAAAGGCAATTTAATATTTAGAGAAATGTCTCTTCAGTCAATCATTTTACCTGCGGCAAAGTGCTAGGTCTAGTCGTCGCTTTTTTTCAAATGAGTAAAGATCTATTGTACCCATTTAGAGACATTAAATCATCCATATGATCATGGGACATATGGTTATTCATCATGGAGATTTCAAATCTGCCATCGGATTTGGCGGTTGGTGGCACCATCTAGTGTTACAAGCCTCATTTAGCCATGTAGCCATTTAAGGGCACTTGTAAATGATTTGAACCATGGTAAACCATCAATGCAATAACCATTTATCATCTTATTGCTAAACGCAGCCAGATAATGGATGAACTTTCCCTGTTGTTATCGGAAGAAGAAAGGAAATATAGATATTCACTACCCACAAACCAAATAAAAGAAGCAGATCCTTAATGAAATAGCTAGAATGAAGTTTTGTAATTGAATTTAACATTGCTTTCTTATTTTTATATAATAGTTAGCATTGTATCTCTCTTTGATAGTTGGATGCTGTATAATTCTTTTCTGCCAAAGTGTTATAAAGAAAGTTTGTGTTTGCGTGATCTTTATTAATATGGGATTTTGCTTTAGGTGTCTAGTGGATGTTTTAGCTATGAAGACACTCGCTTGTTCAAGGCTTGTTGAAGAACTTAGATTTTTTAAGTCTCTTTAGGAAATCTATCTTAGTAATTAGTCAAACTGATCAAGATTTTTAAAACTTTTGTTTCAATGACGTGCGTAACTGCGTGGTGGATAATAGTTTAAAACATTAACGTGAAAAAACGAAGAATTCAAATATATTAACTCCATTGCTGAAAAATTCCTTTTCGCTCCCTCATTAAATACTTCCATACAATAAAAGAGATTGGTAATACCGGAATACTCTCCACAGTCTAAGAGTTATTCAATCATTAAGATATCCTTACTGTTATATTCTCTAGGAAGAAAAAATAAGTTTTACTACTATATACATATCTTAGTCTTTGCCTTATTACTGTAAAGATTTCGGAAAAGTGATGTAAAAAAAAATTCCAACACGATAAATGTCCTTTGAAAGCAATTTGGTATTACTGTCCTTTGCATCTAATTTAACCATTATAACGTTGAATGTGGAAAGTGGAAAAGAGAGGTTGCGAGCTACCAAAGAGAAAAATAGTAATGAGTATTCAGACCTTCAAAATTTAGGGAAAAAATAGTGTATGCCCATAATTTAGATCTGCGATGGGTTTGGCTGGTAAAAACTTGTGGATGACATTTAATGAGATTTTATGCCATACAGGATTAATAGAGTTCTAACACAATCATCGAGGTGAAAGGGAAATTTTCAGATAACTAGTCTGTTCTCAAAGTCAGGTTGTCCTTTTTTTGTCTTCACCTTCGGTCTCTAGACGCTTACTTCAAATATATTTGCACTAGAAGGTAAAAAATGCGCGAGCGAATGGATCGCTGTTCCAAAGAAAACAGCTACAGAGGAAAGAGTTGTCTGGAATTTGCTAATTCAAAACGTCTACAACTACTTTTTCAATTTGCTATATGGCTTCTCTAAGTTAAATCATTTAAGTGGCACTATGGATGCATTACAAAAAAACAAGAAAACAAAGTGCATATAAAATGGAAAGTAGAAATACTTTTATTTCACTATTTAACTAAGCACCATTCACTCGTCGAAAAGGGAAATGACTAACATCAGTTATATATTGGAAATAGATTGAATTTGATCATAAGTGATTCTTCATATAGCTAAATGAGCACTTTTTATGATAAAACCAATAGTCAGGTACTTGTCACTCTAGTTTAAAATTTATTACCAATTCATGTGCTAGGGACTTAGTTTCTTAACTAGTAATTTAATTAAATAAGCCATCAGATTTCAATGATGGACAGAAAAGTAGGCCCAGATAATGAAGTGGCCTTAAGACCAGAATCATAATTCTGGTTGTCGTTTCATTAAAAGAGGAAACCAAGGGTAGGCAAACCAGTCTAGCTATGCATAAAGAGGAAAAACTCCTTCCGCGTCATGAATGCGTGATCCCCAAAACGGGCCTGCACACACTCTTTGTGATATAACCTTCATTCATTCACTAATCACTCTTACTTTGCAGAACATGACAGAAGCAACGCCTGTGAACACAAGTCGATCTCAATGGGAGCTCCAGCAAAGAATTTACTGTGTCAAACATTACAATCATGCAGTCTCGTTCAAGAAAGTGCAGGACACTTTTGTGCATCAGTTCGAATATGAAAAAAGCACCTCGAAGAGCAGAATTCATGAATGAGTAGATCACTTTGAGAACTATTGGATAGTGGAGAACTTCAATGCAGCCAGTAACAACCATCCAAGCCATTTAGGACGCCCAGGGAAGCGTACGGCTGAGCTGCTTGAGAGCGTGAGAGAGTCAGTTCAGCAGAATCCAAAACGCTCTGTGTGCAAGCAAGGTAAGTCCCTCGGTAAATCCCGTGAGACTTGCAGGAGAGTGCTAGTAATGGATGTAAAGGCTTACCCATACAGAATACAGAGGAAGCAGACCCTTACAGCCCTCTGACTCGGAGCAGTTATTCTTTCTCCATATTTTAGGGACTTCCCTTAAAATGAGTTGGAAAAATTACTTTCAACCTTAAAGTGGACATGGGACAACTGAGCATTAGTCCATATCTTTTTTATATTATGGTTAAGACTCTGACATCATTTACTAGGTGCTTATCAGTTTCAGCCCTTTTGGGGGACCTCTGAGCGTGCTGGATCTTGTACACTGAGATTACCCTCACTGCATTCCTTGTGTGGAAATGAAAAGTTTTGAAGGCTACGGTGATCCCCTGGCAGTCAACCTGCTATTCATATAATTCGATATCTCACACTTTGAACAGCCAGCCTTTTTAACAATTTTGCTTTGTGGCTAAACATCCTTATGGAGAGTTTGTTATGGATAACTGTCAAATCAGCTGTCTTCTACAAGTTATGGTGGCCTTAACTACTATCGACCGTGGGCTAAAATTATTTATACTGTTCTAATAATAATTTACTCAAACAAGAAAGAAATATTATAATAATATGGCTATATGTCATAATCAGCAAATCCAAATATAAAAATGCTCGAAATATTTCACTTTGCGTCCACTGAATATATGAAAGTTTGTTTTGTAAATAAATTACCGAAATAAATTATTTTTTTTGCAATATTCTAATTTGTGGAGCTTCATATTTATATTAGAGGTACTATTAATTTATTGATATAAATGTTTGATGGAATATTCACCATTTTAGTATATAATATTCTCCACATTTTTCGAAAAGGTAATAAACTTTATTGATGAATTGTAATAGTATTATTGATATACTTTATAGTTTTAAAACGAACAAATAATTTCAAAACAATAATTTTAAAGGGATAATACTTCACAAAATATTGTAACTTTAAGAGAATTCTAAATTCTGTTATGCTCCATTTTGATTGTATTATTTGCCAATGAGAGTCATGTAAATTCCTTCAGCCTTGAATTGGTGTAAGTGTTGTAGTTCCTTGAAAAATTCATCCTTTAAACCAAACCCATCTACTGGTTTGAAAGTGGCAATTTTACTCCCAAGTCTTTCCATATTTTCTGGATAGGTTCTCTGCAAATACGTGTGGCCTTTGACAGCCTCATGCAAAAGACATTATTATGTTATAATATATTTTAATAGAAAAAACCTAAATAAATTAAACAAAGAATGGAATATCAAAAAGTAATTTTCACATTTCTAGTAAAATATACCATCAAACATAATAAGTCAACAATACAAAACAGACTATTAGTTCTGATAAGGCAAAAAAACACTAAAGGAAAAACTAGGAAATAAATTCTGACCCGCCCCCAAAATATAGATTATTGTATTTAGATAAGGAACCCTACAACTGCAAAAATCCCCCGATGCTCGAAAAGTTTCGATCAACCTGCCAAACGCAGAAAGAGATAACTACCAATAAGTTAAATAGATTTTGGATGGATACAGACGGAAGTAAAAAAAACGAATGGAGTGCCGAGGAGGATGGTAAAAATGACCATTTAGAGTTTGAAATAGAATATTTCGCAAAATTCATTTCTAATTTGCTTGGGAAATGTTGCGTGGCAAAAAAGGAAACACTTCTAAACTTACCACCTGAGTATTCATCATTTTCCAAAAAGAAAATAGGCTAAATTTAATTAAAGAAGAGCCTAAGGAGGAATAACTAACCCAATCATAAAGAAGCTACACTATAAAGAACTCTCACTAAATAGTAATAAATAAACATGTAATTTATAGGTATTGCTTTCGTGAATATCAACAATAATAATCAAATTATTTTCAAACAGTTTATTATTAAAAGCATTAGATTGATATGCTATTTGGGAGGAGGTTTCTACTAATACTGGCACTGATTAGGCAAGAAATTTTCCCACATTCGTTTAGGAAATGAAAGTAACCTGGCCATAATGAATCAGAGAAGAAAAAATTTCTGTTGATTCATTCATATTTTGTCATATCTTCTTTTGTCCCCAAAATAAAATAAACAAAAGAAATATATTATTTAGGGGCCTGAGAAGGTGATTTTAAATAGAAGGGAAGCGCGAGATAAGTTAGAAAATGGAAGAAAAGCTTTTCAAAATACTGACAAGATCTAAAATATAATCTAAAAATCTCCCTACTTGCACCAATTTAAGTATTGATGTATTCTGGATTTAAAACTAATTAAATAAAAGTAAGCCAAAGTATTTGAAGAGAATCTCTACTCCCAAGGTCTAGAGTAAAAATCGTTTATAAAATAACAAATTCTTTAATAAAATGAAAAGAATGACAAGAAAGACTATCTTTGAGCCGAATACAAATGCTTCCATGTGAGTATGGATAGAAAATCTATACTTACGTCATCCCCTTAAATTAAACTCTAGAATTAGGCTAGAGTGGTCCTTTGGACCATTTAAAAGATTCATTAATTTTCCGATTCAAGTCTTTGGTCTTAATTAATATGGAAGTTAATAATAACTCTTGCATATTTATTGGAATAATTTAACTCCCGTTAGATGAGGTGATTTGAGAGCTGGAATAATTCAGTCGAGGCTATAATAAAGTTAATCGCACATTTTCGTAGAGCTTAGACAACCCTTTTCTCTCGTTTGAGGTCATTGTTTGATAAGATCACCCTTTTTGCTTGATCACTTCTTATCATGACTGATGCATCGAAAAAATATCTAGCCCATTAATCATAACTATTTAGGTGCTATTCTAATTTATTTTCAAACGTATTTCACGATTTATTAGATACATTAGCTGAATGAGCGTTCTATACAACGCCAAGAATTTATTTCTACCTTGATAATAAGGTTGCTCGACCCAAATTCGTCAAAAGAAATCTTTTCATGTTCAGTTAGAATTTTCGTGTAGAATTACAAAATATTTTGGCGATCAAGGTAGAAAGAGCTTTCCTACTCATATACCAGAAAGTATATGTCAAAATGCATTCATTATAAATAAGAACAATTTATTACTTAAACACAAAATATTAAAATCGCCTTTTTAAATGTCTGGCATCAAAACAAATATCAAATATTCAAAAAAGTGTTTTTTTGACCGATTTGCAATTATAAATGCATTTTTCTCAAAGTAAATTCGTGTTTTTTTAGAATATCGGCTGAATGAATATTACGGCATCGCTCTATATCGCCTACAGGCAAAGAGAAATATTTCGAAGAAATAAAGATGTAGACAAAACTTATTTGTTTAGTCACTTAGAGAGTTATGGAAGTGAGGGAAAGGCAAATGAATAAAACTGGTGTAAAAGAGATTAAAGTAGAGATAAGATGCATAAATATTAAAATTTAAAAAGAGTTTATAGAATATTAATAAAAGATCTTTCAACATTAAATCCACAGCAGTAAGTGCAGTAAGTGATGATTTATTTGTCAATAAATTATAATTACGCATTCTCAACATAATATAACGAGATAAGTTTGAAAAAAAACTAATAAACAGAGTACGCCTATATGGTATTACAATCCATATAGAGATACAAATAATAAACTGAAATAATTCATTTCTCTAAAGAAGTTAATTAGAGAATTAGGTTTGAAAGTACGAAAAGGTTATTTAATTACAGGGGTGAAAATATGTGACGGGGCTGCATCTACGAGTACCAAGTGCCATGTGAACATGATTACAACTGGAGTGCGAGAAAGAGACTTTCGGGAAGCAGGATTCCATCCTAATCGGATTAAAGTGTAGCATTTCTTTCTTTTGATGAAATGAACGTTTGATGGATGTACATTGTAAGCTTGTCTTTATTTGCTTTAGTCACGTAAGTTGACGAACGAGAAGAGTAGTAGAGATCAAAAATCGAAGGTTAAAAACTCTTTCGATAAAAAAGGTGATTTGGATATAGAGAAAAAGTAAATATTTGGATACCAAGTAATTTGACCACCATATCTAACTGCATTCATTCAAACAAAGCATAATTTTGAAGAATAGTACACATAATCTTATATCGTACTCAGACATCATAAACGATTGAGAGAAAGAAAACATACCATAAAGGAGTTCGTCTCATAAGCATCCAATCAGAAAACCTGAAGATGAACAACTATTCTTGAGTTTTCGTCCGACACAATATGTTTGCCGAGTAACTGAATCATGTTTTCATGTCTCACTCTACAGCTTGGTACATTACGGTTTCACAAAATGTATCCAAAAAAACTTTTCAAAAACTCTCTTAATAGAGTTCTACTTTCAACAGTATTCCTTCTCACTTCTAAAGCTAATATAAATTTAGGGAGAAAATTAGTCTGCATATTTTGATTTCACATCTTCAAACCAGAGCAATTGTGAGAAAGAGTTGAACTTTCTATTTAACTTGCCATCGCTTTTATTACTTTTAAAAGAGGAGAAACTTCTAAACTATTAATTCAATAATTAATTATTATGCCATCCGTGAGGTGCCATTTGAGGGTTCCCGTATTCAAGATAAAAACTGAAAATTTTCAGGAAAGAAGGCCCAATAAATTACACAAGGGAACAATTTTTATCACATTTTCTGGTGACTTACATTTATCTGCCAATTTTAATCAGTCTTTTATTCTGATTTCAAATATATAATTTATTTTTACCTACATGCTATAGTTATTCTGTAATTTGTATTTTGTCGTTTTCCTGAAAACTGCCCTCTGGACGGACACAGAAAGTGCTTGTAGAAAGCAAATACTTCACAGTACATAGTAGTTGTAGAGTAATAGGTGATATTATGCCAAATATTGACATTGTTGTTTCATTTTCAAGTCTCATGTTTAGAGTGAAGGCTTCGTCAAGAGGAAATCGCCTTAATGATGACATAAGAATGGTCAACTTCCTTATTGGCCAGCAGAAGGGATATACCAAGTTTTCATGCTATATCTGTATGTGGGAAAGTCGAACCAGTGACAAGCGCTGGTCCCAAAAAGATTGGTCAGTTTGGGAATCTTTGGAAGCAGGAATGCCAAACATTGTTAATGAGCCAATCGTAAGTCGAGAGAAGATCGTTTTCCCTCCACTTAATCTTAAACTGGGGTTGATGAAGCATTATGTCAAGGTGATGAGCACTAAAAATAATTGTTTTCAGTACATAGTATCGGCGTTTCCTTCTTTGTCATGCGAAAAAACAAAAGCAGGAGGATTTGATGGTCTCCAAATCCGAAAACTTCTGAGTAATTTTATATTCGTGAACACCATGAACTAAAAATTGAAGGCAGCCTGGCTCTTATTTTCTGCCGTTGTTCTTGAGTTCTTAAGGAAACAAAAAAGTGCATAACTACAAGGATCTGGTTACTAATATGCTTTTACCATACCGTGATCTGGGATGCAACATAAGTGTGAAGCTGCATTTCCTAAATAGTCACCTGGACCGATTTTTAGAGAATCTGGGAGCCATGAGCCACGAAAGAACAAGGGTAACACTTCCATCACTATTTGATGACCATGGAAGAGCGCAACCAAGGTCCCTAGGATAGAGGCATGATGGCGGACTACTGCTGAACGATTAGAAGAGATCAGCCAGAGAAACTTATAAGGGAAAGAGTTACAAACGCAAATTTTTGCCCGATTGAAATCAAGAAGAGGTCCTCCAGTCTGATATACGGTCATTAATAATTTAGAATCTATTTGATTGCAGTATTTGTAATCCTAATGTGTAATTCAATTTTCTTCTCATATGCAATAAAATGTTTGTGCAAAAAAACCTGCTTTACTATAAATAACGCAAAAGGATAATTCAAAATTACTTCAGGGCATGATGATAGGCGTGATAAAATGAAAATTATTGTATAATATTAGTTATTGATATTTCGAAAAATATGTAGCATTTAGAGAGAATCCGATTTCCGATTTGAATTCAGTATGCTCGAATTAGGTAGGAAAATGTACTTTTCTCAATTGACCAAATACATTGTTCCCCAGTTTTATTTACATCTTTTATATTAACATGATCTAAATTGAACTTTATTTCCAATTAGTTCGGAAATTTTAGTATGTATAGCGGGAAAAATTTAGTCAGTGATAGTCACGCCTCATCTTCTCAGGCCGTTTAAAATGAATTGAATCTATAAAGTGCTGAATAAAAGAACTGGAACTGGCTGGCCATAACTGCAAACAGCTTTACGAAGTTGAATTTCCATAATTTTGTAGAACAATTTTCGATTCTTCATCTGAGATCTTTGATGTCGAGCAGAAAAAGAGATGCAACCGTTTAGGTTCTTATTACCTTTGGAGTAAACAACAAAAGCAAGAATATTCGCTTATTATTAAGTTTATTCGGAAGTTTTCTATCCATTTAACTGAAACTAGGTGGACAAATAGAATTATTCATTAAAGACTAAAACATGGATGTACTAAAGAGTGATTAGCCAATTGAAAAATGATTAAACGTATAATCCTCTTGTCTTGACAAGGTGGTTAAGCAATTTTTACGTATGATATACTTCCGCACATTCATAGCCATGATAGATGATAGTTCAGTTGAAATTGACTTTGCCTCTATTAACGTAGGATAATAGAAGACGTAAACTTGTCTGATACACCGATAAAGTCATATTGCAAAGCTTGAAAGAATTCGTGTCAATTATGACCCAATAATTTATGGATAATTAATTTAACTTTATTCTTTTAATTATTTATTAAGACTTGTAGTTTGAATGCTTGACCGGTCCTTACTTGATGTGGATAGGCCTATCCCAAAGAATATCATTATTATTAGAATTTCCAAATAATTATTTTAAGCAGTATTTATTTAGGGTCACATTTTTTTAATATTTCTCTATTATAAATTTGGATATTATCCTTGACTACTTGTTTATTAAATCATTAATAGGTTTAATCACTTTATTATTAAAGGAAACATATTTACAGTAATCACTTTATCTTTTCACAAGATAGTTCTAGAGCAAGGTGTTAATGCCCCACCTAGATATCAAACATAATTGATACTAACAAATTAATTAAATAGCCTCTTTTGAGTTCTAGTACTCTTTAATTAGTGAAAAGGTGGGCTTAAATACTTTGACCGGGAGCCTGACCAGATATCGACGTAGTAGCAAGGAATTGATTTATAAATAAGCCAAATGAGGATTTCGGTCGGTTCTGAGCTAAATAACTAAGTCACGAGCTTCAAAATAATGAACTAAATAGAATGACACTCATACAGGTGCTTAAATACGTTAAAACTTCATAAATCAGGATGCTGCACTATGTTATAGAAAATGTTCAATAATAGATAAGTGACAAGGGATTAGAGAAAGTTTAGTAATGAAATTAACGGTTTTTCTGCGATAGAACAAAACCGAATAAGAAACTGCAAATAATCGGATGTGTTTGAGTAATACGAGAACAGTAGTACCCATATTTTAGCAGCATTAAAGTGTAGTTGGCCCACCCATCTGATGAATAACATTGGTACCCGTCGTTGCAAGGGATAAAAAGTCCTGTCGCAAATAAATACACATGAAAAATGGTTGAAATTATTATGTTTTAAACAAAAATATCTTTAGCTGCTGAGAAAAATTATTATTTGTGGGTTGAAGGCATATTGAGCAGAGTTGAACACTTACTGTCATAAAATATAATAACAATGAGTAAAGTTTTGCCGCACAAATGGTAAGTGTGCGTGGTAGATTGAATCCCCGTTAGTTATGAGCGAACAATGGGGTCGCCGTAGGGAGAGAACGAGCGTTTCATTGATACAGATATTCTTGGATCAACGGAGTTTTAAGGCTAATTAATCACTGGCACTTCCATGTTGTCTATTTTAAGGATACTTATCAGGATGCAGGCTTTAAACCTCTAGGGAGAAATGGCCGTATTTGGTTACTTTCATTTTTATTTTTGTATTGTTAATTTTAAGTTATAGAAAGTGAACTTAATTGACAAACCAACCAAATCTGGTTGCTTTTCTTAAATATTTTCTAAATTGACTAACGGGACACTTAATTATTTTTGTGCTTATTCAATTAAATTCCGTTCATATACGGTTTTGTTGATCAACTCTACTAAAGAAAAATCTCGTTATCTCAAAATTTTGAGTTTCCACTAAACAAAAAAGTCGTGATCAACCGCAAATCTCTCTCAACATAAAGTAAAGAAGGATATCCATCGGTGTGATTTGTGCCAAGTTAATGAGTAGAAAAAGGATGCTGTCTATCGATTTCTTATTTTAATACATAAGGATAGAATATCATAAGGTTTTCATCAGTGTGAGAGGTTCATGTGTAATCTTAAATCGATCGAAATGCAGGTGCTTTATCTTGAATTGAACGAAAGACAGGTTTTATTCTTGAATTGTAAATATTTGGAAGTGCTCTTAGTGTATAATAAACTTGTTAAGCTACATTCAGAATCTAATTCGCCTATAATTTATAATATACCATTTATACCTCTACATTCATTCAGATTCATCATTTATCTCTTCTTCAATTGACAGGAAATCTCCATAACCCATATATCTTGCAACATATCATCTAGAACATTCATAAGAATATCCTTTCTTAAAACTTATTACTCTTCCATAATATCATTAGACGATTTTGTTTTTACAATATCCAATTTCTTTGGTTCCTAATCAAGAAATTATGAACGGTATGGCATACATAAGATAAACAAAACTGAACTTAATAGCTGCTCAAATAAGTTATTACTGAATCAGTTGAAGGGTTAATAAAGATGGTTCCCTAACAATTTAAAGGTTTTATTAAAAATTACGTTCAAATAAATTAGTATTATTATTATCTTACGGACTATAAACCCTTGCTGAGAAGGAAGTCCCATAATAAAATACTGGAAGAAAAGAAAAGATACAGGAGAAAGCTACACACGACTTAAAGCCAGGTAGGAAGTAATGACCACCAGTTTTAAACTTTTAATGTTCCTGAGATTTAAGGACAGGACCAGGGAGCTGAATCCATAACCTGGTGGTTGCTGAAATAAAGCATCTAGAGTTTTGAGATGTGTTACATCTCCCAACCATGAAAGCTTGGTTATTTGCATTAGTGGCATTACTAGGTAAGCAAACTGGACGAAAAGGATCAGGAAGATCACTGTACAAAGGTTGGTTAGGATTATAATGTATCTTATATAACATAGACAGTGAACTCACAGAGCAGTGGTGCCAAAGTCCACTCAAGATCAGGAAATAAAGGTTTGCATGCTCTCAGCTTCCTGTCCAGTAGCTTAAGATGAAATGCTGCAGCAGAGCACCAGATAAGAGAATAATACTCCAGCCAAGGAATTATAAACGAGTTGCAACACTTTCTCCTAACAGGAATGTATTCAAAACTTCTATAATATCTCCTAAGTAAACCTATCTTTTGGGCAACAGAAGAAGAAATAGAGCGCACAATGTTATGCAAAGGTAAACTTGCTGTCAAACAGAACCCACCAACTTTTGAAAGATAAACAAGTGTTCAATACATCATTGTTTATGATGTGATAAGAATCATTGGGGTAAAAAGTTAAATATCTACTAACAATCATACTTTGGATTTTATTTGCATTCAGCTTCATACTCCATAAATTCTACCAATCATTTATCTTTTTTAGCTCTCTATTCAGTGATTCAGAGATCAAATGCCTCTCAACAGGTGAAGTTCTGACTAATGTCGAAGTAACATCATCAGCATAAGCAAGTAGTTGGTTTTCCAGTACAACCCACATATCATGTGTATGTAGAATGAATAACAGTGAGCCCAGAATACTCTCTTGGGAAACCACAGAAATTACCCTTTTCCACTTAACAAGCGTCCCAACCTCAACTAAACCTTGTCTATGGTAAGTCAAGAACTCAGTTAGAATATTGATAAAAGGGCCACCATAACCCAGCGGTTTAAGGTTGTAAATCAGTGCTTCGTGATTAACATGATCCAAGCCTTGACTAAAATCAAGTCCACACATACGAGCTTCAAAACCAGAATCTAAAGCATTTTGAACCCTGTCCGAAAGCAGCAAAGGCACAAAGACTCTTACGAAAGCCAAACTGCTGACTTGGAAAGAGATTGTTTCTCTCAGCAAATGCATTTAAACGTTTAGCCAACAAACGCTCAAAAAGCTTTAAGAGAATAGGAGTGATGTAAATTGTACGGTAGTTTGAGGGACAGGTGCCAGTAGAGACAAATTTAAGAGTAGGAGAAACATTTGCAGTCCTCCAACACAAACTGAACTTCCCTTTCTTAGATACTTGCAAAAGATAATAGCAAGCTTAGGGGCTACAAAATGAGCAGTATTAAGGAAGAATAAAGGAAATATACCAGCAGGAAAAGAGGATCTAGGTTTAGCATCAGCTGCTTAATTTCACATGATATAAAATCTATTGTTGTCAACTTAGCTTCAGAGTGACATTACTGGAGGAGATTGAACTCTACACCATTTTGCTTTTCTTCAAAGACATTAGAAAATAGTCTTGCCTTATATTTTGGGCAATGAGTAAGAGACCCATCTGATTTAAAAAGAGGTGCGATGCCATCATTACTACCAAAAAGAGCAGACTTCAGAGTAGACCAGCACTTATGAGACTGAGTTGCGCCTATGAGCGTTTCTTTAATGCCCATATTTTTGTAGAGGTGCAAAATGTATGAGAGCAATTCCTTCCAACTCGATAATATAAAAAGCAGAAAAACTTACCAAAAAAAGGACGGACTTCGCCATTCGTGTGGCATGAACATCGGAAACGGAACCAAGAGGTAACCCGTTCCAAACTGCAGTCCAAATAAATTTTATGAAATAATCTCAAAAAAGAAAACGAAGATGTAGGACCAACTCAACAAGTATACGAAAGCCAAGAAAAAAAACGGAAGAAAACGCTTAAGGACCAACAAAAAGAAGAAAATTCGAGAAAGCAATCTGCAGAAAAGAAAAATCAAGTGAAAAACAAGATGAGACAAGAATTAATAAATAAATTTATAATAAAGAAGGACCCCCACCCCATATTTTATTCTCTCTCAGCTTGAGTATAAACTTTTGGCGTCGTAGATCTGAGCCTGATATAGTTATTCCAAGGTATATCGGATCTCTTCCTTTTCCAGAAATTGTAAGCTTCTTGTTTATCCAGATATGCACGTTTAAAGTCATTATTAAACAAAGATTTGTCCTTGTTACGGAAACTCATAACATAAAATGGATGGCGCCTTTTAATTATATGAGTAAGAACATTACTTAAGACATTCAACAGGATAATCTTCGCGGTAGAAATGGGACCATTTAAGAAAAGAGAGATCGCTTAAGGAGTTTTTGTCAACATCAATCTCTCAAATTATATTTTCTGTTTCAGCTTTATTAGCGGTTTGTTGTTGGATGAATTTTTCATTTTCATATAACTGCATCCAATTGTAACCTGATTTTTTTATTAAGTTAACACAGACAACTCATTATCCGAGTTGAAGCGTTTGCAATATTAATTTCTAATCACAAACCGAAATCTCTCTCTCTCTCTCTCTCTATATATATATATATATATATATATATATATATATATATATATATATATATATATATATATATATATATATTGGTACTGAAAATATATATATATTCATGAGCGATATCATTACACCCGAGTTATCATTCCTAGCATACCAATATTTCACACTTGCAAATTCAGACAATTTTCTTGGTTTTAGTTTTAACACCGTATTTATGACTCTCCTCTTCAGAGAACTAAACCACGTGGAATTGAAATGCGTCCAATTTTATTAAAGGCTTAACATGCAGTCATATTTTAAGCGCTCTTTCATAATTTTGATCCATACGTATATATATATATATATATATATATATATATATATATATATATATATATATATATATATACACTGCTGGGCCAAAATAAAGGTAGTTCAATGTAATAATTATTTAATAAACTATTGGGCCTCCTCTCGATAAAATTACAGCTCTCATCCTAGCTAACATTGATTATACACGATTTTGAATCTTCTGTAGCTTCAATTTCGGCCACAATTCCATCTGCCGTAGGTAAAAACGTTCAATGATCATCGAAGAGGCAATGAGGCACGCAGTTCACTCTCAAGCTCATCCCATACTATCCCAATAACTTCCCTCATGCTGGGCGAACCAATCTTTGAAGATCTTAGGACGATGGATGCGTGCGTTATCGTACTGAAAAATTCCATCGCTATTATGGAAAGAGAAGTCTATTGAGAGGTGAACTTGATCGTCCAGGATCTGCAAATAATCGCGGGACTTTATCTTGTTGCTGCAGGGGGCTGCAGATCCATGCCCAGCCCAGATAAAGCAGCAACAGACCATCATACTACCTTCAGATGCCTGCATGGAGAGGATAAAGCATGATGGATCAAATGCTTCATCAGGTTCCTGCCCTACTCTAATGCTTGCATCAGACTGAAAGAGGATAAAGCTAGATTCATCGGAGAACATGACACGTTTCCAGTCCTCTGCATTCCAGATTATTGTTCTTTAGCGAACTGAAGAGTTTTTTTTAATTTGTTGCAGTCACAAGTGGCTTTCTGATTAAGGCGCCGCTGCATACATGCATTTACTTTAGTTCACGATGCATAGATTTGGTTCAAATCGTTCTTGGATCTTCACAGAACATGCTGGTTAACTGTGAAGTCGTGCAACGCCGATTTTTCTTGACCAAAAGCTTCAAGGAGCGCCGGTCTCCTTTGTCAAGATTTTGATGCCTTTCACATTACTAGATGAATGGCTTCACCCTCTTGTTTCCAGCATGTAATTGTTCTCTCTATAGTCCCAATGCCTATACCTGTTTCAATAGAGATATCACGTGTTGATTTGCCACATTCATTGGAAGATGACCATGCGTTTTTTACCAACTGGTGTAATAATGTCTTTTCCATGCGTCTTTATTCTTGCAGCTCCGTAAAAATTAAGACAGTTATAACATGTATACCAGGTGAATGCTACGTCAGAGACACTACTGAATGTTGTCATATAGGTTTACTCTACACTAGAAGGATTCTGGAACAAATTGGTGACAAAAAACACAATGAATCAAAACTCAGTGAACGACCTTTAATTTGGCCAGGCAGTATATATATAAATATATATATATATATATATATATATATATATATATATATATATATATATATATATATATTATACATATATATCTTTGCTTATAAACACTTATTGGTAAGGAAGAATATCCCTAAGAGGTCTCCACCTATAACGCTTGGACCTGCAATGTTACTCTATCCCTCGAGGAAAGTTTATTATCTTAGACTCTGCTAAGACGTTTACGCGGTGTCTTTATTTTTAATTATCTTCAATATAGGAAACCGTACCTCAAAATTTGGACGTTAACCTGCAGTGTTCAATTTCTCCTCAATAAAGTTGTGCTGATTAAAGTCATCGAGTCTTTTGCTTGAAGGTCACGGTAAGATAGAGAGAGAGGAGATTGAGAGAGAGTGTAAGAGAAAAAATACTAAGGAATACTAAGGAAAAAGCATGTAACATACCATTTGATACCTACAAAATTGCTTGTGCACACTAACTAAGCTATGCTTAGTAAACCTTACCGGCCTGAACATGATGTTCGCTTAACTGATGGAGAGTAAGTGAAGTAAATATTGCTTCCTCCTAAATGTAATCACTTTTGGGTTTAAGGAAAATTCTTTGTGTATTTTCATTTTAAATTATCAATTGTAGTGCAGCCAATGATGTAACGAGGAGACCGTTCCAAAAATCCACTATACGGTAGTAGAAATTTCTTTTAGTCTCGTGTGAGTTAAACAGTTTATATACAATTTTTTCAACAGTTTGCACTTGAGTAATTAGATCGGGTAATTAGTCTACGCTGGTTTAATGTGAAGAGATTTAATTGTTCAAGACGGTCAATGTATGCATACATTTTAGAATAGATATTTTGGGGGTAACTTTACTTTTAATTATTCTAGCTTGTGCATTTCCTTTTGGTAGTAAGAGCATTAGGCTTCAACAAAATTTTACAGAAGATGGATTAAATATTTGTAGAGAGTAAGTATTGCTTGGCACATTTGCCAAGTTTGAGCCCACCGTGAAACCTTGTCTAAATTATATTAAATAGGTTTAATTTTCTTCAATAATTTTACACCATCGGCAATTTTTCTATCATCCGCGTGTCAGACATTAATCAATGTTGAGACTGTACATTAGAAAGAGAAAAGCACTAAAACTGAACTCTCTGGAACCCCAATATTTACTTTGAGCCATTTAGAAACCTTGCCATTTATGACTACTCACTGCTTTGTTTTAGGGAGTCAATGATCAATCCATCTTGAAATTTTTCGCTGTATTTCATGCGATTGTAAGCTTATCATTAATCTTTCGTGATGAACTTTGTCGAAGGCTCTTTTGAAGTAAAGTTAAATTTTATCGACCGCTTCTCCAACCATATAAATGAAAAATATCGTGTAAGAACTCTAAATTGTTTGAAGAGGAAAGTATGGTTCTTACAGAAGCCATTTTGGTTGTCTCTGAGAACACTGTTTGCATTCAAATAGGTCACTAGTCCTGTTCCTTATGAGCGTTTCAAGAAACATAGACACAACTGAAGTTAAGCTAATTTCGCAATAGTTAAGATGTATAGATTTGCTCCCCTTTATAAATAAAGGTGTTAGATTAGCGAGCTTTCACTTTTCTCGTAGAGTGCCCGTCTGCAAGGAAAATTGAGCAGTGCAAGCCGCTTAAAAACCTTATTCTTAGCTTGGTTTAGAAATATGGGTGAAATAGTCTTTTGCCATACTGAGTCAAGTTCTAAAATGGGTGCAAATCATTTTCGCTTACGACTATATGTTTTAGAGCGTCTGATTCATCTTTTTTTTCTTTACGAAGGGATACAATTGAAGTCTTTTGTCTTGAAAACTAATATAAAGAATAAATAAAGAGCGTTACTCATCTCTTCTTCATCGTTCAGAAAATCCTCGTTCCAATCCACTAGAGATCTAATAAGTGAGGTTTCTACTCATTTATTTCTAATACAGCTATTTAATTGTTAGAGTTTGCTTTACTTTGATTCATTATCCGTATCTCGATTGCCTCTTTACTTTCCTTGATTAAACTTTGGCTTAGCACAGAAGGCTTAAAAAAGTTTTTCGTTCATACCCGTTAGTTGTTTTTTTTTTTCCTGACAGATTTTCTAAGCAGGTAAACAGTCTGCGATATTCTTGGTCCACCAAATGTGTTATTATGTACTGGAATTCATGTTCCTAATGGTATAGACAATTGTACCGTATTTAGGTAAATATTGGGAATAGTTTCCTCGAAGAGGTTATTTTTTTACTTTTATTAAAATTAATATTAAAAGTTATTTTGTGATGGTTACTATTACTTAAAGTGACACAATTTTAACATCATCAATCAGGTTTTCATTCCCTGCAAAAACAAGGTCAAGTACATTATTTCCACGATTCGGAAATCGAACAAGTTCAAATCGCGAACAATCCAGGCAAGTTCTCATGAAATTGAAGTGCAGAATGGGAATAGAAAGTCTTGTTCCATTTAATTACGGGTAAATTTATGTAACAAAAATTATTTAGCGATGTTCAACTTTATGAATATAAGTGAAACAAGTTCATTTAACATAAAAATAAATAAGACTACAAAATTGCTTTTATGCAAGTAAAATATATGCGAAAAGGACAAAAAAGGCCAGAAGGAGTGTGTGTTTGTGCACCCGAGACAAATTCCGTCGTTTGTTATACTTTCAGTGAGACGATTTGACCAGGTAAGTGAAAGGCTTCCCATTTTCCTTTCTCGACGCCTTTTAATGTCATATTTGCTTTTTTTAGACTTTCCATATAAATCTTGCCATGTTTGGCTCTTATTTTTCTGACTAATTTTGTCCTTCTCTACTAGACGCAAGATATTCTAATTATTGACTGTAGAAGAATAGTCACTCCCCCACCCCCCCCGGCCTGTTCACTCGCGAGGCAGTCTCAAGGCGGTTACCGCAAAGAAATGCGACCCAGGCATCGGCGAGTCGAAAGCGTAAGCGCAGCGTGGCACAACTCGGTGCCATGAAAGACCCTAAAGGTCAAAATGTAAGATCTTCCCCAGGAGAGTGAGATCCAGTTTCACGTCAAATCAGAAATTGGAGACGTGTTTCTTCCAATCTCGGAAGGCTAACGAGGAGCCGATGTTTGACTTCGTGGGAAAAACCGATTTGAAAAAGAACTCTCCTGGGGCCATCCTTAAGCCCTTCTTCCCCTTACTACTCCCCCAGTGGGGTGACAAGGTATAAATGAGGAACTCTGAGGAAAATCTAGGTAGTATACGTCAGTCTCTAGGTGACTAAGTCTTCGGATCAAACCAAACTACCGAGACTGGAGAGGTAGTGTACTTGGCTCACCAGACCAAGAATTACCCTGCATAAGAGGCAGGGCTACCTACTTTAAGGGGCTAAGAAAAAGCTCATCTTCGAGCTAGTCCGGGGTTATCAAACCAAACGATAAGTTAACTTCGGTAAGTTCAACTTACTCTCACCAGAGAGACTCCTCATATCATGGCTCACCTTAAACACCAGGGGTATTCCTCGTCCTGAGGAATCAAGAAAAGAAGAATGAAACTGCTCTCCCCTCGAGCCCGTTACTCGGTGGCCACACCGAACTCCTTAGTTAACTTGGTAAGAAACCAAGTTTAAATTAGTCTCGTCAGAGAAACCCCCCTCAGTTATACTCGCCCTTGAAGAAGACCCTCCCCGAGTTTAGTACTCGTCCATAAGGAAATAAGTAACGAAGAAGAAAAGCTCCTCCTCGAGCTCGTTACTCGGTGATCACACCGCACTCCAAGTTAACTTGATTTGAGAACCAAGTTTGACTCACTCTCGCCAGAGAGACCACGACTGCCTAGGTGTTGCATAAATCATCGTCTTTGTTCTCGTCTTTGAATAACCCTCCCCCTCCGGAAGAACGTGTGGACCCTCCCAGCTGCTACCCTCAATAAAACGACCGTGTAATTTTGCCCATCTACATCTGGACAGACGGCACACGTTGTGAGTCCATAACATTTCTGATGCCTTTAAACTCCAGATGAGTCCGTAAGCCTAATTCTTATATTATTGTTGTGTGTAGAGAAATTAACCAATTTTTGTGGGTAAACTAATTTAATTAATTCTTGTTTAGGATAATATTTAGAGTATTGCTGTAGTTAATGTATAAAGGTTGTGTATTCAATGGTTAAAGTTAAAATATAAGTTTTGGGGGGGGATTATTTTGCGTTTCTCTCGATATCCTTACGTGTTTCGGAACGGCTCTGTTTTTTAAGATATCGAGATATCCATATATATTAGACACTCTTAGAACTCTTAAAATAGAACAAAAAGGGGGGGGGAATTCTACGACATTGACAAATCGTCCGGTGTGTGATGCCTTCGCTAACACACGATTTCAGTTAAAAGTCTTCAAATCCTTTCTGCATATTTTCCGTATTTTTTTCTTTAATTCTTTGTTTATTCCTTTCTTTTGTTTTTTTTTAATGTTGTGATGGAATTCCCCGTGGAATTTCTCATCAGAACGGAACTTTCATGCGCTGTAGAAGGTTCAATTGGTAAACCTAACCCCCCTTTCCACAAGCGGTAGCCTCGAACCGCGTGTACCTAGATTCACCTTTAAACGGTTTAGAATAGCCTCGGCAAGAAGATTCAAGGCCATTCGAGATTAGAGTTGTTTTCCACTAACCTCGCCCCTCCCCGGCGAGGAGAGCCTCAGAGATATATAGTGCTCGTTTCTCATGAGACAGACACAGAGTTGATAAGTTTCGCCCGGACCCAAGAATATTTCCCTGTTGAAAGTCAGGTGCTAAAAACAAAGCAAAGTGACGGCTGGACTATTTGTGTATTGGAGGTAATTCCATTTAATTATCGCTACTGAGCTATTTTTCCGACTTCACTTATCAACTCCTATCGAAGCTCTCTTCGTTCGCCCTTCGTTTGTGGGTGGCCAAAATACTCTCCCCTGGACCAGACGGTACGTCCCTCTCCACTTTTGGGAGAACCGTCATCACTTTAACAACCCGCTCAAAAGCTCCGAGTGGCCTCCCCTCACGTGCATAAGATATCCGTGAAGCCTTACCCTGACGTCTCACCCGGAATCTCCGTGAGCCAACCCCTCTTTCCCTTCAGTAACCCATTTGAGTTAATACCCCCCCTTTTGAATAGTCTGCTCCTGTAATACCTTAAATTTTAACTTTCTTGTCTGATTCATACCTACAATCCCCACCCCCTCTTTTACTGGTGTAATTTTGTGTATTAATTCATCTGGTTTAATTTTGCCCATCAATCCTCTCATTTTTTTATGTAAATAAAATTATATTTTTTACATGCCTCTTTAATTAACCTTGAGCTTTGCCATTGCCCAAATTTTACCTGCCTTCATTGCACTCTTTCTCGTTGTTCCGCCTGACGAAACTCGTGGCTTTTTGTCCCCCTTGTTGGTTCGCCTTTAAGTTATTGGTCCCTTCCCCATAGATATAATATGGTATTGATATAATATAATGTCATACCACGACAAATGTGATTTTTTAAAAATTTCCGTAGAGTGTTTTAGATAAATTTGTTTAGTTGTTATATTCCAGTATTTATATAATTTTTTTTTCTTTTTTTAATAATTTTATTGTTCATACTAGCCCATTTGTATCATCATTTATTTTTATACGAAATGAACTTGTCTTACCAATATTTTATTTTATTGTTGGCTGAGAACATTTTTGAAGTTTTCTAATTATAGTTTCATCGCTTGGTTTTTAATTTTATATATTTGTTTGGTAGTCTAAAATATAAGTTACTTGTTTTAATTTGTGTATTAATTCAGTGGTATGGTTCTTCCAGTCATGAGTTTCAATAGGTATTTATTAATGTCTTCTTTATAAAAGTTAAGGTTTTCATTTCATGAAGTATCTTTTAAATCACTCGTTAATAATAGGTTTTACAGACATGAGAATATTTTGTTTAAAATTTAGAACCTATTTCTTACTTTACTCATTTTTTTCCTTAGTATTTCAGTTCACATGAAGCTTCCTCTGTTATCCTTCTTCGTGATTTTCTGCAATAAAAATTGAAAGGTTTTGCGTGCGAATGGAACCATGAGGTCTCCTCGTGTGAAATGGCGCATTTATTGCTCTATTTTATTTGTCCAAGCAAAAGTGCATAATATAAATGACATAACTTTTTTTAGATATTTATTAGACCAAATTATAATGTTTCAATATTTTTATTTCTTATCTATGTTTAAAAATCGTAAACTGGGCCTATATTTAAATTTTTATTGGTTTAAATGCAAGCTTTCTTAATAAACTTTCGTATTACTATTCGCCAAGTAGGTGGAAGGTTTCTGTGTGCTATCTAGTTTCTCAACTAGGTTTTATAGCTACTTTCATGGTATTCATTCAATATTAAATTTATATCACGATTAACGCCATAAGGTTATATTAAATAGTTTAATTGTTTGAAAAATAGGTTGCGTTAAAATTGCGTCGATCAAAGGGATATAATTGGATACACAAAATTCGAAATTGGGATATTAGAAATTTATAAGAAGTTAGAATCAACCAAATTTAATTGATCCACATAAGGCTGCCCAGATTAAATTAACATAATAAATTATTAATTATGAATTAATAAATGCATATGTTTATAACAATATTACCAACTAAGCCCAGGAGATGCTTCTGAGAGTCCCTGGAGTAAATTAATTTTAAGTGCCCTAAAATTAATATTTTGATCCCATAACTAGTTTAAGAGATCATGGTATTATCATCTTCATAAAGATTATACTCGTAATTTTTAAATTTCGAGTGGAAACTAACGAGGGAATCTGACAAATTAAAGTTACTCCGTGCTTTATTCGAGCCGGAATAAGAGGCAATCCTCATGGTTGACCATCAGGCGTTCGAGGTATTCTTTTAAGCAAAATATTTTGCATTATTAGTCTTAATTTGTGGGGAAAGCACTTACATCTATAACCTCTCATGACTTCCTTGATTTTAATTATTTATTTGAAATATAATTGATTCCGAATTAGTTCTTATTTGCATCTTATTCGTGGGTGCTTATTACATTCATTTACCAATGTCTCTAAGTTAGTCCAATTGTATTGGCCGCAACTTTACTTCTTCCGTCTTGAGGCCCTATTCCTTTTCAATATTATCGATCTTTATTTATAAAAATAAAAGACTTTATGTAAATAAAGGATAAAAATCGCTTAATACTTTTCGTTGATCCGTGAATATAAACGGTCGTTTGTTAGTTGATATATTATTTGCTTTGCTTCTCAAATTCAAGAGAGTTCAAATCGCATTCATAAAATTCCTCGCCCACAAACTTAAATCTAATAATTTCAGGGAACCACCAATAAGTTCGGTCATATTAATTTGTTTACTAACATCTGTGTTTGCATATAATTCCTCTCAGCAGCTAATTTATTGTTTCTTTTGCTTTAATTATCATACACCCTTAAAATTATATTTTCCGAAGCATTAAAATGAGTAAATACCTGCCATTTAATTTATTGACCTGGTGCATTTGAGGGAAAGATTTTTATTTCAAATGATTTTGTTTGCTGATTAAATGTGAATCTAAATATCACGACTAGAATGTCTTTTGAATGCATGTACTAAACTTTTAATCTGTTTAAGTATTCATTCAAGGTTCACTCTAAGTTAGCTATACTTTAATACAGTCTTTACTTTTGTATTGAGATATATTTGTCATGCGTGTAATTGGAAAATATAGCCTAAATAAAGTAATATCAATTTATGTATGGAATACGAATCTTTATTTACGAATTTAATTTATTTTACGAATTTTAGCTGTTGAAGTAATGGAAGGCGCCAAATCACATTAGAGTAATCAATAATTGTTATTACGTTAAGGTGGAAGAAGGCGATTAACTTCACTAATTTCCAGATGTTTATTCTTGCGTGTGTGATGGAGATGAAAAGCAGCCTCAGACAAAAGGTTTTTTCGGAGCAGAATTTTTGATGAGGAAAAACAACCTCAAGAAAGTTGAGCAAAAGTAGAAGTGAAAGCTACTGACTGGCTAATTTCTGCAGAGAAGAGGAACGTGTCAAATTTGAATCATATTCGGTTGGGGAGAGAGAAATTCTTTCCCTATTAGGCTGAAGGGGCCTATCTCTAATGGTTTAGAAGTAAAAATTTCTCAAGGAAAATAAAAATGTTTCTGAGGATTACTTACATGTTAAGGCTAAATAACAAGCATTAATCATATTTTCAGTGGTCGGGAATTAATAAATAAAACAACATTAAGTTGTGTATACCTTAGTTATTGGAGATAAATATATTCTAGAATTTTATCAATTTATTAATTCTAAATCTATGGATAAATCTATAGATAAATCAAACCTTCTATCAATATAGGTTTAAGACTTGATTTTCACTTACCACTTCCTGACTTTCTTGTCACCAAAACAATTACAAGTGCATTCATGAAAGATGCACGAAGAAATATAAGTCCTCCTCTCACTTTACCAGTTTAGGCAACAATTGCCGCGTGAGGACGACATCAGGCTACCTACATGCCTGCGTATGTATCACACCTTGTGGGCGCACGGGTGAATGCGGCTCTACAGTATATCTGGGAGAAATCCGCACCCTCAACCGGAATAATATTGATTAACCTGTCCTTCGGAGGCAGCACAGTCAACGCAAATAAATAGACCCGCTGGACCCCCGCCTCATTATGGATCATGGCTTATCCCAATGGACAATAGGGGCAGAGCGGGAAATGCGCGTGGGAGTTAAGTGCGTGCGGGCAATCCCTGGTGACGTCGCTGAGGACTTGAAATATCAACAACGCATCAGGATGGAGCGGGCAATGAGACGAATGTGACTGGACACAGGGACAGATCGAACACCTCCACAGAATTCTGCTCATTATCACCGACGTGCCCACCACTGTTCACCCCTGCGTCGTTCACATTAGATCCCGACGCTGTAAATATATCATCGAGCTCCTCGGGAATCAACCAACTCTTCCTTATTTCCACTCCTTGTTTAACAGGCCACCGTTGGGTGCATCGGACGAACTACCAAACAAATACCCGCCCCCAGGTCTGCCATCGCCCCTGCTATTCCACAGCATTAACGAATCGTGGATAATAATCTCGACGACTTCCGCATCCTCTCGATCGATAAACCACCGTCGCGCGAATATCAGGTTAGGCCTCATATCGCAAAATCTGCCCCCACCACACAGTAAGCATCACCGCTATCCCAATGCCTGGCTTAGCAGTCCCAGCGGTAATTAATTTCCCCTTTCCCCGGTTCTGCTCCATCATCTCTTCATATAGTGACCACCCTACGAAACATTGAGATGTTCTGTTGGACATCCTAAGTGTTCCGTTCGACATTGCTAGGCCAGCAGGTGCGGGTGAGAGACAGGCCGATGGTGATGGAAAAAAACAACGACGACAACTTAATAGGCTGTGACAATGGAGGGGATTGTGATAACATGTAATAGATCTCATCCGCCCTTGACCCATTTAAGCCAGAGGATTGCACACTAGAACTTGGTGCTAGGCTCGACGTTGAGAAACCCGGTGACTTTACAAGAACCCCGGGCACCTGCGGCATGCTACAGTCCATCCATCCCACCGTAGTGCGGGTCTTCCTAAAGAGGGAGTACAATTGTTGGTTGACATCTGGAAGCGATGTGCTCCAGTTGGTGGAGCAACTGGTGGAACTGGGCGTGGTGGAGGAATGCGACGACATCCCCTGGGCGTACCAGGTGTTGGCAATCCTGAAGCACATCGGCTCAGAAGGCTCAAATATGACATGACTCCAGCCCACCTTTCGCTTCCCTAAAATGACAAGGAGTCTCTAAGAATGTGGGCCTAGGCGATCAAAATGGAGCTAAAGGATGGGTTTAATTACATCCAAATTCACTCTAAGGCAAGGCATTAGTTCGGTATAGTCATCGGCGACAGGAAGTTCAGATTCATAAGCATACCTAAGGGGTTCGCGAGCAGCCCTTGCATTATGCAAATAACTTTTGCCACAATTGTGAATGCGGCACCTTAAATGTTCGTTGTATAGCTTTTATATACATAGATGACGTCCTTTTGCTGGGAGAAAGTGCTACCCTTGAGAAGTGCCGTAATTATTTAATCACTCACGTACGTCAGTGGTCTTATTGACCTAGGTACTAAGAAAGAGTCCATTATAAGTGAACTTAGGCTGAAAGCAGTGCGTGCGTTGGATTACGTGACTAACCATATGGTGCCTCGTAAGTACTGGCTCCAACTAGCGGGCCTCTTACATTTTACAGCACCTATTATTAGACTCCATTTCTTTTGAAACCAGATATGCCTGGACCAACCTAACAACCCCTGTCTGACGTGTTTATGGAAATAGTGAGGTATATCTCTTCGAAGTGATATTTTTAGAGGAGGCGCAAGGCTAGCAAATTGCTGTCGTACACAGACACTAGCACCACTGGCTTAGGACTTAGGATGTGATGTGGTGCCATAACACTGCCGGCACTATCAAAATTCAACATATTTGCCCTGAATGGTAACTCCCGTCAATTCAGAAACCAGTGTATTATCACAAGTCTACGAAACACAGGAAACACGTCAAAATTCGTCAGCCTGCTCAGGACCAGATTTCAAACGTTTTCAAAGGAACTAGGGTAAATGGCAAGTAGTCTTTTTCATCTCTCTCTGAAAACAGCAAACCTTGAATTTACATAAATCTGAGAACCCTCGCATATATGGCCCATGAACATCAAACAGATAATTCATAAATAATCCACTTGGCTTAGAGCTTCGTATTTAACACTGCCTAACAAAAAATAGGTTGCCTTAACTGAGACTTAGAAGGGTGGCTGTTGCGGATTTGAATGAAAAATGTGATCACTGGTAACCACTTCCTCAACACAGAAGAATTAAACGATAAAATAAAAATAGTGGACTACATAATATAAGTTACTCACTTGTAGTATTTTTAATGATGGAAATAATAGCTTCCTTAAAACTATATTGAAATCCTACCAAGTGCACTTGGGTTCAGTGAGAAGCGTATTAGCTAAAACACAACGGAAATCAACATATAAAGAGAATACTTATGTGAACGATGGTGGCGGTTTCTTGTGTGAGGGCTAACTTCCGCTGGTCAGGATGAAGGCAGAGTTATATGGAATCTTACCTGCACGTAAATCAATATAAGTAGCTATGGCAAATACAGAAGGTTATGTGTTCTGTATAACACTGAGGAAGATTTATATACAGAAACTATCAACGGTATAAGTGCTGATTGATACGGCTTAGAGTGAGTTTCGCGCAACGGTCTTTATGGCTAACGGACAACGACTGCCAACATAAAATTTACCTGCATCAACTTAGTTGGCTCCTCGTTTTCTTTGGGCTCGCGCATTACAAGGTGGTTTTTGTCGAGTAATGCGCATATTAGCCAATATTTAAACTGTAAATTCTAGGGGAATTTTAACTACCCAAAATAAAATAATAAATCTACTATTCTCCTTTCGGAAACTTCTGGAGTGAAATACACGACAATGGCTGCGGTAAATTATCGTTGCCCAATTATCCAAGGTCCAATCGAAATATCAAACATTATTACCAATCCTAGAACATTCATTTGCTATGAAGACAACAACTTTAAAATATCCTTCACCCTGTGAAGGATATTAGTTTCATATTTTCGTTTGAGGATGAAGAATTAGCGAAAACAATTTTTATAGTACCAGATATGACTCTCTCTCTCTCTTTGGTTCACCACAGCAGCGTAGCTTATTTACTCATCGAGCACAGAGCCATAAAATAACTAGAACAAACCGATCCCGTATTCACCCGTATTCACCCTTTGTTCACCCGAATTCCATATATCCTCAACCCTTTCTAAAGAAATTGTGAACAAACAATGTTGTTTTCTTCAAGTTAACTTGATCATTGTTTTTGCTAAGCAAAGCCGCATAACAGTAGAGTTAACTAAGATTATATGTTATTTCTCTTTCCCTCTCTTGTCTGTCCGTAACTACTTGCTAGATTAAGGCAAAATTGTTCATTTCAATTTAAAAATTAAAACTCTTTGTTAACTTAGAGTCCTAAGAATCGTTAGAGGTTATAAATTTTCAGTTAAATTTATATAAAAAAAACAAAATAGATTAAGGGTCTTGAAGAGGAAAAAGGGAAATATCAGGCGAAGGTTTAGTCGCTAGCAGATCTCGCTTTAATTTAGTGTGATGATTTATTTTGGACTCTGAAAATTTGAAAGAAATGTCAAATTTCCTATGTTAATAAGCCAATTAAATAACCTTAACTTTGCGCCGGGCCTTTTTAAAGTTGATGCTGTTATGAAAAACTCATTCATAAAAGAATTAGTTTTGACGTATGTTCCTAATTCTTTTGCAATTTTTATTTTCATGTGCACTCGATTTGTCTATTTAATTATTAAATTGATTCTGTATTAACATTATTTTATTTCTCTTCCTCTCTGTCTGTCCCTCTTTCCTACATATCTGCTTACTTCTCGTGTCTCTCCTAATCTCTCTCTTCAGACTATCTCTTTTTAGTCAATCGTTTAAACCCCTTTGGCTCTGTTCTGACTCTTTCTGCCTCTTGGTTTTACCTTGCTACCTGTTATAGTTAAATCTTAATGTGGATTTACCTGTCCCTCTCCTACTTCCTCATTAGTGATTTCTTGTCTTACAGGCGGTCCTTTATCTTTTCCTAGCTTAAATATACCCTTATTTTATTATTTTCTCCTGTAGTTATCCTTGCGAATGAACTGAATAAAGTTCAAAAGTACTTGGAAGCACATTTTCATTTTTTCTGCGGGATATTGCATTCATATATATAAGTTTACTATTTTGAATGAGTTTTGGGGGGCTCACTAGAGATGGCAAACTGAAAAATTATATTCCCTGGTGAATACAAGTGCGTTCCCCAGGGTGCTATGGAAGGCAGGCAGGATCATTTTGTGCTATCTACTATCCACACTAACTGTTATAATTTTCCTTACAATATAAACAGACTATGTACAAAGGTAGGAATACAAGTGAAACGAGTCAAGAGCAATGCCTGAAAATATAAAGCATTTTTCAAGAAGATTATGATCAAGTGTATTATCGACGGTTTCGAAGGGAGCTGAGAGATGTGGAATTACTTAAATTGATTACTGACAAGTATCACTCGCTTGGTGAAGGACACTCATTTTAATTGATACAACACTTTCAGTGATCTCTTCATTCTTCGAAAAATGTGCTTAGGAAATCAAAGCTAACCTAAGCCGCTTATGGACTAAAAAATGAACAGTAGTTCAGAGATCGTACGCTAGTCTTACGGCTCATTAATGTTAAAACACAATTTCTTTCAAATAGATGTAATTTTTAGCCTCATTATGTATATATGTAAATGATATAGCAGCCTGCTGGCATTTGGGTTGATGAAATTGAAATAATTTTCTTATCAAGTAGGTTTAAAGGTATAGCAATAACCTATTGTTTTTTTGTACTTTAATTATAGTTTAGAATTAGACGAACTATTGGTGAATATAAAGTGACAAATTTATTTGGACTTATTCTCCATTGAAATATTTTCACTAAGATTTTGTAGAGCATAAATTAATTTGCACTACATTCGATTTATTTCGCCATTTATTATTTTATTTACGCGGAAAGTAATAGGTTACGAGTGGGTGCTTTGCTGAGAAGAGAGAAAAAATGATTCCGCGTTAAGCCATCTAGCTAGTCATTTCTAAGCAAAGAGTAGTCCTCCTGTAGTGAAGTCGTCGGAGCTCTAGTGATTTTCTGTGAAATACGTAAGAAGGTTGTTCTCCTGTCTAAAGCATTTTTCTATTTGTTCTCTTTAGACTTTGACTGTAAGAAGCTCCAATTTAGAGAAAGTATTTGAAATTGTTTTCAATTGCGATGTTGACGTGATCTTTTCTTATGGCGGCAACTGACAAGGTTTAAAATAAAAGGGAAACGTATGGTTTTCATTTAGTCACCTCATATTTTGAGGGCTCCTTCAAGGTCTATCGATTGTCAAGCCTTTACGCCCCCACAATTAACTATACCGGTAAAAGTCGCAAAAGGAAGGGGAATGTTATCATGGATGTTCCCCTTTTCGCATATTATGAGGCAAGTAAGTTACACGACGATTTTTGAGAGCTGTAAAGGCCAGTGTGTGAAAACTTATTATGAACGAACGTTCCAGAATCGCTGGCATTTGTTGTTGATGGAAATAACGCCTAATCGATTATCAAGTAGCGAAGATATTAACCAGTGCCACGAGACATCCTTGAGTCTTGAGCAGTGAAATCAAACAAACGGAGGAAAAAATCACAAAACTCCGACCGATCTCTGGATGAGTTGCTCTTGTCACTTTTCAAAATAGCCTTATAAGAATGGCTGCGTTCGCTTACGATTGAAAACCAATAGCGCGAAAGTTATTCGATTTGGGTTAAATTTTAGTTTAGCCAGGCTGACAATTCCCTCTGCCAATATGACTGTAGAGCTTGTGACGTTCGATCATAGACGAGGATGCAAGGCATCAAGCATATCCGTGGACTGTAGCACAAATGAAATTGCCAAAGAAGGAACTGATCTAAAGGAAAGTAGACTAAGTGGAAAAGGCATTGATGTCTCAAAAGGAAAAAAGTAACTGATACACGAGAGGAAGATCAAATGCAAGGAAAATGATAGGAAGAGTCGTAAATCATTAAATTACACTGAAAATATTTCAAAGGGGGGGGCAGTGATGTTTACTTATACCACGTAATAAACCATTAATCACTACAAATTACTATTGTAGTGTATTGCCTATTAATGACCTAGATGGCAGTGGGCATATTTGATTTTCCTGAACAAAACTTAGCACCATTTTAGAGAATTAATTGCAACTACTATTTATTAGATACACTAAACTTAGTTATAGATTACTGGATTATTTAAAAGTAAATTAATTGATTTATGTGGAAAGTAACACATTATGCTTTAAATCGCGAAAGTAATTCCTGCCAAGAAGAAAGTGGATGAGGTACCGTATAAGGTTTTGATGTTACACAGGCTATATTGCGGAGCACAGAATAGTAGTCATGTATAGAAGTATGAAAAAATAATAGGTGACTAGTTGGAGAGTTATGATTACTACCAGGAAGTTTTGATTTGTTTGGCTACCTGCACATAAAGCAAAGGGCCCTTCCCTCTCTTTTTTGAGAATATAATTATTGATGTACAAATGGTAAGGCAGAGAATGGGGAAAATCTATATAAGACAGAGTCAAGAGGATGGGGAACACTTGAAAAGGAGAAAGACAGAAGGAAGAGAGGGAGGCCCAGCAGAGAAGGAGGGAAGGGATTGAAGAGGATAGAAACGTTCACATAATTTTTAGGTGCCACTGGGCTGTAGTATTCCTTATATAGACACATTCTGAGGAGGATTTTCCTTGGCTAGAAGAGGATTTTTGTAGGTACGGGCCGCCTCATCGGTGAGGTTGAAAGCAGACCTCACACAGGCGTTGTTGAGTGAAGCGCGGCGGAACTCTTGGTGAAGCTGTACCAGAGTCAAAGTAGAGGCTAACGAGGATATCTGGGGCAACAGGCCCCTTAGAGAGACTGAGGAGATGTGGCACCTGAGTTGTAAAACGGTAATGGGACGGAATAAGGGGCTCGGCGGAAGGGAGGATGAACGAAATAGTGGTCTGCCTATAAGTATCAAGAGTGAATTCACAATGTAAAAGAGTATGAAGCTCCGAAGAATAGACAAAAACCTGAGGTCATTGGAGCTCTTCTTAGATTGTGTGAAAAACGTATGAGAGGAGGCCGTTTAATTCAAAGCTTTTATTTCTCTTCTTTGGGCTTGAGAATCTTCTTGTTTAGATGAAGTATTGAACTGTTTGCAAGTGAAAAAATAATGTACCCAGTCATCGTCGAAATTGGAGAGACTTAAGAACACCCGATCTCGATTTGCCTCGAAACACAATGACTTCTTTTGATCTCCTCACGTACTGGAGCCACAAGTGAGCCTATTCGCGTTAAGTTTTGTGCAATTTAACAATACCTTGCGAGAGGAGTGAGATACTCGTATGTTACAGCTTCCAAAAAGGTGAGCAAAGTAAACAATGGAGACCTACCGATAGATACTCAGTGGACGGGGCAAACCAAGAGTAGAAATGTATTAATTTGCGGGAGAGAAGGATTTTTTTTCATCAGCTGATATTGCGGACCAAAGAGATGGGTAGGGAGATAGGGCTAGGGCAACGTATAAAATATTCATTATTTATTGGTAAGAGTTCTCAATTCATCGAAACTTTTGAGGGACATTGATTGAGGAGAGAATAACACATTCAGTTTGTTGGGAACCTTAAATTAAAAATAAAATCTAATCTTAATAATAATGAACCTCAAAATATAATTAGAGATTTGGTTAAATCGAGTGAATTACATGAAAGATTAGGGGGCGATATACGGGGCAAAACTGAAAAGAGATTAGAGTAAAGACCTTGATAATGTTCAGAAATTTACATTGAAGAAAAATTATGAGCGGAAAATAAATAAATAATGCTAGATAGTTTCATGATTCTCATGAGTTTAAATACTAATTAACACAAGTCTTAGGTAACAAATGCAATTCTAGCTTAATAAAATTGATTATTTAGTAAGAAAGAATGATTGCTTTGTTCTCTGAATTTAATTGACAAGCAATTTGATATTTAGTTCACAAGTAGAGGAGGAGTAGCATCGTTCAGTGGAGAAAGAGTGATAAAATATTACCTAAACACATTCTTTATATACAAAATAAGAGAGAAAAGAGAAAATAAGTTCAAACGAGAGAGAAAAAGTTACACGTAGAAGAAAGAAAATAATTATGCAATATTTATAATGAGGGGTTAGGAATTTTGAATTCCATTTCGAACGATTAAAGCTTATGAGAGAGTCGATTAGTGCGGATTCATCCAGGGCTCGCTTAAGGCAGTCATTTGATATATATATATATATATATATATATATATATATATATATATATATATATATATAAGATAGCGAAACCACTGTTTTTGGGCATAAAGTTTAATTTAAGAGACTAGTTTCAGTATGCAGTTTATCATACTCCCTATAGTCGTATACTAAGAATTGTTACAAAAGTCTATAAATAGCCTATAAATCAGAAAAAAAACACAAAGAAACACAATTTTGATTTGTCAGATGGGCAATTGAAATGCAGCCCCCATTTCAGTAATCTCGTCGTAAACAGCTTAGTCAACGATCTTAGACTCGCACCCCCTGATTAATGACATTTTTCTGAGAAAAAAACTCGAGTGAGTCTGGCGTGAATGCCAAGTTAAACAAAATGAAATGGAACCGCAAACAATCTGGAGATTTGCTAATCCCGAGACGCATTGCGTCCGGGGGCTTAAAAATACGATTGGCGAATCTATTCGATATATATTTGTTGAATTTGAATTGCCCTTCAAATAAATTGAAATTATCAACTTTGTTGAAGATGATGGATTACGTAATTCCCCTCTCAATATAGTTGTTTGATTTATAAATGATTTTTGCATGGTTAAAATAAATTTTATGGTCATTCGTTTGCATGTGCGTTAAGAGACTTGAAGAATTCATACATCTTCTGATATTAGCTAAATGTTTTTACATCCCCTTATTAAAGTGACCCTACTCTTCATCTAAGTTATTTTGCAATTGTAGTATGGTATACTGTTAACTCCAGCATCAAAATTGATTAGGCGCAGTCTAGTCAAGGATTTTCGAATGCTATTAAAATAATTAAATGTAATATTTATGTTATTTTTGTTCGCATACGATTTTAGTGAAGCCAAGGCTGAAGCATATTGGAAACTAATACATTTTTTTAAAATCGTCCCTTCGTAGCATAGAAGTTTTTTCCTGCTTTCGAATGGCATCTATTTATGAGGTGAATTGGATATTTTAGTTCAGTGAAATTCCAGATAAAGTTGTTAATTTCCTACAGAAGCAAGATTAGGCCGCACGTTCTATAGGCTCGGAAAAAGAGTGAAGAAATAACACATATCTTAACGGATTTGTCATGAGAAAAAATGTATGTGATCATTTGAATTTGTTGCCTTTTGATAGACTGAGAACTGAATATAATTATTTAAACGGTGGATATTTACGTCTAGAAATGGTAGAGAATAATTCTGTTCCCATTCTACATTAAATTTTATCAAATGCTTACATACATTTTTTATTTATTACATTGCATGTTTTTTTAGAAATTAAGAACCCTTAGATATAATTCTCTAATTATGTGTAAAGACAAACCTCAATATCCTTAGAGACCTATATATAAATAAAAAATAAGTAATTACTCGTCCAGATAAAGGTTATTAGATAGTTTTACTGAACCTAAGTAACTAGAACAAGTTTTTTGTTATAGTTAAAGACGGTACAAAATTCAGAAGAATCACACCTCCTTAAAGAAAAAAATTATTCAAGTATGAAGACAAATTTACATACTTCTTAGTAGAATTAAATCTGTTATAACCGACTACATTTACAACCAATTGAAAGCCACTAGGTACACGCTATGGATTCCTAAAATTCCACTTACACGGTGATATTGATTCCCTATATAGCAAAAAGGAATTATTAATCACTAATTCTTAGAGAACTTCCATTTTGGGAAAGGTACTTCTAAGTTTCGGCCTTATATCCTTATTTACCAACTTTGCTGTTAACGAAACTGCTTTAAATTTCATATAGAAGTTTTTCGAAAGATGTGGTTCTTTTAATTTAGTCTCAATTGAATCAAGCGTTGAATTCAGTATATAAAGATAGCCACTTTACCTTCAATGACACCATATACTAAGAAGTCGATGGCCTTGTCATATGATAAGCTATGGCCCCGTTAGCTAAATATTTTTTTCAATTGCGATTTATATTCAATCGGTTCTCTTCTAACGTGTCTTATTTTTAAGTTAAGGATGAATCCAAAAATATAACTTGTAACAGTTCGTATTTAATTATAACGACGTTTGGGTACATTACTCATCTTCTGGTTCTATAAAATATATAGTTAGAACATAATAACTATGATCACAAGAAATTATGATTGTGATAAAAATAAAGGATTATTGAAATTGATACAGTACAATATGGGCGGGCTTGCACTGACAAAACAATAAAACGAATACTTTGATTAGGTTATGTATGGTATCATTGGTAATTTTTATTTAGAAATTTTGAAGCCCGTGGAGGAGTATTGTCTGGCTTGGCGTCGTTTCTCTCTTCTTCCTACCATCATCTATGACAGAAGCAATAACATGGCTGAATTTTATCCGCCGAAAATCTTTAAGAGGGAAAAACTGTACTGATTGGTGTTCAAGCCTTGAGCCCCAGCGCAAAGATCTGCGAGTTCTTGGGTGCCAACTTGAGGCAGAGTATCAATATAGATCTGGAATGGCCAGGCTGAAGTTGCGAGGGGGTGGCGCCTCGGAATCTTCGAGGGCCATGTTCTGAAAGCGTTTATTTTAGTAGGGCCTCAAACTCAAAACGGGGGCTACATCACGTGCCTGGAGTAGGAAGTGTTGCCCTGAATCAAGCAGTTAATCGGTGGAAGGCTGGTACATATGGTAGCCTGAGTGTGCAAAAATGCCGGATGAGCAGGAAGATCTAGTCTTTGCCGTCAGAGAATTTTTTTTACTACATCAGTCCGAATATAGGCTCCACACCCACAACTTCCCAGTCTGCCAACCCTTGAAGTATTATGTGTGAGCCCTGATAAAAAGAGAGACCAAAAAGTTTCCGTGTAAACAATCAATGTAGAGCTTAGGTTCAAAATCTTCACAATTTTTACACCTTTAAGTTACACGACTGTCAAGGCGGCCTCCACCAGCTTTTGTCGCCGCCTAGAGGCGGTGCTTAAGGCAGGAGGTGATTTTATTGATTATTATGGTTAAATTCCGGAAATTGCCTGCTCTTTATATACCACTTTCACTAATTAATGTGGGCAAATTTCTAATTATGATATTATCACAAAAAATAGATTGGCCGCCAACTTGGAGCCACGTTGGTAATTGAAATCACAACATATTGATTACGTATCATTTTGAAGTAGCATTCGGTAGCGAGGCTCTTTTGTCTGAAGTCAAGCAACACGGTATAAAAACTAGAGCCTAAAGACATCTGGCAATCTCCTTTGACTTGGAATCTAATGATAGCCTTTTCAAATTAGAAATATTACGAGTTTATTTAAAAATAGAGAGGGGTGTAACCCCAATTAAGTTGACGTAAAGGGTGCAATGCACCAAATTTAAAATTACATTAAAAATATATATAATAAAATATAATGCAATTGCAATAACATAACAAAAACCATTCACTTTCAGGGAATTTGCCCAAGGAAAAACACTAAATTAGAAATAACATTTGTTTTTAAGCCAAAATATATGAATTTTCCACAAAATCGAGGTCAGGCATATTTTCCCCAAATTAAACCAAACAAATGTATAATACAATCCTTCGGCTATTTAACATGTAACATTGATAAATATATGTTTTATGTTGAACTCATGCAATAAATTATCCATAATAATGGTGCAGGGGGCAAATCATATGATATTTTGTAAAACAAATGTTGAGTTTTTAAACATTCAAATTTTATTAATTTCTATATTATATATCTAACTCTTTCCTAAATTAAATTACCCTACATTAGATGTTTAGATTATCACATTCCTTAACATTAACTGCATTAATTTCCCTTCCCTGTTGTTATCATTTGTTTAAAATTAAACTTTATCACATACTCTGCATTTTTGTTACTACCCATTTAAACGCACTTATTTAATTAAAATAAAAATCGCGTTTTTTTTGTAGGAGCAAAATCTTTTGAATATATTTCTGGTTTCCCCTTTCTTCCTTCCCGTTTTAGCAATTTTAACCTCTTAAACAGTAGACATAAAAGGTGAAGAAAGCGAATAGAACGCGGAAAATCAGAATAAGCAGACCATAATAAGATATGATTAATTACAAAGGTTTGTTCAGTAAATTAACGCAGTTATTATACTAATTTTTTGGTTTCCATGATAACAGAAATTCGCTTGATTTGCATTAAGTTATGACTAGGCTATGTGGTTTCCATGGCTACGAAAATTTGGTTTATTAATTTATTATATAACCCTATGTTTGTATAGACTCTCTATAAATGGGCATTCAACAATTGGAAGTTAATATTATTTGTTGTTTTTTTAAATATATTATTTATTGAACAAAACTTTGTAACAAATCAGTTCTGGATGTAAACGTAAATTGTGAGGTTTCTGTTCAAATTAACCCTCTCGTTCTCGTAAGACTTATGAAACTAGGGAAATTGTGGCTGCACTCAAGGAAAACAAACTAATGCATTTAAATTACACAAGAAAAAAAGTAAACACATAATTAGATTTGGAAGAAATTCTAAGCCAAACTAAATTCCTAACCCCAACAAAGTTACTTGCCCCAAAGCTATCTGCTAATGGATATTGGCAAACCTCAAAACAGCCCATTTACTTGAATGATACAAAATTTGTCGTGAAAATTTACCTTCCCCTGTAAGTATCGCTTCTGTTTGAAGGCCATCTTTAACTCGATTGACAACCAAGGCAGTAGATAGCGTGCAAAAACGGCTCGATATTTTAGGAATAGTAGGTAGGAGATGAAGTTGCAGAAGAGAAATCAACGGCCTCATCAACCGACCTAGGGTTCTCTCCTAAAACACTCATTTTCTAAAATGCCCAGCCCCGGTCACACTTCGAGCAACACAGAGGAGGCTTTTCAGGAGGAAGCAGGCCCATAAAGATGATCTTTAAATCGAAAATTGGTCACTAACATTAGGGTGATTGATTACATCCCACCTAAAATCAGATTGTCCATCTGAAGAACAAGGACATTCGAGGCAAATAAATGAAGCCTTTCTCGGTCACTGATCCGTAAACTCATCCACATTTAAGATACCTATCTACAACGCATCAATCATTACTGCATAAATAAATCTTCTGGGATTATTGGTGAAGTCCCCAAAGAGGAAAAGACTAGCGTACTAATCAGGTATAGGAGACAAGGCCTCGGCAACCATGGCACGAGGTTGAATGTACGTAGAAATAACAGTGTACTTCCTATTCATGACTAGCTACTGTGCCATATCCAGAAAGGAAGCATATATAGGGAGTAGAAGATGGAGACACCATGCCAGGTATTAATCGCAGATCTACCTCCTGGTACCCCATCTGGTACTCAGCGAACCGCATAGCCTGTATACCCAGAAATCTAAGCAGAGGCCATCGGCGAGAATGGTCTTCTAATAAAAATGCCTAACGGAAAAGGGGGGAGACAAGCCTCAGCAACTCCTTCCATTTGGTTTGGAGTATACGGGGTATATCAACTAAGGTTGCTTCAAGCCCTAGTCTGTACGAGATTCGGTGTCCCTCTTAAAATATCCCTCGGAAATGGGGTAGGATTCTGGAAAGCGGAGATCCGTGGGATATAGCCGCACAAAGAGCTAAAGGTGATATCGCCTGCCAAGTACATTTAGGGAGAGGTTATGCTCGCAATTTGAGTCTTTTCATCTAAAACTTTGGTGTCCGTGGTTGTTTTGGTGGTGGGGTCGTTCTTAAGGAAAGATCCGCATATCGGTGTTGAACGGCTTAGGCCAAAGTGTCCTTATTGCTGTCATCCTTTAAGGAGACTTGCTTTGTTCCCAATTAGATAGTCTCGCCACCACCTACGAGAGACTTGCATCTTTGGAGTCGAACGACTCTCTTGAAGCCGGAAGGCGTTTCTTCGTGCAACAAATGATAACACAGAGAAGATGGAGTGTCCTGGTTTTTGGAAAGAATGGGGGATAGGACTTAGAGCCCCCAGTCATAACAGGAAATTGTCCGAGTAGGGAAAGAGTGTAATCTCAGAAGGTTTCCTAATAGGCGCAGAGTAGACCGTGGGAATAGGGCTAGAGGAGCCGTAAACAGACAGTTCCTGCTTAACTATTGGGGCATATGAGGTCCCATATTCTTAGGTTGGGGAAGGAGAGTCAGTTCACTCCCTGAGAGGCCAGGACCTACATCTTCATGAGTTTCGTGACACTTTGCTTCGAGTAAGTAAGATGCGACTCTCAGAATTGACATACTTGTTCCTACACGATAAGTACTCATCGTGTATTGATTTGAAGCAAATTTACGTAAAACAGAGTGGTCTGGTCTAAGTAGATGTACGAGTAGCATATGCGCGGCAGTGCATCGGATGTCTTGACGCAGTCGCTATATAAATTGACCCGCCCTGATTCAGAGAGCATTATATGAATGAACGTGTCTAAAAGTGTAGGTTTTGCTTTCAAAGCCCCGTCACTTTTTTCATAAACGTTTGACCTTGAATGCTCCTTAGTCATTGATTGTAAGAAAATTACTAATAATGACCGCCTCGGAAGGGTTCGCTGAATTTTAAAGAAGCGTCTTTTCAGAGAAGTAGATGACCTTTGGCGCTTTGCCAGTAAACCTACCTAAGACTATCATTTGATCGAATATGCGGCCTTTGATCAACATGTTTCCATCAGGTGAACGATAGCTAAAAAAAGTTTGAATCCTTTGGACTCCAAAATACTAGATAGTCTCTACACTTTTGACTTCGTCTTGTTTTTATTCATGTCCTCCTGTCCGAAGGGCGTCCCAGAGCCGGAAGCTCTCTTCTTGACATGGTGAATTGACAAAACACCAGGGTCCCATCCATTCCTAATCATCTTGTGGCGAGTGAAGACCTCTTAGTATTCTTTGGTATTCTTTTTACTTTTTTTTGTTTTTGAGAGGGCGGCATGGAGTGAGCCTGGAACTCCTCACCGCCGGAAGACGCACTCAAATGCCCAACAAAGAGTGGAGGTTCTTACGGTTTGGGGTCTAACTTTGCGTATACTGAAGGATGGAGGACATGATTTTTTCCCGGTACGAAGTAGGGTACATACCTGAGCAGCACACTGGGTTGGGATGTCGTTTTTCTCCTCCAGGAATGAGTCCTCACAGGTGTTTTCGCCCTGAGATAAACCTACGTACGGGTAGGAAACCGTTGATTTACAGCCGTATATAGAGAAAGATGCTGAGACTGGGTCTTGCGGAAGAGCATAACCACTTTCTTACGCCTCGCTTGAGAGTTCAAGTTAACCTAGTGATGGTGGTTTTCTAATTTGCACACAAGGAGGGAGGAGTGCAGGCCCTCCTTGTACCAAGTCCTACAAGATACATAAGTTAACCCAAGGCTGGGGGAGATCAACAGAGGTTTTCTGGAACCCTGTACCGTTTCTAACGTTTAGAGTGGAATCCTGATAGGTTTTAAATCTTTAGAGATTTCTCGTAAGAATATATCCTGATATTCTTCTAATAATTATGAATATTTTGATTTCTTTATTATATAAGAACAACCGGAGGAATTTCTATTCACATATCGAGTTTATGTTACTGAACACTATTCTAGGTTCTCTGACTCATTTATTAATGACAAAAGATGCAATGGATCCCTTAGATAAAAAATTTCTTATCACGCTTTAAAAGAATTAGTAAATATATATTGAATCTCTGTGCCAATGAGTTAAACCCATTTTCATTTTAACTTTTAGCTTCATAGTTTAACTTACTATGATAGTAATTTATGATAAACTACCATATCTACCGGAAAGAGGAACGAAAACCGTTCAAATCACTTAAAAACCTTAGGTAATTTTATGATCTTAAATCCTTAGGATGTACATATTATATATGCTTTGAATCAAAGAAGGAATATCATTTTCAATTTAATAGAACATAGTTTGCTATTTCTCCGAGCTCCTAATGTATTTTGGGGTTTTAGGTTCTTCTATTTCCTTATAATTTTCACAATACAGTTTCTATAATTCTGCAATTATTACAAGTCCTTCCAAACAATTCTCCCACGATTTTGTTTGTTTAGGCTTCGTTCACTTAAGAATTTAATTAAATAAATATAATTTTGCGCAAGGAGATAATCAACACATTTGAGCACTTCTTATTCTTTACTCAAAGAATTCTAGTTAAATTTTATTTTCCAATTCCTGACTCTGCTTTGGAAATTGTGCTTAATACGATACATACTTCCCCTCTTATATGGAAGCCAGTACCCAGCTATTAACCATCAAATATGCACCCTTATCTTTTCGTCAAAACGGTGCGATCTGCTGTATAAAACGTATTTTTCAGCTAATTTTGGATCGTTACATTATATTTTATCTAAAGAAAAACGGCCGAAAAATGTATGCATTAGTTTGTTAACAACTCTCCTTTCCTTTCTCTAACTTCTGTTTCCGTTTCGTTTCTCCTAGAAACTGCAATCTACAGGAATAGAGTGTCGCAATAACTTTTCTCTTACTTCACATTTATATAGTGAATATAATAGAAGACATAAATATCAAATATGCGTTATTAATAGTTTGTTTCGCGTTCATTTTTGACTGACTCTTCCCTTGGGTAGTCAGAAGTTAGGTGCTAAAATATTTACCGGAAAAAACGACAGAGTTACGAGCATATATTTTATGCGACAAAATATGAGTTCTGAACACTTTATATTATTTGTTTGCATTATACCTTGAAATAATATGCACATTTATTGTATCTCGAAAATAATTCGACTATTGATCGAGTAAGTAATTTACAGTCCTACGCCCTTAATCTTCCTATAAAATTCAACTCTAAGCTCTATATTTATGGTGCTCAAAGATTTCTAGGAGCGATGAAGTAAATGAATCTTCAGTTAAATTGAGGTTAGCACTGTAAAATCAACCGAGGAAGAATATCGTAGATAAGGTATTGATAGAATCTTTCAAGCTCGAAAATGAGACATTGAACTTCTGATGTGCTTATATCTCCTTTCTTCGTTATGATGAACTAATCTTGCATTTATGAATATTATATCAAAGGTTGCATGATTATATACAATTGAAGAGCTTGATACTTCTTAAAGTTCAAATAAATTATATTAAATTAAGATCAATTGCGTGATTGAATGGGTGAATAATTATTAAGTGACAGGAAAATTTCACTCATCACTGAATATACTATTCTTAAATTAGTATAGACTATTTAGAATTTTTATGGGGGAAATAAAAATTTCTGATTCATAATTTTTGGATCAGTGGCGTATAATGTTCAAAATTGCAAAGAAAAGATGTAGCCTTCATGAGCTGCACTTCTAATGATTACGCCTACAAGCATTGAAACTGAACGAGCCTTTTCATCAGCTGGGCTATTCTGTTTCCTGATTACTTTTCATTTATCTGATTCGGCTATAAATGTTCAAATTTTCTTAGAAGTGAACGAGACTTTTTAAAAATTTCAATGGTTAAACTCATTTCCTCGATGCGGCTCTAAATGCTCAATTTTTTAAAAATGTCTTCAAGAAAATCAGTCGCTTGCAAGGCCATCATAGAGTCGTGGACCAAAGTTAATAGACTATTATATTTTTTTCATATCACAAGCCGCTCTTCCTTAATAGGAAGAGCATGGTTACATAGTCACCTCTGCGGGTGTGTGGCCTACGGCCATATTTGAAAATCTTAACTGCTTTTATTAATCCCCTTTATAGACTTTATTTTAACACCATAAATACTCTTTTCTTCTTTTTCTTCTTCTTCTTCTTCATCTTCATCTTCATCTTCTTCTTCTTCTTCTTTTTCATCTTCTTCTTGTTGTTGTTCTTCTTCTTGATCTTCTCAACTATTTGTTGGTGGGGTGGAAAGAAATTTATTGTAATGGAGAGCGTAGTGTAAATTGCAATGTACGCAGTGATGGTGTGTGGTTAGAATCTCATTGAGGTAAATCATACAAATCCTTTTAGAGGGGCCTGGGGGAAGCTCTTATCCACTTAAATCAAATGACTGTATCCTTCCCAGGTATGTGAAAACGATCTAATGTACTACGATGGTAGTACACTACAATTATATTATGGGTTTTAGATTGATCTATTGTATAGTCACTTGATGGGCGTAGATGAAGAGCCTTTGCCTGGCCCGTCTTATGCAGTATTAAGGTAGCAACTCAATGAAATACTAACCGTGCACTCGAGTTTGATTTCGGATATTTTATGAAGTGTAAATAAATGAAATATGATTAGTTGATTACGCTTAGATTACAAATAAATAAAAAGTGGAATTCTTTGAGAAATTTCAAACAAATTAGATCCTGTTTTTCCTAAAATGACTCTTCAAAATTAAAAAACAAACCTTGAATGATCTAAAATTTTATCGCTCATCTTTCTATATATAGCACCACATAAATTTTATAATATTTTGCAATGATAATAATTTCTGTATGGGTTTATTATTTACTTATAGCACAATTTGCCTCTGATAAACCCATATTAACACTGTTATTCGTACTCTTCAGTATTTCTATCGTAAAAGTATCTCCATCAAACTTGTCTTCAATCCAAAATAAATTAAAATCCCTCAGAATTTTGCTGTCGTGGTTGTTGTCTGATACTTTGAACTCGAAAATTTATTAAGAGCGAGAAAATGCCCTGTTAACGTAAGAAAAAGTAACACTTTAGAGAAAATGGGCTCAAACACGGGATTAACAGTGGCATCAAACAAGCGGTAATGGCCCTATAAGAAACATAACTAGGTGTGTAATATTCTCCCAACTCAAGAGAAAAATAAGCACAAGTAAATAATAATATATTATTTTTGCTGCCAGTGAGGCCGTACCTTACCGAATAGTGTCATAGCCAACCTTAATATCCTACGAAAAATAGGTCACCCCTTTAATTCCAGCATACTACTTCCAAAACATCAACTAGAAAATTCCTCCACCACCATACAATCTTTGAAATTCCAAAACACCTGAAGTCATTTGTCAACTAAGCAAAAAAAGCCATCTATAAATTTTCAAAAAATCCCCATCTTAAATTATATAGTTATGGAAAAACACTAATAGAATCAATCAAACGTTGAATTTGGTTTGAGTTCGTTTATATTATAATTCGAAGGTGAAATAAACAAAGATTTAGATCCCCCAAACCTTTTTTATTAAAAATTACACTTGATTGATGGGCATAGTCAATATTTACAATGATTTCCTTGTTCTTCAGGACTGCTTTTATTCATTTTGGCATACTGGAGACCAAATTTGGCAAGATATCTGGGCTTATATTGCTCCATTTTTGTTTAATAAGCCCTAGCCACTGCTTATAATTGGGCGTCTCTTCTTTATCAATCCCTATTCTGATTAATGCCTATAAATTATATATTGGGTTCAAATCTGGCAAATTCTAGAGCCAAAATGGGAAAGGATTGACGGAATTTTTACCTTACTACATTGTTCCTGCTTTTTCTTTGAGAAAATATGCGTCATCATGCCGAAACATACACTTAACAAACCCAAATTGTTCGGAACTTATGTGAAAATTCTTGGTAACTATTTGATTTCATGGCACTAGCTTTGTGCACATTTGTTAGTGCTCCAGTTTTTTTCAATAAAACACAGCTTAAAATATGGATGGGGCATCATCCAGAAGCCTTAAACAAGTGGAAAGGATCTTCATTAGAAAATATCACTTCGCTCTAGTGATCTACTTTTACAAAAGTGAAGCCTTATGTGGTGACAGTTTTTGGTTATAAGGGGATGGGGGTGTCACTGGTGATGGGGTTGTTAGGTAAATGTTATGATAGACCTAACAAGGTTTCCATTTATATTAGTCCTGATGGCAGGGATTAAAAGATGTTTCCGTAAACCATCACCTCATGAGGGAGCGACTAGTTCCAGTTTATAAATAAAGGATAAGGTTACGGCGAATTATCTGACTCCAAAGATAAATGATTTTACGGGGTTCTTCTACTTGGCTGGGTCATCAAAGGTTTAAGTCAAAGATGGCCATACGAAAATATAGTCTTTATTCTAATAATGGAATATTGTGATGCAAGCAGCAGGACACGGAGCTTAGTAGGCGGGATATAGTAGTCTATATATTATCAACGCGAGTACGAGTTAAGGGCGAGAAAAGACTTAGTGGATCTAGGCGGAAGCGTGAACACAAATAAATTTGTTAGTACTCTCTCTATTCTTCTATCCATTCTTATTTATATGTGCGCTCCTAAAGTAGAAGGCGTGGCCTAAAGATGACCGTTGGGCGGCCTAGGATATATGTGCACAGTAGGTTTACATTTACATGATAAACTCTTATTTGTATAATTTGATACGATTGTCGCTGCACCATCTTTTATTGTCAACAACTCTATTTACTCGGGCTCCTCCTTAAATATTCGTCTTTGATAAGTCTATCTCGAGACACAACTTGGGCAGTTTTATAAAACGCGTGTGATCAACCGTTTTCCTTCACTCCTTTTTGTCTCTCACTTTGCTTGCTTGCTTACATATATGTACATATACAAATACCATCGTATTTCTCATACAATATTGAAACTATACATTTAATAAGGCATGCTTGGATTTAATAGGACCAATTTGCGTCCATTTTGTGGAGGAATCTTTTGGGTCTATTTAATGCAGCAATATTGCGTCGTTTGATCAATACAGGTACTACCTCGCCAATGATTGAATTACTAATAAGTCGTATAACATTACATAGGTAAATATACATGTGAACTAATTTCTGGCACTCTTAATATCGGCAGTATGAATGATAACGCACAGGCCATCGACATTCACATATACGCATATCTGTGTCCAAATTGGCCTATTTCTACCATATCGTATTACAGTAATCATTTGATACCTAATACATTTTTATATATAGTCTTTCACCGCTGGCTTATCTCGCGTTAGTTTCCTACATAAATATACTAGGGACACCTAGCAAGTACATAGTAATTCCCGTACCAAAACTATAGAGGAAACAAGGTGTGTATATATTTATGTCTTACGCTCTCCTATTACAATATTTCTCTAAAATACTAGTACACAAAATTAAAGATATATGAACGACGGGTTTCTAGCAAACGTGCCTTGTCTTCCGGGGCGTGAGAACATGTTCGTCTCGTGGGTCCTCTCTTCGGTGACTTTAGAGGTGTCCGTGTGAATTCCCGTGGCCTCATTCTCTTGAGTGCTCTGCACACTCCAAGTCAAAGTGCACCTGGCCCTCCTCCTATCCGAGGGCATGGCTGATCGCTTGACGTGTCACTATTTTGAGGGGGAGAAAATTTCGTCGGTTTTAACCTTTCTATTGAGACAGTGTCCCGTTTTCCATCGGGGAACTCCAAAATCCAAACTTCATTGCCACGTTCGATAACCGGGAAAGGGTCAGCATACTGCGCTTCAAGTGATTTTGTTATGCGGTCTATTTGGTCCCACACATGAGTTGCTTCGCAAAGATCGTGGGGCACGAAAGGCTTGGGTGCGTGTGCAGGTGTTTAAGGATTTGCTCTATGGTGGATGCCAGTTATTTTAGGAATTTAGAGGCAGTTTTCGATAAGGATGATGCCACTAAAGGATTTGGTTACAAGAGTTTTATTCCCCTGACTGCCGTAAACGGTGAAAATCCCGAATCATTTGGCAAGGAGCGAATTCCTAACAGGACAATTGGGAGTGCCACCGGCCAACCTTGTGTACGGGCTATTATTGAGCACTTCAGAGTCCTGTGTACCCTTTTACCATCCCGTGCGTGGACGGTCTGTACGCGGTGGTGCGACGACGATGAAAACCAACAAGGGCAGACAGCTCTTTGAAAAGTTCTGAATTGAAATTGGCTGCCTCTGTTGGTGTAAAGGAAAAACGAGGAACCAAGTTCTCTCGGCCAAAAAATGCATTAAATAAATATAGTGCACAATACAACGCGTTAAATAAATATAGTATACAAACGCGTCACATCAAAAGCGAACCTACTCCTAACATATACATACAGTGAAAATCAGGTGCATTAAACTTGTTACAGGATTAAACCACCAACGACATTCTTGGTGAGAGCCAGAGAGACGAGTAAATCAGGAGGTTGAATTCCGTGCAGAGGCCGAGGAAATAGAGGCAGATGATAGCCAAAGATCTGTAGGAATCAGAAGCTCCTCGCTGTATGAAATCCTTATCATCTCAACTTCTCCGAGTCAGTGGGTTCCTATTTAAACCTGTCACCATAAACGCCGACGTGAAAAAGTTTAACCGGCTTTCAGTTCCTTGATCCGCGCTCCAGTCGCTACGGCGTAAATTTGGTAGTAGGTTAACGAACCGCTCTTCCTAAGAGCTATGACGTGAGTTACAAATAAGTCTTAAGGAACATGGTAATTTATCTTTACAGTTACACATAAGTGTTTTTCTTGGGCACAAAACCCTTCCTAATTTCGTAGGAAACATTACATTAAAACAATACCATATTATTTCTATGGGGGAGGGACCAATAACTTAAAGACGAGCCAACAAGGAACGGAACGCCACGAGTTTCGACGTGCGAAACAACGAGATAAGAGTGCAAAGAGGTCAGGTAAAATTTGGGCAATGGCAAAGTTCAAGGTTATTTAAAGAGGCACTTACAAAAATATAATTTTATTCACGTAAAAATAAGAGAATTAATGGTCAAAATTACATCGGTAAAGGAGGGCGGGGAATTGTAGTTATGCATCAGACTCTAAAGCTAAAATTTAATGCATAACAGAAGGAGACTATTCAAATGAGAGGATTAACTCAAATGGGTTACTGAACGGGGAGAGGGGTTGGCATAGGGAGGATTCCGGGTGGGACGTCAGTGTAAGGCTTCACGGATGTCTTCTGCACGTAAGGCGAGGGCGCTCGGGGCTTCTGAGCGGGAAGTTGGGGGCGGTAACCTCCGGTCCAGGGGAGAGTATTTCGGCCACCCGAAAACAAGGGGCGAACAAGTAGGGTTTCGACAGGAGTTGATGAGTTAAGTCGGAAAAATCGCTCGGTTGCGATCGTCAAATGGAATTACCTCAGCTCAGCGGGGAATTTATGGACATAAGCCTTAAACGTTTCAACTCTAGAAACAATTTAACTAGCACAATTTAAACCAAAAAAATCACATGAGAACATTGGCGACATTTTAGTTGAACCAAAAAAAGTATACAATTAAATGGAGGCATAAATATGGGACTAAATACTAAACAATTTACTGGTCCCCCCCCCCAAAAAAAAAATCATAATTCCAACACACAAATAGTTCAGCCGTCACTTTGCTTTGTTGTTAGCACCTGACTAGGAACTAGGGGAATCTTCAAGAGTCCGGGCGAGACTCTTCAACTCTGTATCTGTCACATGGACGACGAGCCCTATATATATCAGAAGCTCTCCCCTCGGGGGGGGGGGGGAAGCGCTACTCTCGAATAGCCTCGAATCTTCAAGCCGAGGCGATTCTAACCGGCGTAAAGGAGGTCCGTGGTGGACGCAGTTCGAGGTTACCACTAGTTCGAGAAGCCTAACCAGCTTCTAGAATCTTCTCCAGCGCAAGGACTTCACTTCCGTGCTGGAAAAAAAATTCCACGTGGAATTCTCCCAGACATCTCCCATCCGAAAGTTGAAGCTTTACAGAGCAGTTGCGTAGGAAAGGATCATCCCACCCGTCAAACTATAATTATCAAGGGTCTAGGGAAATTTTGACCGGCTACGACAGTTGTACACATAAAGAAAACCGTTAATCTCAGCTCCGCAGGGAATTTATGGACATAAGCCTTAAACGTTTCAATTCTAGAAACAATTTAACTAGCACAATTTTAAACAAAAAAAAATCACATGAGAACATTGGTGACATTTTAGTGGAACCCCCAAAAGTATACAATTAAAAGGAGGCATAAATATGGGACTAAATACTAAACAATTTACTGGACCCCTCCCCCCCAAAAAAATCATAATTAAGAACATTAATGAGATAATATATACAAGTGACGTGGAAAAGCTTCGCTCCAGCCGGAGTACGGATGAGGTAAACCACGGGTCCTCTAGCCTCGAAGACGGGGTAGGGTCCCTTCCACTGGCTAAGGAATTTGTTGCTTCCCGTGGGAAGTAGCACCAGCACCTCCACTCCAGGATTGAATTTTCGGTCTCGTGACTTAAGGTCAAAGTAGTTCTTATACCTCTCAATAAGTCCTTCTTGACGAGATACGACACTCGTTTGTTACCTCGGATGGACTCACGCTCGAGGACTTTAGTTTTCTCCCGAAGGAGGGGGAGAGTTGCGCACTACTTCTGGGTGCGGGAAAACTTGTCTTACCGGAGGGCTTGGAACTCTGGGTCGATAGGGGTTTTCAGGTGAACGGGTGCATGGGATTCTAGGGCTGCCTGTGTAAGGGTAATCACGGGCTGGGCCACGGGATGGTCGTGGATTACGGGGTTCTAACCAAACAAAACGGAGCACAACTGGATTGGGGCCGCTACCACTTTGGCCCAACCGGACATATAGTCACACTCGATGTGACAACGAGTTACTGGGAAACGACTGGCCCGGCCAAGGTAGTCGTGGAAGCCTGCAAACTTCTTGTGGTCGGGGCCAACAGGGGGAGGGGGTAGGTCCTTAGACACTATGATGCAGGTGTATCCGGTCTCACGGACGAGGGTCGATACTCGTCGACTGTTGCCAGTTCTGTTCTCGAACTTCAATCCATCAGGGTTGTTCTCATTAAACAGGAAGTTTACCTGATGGACCGGACCTTTGGCGGGCGAGGAAGGATTGGGGTCTCTTGAGGCGACGGAGGGGGATCAGGGGCGGCCCAGATTTGGTGCACTTGGTGTGACTGAGAGTTTGTGAATCGGGGGTTTTGAGGACAGTTCGTGCAGTAATGGCCGCGAACTCTGCAGGTGTAGCAGACGAACGGGTTCTTTTGGTACGGCACAACCAGGAGAGAAAATACTAGGGGCTTAACGTCTTGGTGTTCAGATGAATGGAAGTTTCTTGGCTTCGAGGGACTAGGAGCTTTGGTAAATCTTGGAACCAATTTAGGAGGTGTCTTAGGACCATGAAATTTTGTTTTGGGGGCGATTGGGGAGCCATTTTAACATCCTTATGGTATAAATTGTGACTACCCGTGTAGACATCGGCCTCTTCCAAGCATTCCTTAAAGGGGTACAATGTTTATTCTTGATGAAGGCGCGAATTTCGGGAGCCACGGTAGTTAAAAGCTGATCCCTAAGGAAGAAGTCCAGAAGGGACTCGTAGACCTGGGGAATCTTGCACGCATCTAGCCAACACTGAAGGTGTGTTTGGAGCATGTACCCGTGTTGCCGATATGTTTGAACATGGCGGATTCTTTCCTGGCGGGATGGGAAGTGGAAGAATTCGCAATTCATATGAACAGCGACTAACAATTCGGACTTTAACGTGGAATAGTCGAAAATTGCTTTCGGGGGAAGGGAGACGTAGATATCCCTTAACTGGGCATTTAGGAGTGGGTTAATCGAGCGACGCCCTCTTTTTTGAGATACCATCTATTGATCTGAAAGATTCTCTAAAAATGGGTGAAAAATGACCCAAAGTCCTCTCCATCATTAAAAGCGAGAAGGTTGACTGAAGGAGTTTGGGAAATTTCAGCCCGGCGGGAATCGATGGACTGAGAATCCATTTGATTTCAAATCCTTTTCAGCTTATGGTGCCTAATTTGTTCACGTTCTTCCATCTCCATTTTGTTTTTCTCCTATCTACATCTTCAGTTTGTTCTCAATCTCCGTTTTCAGTTTGTTCTCCTCCATCTCCATTTTCCTTCGCTCTGCCTGTTCGTTCCTCTCGTCTTCCTGTACGTAATTTAGAAGGTATTTGCCTGGAAGACCTAACATTTCACCCTAACTCTTGAATTTTTTGAAGGATGACATTGTTTCGCAGTTAACTGAGGGAACACAGACACGCGAAAGAGCTAGGACACTACCCACGCCTTGTTCACAAAAGAATTATGATACAGCTACCTACCTCTGCTGTTTCTAAGGGTGAAAAAACAGTAAAATGGTCCTACCGGAATTAGGACACCAAAAACCTTAACACTTTTGGATTAATAACCAGGAGAGTCTCCAAAATTCAAACACAATAAAAAAAATAATTACCTGGGGTCCAACACAAAATCTAAATAGGTTAACGTTCCACTGCTCTTTAATTAAATTGAACTTGCCTTCTGCCAGTACAATACAAAAATTAAAATAAAAGGGATAGACGTAAATAACAAGGGAACTTCTAATGTCGAAATTAAAATGACAGGAGTTAGTGAAAACCCCAAACACACTTGACAACAAAATTATATAATATGTATATTAATAAATATATATGTCGTCTTATGACATTAAATTACATTACAACTATATTATATCAATGGGGAGGGACCAATAACTTAAAGGCAAGCCGACAAGGAACGGAACGCCACGAGTTTCGACGCGCGAAACAACGAGATAAGAGTGCAACGAGGTCAGGTAAAATTTGGGCTATGGCAAAGCTCAAGGTTATTTAAAGAGGCATATAACAAAAGTATAATTTTATTTACATAACAATAAGAGAATTAATGGGCAAAATTACTTCAGAGAATTTATGGGCAAATTTACATCATATAATTAATGGGAAAAATTACATCGGTAAACGAGGGGGGGATTGTAGTTATACATCAGACTCTAAAGTTAAAATTTAATGTATTACAGAAGGAGACTATTCAAAAGAGGAGGAATAACTTAAATGGGTTACTCAAGGGAAATAAAAGTTGGCTTACGGAGGATTCCGGGTGAGACATCAGGGTAAGGCTTCACGGATGTCTTCTGCACGTGAGGCGAGGGCGCTTGGAGCTTCTGAGCGGGAAGTTAACGTAATGACGGCTCTCTAGAGGGGGGGAGGTAACGTGCGGTCCAGGGGAGAGTATTTTGGCCACCCAAAAACGAGGGGCGAACGAGGAGGGCTTTGACGAGTAGGGCTTCGGAAAAATCGCTCAGTAGCGATCGTCAAATGGAATTACCTCACTGGCTGGGACTAATTCCAACACACAAATAGTTCAGCCGGCACTTTGCTTTGTTGTTAGCACCTGACTCGGAACTAGGGAAATTTTCTTGGGTCCGGGCGAGACTCCTTAACTCTCTGTCTGCCACATGGACGACGAGCCCTATATATATCCGAGGCTGTGCCCACGGGGGATGGGGCAGAACTACTCTCGAATGGCCTCGAATCTTCACGCCGAGGCGATTCCCACCCACGTAAAGGTGGTCCGTCGTGGATACGCTTCGAGGCTACCTCTTGTGAAATGGAGGTGAGGCTTACCCATTTAAGCCTAACCAGCTTCTAAAATCTTCTCTAGCGCAAGTACTTCACTTTCGTGCTGGAAAAGAAATTCCACGTTCAATTCCCCCCACACCTACTTACTTCGGTCTAATTTCTTGTTTTCATGGTTTATTAAAATCTGCAGTTATCCTCTCCCTCTCTTTCTCTCTCTCCGCCTTTCTTTACCACTTTCTCTTCTACATTAATTATATCATTATTGCCATTACACTACAACCGCTTACAGTTTCGCCCTTGCAAATCTCAACTTTATCCAAACAATTCTTAAGCTCGTACAATCATACCCATCACATTATGCCACGCCTCACTCAAAAGTTCTGAGACACTCTTTAACTTTAACCCCTCTGTTCCACACACAATCGCACTCCATTCCCTCAACTTCGCACAAACCCTTCATTTTCTTTGTTGTTTGCATCACATTGAGGAGGCATCTGCATTCTCCCTTTTATAGGTTATTGACTACTCCTCCACTTTTTCCCACATAAATATCTAACTTACATTCTTCACACTCACTCTCTCCAGACATTCACAACTTTTCGAGTTCGCAGTTCCCAGGCTAGCTGGCCCTTATCCGTGCATAGTCGTCTTTCCCAAAGAGCAAATTTGCGCAGAAGGATGGTATAATTATGGGCATAGGTATTTTTCTGCCCCACAAACTTGAACTGAGAAGAGTAAACTAACAAGGGCTTCTGATAGGAAAGTTTGGGGGACAGATTTAAAAAATTAAGTGGTGGTGTTGGGAAGTGAATATATGTGAAAGGTACATAGCATGGGTATTCAAAAGGGGCCACTGAGGGTGGGGTGATTCTGCTTAATTTTGCAGCACCAGATTTTAGTGCCATGGATTTGATCCCACGTCAAACTGTCAGTCAATTACACATGACTAAGTGAATAGTAAAAACCCAACTAAAACCCCAGCTAAACTTTAAGAAATAACTAATTAACTATTTTCACTTGTCCCTTTATCAGTTCAACCACGTCAAAGAGTATTTACACCAGTAGATGCCGATGGAGTATCAAGGTGTGTCTAAGCCGTTAAGGCCAAGTGATGCGCAAAGAGTTCTCACATATCGCTATAGACCTCTGCTGTTTCTGCTCTCTTTAAGTTTATTTCCATTAATTTGCCGCAGAAATCTGTTTTTATGAAGAAATCAAAAATGAGAAGTAAATACATGAAATTTTGAGCGACGATTACACACAGTTTCGAACAAACTGTAAACAAGGAAATCAAAATAGTTTTATAGCAAATTTTCAAAAGTTTAAGCACATTCAATTATGATGCGTGCCCGCAAGGGGGGTTTATCTTTGTTTAATTGAGTAGAGCTCCATTAGCAGAGCCAGGAAAAGGAACTCTCCTTGTGTAAGGTCTGATAAATGAAGAGATCATTCAAAATTAAGTCAATGACCGTAAGGTCTTGTAAATGAGGAGACTATTGAGTACAATTTCTAGGTTGGCATACCCAATAAAAGAAGTCAAGGGGGTAAAGTGTGGTGAACCAGATGACATTGTGTTATTTCCAACGGTCCACGTTTTAGACACACCCTGTATATGTTTGTTAAACTTTCTTTTTACGACTGAACTATGAGTACTTCTTTAATAATTCATTTTGCTTACAATGCAAAAAGTGCGTACCTAGAAACTAATTACCCTCGATTTTTGTTTAGCACACTGCACAATATTCACGCTGCACACTAAGGTACCCAGAGACGGCTACAGTGAATTCTTAACATTTTAATGCGATAAAATTTTCTCTTTATTTTGGCGATTATAATTTTACAATTTTTACATTTGCTTATTTTGGCAGATTTTGAGGTTGTTTTAGAACACAAAAAGGTGTCCTCTAGTGTTTTATAATAATTAAAATTATATTTATTAAGGGTACTGCATTAGCCTTAGCTTCCGTTACATTTTTATCTAATTAACGAATAAGAGTGTCCACCTCGGTCTATATCTCCTAAATATATATTGGTGTATGTAACTCCTGGTTTTATTAGTGAGCGGAAATATTAGTATAGTCTGGTGCTTGAGCTCCAACCAGATATGAGTAGTAGTATTCCACGTTACCTGTATATCTTTGCATCTTAGCTAACGTGAAGGGCATATTTAACAAAGGGCAGTCATGGTATTTGGATAACAATAAAATCACAGAATACCAGAACTATTTGATATTATTATTCCGAATAGGTCGACTAATTACCCTAGCTTAATTTTTCATACATTTCTATGAATGTTCTATAATTTTAAATCAAAATCTTTGCTATTGAAAATAAACTAAACAAAATTTATAGTGAATTTAAAAAATAATAATTACCCGCAAGAGAGTTTCTTTGACTTGCACACATTGAGGGACAGCTCCCGAAGTTCTTGGGCAAAACTTCGACTATAAGTAGCAAACTTAACACTGCGCCGCTCAAGCCTGGGTTTTGTCCTTCATCTACGCGAAGCAAGTGATTTTATCCAATTGACCAATCATCGATCTCTAAATCAAACTGAATCAATTGTTTATTTTGACCGTTGTCGAAACAGTGTGAAGATGACAACTCATTGCGTTAGTAAACACATACCATCACTGAGTGAACTAGAGCTTACCTTAGTATTGTTTGGTGTAAGGCGGAGAAGGAAATATTACCAATGCTTTTCGAAATCAACTTTGGCTTTAAAACAATCAGATTCCTGATATTTTATTAAACGGTTAAATTTGTTTGCACAGATTACTTGATTATTAAATAAAGATTGCAAAATATCTAAACAATTATGTTGGGAACTGAGTTTAACAATAGAAATCTAATATTCTATATTTTATTTCAAAGAAACGTTATTTGTGCTGGTTGTCATGCTAGGTATGAAATGAAATACTCGCTTCAAGACAAGTTGAAGATCTGATAGCATCGCTTTTTCCCCTTACAAAAATACACCTCTGACAGATCATGAATTTTCAGCCATAAGAAAGATTCAGGTCTCATCAGTCAATACTTAGGTCTTTTGGTATCTTTATCTGCTCTGAAACTTACCAAGAAACTTAATTACTAGCAATTTTCATTGCCCCTATTACCACTTAAATCCAACTACCAAAACTCTCATAAAACAACAAACCAACATAACAACAAGATCACTGTCACGGCTGGAATTCTTTCTAATACAAGATCACCTATGTACATAAAATGTAACCAAATTTGTTTATACGAGTATATTTACTTATCGCAGATTTTTTTGTTTTTGTTTAATTATTCTGCAATCAGTTTAAATAGTTCACTCAACCTGAATATTTACTATTATGTTTTATATTTTATGTTAAGTAAAGTTAAAATGCTTATTTTAATATTGTATTTTACAAAAATAACATGAATACAACCCGTTTATGTGGACCTTAATGTAAGGAAGGTCAGGTTTATTGAATAATTGTTTTCAAAATCGTCTGGTTGTATTTAATCTTTATTTATACTTCGTTTACGCTACCCGTAGTATCGGCACTTTGGCACGATTAAACACAGAAAACTATAGGCTAGCTTTGCATTGCGCGCTGACTAGAAGGCAATCTTTTAAGAGGTGACCCCCAAAAAATTTCCTGAAAGGAAAACACCTCACTCCTGCAAGGACTCGAAAAAAAGTCTTCTGGTTGTCCTTAGTAGCGCTCTAGCAACTGAATTAACCTAACCAAAAACAAGAAACAAGCCATTTTTCCCCAAACAGACCTTTCCGTTCGCACCTTCGGAGACTACCGTCCAATAAAACTGCAAAGGCGCAACCACAGAAGTACAATTTTAGGCTCTATGTATATCTATATAGTACAAGGAGAGAGAGAGTGAAATTGGGTGTAAACGAGCTCATGACAAGGCAAAAATGAGTTTTATATTCAAAAGGAAAGTATATTAAACGAGAGCAAAATACAGCTCAATTAATGCAATTCATATTCAGAAGATGGGAATAACGCTACAACACCGAAATGAAATATCCTGGTCTGGATTCAACCTTTCTCCCAATTTATGTCATCTGCTTCAACAATTAAGCTATCAGGCAAAGTACTTCAAACTCACACCAAAGTGTCAACTTATAAAACCCACTATCTTCCGAGCTAGCAACAACCATCACAGAGCTTTCTCTATCTTTTATATCCTACTTTCAAATACCCTTTGAAATTAGAAAGAGAAGCAAATTGTGCTATTAGAGACTATATATCCACATATATATTTTAGGGGGAAATAGAAATAAATATTGCTGGCAGCAATTATCTTTCATTGGAAACTTGATCCACGCTTCCTTAGCAATTCGCCACAATCCGTAGTCGTGAGAGTTAATTATATCATCTAATACGAAGAAAGGTAACCATTTTTCTATAATTTAAGATAAATGTTTTATTTACTTAACCATGTAAATTATTGAATCATTTGATTCATTTAATTTAAGGGTAATATTCTAGTATGTATCGTTTTACGGATATTTTTAACGATATCATTAATTGTGCTTACAGCACATCTTGGGGGAAATATTTTCATGGCCCCCAAGTATATAAAGTAGTTTATAGCGTGATCATATATTTTTTGTTTGTCTGGGTATGTTAATTACTTCTGATACTGGGGTGAGCGGAAGAGAGCGAGGGGCAGCGCATGGAACTTACTTTACTTGCCGGCCCCTCCCTTTGCCAACTCAAGAGCAAAGAAAAATAACAAGAAAAGATTATGTGTCTGTTTGATTCTAGTGAGGTCCTATCTCACCTAATTCAGTCTAAACCAACCTGAATTACCTAATAAGTCATCCCCTTTTCCAGGATGCTACTTCCAACACCTCTCCAATAACCTACCCCAGCGCCAAACCCTAACCTCACCCCAAACATCCACACTACCATCACCCAAAAGCTACTTGAACAAAGTACCACCAAATAACATCCTATAATTAAATCTTTGATGTTGTTTGGGCATTGGTTGCATCTGGTGTATGTTAGAGGCAGGGCAAGGTTATTTTACATTTGTATTGTTGTATGTATATGTAGTGGAGTGGCCTGACCTGAGTTGAAAGAGGATTACACAGTGTGTTCTATGTAGTGATTTCTCTACTTGGTTTATTAAGAGAGGATTTTTTATGTTGTTTCGTGGTAGTGTGTTCAAGTATCATTTGGCTGAGGGTACTTTGGATGTGTTTGATTAAAATAGGGATTGTATGGTGGTTAAGGAATTTTCTTGTTGATGTGTTGGAAGTAGTATGCTGGAATTAAGGGGGTGACCTATTTTTCGTAGGATATCTAGGTTGGCTATGACCCTTTTTGGTAAGGTAGGGCCTCAGAGGCAGCAAAAATAATTTATTATTATTTACTTGTGATTATTTTTCTCTTGAGTTGGAAGAATATTACACACCTAGTTATGTTTCTTATAGGGTCATTACCACTTGTTTGATGCCACTGTTAATCCCGTGTTTAAGCTCATTTTCTCTAAAGTGTTACTTTTTCTTACGTTAACAGGGCATTTTCTCGCTCTTAATAAATTTTAGAGTTCAAAGTACCAGACAACAACCACGACAGCAAAATTCTGAGGGATTTTAATTTTTTTGGATTGAAGACAAGTTTGATGGAGATACTTTTACGATAGAAATACTGAAGAGTACGAATAACAGTGTTAATATGGGTTTATCAGAGGCAAATTGTGCTATAAGTAAATAATAAACCCATACAGAAATTATTATCATTGCAAAATATTATGAAATTTATGTGGTGCTATATATAGAAAGATGAGCGATAAAATTTTAGATCATTCATGGTTTGTTTTTTAATTTTGAAGAGTCATTTTAGGAAAAACAGGATCTAATTTGTTTGAGGTTTTTTTAAGGAATTCCACTTTTTATATATTCGTAATCTAAGCGTAATCAACTAATCATATTTCATTCATTCATACTTCATAAAAGTATCCGAAATCAGACTCGAGTGCACGGTTAGTATTTTATTGAGTTGCTACCTTGATACTGCATAAGACGGGCCAGGGGGATGCTCTTCATCTACGCCAATTAAGTAACTTTACAATAAATCAATCTAAAAACCCCAATATAATTGTATAAATCGGGTATTTTAACCATCATTTTTACCATCGTAGTACACTAGATCGTTTTCACATACCTGGGAAGGAGATAGTAATTTGATTTGAGTAGATAAAAAGCTTCCCCCAGGCCACTTCAAAAGGATTTGAATGATTTAACTCAATGAGATTCTAACCACACACCATCACTGCGTACATTACAATTTTTTTTACACTACACTCTCCATTACAATAGGTTTCTTTTCACCCCACCAACAACAATTATTCTTTGATTTAGCTCAAGATGATTGGTAATCTATGGCACAAGTTCCGAGCCTCCTGCCGGAAACTGCAAGATGGATTTGACGTAAATTATCGATAAGAATTCTGAATTTGATCTCGAGACTCTAAGGTTATTGATGAAAAAATGTCTTGGAAGACGAGTGAAAAAATATGGTTTGGGTAGCGATCAAGATGGTAGTGAATCAAGTAATAGAAAATATGGGGTGAAGTTACAACTTCAAAAATAATAGTGGTGTTATGTTAGGAATCTAATTCTGCGTTTTCTTTAGATAAAAATGAAAAACGATTCCTATTAGTAGGTAATTTAAGTTTTATTGGGAAAATTCCTTCTTAATATTGTATAGAATATAGAATTAATCTGCACAATAATTTGAAAAGACTGAATTATGAATTTTATGAGAGCAATTAAAACTAATCCATGATTTGTGGTTCATTGAAGAGTAGTTTTAATAACAGGTCTATGACGAAGCAAGATATATTATTGCTATTCTGCCGAGGACGGGGGAGGGTACACTGTGTAGACCTTTAAACCAGTTACCTGGAAGAACCACTATCACCTCACCCTTCTCCATTATGCACAGTTACACACTCTCTGCCACGCTATCTCGGCCTCAATACCTACAATTATAGACCATCCCTGCTTAGGACTTGGCGAGTCATCCATTCATAGCCATGCACGGAAAGGAAAATTCTTTTCAAAGTTTTATAATGCGCCGTTCCTCAATCCTCCGTTTAATATTTTCCCAAATTAAGCGAAATCCACTTCAGTCAGATTTTTCAATCATTTTTACCACTTGCTTCACCGAGGGGCTCGAAAAATATGTGTTTGTATGTGAAGAATTCAAATTTAGTATTATTTGTGTAATTGCCCAACATTTATCATGGTAAATCTACGTTTTGAAATAACAACTCATAAATTGCTCTAGGAAAACAATAGTTATTAATTTTAGCTTCTCAATTTTACTTTATCTAAATAGAAAAATCCTGATAATCATTAAACATGTCATTGTAATCATACAATATTCGAAACTGCTGACATCAATGAAAAGATTAATTAAACAAGTTTCCTAAAGTTTTGCTTGGATTTGTTCTTGGATATTAGTTGCCGACTTTCTCCCTTAGCCTCGATATGACACTTATGTTTCTCATAATTATATAATCTACCTACTACTACTGTGACTAGTTTCACACACTTCTCTATTGAGTCAAACTGACAGGCCACTGTGGAATTTGCATAGGATTGTCAAATCAGCTCTTTACTTCCGTTGTAGTCAGTTTACATGTCAATGGAAGTTAGAATGCCCTGTCAGATCAGTTTATTTTTCTTAACACGGAAGAAGGATTGAGATTGATACAAGCTTTCTTCAAGAGATGTACAAAAAGATCTTATTCGAATGCAAACTTGTCCGGGAGAGAAATTCTCCAAATAAAGGACATGCAAGACCACTCCAATTTGAGGAATAACAAAAGCAGCTTGTCAGCAAACAGATCAGTTCAGAAGTCAATTTCATCCATCCTTCAAGCAACGAGAAGACTAAGCTGTCTTTATGATGCCTTGTTAATCTCTTGCGGGTATCCATTGTAAATGTACCTCACGCCATTTCCTTTGGAATATATTCACAGCATAAAAGCAAATTTCCTTCATTGCTCAGCCGGTTTGCACTTGAGTTTCACCCTGAATTCACCGAACTACTCCATTTCATTCACTCTGCGCCTCACAAACGTTAAAGTACGTTTTCACAGTACCTAGAGTAAAGCTAATAAATTCAGTGTTAATAATGGCAATTTAATTCTCAGTACCAATATTCACTGAAAATAATATTTATATATTTTAAGTTTTACTAAAATATTTCGCATATTAAATTCATATAGTTAAATTAATTATTTTCTGCAATAATGCACAAAGTACATGTCACAGATAGAAGGTTATCTCCCACCCCCTATAACCTAACGTCCTCCGGTGGCGCCTGAGGTAAATGCACATGCACACCTAGACAGCGCAAAGGAAGCAGCGAGAATTTCGCGCGATCGGATGACCTTGGCCTCTTTATCAAGAATGGTCGGGTCAGTGGAACACAGAGAGCTTCTTTAAAGAATGTCGCACGCCCCTGTGATTCGTGTCGGTTGCTTTTTCCAACCCCCGTCACATCCTCTGATCGGTGCCAGACCTACGGCGTCGAGGACTTTCGCGCAAACCTATGATGTGCTCGCCAAAAATATTCCCTCCCCCTGGCGTGCTAATCTAATGAGATCCTCGTCCCCTTTTGGGGAGCCGCCGGTGAACCGCTTCCGTCGAGGCAGTATAAATACTTCGGGAAAAGTTTTGAGAAATTAATACCTTATCGCCCCGTCTCGTACGCCTAGCCCCGCCTCCCAACGGCTGCCAGCTACGAACGCGCCGAATCACCTCTCCAGCCCACCTCGCTGGGGTGGAGAGTTCTTGCTAGATAGACGATAGACACGGACAGGCATCTATCACTCTAGTATGGACTTCGTTATCGCCTGGAGTACTCCCTCGTTCATTTATTAGCAAGGATAAAAATTAAGAATTTTGTAATGGAACTTTGTAGCGCCTAGCTTACTCGTCGTATGAAAAGCCACCAGTCAATAATGATTTATATGAGATTCCCCGTTATTTGAACTCTTTCCCTTTCCCTGGAAACAATCACCGTACCTCATCTCTCGTACTCTCGTCCCCACCGAGTCATTTATATCCCACCCTCATGCATAACTGCAGTGCCAATCCTCGGCTAGCATCGACGTTCGACTCTACGAAAGTCCAATCTCTCTGCTTATAAGATTACAAAGAAACTTGCATACATTAAATCTTCTGATAACTTTATCTTTTATTTAATTTTGCTAGTTATAAAAGTTTCTGCGAGAACAATTCTCCTTTAAACTTGATTCAACATTGTCGCACGTTAAAAGGAAAAAGCTCATTAGATTTGCCATAATAGGCATGTAAATAGAGTTATTATAATATAATATAAACCACGTAAGTCTAACTATCAGTCATACTGATGAAATAAATTATCAAGCCTTAAATTGTATCATAGATTTGTACGTATAATTTCCGTTCTACATGATCATTAACACAAATATTTTCTCTTTGAGTTTATTAAAAAATGTTTCTTTTCTAAGTCTCGACCCAATTAAGTCAGTTTTTGGTTATTCTTTTTCGCAAGTGAGGTATACAAGTATATGACACATACTGATTAATATTTTAAAATGCCCTTACTATACTTACAGGGAATAAAGTGAAAAATTAGTTATATTAGTGCTGTTAGATATGCTGCATTGATGAATCAGAAAATATGGATAGTTTATTCGTATGCAGAAAAGCTAGTAAAAGTAAGTGAGACCAAAAAAAGAAAACTGATTCCTAGTGCTTTTGCCACTATTTAACAAGGACGTGATAAATCTCACCTTTAATCACCATAATGATTCTCAAGTACACACGGTCTTACTCAACCACTACTTGGAACCACAACCCTCTTCTTGTAGCCAAAATCAAGACAACTCTGACCAGGACGTTATTCATTCACTCTACAAAGCGGAAATATTTTGTCTACCTATTTTCCTTCCACATCACGTAATCAACTGAAATCTCCCTCAGTTCAGCAGATCCACTGCCCCTTTTATTTATTCTTCTATAAAAAATATTGCATTAAATCACCGGCTTCCCACATTAAAGATTTACGTGTGTCAGAAATATTTATTATTTTTGCATTAGTAATTATTATCGCTTTTGTCACTTAGGCGTAATTAAATAGCTTAAACCTTTTCTGCTTATGAAATTTTTAAGAAATAGTGAGAAAATAACTTACCGATTTTCATATCAATAATGACATTTATCTTGGTTATATTTGGATTATCAGCTTTTATATTCTATCCGTTAACGAATATTACTTGAATATTAAATAAAATGAATTGATAGAAGATAATACCTTATTCCTTCATTGAGGATTGTGATAGAACGGTCTGAGGCAGCCATGCTTCAGCCCCTATCACATGACGAAACACAAGCTACTCCACGTGTATGCTGCGAGAGGAAGTAGAAGGCGCGTTATCGCCTCCTCCCATCCCTAAGTTTAATCAACGAGGTTCAATCCTCCGTTCGCCTCCATGCGTCGATCTCGCCACATTGAAAGAGGCTTATGGGCAGACAAGATATTTTCCCAAGCGCCACCGGGACATTCCATCGAAGTCTCCCCCATCATTGTGCTCTACGCCAAGGGGCTGGCTCTGGCTATTTAGGCGATATCATTTCGCATTTGAACCAGATCCCGATTAACTTCCCGAGGCATCACGCCGATCCGGTCTCCCTTGTGCACCTAGGAACTCTACCCCGAGAAACCCCTTATTGTCCAGAAGAGGACAATATCCCTTGAGTGCCAAGGTTCGTGCCCCTCTAGACGCAAAGTCAACATGGCACCCTTGTTGTTAAGAAAGAGAACAACTTTGGAACAGCCATTGTCCTTCGAGCCCATTCGATAAGAAACGGTTCTCGTTCTCGCTTGGTTACAACAATAACCTCCATTGTTGATCTAGAACATCTCCGATATCCTAGCTCAAGGATCGCTCGTACTTCCGAGCTCCACTTCGCTCTCACTGCTCGAAGACAGTCCTTCCCCCTTGTTAAGGACAATCCCCCGAAGAACTCCTTCTCCCGGAGAAGAATCGCCAGTTGGACCGAAGATTCCTTCTCATCACCTTCCTCTGCACGATAACCTTGTAATTACATAAGCTAGGCATTACATTTAACCATTTAACCTCTGTGCTTTAGACGATTATAGCCAACCATTCTTTCCTATTCGTTTGTTTTGCCGTTTTAAATCCCTACAAATATTAATCCTTAGCTGAGTCAAATATTCCCATGACCTTTTTCATTTCCTGTGTTTGTCCCATTTTAATCCTTGGTTATGTAAACATTTTCCGTGTGTTTTTCTGATAGATTAATTAATAAAACTCTATTTTATTAACGTTTGTCATATTATTTATCCTTGTGCTCAGTTCCACTTCTTAAGTATATTGAAGATAAATAAACCCTCTTCAAGCCCCCCCTCCCTTTTGAACCATTCTCGGAATCTGATTACCACGCAGACGAAATATAGAATAATCCCCTCAACGAATATTTATATATAGTATATCGTCAGGAGCCTATTCTACGACATATATAAAAACCAATCAAATAGTAAAAGACTATAACTAAATGTAGTCGCCTTCACGGAAGCATCCATTCTAAATTAAGCTGCTGACAGAATCTGAAGATCTCTGATACCTGCATCAAAGGGGATTGAGATTAGTTCTCGCCCTAAATTTGTTTTTTATAAAGTTTTGGCTCAATTTTCCTGCGTTTATTATGTCTTGATTCTCCACTCATATAATGTAATTATTTTCTTGTGGTCCAAATCAAAGGATGGCTTTTTTCAATAAAATTTAAATGTAACTATCCCGTAATGACAAAGACTTCGTATCTAATCGATAGCTAACCATATTGCTCCAAAGAAACACTTACCTAGCTAAAAATAGACACTCGCTTTTCTAGATGGTAGAATTTAAGTAGAGGACATTGGTATATATTAAAACTTTCAACAGGATAAGGAGATTTGTCTTTTCGGAGCCATGTATCATCAATTTGATTCTTAACTTTCTCAATATTGTAATTTTACTTTTTATGTTGGGGATTCAAATCATTCAAACATTCATTCTAATATTCCAATTAGAAAAATCGTTTAAAAATTAATCCTATCATTCCAAATCTTGTTGAAAGTAAAATATCTCTAATTAGTTCGCCACACCATTTCCTCATTTCTATTTGATTTATAAATTTAGGCAGACCTGTATATTTTTTAAGGTTTGAATTTTTAATCCTATCATTCCAAATCTTGTTGAAAGTAAAATATCCCTAATTAGTTCGCAACACCATTTCCTCATACTTATTTTAGTTTTTAATTTAGGCAGACCTGTATATTTTATAAGGTTTAAATTTAGTATTTCATACTGCGTGATTTTTTTGAGACTCATTACCTAAACTTACTGTAACACTGATTTTAACTTGACCTTATTTTACCGTATTCTTCACTACTCTTTTTTACACAAGTTTCTAACTCTCAAAGTATAACATATATTTAATCTTTTATTAAGACTTTTTGTTGTTACAAGGTCGTTTGGGTAGGGGCAATGAAAAGATATTCCTTTAACCAGAATAAAGCTAAAATTTTCTCTATTCTCGAGATCTAATTGTAAAGTGAAAATGCAATTAGGTAATTTAGATTTTATTTAATTAACTTTTGAGTAATCTTTTTCGTGTGAAGCATTCGAGCGAGTTCTAGCTATTCTTGGGTTAAGGAAACACCTTACATCTAATTTAGGGCTGAAGACGTGGTTTACTTTCCTGTGGAAAAATAATCATAACATCCTGATTAAATAGATACAATCTCGGAGACCCTTTGTCAATTGTCATTATCTCTTGCTAGCCCTAAAATAGGAAAAATTAAACACGGATTTACAGACAGGTGCTCTTTAACTGAGCTGAGATGCCTCTTACATAGGCCGCCTTAAAATCGCTGCAGTTTGCTGGTCTAAAGACAAAAAGAGATAAGTTATACGATCCACAAATGCGACGAAGCCGAAGTAAACTAATCAGAAAGCATTCATCACTAGTTAACCGTAAATGAAATGTGCTTCTACAAGTCGACCAAATCGAGATAAACTGAATAACCCAAGTTTGAAGAGATTGCCTCAATTGTCTCTTCTCGTCTGACTTATCTGCCTTGGATTATCATATTTTTTGCTTTAGACACTCAAATTTAAAAAGAAAGATGCTTTGATAAGGACGAATTAAAAAAAAAGCTTCAATAGGTTGTTTTTTTTCAAAACCGAAGTACCTTTACTCAAGGGTCATGTATCAAATCTTATTTTGGTGATAAAAATTCTACAAAACGGATAGAATTAATTTATAGAATAAATTTCATTGTTTAAATTGCGTTTTTCATTTATATTCATACGTTAAAAAAAAGGACGAACACATTTAGAAACCGGATATCAGCATGACTTAATTAAAAGGAAATACAAACATATAAATGCGTTATGAGCAGTTTTCTGCAAGATAAAATCGCTATAAACTTAAATGCTTTATTCTTTAGTAGATGAGCGATTTAACAAGTGAGGTAACTTTTTATCATTTTAAATCATCTAGGGACCAGTTTGTACAATTAGTCGAGGCCCTCAATTATCCAATCTGAAACTTTATAATGGACAAATTTATATAGTCATCGTGCACTACCACGTAATGAGGAAACTTATTAAAAAACCTAGAAAGCAATCTGTATATCTTACTTATAATTAGATTATCAATTTATTGCTTAGATAAGTATGACGGACTTCGAAAAGAGATCCAGTGAAAATGCAATAGTAGCTTGGACATAGAGGAAGACTTGTTTGTCAATAGACATTCATCTACTCTATTAGTGATCTCGGTGTTAGAATTTAAGTGACTTTGGCTACATGGAGTTCAGATAGACTGTTTTCAAATTATACTTGAGATTTTATAAAAGTAATAATAGTAGCGAAATGAAAGGAATGTTATAGCTTTGCTAATATTTGCAAAGGCCACAAGCTTATCTCTGGTATTTCTGGTTTAATGACCTGTTCTTGGGTAGCCTCATTTTAGGTTCTTGTCCCTGCACCTTAAAGAACGGGATGTCTACCGTTTGTCTCTGGTGGTGGAGAGTCTCCTCCACACGAATTGTAGTACGTTGCTCTGGAGGAGGCGGACCACCTCAATACTATTTGATTCTTAGCAATTGTAGATGGCTCGTTTAAGTCCCTAAGGGACGCAAGAGTCTTAAGGGCTTTTGAGCGTCTCAAACTTTTTGTTTGCTTCTTAAATATTTATCTTTGATGTTTTGTCTGTTTTTGCTTTAAACTGTTAAACTTTAAATTATACTTAATATAAGCTTATTCTTTAGTACTATCATTGGCTGTAACTTAGTTCACGGCCATTAGTTATCTATTTATTTTTTAAAATCATTTACTAAAAAATATTAATCTTTACTTATAAACTTCAAGAAATACTTTAAATAAAAAGATTTTGCAAAATACTTTTCCTCCAGAACTACTAAGGTTTTCAGATAGTGCGGAAAGCTATTCAATTGGCGAAGGAGAGTGACCGTTTGTTTGACCTCTTCTCAAGTCTTCATCTCTCTGACATCCTACCAGCTTGCTTTGAAAAATCATGACAACTTTTATTTACTAATTAAAACCCTTTGATTACTCCAGGCAAATTCTTAATTTTCTTAACCTTCCCAAACTACTTTCGTCTAATTTACTCTCACACTCAAACTTTACAGTGTTATCTTTCACAAATACAGATCCTGGTGTTAAAATATAAAATATACGATTAAAATTTTGATTTAATATTGAATTACTTCTTATTTAGAATGACAGTTCACCTAAGATGAAAATGATGCACCATGGTCTTTGGATTTCATCAAACTTTGGTAATAAACTTTATATCAGCAGGAGTTTTACAAAGAAGTTTATATGATTCTCCTGAAATTCTCTAGAAAACATTTTAAGAAAAAAAATAATTAATTATCTGTATTACACCACACCTATTACCAAAATATTGGAAAAGCGATCACAAAATAAATGAGGCAATTAACTACCCATGAGTGATTTGAGGCCGTTGAATGTATACCCTTCTCTGGAGGATGCAATAAGAGAGACTGATTTTTGGTGTTCTATTATTCTTACACAATGAAAGACATTGATACACAAGAGTTATAAGACATGAATGTGTCAAGGAATCAAGCAATTCGTGATACGCAAAGAGATAGATAGGCTAAATTCTTAAGAAAAATAATTGAACGAATAATTTAATAGATTAAAATAGTAAATTCGGTAATTACTCAACTTGATTCGAAATGACAAAGCGGTATTGTATACTAATAAATATTAATTTTAATTTGATTATAATTAGACTAGAATCAAACCCCTTGGCACCCCCGGTATAAAGTACCTGACTGAAATGTAGCCTGAAAGTCAAATTAGACTGGTATTAGAGTTGCAGATTCAAGCCATTTTCACCTTACAGCAAATTGGTGTGGGAATATTGGAGAGATTCTGGGAAATCAAGGTCGCAAGAGAGAGATAAAGAGAGATAAAGGCTTTATTCTCTCCGGATAGAAGATCGACGGGATAGGTGCGTCTTAGAGAAAATTAACGAGTTTTAAGTTCGACTTTTTCGCATAAAATATGTGTGGCACGAATCTGTATCTATATGTTTTGATTGAATTTATTTCTTCTCTCATTTCAAGAATTCAACCCCTCCGCAGCTTAGGGAAAACATATTCCTGAGTAAATATAGGGTTAGCTAAACCATAGGATCAGCTTAATCCTCCTTTCCGAAACACTACTTCCTCTACAGATGTAATTACTTCCCAACAGTTCTGGACGATCAAGATGCAGTTAAAGATATGAGTGAACAGGAAACTGCCTCTTTACCTGATCAATAATAAGCCAGTGACCTGAAATAATAGGTGTTTCTGCTCGATTTCTGTTTAAATTATAAGTTTAGCAAGTATCATTGGCGTTGTGTTGTGACATCCTCGCAGATTTTTCATAATTTTGGGGAGAGAATAGGTGCAAGAACCGAGAATAAGATTGGTAGAAACGATCTTTCACCTTGATTTATTAGTTTTTTCTTTGAATGTATATGATCTTGCTTCCGAGCTAGTCTCCGTATCAACTGTTTGAGTCGTGATTTTCTTTCTTCCTGCGATGTTGTCATCAGAACATTACCTTTTATTAGATTAATACCCTTTTCCTATACACATTTGAAAAAATTATCTCTGCTTCTTATGATTGATTATTTCATTCTTTTTAAAGAGTGTGGGGAATGTATGGAATATATAAGCGTATCATTTCATTCTATGCCTCATTTTAAAAGATATCAGCTTTCGGTTTCTTTTGGAAATATTCTTATCCGTAAGGTAAATCGTACATTGTTTGTCGGACTGAAGTCACAAAGCAAATAACCATAGGGTTTTGAGACTGTTTTTTATATATCTTCATGAAGCTGTTCCATTCCCGAGGCACAGTTTGTTCAGCGAATATATTTATCTAAGAGATGTCTCTCCTCTGGTTAAATAAGAGTAGATTGACAATCTAAGGTAAGATAGTGCATATAAGAAATATTTAAAATAGATTTTTGGCCACTAGGAATATGGAGATATACTGATATAATTTAAACTTCTTCCATCCAAAGATGACACATCATACAACATACCTTCGGGAAATATTACTTCATTTTTAAATTCTTCTTAGGCTTTTTGCCATACAATGTAGCACTGGATGATTCTATTAACGCGTTGAGTAAACATCTCTTTATTACAAAGTATACGAAAGAAGCAGTTGGCTATTCCGGTCGACGTGGGTCCAATAATGGATGAAGTACATGGGAGGACGAATTTCATTTTTTTTCATACTTCCTTTATTTATGCTTTCCCTTTGTGTAACGAATTAGACAACTCCTTTCAGATAACTGTATAACTATATACATGTTCAGCATTCTACAATTTCCCTATGTACGCTTTGCCAACTGTATCCAAGGAGTTCACAATGTAATCATCGTTTTTGATTAGCTCTATAATATCATGGTTTAAACCACAGATAACCATTTTCAAACCGTGGATCCTATGAGCGAACATTCCCTAGAGACTTTAAAGGAATAAAATATGATCAGGATCGAGGGATGTTTTTTTTGCATTATTATTATTATTATTATACCAAATTCGATGGCCAATTATCTATGGCGACTTGTGTCAATATTTGAATCCTAATCTCTCTACTTCGATTCCAATGAAGTGGGACGAAAGATCTTTAAGATAGAGCTCGTTAAGAAAATAATCTTTAAGCAAACACTCTATTAATGCCAACGTAGAGGGCATCCTACGGGATATGTAGTATTTTTTTATGCAGTACGGATATAAAGAGCCAAAATCGACGTAACATTGATCCTATGCAGTCTTGCATCACAATAGCCTTATTGTGTTACACGGTATATAAAGATGTCTTCTTACCCTAAAATTCGATCGAAATTATCGACAAGAAGGAATCAGAAGCTTTTTCATACAAGGTTATACGTTGTATGTATTATGTTTGAAGAACATTTAGAAGAACCCCGAGTTTTCATGCAGGAAACGGTGAGAAGCAAAGCCTTTCTGTTATTAGGAGAGTATTTTTCTATGACTGGTTTTCAGGATCAGAAGAAGGAATTGTATTTCACTTTCGTAGATGCTTATTGACATGGGCGTCAGAGAGAGCACTGTAATCTCAAAGAAGATGTTTCCATTGGTGGACATTGGTCATTGGACCGCTACAAAAGTGAGTGATCGAATTCTCGGTAGCAAATAAAACGTTATCATCCTTTTGGAGTGTGAATTTGAAACTATGATGCAAACCATTCCAGGAGTACGGGAGACAGTTAATAGAATCTCAGCTGATGTAGAGAATGGTGTATTGAATGTGGGGAATGTACTTTTGGGTATCAGATTTAACCCATTTATATTAAACTACCCACCGACCAATGTGTGAAAATAATTACGTCGATTTTTGCTCTTTATATCCGTACTGCATAAAGAAATACTACATATCCCGTAGGATCACCTCTACGTTGCTATTCTGTGCGAGAAATTCTGTCTTTTCAAGAATTCACTGAAGGTCATTTACTAAATTATGATGGTGAAAATTTCATTGCCTTAAAGCACTAGAAAGGCAGGTGAGAATTAAATTTATAGACACAGAAATGAGGTTACCAAATAATGATTCTGAGGCTTCTAAGGATATAATAAATGCAAAAAGGGATACCTTACGGCTCAACTCCCTCAACGATCCTTTTAAACATTACCCTAGTCGAAAATGATTTTGTTACTTAGTTATTAGCTTCTGATATATACTAAATCGAGTATGCTGATTCCGAATATGTAAATAGAATTGTTCTAGCACGTAAGATTCCTGAGTTACACACGTACACTTTAGTTACACATATGGGCAGTGTTGCTTTGTCTACCGTAGTGAGGGGATGTGTTGTATGTGTTTTGTTCAATGGTTATACTCCTGCTTTAGTACTTTGTTATATTTAGCCATTATAGTAGTGGTGTTAAAATAGTATTGACATAGTTATTAAGTGCATTTTTTCAGATTTATCTCTTAATTAATTTGTAAATGAAATAGACTGTACAAAAGTATATAACAGGATATATACAAACTAAGTTGAAAACTTGGAATTGGCGAGGATGTATAAATAGCCCAGAAAACCTTTTTTTTATATCTGTGGAAGATGTAATCCAAGCAAACGGTGGAAAAATTTAGCTAAAAGAGTGAAAACTGCATACAATTATTATTTTGGTTGTAAAGATGGTGGCCAAGACAAGCACTGGGCACCTCGCAAATCTTATACTGTGTGTTATACGTAGCTCACACAGTAAATAAATGGCAAACATAAGGGTATGCCTTTTTGCTGTACCAATGGTATGGCGTAAAACAACAAATCATGTTTTTGATTGCTACATAAAACCAGTCCCCCACAATATGTAGATGCTAATCTCAGTTCCTCGATCAGCTAGCGCAGTTAAAGAAGATGATTCATCGCCTGAAGAGGATGATAACAATGACGATGCTAATTATGAGGATGATTTTTTTGAAAAGAAGGTCCAGTTGATAAATCAAAAAAGATTAAATGATTTGGTTAGGGATTTGTCATTGTCAAAGGAGAACGCAGAACTGTTGGGCGCCAGACTCCCAAAATGGAATCTTCTCAAAGACAGTGCAAAAATATCTATTTTCTGTAAACCCTATCAGGCCATAGCTGCTTTTTATAAAGAAGAAGATGGTACTTGTTTCTGTACTGATGTTAATGGCCTTATGAATCAGCTAGGAAACGAGCATTTACCTGATGAATGGAGAGTATTCATCGATGCAAGCACTGCTAGCCTCAAATCTGTGTTGCAACACAATGGTAACGAAAAACCTTCAATTCTTGTCACGCTTATTGTTAGGATGATAGAGACATATGACCCAATGAAATTTATTTTCGAAGGTGTTCATTACTCGCATCATAAGTGGAATATCTGTGGTGATCCAAAGGTAATTTCTTTACTTCTCGGATTGCAGCTATGATATACAAAGAATTTGTTGTCTTATGCCTATAGAAGAGCTGTGACGACAGGAATCAATATATTTTCAAAACTGGCTTGAATGAAAAGAACACATAGTTGGCCGGCTACAATGTAAAGCACATGCCTTTGGTACATCCAGAGAAGATCCTCCTTCCACCACTTAATATCAAACTTGGCCTTATCACGAATTTTGTTAAAGCAATGGTTTCATGATTCTGATGGATTCCAGTATCTCAAAGAGAAATTTGGTGCAAAGAAAACCGATACCAAACTTAAAGCTGGCATTTTTGTAGGGTCGGAGATCAGAGAATTGATACGTGACAGGGAGTTAAGAAATAAACTAACTCCACTTGAGTTGAGAGCATTAGGTTTATTTCTCCATGTAGTGCAGAGCTTCCTTAAAATTATAGGGCTGAAAACTATGGAGAACTAGTGGACAACATGCTAAAGGCCTATCAATGATTCGCATCTAGATTTCTTTCCATCTAATATATGTGATATTAGTGACGAATATGGGAAAAGATTCTACCGAGATATCGCAATGATGAAAAGCAGGTATAAAGGCCGTTTCAACGAAAACATTATGGGTGACTACTGTTGGTTTCTAAAACGGAATGATCCTATATCCACGTCCTAGCGCAAGAGCAAGTGTCAAACATTTTTTAAGAAATTTATAGTTAGGCGAGTACTACCTCCTTTATATGTAATACACATCTTTTCTGGATCTGCAAAAGGTCGTACATAATGCCAAATAGGGTGGCCCAATTCCAAACCTTTGCCCCAAAAGGTCTCATTTTTATCCAACTCGTAATAATTATATCATTATTTGATCCAAGGTGACAAAGTGAGCCATATAGCCTAGTTGCATAACTCAGGAACCTTACAAGCTAGGATAAATCTGAACACAGATTTGGAATTAGCGCACCAAAATAGCTAGTTACAACAAAATTTACTCAAGTAGCAGAGACAAAGTTACAATTTGTTGGCTAGTGTTATAAGACAAAAAGAAAAATTTAATTTTACGATTCTTCCTAATATTTTGATGTTTGCATTTTTTTTTAAAGTTTACGTGTAGTTTGATTTGATTTTTCTTTTATGTCTATGCCTTTTTTTAGAAAGCTATTAAAAACATGAAAAAGGTATACAAAAATACAATGAAAAAAAGCTTTATATTTTCATATTATACAGTAATAACTTTGTAAAAAGTGAGGTAATTTGACCAGAAAGGAAAATCATTAAAATTCACCCACTCTTTGTTCGAGCCACAGCGAAAGAAGAAATTAGTTGGATTACGTTCTATGACTTATAAAATCCAATTTTACGACTTAATTTGAGAGCTAATATCATTTCCGCAAGCGAACGTGGGGAGTTTCTTTGCGGCGCCGTTCTCCGAGCTTCGGTTTGTACCAGTATTGAAAAGGAATATTATAATAATATGTCTGAAAGCGCTCAGAGGCAAACGAATATTGACAAATAGTTCGCTCGGAAATTTTCAGAGAAAAACCATAAGACCAATAGGAACCATAAAGAAGTTCTCCCCCCGTGATGGACGTCGATTTGAAGTAAAATTGCACAAATCGGCAAATAATGTCAATTTGAAGATAAAATATGGCAATCGAAAACATTCTAAATAAAAGGCTAATAGTAGTCTTTAAATTTGAAAATTTCCTTTGAATTTCGTGTTCATAACACTAATAATAAACTCTTTAAGATTGTTTTTGTTCTGATCATTCAGTATTACTACCAGTACTATGGATTCTACGATCCATTTTGAGGATTGGGTTTCGAATATGAATACCTTACATTTTAAAAAGGAATTTCACACGGAAACTCAAATTTGCATCATTTATAATTTGGGATTGAGTGAACTAAAATTGTATAAAAGAATAAAGTTAAAGGTACCAACACCTAATTTAGGGAGGATGTTTTATTTTTCGAAATATAGAAAGTGGAACTGTGTGAATTTTTCAGAACAAAAAGGCTCTAAATAGAATTTACAGTATGGGCGACTCGTTGCCTTATTGAGTTTTTCCTAAAAAGAAAGAATTGTGCTATTTTGTTGCGGGTGATTGTGAAGGTTGGGACTAACATATGCATTACAGACTTAACTAATTAGATGAGTCAGTATCGAAAAAAAGAATGACTCATTATTGTCGATAAACAATAAACAAGATGTCAGGTTCATACAAATAGTCATGTCCAATCGCGATTCTAATATTATAGGGTTAGGTGAAAAGGGCTTTTTTATCACTAGTAATCTTCAAATAGATCACAGCCCTGAGAATTTGGTCCTGGTAAAAGTGTATTCACCAGCCTCTCATTTTTTTTTCTTTCCTACTCTATTTCTTTTTATTTAAGAATACTTTAATTGTGTAGATGATTCTTATTTAGATTTCTGATGTTCATATTCTCTTTCATTCATTCTAGTTTGTTCACTAAATATTATTATTGCCTAAAATCCTTTGATGCTAAGAAATGTTACTACTATTAAGTCAATTAGGATAAATTTTCAAATTTTTCTAGCACGCATCCACACATGGGTATAAATATAAATCGCATCCCAATTATGTCTTAAACCAATTCCTACATAATGTATGTAAATGGCTAAGTCGGTTTTCAAAAATTGCATCGTTAAATTCTTTCCTGAATAAAGAGATCAAATTATATAATACTGAGTCATTATAATTTTTCTTCGACTACCTGTACAACGTATTGTTTGTCAAGATCATCGGTGAAATAATAATAATAATAAGTCTTGAATTTATTAAAAAAAATATTAATAGTAATAAGCATTAAAACAATTTGTAAATCCCGCGAATTAGCGGAAAATTATTTTATATGGACACAAGCCGAATCTGCCTAGCTCCTCCTGTAGCTTGCGCTTCGAAGGGAAACATTCGTTTTGTAGCCTATGGCCTATGCAGCTCTGGAAAAGGCCTTTTGGTCTAAAAAAATAAAAGGTTTTCAGTACATATTACCTTATAATTTACTCGGCTTTTTTATCGATCCATTTTATTTTCCTATTGTAGCGGCCAAAAATATATAGTCTGATCCCAATCATTCCATCCCGCTTCCTACACTAATTCGGAGGTGAGAAATCGAGATAGAAATGTAACAGATTGTAGGTACAGTCCTTTATTTTCAAAAAAAATGAGTAAATATTTAAAAGATATTTGGGGTAGATAAATGTGAAATCTTGTTACTTAGAAAAGCCAATATTACTTATCAATGCTGGCAAAAAGATATAAAAATTAATTTATCCATTACCAAACAAAATCCTATATACATACAACTAAATAAACAATACAAAGGAGGCCGATTGAGCACACAGGTTCAAACTAATTGAAAATCATACAAGGAGGCCTAGAACCAAACATGTACTTAACAAACAACAAAGAAAGTCCTCACGTTTTACCCCTAGGGGGAAGTCCTGCCGGCTTCCATTCGAGTGTTCACAAAAAAAGGCTAGCTCATACCACAAAAAAGGTTGCCGTCTCCGAGCTATGTATAGTAATGCGATCCGATCACACTTTCGTGGCTAAAAAAAAGCTCTTCTGTTCTACCATGACGTGCAATAACTTATGGCGTACCTCAAACCCTACAGTCTCCGCTACTCTTTACAAGTTGTAGGATTATCTTATAACTTACGAGAGTGACCTTTCGAAAAAAACAATATACTAACAATTCGCTGAAGAAGAGAAAAAACAATACCTTAAAAAAAACATGAAAATCAAATATATATATATATATATATAATATATATATATATATATATATATATATATATATATATATATATATATATATATATATATATATATATATATATATATATATATATATATATATATATGCAAAAAAAAAACATTGTTATTCACACACATATTATTATAGAGGGAGGGGAGGGTATTGGGAAAGGGGTGGGAAAATGGTTCTTAACACACACTCCATTCGTTCCACCACACTATGACTAAAGACAAATAGAACCTTCGATCGGAATTGTTTTTTAAATAAATGTTGATTTTGTTCATGAACTTCTTTTTCCTTTTGCATCCCTTATCTTTTAAAAAATCCAAAACATTCCATAATTATTTGTATTTTCTAGAATTTCATTTACTTTTCAAAGATGAATATTAAAGGTACCAAATATTAGTCATTCTCCAAGTTAAAATATCTTATGAAATATCACGAATATTTCTCTAGTTAAAATATAATGTTATAAATTAAGAAAGAAATCCGTAGGACTAGGAAGCATTTTTCACCCCTTCCTGTTGCAAGGACATTTCACTAATTTTCATTAGTTTTTAAACGTTAAATGCCACTCTAAAATCGGTTTTCTCTCTTTGCTCTATTTTTTTAAGGTGCTTGAAATTTTTAATTTCAGTGAAGTTAACCCTATTAATATTGTGTTTCAGTTCTAACGATGGCTACTTCAACTGAAGATAAATGTTTAAAAGGTCATAATGTATTTTGTTACATTTGTGGCTGGTACACACTGTCAAAGGCGTAGTTTAAGAAAATCTGTGTGCCGTGACAATTCTGACGTTCCTTTTACTGACCGACGCAAAAATTATCTAAACCCATAAATGGTCAACTTCCCCCTGAGCAAACAGTAAGGTTTCACTAAATTTCCATGCTAAGTCTGCATCTGTGACAGTCGATTTCGAGATAACATAAGAACATAAGAAAAGAAGGAGACTGCAAAGGACCATTCATGGCCTACACTTGGCAGCTCCTGTTAAACCCCAACTTAGGATTAATGGCCCATCCGTAAAACTCTGGTAGCTGGCCCCCAAACATTTTGAATGACCCGATCGTTAGCCGAATAAAAAATCACCAGATTCCCCCCCCCCCCTCCATCTCAAGCTTAGCTTGATGAAGCAGTTTGTGAAGGCATTAGGTACTTACTGACGGGGAATGCTCTTAGCACCTAGTTTTCGCCATTGCTGTTTTGCCTCTCGAGGAAATATGAGTAAGCACATTTGGTAGACTTATTGGAGGGTCACCAGTTCGAGCTATTGATGTGTTGTGTGAATAAAGTTGGCTTACAGTCGACTTTTGTCTGATTCCAAGTGTTGTTTGGGGTAATCCGCTTGTAGGCAGGGTTCGAATGGTAAACTGGTTAGTGATAGGCAGAAGGAAATGCTCGGAAGAAAAGTGGCGGTTTTGTAGGCTTTAATCTTGGCTTAGACTACCTTAATTCGGGGAAGTGAAATAGTTGAGTTTTCCATGATTCGTTTGTGCGCTCACGTCTTTTGCTGACCATTAGTGGTAATGCTGTGTTTCTTGTAAGTTTCCTTCTGCCACAAATTGTTGGTACTATGGACGGACTGATTGAGGGCGAGGTACGGACTGGTGATGATGATAATAATAACGCTACTAATAGTCTAATCAGAATGAGAATAATAATAAGAAAGTCTATTTATACTAAGCCAATTAAGGAGGCGTGAATTCCCTTCTCTTAATCTGAACGCTGGGCAGAGCTTATGGGTTCAAAAGTATGTGCGTTTGCTATCTACTAAAACTGTTGAGTGGAGTCAAAGGTTGTGTGCATCTTCAGTATAGGGAAGTGTGCACCATAAGAGTATTTACATTTGGAAACCTGACCGGGCTTTTCAATCGGAAATCCATAGCAAGATTTATTTAGTCTTTTCACAGGTTCATTTAAACTCTGGTGGGTCAGATCACATTCCGTTCTATTTGTGCACAGCTGTTTTCCTTCCTTTAGACCATCAGCTCGCATATGTTTCCTAATGTGATTAGGTTTGTGTATTCGCGTGGGAAAACAATACTTTAACTTGTGCAATATTCTACTTTGCTTTACATGAATTAATTGTTACAATATGGCATAGTATTTCAATATTAGAATTGTGTGCCCAATTTAAAGATTTTAATAGGGCCAATGCGGTGGTCATTTGTGAGGTTCCTCATTGGCTCTACTCCAGCTTCCAATTGGGCGCTACAGACATTAAATTCGCGATCTTGTACGTGATATGAAATTTGTCAATCGTATTCTTACTGAATATACAAAATATTTTTGATAATAGAAAATGACAAATCTATGAGGATTTGGTGGCTAGAATGCTGTTGGCGTTTCATGATCATAGATGAAACATGGGTCTCAGCTTAATTACCTAACTAGTCCACTACACCTATTGCCGTGAATTTGGAACTGTAAGGAATCAACAGAGAAATCGCTTAACCTAAAACTTCATGGAGATAAAAGAGCGTAATTTAAGGCGAATGGACAGACATATGATTGCGGACTACTGCTAGATTATCAAACGACGTGATAAAGTCTTCAAACGCAAGGGCAAATTTTTCCCATAATAGGAAACAATTTGAACTTTTTATTTCATCGGTGTTTCTGAATCGAATCGGTGCAGATTGATATTTAGAATTAATGGATACACGATTCAGATTTGACTAGTATTAATACATGTTTATACGCTTCATATTTGATTTGTTTTTATGTGATTTCAAATTCTAGTTGGCATTGTTATAATATACACAATGTTGAAAAAAACACAAATAATAACTTGCTTAAACGCTTGTTTGAAAACTAATTATAGGATTAGATGCAAAAAAACAAAATCTCGTGTTGAATCGTTATGATGTCAGAAAACGAAGTCTTATTGTATCGCATTTATATAAAATTGTGAAAGATTTTGGCGATAGTTAAATTATCTCAAAAATCCAACTCTATGAGCCAATTGTTGCCCTTCAACTCTAACGCTGCCTATTCCTTCAGGTTTGCCCGATATCTCTAAAAATGTTTTTATTTGTAAAATGAAGATGGTAGAAAAATTATTCTACTAAATTGTAGTTTTCATATCTTGAATATATATATATATATATGGTTAGGTAAGGGCAATAATAAGGACTCTTTGAGATGCTAGTAAAGATTCCTAAAGTTTATAACCCTCTTCAGGAGCGTTAAATATACGACTAGGCAACCATCCATTTCTCTAAAAGGAAAAATATCAAGAAGCCTATTATTACGCTTACCTAATCGCATTGACAAGAACGTTAGTGTTTATTTATTAATATATATATATATATATATATATATATATATATATATATATATATATATATATATATAAGGAACAAGAATTAGTCCTGTCGAAGATAATTTCAGAGGTTTCATACACATCACTAAAATAAATTAAAAAACGGGAACTACAATTTCATGGACCGTTCAAATTAGTAATCTATTATCTTCTCTTCTAATTGAAGATAATTAATATAATTCTTGTTGGAATTTTGCAGTAAATCTACAGATGATACTGGTAGCGATACAAAGCATTCAATTACATATGCATTGCTAATGTCCTCATTGCCAAATTGGAGTAGATTTTTGTAAGCCATTTTGTTCTCCCTCATTATGATTCATTCCAATATGATCTTGAAGAAAGTGGAAGCTGAATAACATATCTCAAGGAAAAATAAAAGTGATGATGGTTAGATTGTATCAATTAGATATTAATAGATTTCTCGTTCACCCAAGAAGCAGATGAGAAAGAATAACAACATAAAAGAAAAAGGGGAATAAAAAATGTTCCTACGATAGATAATATATATATAGTGTATATATATATATATATATATATATATATATATATATATAGAGAGAGAGAGAGAGAGAGAGAGAGAGAGATGTCGTAGAATTGCTTATAGTCTGGTCCAATAATTATTATAGTACTTTATCTGGACACACCGCTTTTGTTTAAGTCGATAGTATTGACCCTATGACTCAATCTACGATTATATATATTATATATATATATATATATATATATATATATATATATATATATATATATATATATATATATATATATAGATAGATAGATAGGCTTTAATTCCTACTGAACGTGCGAAAGCTGGTTAGAGGCGGTTTGTGCCGTAGCCAGGATTCTTACTATAAAAGTCCCACTTGTTAGTGGGGGAAGATTTGTTATTGTTGAATTCTAAGAGTGCATAATACAGGTTGGATAAATTAGCCAAATGGATTCTTAATTAAAGTCTTGCCAAGGGTACGTCAAAAGAAAGGAGCCACAAATAAACGCACGTACAAAAAATAAACTTTACTTTACACAAATATATTAATTAGCAATAGTTAAACGGGAAAAATTAACGATTAAATATTAAACACTGACGTTAAGCGTATAGATTTATGATGACTCAATGGGAGTATCAATCACTGTTAATTTAATAGGTAATTGAAGAATAGAAGGACACTGGCTTTACAGATTACCTTTAATTGTGATGGATTGGAGAGACGACTACTCAGGTCTAGACGGGGTGGTTCAGGTGGCGTTAACACTAGTTCTCGGGGAGAGGTGGGATAAGACGACGGGTTCGGGGCTGCTGGCTGCAGTTCCAGGTAGTTCACTCCTAACTGGATGTGACACTAACAAATAAAAACTTTCAGTAACTATTTGCATGTTCCTTTTCTTTCTCAAGTTACGTTGAGCAACAGAGCGTATTCTTCTAGTCACAGACTCTGCGGGGTGGGATTCACCTCAGAAACACTTTGAGACAGCGACCAAGTTGTCTCGGCGACGCTTTGACAGTCGATACGTTGCGGCAACGACTCTCGTTCAACGTGAGAGTTACGTGTTACGCAAGTTGGTTTGGGACACTGCTGTAGAGGGATGAACGACGATGTTATTTATACCGCGGATTGTGGGAAATCGAAAGAGAGATTCCATTCGCGACAATTCGCTTATCGCAGCGCCTTCTTGACAATCTCCCTGGTATCATAAAGAAGGCAATATGAATTTAGACTTCTCTGTGAGATAGGCCTTCTTTCGTCAGACTTCCTATCGCTAGTTGGGGGAAAAGGGGGGGGGGATGAGACGAAGGTCAACTCAAACGACAAATGTCTTTCGTTCCTACGATTGTCGGGCGGCATGCGAGTATGTACGTTCCATACCCTCACACGACTACTTATTTCGAGGAACATTATTCTGCCATGAAATAAGGAATAATGTGAAATTTATGTTCCTCGACTCGAACAATTGAGTCGGTCATTTTATCAAAACCGTTAGGAATTTACCTTAGTATCTAATGTCTACAAAATAATACTGCTACCTGAGTTTCTCTAATTAACAAATACAAAACAAAACAAAACACATCTGGAGTACAGGCAAGAAATAATTATTAATACAAAGAGATACACATCAAAAAATAAATAATTGACTATTAATCGCTATCTGAAATTGAAATTCTCAAAAGGCTATCTGCGAGTACATTGTCAGAACATTTTTGATACCTGATTTCATAATGGTACTCCACTAGCAATAATGACCAGCGCATTAGCCTTCCGTTTCGGTTTTTACAAGTTTTTAAGTAGGCTAACGGTCTATGATCAGTCTCTATGAGGAATGGACGACCTGCCAGATACATTCTAAATGTGGTAATCCCTAAAACAATCGCTAGAGCTTCCAGTTCTACCGTAGCGTATGCTCTTTCGCGAGCCGTCAGTCGGCGACTCGCAGTGCTTATAGGAGCGGGTTCTTGGTCCTCGTTGTATTGGAGTAATACGCAGCCAATACCCAGTTGGAAGGCATCTGTCCTTACGCCAAATTTCTTTTAAGGGTTTGGCAGTTTTAAGATTTGGGCGGAGACTAGCTTTTCTTTGAGCTCTTCAAAGTGCGCTTCGGCGTCGGGGTTCCACTGGAGAGGGTCCGGGAGTCTATTTTTTAGCAGATCGTTTAGGGGAGCTGCTACGGAAGCGAATTGGGGGACGAAGCGGCGGGAAAACAAAGCAACACCGAGTAAAGACCGTAATTGCTTCTTGGTGCGTGGTAGGGGCATATTTACAATAGCCTTTACCTTCTATTTCTGTGGGGCCAGATGACTTTCGCCTATTTTAAATCCAAGGTATTCTATGGATTTATATGAAAAATGGCATTTTGAGGGTTTAATCGTTAAGTCATGATGCTTTAAGCCTTCTAAAAGCGGGCGGAGGGACAATATATGGTCGTTCCATGAACGTGTAGCCACATACACGTTATCAAAATAAAAAGAAACATTTTTAAACCGTCTATTACACGGCTAATTATGCGGCTGTAGCTACTGCAGGCAGTTCCTAGGCTAAAAGAAAGACGAGTGGAGTTCCATTAAACCTTTGTCTGTCGGAAAGGCTGTTAGTTTCCTCGCTGATGCCTTTAGGGGGATCTGATAATAGGCCTTACATAGGTCTATCTCAGTGATGTAAGCGGCTCCTTCGAAGAGATGTAAATTTTGGTCAATTAGGGAAAGAGGCTCCGCGTGAAACACGGTGACGGTATTTAACTTCCGAAAATCGACGCGCATCCTAAAGGACTGGTCTGGCTTGCGGACCATGACTATTGGGGAAGAGTAGTCGGACGTAGATTGCTCGATAATCCCTAATTGCAAAAGATTGTTGAATTCCTCATTGAAAGCGTCTCTTAGGTGGACCGATACGGGATAGGGCTTACATTGCACAGGTTCGAGCGTAGTGAGGGCGATATCATGTTCGAAATGAGTCGAGCATTCTGGTGACTAGGAAATGACGTCACCAAATTCTTCCAAAAGTGGCATCATTTGGTTCCTTTGGGCAGGGGTGAGGTCGGAGTTTACATTCAACTCGAGGCGAGGTTCTTTTATGAGGGAAAGCTTGGACAGGAGGACGGGGAGGGGACAACCTTTGCTTGACTCTACGCAAATCGAATTAACAATATTTAGGGGGTTGTTTGGGTGGACGGCGTCAATTACCCTTTCTTCGTCGAAGGCGACTCTATTGTTTATACAGGCCCGTCTATGATACTTTTTTAGCATGTTTATGTTATATAACTTATCACCTTCTGGTGTCTGTATAACGTAATAGACAGATCCGTGAGTCTTCTGAACGGCGTAAGGGCCTTTCCATTGAGAGAAAAGTTTATTGGAATCCGAGAGGAGTAAGAGTAGAACTTCATCTCCGGGCTTCAGTTTTCTGTGTTTGGCCTTTAGATCAAAGTATGTCCGATACTTTTCCATATTAATTTTGGAATTTCTGACGGCTATGTCAGAACACCCTTTTAATCTTTCCATTAGTTCGAAGACGAAGGAATAAGTGTTTCTTAATTCTGGACACAAACGGGAATTTGTCCATAACTCATTCAAAATACTGAGGGGCCCTCGCACATTTATCCCGTACAAGAGCTCAAATGGGGAAAATCCGATGGTCCTATGGCGAATTTCGTGGCATGCGAATAACGAAACTGGCAAATATCGGTCCTATTCTTGGGGCTGTTCCATGCAAAGCTTCTTGAGGACGCTTTTCAAGGTCGCATTGAACTTTTCGCACATGCCGTTCGCGCTCGGATGGAAGGGCGTGGTAAAAATAGGTTTTATTTCGAGCAGGGTGTTCACGTGTTCCATAAGCTCAGAGGTAAACTGGCAGCCTCTATCTGAAAAGATTTCTTTGGGCAATCGTATTCTAGAAAAAATGAAATTTTTGGCTTCAGAGCAATAGATACTATCGATCCTTTTTAGAGCGATAGAATCTGGGAATCGGGTAGCGCAATCAATCAATGTTAGTACATGAGTATGACTTTCGGCGGGAGGGGAGTGAATTGGTCTGATGAGGTCGATGGCGCTTCTTGTGAAGGGCTCTAAAATGACTGGGGTTCTTTGCAGGGGAGCTGGGGCTATTCGACCTTTTGCAGTGGTTTTCTGGCACAAATCGCACGTTTTGCAGAATTCCGCAATATTTTTGGCTGCACCGGGCCAAAAAAGTATTTAAATACTCGCTGAGAAGTCTTGTTATGACCAAAATGACCGGCCATGGGACTTTCATGTGCTACTCGCATGATTCGGTCTACATGTGTGAGCGGAATACACATGACCTTGGAAGGTGGGTCCGACTCATCTCGCGAGGTGCAAAACAGAAGGGAGTCGTTAATGATGTACCTTATGGGACGGTTCCCTCGAACGATCCCCCTTTTCGTTCTTTCAGGCCTTTTCCCAAAGGGATTGAAGTAAAGGGAAGCTCTCCTGAGCTCTGAAGAATTGTTCATTACTCGTTGGGACCTCTAAAGAAGCCTCTGGGGTAAAAAGGCTTGTTGGGGAAGAGGCCTCGCGGCTAGCCTGCGCTCAAGTAACAACAGCTTGAGTCACTTCGCTAGGGGAGAGTAGTGCGCTTTGGCCAATGAGTACCGAGCTCGGGAATTAATTTTGTAGCCCTAGGCTACACTCTTTCTAATTGCGCGATATCTTTGTTTAAGTATAGAGCCCAAAATTGAACCGCGTATTCTAGCAGTGGACGCATAAGTAATTTATATAACGGTATAATTACATCTTTGGATTTGAACGAGAAATTACGCGCGATATAACCCAGCAGACGATTTGCTTTTTTACATGCATCCGCGCATTGTTTGGTGACTTTGAAGTCATCCGAGACTAAAACTCCCAGGTCTTTTTCTAATTTAACCACGTCGAGGACCTGACCTTTCATGGTATATTCTACCCTCAAATTATGGCAACTCAAATGCATCACCTTGCATTTACTTAAATTAAACTGCATTTGCCACTTATCCGCCCATCTGATAATCAAGTTTAGGTCCTTTTGTAATTTTTTTTACATCCGATCTTACATAGGCACGGTTGCCCAGCTTCGTGTTGTCAGCAAATTTAGAAATCGTACTAAATACGCCATTATCCAAATCGTTTATATATATTAGAATCAATAATGGGGCAAGAAACGAGCTTTGTGGCACTCCACTACTGACGTTGACCCAATCAGAACTTTCACCATTTATAACTACTCTCTGCGAACGATCCTTCAACAAATTTCTAATCCAATTTAATATCTTACCCTTCACACTGATTTCGTTAACTTTCATTAATAATCTCTCGCGCGGAACGGTGTCAAACGTCTTTTTAAAGTCAAGATAGATTACATCTACAGCTTTGCTTTCGTCGTAAACACAAATCATTTTATGGAAGAATTCCAGCAAATTTGTCAAGCACGATCTCGCCCGCCTAAACCCATGTTTGGAATCTTTAATCAGATTATTAGGCTCGAAGTGGCTTACTATTCTATCTCTAATTACCGATTCTTAAAGCTTTCCAACTATCGAAGTTAGACTAATAGGACGAAAGTTCGTTGCTTCATATCTATTCCCATTCTTAAATATTGGTGTAACGTTTGCACGATTAAGGTCTAAAGGGAGTACGCCATCTTGTAATGAGCGATTGAAAATTGCACGCAACGGCTTCGCAAGCTCATTCTTAAGTTCCTTTAAATGAGTGGGGTAAACGCAAACGGGCCCGGGTGATTTCGACTTTTTCATCAGGTTTATTTTTATTATTTTTATTTATTTATTTATTTATTCCATACTAATCCAATATACAGTATAAACATATTACATTTTAAATCTTAATGACAAGTTACAATAATTACTTATACATACAAAGATTAGTTATGGGCCCAAAATAAGTCAGTGACTTTTAGGGCAGAAACTTAAGACTAAGCATAAAATTATCAAGAATAAAAATCCCTTCATGTTTATACAAATATAAACAACTTAATATACATTTGAGAACCTAACCATTGTAAAAATTGCAAATAACGAATAATTATATTATTTAAATTTAAAGATAAATTAAAAAACTATTTTATTTCCAGCTATTATTTCAAGAGATATGTAGTTAACATAGTCCACAGTCTTATATAAATAATAACATATTTATAATGTATAAATCAAAGTAGTAGTACACAGTATAACAGTGTACGGTAACAAATAAATACACAATAACAAAAGCTGAATAGAAATTTAGTAAGCCAAAATTATATTGTTTTTAAGAGCTTTTTTGACTAGAGCTAAATTGGTTTGGGATTTGATATTTTCGTCCAAGCCGTTCCATATTTTGATAGATTTGTACAGAAAGCTACATTGTGATTTTGATTTTGAATACAAGGGTGAAATAAATTTTGTTCTATTGCGGGTTTGGTGATTATGGGTATTATCAGCTGTTTGTAACATATTAAATATATAGCTATTATAGGAACACTTTATTGTTTTGTAAAGGAATAAGGATGTTTGAAAAACAAAGAGATCATTTAATTTACTCTTCATTAACTGTTATATCGGATATGCAAATATCACTATTATCTACTTCTTTAACTAATGATCCTAATTCAGACGAATCTTCAACAGTAAAGACGCTTGTAAAATGTTCATTTAAAATTTTAGACATTTCTTCCGGAAATTCCGTCAAACGACCATCTTTGTCTTTAATCGGCCCTATTGAACCTTTTAAGGGTTTCCTACTGTTTACATAGCCGTAAAACCGTTTCGGTTCCCTCTTCGAATCCTTCGCGAGTTTTATTTCATATTTCCTCTTCGCATCTCTAACCACCCGTTTAACTTCTCATCAAGAATCTATGTAATTTTGCCCACTTATAAATGACTCATTGTTCTTATGTATTTGAAATTTTCTATTTCGGTCCTTAATTAAGCTTAATATTAGTGGGCTAACCCACGGCGCTCTCATCGACTTCCCGCTCTTACGGCGCACTTACTTTACCAAGTCGAAATTTACACTAAGAAGAAGAAGAAGAAGAAGAAGAAGACAAGAAGAAGAAGAAGAAGATGAAGAATATAAAGATGAAGAAATAGAAGAAGAAGAAGAAGAAGAAGAAGAAAGAGAAGAAAAAGAAGAAGAAGAAGAAGAAGAAAAGGGTGTTCAGGGTGTTAAAATAAAGAGTCTATAAAGGGGATTAAAAAAGGCGGTTAAGATTAGCAAATAAGGCCGTTGGCCACACCCCGCAGGGGTGCCTTGTAACCAAGCTCTTCCTGTTAAGGAAGAGAAAAGCGGCTTGTCACTAACTCTATAATTTAAGAATGGGATTGTTTTAAATCTTTAGTTAATAATTTCATCTTAGTTTAGTTATGACTTATTCTTTTTATCAAAGTTATTTCTAATAATTCTTTTATAATATCCTAAAACAAAATGGTGAAGTTCAGAAATAAATATAAGCATCGAAGTTTTGTGAATTTTTAAAACCCAAAGAATTAAAAATTGTAAAGTTCCGAACATTTAGTTTTAAATATCTTCTTCTATTCTATAACTCTATATTTTAGCAACGTTATATTTCGAAAGGGGTAAAATTTAGTTTAGAGTTCCTTTTTAAAATTATTATAATTGGCGAAGATCTGAAAATTCATAAGAAATCAACCATGGCTGCTTTTTTTCATTTTAAATTTGATCTTAGTAGCGAAGTGCAAGCTTTTCCCATAGATAGGAGTGGCGAAGCCATTACCTTGCTTCTATATGAAATAAATTTCGGCTACTTCGGGCCATGAAAAATACGCCTTAAAATTAGCTTTATAATTATCTATAATTTGTTGGTTTTGGTTTACTAATAAAAAGACATAGTATTCCTTTCATATTTAGGTATCATTTACAAATATTTACCTTCTTATTATGAACATAAAACAAACAAAATTTTAGTTGAATCTTTTCGTAAGAAGTAGAGCATTCGAGGTTCTAATTTAAATTTATCTTGATTATTATTTTCTTTCCTTATTATCCTAATGAATTCTCCCTTTGGCAGAATATAAAAAATGAACCTTCCTTATATCACTCACTATTCATTTTGAGAAAATGTAACGTTTCTTAGGGATTTTGCGTAGAGCTTTTTTTCCGAACATTTATCTATTTACATCTAGAGAGTGGTAGACCGAACAAATAAATGACTTTATGAAAATGGTTAATGAAGGGACTTTATAATTAGAAAAATGGAGTCTTGGGTTTTTTTCTCTTGTATTTTTGAAGGGTAATTGCAGTAATATAAACCTCGATAAAGATTATGGAATAACATTGTCTTCAAATGCTTATCCATTGTCTACATCTTTATCACCAAATTGAAGAAGTTTGCTGTAATCAAACACGTTCGTTCTTTCTCATTAGCATTCCCTTCATCTCCAGAAAAGGGGAGATGAATATCAAATTCGAAAATTATAAGAAAGGTGAAATGTATAGATGAGGAGAATTGCTCTAAAAGTGAACATTGTTGATATAAAATAGCAAAACCTTATTCAGAAAAAAGAGGGGAAAAATTAAGAGAGTAAAAGAAAATGGTTACGAAAGAAACGTGCAAAGATAAAGACCACAATATATAGAAATTCAACCTATGTATGCTGATACTTGAGCGGAATATTGCGGTTTTAAGCGTCAAATAAAAAAAGAAATAAAAGGAATACAATAATCAAGAGAGAGGTGAGCAAAAAGGTAAGAAGAATCTCACTTATAAAGGAGTATAGGCTTTATTAAGCTATAATTATAAGCGATGCATTTTAACGAAATAAACTTACTTGAATAATGTCAGAAATGCAACTGATCCTATCTATGCATTTTGAAATGTAGAAATACCTGTGTAACCAAGAGAGTTCACATTTATCTTAGCTTGGACAGCTAAGGAATAGCAATCACTACTTCCGCTGTTAAACATTAACATGAGTAGACACTGGTTGAAAATTTAACTTTAATTTGCTTTAGTGAGGCATCAATGCAATTGGTATGTTTAATTTCATCCAAGACTTTATTGCGTCGTTTACTTCATCGAGGAATCTCTTCTGTCTTTCGTCGTGAATGGAATCTTACTACTCCTCTTCTATTGAGTGGCTCAAAAGTGAGTTTCCAATAGAACAGGAGGCGTCCTTATTCTCTTTCTCAGGGACTTCCCCCCAAAAAATAGTGCTTAAGAAGCCGCCCAGGCTCGATGGGCAAATCCACTTACGCGAGGTAAGGTTAGTGGGGTTCACGAGGATACGCTTTTTATTTTTAAATCTTAGGCTTTTAGCTTTCATAGGGGCCCGTAATGCCCCCTTAAAAAATCTTAAAGAAATTCAGCTTAAGGCCCCAACTACGTACCATTATACATCGAGCCACAGGGCTCAGGCGCTGTCGGGATAACAGATGCTTGGATGGATATAATCGAAAGGAAGCGACTTCAGAAGAGAGACCATGCCCAGGCATACCCATGGTTCTGTGGTACAAGACTTCAACACTGGCTAAGCTTTCCTCTAGGAGGCACGGTCCCCCTGAAAACAAAAGGAAAGAAGTATTTCCTCCTTCAGTTCAAACTACGCGGATGGAGGGTCCTTTTCTATTTCGGTGAAGGAACAGGAAAAGTCAGGTCTATTTGTCTGGACTTAAGGGTCTCTTTTCGCCAGAGGAAGAGGGCGCACACTCTTTCCCTCCCCCAAAGATAAAATTTAACCTGAGCGAGAAGGATAAGAGCTCTTCTCCTTTTGAGGGTTTAGTGGGAGGGTTCGGACCCCTGCTGCTTCGGCAGCGGAACAGAACAATGATATCCAGTGTGGCTCCGGAGCGCAGTCGGAGAAGGTGCAAATGCTCAAATAAATAGAGAAGAGGCAACAGCTTGGATGATTCACGGTACGTCGAGCCACTCGTCATCACAATTTTCACTCAGTATTACGGATGGTCATTAAATTATCACAATAATAAAATTATCCAATTAATACAAACTAATTATATTTCCGCATTGACCAGCGAAATTGTGAAATCTTGAATTTAACTGAGCAATTACGGCACAAGACCCAGACGAAATTTGACTTCATTGTTTCATATTTGTTATTTTAGATATTGACTTTTCGCTATAAAGTCCTCCTCCTAGATGATTTTTCACTGATGTTTCTTTCCCATCATCATTCACTATTCATTACATATTTTAAAGCAAACTGAGCTTTTCTCGGGGAATTTCTCATTTTACTCAAGAAATGCCTGTCGTGGAATTACTAGACACACTCTCTCTCTCTCTCTCTCTCTCTCTCTCTCTCTCTCTATATATATATATATATATATATATATATATATATATATATATATATATATATATATATATATATATATATGTATATATATATATATATATATATATATATATATATATATATATATATATATATATATATATATATATATATATGTACTTTGGGGCTTGGGCTTGAAGTTGGTTCAAGACCGATAGTGAAAGGGGAAATTGTTATGAGTCCATGGGGCTGGTTTATTATTAACTTTGCGGGGTCCTTTTAAACAAATATTTAAGAGTGCAAGTTGGCCAATAGATTAAAAGGTAGCTTGTACGCGCTGGGGTCGCAAAAGAAAGACAATGACGAAAATATATCTTTACAAACGACAAAATGATATTTATATTTACACAAAAATTTGGTTTAAAGAGAATGGGCGCTCAGGCTGGGTTAAAGCTCCACACACGATACAGGTAGGTTAAGTAAGGAAATAAAGATTCAGTTTGGTGATTTAAAATGGATTTTAAACTTCGGCGTTCACACAAATAATGCAACAATTGGGTAAGCCAGATTCAAGATCAATCTGGAGGCGGCAACGGCTACGATTACCTTATGCGCTCGTTGCCGAACATGGGCCAGTTAGGGTACGATGAATGCAACAGAAGAAGTCGGTTTACCTCTTGCTTCAGACAAGGGAGCACTTGTCGTATTAAGAGATGGGAATCCTTTTTAAAGTCCTTGCCGATGACTATGGAAGAGTTCACTGATGTCATAGCTTGCTGATTGACTAAGGCAGAGTTGACGTATCGATTTAGCCTTTAAATCGAATCGAAATCGCCGCTGGGGGAGAAGGAGCGTCCTTTAGCTCGTTCGCCGGAGTAAATAGAAGTCTAACAGTGCTGCTCTCTAAACTCAGTCGAAGCGTTATATAGGCACCTGGTGAGAGGGTTCCAAACTCGCGCAGGAATTCAGGTAAAAGTTGCGACTCCTTCAATGGAAGGGGGAATCGTGATAACGTTGGTTGGAATGTCAAACCATTATGATTGTTCTTCCTCATTATGATTCATTCCAATATGATCTTGAAAAAAGTGGAAGCTGAATAACATATCTCAAGGAAAAATAAAGGAGATGATGGTAAGATAGTATCAATTTGATATTTATAGATTTCTAGTTCACCAAAGAAGCAGATAAGAAAGAATAACAAAATAAAAAAAGGGGAATAAAAAATGTTCCTAAGATAGATAATGCGTTAAATTGTAAACCTGTACAAATTGGAACGTTTTAATGGTATGGTGTTAAGATGACAAAGATAGCCCTCATTTAGACTTCATAAGACGAGCGATTAAATCCTACAGACAAATTAAATGGTCCATAAAGTTATATGGTCTTAATAGTTAAGCGAATTCTCCAATCATATTATCTATTTAATCCTTATTTGCCATCATGAAACGACAAGCCAATGCACTTAGCTTTAAAAGGACACAAACTTCTCCGAATAAATAATTGAAAATTAGTAGTTAAAATACTTATCTGCTTTATTGGCTCCCGATAGTGAATTTTATGGATCGAGGCAATGGATGATTCAAGAACATATTTAATTAATTTCTTCTCGACCTGGTAGAAAATAATTTCTTCTCTACCTGGTGGAAATTAATTCATTCTCTACTTGGTAGATAATAAATTCTTCTCTACCTAGTAGAAAGAAAAAAATGGTTTTCTATAATTTTTCTGGAATTAACGACCAGATTTAAAATCCTAGAACAATTTAGCCCCTGTCTAATGAGGTATACTTTAAATTTTTTATTGAATTTTAGGCATCGAGGCGATGGATGTTTCACGAAAATATTTAATTAATTTCTTCTTTACTGGTAGAAATTAATTTCTTCTCTACCTGATGGAAATTAATTTCTTCTTTACCTGGTGGAAAGTAATTTATTCGCTACATGGTAGAAATTAATTTCTTGTCTACCTGGTAGGAAGCGGGAAAAACAGAGCTCTTCTATTTTCGTCGAATTTACGACGACTTTTTAAATCCTGAACAATTTAGCTCCTGTCCAATGAGGCATATTTTAATTTTTTTATTAACACTTTTATTACTTATATAGTTGTCTCTCTCCCTTTCTCTTGCACCTAAATATATATATATATATATATATATATATATATAAATATATATATATATATTTTTATATATATTTATATATATATATATATATATATATATATATATACATATATATAGTACAAGAGAAAGAGAAATTAGACGCGAATAAGCAATGAGACAAGAAACCGGAGTTTTAGAGGCAAGAGAAATGGAAATTAGAAGAACCTAGAATCAAAGAGAGCAGAGGTCGGCACAATGAAGGTGATTTTTTACTGAGAAGACAGAAATAACGCCAGGGGAAAATGTTTTTGCAAATTTCTAGCCGGAACTCAAACCCCGGTCTGCTAAGCTACCAGGCACAGTAATTAATGTCACTTTCTCTTGCATCTAAAAACTCCGGTTTCTTTTCTCATTGCTCTTTCGCGTCTCTTTTACTATATATATGTATATATAGTCAGCGATATAAGGATTCTTCATCCTTCTTTCTGTCTACAAATTTATTTGAAAGAGAGAAAATAAATAAATAGCTCTTTCTTTATATATATATATATATATATATATATATATATATATATATATATATATATATATATATATATATATATATATTTATATATCCAACTTCACCGAAGGAAAGAGAAAACGGAATAATGTTTTTTCGGAATAATTTTTTTTCGCCAATATTTTATTTCTTACTTCGAAAAAATCCGAGCTTGGGTGGGATCTAACCCTGCACATTAAGGCAGCGAGCAACCGCAGTGATCTAAAGTAAATCGTCCTTTAGACCATTCGGTTTAATTGAGATCAAAGCGGTTTGAATTTAACCCCAGCTCTGATTTTTTCGAATTAGGAAATATAATATTTCCGAAAAAAATTATTGCGTTTTCTCTTTCCTGCGGTAAAGTTGGATTTATTTAACCATTCGCTCGCGGTTATGTGAGATATATATACATATATATATATATATATATATATATATATATATATATATATTTATAAGGGGATTTTCTGAATACAGACATTAATTCCACTTATCACCTGTTTATTTCGTCTGAAGAAAAAGGCGGAAAAATTGGAAGCAAAATTTGGGCTAATCGGGCTTACTGTCTCCAGCGGTGGCAATTCAGGGACATTTTTCGTCCAAGATTCTCTCGTAAAATCAAAGTAATGTAAGTGGTCTCTTCAAATCCCGCAGGGGGTGACGTTTCCTTCTCATCAAATGAGTGATTTGATCCTCCAAAGCCAATTATGTCTACCCTATTTCCCAATCCACGGAAGTGGCCTTTTACCGTAATGAGGAGAATTATCCCAACCTCTGAACGATGCATTCCAATCGTTTATTTTCATTAATTGAATTGGTAGATGTATCTAAAAATATTATCACCCTTATTTGTTCCAAAAATATATTTTTTTCTCTTTCATTCTCTCTCTCTCTCACTCTCTCTCTTTCTCTCTCTCTCTCTCTCTCTCTCTCTCTCTCTCTCTCTCTCTCTCTCTCTCTCTCTCTCAGTGACCTCAAGTTCTCGAAACAGTGCATTGAGGTGGAGAAAAAAGCTCCAAAGGATGCTAGGCTATATTAAGCGCCAGTTTGGTTATCGGAACCAGGAGATTGTACTGTGCCAGTACAACTCACTTGTTTTCTGCACTTGGAGTATGCCGTACAATTTTGGAGTCCTTCATTGCGAAAGGACATCGCGAGATTGGAACGCGTACAAGCTAAGGCAACCAAACTGAATCCCTCTATCCGACATAAAAGTTATGAGGATAGACTAAGGGAGTTAGATCTGTTCTCGCTGGAAACATGTAGACTGCGTGGTCAGCTCATCGAGGTCTTCAAAATACTTCGAGGGTTCGACAATGTTGACTACCAGGATATTTTCACACTGAGTGAGAACAGAACGCGCAATCACGGCTTCAAACTTGAACTGAAGCGTTACAACCGCAATCTGTGTAAAAACCTTTTCACCTACAGTAACTGCGGTAAGTGGAACGCACTTCCAGTGGAAGTTGTCAACAGTGAATCTGTTGACCAGTTCGAGTCAAGACTAGACAAGGTCTTGAAAATCGAGCGTTTAGGGAAGCAAAACAATTGAGCAGTCATGTGCCCACTCGATTGCTAGTCCAAAGGTACCCTCTTTAGATGGACCGTAAGGACTCCTAGGCTAATTACTTTCCTTGTTACCCCTTTTTACTTTCTCTCTCTCTCTCTCTCTTTCTCTCTCTCTCTCTCTCTCTCTTTGTTGGCGAAGAGCTTGGTCGCAGTGACCACCGACTAATTAGATTTGTAGTCCAAGTCCCCAAGTCAAAGTCTGCAACTAGTAAATCAAGAAAACTCGATTTGAGAAGAGCAGACTTTGCAGGTCTACGCGCGGAACTGACTGGCGCAAGGCTAGAAGAGTGCAAGGCTGTTGAAGACTCTTGGAACAGTTTCAAAACCACATTCATGAGTCTTCAATCGCGTTTCATCCCTCTGAAATGTCCCCTTCGGTCTTCTGTTCAACCAAAGTGGTTTAATCGAGAAATCAGGCAACTGTTTAGGGAGAAGAGAAATGTGTACTGGCAATCGAAGATCTCGGGTGACTTTGACGAATACCAGAGGCTAGCCAGGAGAGTGAAGTACAGCATAAGGGCGGCTAAGCGGTATGAGGAACTCTGAGTAGCGAGACTCTGTGAAGAGAATCCCAAGGAGTTTTGGGGATGTGTGAACAGCCGTAAACCAATTCGTCGAACGATTGGCCCTTTGAGGAATGAGGAGGGGACATTAAAGCATTCAGATGCAGAAATTGCTAACCTCCTCAACGACTACTTCTCTTTAGTGTTTACTAAAGAGTGTGGTCCCATTCCCAAGCCGACGGATTCCTACTCGGGGAAAAAGCTGGAGGCAATGGACTTCACCAAAGGCGAAATAGAGAACAAGACCGCTGACCTAAAGACGAATAAGTCCCCTGGACTGGACGGGTTTCTGACTAAAGTGTTGAAAGAAGTGCGCGATCAAGTGTCACGACATCTGTGCGCTATCTTTAACATGTCAAACCGAACCGGATGCGTTCCTAGAGACTGGCGTGAGGCGGAGGTGACTCTTATCTTCAAGAAAGGAGACCGTAACAAACATTCGAACTACCGACCTATCAGTCTGACCTTGATAGTTGGTACACTCATGGAAAGCATGATGGTAGACAAAGTGACGTCGTATTTAGAGTCAAACCTGCAACTGAGGAGTTCGTAGCAGGGCTTCCGAAGGCAACAGTCATGCCTGACGAACCTTGTGAAATTCTTCCACTTCGTTTTTAGTGAGCACGATCGGGACAAGGTGGTGGATGTGGTTTAGTAAGACTTTCAGAAAGCCTCTGATAAGGTACCACACTACCGCCTTCTCCGGAAAGTGCGAGTGCTTAGCATAGACGGAAAGGTAGCCAGCTGGATCAAGAACTGGCTAAGTAGCAGACGGCAACGGGTGGTTGTAAATGGACAGTCTTCTGAGTGGGTGCCCGTTATTAGCGGGGTGCCTCAAGGTTCTGTCCTGGGACCACTACTATTCATCATCTACGTCAACGACATGGACGGTGACATGGTTGCTAAGATTTCCAAATTTGCCGAAGATACCAAGCTTGGCATGAACGTTGCAAAGGATGGAAATACTGCCCGCCTGCAGGAAGATCTTGTGAAGATTGGGGAGTGGTCGGACACGTGCCAAATGCCTTTTGCCGGGGGGAAATGCAAAGTGATGCATATCGGCCACAGAAACCTCCAATCTCAGTATATCCTTAAGGGCACTGCTATGAAATCCAGCGACACTGAGAAGGACTTAGGTGTAACAATCACTAGTGACCTCAAGTTCTCGAAACAGTGCATTGAGGCGAAGAAAAAGGCCCAAAAGGTGCTAGGCTATATTAAGCGCCAGTTTGGTTTTTGGAACCAGAGATTTTACTGTGCCTGTACAACTCCCTTGTTCGACCGCACCTGGAGTATGCCGTACAATTTTGGAGTCCTTCATTGCGAAAGGACATCGCGTGATTATAACGCGTAAAAGCTAGGTCAACCAAACTGATTCCCTCTATCCGACATAAAAGTTATGAGGATAGACTAAGGGAGTTAGATCTGTTCTCGCTGGAAACATGTAGACTGCGTGGTCAGCTCATCGAGGTCTTCAAAATACTTCGAGGGTTCGACAATGTTGACTACCGGGATATTTTTACACTGAGTGAGAACAGAACGCGCAATCACGGCTTTAAACTTGAACTGAAGCGTTACAACCGCAATCTGTGTTGAAATTTTTTCACCTACAGTATCTGCGGTAAGTGGAACGCACTTTTAGTGGAAGTTGTCTACAGTGAATCTGTTGACCAGTTCAAGTTAAGACTAGACAAAGTCTTGAAAATCGGGCGTTTAGGGACGCAAAACAATTGAGCAGCCATGTGCCTGTTCGATTGCTAGTCTAAAGGTCCCCTCTTTGAATGGACCTTAGGGTACTTACTTTCCTTGTTACTCCTTGTTACTCTCTCTCTCTCTCTTTCTCTCTCTCTCAGAAGAAAAGAAACAAAAACAAACGAAGAGATAACAAAGGAAGTCAAGAAGAAGAATAAGAGGAAGAATAAGAAGAAGAAGAAAATAAATTTAGAGATACAAGCGGAAATCAGCAAGACGCCTCCGAAAGGAAAGACTAAGTCTTTCGCAGACAAATGTGCAAGAGTCACCCTTATTGGTGATTCTCAAGCATGGGGTCTGAAGCATCTGCTAGCGTCCCGCCTTCGCACAAGCGTTAAGTTGAGCTGCATCCCAGGCTGTGGGAATAAGTGGTAAGAGCTGAGGCCGAGAAGTCTCAGATTTCAGAGACTTCCGTCGTTGCCCTTATGGTAAGTGGCAACGACCTCTCCATCAGAGAAGGTAGGGTAGGCCCTAAAGGTGAGATTATGAGGACAGTTATGGGCGCTGCCGACGATTTTGGATTGAAAACCCGCAGACGCGTCGTGGTGGGGATGCTCCCAAGGTGGGGTCCAAGCTGGACTGCCCACTTGAGGAACATGTCGCTCAACAGGCGCCTTTCAGACCTCTGTACGGCTAAGGGTGTCTTTTTTTGTGGACCCGTACGCCGTATTCTATGGTAGAAAAGACCTCTACCAAAGGGACGGGGTGCACCTCTCCTTTAAGGGCAAAAGGTTCCTAGACAACCTTATTCAGGATGTCGTGGAGCACACCTAAAGGAGTGTCCGGCCCATTGGGAAGGCGGACGTACGCCAGTACGCCCGACTCACTCCCCAAACAACCTTCTCGGAGGTTGTCAAAAAGGGTGCCACCACGACAACCAAGAAGCCGGGAAACGGAAGAGTATAGGGAGTCCTACATTAGGGGACTCCCTGAAAGTTCTTCTGTTCAATGCGAGGTCAATCAGGAACAAGTTTCCTGAGCTCCGTGTCCTCGTAGCGACGGAAGAACCCGAAATGGTAGCCATAACAGAATCGTGGATAAAAACCTCAAACCGAGAATTTGAAGGCGAATTCACGGTTCCTGGCTCCACAAAGATAGGCCAGACAGAGAGGGTGGCGGTGTAATGTTGTATGTCAAGGATACAATCAAATCTACGATATCCAACGTTATATCCGACCACGAGCTCCTAGGCGTTGACCTAGAGATCGGTCCTGTCAGATACAGCACCCTGCTGCTTTACAGACCCCCTTCCCAACCCGTTGAGAAGGACAGGGAACTGTACCAGCTGCTGGGTGAGCTGGTTCAAGGCAGAGTGTGCATCGTTATGGGCGATTTCAACAGCCAAGTTGACTGGGAAACCAGAGCAGCCTGTGGCTAGAGCACGCTACTCTTGGAGTTCGCCAACAACCAGTTCCTCACTCAATGGCTCAGAGAACCGACGAGAGCAGACAATATCCTCGACTTGGTCTTGACCTCTGAAGATAATATTGTTGAGGATATCTCTGTAGGCGAAGATCTCGGTGCCAGTGATCACTAGCTAGTTAGATTTAGCGTCAAGATCCCGAAGGTAAGGTCTGTTGCCAGTCAATCAAAGAAACTTGACTTGAGAAGAGCAGACTTTGCAAGCTTTCGAGCTAGACTGACTGACGTCAAGCTAAAAGTGAGCGATGCTGTTGAAGACTCGTAAAATATATTCAAAACCACATTTATGTGTCTTTAATCGCGTTTCATCCCTCTGAAATGCCCCCGTCTGTCTTCTGTTCAACCTAAGTGGTTTAATCGAGAAATCGGCCAATTGCTAAGGAAGAAGAGAACTGTGTACCGGCAATCAAAGATCTCGGGTGACTTTGACGAATACCGGAGGCTAGCTAGGAGAGTAAAGTCCAGCATAAGGGCGGCTAAGCGGTCTGAGGAACTCCAAGTGGCGAGACTCTGTAAAGAGAATCCCAAGGAGTTCTTTGGATATGTAAATAGCCGTAAACCAACCCGTCGAACGATTGGCCCTTTGAGGAACGAGGAGGGGACATTAAAGCATTCAGATGCAAAAAATGCTAACCTCCTCAACGACTACTTCTCTTCAGTGTTTACTGAAGAATGTGGTCCCATCCCCCAGCCGACGGATTCCTACTCGGGGGAAAAGCTGGAGGATATGGACTTCGACGAAGTTGAAATCAAAAAGAAGATCAGTGACCTAATGACGAATAAGTCACCTGGCCCGGATATGTTTCTACCTAAAGTGTTGAAGGAATTGCGCGATCAAGTGTCAAGACACCTGAGCGCAATCTTCAACATGTCAATCCGGACCAAATGCGTTCCTAGAGACTGGCGTGAGGCGGAGGTGACTCCGATCTTCAGGAAAGGAGATCGTAACCAACCGTCAAACTACCGACCTATCAGTCTGACTTCGATAGTCGGTAAACTCATGGAAATCATGCTGGTGGACAAAATGACATCGTATTAAGAGTCAAACCTGCTACTGAGGAGTTACCAGCATGGCTTCCGAAGGCAACGGTCATGCCTGACGACCCTTGTGGAATTCTTCCACTTTGTTTTCAGTGAGCACGATCGGGACAAGGCGGTGGATGTGGTCTACTTAGACTTTGAGAAAGCCTTTGATAAGGTACCACACTGCCGCCTTCTCCGGAAAGTGCGAGCGCTTAGCATAGACGGAATAGTAGCCGGCTGGATCGAGAACTGGCTAAGTTGCAGACGGCAACGGGTGGTGGTGAATGAACAGGCTTCTGAGTGGGTGCCCGTTACTAGCGGGGTGCCTCAAAGTTCTGTCCTAGGACCACTACTATTCATCATCTACGTCAACGACATGGAGGGTGACATGGTTGCCAAAATTTCCAAATTTGCCAAAGATACCAAGCTTGGTATCAACGTTGCAAAGGATGGAAATACTGCCCCAGGAAGATCTTGTGAAGATTGGGGAGTGGTCGAACACGTGCCAAATGCCTTTTGCAAAGTGATGCATATCGGCCACAGAAACCCCCAATCTCAGTATATCCTTAAGGGCACTGCTATGGAATCCGCCGACACTGAGAAGGACTTGGGTGTAACAATCACTAGTGACCTCAAGTTCTCGAAACAGTGTATTTAGGCGGACTAAAAGGCCCAAAGGATGTTAGGCTATATTAAGCGCAAGTTTGGTTATCGGAACCAGGAGATTGTTCTGTGCCTGTACAACTCCCTTGTCCGACCGCACCTAGAGTATGCCGTACAATTTTGGAGTCCTTTATTGCGAGAGGACTTCGCGAGATTGGAACGCTTACAAGCCAGGGCAACCAAGCTGATTCCCTCTATCCGACATAAAAGTTATGAGGATAGACTAAGGGAATTAGATCTGTTCTCGCTGGAAACCCGTAGACTGCGTGGTCAGCTCATCGAAGTTTTCAAAATACTTCGACGGTTCGACAATGTTGACTACCGGGATATTTTTACACTGAGTGAGAACAGAACGCGCAATCACGGCTTTAAACTTGAACTGAAGCGTTACAACCGCAATCTAAGTGGAATTTTTTTTCACTTACAGTATCTGCGGTATGTGGAACGCACTTTCAGTGGAAGTTGTCAACAGTGAATCTGTTGACTAGTTCAAGTCAAGATTAGACAAGGTCTTGAAAAGTGCCCGTTTAGGGACGCAGAAGAATTGAGCAGCCTTGTACCCGCTCGATTGCTAGTCCAAAGGTACCCTCGTGGAATGGACCGTAAAGTCTCCTAGGGTAGTAACAACGAAAGTAAGTACCCTAGGAGACCTTACGGTCCATTCAAAGAGGGTACCTTTTGACTATCAATCAAGCAGGCACATGACTGCTCAATTGTTTTGCGTCCCTAAACGGCCACTTTTCAAGACTTTGTCTAGTCTCTACTTGAACTGGTCAACAGATTCAGTGTTGACAACTTTCACTGGTTCGATTCCTGGGCAGGAATTCAAAACCTTTTTTCCCTGGCGTTATTTCTGTGTTCTCGGTAAAGGATCGCCTTCACTGTGCCGCCCTCTGCTCCCTTTGATTCGACGGTTGGTTACGATCTCCTTTCTTGAAGATTGGAGTCACCTCCGCCTCACGCCAGTCTCTAGGAACGCATTTGGTCCGGATTGACATGTTGAAGATTGCGCTCAGGTGTCGTGACACTTGATCACGCACTTCTTTCAACACTTTAGGTAGAAACCCATCCAGGCCAGGTGACTTATTCGTCATTTGAAGACAGAAAGAAAGATGCAGAAACCTGGTGTAGCTAACTATAAATACACATAGTACAAGAAAATAAGAATTGGACGCGAATGAGCAAATGAGACAAGAAGCCGGAGGTTTTTAAAGGCAAGAGACAGGGACATTATAAGAATCCAGAATCAAAGGGAGCAGAGGGCGGCACAGTGAAGGCGATCCTTTACCGAGAACACAGAAATAACGCCAGGGGAAAAAAGTTTTGAATTCCTGCCCGGGAATCGAACCTGGGTCTGCTGATTGCCGATCAGATGCTTTACCACTAAGCTACCAGGCACAGTAAATATATTTTACCTAAATCGTTACCCCATTAAACCCAGTATCTCCCTAAGTTAGGAACTTCCAAGGAATTTTTATACCACATGCTCTTCCACGCTCACAATTTAAAGGCTGTCTGTAGCAAGAAAATCTCATTCTTTATCACGAAGTAATTCAACTCCATCTGAGTCCTCCGAGTCAGGACTCCACGAAGTATCTTCTTGAAGACCTGCGTCATTGTCTTCTACCCCCATCCAATTCGCCCGCGCTTGAAGGTAAAGCGATCGTGTATGGTCATCCACAGATTACCTCGTTAATCTTTACATAATTTATTTAACTAGCGTAAGTAATTTGTTCACTTTTTTGTATATATATATATATATATATATATATATTTATATATATATATATATATATATATATATATATATATATATATATATATATATATATATATATATATATATATATATATCTATATATATATATATATATATATATATATATACATATATATAAATATATATATATATATATATATATATATATATATATATTTATATATATATATATATATATATATATATATTTATATATATATATATATATATAAATTGCCACTGTTTTCGTATATATTAAAATTATATTTTGGGTTACTGTCTTTATATATAATTTGAACTGGAACTTGGCAAGCCATTAATCCAAACCAGGTCAATCGTAATTCGCACTCTTTATTAATCGCCAGACAAAACACAAGCGGCTTGTGGCCAGCTGTCTGCCCGTACTTGTGTAATACTTTGAGCGCCGAGCTAGTCTACACAGGTTTACTTCGACATATATATATATATAACTATAATCATAACTATATATATATATATATATATATATATATATATAGATATATATTTATCTGGTGTCAGGTATAGTTGTGTAGTTTTTGTAGTGAAACTCAGATTCTTAACGGTATCCTTATCTTTATCTGGTTGCAGAACAAGTTAGTTAAGGTTCCAACTGGAGCCGTCATGAAAGCAGATGGTGAAGACTTCAAATGATTTCGCAAATATATAAGAGAAGCGGTCAATAATTTTCGCAATTAGGATATAAGAAAAAGAGATATGAGGAAAAGTGTTTTATTATTTTTCAATATAACTACCCTCGACCGCAATGCACTCGCGCCACTTCTCCCTGAAGCTTCGAATTTCCGACAACCAGAAATCTCCTGACTGCTGTTCAATCCACTCCTGGAAGGCGACTGGACATCTTCATCGTCCCCAAACCGGCGTTTAGGCAGTGCAGCCTTTGAGCAGGTGGAATTAAAAGTAGTCGCTAGGGGCCAGATCTGGAGTGTAGAAGAAATGGTTGAGCTCATCGAATCTGCACTTGCGCAGGGCAGCTTGTGAAACTCTGGCCTCCGAACTTTGACTACGTTGAAGCCGATCATGGGGATTGAGGTTTCTAGGGACCCAACGGGCAGAGACCTTGGTTATGTCCAAATTTTCGTGGATCATGTTGATAACACTTCCATGTGATATTCCAAGTTCTCGCTCGAATTCTTAGACCTTCACCCGTCGATTTTCGAGAATCATGCTCTCCACACGGCCTACATTTTCCTCGTTGGTCACGTTTGACGGGCGTCTTAAACTAGGGTCATCTTCAAGGGACTCACGACGATGGCGGAGCTCCCTATTCTAGCGAGCAATGGTTGCTTAAGAAGGGGCGGTGACGGTGTACACTGCAGCCATGCGTTCATGGATCTCTTTTGCATTCTTGCCTTCCTTAGGCAAAACTTTGATCACTGCGCGGTGCTCAACCTTCTCCATTGTTGAAAAGTTTGTGAGTGACGATCTGTGATTAGCTACTGCTTCTTAAATAGACGAGGCAGGAGCGTGCGGCTGCTGGTCCTGACTTTTCATAACTTTTCCTAACACCTCCACACACAGCCATCCCTCTTTCTCTGTTTAGCTCTACCGATTTGCCAAACTTATTGACCTCCCCTCGTATATGGTTCTATATGAATATAAATCTTCCGGATATCATATTTCTTTGTTTTGTAGACACGCTCTTTTCTTTGTCCGTAAACAATTGGTATCGGTTTACCTAAAAGCATAGATTTATTCTTTATATATATATATATATATATATATATATATATATATATATATATATATATATATATATATATATATATATATATATATATATATATACGTAAAAGAACTCAAAAGTGAGTTGTGTTATATGATAGTGAAACCACTATATAAGAGCATAGAATATATTTAGGAGAAAAGATTCGGTATGAAAGATATTTATCATATACTCTTCAGTTGTCTAGCACGAATGGATTGGACACAAAAGTCGCTACACAGCCTTAAATTCTCGATAAAACAAAAAAGACCCGGATAAAGTGAGTCATTAATCAGGGGATGTTTTTCATTAACTATACTACTTATGATAGAAGCTACATTTAAATTGACCATCAAAAATATTAAAAATTAGAATTGATACTAATATGAGAAATTCCCAAGTTTAATCTCTTTGTTCGTCATAAAATTACCTGAGTTTTCCAAATAATTCGAGGGTTCGACAATGTTGACTACATGGATATTTTCACACTGAGTGAGAACATAACGCGCAATCACGGCTTCAAACTTGAACTGAATCGTTACAACCGCAATCTGTGTGGAAATCTTTTCACTTACAGTATCTGCGGTAAGTGGAACGCACTTCCAGTGGAAGTTGTCAACATTGAATCTGTTGACCAGTTCAAGTCAAGACTAGACAAAGTCTTGAAAAGTGGCCGTTTAGGGACGCAAAGCAATTGAGCAACTATGTGCCTGCTCGATTGCTAGTCCAAAGGTACCGTCTTTGAATGGAACGTAAGGTCTCCTAGGGTACTTCCTTTCCTGGTTACTCCTTGTTACTTGTACCCAATATTTATGTACGCACAAGATCAAACGGCTGACCTTGACCCAACTCTGTTCACGACCGGATTGCGGCTTAGAAGGGGGGGGGGGACAAGTGCGAAGGATTTAAATTCAAAAGAAGGAGGCTCCGGGCTATGAGGTTTATGAATACTGGCAATAGATACTCGATGTATACGAGAATCGAACTTAACACAGCTACTTAGTGTGAGCTCTACGAGGGTGGGAGTCAACAGGAGATACAAGCCTCTGTACATACAGAATCGTCTCATCCTGGCTTGGATTTGAGGCTTTAGGAGATGAAACGGGTGACCGGATGGTTATTCAAAGGATTTTAACCACGAGGAGTCTATCCCCTAGTAATACCACTAACTAAAGGGAGTATTCGTGCCAAAGGAAATGTACCAGAACCCAGGATGGGCCAATTGACTGGGGCTCAGATCCTTTCGTATAATTCTAGCCTCTGGCTCGTCGAGAAAAGGGAGCATAATCGAGAATGACATATTTTGTTGTAAAAGGCAGGTCTATATTCACGATGCCCAATTGGGACCAACAATATATAGTGGCCAGCCAGAACCATAACTTCGTCAGCCAAGGGAAGCCGTTGGGGAATCCCTCCATGAACCAACAAGGCACTTGAGGGATGGAAAGTACTCCCGCGGGTGTTTCTTGATAACACCCTAGAGAGACGACAGAAGAGTGCCTCTGAGATTTTAATCCCTCGCCTATCGCAGGAAGCAGTTCGATATTCTGACTGTTCTTACGGTCTCACTCACGTTGCCCAACCTCCTGCCTGACCTCTTGGTTTCAATGGGCTACATGGCAGCTAGGAGCCTCTATTCTCGACAACTCCATTCCCAGAATGTTACATAAAAATAAAGTGACATCTGACAACCGCTGAACGGGGATTAAAAGTCTTCCCCGTCCTCAATTAGGGGTCGGGGACAATTCGGAGATACCTGACCTTGAACGAATTGCGCTTTGGTGGCTCGGACATATTTAGATACAAAGAGTATCCAGGAAAACAAGGAATAAATGAATTCGACAAGAACACAAAAACTAACATTAGTTAAAACTGCGGTCGCTAACCTAAGTTCAACAGCGACCTAGAGCTACACACACAAATGTAAATAAATATACAACACACAAAAAAGGTTAAATAAAAAACACGATACAAAACGATACAAAAAGAGAATATAAAATACAGGGAATTATTTGATCCGAGCGATTTAAAGTTTTACCGCATCGTTCTTCATTTATGAACATAGAGACTTATTGTCCGAATATATACATTTTTCACAAGAGGAACAATAATTAAACATAACAATTATAGGCACAAAATTAATCCTAGATTAGTTGAAGTAGGCTCTAAGGGGTTCCTACTCAAGCTATCTACAAATCAATTCTCGGATCCTTCTATATAATTGTTTTTAAATTGATTATCCTGGAGGTTAAAACTACAGCGCTTGAGGCAACCATTGTTGCTTTTTACATTTCGCAAATATTCGAGGTGCTTGTTATCCGTCTCTCCAAGGAGCTCTTTACATAATAAATACATTCTAAACCTCTGCATGTACCATATAAGGGCCAAAGCCTCCTTTTCAATAAGGGCATAAATTTTCTCGTTCGGTAGAAGCTTGCAGCTCGCGTAGGCTACGGGTTAACTATCGCCTCATCGCTATACTGTAGTAAACGCATCTTAAACCTTAATAACTGACATCAGTTCTGATACCAAACGTCTTATTAGGGTTGGGGAGCCGAAGAATAGGGGCGAAAGCAAATATTTCCTTTAACCTTTTGAAGTGGCGTAGCGAGTGAGCTAATGAGCACCAGACAAGGTGCTCCGGGGACTTTTTTCAGCAAGTCACACAAAGGAGCAGAGAGAGAAGGGAAATGGGGGACGACGTGGCGTTAGAAAGAAGTAGATCCTATAAAATATATCAGCTACTTCTTATTGGAGGGACGGGGCATTTGCACACTGGCGTGGATTTTGTCCTCCTGGGGGGCCAATCGGTTGTTTTCAATGTGAAAGACAAGGTAGTCAATCGTACTATGAGCAAAATGGCACATGCTTGGGCCGATTGTGATTCCATGCTCACGCAGGTGATGCAGCAGGGCCTGAAGGTTGATCACATGTTGGTCCTACTCGCGAGTTTGCCGACCTGTTTAATATTTTTAGCATCATGGGATTGTATTAGGTTAAGTAATAAGTTCTTGCGTTTTTTAAACGTTGTGTTAAAAAAAGTTTTGTTTACGTGATTCGTGCACATATTAAGGAATAATAATAAATAATCAGAGCAAAATTTGCAAAGGTGAGGCTACGTCTCTTAACAGCGTAGACTATTAGACTTTTGCTTAGGCTACGTCTTAAAGTTGAGTAATAAGTCATTGTGGTTTATTTAAAAGTTGTGTTAATTTAATTTTTGTTCTGTAGCCTCAAAATGGAATGTCAAGTTGAAAGAAAGGCTCATTTTTGACACTTGTTGTTATTCATTTTCAATCGAGACGGAACAATGAAAACGATGCCAAAGCTCGTCGCGATATTTGTGCTGTGTACGGAGAAAATGTTTCACATATTAATTTGTAAATTGTCATGTGTCTCTTTTGTGAAGTAACTTCGTTTTATGTGTAATAAGTTCATAGTTGCTTATAATAATTGTTTGTACTCTAATGAATAATGGCGCAGTGGCGCCTTTCATAAGAGTCTCAGGTATTTGTTTAAAAACTCCCCTTGATCTCATAAAAAGAAAAAAAATTCACTAAAAATTAAATAAAAAAGTAATATTATAATCCTAATATAATAGTAATTAAATGAATAATAATGACCACAATAATAATACCTAATAATAATAATATCTCCTTGCGGTCTAAATCCAGCTCATGTTCCCTTGTACATCCGAACCAAGAGGAAAAAAGATTAAAAATCCTGTTGGAAAAATATAGTTAGGGATATATCTATCTATATATATATATATAGATAGATATTTCCAATTATAGTGGCAATTCTTAATGGGTAAGCTCCATTCCTAATAACCAATTGTTGGTGTGGTTGGATGTATGGCACCTGCCATTGGCCTGCTGAACTATAATTTCAGCAGGACTTGTGAGATATATTTTCTGAGATATATTTTCTATAATCTCCGTTAACTTAGTGACTTCAGAATTTCTAAAAATCTGTGCATATTCATCTGTCAAATTAGTTACTATATTAAATTCTGATATTTGTCGTTTAATTTGTTAGTCGGCTCAATTGAATGGAAGAGAAGGGAGATGTAACTCGATTTGTTCAGAAGCATTTTCAGCTTAACGAATTTAAGCATTTTGATTAATTTAAAAACTCGATGCATAAATATATATAACTACAACGTTAAAGCCTCAATTTAAGATTGGATTACCATTTAACCTGCACACAGTAGCGTCATTTAAAAGGTCGTTACCACATTTGCAATTTTCCATCCTGCTGCATAAATTTATGCTGTAGCAAAATGTATTGCGGCTTCTGAGTCAATAGAGTGTCATTTTTTATTTAAAGGCAAAACCTTAAAATAGAAGCAAAGTAACGTATTTTAATTGGATAAAGGGAAAAAAATCCTTGAAAAACGAGCTGTGTATTTTTACCATTATTTTCTGATATATTTTGAGGATCCTTCTCTCATCATATAAATAATTGATAATAACAACCAAACAGACTGAATTTCTGGCTTGTAAAACCTGTATTGCATTTAGTCCCTCTGTACCAAAATTCCTCATTAGCAAGTATCTTCTAACCTATTTTGCAAAACTATTATTAATTCTAAATTATATCCGTTGTATATTTATGTACAATGTTTCTTTCAGTGAATAAATGCAGGCATTCATCGTCATTCCGTCTTTATGGCAACCGAAATTTGGTTGATTTCCTGCACTCTAGGCCTAGACTAGGCTCTGTATATAAATACTTTCTTCCGCAGAATATCAATTATAATTTATTTTCTCGTCCAAATGTTATATATCAGGAATTAGGTAATAATGGGTAATAAATTAGGTAATCAATTATGCACGTAGTGGCTGCAATCAAGTACCTCTGCGTAACGCTTGGAGAATACATCCTTACCTTTTTGAAACTTTCCAAAAATATACAATTAGGACCATTTATGGAGCAAAGTATATGTATTGCACTCTAAGGCAAACACCAGTCACCATCAAGGAAGATTAAGGTTCTGTAGCCCGTTTTAACGGATCAAAATAAATCCATTCGCAACAGCCGCTTACCGAGGATTACAAAGGTTCTGTTGCACTTTTGTTGAGAGGTTTAAGTGATTGATCGAAAAAGTTCCATCAAACAAACTTAAATTCTAATTTTCCAGCACGTCTCAATAAAACGTCTTCTCTATTGTGTATTGAAATGGAAGGAAAAGAATTGAGATCACTGTTCTCTTGCGTGAGCGCAATAACAGATCCGATATCGTCAAGCGAATTAACTTGAGCCTGATGACCTTTCCTAGAGTAGCGGCGAGGTTAAATTCGTGGAATACTACAAAGAACGACCTGGTTCATGAAAAATTCAAATTTCAAACGATGGCTTATGAGAAAGAAGCCTTCGAAAACGTCCCTAAGCTCAAAATGACTGCGCTTACGAAAATGAACATCTCGTAGGTCAGGTTAGCCAGAGCTGTCAAGGGAAGGGGCGGCAAGAGCTTGAGTTGCGTGGAAAGGCCTCTGATCACCGAATATACATATTTAAGAATAAGCCCTGGAGCACTGTTGTGGCCTTCTTAACGAGTTGAAGTTCATGGCAATTGATCTCTCATTTTTTCTGATGAAAAACACTTCACGGTGGATCCGGTCATCAATCAGCTGAACACATGCGTGGTAAGCTTTGGCCAGGACGACTACGAGCTCTTCTACGTGTCCAGGACCAAGCTTGGCGTCGTGGCCTTGAATGGCAAGAAGATACCGCCAGTGTGGTTCGAGGCTGATTACAGGGACATCTTGGCACCGAAAGCCCTGCCTTGCTTCAGAAAGACCATGGAGAAGGAGGACTACGTCTTTCAGCAGGACGGTGTCCCGGCTCACACGACCAGTAACGTGGAATAGAGGTTGGGGTCAAAGTTGAACTTCTGGCCGAAAGACTTTTGGTCACCGCAGTCACCCGACCTCAACTTCCTCGACTAGAGCCTATGGGCACAAGTCGAGGGAAAGGACTGCAATGTCAACTCCCGTAACGCCAACGAGCTGAAATCCTCTATCGACCGCGTATGGGCCAGCATGAGGAAGGACTTCTGCAAAGTATGCACTACATTCAGGTGTGATGCCGAAGGCTGCCACATTGATTAATATTACAATTTACATACATATATGTATTTAAATAAATAAAAACCCACCTAACTGCATCAAAACTATCATTGTGTCCCTTGTTGCAAGCACCTTTACGAATGTAACGACTTTTGCAATACCCGGTAACCCTTTGTCCTCTCGCTTCTGTTATGCAGAAAACGGAGAATTATCAATCATTTTTGAGTGTGTCTTTGTTGATTACTTTTTTTCAATTAGAAAAAAATATATAACAGATGTTGCGGTTAGATCTTGAGAAACACGTGACTGAAACTTGATCGTCCTTGGTGGTAACTGTCTTGTGCCCCAGACGGCATCAACCAGCATCACATGAATCTTTCTTACTTTTAAAATAATGATTCATGTGCACCGAACTAACGAAATGAAAATCATAAATACATTTTAAATTAGAATATATAATGATTTTATAATTAATATTATAATAAACTTTTTATTTATATAAGGGCTATCGAGGAACCTGGTTCACACAGCTCAAAGAAAAATACACACATAAAATTTATTGAAGACCAGTGATCTAAAAGCCTACCAGAAGTTCACCAGAATTTATCAGGACGGTGTTAAATTACGTGGTATCTGCAAGGGGTTAAATAAATACACACATAAAAAGTATTTACAGTAGTATTTACAACAAAATTAAAATGAAATAAATTAACAGCTAACAAATTACGGGGGTCATCAAGCAATAAGAAAAGTCACAAATGCTTATCACCATCAAACGAATACAAGTCGTTTTAACCAAAAAGATATTCGCGCATACAAAAATGGTTCTATGGATAAAGTGTTTAAAGCCGAAACGACACGTGACGTTGAAGAAGAAATAGGTTTCGCTACTCTAGTGACAGGTGATCCCGGAATAACCTCCCTGCCTTACGTCCCTTCCCCGAAGGCCCAAAGTAACATGAATAACACTTATAACACTTAAGTAATTTAAAAGGGACGTAAGAAGACAGAAAGCCTACAAAAGACTTGAAAACAGAGCATCGAAGCAATCAGGCAGAATCCTCGCAACAGAATAAATTAAAAGGCTTCACAGCCCCATTTATATCCTTCAGTGGCAAAGGGGAAAAGGGAGGTGGGGCACAAGGAGGGGAGGGGAATGAGTCGCTTTCCATACGCAAATTAGGCTAGGAAGTTAAAGAAGTTTAGGCCAAAAATGGTAGCCTCGAAGCAGCTCTACCTTCGATAAACACCTTAAGCTATGATGAGAAAGGTAAAGCATGGGAATCCGAGGGACTACCCTTTACAAATTATCTCTATTTTAACCCTTAAAGAGCCACGCTAAAATAATAAACGACACCGCTTGCTGCTTAAATCACTATGAATAGCATTGTTATTATCAACATATAAAACCTCTTCTTTGCAAGGTGGATTCAGCATCTTACGTTATTATTAGTTATGTGTTGCTTTTTTTTTTCTCTTTCTATTGAATTAAAGAAAAATGTTGCATGCAGTTTCTTTAATTTTCCACCGGTCACGCCAGTGGTGTTCAATGAGAATAGATCTCACTTGTCATCCATGTTAGTGGTGTTCAATAAAAATGGATATGCCTGGCCATCTAGTTTAGTGATGCTTAATAAGAATGGATCTACCTGGTCATTTTATTTAGTAAGGGTGAATTAAAATGGAACAGTATGTTTATCCAGGAATACAAATAGCTTTTGTCTTTGCTTAAATGGTATGTTCTGGAAACCACTGATTCAATAGTTATGTAATTGGAAAGAATATGTATTCTTCTGCATGCTCATTCAGATGGCATTGGTCACTAATGCACTGCATGCTTGCGTATGTGTGTATGCGCTCAAAATATATGAGAGTAGGTTTTTATTATTTGCGGGTGTTCTGAGAGAAGCAAATCCAAACTTGTATCGAACGCGAGGGTTGGAAATTGTAATTTTATTTTATGTTCAATATCTTTCTGTAATTTTCCAAGTGGCTCTAAGAGAATTGTTAGAATTGAAAAAACAACTTATTTAGATTTCTTGTCCTAACTTTTTAGGATTAAAAGAAACCAATAGTTGTCTCGATGGCCACAAAAAATTGGACGTCAAAATAGGCGGTTCCTGACAATGCGTTTAGCATTCAGATTGACGATGAGAGCAAGTAGTATTAACTAAGGTAGTTGTGAAGCATGCGATCGCTGAAGACTGGATGATGGCTAGACCTAGCAACTTCACGCCATTCGTGTCCTATTAATACTTGTAGCCGCAAAAATGGCACTAAGTCTCTTTTTGTTTCCACTTTCATGCTAACCTTTAGACCAACCTCTAAGAAAGCTCTACATTTCTGTGAGCAGCAAAGCCCCTGATCAGAGGCAAGCAAGAATAATTCTAATTCTAGGCCTTATAAATAAAGACAAGGAGTGAACGTTGTTTCCTTTACTAAGTGCTGCAATAGGGAGAAAATGGATGGCAAAGGGAATGGTGATCTTACAAGATGAACTTTTATTTTCTGTCTTAAAACTATTCTCTTCAAATCTACTTGCAGATTTTTGAAATCTTTTGTTTTATAACTACAATATATGATCCTTGTTGTTAATCAAATGAACAGCACATTATTGAATATTCTCTATTTCTCTTTGCTATTGATTTACCCTCTGTCGCTTTTTGCTTCTATGTTTCTACTTCAATCCAGATAATTTGCCGGGGAATCGGAATTTTTCTTTAATATAGATCTTGCGCTTGTTGAGTTCCTGCTCCGTGTTTCTCGAATCCCTAAAGAATTACTACTGACTTCTTGGTGCAAACGCAAACTTAATTTCAACTAAATTTTGAAAAAAGGGGACTATGCGATTTTGTTCTCTCTTTGTTTCCATTTATTCTTCCAATTAATTTACCGTAGATTTATTTTAAAAAGTAATTTCCTACTGTGAGAACGTTTGATTAAACTAGAACTGCAATCTTATGATATATGATGTATCACTTGTCTTCACGATTCACTATTGAGAAGAAAATTTTGTACTATTATCCTTTTGGCATTTTATTAGAATGGAAAATGATTGGAGATAATTATTTGAATAAATGTTTATTAAAGACAAATGAATATTCATAATAAAACCAAAGAAATACTCTCAAAGATCATAAATTTAACCTATGTTAATATTTATTTGTCATTTTTAATATAGGTTTGGATGAAAACAAGGAACGGAATTATACCGAGTTACATAGAGCTGAAACACAAAAATACTATCTGGATATTAGGGTGCGTGGTATCATACAATAAAGTAGCCATGATATTTGCACGAAGTCTTCCATGAGGCGTTAAATAAATCTACCTTGGCCCTGCAATTATTCCTTCCTGAGCGCGAGTGAAAAAATTAAATCCTAACTTGCGACATTTGTACACAAAGGACCAAGATAACGTAACGTAGGGAATTGCATTTCCTAAAAGAAGGATTAATGATGCATAGTAGACAATTTAACATTCAAACAAATAAAACTGCAAATACGAGGATTTATAAGGGATGATTTCAGACCTTTCACAATCATTTTCACACAACTCTATACAACTCTTCACCGAAGGAGAGAGTAACGATCAGCGTATTTTTTTAAAAAAACACAAAAGCCCTTCCTTGACCTAAGCCACAAACAAGGATTGCCATTGCTTGGCAAACCTTTAAACTTTTTTGCGAACATAAAATTATGATCCAAGGACCTGACGAAAGCAATGGGTTTATATTTTATTGGGGCAGTTGCTGTAAATATATAATTTCGATAAATATTTTCACCTAAACTAAAAGTTCCACCGAAAAAGTCTTGTCATATTTTGAAAGATGATTCTCACAGAAGAAAGTAAATTATAATTTTTTAAATGTTTTATAAATCTTCCAAAACTTTGGGATAAATGCCACCAGGATTCGCTTTGTTGTGATGCCAAGTTATTATATTTTTCATAACATGATAATTTGGAAAATTAATCATATTGATAAAATAAAAAATAGTACTATCGATTTTTAGATGTTAAATAAAAATGGAAATACTTAAGCTGGAACAAACGAAATATTGGGGGAAGTTAAGCAAGCCTGCTCTTAAACAAAGCCGTTTCAAAATGTTTCGTATATAATGCTGGAATATCGCAATAACGTGAAGAATTTAACTAACCTTAATTTATTTATTGGTAAATGTATTATCCAGTTAATTATAACTAAATATATCCGAACCACTCTATATCTAATCAACTATTAATATATGAAATTTTCACTATACCATATTGAGCGTAAAAAGTGACAATGACCAATTATACAAGTATAGATTTCTGTAATGAAATTGAGTTTTATTGAGGGATAACAGAGATAAAAATCAATGTTTGTTTAAGGAAACGTGTGGAGCAAGATATGTGGACGTGATAATTAAAATACTTACATAGATCGGGGATAGGTTAATTGAAGAGTAGGTAGCAGCTTGTGCTATTAAGTTATGATCGATCGCTAGCAGAAAATAGATATATGAGATATATTTGAAACTAGCTTAACCTACCATATGTTTTTTAGTGTTATGATCTAAATAATGATTATTATGCCTGGCCATAGAGTTTAGTAATGGTAAATAGATTTGTGTGTTTTTATTGAGAATACTAGAGTGGTAGCTGCAAAATTCAATTTTAAATATCCATCGGAAATCTTTATCAGATTAACGTTGTCCTTAGCAAATAACTTCCATTATTCATACGCTTTGTATATACGTTAGAGCGCGAAATTTTCAATACCAAGGTAGTACTCGGCAATATTCTTTACCTAGGGTCCGTTTAAATAACTAATATTGTTAATTTTAGTGCTTGCAGTCGAATTTCTGAGGCCTTGGCGTTTCCAGAAATATATGAGATTATGAGTGAGATTGGTTGGGAGGTTTGATAGCTGCATCCTTCCGCATTCTGTTTTGATTTAGAATGATATTTTAATAGTTTTCCAGTTCCATTCTGTTGGATTAGTAATAAAGCCCAGCTGTCTGAGTTGATAGCCGAGTTTTCTATGTAGATAGCTGTCGGAATGCTTTTCTCTTATATAGTGTATCTTTATTACTGCTGATGGTGTCGTCTTAGCAGTACTCTCTCTGTTTAAACCTACACTTTAACCCAATTGCATTTAAATTTAACTAGTGGAGATTCTTGCATATCCTAGCATGGAACTTTATCTTGTGCCATCTGCAATTAGGTTTTTACATCTAGAGCTAAGGTGTTTGCTGTTTTGTTCATCATGGCATAACCAATATCTGTCATCTGCAGGCATCCCAGCCATCATTTTAAAGCCATTATTTAGCATCCTCAGGTCGTGCTCTCAAATATACGCCTTTTCCCTACAATTAAGAACTCAACCTTGCCAATATTTTGATCATAGAGCTCTTCTAACTACCTACTGTCATTTTTTATGGTTTTCCTGCTGTTTCTTCTTTCCATTGGAGAGCTTTTACGTATTAGGGGGAGGAGGGCTTTTTACTAGGGATCTGGTTGTAGTAGTTCCATTGCTACCATTAGAAGTTATGCTGCATTAACTCCAAAGGGGTTCGCAAGTTTAGTAATAGATGTTTGCCTTGTGACCCGTTTATGATAGTGTTAAGATACTCTCTCGATGGTACTATCGCGTGTGCATTTGCGGTATTACGCATATCTTATTATACAGGTTTTTTCAAGGTCTTTATTTCTCAGGTAGATTTATTCTCCCGTGTTTTATGGCAGGTAATGCGTCAGTAGAATTAGTAATTATATGTTATCTGGTTGTAAAAAGAAGTATTTTCATGGTTTTAACGTCTTTTTTATCTTTTTCAAATTAGATCCAGCTTATTATATCAAGGCCATTAGTTAATTCTCAGTCTATGACCAAAAGAGGCGTCGTTATCTTTTTTTTAAAGGTCTCATCAGGCTGAAGGATAGCTTTCCTTTATCATTTAGTTTAGACAGATATATATATATATATATATATATATATATATATATATATATATATATATATATATATATATATATATATATCTTTTCTGTCAGTCTATTTCGAACATCTTTTCAACAACCAAAATGCTTCTGAGAGCAGAGTAGCTAGCAATGTCCAACTAATTTTAGGTCGCTGCTAATGAATATCTTGGTAAAATTGTTTGTTAGATCTAATTTCCAAGAACACATGCGTGTCAAAACAGGTTCCAACAGTCCTACTTCCCTTCAGTATCGTTGTATTTTTCTAGTATTCATAGAAGATGGCTATGTTGTGCAAGTTTACATTTTGAGGTGAAAGGTAGGTGATTTCTCTAGTCAAACACTTTTTAAACTTGAAATAAATATTTAGAAAGCAACCTATTAATATGCCTGTGAGGTATTTTATATTAATTTCATTTTCCTACTGAATGATATAAAGACTTCTGCTAAAATGTCATGCTCTCTATCATAATGATGAATTTATGAATAAATTTTCTGTTTCTCTTCTAATTGTTTGTTGTTTTCTTTTTCAGATGACTCCTATTTGTGTGAATAAGGCACACAACCACTGCTACATTTGTGGTGGGAGGACCTTTGCATAACAGAAGAGCCATACAACTTGTATAGTTGAAAGGCATATCAGCTATATTTTGGATGAACTGGGTTCCTCACATATGCTGCTATACTCGTGCTATTAACTTCGCCAATGGTTGAATAGACAGAATCTAATAGTCCACAAAACAATTATCATTCCTGCCGGGTACCTCCAGTACAATAGTGCTTGTCAAAGAAGAAAAAGAGATCCATTTATCATCCAAACATTCACCGAGTTCCACATGGAAAAATCTATATTTACCTAATGCACCCAATTTAGTATCCCTTAAGCTAGATGAGAAAAGTGGTGAGGAGGAATCAGAAAAGGATGACAGTGATGGATTATAGAGTGACCCAAATTTTGATAAAGCATAGTCCTCTAGGCCACATCATATCACAAGAAAGACTCCACTGTGTCATGGATCTGCAACTACCCATGGCTTCTAGGGTCTCGTCTTCAACAGTAAAATCTCCTACCCACTGATGTAAAAGTTCTAAATTTCGTGATCGTCAGCAACAGTTCAACGATTTCTTCGTGATGAAAGATGATTTAGTGGTTTGCAAAAATATTAATGAACTGATGGAAGAAATTAGCATCACATAAGAACCCAGACACTGAAAGCTGTTCATTGATTCATCATAAACGAGTCCTAAAGATGTCTTGCTCTACAACGGCAAAGGTGACCCTTTAGTTTATGTGGCTAATGTACAGCATATGAAACTAACTTATGAGAAGAATATAAAACATACTTGTAAGTTGAAATTGACAAAAGATGATGAACATCAATGACAGCTCTGTGGCAACTAAAAGGTTTTTGCCCATATGATGGGTTTGCTGGGTGGATGCACCATGTACTGCTGCTTTCTGTGAGAATGGGACAGTCGTGCAAGAGGTTCCCACTATATCTAGAGATACTGGCTAACCTGTGACTCACTGAACCTTTGTAAAAGCTATGGACAAATCTGGTCATGGATTCAAGTATTCAATATCAAAATTCCCATCACTGAGCGAATCTAAGTAAAAAAGAGGGAGTTTTCATTGGTCCTCAGATTCGAAAGCTTCTTAAAGATGGAGACTTTGAATCAGCCATTCATGGGGATGAGAAAGCTGCTTGAGAAGAATTAAAGTTGTGGCGAAGTAATTTCTATGAAACAGAAGGGAAGGGAACTATGAAGAATTGGTGGAAAACCTCGTCAAGGCTTAAAAGAACAAGGGATGTAATATGTCAAGTAAAATGCACTTTTTAGAATCACATTTTGACTTTTTTTCCAGCGAACTGTGGGGCAGTTAGGGATGAACATGGTCAAAGGTTTCAGCAAGATATTTCAACCATGGAAAAGCAGTACTAAGATAAATGATTCTTCAGCCCAGCCTAAGCGTCAGTAAAAAGGCAGGAGTGTATATGGATGAAAGTTGAAAACATAATGACACATACTATACGTTATAATCGAATAATCAAAGCTAACATGCCGCATATCTTTAAAACTATAGCTACTAAGCATATTTTTTTTGTGGAAGATATTTAGATTCAGTGCATGAAAATACATAAGAATAAACCAATTTAATTAAAAACCACCAAACTGTTGACCAGTGTTATTAGCTACAACAGATTTGAATGTTTTCGCTAAAAGATTCATCATATTTCTATAAATATTATTTTTTTTGATAAATTAATTTATTGTTTATTCGAAAAGTAAAAATCATTATAAAAATAAAATATAGATTTATTATTCATAATGCTCTTCTATCTTATAATTAAGGATTGGGCTCTATTCTTGAAGATTTCATTTAGTTTTGATTAATTATATGATTCTATATCCATTCCAACTCCCTATTTGAGTAAAGATTACAAATTAATTATTGATTTCGAAAGGACTTAGATAAATTTATTCACATGGTGTAAGGTTAGTTAAATATGAAGGATGAGGGAAGAAGATCTCAAACTAAAGAATAATTCTGGGGGGTGGGAGGGGCAGACGTTCCTAGTATAGGCGTGCATTATCACGAAGACACCCTTTTGGGTCTCCTGAAGATTAAATTGTTAGATATTGAATGATAAGGAAGGAAACCAAATTTAAAGAAAGAATTACATGGAAATTAACATTAGATAATGAAGTTAATAATTGATGGCAAGAGAAAAGTAAAGTAAGCATGAAAATTGTAGGTGGGAAGAGGTAGTAAGTAAGTAATCAGGAAAGGGTTTTCCAAAGGCAAAAAAAACGTAGTGTTGGAATGACGATACTCAATAGAAAGTAAAGAAGGAAAGGAATCACAGAAATGTGTATGACAAGGACAGAATAGATGAGTACAAAGAGCTCTGGTAAAATGTAAATATACATATAAAAAGAGTAGATGACTACAAAAGAGCTCTGAAAATGCAACTAAGCGTGGCATAAGAGCATAAAAATAAAAAGAGCTATGGAAAATGCAAATGAGCGTGTTAAAGGGGCAGATAACTACAAGGAAATCTGAAAAAATTGGAAAAGAGCAGATAACTACCATAAGCTTTAGGAAATGCAAATCAGCGTACGAAAATAGTAGATAATTAGAAGGAGCTCTGAAAAAATGCCAATTAACGTGTTAAAAGAGCAGTAATAAATAAAATCAATCACCAGATGTAAACACCAGAGAGCCAAAAAATATCTACATAATGGCTAAAACCAGAGATAATGCAACCAAAGAATTTAGTGAAATCTACCAAATTTAGGATGAAAAAGCCAATAGCTTTACAAAGGAAGTGAACATAAAAAGATGGAAGGATTATTTGGGATATCTATTAAATCACTAGTTCCCAATTTTTTAGCACGTGACCCCAATCATGCTCCTTCAGTCATAACCAGTAGTGTTATGCAGTTATACAGCATAGGCTGTAAAAGCAAAGAACACGTATAATTTTCTCGTAAGGGATACTGTTAGGCTGAAAGAAAAGAGACAAAATAGACCTGATTAAATTGATTCCACTTTATTATAAAGGTTTTCATTAGAAAGATTTGTGTTACATTCCACAAAGGCAAACTAAAGATAAAACTGTTTCTTCTCAACTTATTTTAATGGGGATCTTGGGGCTGGATTTCACTGGTAAGTTTGTCCATTCATGGCTCAATCGTGGAAAGTGCTACTCTTAAGTCATTTTCAGGCGGCAACTGATTTCTACTTTTGGTTTTGATGGCAGCAAGGGATGCAAACCCTGATTCACACAAACAGGTTTTAGCAAACCTGTTTTTTTTCTTCACAGTAGTCTAGAACATGCGTAGAAATTTTTGTTGAAAGTTAAACTGAGCACATCTGAGTGAACAGCCTTGAATGCAGAGAAGATGATTTAATAAAATTCACTTCTTCCATCACAACGTTAAGTTCAAGTGATAATTTTCTGAAGGCAAGGTTTTCCAGGTAAAGCAAACAATGTGTCACTATCACAGCAGGGATCACTTGCTTTCCTATAGCGGTAAAGCCTTGACGTGCCCCAAACATCGTAGGTACTCCATCCGCGCGGACACTGAAGCATTGTTTCCAACTTAGCCCTTGTTCTTTAATGAAAATATTAACCAACTTGAAAAGATCTTCACCTATTATTATTCCCTCCGTTGGTCTACAGAACAGGAAATTCTCTTCCATTTTACTCTTCCATTGGTACAGCACATATGTTAAGATCTGTGCGTGATCACTGATGTTAGTTGACTCATCCAACTGCAAGCTAAAATCTCCACTTACCTTGACCAGTTTCAATTTTTTACAGCCTCATTTCCGATAACAGTACTTACCATATTCTCAACTTTTTCCCAATTATGTGTGGCTGTTTGCACTTAGGATTTCTTTATGACACCAGATAAGATGCAATTGTTGCTAGTCCAATAGAATACACTCTGGTGCTCCCAGGGGTATCTAACCACTGACGCTTCAGTTGTTTTTCTTCCCTCTTGAAATACTGGCGGTCCTTCCCTGCCAGCGTTGGGTGTTTTCGCTGTAGATACCATTTGAGCTTATTTTCTTTAAGCCTCTCATGGCTGAGCAATTTACCACATATAACACAGTGAGGTTTTTATTTTTTGATGAGAAACGTAAACCCAATGTCAAAAAATTATTCTTTGTAAACCCGCTTTCTGGACATCACCAAAGAATCTGAAAAGAGAATTATACTTTCTTAATAATAAATCAAATAAAAGATGTAATTTGGTACCATCCACCAGGAGGGGAAAGAGTAAAAGAGCAAAGGAAAGAGGAGGGAAGTTGGCAAAAGAAAAAGGACTAGGGAAAGTAGGCAAGGAGAGGAGGAAGAGGAGCAAAAAGAGAAAAGGAGAAAAGAACAAAGAAAGAGGCGGAGAAAGAGGTGAGAGGAAGAAGTGGAGCAAGGAATAAAGCAGGAAAAGAAGAAAAAAGAGGAGGGGGCATGGGAAGATAGAAAGGGAGTCGAGGCAAAGAGAAAGGAAGGGCAGTATGCCACTCAGGGACACCAGCAATATACATACAGTAGAAATAAATACATGAGTAGATTTATGAAGTCAGAAAAGTTGCCTATGAATGTCTTGAGACAGTGTTGGTGGTGATGCCATTTGCGTTAAAAGTATAATACTCAAGAAAGCTTTTTGATGCATAATCAGCAGTAATATACTCTATAATTATGGCAACGTAGAAATATAGCATATGCTGAAAACATCTCATATTAGGGAATTCATATTTTTTCATTTTGTGAGACTTATGAGTGCTTGGCCACCTTATTGGGGGTCGCAACCCTAGGGTTGGGAATGTAGGTATTAAATGAAAAAATTCTGAGAGGAGTCAGAAAATAAAGAAAGCAGAGTGATAAGGGAACGTCATAATAATTCGTCAGTAAGTAAAGGGAATCCTTAAAAGAATGAAAAGAGGAAAGGCTGTTGGACCAGATGGCTTACCATTCCAAGTGTGGAATAGCTTGAGCATAAAAGGTGTAGACATGTTATAGGATCTAATGGCCAAAATAAACCACAAGGAGAGGATAAAGAATGGCTAGAAAATAGCCTTTTGGTTTCAATATATATGGAAAAAGGAGACATTTAGGCCTCAGAAATTATTGTAGAAATTAACTGCTGTCTAATCCTTGACGATCTACGAAAGGATAATAGAGACAAGTTCAAAAAGACAGACAAGGGTCTGTGAAGAGCAGTTTGGCTTTATTTCGTGAAACGGAACAACAGATGCTAATTTTTATTGATCTAAGGGAAGTTTATGATCGAATACCTAGGAATATAGCTTAGATGTACAGGAGATAGAAATAAATGAAAAAGTGATAAAAGATATGTATGAGGGAGTAACTAACCAAGTGAAATGCAATGTGGATCTAACAGAGAAGTTTGGAGTGAAAATTAGATTGCTTTGAGGATATGTCTTAAGCTAATATATTATTAAGGTTTTAAAGATGGTGTTGGTGATAGACAGTAATGAGAATGCTCCAAGGAGTATGCTCTTTAGGGACTCCATTGTACAAATTGAAAACAATGGACATAGAATGGAGAAGAAATTAGCAGTAGAGAGTAGTACTGGTTGGTAGACAAACGAGAACTTGTGTTGAGAATACCAAAACTTATTGTTTACTGGTTAAGATCATTTGGGTGAAGTAAGACTTGGAAAGGATAAGTTGAAAAGAGTAAATGTCTTTATAGTTACCGCAATAAATCTTGAGACCTACCTGCGCTATTAGCATAAAAAGGCGATCCAAGATTTTTTCGCGTTTCTTGCACTATGAGGTCAGATTTATCTAGCTGGTGAAATCTGACATCTTTTCTGAGTGATCTGCAACACTGTTGCAGTAGCTGTGCCATACAGTTTCATGGTGGACGTAATTAAAGGATGGTATTTTAGTTTTTCTGTGAGCTCTAATGCACAGGATTACGTGAATAATTTTTGAGGCCCGTTTATTTTTGACCAAAGTGTTACTATAGTTGGTTCTTCACTGAAGGAATAAAATGCTCTTATTATGGCCTAAACAGGGAATAATCTCTCCATAAATTAAATTTGTATTCGTTCTGGCTGAGGCAAAAGTACACTTATGAACTTACTTGCTGCAGAACGTGTGAACCCGCCAAAAGTGTTTCGTCTTATAAACCTATCCCTAGTTCGCCACGGAAAACCTATATGCATACAGAAACCTCACTACGAAGGGCAAGAACCCTCGTTAACAGCCACACAGCTTAAACGTCTCACACTTCTGCTGGAACCCATCGCCGTTTTTATAAAAAATGTAGTGTGCGGAAGGCGGGTCCCAAGGGTTTTGGCTGTGACTGTAATTACCTGCGATAGTTTGGGACGGAGGAACTAGGATAGAGCATATAAAACTTGTTATGACAGCAATGAGCAATGGAGCAGAGGCATGAATTATGGATGGAGCATGGCAAATAAAAATTAAATTTGATGAAATGGACATGTTGCAATGGAAATTTGAAGTAACAAAGATGGATAAAATTTGGAACGAGAGAATAAGAGCAACAGGAAGAGTAATAGTAGTGAAAAGTACCGGAAAAGTGATTCAACTGCTATGACAATTATGTGACAGAAGATAAGCTCTAGGTTGGCAAAAATGATAAATATGGAGTTAGAGAGCAGAAGAATAAAGAGAAAGCAAAGATTGAGGTGGAAAATAGGGTAAGACAAGATCTGGGTGAGAGAGGAATAGGGAAGAGATGGTGCTTGGTCGGAAGAAGTGAAGCGGCTGACAAAACAAAGGACACTTTATGGAGATGGAAGGACTTGAAGTGGAAAAAAAAGACGGATAAGAAGAACAAGATGAAGAATAAATAGAAACAAAAATATAGGAATAAGTATAAGAAGAAGAAGAGGCCAAATTAGATGAGTTGGAAGTAGAAGAAAAAGAAGTAGTAGTTCAATATGAATTCGAATATTAAGAAGAAAAAAAACAAGAAGTAATAGAAGAGGAGTTTGTAGTAGAAGAAGCAGTAGTATAAGATCAATTAGAATAAAAAGAAAAGGAAGAAAAAGAAAAAGAAGAAGAAGAATTAAAGAAATTTTGTTTAAGATCTTGAGTAAAAGGCGCCAATTGTTGAACCTAAAGGTCTTTCGTAAGTTTTGCATATTTTACGAATGGATGATAATGAATAATTTCTTTAAAATCACACTGAACACTAAAAAAATGCTCTCTTATGTTACAGAAAACGTTTGAGAGGAAGAAAGTTTTATTCTGTTCAATTCATTGTTTTTGCCTTGATTCTAGGGTGAAGAATCCTCCTTACATTTTCCTAACATCTCTGTCCAGAAAAAACTCAGTAGTGACCTCTAGAACCAATAGAAATGCAATATTTACACGTAGTAAACTTTGTCTTTCAAACACAACTCAACAACTTAAAAGCTGAAAACCGATTTATAGCTTTTAAAGTTCTAAGAATTGCTAGCTTTAAAAGTCATAGACATTAGTACAGACTTACAAAGTTCTGCAGTTATTTTTAAAACACTTTGTAGTAACTTTAAAACAATTTAAACCTCTCATGGAACCATTTTTTAAATTTTTTTCAAAACATTAGATATATGAAAACTAAATAAATTCATAACCTTAATCAATACCAAAAAGAAAGGAAAATGTTAAAGCAGTTGTTGAAAATAGTGTGACAATAAATCTCTGAACGATTAGGCAGAAAATCTTGCTAAATTTGATAGCATGTAGTTTACAATATTTCGATAATGTAGAAGTTATCACTAGATTAAAATAACTCCCATGGCTATAATTATGCTATATAAATATAGGACAATTTAAAAACTATAGGCCACTCAGTCTCCAATCTTCAACCAACAAAATACAACACACAAATTTATAAAAGAAATAACTAAAGCAAACGATAGAATTCGATTGGCCCTTAAGCAAAAAAAGATTATATCAAAGTTATATATATATATAAATAATGGTTTGGGTTTCTCCTGTGGAGGTTCATTTTTATTTGTAGGATAAAGGAAAGGACGTATAAAGAGAAGTTCATTACATTTAATAGATAGGTACGACGTTTTGGAGGGTAATTTCACCTATCTTCTGGTACTGGAAAAGTACAAATTCGTGAAAGGACTAACATTATTTTGTTAAAAATTAAACATTCATATTATGGATGTAATTGATTATTCAGACAGGTAATATGGGAAGGGGGAAGTGCAGATCTATACAGGTTAATTAATAAATAAAGTTGGCTCTATTAATTTGAGAAAACACTGGATACATTTCGAGAAAACACTAATCTTTAACAATTGGCTGTTGAAGGAAGAATGGCGGGAAATTGCAAGGAGCGTAAGAGGAAAGGGAAGATTACGAGGTTAGTTTAAATTTTAAAGCAAAATAGTGGATGGGAAGAGAAATCAGAATTTAGAGAGGGAGAAAAATATTTTTTCTACATTGATTCTTGAATTCTTAATCATACAGGATCGGGGCTGGTCTTTAATATTTTTAAATCGTCTAAAGTTACATCGATTTTACAATTAATGGAATGTAGCTGAACAGTCGAGAATTCTTTCTTTGAGGGAAATTTTCCAGTCCTGTGGCTAATTCACCTATGGGTGCAGAGCCTTGCCTTCAGCGAGAGCACCGTACTTCCAATATAGTTCCCCAAATTAAATCTTGGGTAAATATATTTATATATGACAGAGGACTTTGCTTCTAGCGGGACTCTGTCCTTACAATTTAATTATTGTCCTAATAATAATAATATAATAATAATCGGTATTTATATTGAGCCCTTAAGTGCTGTTAGCACTCCCAGAGCTGTTTATTTCTAAAAATGATCTCAAAATTGGTATGGTAGAAGAATTTCTTTAATAGCGTTGTAATTTCTTTTGAAAATTTTGAGTTTAAAAACTTATATCCTGAAAGACTATGTAACGCATATCTTTACAAACAGTTGGAAATTTTAATTTGGTTTGATAGCTGTTGTTGAAAAATTTGGCAGTAATTTTCTTCAACAGCGATACAGAAAACCCATTTCTTTAGAGGTATTCACACAAAAATTCAACTTCTGTATTAAATCCAGTGTACGTTGAACAAATGTTATATGTAGGTAATATTAATGATTTTAGTGAACTGATTTTATACGAAAATTTGCAAAAACTGAAAAGGTTGAGACCTTGAACACTGAAGGATGGGTTTCGAAAAAAATGGGAAATGTTGATAACCAGAAATCACAGGGAAACTTTAAACTTTTCTTCGCAGGCAAATTTAATATTAGGATGTTTGTGGTTGGTGTATTGTAGGAATTTATCACATGAGTCTTCGGAGTTGAACAGGTAGCGAATAAGTTTAATATTTCCCAAATCTCGATTGAATAATTGATCTTAGAACCAGGTCATAAAGTTGTGGGCGAAGACAGGGGCCCAAAGGGCTGCCCATGCCCAGCCCATCTATTTGGCAATAGGTTTCGTTGTTAAAGGTAAATTAATTGTCTTTCACTGCTAATTTAAGTCTTTCTTTTAAAAGTGAATGAGTAAATCCATGAAATTGGAAATTGTTAGGGGGAAATGCACGTCGGATAGATATTTCAATAGTTTGCTCAAAAGGAATATTAGTAAAGAGCAAAGTAACATCGAAACGACTCATAAAAGAGTGATAAGGATACTGGAGTTTTTCTATTTCTTGGACAAAGGTGAAGCTATTTCAAATTTTATACTGGTTTTTGGAGAACGGAGTTAATAAAGGGTCCAAATAGGTTGTAATAGGGGATATTATAAGAAGCTAAAATTGGACTATAAGGGATGCCCTCCTTGTGACATTTAGGGAGTCCGTATAGAGAACTTAAGTAAGACCCTGAAACATGCAAGTGGTTGTAACTAAATGAATCCAAAATATTTAAGTTTTTTAAGTTGAGTAAAAGGCGGTTTATTTTGTCTACTAACTTGATGGACATTAAGTGAGTGGATTCCAAACACTTTTTGAACTCAGAGTTAGCGAACAAAATGAAATTCACTTTCTCTATGTAATCTGATTTGTTAAGAAGAACTAGGCCTCGACCCTTATCAGGTTGGTGCTGACTATCTCTTTTCTTCTCCTTAAACCCTTTAGAATATCAAGGTCATCTTGGCGCAGAAAATGCGAAGAGAATTTTAATTTTCGCGAGAGATGGCAAAATTCCTGCTCACAATATGAGACTGTTAAGCGAATATCGTTGAATTTTCCGGTGTTGTGCAGGTCTTTTAATTAGCTCAGCAATTTCTTAAAGCGAAAGAAATAGTCAATATGGCCAAGTTTTAAAGGCGGAAGTTTAAATTTAAATCTTGAGCAAATAAAGATGATTCTCTCGCCGTTAAATGGCTTCAGAAAGGTTTTTTACTGTGTTGTCATCTGAAGAGAAGGAGGCCTGGTTAGATTAAGTTTGAATAGATGGTGGTGATGAACCTTGAGGACAGAGTTTGCGTAGCTTTCCGTGGTTTGAGTTATATGAATATAGAAATAAATATAATGACAAATAGAAACAACTGCTCTAAAATTGTATTTCAATTTATGTCAACGTGAGTCTATCGAAGGAAGAAAACTTAAAAGTTGATTTAATCATATAGAAGGTCTTCTACGTCGGAAGAATAAATTTGGGTTGAATAAAGGCTTTTGCAGTATAGTTTAAAGTAAATGATATTTGGGAAAAATTGGTTAAAAATATTTTTAGCCCTTACTACATTCTGATTCCTCTTCCGATCTACCACTTTAACTTTGAAAAATTAACAAACCTTCTAATCTTCACTTTCTTCTTACTCTCCTCGCACTTTACGGCCAGTCTTCCTTCAACAGCGGATTGTAAAAGGTTAGTGTTTTGTCGAATTGTATCCTGTGTTTTCTCAAAGAAATACAGCCAAACATTTTTTAGTAATTAAATTCTTTATCATTACAACCAACCCAGTAATTGTATAGTTCTGCATTGCGCCCGACCTATATATATTAAAGGTCTGAATGATCCACTCATTGCAACCATAATTTAAATGTTTCAAAACTTTCCTCTCTTAAGAAGTGCTTTCCTGAGAAGTTGTACCTAAGTTTTTTATTGCCAATCTTGTATCATTTTGCTGTACATGGTCGGGGCAACGCTTTTCCGGCTCTTATAAAAACCACCTTTGTAAAATTATTCATTATTCTATGAGAATGAACAGAACGAGTTCGAAAGTCATTGAAATCCGCCTTTGATTTACATGTGTGTTTTTTGGGCATTTATTGCTCTACTCATGCGCTACTTTGTGAGTTTCTCCTATATATGTATTATTGATGCCAACTGCGACTTTAGCGATAATTATTTTCTTTTCAAATCTCTCGACTTTTTTTATATTCTGCTTTTGGTCCTGATTTAACCCATGGATAAGTTTGCCAAAATTCATCAAAAAATATTAACGAACGAGGGTAGTAAACTAATTTACTGAGCAAAACAAATAAATTTGTTGGGCTGATGCAATTCGATCCAGACCTGTATCGTTATCAAGGGCGGATAGAAAAAACTAAAGTATCGCAGTGCCATCGCAACATAAAGTCTTGCGTGTAGGTGGTGTATATGGGGTCTCTGCTGAGTTTCTCGAGTTGTTTTGTGAATGAAGTGTGAGTGTATGTGTTGAGAGGTGCTAATTTGCTATTGTCTTGTAGTGTGTACTTTCTCACGTACAAGGAAGAGCGGCAAGCGCGCTTCAGAGCAGAGTTCTGAATTCGCTGAGCCTTCTTCTGCTACGTGGAAATCGCAGCTACGAGTGACAGTGGGGCGTACGAGAGAAGAGGTCGCACAAGTGTTTTATATAGGTGCGAGAGGGGCCTTCTGGTACAGAGATGTAACTACGTATTGTTAGCGAGTTTCTAACAGAGGCCCCCTTGCGACACCTTATCCAAGGCTTTCTACACGTTCTCGATGATCGAGAGTTTCTTTTGTCGTGCCTGGTGTTTTTTTGTATTCTGTTGTGAACGATGATCACAGCCGCCTGAGTGGTCCGGCCACTCTTGAACCCATATTAGTGGGGGAGAACCATGCCCTCTCTTCCAGGTAGTCCTGTAGGAGGCAGTTGATCATATGTTTGAGTATTTTGCATAGGTGCTCTAATAGAACATTAAGCCTGTAATTGTTTGGGTTTTTGGGGTCTTTGTTCATTTTGTGTAGAAGTATGTTGTGAAAGAATTTGAATATTTTGGGGAAGTGGCCAAAGGCTAGTGAGGCGTTGAATAGGTATTTAACTGTAGGGTATATGTTTGCGGGGAGATTGTGTATTAATGTGGCTGGTATCCCGGAGGTGCCAGGTGCGCGTTTTGGTGTTGTTTTAATGTAGTGATTTGTTTCCTCGACGGTGATGGGAGTGGTCAGTGTAAATGTGTTGTCAAGCAGCTCTATTCTTATCAGGGGGTTAGGGCTGCGCTAGTGAGCGTGGGCCCTACAATACTCCTGGACTTCCTATAAGTGATCTTTCGCGTGTGGTTTGGGGGAGGCTGTGTGTGTGTACTGTGTTCCAGTGGGACCTAAATGCATCGATGATGAAGTTGGTGACTCTAAGTGTTTGGTTATTTACTCGGGGGTGATTAGTTTCGATGGATCGTTGCTAAGCATCCCTTTTTCGCGCCTAGAAGAAGGAGGGGCCAATTCTTATCTAGTTGCACGCACTGTAGGATGCGGGTACGTAGGTGAGTGATGTTTTGTTATCATGGGTCTCCGGTATAGTGAATGTTTTACTGTGTGATGAGTCTCTGATTTATATTAAATATGTGAAGTGTTTTATGCATTTGTAGGTTTTGTGTGATGTGTGTAGGTCATGTGTTGTCGTTATAGTGTTCAAAATTGAACACCAGTGGTTGTCTAACAGATCGGGATTGGTGTGGTTCAGGTCGAGGTTTTTGGCGTGTTTTCTCTTATGTGTCTCTTGAACTTTTCCCCGTTGGTGTTTTTGAGGGCGAAGAGAGGTGGTTTGGGTATGAGTATGGGAGATGTGGATATGATAAGGCATGTCGGCATGTGGTCAGAGAGTACGTGAGAATCCGATGAGATGTAAGTGTAGAAGCGCGTAGCATGGTCGTTGCGGAAGACCTCGTCCAGAGACGTAGTTCCTCTGCGAGTATCGAAAAACGTGGGGAAGGCCGGGCCGATGTGCTCGCAGCAATAACGCGGCTGGGCACCGGCGAGGTACCTTCCGGGCTTTATATACATCGTGATTTAGTGAACAAATGTACCAACATACATATTTAGTTAACTATACGAACATACTTATAGGAAATTGAAATTGTAAATACAAAAGGTACATTGAATAATAATCCCTAGCCAAATTAATCCTGTGCCCCTTATAGATTAAATATTTGAAGCAGTATTAAAAAGTTAATTGCAATGTAACTTTTTGAGGTTAAATATTCTCAAAAATTTCATTACAATGTACCTTTTGCATTTACAATTTCAATTTCCTATAAGTATGTTCGTATAGTTAACTAAATAAGTATGTTCATACATTTGTTTACTAAATAACGATGTATCTAAAGCACTGTTTTTCAATTCCTTAAGTTACAACTATCAGCCTTTGATAAGGATACAGGTGTGGATCGAAACGCGTCAGCCCAATAAATTTATTTGTTTTGCTCAGTAAATTAGTTTCTGCCCTCGTTTTTTAATATTTTTCTGATGAATTTTGGCGAACTTATCATGGGTTAACTCAAGACCAAAACCGGAATATAAGAAAAGTCGAGAGATTTGAAAAAAAAAAAAATAACGCTAAACTTGCAGTTGGCTTCAATAAAATATTCTACGAAGAAAATCGACGGCCCAACTAATATATATATATATATATATATATATATATATATATATATATATATATATATATATATGAATAACGTTACAGCCACGAGGAAAATGAAACAACGGAGAACTGCGAGGCCTTTCGACTAATGGTCCTTTACTAAGCAGACTAAAAGACAGGGAAAAAGAGAAAGATATTTGTACACCTGATTAATGAAAATATGGGATATAAAGATTAAAAGGGGTGGAATTAGCAGATACCTGGAAAAATCCTATTAACGAGATGAGCTGTCAGGGTTAAAAAAAAAAAGAAGTTTACGGGTTACAAAAGAAAGGGAGGGGGGGTGGCAAAAGTTTACGCATGATAACTAGAAAATATTTTCTAGTTATCATGTGTAAACTTTTTTTGTTTTCATATTGCATATGTGATTCCTAAACATTGCCCCCCCCCCCTTTCTTTTGTAACCCGTACACTTTTTTTTTTTTAACCCTGACGACTCAACTCGTTAATAGGATTTTTCCAGGTATCTGCTAATCCCACCCCTTTTAATCTTTATATCCCATATTTTCATTAATCAGGTGTACAAATATCTTTCTCTTTTTCCCTGTCTTTTAGTCTGCTTAGTAAAGGACCATTAGTCGAAAGGCCTCGCAGTTCTTCGTTGTTTCATTTTCCTCGTGGCTGTAACGTTATTCCTAAATTCCTCACGTTCCTTATTTTCGTGATTCAGTTATACATATATATATATAAATATATATAAATATATATATATATATATATATATATATATATATATATATATATATATATATATATATATATATATACATATGGTTTGTGTGCGCAGTGATAAAATGTCAGTATTTTAGAATAGTTTAGTCATATGCGTGGTTGATAAAGAAGCAGGTATGAAAATATTAGCATGCTATCCTATTCAGTCCTACAAAATCGTCATTTAAGCTTGACTTATTCAGTAAAAAAGTCCTTAAAAAACTAGTGAGATTAGTTGATTCCATCATTCGACAGCTTTTATAGGAATATGGGTCAATTCCTATAAAGGATGTAAAGCTAACTCTTGGAAACAGACCGAAACCGATTTAAAGGAAATTTTAGTACATTGTTATATATTATTCTCTCCATGATGGAAAGGAACAATAGGCAAAAATAACTAATTTTAAACTTATTGCGAGTCAAGCTGTCCTAATTATTGTCTATTGCCTACATCTGAAGTAATACAGTATACTTTTCGAAGTTTATAGAAAATATTACTTTATATCTTACTTTTATATATAAATAATTGAGTGGGTACCTAAATTAATAATTTTCTAGCCACTCATCATTATTTTTCCCTTCCTAAATTTGAAGGAATTGTTTTAGAGGAGTTGCTATTCAAAACCTGCATTTGCTGTTTAAAATTATCATGTCTAATAAAACTAATTATAGTATATATTAGGACCATCACTCATATATTTTGTAATGAATTCGTTTTACTATTCTTTAAATAAAATAAAAACTTTGAGGTTTGATAGAATAAGGAACTAAACATATCTCAAGAATCTTAAGTACCGATCCGTTAAATAGGCGATTATAATTTATTATAGTTTGTGGAAAGTTATCAGTCTAAATTAATTAATTCAATGGTTTTTAATAAATCTCATCACAGAGCGGCGTAGATTTGAATGTATACGAACTTTAATCTTTTTAAAAATTCATAGAGAAGATAAGAGATCGCTTTCACAACCTTCCCCTCCTATTTAGCGATTAGGTTTGGACAAATAAACACCACTAAGCTCTTTGGGAACACAGTTATACATATTAGATATAATTCAATAACATAATAAAAGATTAATAATAATTTTATTGATAATATAATTAGGATATTCTTTACTCATGTGAATGGTTGGCGTATCTTCCCCAAACAGACGAAGAACAGCAGTCTGGGAGGCGTTGTGAGCCATGAGTTGTGACTTTAAATAAAATATAAATGTCAAAACTTCACTTAGAACACCACCTCGCCCCATTTATACTAAATAAGCTATTTTAAAATCCTCCACCCCGTAAGCTTTCCAGTTACGATCATTTCCCATAGATTTTGGGGATTAAATCTCCCAACATCTGTAAAAGAGGATGATGAAATAACCACCAAAACATTTAATCTTCCGAATGGTTTTTCATTCCGTGCTTTTTCTCTAAGTTCATTTGTAAAGGAGGTGTAATGGAACTTTGGCGCAAATTAGACTAAATATTCCAATTTCGCTCGAATATTGAAGATTCGGTCTGATATTACCACTGATTTCCCAGAAAATTTGCACATTCTGAGGTTGTTAGATCTCAGCATATGTTAGAATATTACACTTTCTTCTATTTATTAGAAGAAATATTTTGAGCTGGGTTGCAGAACCAGTTTTATTAAGTTTGTAAAAGGAATATGAAATGTGGAAGAATTACATTCAGCCCTCCTCAATAAAGCTTTTGAAAACCTCAGTAAAATAAAATAAAGGGTAGAAATCTACGATATAGTGATAAAATATTTATGCAAATATATTTCAGTATGAATATATTTACAAAATGTTAAATTAAAAACGTAATGACAGTTGAATCATTCATATGACCATCGTTGGAAGTGATATTGAATGGATAATTGCTTGAATAGCTGTTTGTGAGGAAATTCCTTCTTGCACAAATTCTGCCAAAATATTTGCTCGCTCTCCTTCCTTGATGTGCACCCGAATTGGGCAGATATTGCCGATTTACAAGTAATATCAGGGGTCGAGTAGATAAAAAACGGGCAAGCCAAGAAAAAAAATGGCATAACTGAATGATTCACTGCTATAAATTTGTGAAAGAAAAATGTATTTTAATTTTATAACAACATTTTATATCAATTATGAACTTCACTAATATCTCTTTCCCACCTCAAATCATCAAAACCGCTATACCAATTATGTACCTGTCGATGATAACAATTACGATTAACTAAACGTGATTATGAATATTTTACTCGGCTTAATTGCTGTACAGAAAAATTAACAAAAATTGATATCTTGGTGTCCCAAGACAACTTCTCAATGAGTTACCTAACCTGGTATTGCAAAAGTCTTGTTATACTCGTTATGACGCTCTCAACAAAAAATACACTGATAGTTTTAATGCAGTTAAACACGTTTTTATTGTTTTAACATAGACATATATATATGTTTAACTTAAAGTATTAATCAATGTTGTCGCCCTCGTCGGTGAGCCTTTGTTCCAGGCAAATTTCTTATTTTTGCTGGCCCAGACGCGGTTGAGGGAAGACTTCAGCTCCTCAGCCTTACAGTAGTGGACTCTGCAAGCTTTGTTGCCATCTTCATGCACCCACACGCTCTATTCGTTAAGGTTGAGTTCGGGCGACTACGGTTGCCAAAATTCTTCGATCGGAGGTTTATGTTCGATCGAAACCACTCTTGCACGGTCTTGGTCATGTGGGCTGAGGCAAACTAAACCGGTTGCATCTTCTCTCCATTCAAAGCAACAATGCCGAGCATAATCACGGAGTCATGTTGTTTAGTCGTGGACATTTAGCGAACTTTAATGACGTCCTGGCAGAAGCTTACCAAGCGGGCGTTCCTTTGTCGATGAGCGAATCTACTGGGAAGTTTTTTCCATCAGAATATAGGAAAATACGATTGCCATGAGTCTGCCTGAACGATGTAGATCTTTGATGTCTTCCCTGTTCTTGAGCCTCTTTTCGACTCTGTTTGAGGTGAGCTGGCTGTTGTTTAGCCAACTGGCGATGTCGGAGATCTTGTGGTTACTTGCAACTCGTCACACTTCCATACCATTATATAGACGTTTAAATGGCATATGCCTTAAAATTACAACTCCTAAATCTTTAGAAAGGTAAAAAAAGACGAGTTTAACATAGAATTTACCCAAATTGGTATAAGGAGGGTTTTGACACAACTTAAAGCTTACAAACGTTACGAACATCTTCTGAGAGGAACAAGAAAAGGCCCCTCGTAAGCAACTGTGTAAAGGCGAAAAATAAGACGAGAAACGTAATTGAATTAATTTATTGAACGAAAATCTATCATTAATGAAATCAATAACCAAAAAAAGTATGGAACGGCAATCAAGAAAAACGTTTGAATCCGGATTGAATAGTTTAAAGGTCAAAGAATGAAATATTAGTGAGCATATATCACCTAATCTAGACTGAGGCTGAGTATCATAGAATTAACGATATAAATCTACGGTATAGCGTTAATGTGATATAGCAGCTTAAATTTGTAATGTTAATATCATAAGGAGGAGGATAGGTTGTGATATGGATAAGGCTGTAGGTTTAGTCCATTCTGATGACGTTAGGTGGCTGACTATATTGTTAAGAAATGGAATGATGTCAAACCAAGTGCGTCACGTTTTAAATTAAATAGAGGCTCCTAACGACAAACGGCTGAAAATTAGAGTAAAAACATAAGGGTTAAGTAACTGCTTCTTCTCTCTCAGTAGCAGAAAAGCAGCTGAATGCATCGTGAACGCTCTGAAGCACCCCAGGTAAATAAGGTTCGGACAGTGTAGGCTCTAATACTTACTTTACTTCCTAGAAGATGAGCCCCGACATGCTTAATTATTTGTATTTTACTTTGGTCAATTTATCTTTCGATCTCTCTATGGGTTAGCCTCTGTTCAAGGTGGAGTATTTCAGCCTGACTAGCGTGAAGACCCCAAGTACAAGGCGTTATGATGCCACTCGATGATCTTTACTGGAGATTGGTCGGTAATTACGAGGGGTAAGATGATATAGGAGTACAATTGCCTGCTACTCTCTGAAATATGTTTTTATAGCGGTTATAAAACATCAGACTTTATTTAGCGCAGATAATAACATCTAGTGAGCTCAGTAATTTTTGCTTATGAACGTCTACAAATGTCGTTAGGGAATGACCTTTCATTTGGAGCAATGAAGAAAGATTGTTCATCTATAGCGTTCATAAAAAACTTCAAGATCTTTGAAAAATATAGCGTTATATAAATAATTATTCAATCAATGTGTACAAATGCTCTTCATTGAGATGAATCATAATAAATTTCAACACCAGTCTAATGAAGCTACGCTAAATTCAAAGGTTTCAATGTTTTTCTTTCAATTAGGTAAGCATACAGAGGAAGTGATTTTATTTTTTCGTGTTGTTTTAACGTAAGAGTAAAAATATTTTTTATATCCTTTGAAGCACATTTCATCTAAGTAGAATATGAGCTCAAGCTTTTTCTACCATTAAAAAAAATGAAATTTAATTCAGGTTTGCGACCTTCAGTATTGACATTCATTACTTTGCTTTAGAAATAAACGATTTCTCTGTAAATTTATAGGAATAGATGAGATTTTAAATGGATTAGTTAATAGAATTTTTGCGGGTTGTTTTACCGTGTGTCAGAAAACACCAGAAGGAAACGTCACAAAGTTATATAAATGGTTTGAGTCGTGAGTGGCGGGAGGCGTTTTTGAAGTCAAAATTCCCCCTTACGTAAAATTCCCTTTCCGTGAGGAGAATTCCGCGTACATCGGTGGATACATGGATGCAAGGTTTAATTAAGATATTCTCACGTTCAAGTAATTATATTCGCATAAGGTGGGCAAATGATGGATATTTTCAAAGAAATGACAATTTCTATAGTAACATAAGGTAATAGGCCAACAAATAGCCATAGCCATGGCATGTTAACGATGTACCTGTTAAATGCAAAATAGTTGTCTTTTATATTAAAGCATTAAAGTTTGGTGGCGACAATCTCCCTTAATTAAATAAGGATATTTTTCTGTTTAAAATGAATACTACGCTACGAAAGTAGTTCATCCTAACTTTATCAAATGAGGAATTTTTTTAATATCATTTATTGCTCTGCACGTGAGAGTTAAGGCTCGAGAGTGCTGGTGGTCCGTCTGGGACTTTCCAAATACCACTACTTAATAGACTACAATCTAAATCAACAAGGCCACGTCCGAGACCTTGCATCATGGAGGAACTCCCTGCAGGAACCACCATGAACATCATCTCTCTGCATACTACTATATAAACAAGGCTCAGACGCACTCTACTATGCAGTTTGAGAAGAAGCATGTGCCACAAAACTCCACGCTATGCTAGTGTCCGGTAGTGGCCTTACCTACCCAATAATACATTATCTTGCAGCACATCTACAATTAACCCAGTCCTACCCACCAAACTCATAATCCCGCCATAATCCTCTAATATGTAGGAGATTATGTCGAGTGTTCATCTTTACTAGTGGTCCGTAAGGATCATGCATCTTTAGCAATGGTTTATTGAGTGTTCATCTTTACTAGTGGTCATTAAGAGTATTTAGTTTTTCTTTAACTGTTTTCCTTGGGGTGTGTTCATCTTTAATAGTGATCTTTTGTGTGTGTCATCTTTACTTGTGGTCCTTGGGGAATCTATATTTTTGAAATGGTCGTTTGGTTGATGTTCATCTCTAACATTAGTCTTTGAATAATTTTCATCTTTTCTAGTGGTGCTTATAGAATGATCATCTTTATCAGTGGTGGCAGGGATGCTCATCTTTACTAGATTGAATACTCCCGTTCTCCTCCTTTTCTCCTTCTGAGCGTCCCCTTAATATTCAGAGATAAGAGAAGCAGCTGGATGATCTCGTGGCTATATGGACAAAGACTCCTCATTTCTACGCCTGGGTACTGGAGATCGTTTCCGCCGGGTGCGGACAAGTGTCAACGAGTCTGGCAGAAGCGCAAATGCAATTCCTACCAGATTCGTAATCATGCGGAAAGATAATTACACTACTGCTCTCACAACATAATACTTTTCTTTCAACGAAATCCTCCGAAGGGGTTTTCGATCCATTTTATCATTAAGTGAAACGGGCGCTCCTCGCTAAAGCACCAAAGGTTTTTAACACTGACGGGGAGGTATCAAAGGAGAGTAATGCGCCGCTTCCTTTCCCCCACAACCCTCGGCTCTTTAGAACTTACAGGATTCTCAGTTATCATGCTCATGTTTATGTTGGATTCATTATTCGGTCTATTACACCTTCACAAAATGATAGGAGAGTTCTAATAATGAGTCAATTCTTAAAATCAAGATTAGTTTTTTAATTAAGGTTCGGCCATAAATTATGCCATCTATAGTAGTACTGGGTTTTCTACCCATACATTCACTCTATTAGCTAATATAATTTAGCTTATGTTTTGGTATTGGTTGCACAATTCATAGACCGCGCACTAATGAAGCCCCAATATTACAACATATAAGACAAAACCTGTAAAAGCAACCAAATTATTGAAATAAATTCTCCGTTACTCAAACCATTTTAATCACTGTTACAATAACATTTAATTAATAATAATTAACTGCGGTGAAACAAGCAGCAGCTGTATGGGGGATACAATTCTCGTGTTGTGTTCATCTTCTGTCCGCAACGAGTCGCTGGCTCAATGTAGCCAGCTAAAACTAATGCTACAAAAGGTTATTGAGGTCACTGAGTTCAAATATGATATAAGTTGACCAACAGGTGGCGGCACCTAGTGGTTATAGGTGCTAAATCAGCCATTTTTAGAGATATGAAGGTAAAACCAATGTCACAAGGGGTAATTGAGGTTTCTGAATCTAAATCTGATGTCAACTGACCACTAGGGGGAGCCACCTGGTAGCTTAGTATCTAAGTTGGCCAATTTTTTAAATTTAAAGATAGAACCAAGGTCAAAAGTGGTAAATGTGCCATAGGTAATTAATTGTTTCACTAGTTTGTCTTCGAAATTTTCGTTTTAAAAGTAATTTAGCCACTTGATAATATTGATTGATTTTCGACGAAGATCCATTAGATTATGTCCCTATAGTTTTAATTTCAAAATCCATTAGCGTAACCAGCGACCGCTGGCAACCAGAAGATGGCAACACCTTGCAACCTATTTCTCCTGGCACTTCAAAGAGGTGGATTATTATCATTCGCACAACTCTCCCACTGCCACCATCGCTCCAGGCCAAGTGACATCCCTCACATCAACCTCCAAGAATCTCTCCATTCACCTGAGTTTCAAGCCCCCCTAAATTTAGACAACCAACAATGATTTCAGCTATACCTTATTAATGAATACAAATTGTGTGTGTATTTACCTAACCAACCGCTCCATTATGAGTTCTTTTTGGGTGTTATGATTAGTAAGGGAACGAAGGCATCCCCCAAAATCCACCCAGAGGAAGCGCCCCACGATGCAAGATAATTGGGACAGAATTAAATAATTGGTAAGACAAGATAAAATGCAACAAAGAAGCAAATATTTATGGGAGAAAAAAATAGGATACTTTTAAACAATTTTAATTGCAATTAAAATAGAGATTTTTTGCGGTATAACGTTTATTGAATGCTTACATTTTTAATAAGCCTTTTTAATGGTTTATTGTGTTCAATAGATGAATAGAAATTTAAATTGGTGAAACAAATACAAGAGAGAAAAGAAATTTGTGCTTAACATCGCGAGTTTTTCGGTCTCGCCATGACGTAAAGGTTAATTAGGCCATTTCAGACCGAAGAAGATAGAGAACACCAGTAGAAAGGTAAACAAGTCGCCGACCACACATTACCAAGCCCTCTCTCCCTCCCTCCCTTGAGCATGACCAAGATCCTCCCCACCACTTTCTGCATTCACCCGTGCGCAGGACCAATCCCCTTTTCATGCTTATTCATGGATTCGCACCCATATATAGGTTTATTTACTCGTTTTTATAAAAATAATAATAATAATTAATGCTTGTTAATCAACATCACCCATATCCAGTCTAAGTCATTTGATAATGATAATATTTCATTGCTGTTCATGGACTCGCATTCATATCTAATTATAGTCGGCTTTATAATAATAATAATACTTCATCTACTTCATGGACTCCTACCCATATCCAGGCTTAGTTGTCATTCTAATAACAATGGCAAAACTTAAGTTTGGGGGCGCAAGATAGGTGCGCTGTTTCTGGACTACAATCCAGGCCTTATAACGTCAGACGGTAGCTGCGAGTGTGGCCAATCACGGCCTTGTATTTGTTGTGTTATTTTTGTTTTTAGCCCTTATCCTTTATTATTTAGTAAATGCCTGAACTTCTACTCAATTACTTTATTTAGTAGGGATGGTTTAAATTTGACATGAAATGACTAGTTATTAGGTAATTTAAGACGACGATAGTGCCGCCGATATTTAGCAATCGACTTTTGCATTCAAATCGCGGTATACCCTTTCGAATTAGGAATATTACGAGTTTTTTAAAGTTGCGGGGTAGGGAGGGGGGGTGTAACACTCATAATTAAGTGGGAGTTGCATCGTCCCTCCCACAAAATGTTAATTTTGCGGTAATATCCTAAATTAGGCGGTGCTATAGTCTTTGTTATTTTGATAAACGTGCAAAAGCCTCTGCACGTTTATCAAATAATAAAGACATTAGCGCCGCCTACTTTAGACTTTTTCCGACAAAAATTAACATTTTCAGTTACTTTCGAAATGATAGGCTTCGCCTTATGACGTCTGACGTCATAAGGCCTACATTGTAGCCCAATTTTAAAGCCCAGAAACAGGGCCCCCTATCATGGGCCCCTATCTTTAGTATTATCATAACAATAATAATAATAATATTACTTCATGTTTATTCAAGGAAACACACCCATATCTATCTTTTTAGGAGCCAATCTAGCGACTGCCTAAGAGACCGTATTTCCCCCCAATTATGCTATAGTCTATTTCTAGGCTAAATTAAATAAACAAAAGATAAAACATGCTAAAACAAATAACAAAGATACAAAAAAGCAAAACAAAAATAAAGGCAAAAGACAAAAAATAAGCAAAGAAGCAAGAAAAAGAAGGAAATGAGCCTCCCCGGCGCCGGAATATGCGATCTACATCAGAGTCAAATAAAATATCGGATGTCTGCCTTCTCCCAAAAGTCATATAGTCATCAAGTCTGTGTATAGGCATCCGTCCCGATAGATGGAACAAGTAGTCGCGGCCCCACTCGGCCCAAGACGGGCACAGGTAAAGTGCGCGAAGCTCACCGAGACTAAGAGATTGTATAAGAATGTGCGAACAGTCTGGAGAACAACGCAGTCGTCTCAATAAGTTGCTGCTGAGCGCTCGATCAAATAGCAGTGCGTCTAGTGAGTCCAACAAATTCGAAGACGATCGCTTCTCATAGGCCTATCAATAAGTGTGTTAAGATTCATACCTGCTGGGTTGTTCCACGTGTAATCTGAGGTAGCACTCCTCACATTGAGGTCGCCGACAAAAAGAAGGGTTCTGCCGTGACCAAAAAGTTGTGAAAGGGTAAGTACCCTCGTCTTGGGGGCTGGTTCCCTGTTGCTAGGACGAGGGGGCCCACTTTTGTACGAACCTTCACATCCGTCAAAACGTTCTCTGTTATGATTTTTGGTGACGACTTCGTAGGGCAATATATTTATCCTGTAGGTGTCATTTATCATGTTCAGAGATAAATATTACGTCTGGGTCATATTTTCGTATTACATTACCGTTTATTATTTTTTTGTTCGTTTAGTCGTCTGATTTAATATATAATAATTTTAATGTGTCCACTATCCTGTTCACAATAGATTCCTGTGTGTGTTTATGTTGTTTTAGGACTTATTCTCTTACGAGCTTAGGTCCTTGTGAAGCCGATGGGGGCTTAATTATTTTGCCTGGTCTTTCTTTCTGTATTTGCCGACCATAAGGGTTATGAAAGCTTCGGGAGCTAATCTAATTAAGACTTGCACTAAAGCCTCCTCGACTTCCTTTTCATAGCAGTCAAGGGCTGCCATCTCCTTAGGGAAAGGCGACCTTTCGGCAGCTTACACCTTTAAGTTTATTTTCCTTGAATGTTATACTTGCCTAGCCTCCCGCTTACGAGAAGAGGACGACCTCGGTCGTCTTTGAGGCTACAAGGTTTTCCTGGAGCGGGGAGAACGTGCCCATGCCTCGGGTCTCGGAGTCTCAGTCTCCGAAACTGCCATACTTTGTGTGTGCATTTGCTGTTTCGGTTTCGGTGTTTACATCTTTGTTTTGTTTTTCAGTGCGTGGTAGGTTCAAGCCTTTCCTTTTGTGCCTGGATCCTGGGGTTCCTGGAAGGAACTGGGGCGCTGCCGAGGTTGGGATTATCTGGCAACAAATCTCTAATTGGGGTTTAAGAGTAATTTTAAGAAATCTCCTACGATCATGGGTTCTCTGGAATCCACATTACATCCATTACATTATACGTCAGCATTCTATTAAGCTCCTTGGCAAAGGTCCCTGGGAAGGAGAGATTGGCGACGTTAGCATAATACATGCAACACATAATTTTTGTTGACTTTTCGTTCTCGACGTGAAAGTATGATTTGTTTTCCTGAGAGTCAGCAAGAGTAGCTTTAGCAACCTGGGCGTAGAAACTGTTCACTTTGTTTTATTCTTCTATCTCTTTTGGTTAGCTTTTTGTTCAACAGCTCTTTTTTGACCAGGCAGGCCATGAGGAGCGACTTATTTTCTTCTGCACAGTTCAGGCACTTCATAGAGGGGCTAGAACAACTCCTCCAAGAATGTGCATCTGACGAGCAAATAGAGAAATAAAGAATGTCCCCCTGTGGTAGGTAGCCGTGATGAGCTATTCGTACTTTTAGCACTTAAAACATATCTGGAAGTCGATAAATCCTCACGTTCGATCTGCTCAGGGCAGACACCGACGTTATAAAGGAGCATACTTCCCTCCGTAGCCTTAATCGCCATTGCAGTATCACAAAAGACTATCTTGAATATCTGTGTGTAATACCTGAATTTAATAATCTCAGATACCTTCGCCCAGGTGTGGGTGTTTTTTCACCTTCGCATGACTCTCTTCAACGGAGTGCCAACCAACCCATGGATCGTGGCGGCGAAGGATAATGCTACGGTGGGTCTTTACTTATAGCGGTGTGTGTGGTTTAATGTTCAGTGTTTTTAGGCATTCTGCGGTTTTAGGGGAGGTGAGTGCTTCGCATTATGTCTGTCGATCAATCCTTACGAGCGCATTTGCTAAATTCCCCTAAATTTTAGCAAAGGCCCTCCCCCGATCAGGCTTGGTGCCATCGTAGAGAATATTCAGCGGTATCCACTGGATCTCTCTCATTTAACCTTCAATATCCTCATATCTGAAAGTGGAGAAGATAAATTTGAACAGAACATTCACCGAGTGAGCACGTCTGTAGTTTAAAAGAGGATCTATCGCCAAGTTTTAAGGGAAAAGGTTATTCAAGAAAGGTGACCCAGTCCCCTAAATAAATAGTTTTTCACAGGGCACTTTACCTCCAGAGTATGGCGCTTTTCGAATGCCTGCAGTCTGTTGTCCGACCAAGTACGATTCAATGAAGAAAGGGAAGGGCGGGAGTTCACTCCTCGTCACGGGGACTCGAATGCGAGTGAGAATTTTAATCAATTTGAGGGCAAATTTGTTACTGAATATCTTCCCACTTATCACTGCCAAAAGCGTATCTACTATTTTTCACTAAACGCATGAAACTGATACACAACTCTAGTTCCGATAATTTTTTAAAGGCACGAACACGATCTTCACAAAAGAAAATAGGAATTTGACGTGCTAAGGCAACCAGAGCAGTCGTATGGATATTGTAATCGAAATAAATCGCCTTTAGACCGAGACCAACAGTAAATGTTTGCAGATGATGAGCTTGGATGAAGGTATAATGTTGTAAAAATATGAGTATAAAGAATTACTCAAAGCACAGCCAGACACAAAGTAATATCAATTGCGGCCAAGCTCTTTTCGGAGTTAGATTCAAGGCATTCGTTCTATTCTCCCCATCACCACGTAGAGTTCATATTCAAACCAGGAATATTTGCCGCTTATAACCACATGTTATTCTCTCCACCAATTTCCTGTAAGATATCCCTGGAATATCGTGGTAGTTGGTGATCTACCATCCATAGAATAATTTGATGAGAGGTGAACAACGAATAACTTGAATTGGTAGTAGTAGATATTCTTCCTCTGCAGGATCTTTATATACTTGTTTTGCCGTATAATAGTAGAGTGAACCTAGGATTGGAGGGAACTTTATACAAGCTTCAATTTAAAACTTGCTATGAAAAAGTGGGTATCAGACAATTATGATTTATGAGATTTAGTGTTTAGAAAGCAAAGATAAATTTTACAAAGTATATCAAAACTTTTTTTAAGGAGAAAATTGAAGGATCCCTCGTGTATTGGAGACGGAAGCGGGAATAATAGAGTACGTTGAAATGGTGAATATAAATGGAGGGATAAATGTTAAGAAACATTTAGTAGAAACAGATCAAGGAAAGCGATTCCGAGCCAGGAAATATAACTTGTTTTCTATATTGACTTATTCTATTTTAGTTGAGTCTTGAGTTTCCAGGATATATAAAAGTTGCTCTGGTTTTCATAGTTACTAAGAAGAAATAGCAGTTTAGGTTGATTAAGCTATAAATTTTATATGGTTTACTTTATAGTATATTTCCTTATAACTTGTGAGGAATATTTGCACAAAGAATTCGCCAAAGAATGCCATACATTTGCAGCACAGATTCTGATTTCTTTCACTTTCTCACAGATAATATCAGGTTAGAACGAAAGCAATATCCGATTTTATACAATAAATTGATTGATAGTATTTATTAAACTAGCGCACCTTATTAACATTTAAATGGACTACATTGAGTAGTTTCAACCTTTTTATTTCAGATACTAAAAATATTGTTTAGAATCTTCTGCGGTATTCACCCTTAGGAATCTCGCTCCTGGCTGTCGCTAGGAAGGTCCTGGCAAAGGTGTTGCTCCAGCGGCTGAACAAATACATCGTTGATTTCGTGTGCCCGGTAACTCAGTGTGGCTTCCGTAGGGAATGAGGAACCAAAGACATGATTTTTGTGGTCAGAAAAATACAAGAAGAGTGCCACGAACAGCATTGAACTTGTGTCTTGCCTTCATTGATCTGACGAAGGCATTTGACACGGTCAACCGGGAGATGTTGTGGTGCGTCACGCGGAAGTTTGGATTCCCTGATTATTTCACAGCGGTTGCTCGAGCCTTTCTTGCAGGAATAAGGGCGAGCTTAGTCATTGGATGTGAAGAATCAGAGGTGTTTAACGTGGAACTTGGTGTCAAGAAGGGCTGCGTGATGGCTCCCGTCATGGTTAACAACTACCTTGCTGCAGTTACCATCCTGTTTTCTGAGAGATTCCGACCAGGGCGGGAAATTGTGCTTACATACTGGCTTGATGAGAGCCTCTTCAATCTACGCCGACTCGAAGCCGGAACAAAGGTCTTGCATGACGAAGTGTTTAAATTTCAGTACGCGGATAGCTGCTTACATCTCTCGCACTGCCCTAAAGACCTACATAAAGCACTGAACACAATCCCAGACATCTACAGCACTCTTCGTACATCATTGAGGTGGTGTACCAGTGATCCGGTGATGCCCACACAGTAGAGCCCGTAATGAATGTCGCTGGAGCTAAGCTTAAGACCTCTTCCCAATTTAATTACCTCGGTAGTGTACTGTCGGCTGACTGTTCTGTTTATGAGGAGGTCAAACGAAGAATCAAGAAGGGATCAGCTTTTTTTTGGCGGGATCCGCAGACGGGTAATACTAATCCACAACCACCTTAGACTTACAACGAAAGCCGCCGTGTATAGAGCTTGTGCTTCAGCGTGCTGGTGTATGGAAGCGATACACTCATCCTATACCGGAAGCAAATCAAGCTCCAGGAAACCTTCCACATGCAGGGCATTAAGAGGATTCTAAACCTTACTTGGCCAGATCGTATGCCTCACACTGATCTGCTGTAGCACGCCAGTGTACCGAGCATCCAGTGCATTTTCTCTGGCAGACAGATGCGATGGCTATGGCATGTGCTTTGAAACCCCGTTAATCGCCTGCCAAATCGTACCCTTTACGTGCACCTGTCGAAGGGGAGACGCTACCATGGAGGCCCGAAAAAGAGGTACAAGGCTAAGGCTAAAGGTGCACTGAAAGAATTCAACATCAACCTAGACCATCTCGAAGCCACAGCTGCTGACAAGGATGGGTGGCGTGCTGCCTGCCATCGTGTTGCTGTCCACATTGAGAGACAACGGGCCAGACGGCGAAGCAAACGTCGCCACCAACGCCATGAGAGAGCGCTTCTGCATCCTCCGCCACTGGTGCCCTGAGTGTGGCTGTCAGTGTGGATCACGCATCAGCCTTCACAGTCATCGTCGCACCAATCGTCGGAGATCCCTCTGAGGATATCCGTCATTATCGACCTCGATGGACTTTACTAAGTAAGTTTTCACTCTTGTCTTTGTCCCATCTAAAGACTGCATTAGACATCTTTTTATTCTAAGAGTTTGATAATGGTCTCAATGTACTACGGCGGCAAAATCTATTCAGATCCTTTATGAGGAAAATGCAGTAAATGAAGGAAGTAGCAAGACGTTGTTTTTCCGTTCCCCAATGGGAGATTTTAGTCGAAAGGGCGGACCCAAAAAGGGTCGTCACAAAAATATAGTAAACATTTAGAACCATTTAACTAAATCAACGTGACTCATAAGCCAAATAAAAAGGATCGGAAAGGTTTCAGTGATTGCAAAATAGGTACTGCACGAACTCTAAAACGACGACTCTGCAATAGCGGGTTGCCTTCTGCGATTCATTGCTTTTACGACACCTCAGACACCATTTATGGTTTGGCTTGTTGTAAAAGATAAAAAATGGCTCCTTTATCATATCAGAAAATTCTGTCATTCGTGGATTAATTGAGGAAGTAGAATTACTTAACATCCAAGACCACAACTTCATCCAAAAAAGATAATGTTAACTGTATGATGAGATAATGAAAGAACTCTCCATTACGAACTTTTTGAAAACAATCAACCAATTAATGCTAATTTATTATGCAATCAACTCCGTTGTTTGAAAGCCGCTTTGAACGGAAGGTGACCCTCATCGGTCAACAGAAGGGATTTACTTCTCCATCACGATATTTCCCGTCCACAAACAGCTCGAGTAACCAAAGATCTCTTGGGGGAGCTCAATTGAGAAGTATTACTTCATCTTGCATATTCTCTTGACCTTGCTCCTTCTGAGTATAACTTGTTTAAAGACTTACATATATAATCACTCTGATTGCTTAAGTTGATATCATAAGATGTTGAAAACGAGTTGGAACAATCTTTTGCATTAAAACATAATAACTTACAATCGTGCCATTTATAGGCTTGTTGACAGAAGAAATGAGTTTAAAAAGAAGGATGAATGCAGATCTATGATTTTATATTTCTATAGTCCTAATTTTTTTCATTTCTAATATATACAATAAAATTGGACACTTCTCGAAACTGTTGGAAATGTTTCATCGCAAAATATGACTACAACGAATTTGCGAATATCGAGTTAACTGTAACCATTATCCTATTGCTATCATACACCACACGAATAACGCCATTTTTATCTGTATACCGGCAAATCCTGACTCGAGAATTGCCAACATTTTAGGACAGCTACCGATGAGATAAAACACTTGGAGCGGTTGGTTAAACAAATACTTCAATTTTGCCGGATATTATCTATTATTAATAATCTTATGTATGAATTCTTCTTGATGACTCAATTCAAGTAGCTCCAGCTCGAATGGATGGAGAGCATAAGACAGCGTGGGGTTGACAGGGTTCGCCAGTATGAGGGTAGTAGCGGTGGCTGGCAACGCAAGAATATTATGGAAACTCTCCTCTAATCATCCCTCCTCGACCACTGCCGTTTCTTCTCCGCCAAGCCCAAAGAATATAGTGGACCTGTAGGTGGAGGGCGGATGGGGACCAAGAGGTGTCGATCACGATCCTCACTCCCTCCCTTCCCTTAAAGGGACAGGATGAGGAGGACCTGCGGCCGACTCTTCTCTACATTGCACTCCGGTTTTGCAAACAATTTTGTTGTACAAGGCTAAAATCCTCTTTTATTAATGTCAAAGTGGGAAGAGATAGAAGTTATAGTGTTCGCCCAAAGGTTCTCACTATAAGCTAGATAAATAAAGACATAATAACCTAGGACATAATGAAGCTATATGATGGTGTAAAAATGAGATAAATAAACATTTAGATAATGTACAAGTTCCGTTTATTACAGGCTATATTGCAAAGGTCCTCTTACACTAGTTAAAACTCTTTCAAAAAAGGAAACAATGATAGCTTTGATGCAGTTGGACACGATTTTATTGTTTTAACCTATAAAAATCTGTTTAATTTGCAATATTAATCAACGTGGTAGCTCTCGGTGGCGTTTGTGCGCTTCAATCGAGACCCGAAGGCCGCGCACACGTTGCGGATAAGGTCTATCACGTGCTGGCCACAAGCGGTTAACGAAGAATCCTTCGTGAGCTCGTCGACAGTGCTGTAGCGGACCTTGCAGGCCATGCCTTTCAAATGTGCCCACAAGTTTTTGTCGAGGGGATTGAGGTCGACCGATTCTGGTAACCAAAAGTCTTTCGACCAGAAGTTCATGTTTGACCCAACCACTCTTGCACGGTCTTGGCGTGTGAGCCTGGGCACCGTCTTCCTGAAACACATAGTCCCCCTTCTCAATGATCTTTCTCAACAAGTGCAGGACTTACGCAGCAAAAATGTTCCTGTAATTGACCACATCTAGCCTGTAACCCACCGCGAACCACACCGGCAGCATCTTCTCGCCATTCGAAGCCACGACATCGAGCATCATCAAGAAAGCCGGATGCATGGTCATGGACACAGGGATGACATAGAAGATGTCCTGGTCCAAGCTTACTGTTGTTCTGCGTGTTGATGACCGTGAAGTTTACCTCATCAAAAAGATCAGACTCAAAATGTGATGACAGTGCTCCCGAGCTTGTTCTCACATACGTTCACCCAGTCATCAAAGGCTTTTCAATGAATCTCAAGTGCTTTCTGTCCCCTTTTTTGACGATCCTGGACACTGGGGCCACAGAGAGGTTCTTCTTCTCGCGAGCGCAAAAATTTTAAGCTTCAAATCATTTCCAAGAGCCTTTTTCCCATGCCAAACGATTAACAACTTGAGGTCTGCCTGAATGAGATTGATCTTTGAGGTCTTCATCGTTCTTGAGCCTCTCCGCGACTCTGTGAACTGCACATGCGACCAGCGTTGAGCCGCTTGGCGATGTCGGATTTTTTAGGGCCCTCGTGCACGAGAGCAGAGATCTCAATTCTGTTCACTTCCATCTCGACAGACCTGCACACAGTGAAAAAGAGGTTTTAATGACAAGCGCTGGAATAGTAAAATTTTAAGTTTGTTCGACAGAACTTTATCTATCACACACATAAAGCTCTCGTAAGATAAAAAAAATAAGTTTAACAGAACTCTTGCAAAACCCGGTAGATTTTAGGCAAAGGATCACGGAGGGGTTAGTGAAAAATGAGGAGAAAAGATTAACAAAAACACGTAAAGAATACGATATATAATTCCTATTACTTTTCGTACAGTCTCCTTTAATTTTAATGGTAAATTAAAGGATACATAACATCGATTATCCCACTTGACTATGATCTAACATCAGCCCAATGGTCTCTCATTCAATAGCATATATTATTCCTTGTACCGAAATGAATAATTAGTAGAAATGATCGTATATATGATTATTTTGTTTGTCAATTATTCTACTCCCCCCCAAAAAAAATCTTTGATTGCCAAAGGGGTATATTCAGGATTAAATCATAATTAAAGTGAATCGAAAGCAAGAAGCATGATAACTTTGGATGTACAGGAGTCCATGAAGATGCACCCCCCAAAACATTATATATAAAGAAAGAGAGGAGGATTTCAAGATGAATCTTCAACAAATACTATTGGGTGCTAGACCGTGGGCAAAAAGGAACAACTAATATTATTATTATTATCGAAAATGCGAATACACCTGCATATGGATCCCGGGGGATTATAAACATAAAAAGATGACTAAGCATGGGTAATTTTGCGAGTCTAAGAACATGAATGGACTATTATTATTATCATTTAAAATACGAAACGCGGATGTGGGCGATGCCATATTATTATTATCATTATTATTATTATTATTATTATTATTATTATTATTATTATTATTATTATAAGAACTACTAAGATAGGATATTGATGATAGTTAATGAAGAAGAGGAGTTATTATTATAATAAGGACGATTAAGCCCGGAGAATGGTGCAAGTCGATGAACAAGCATAAAGAAGCATTAATATTATAGAGACGACAAAACTTGGATATGGGTGCGACTCCATGGACAATCATGAATATTATTATTATTATTTACCAAACAACTAAGCATGGATATGTGTTCGAATCCCTGATCATTCACGATAAAATATTATTATAAAGACCTCTAAACCTGGGTATGTATCTGAGTACATGAAAAAGCATAGGTTTATTATTATTATTATGGAAAGAGCAAAGAGTGAAGGGGAGGACTCAGCCATATGCATCCGGAGTCTTGCATACATTTCATACCTTCTTGCTTTTTTGCTTATTTTGTTTATTTTACTTGTTTCTTGCATTTGGGGTTTATTTTTAATCTACTGTAGCCTCCTAGTATTAGGTTGTAGCGTGATTACGGCAACCTTTGCTCCTGTAGGTGTTGCTAGATGGTCTCCTTTTGCTCTTGTAGGTCTCGCTTGATGTTCTCCTTTTGCCCTTGTAGGTCTCGCTAGTTGGTCTCCTTTTCCCTGTAGGTCTCGCTAGGTCGTCTACTTTTGCCCTTGTAGATCTAACTAGATGGTCTCCTTTTGCCCTTGTAGGTCTCGCTTGATGGTCTCCTTTTTCCCTTGTAGGTCTCGCTAGATGGTCTCATTTGCCCATGTAGGTCTCGCCAGATGGTTTCCTTAAAAAAATCGACTCATCACATGAGACAGATCTAAGTTTAGTGTCTAATAATTACCCAAATATAACATAGAATCATCAATGTTTTTTTCATTAATCTAAAATCATAGAGAAATGTTCAATCGTTGTTCAAATTAATGACTCGCAACAAATTTCAAAGATTTTTTGTGACATTTAGATTCTTTTTCCTTTACTTTGTAACAAAAATCCTAAACACTATTAAAAACCGGTTATAAATGGTAGATTGTGTGAACGTTTAACAGAGATGATTTAGGATACCGAATCTTACCATAGTGGTATAATACTGTAAATATAGTCATGAAGGGAATAATTCCGTGCTACTTGGTTTAAGTATAGTAGAGGCGAACCAACAAACATGCATACACCGAGGCTCTTAATGATAATTATAATCAAATCCATAATTATGGAGGTTTTAATATGTTCATTAACCAAGTTATACTTGGTCGAAATTTATAATGTAGGTTTCTCCAGTTATATACTGCGTATCATTCACTTATCACTTTGCTGAATGTTTTCCATTTAACACGTTGTTTTTTACATTTTTGTAAAAGTAAGTAAACACCAATCGGACTATTGAAGTTATCTAGATAGAATTTCTAAAACTTTGCTGAATTTTTTTATTTAGTTAGCAGTTTTTGCATTAAAATTGATGCATAAAATTAGTTTATTTGCAAGAAATTGCCATTAATGAAGAGGAATAAATTAAAAATGAAATTAAAATAGTAGATATTTCCATAAAACTCAATGAATCGACAAATTCAGTTAATGTAATTAAAAGTGAGAAGATAGTTTTGATGGAAAATAAAAAATAATCAAGATTGGATAGAATCGTCGGTAAAGTGTTTCCCTAAGGCGAATGGCGTAATATTCTGTAGATCTGTAGCTACTAGAAACCTTATCTCCAATTTCTTACATCGTTCCTACACCTTTTATATATCAGAATTTACTCTCTGTTTGGGACTCTGAATATAATTGCATCATTTTCCAAATTCATACCATGGGAAAAATAATTCACCGTGGAGTAAATAAGATGCCACTGCGAACCATTTCAAGCGTTTCATTAAGGCAAATGAGTCTCACTCCTCAGATAAAAGTCAAGAGCGAAGTATAATAAAACAACTCTGATCCTACCTAAAACACTTCGATGTGGGAGAAGCTAGTTCGATCATTCACACAGCGCTATCTCTCTCTCTCTCTCACTCTCTCCGTGATGTCATTTATCGCCATCTCCGTACATCGCTTTTTTCTAAACCCAAACTGGTAAGGATTGTATAGGGAGTTTTCCTCTAGGTAAGACTCCAGTCTTCTGTTTAGGATCTTCTCAAAGAGTTTCCTACCAAATTTCAGGATTGAAATTGGCCGTTAGCTCTCTCTCAAAGTGGGATCCTTCACATGCTTCGGAAACAAAATCATCTTGGCCGTTTTGGAAACACCTGGAAAGATCTTGTATTAATACAGACGTGGAAAATTCTTCTCATTCCTTCGATTAAATTCGGGGGGACATTTTCAAAGTTTAACTTTGTTAGCCTTGGTGTCCTGAGGCCTTTTGACGGAATAAGCGGAGCCCGCCGAGTAGTTTCTCCTCGGTAATCTCGGCGTATCCTTTGCGCTGTCTATCCTTCTGGTGGTGCGGGTGCATCCGATGTATTTGGGTATTAAGCTCGTTTATGATTTCCCTTAAGAACTCTATAATTAATCTTCGTTCTCTTCTTCGGTTATAATGAAGATTTTTTTCTAATAACTCCGGAATTATTCTTCGATGTTTTTTTTATTGTAATGAGCTGTTTCCTTCTTCGTTAATTATTCTCATTTACTTCTTCATTCGACCATCGATCCTTTGAGACGTCTGATTTTATTCCCAAAATATTTGGGAGATGCATCATTATATAGGCTCTCGATCGCCTCGTCCCAACGGCTCCATTGTTGTTAGACGAACAACTGGTTGAGCTCTTCTTTGATCTCTTTACTTCGTTGTATCGAGGCCATTGATGCTTTTCTGATGTTCTTTTCATACAGTAATTACAGCTTATTGTATATATTCTTCACGTATTCGGTCCATCTTTATGTGGAGATGAGCATATACTCAGACATCGGGATACAAGTTTTATCTGTGTTAATTAGATCGCTGTTAAGGTCGTCGAGTCGTGGTAGATCTTCTCGAGTATTGCTTCAACCGAGTTGGGCTGAATATAGTCGTCAGGGAGACGTGCTTAACATGCCCAGTCTGCTTTTTTGTAGTTTTTTCTAACTACGCCTGGGACTTGTAGACGGTTTATGTTGATAGCGGGTAGGATCCACCCGGCCACATGAGCCAGTGAGAGAGTGAAATGATATAAAATTTCTCCTTGGTGGATGGTGTATGGCGGCTCTGAGAAACTTTCCCATATCGAGTATGAACTCAATCGCAAGGTCAGATGCATGATGTGATCTAATTTTCCAAGTTTGCTCTGATTCTTTTTCTACTGTTTCTCCTATAGGGCAGATTTGGTGTGTCCAGGCTTCTCGCTCTTCAGAAGAGGCCTCGGGCTTTTTGATTTGCTCTTCATCGCTGTCCGAAGAGGTGGTTTCTTTATTATATACTTCTTTTAGTTCTTTCTCTTCGGATTCCTCCGATGAGGGAACTTCGACTGTTGCTTCAAGAGCAGATTTAACTTTTTCGCTGTTTCTGATCACGGATTCCTTTAATGCCTTAGAGCTTTTGGGGTTCGCGGGCATAATGATTGATAGCAAGCTATTTGCCTTCAGTAATGCGTTCAAAGGCTCGTTAGAGCAACCGAGTTTCACCGTATTAAAAATATTTACATGCCTGATTCAAATTAAAATTTTAACATTTTTGTAGCTCGTGATTTTAATTTCTGACGGAAATACACTCATTGGTGGCATCTCACATTTCCTCACGGCACTTGTGTATGAGATAAGTTTCTTCTGCTTATTTTCTTCATACATCTTCTTTATGATTGCCTCTTGATTAGGGCATTTTATGGCTATATTCCTATGTCCGCCCTTGCAGTTCATAGATTTTTTTTTCGTGCTCTTGCATGAGCCGAAGCGGTGAACTCATGTGGCTCATTTGAGGCAACACAGCTTTTCTTTTTTTTGCGCAGTTCGTGATGGTCTGATTTTTTTAGCGTAAAACATACAATACACATTTGTATGCTATGAAATCTTTTTTGTTCAATATTGCTTCCAAAGATCCACATATTGAAGATAAGGAGTCCCTTCGTCGTTGTCATGTGTGACTATAGGACAGCTTTTCTGTGTCCAGGCTTCTCGCTCTTCGGACAAGGACTCGGTATTTTTTATTTACTCTTCGTCGCTCGTGTGCCAGAGCTTGAACACTCTGCGCTGTCCGAAGAGATGGTTTCTTCTTTATCTACTTCTTTAACAATTTCCATTACCTTTGCCTATGCTCGCTGTCTCTTTATTTTGTTTCTGATTTTTTCGGCCGAGTGCTCGCTAACCCATCTCTCCCTTTTTTTGCGGCAGATTGCATTTCGGTTAGCTGCCACTTGTTGGGGGTGGGGGTTTGCCCCGAGGGCGATGGACTATAGTATCCCCGCTCCTTTTTAGGATAGAATTCGGTCCCCCTACCTGGTCTCATCACATATCGCGATGAAACCAGAGGAGACTTCGACGAGCTTTACAAGTGCTACCTTAAGTCCAGCTTATAGCGTCTCGCAAAGCTTGCTCTTTTCTGGGGTCATGATTCCTTGTGTGATCCTAAATGGGACCCTTTTCGTATAGGTCTGCATGGTCCCCTTTTGTCCTTTTTCTTCTGTTTTGATTTCTTTTCTTTTTCGGCAAGAAAAGTATAACTAATGTGTTTGTGTATGATGAATGAGGAACGTGTTAAAGGGGGTAAAGGTAAGAATGGGCGAGTTCCGAAAAATGAAGCTGAACACTCCCGCCCATTTTCCAGTTGATCCCCTACTCAGACACTGCCAGGATAAAGGGTGATGATGGAATGATGATTTCCAAATGGGCACCTTAAGGTGGTCGAATAGTGGTGGACTTAAAGAATGTAACGGCCAAATCAACTGCCACTACACTTTTGCTACCACACATCTGGTACTTGCTCCATAACTGTTTACAACATAAATAGAGACGACGTTTTTAAGCTCTAATTTACTTCTAAATATCTCCGAATAAAAATGTATTTTTCTTTCTTTCTTAAATCTGAGTAAAAATTCACAAGACTCTCGGGTTAGGACGTTTTCTGGTCGGCGTTGCTCTTAGTCCTTTACTAAGCAGAAAAATGAATTCTGATATTATTCTCAGCAGATGCTAATTTTCGAAAAAAATTGACCTTATCGTTGTTCTATTTCAATATCCCCTAATTTTCGAATTTTATCCAAATCTCCTTAAGGTGTATTATATGTAGTTCATTGAACACTTTATTTAGCTCAAATTTGTCACTCAATTGCATATGTTTGATTTTACTAAATGTGTGTAAACAGGATTCATTCTATTTATCTTCAATTTTATTTCTGAGACGATGTATAATTTAAAAATTTAGAAAAATATTTACAGTCACTTTACTGATGCGATTTCATAATTTATTGAGAGGCAGATGCCTAATATATATTTTTCAAATCAATCATAAAGTTCATAATTATTTACTTTGAATCATTCATTAAAATCTTTTTCTGTTTGTGATATTATTCTTGTGTTTATCCGTTGATAAAATTTATTCTTTCGGTTTTTAGGTTTTTCATTTATTTTCACAGTATATTTTACAAGATTTATGTTATTTATTAAAGAGTCTCTTCAGTATTTCATTAAGAGTAAATGTTTCATCTCTATATGTAACTTCTCCCGAATCCTTAAATGAACTCATCAAAGCAGCTGACAACCTAAAAAATAATATTGGAATCTGCAACTTGCATCCAGCAGTTATACCTTATGTAATATATGAGTGTCTCATCCTTTAACTCTGATCTGTGTTGTGTTTGGTATGGAACATATATATGTCCACCCAATCGGAGTTACCAACTATGGTGTCGAGGTCACCACTTCGCCTCAGCCACTGTATCCAGAGCTCATTCAGTCGTCTATGGTACAGCGTTGGTGGAAGTCAAGTCTCCAGAGAGAATCAAAGCGTGAGACAACATCACTGAAATTCAGAAGGATTTATGAAACCAAACCGTTCACCAAAGACTTAAGCGTCCTCAAGTATATGTACAATAACCAATTTAAAGCATAAAGGTCAACCAATGGGGACCAATACTGTGAATGGTAACGTGCGCAAAGATAGTCCAGTCTGAAAAATTCATAAAGAATGGGCAAAACCATCTGGGAACCAGATTTTTTTCGCAGTAAGATACAAGAAAGTGACCAACAAAATGTGGTTGCATCCAACGAGGGGACACAAGTCGAAGACGGGAAAATTCGATCTGAAGCCGACTAGGCATTGGGGATAGGTTCAAGAGAACTGCTACGGCTGTAACACATATTTTTAATCAGGCAGTCTTGTAGGCTGAGGTGATTCCTGTCCTGCAGTCAGCTTTAGGAAGAACGAAACGCTGGTCTGGTCGCCCAACCCTTGTGAACACTTTGGCGCTATCAGCAGCACACTCATTGCCTAAATGCCTCAAACTGAGCATAAGATAATCTTAACATCCAACCAGCTCACTGTAACTATGGCGTCAGATATACATCGAGCCAGTTATGCAATGATTCCAATGCCCTTAAAAGAACTCAGGGCATTGAAATCACCATCCGGTCTCCTCCATAAAAGGGCAAAACGTATTATCTCTCGTACTAAATGGTGTACTACAACCACCTCAGCAGCGTAGACAAGCAGTGCGTAGTAAAGCCATGATGACTTCAAACAGAAGGAATAATGCATGAAAACCACCCCTTCTTCAGGTAAGGAGACAACTGATGGAAGTGATCAACCAATGTATACAAACATATAGTGAGGTTTGCATGGCGTAGAACAAGTAGCACTTCCCCAGCATTGAGAAAAAGGCCCTCAATATGGAACGGGCGGAACGAACCGATCGTCAGGCAGAGAGTGGTCTAGTGGATTGCCTCCACTCTCCGAAATTTACGCTCGACTTCGGAAGGGTAACACTTGCATCATTATTCAAGCTTTGAAAAAACAAATGAACAATGAAACAACAAAGCAGTAGACCTAAAATACACCATATGTTAAACATTACCGAATAAGGAATGTCCATTATGGAGATACAATAGACCATTTTGCGAATGTGGTAACCGGAGGTGATGTTCGATCAAAAGTAAGACCACCACTACATCCCAGCGAACTTTGTTTAGGAACAGGCCTAGTTCAAAATGAAGCTGTGGTTGGTACCAGAAGGTCACGAGCTTGATCTTAACCAAGGAAATCCGAATCATGCACGCTTCCGAATAGGGAAGTATGCAATTTGATGCTCTTTGAGTCGAGGCCTCAGAGTTTGCATCTAGGCCGCACCAAATGAGATTGAATGGTCATCTTCGCAGATATAGTGTAGGAAAGGATGTTCCGACAGCAGCAAAGGGATAACGTTGGTGGCCAAAGTAAAAAGTAATAATAAGAAGACTTCTCTGCGGGAAGTCTCATTTCTGCACTATTAGGCCTAAGAGAGCTTCCTTCCCTCACCCGTATGCGGAATCGAGGATCGCCTAGAAATTCAGATCAGTGTAAAAAATGTGGTTGGTTATGCCACGTGTCCAGCCTCACCCGCATTCCTATCTCGTGTTTAGGAATTTTTCAGGTAAGTTGCAGGGTAGTGTTCACATCCATGAAGCAAAGCACACCATACATACACCAAACAGAAGTTAACCAATTGACTAGACGATCTCCAAGGACGGTTGCTTTCAACTATGCAGCTAGAGAGGCAGAGTGAGAGTAGAGTTTTCTTTACTAAATCGTACTAATCGTCCAGAGATGTGTTGTGGCAGACCTTGAAAGGGGAACAGAAACTTTTCGTGTGCCTATTAGCCAACAAGGAAGTAAAGTCCATTCGCTATGGCAATACACCCTTATGCATCAGACAACGACCGTAGAGACGTGATCAGCACATTCACGCAGGGAAGGGTTATTCTGGCAAAAACGGATCTTCACATTAATCGCTCGCCAACGCGCAATATTTCTTAAAGCCTGATCTTTTGTGACCCTCTGGCGTTAAAGGGCGTTCTTTATAGAGGTATTTCAATTATAAAAAGGCATGCGGAAGCTGGTTAGGTCCTTAAGCTTAGAGAAAGTTTAAGGAAATAGTCGTTGAAAAAGGTAGTGCTGAAAGGGCTGCGAATATTACGCGCGCCAACACCTTCCCAAAGTCGACTCAGAAAGTTCAATTCAATCCAGTGACGGGGCATCCCTCTAAGTTCCAAATGTAACTGCATATAAACGGTCCCCAAATGCTGGGAGAAAATGAAAGAGATATATGAAGTGAAAATAGGTCTAAATGAAAAGATTGAAAAAAGAAAAGGAGTTAAGATGACAAGGTGCTAGTAAAATTAAAAGAGTATAATCCGTATATGCGAAATATAATTCATCCTTCTTCCTAAATGCAACCTTGCAAGCGGGAGTAAGGTATTATAACGCAATCAAGCTAGAGCTGGAATGATGAAAGTTGCGTGCCCTTCTATTCTCAAACGCATGGGAGGAAAAAAGTAATTCTCAAGATTTTATTATTTCTATACCATGGGTGCTCTGCCAAGGGCAATTACCTCTACGGAGAGAATGGGTGCCGCAGAGGGGGCCCATTCTCCAATATAACTATACACATCCTATATAATCAAAAAGATATCGCCCTTTATTAAAAGACGCAGATTCAAGTAAATCTACAGAAAATTAATTCACTTTTATCAGTGACAATATTCAATATTTATTTCATTATTTAGAATGTATTAGTTAAAGGGTACACTTGATTATAAATCTATGATATCTTCCCATCTGGTCATCTTTGACAATCGTTCAACGCAAGGTCAGCCATTTTGGGTATTGTTTTCACCTCGGTCTGGAGATTTAAAAAGAAATTTGTCTATTTTCGTCTAGTCCATCCTTTCATTCAAATTTCCCTGAAAAGAGGAGCTTTGGTGGCCTTATCCCTTCCTTCCTTCATCTTTTCAACAGCCTCTTGGTTTTCAATTTGAAAATTTTAAAATACTGTGAAAAATAGAAAATATATTTTGTAAGCAATGTCGACCGATTGTACGAGGACCCACTTCGGAGTTCTGGACCGGAATCTAAGTAATGCTATTTTCCTTGAAACATGTAATTTAATTTTCCTCCCTTTATCATTTTTCCAGCTGGATTAATGAGTTAGCTGCTCCGAGAAGAAATTGGATTTATCGAGACGAACTGGTTCAGTCAAAACCATTAACCTAATATCAAAGATACCTAAATAAACTATATAGATACCCTTAGAGAAACTTAATTTTCATAAGACTTTAGTGTATGCATTTAAAACACATAAAAAGGAGGTCTAAAAGGGATTTGGGAGTGGTTTTATCTAACCATATTAATCAATAATATTTGAGATTTGAGGACTTTAGGGGGAGAGACCAGTTTCGTGTACTAGAAATACAATGATACTAATTCCCATTCAATTTCTAAAATCCAATCAATGTCATTGCTTTGTGGAATGATTCCAAGCTTATGCGTCCGTTATTCTGTCTTTTCCTCTTAAACATTAAATTTTGGTGTATTTTTAAGTATTGTTTAGGTATGGTAACAATCGATGGATTATTGGCGGCAACTGGTTGGAATATAAAGATTTTTAAAAGGGTAAATGTTCTTATTATAGTGGTCGGACTCATTTTTTTCATTGAACCCTTTTCTACAATATATTTGGATAAAGCTGTGTGTAAACAAAAATAGAAATTTTAACCAAGAAACGAAATATAAATAGATCATATTTATACTGAGAAAAAAAAAATGTAACTGTAACTAATGAATAACGTTCCGTAAATAACTCCTGGGAAGATGCAAAAAAGTAAACGAAAATGGAGAAAGAAAATAAGTAAACAAAATAATGACATGTGAGAAGTAAAACAAATTGATTACAAATAATCACTGTAAATATCATTTACTACATGGCGAATCAAACTACATATTTTGGAACTTTCATTATAATCTTTACTTTGGTTTTGGCGCTGTAAATAGCATGCATATAATTTCAGTGTTGTGTTGAGAACAGCCACTTGGTTTCAACAATCAAAATTTTCTTTTGAGACTCGGTTAATTAATTGTTGTTCCTAAACAAAGAACCAAAGCAGCATAGGAAAACGAACGCGGAAGGATATAAAATCCGCTCTGTGGCAAAGTAGAATCAACTGAATTGTATAATATGATAAACAAAACTAAAATCCTTTCTTAAATACAATTGTTCAAAAAGAGAAAAAAAGCAATATGATACCAGTATTGAGATATTCAAACAATAAGAAGCATTTTATTAAAAACAATCTTTAAGACATAATTTAATTGGGTGAGATGAAAAAAAATTGCCAGACGAAACAAAAATCAATAGGAAAATGTAAGATATCGAATGCTTCGTCTTTTCTGGATCCAAAGAAGATAATAGAACGCAAAAAATAAGAGTAAGACCAAAATGAATTAGCTAGACACGAGCCAGGCGTGTTGACTCATCTAAAGCTAGATTGATGAGTTAGCTAGGCAAGAGCTAGATGAATTATCAAGGTAAGAGCAAGAACTTTAGCGCGGTAAGAGGTTAGATGAGTTAGCTAGACGAGAGCTAGAGGAGTTAACGTGGCACAAGGCATGCGAGTTAAAAAGGCAAAAGCCACATAGTTAAGTTAGTTCTGAAAGAGCTAGATTATTTAACAAGGCAAGAACTAAATGAGATATGTAAACAAGGGCTTGAAGGGGAAGAGATTTAGAAGAGAGGACCAATCAAGGGAAAGGAAGCAGTTTTTAAATCTCAGCGTTATTCCTTTGCAATTTTAAACTCTATAAATTTCGATTTTTCTCTTCGCTTTTACGACGAGTAACAAACATCAAGATGGCTGAGTCTGTTTCGCCTTAAACGCAAGGGATTTCATATTTTCATATCCGAGCTAATATAAATGTGGCGTATTCTAAAATTTAAGCTTCGTTACTTTTGAATATTTTTCATGAATTCCATACAATAACTTTCTATGCATTGACTGGAACTTTATTGTTCATTTATCGCCCCAAATCAGAAAGGGTAAAGATCCGCGAATAAATTCACATTATCCTTTTTTTTAAAGTTGAGCCTTTCAAGGCTTCATGAAATTTCGCTTTTTAGAGAAATGGATGGTTGCCTAGTCGTATATGTAACACTCCTGGAGAGGGTGGAGGAACTCCAGGAGACCTTTCTAGGATATTAAAGAATTCTTAATATTACCCGTTTCTAACGGCAGACTCAAAGCAGGGTTGGAAAAAAACCCAAAGTTTTGAAAAAGCTCCCTAAAACCTGGGTTTCATTCTGGCTTTTTAAAATCTCGGTTATTTTCAATAAACAAACACTACAAGCATTTTAATATTAACTAATTTCTTAGTTAAATAATTATATTATATTAAGAACGGATCACAGTAACAGATCACTACTGATCACGAATTGTGGGTACCCATGAGAGCCATAACCTGTAGAAGGATTGTTGAATTATGAGTCAGTATCAGAGAAATAACCTTAATTTGATACATATTTTTTTAAAAATATAAACATAAATATGCATTTGGAATAAAATAATTATAACAAGCGTTCCTTTCGTGAGAAAAATGTGTATTTTTAAATTAAAACAACAGTAATAAATGCCAGTGTTATTTCGGCTAGGTTTTATGATTTGCTCACCCTGCTCCAATGGTCTGCGACTTCTGAGTTTTGTGTATAGAGAATGACTTGACAATCACCAACTCACATTTAGACAGGCGAACAAATACAAAGCAATATGGATGCCCCCTAGATCCAAAGAGTGTCATCTGATTGACTATCTCATCTGTCGCAGGAGAGACGTCCGTGATGTGAAAATCACCAAGGCTTTACTTGGAGCAGAATGTTAGACTGACCATCGTAGGGTCAGATCCACCCTAACACTGCACATTATCCCTTCTCATCACAAAAGACAAAGTAGTCAGATCATCCTCCAACGTTGCAAAGCAAAAGCAGACACAGCGTTGTCAGGAGTTTGCGGATGAGTTGGAAGACAAGATGACCTACCATGGACCATTGACTGGAATCAGAACCAAAAAATGGGACCAGTTCAAAACGCTGGTAAAGGAGTCAGTAGAATTCACCTTCGGACTCAAACAACGACTATAAAAGGACTGGTTCGATGCAAATGACGAGGGTATCAAACAGCTCCTGGATGAAAAGAAGAAGGCTCACTTAGAATGGAAGAATGACTGCTCCTCTGCATCAAAGCGCGATCGCTTTAAGCATCTCTAGATAAAGACTCAAGTTGCACTCCGCAGAATTCAGGATGAATGATGGGAGAGAAAGGCAGAAGGTATACAGCGCTACGCCGATAATAAGATCTCCAAGATGTTCTTGAATGCTATCAAGGAGGTATATGGACAGGCTGAGCCATGTACCACGCTGCTTCTGTCAGCTGACGTTACTACCTTACTGAAGGAGATAAATAGTATCAACACGAGGTGGGGAGCGCATTTCAGCAATCTGCTCAACAGTCATTACACTGTGGATCTCGCGGCCTTAGGGCGAATCCCTTTGAAACCCACACTTGACAACCTTGACCTATCCCTACCATGAAAGAAATCAAGAGGGCCATCAAGCTGCGTAGTTTTGTCAAAGCACCTAGGGTGGGTGGGATTCCTGCAGAAATCTTCAAGTCTGCTGGGCTGGTGCCCTAGAAGCTGTACACGCCATTTTTGTCATCATCTGCGAGGTAGAAGACATACACAAAGACTTCAAGGACGCTGCAGTCATCTCCTTGTACAAGAATAACATCAGCCAATCTGAATGTGGCAACTACCAGCGCATATCCCAACTGTCAGTCACTTGGAAAGTCTTGGCTTGAGTTATCCTCAATTGCCTGATCCCTAATATATCTGAAAATATCTGCCAGTTGTACAGTGTGGAATCTGCCAGGACCAAAGCACTATGGAGATGATTTTTACTGTCCGGCAAGGCCAGGGGAAATGCATCAAGCAGTACATGGACCTCTATATCGTCTTCATTGACTTCACTAAAGCGTTCGATACTGTTAATAGGGAGGATTCTGGGGGTGTCACAAAGTTTGATTCTCCAAAGAGATATGTGACCCTCATTTCTCTGTTCCACGATGACATAACTGGATGGGTACTTTCTGGTGGAAAAGCGTCTGAGCCTTTCAGCTTCATCAATGGCGTAAATAAAGGATGTGTGTTAGCCCCTATATTCTTCAACCTATTATTCTCCTACGTACTAAGTCACGCTGTCAGAGACATGGAGCGCAGAGTGTACTTAAAGTACAAGATGAAAGGATCACTCTTTAACCTTTGATGTTTGATTGCGAAGAAAAGAACGATTAAGAAAATCATCCTTAAGGCACTTTTTGCCGAAGACTGTATCCTCTTGGCTTACAAAGTGTCTGACCTTTAGCTCATCGTCGACAACTTCACTGAAGCCTCCAATCTATTTGGCCTGACCATCATCCTGTGTAAGAGGGAGGTCCTATTTCAGCCGGCTCGTGCCTCCACTGACAGCCCCTCATCAAGATCCATTGAGGGAACTGAGCTTAAGACCATGGAGAACTTAAAATATCTCGGCAGCGTCATCTCCAACGATCGAACCCTGGACAGAGAGATCAATTTCAAGCAGCATCTGCAATGAGAGCCAAGCTCTTGCTCGTCTGAGAATGCGAGTCCTGAGCCAGCAAAATATCAGACAATCTAAAAAATCTTATAATATATGAGGCTATCGTGCTCACTAGTCTCCTCATGGATATGAGACATGGAGTCTGTACAGAAGACACTCGAGAGCGCTGGAATAGCTCCACTTGCGCAGCCTGAACTCGATACTCGGCCTCCAATGGGGGAACTGTATTGTAAACCTGGAGGTTATCGACAAGGCGGAGACCACAAGTGTTGAAGCCATGATCCGGAAGAGCCAGCTTCGATGGACAGGACATGTCATCCGAATGGAGGACTCCAGAATTACGAAGCAGCTGCTGTAAAGAGAGCTCTCCTCAGGAAAGCGAAACAAGGGTACGCCTTTCAAACATTCCAAGGACCGTATGAAGGCGAACACAGCCCTCGCCGGAATCGCTACAAAACAACCGGAGGAATGTGCTAAGTACAGAATCTGCTGACGTGCTCTGACAAAGAAGGTCCATTACCGTTTTGAAGAGAAGCAGTGTGCATTTTTCACTGAGGCCTGATCGAGAAGGAAGGCTACAGCAGCCGTACCTGTAAAGCCTGGACAGTTGCCCTGCTGACGCTGTCAACGACCATGTCGTTCCAGACTTGGACTCCACAGCCACCTGCGATATGATAGCCATCTGCGATATGATAGCCACCTGGCTATCATAATAGACTCAGTTATGCATCCATTCTGAAGGAAGCAATACTATGGCTGACTTTATTCCGCCAAATTTGTAATAAGAAAAGCTGTACTGGTTGAGATTAACAATGGGAGTTTCAATACGAACTTATCCGACTTCTTGAGTGTCAATCTGACGACAGTTCAGGGGGGTCATGAATGACTTGGATGTGTCAGTTTGGGATTCAGAAGCTACGGCGACTCAAAAACCTCACTTTAAGCTTTCTCTACGAAAAAAAAACCCGAATTCGTTTCGGAAATCCAAACGATCATTGGTGACGAGTTCAGTAAATCAATGAAGTCCATAGCCAGCAACAAAGGAATTTCATAGTTTCTCTGTACATACTACTCTGTTCCTACTATATAATATGAGAGAGGGGCAGGTTCTAACGCTGAAAATAAATCAATAGCAGAAGTAAGATGCAGCAAAGCTTATAAAAAAACTGAAAAATCCCCTCAAGCCTGGAATGATTTGCCTCTTCTCAGAGGATAACAAATTTTGCCAAGACCATGTGGTCTTGGTCATGGCTTTCCCCATAGATCAACTGAAGTTCATGAAGACCAAATTCCCTATATACATGATCGTGTTTAGAGTAGTCTTTTAGCGATGGGGAGTTTATGCCCAGGTTTTTCTTCTCGGAATGTTAAATCAAGTGTCTGTAGGAGTTGGTGTGGCTCTGTATCTAGAAGGTCGCCGTACTTGTGGTAGTAGGATACACAAGCAAGTCTATCTCAGAAAATTCTTCTATCTCATTAATACGAACATCTAGCTTCCTAACTCCCTAGACTGCACATCCTGGAAAATTATATGTAGGGTGCAGTTGAGACCAAAAAAGCCAGTGCACTTTCAAGTTGAACCTTAAGTTTAGGATCACCGCCTCTATAATGTGATTAAAAGAAGAGGAAGAGGGATTGAGATATATAAGGTAAGAGAGAGAAAAAGAGAAAGCGAAAGTAAAGGAGAGAGAGGAAGAAGGACATCAAAGAGAGAAAAAGAGAGTAAGGGAGAGATTATTTTAAAGAAACTAAGGGAGAGAGAAAGATTAAGAGAAACTAAGAGAGAGGGGATAAGAGAGAGAGAGAGAGAGAGAGAGAGAGAGAGAGAGAGAGAATAAGTTGGAGACTAAAGGATAAAGAACGTAAGAGACAAAGAGAGTAAAAAAGTGAGGGAGCGAGAGGTAGGGCAGGTAACTAAATTAGAAATGGGTCCAACACAAGCTGAAGTTTTACGTGCGCTCTCGCTATCATTGAGACTGCACATCAACGCTAGAGATACAACGTCGTATCTAATAAGTTAGCAAGAGCTCCACTTAGCTCGTTTGCGCTTAAGGAATTCCATTTTATCGTGCTCCCTGAAAAAGTGTGGTAAGTAATTTCTTATTATGTGTTCCTGGAAAATAAATTTGGGGGTATAACTGAATATAATTAAATCTTTTGAGATATCTCTGCAAACAATTAAAAGGTATACTGTGCCATACCACTCAATTGTTTTGTTTTCTTAAAGTGAGAAAGGAGCTCACAATAAGCAGCGAGAGGAATATAAGAGTTCAATTCATGATTTTCAACGATGGTATAATAAACTTGGGGTTCCTTTTATAGGTTTAATTAATAAAGAGAATAACTATGTATTTTTTGTGGTGTTGTCGTAGCGATCGGACGTGTTCTGGGTGAGCACTCTATTCAGTGACGTGTTTTCGTTTTTGACATTTCGGTGCAATATATTTAAGTTTGAGATATAGTTAACTTTGAGTATTAGACATAATATTAAGGGAATTTTTAATTATATTTTGAAAAGTTTCTTAGTATGGCTGTTGCTTTGGATGAGGTGAGTATGCCTTTTGATGTAAGCTGTGTGTATGTAGTTTGTGATTTTTGTGGTGTTGAAAGAAGAGAAAATGTATCCGAATGCCCGGTTTGTTATGTGACTAGTGCAAATGTGGCTTTAGTAGAGGAGGTGAATTGGTTGCGTGATGAGTGCACGAGATTAAGTGAGTTGGTGAATGAGGTGAGAAGGGATCCGAGTGTACGCATGAAGAATGTGGCTGGGGCCAGGGGGGTGGAAGATAGGCCTAGACTGGAGAGTAAGAAGTGACTCATGTGAGTGAAGATGAATGGTGGGTGAATATGGATAGAATAGATAGGTTAGGACAATAAAAGGTCTGCGAGTAAGAGGGGCATGGAACCTGTTAGGTTGACTAACAGATTCGATGCCCTGGAAGAGGAAGAGGTTGAAAGTGACATGTCTGATGTGGTTGTGGCAGAAAGTGAAACAAGGGTTAGTTTGAATGAGAACAGGAGGGAGGGTAATGCTAGGCAGAGGGGGACTAGGAGGATGACTGAGGTGCTTGTAATAGGTGACTTTCAGATTAGATTTTTAGATACAAAGTTAAGTGCAAGCAAATAGAAGTGAGAGAGAGCTTATATGCCGGGTGCTAATGTAAATGGTGTGTCTGAAAGATATGATAGTGTAGTGTCTAAGTATGAGAGGGATGCAGTTGCGATTACGCATGCGGGAGTAAATGATGTAAAGAATGTGGTTTCATGTGGGTTACGAGATGAGTACAAAAAGTAAGTTGAAATTGTGAGTGAAAGTAGAGTGAAAGGCGTTGTTTGAGTTGAGCTTCCGAGATTAGATGTGGGGATTGAATGGTTGTCTCGTGCAATTGGACTGAATGAGTATGTGGAAAGCCTGTTTCAGGAGATTAGTATTTGTAGATGTTTGGAATTGGTTTTATGGGAATAAAATATTGTATGCATTGGAAAGGCTTCATCTAAACCAGGCTGGGGTTGACTTGTTGTGGCAGGAGTTAGATAGTGTCGTTGGGTCTTTGCAGGCGGAAAATTAGTTACTGATAGTGGTCAGAGAAATATAAGAGTAGAGCGTGGGGACAGAAAAGGAAAGAGATGCAGAGGAGATAGATTGAATGTATACGTTCTAAAAGAGGTGCTTCAGGGATCGGAGGGCTGAGTTGTCTTTATACCAATGCTCGTACCCTTAGAAATGGGAAAGTTAAGTTATTTAGTTATATTATTGATGAAGATATAGATATAATATGTGTAATAGAATCATGGGTTAATGAAAATAAATTTATTGACAACGTGAGTAAATTTGAACTACTTGGTTATGATACTGTATGTACATTAGTCAAAGGAGAAATAGGATGGGTGGTGGGTTGATTATTTTTTTATCAGAAATAGCATTCCTTCAAATCTAAATAATTCTATAAAGCAAGAAGAAATTGAGTCACTGTGGATAGATATTAGGGTCAGTAAAAATAGGCTAAAACACTTGGGTGCCTTTTTCTGACCACCTGGAGAGACTGACTGTATTGATGAGCTAATGATCAGGGGAATAAGGAAAAGATGTGAAGTAGGTACAATTATTCTTGGTGACTTTAATTCAAATTCTATGGACTGGGAAAATATGATAAGAAGGGATAGAGCAAGTTGTAAGTTTAAAGAATGTTTTGTGGATAATTTTTTTACTCAATTTGTTTATTAGCCAACAAGGCGTGCCAATATCTTAGATCTGGTTCTTTCAAATGATGATTACCTGGTTCAGGAATTGCCTGTCGGGGAAGCATTGCGAAATAGTGATCATCAGATGGTGCGTTCTAACTTGGGAATAGTAAAAGGTAGAACATCAACAAACTCCACAAAAACTCCAAATTTTTATAGGGCAGATTACGACAAATTAAGAAACTTTCTAAATCTGATTAGATGTGATATAGAATCCAGGCGAAGGATAATTATGAGATGGGGCACTCTTTTAAGACTAAACTAAACATAGTCCAGGAGCAGTGAATTCCAATGAGGATATTAGGAAGAAATGTAGGAAGCCGTTGTGGTTGAATCCCCAGATAGCTGTGAAAATTTCTGAAAAGAAGAAAAGGGCATACCAGAGATTAGAGAGAAACGTACTTTTGAGAATTTAAATAATTATAGGTAGACCAGAACTGAGCTAAATAAGATTAATAACAAATCTAACAGTGATAAAATAGGACCTATTAGATATGAAGGGGTTTTGAAAGAATCTGATGACGAAATAGTAGATATACTTAATGATCATTTTTCGTCAGTATTTACACGTGACAATCGAGATAGATTAATTTATGATAATTCTAGGTCAAGAGCAGTAGTGTTGAATACCGTTAATGTGAACAGGGAAATAATTTAAGGGCTTATATAGGAGTTAAATACTAGTAAGTCATCTCGCCCAGCCAACATTCATTCTAGATTACTCAAAGAAGGTGTAGATAGTATTGCAGTAGCTCGTAGAAGTTATATACTAGATAACTAGAGTTTGGAGAAATATCTTATGATTGGAAATTAGCGAATATATTTCTAATTTTAAAAAGGGAATTGAAAAGGACCAGAATAACTTGAGGCCGTAAGCTTAACTTCTATTGGGTTGAGGAATAAGTTCTTGCTGTTTTATCAATTTTATTCATTACCATTAACAATTGTAGAAAAACTTCATTTTTACTTGATGACAATATGCAATTTAATCAATAATGTATTCTCCTTTGTTATTTATGACTTCTTCCCAATGTTCAACAACTAGATTTTAGATGCCTCTGCAATAAAAATCTCTGGAGTTTGACTCGAAGAATTCGTCTAACTAGGTTCTTAATTCCACATCAGTAATGGCCGAAACGCCACGCAAATTTTTTCGAGAGCGATCAGGAACAGATGGAAATCCGATGGAGCTAAGTCTGGCGAATATGGAGGATGCGACAGGATTTCTATATTAAGCTTTTGGATAGTGTCTTTTGTTATATTGGCAATGTGGGGACGAGCATTGGTCGTGTTGCAGAAGGACTCCATAACGTCTTTGAGGTCACTTTTCACGAATAGCTTTGGCGAGTCGATACTTTTCTTGAACGTAGAGTTCTGCATTGACAATCTCGTGTTCGCAAGGAGCTCATAAATAATGATGCCTTCACAATCCCAACACAGACAAAGCATCGTCTTTCGTGGATGAAGTCCTTGCTTTAATCGCAAAAGTGTTTTTTTATTAGGGCTAAACCATTGTGTTTGATGGTTCATATTGACATAAACACACGACTTTTCGTCGCCAGTAATGATGCTTTGAAGAAATCTGTCCTTATATCCACGAAAAACCTTGTGACGAGCAAGTAAACCTGTGGCAATCGCGGAGCGTTGAAGTTTGTTGCTTTCGTTCAAAGTGTGCGGAACCCATGCCCTGAGTTTTTGAACTTTCCCAACAAATGAAGGTGATTCAAAGCAGTTTTCTGATCACACGCCAATTGTACGGCCAATTATCTAGTCGATTGACGAGGATTTACAAGGAGAAGGTCGCTCAATCGGTCTTCATCCAACAAAATGAGGCGACCAGAACGTTCTTCGTCATTAAGATAGAAATGACGGTTTTTGAAACGTGAAAACCACCATTGAGCTGTCCTTTCTGAAAAAGCATTTTCTCCGTACACAACACAAATATCGTGACCAGCTTTGGCTGCATTTGCATTGTTCCGTCTTGATTGAAAATGAATAGCAACAAGTGTCGAAAATGCGCCTTTCTTTCAACTTGCCATTCCATTTTGAGGGTACAGGAAAAAAATTAAATTAACACAACTAATAAATAAACCGCAATGACTTATATTCAACTTCAAGACATAGCCTAAGCAAAAGCCTAATAGTTTACGCTGTTAAGAGAAGTAGCCTAACCTTTTTCAAATTTTGCTCTCATTATTTATTATTGTTTCTCAATATTTGTACAAATCACGTCAACAAAACTTAAATCAGCACAACATTAAAAAAAACACAAGAACTTATTCCTAAATCTAATATCATTTGTAAAATCATTGAAAAGATAGTTAAGAAGGAGATTTCTGACCATCTAGAGTATGGTAGAATAATAAATGATGCTCAGCATGGGTTTAAAAGAGGAAGATCGTGTTTAACAAATTTCCTGGATTTTATGGATTATGTTACTAAACAATTCGATAACGGAGAGGATGTTAATTTAATTTACTTAGATTTTAGCAAAGCTTTTGATAAGGTTCACATAGGAGACTAGTTCACAAATTAAAAATGCTTCGGATATGTGGTAAAGTTTAGAATTGGATAACTGAATGGTTTAAAGAGAGGAAACAGAGAGTTGTGCTGTTTGGGGTGAGGTCACAAAGGAGGGACATTATCAGTGGCGTACCTCAGGGATCCGTTCAAGGCTCTTTATTATTCATAGTTTATATAGAAAGATTTTGAGAAGGCTGTAAATAACAAAGTGTCCATTTTTTGCTGATTACACTAAATTGGCAGCTGTAGTCAAAGAAGTGGAGGGTAGCTTAAAGTGCAGAGTGACTTAAATAAGATATTAGCTTGGGCTCAGAAGTGGCAAATGGCATTTAATCTTAAGAATGCCAAGTTCTTTACATGGGAAGGGATAATAGGGAATTTAGCTATGAAATGGATGGGAATTGGCTGAATTCAGTTGAGGATAAGAAGGACTTAGGCGTAGTAGTAGATAGATCACTGAAGTTTTCAAAGCAGTGTATTGAGGCAAAAAATACAGCAAATAGGGCACTAGGATATATTAAGAGGAATGTTAGCTACAAGAGTAAAGAGGTTTTAGGGGTACGAAAATGTATGAGAGAAAAGTTCCTTTTAACTTGATAATATAAATAGCAATAGCCCATTAAATTACCAACTTAAAACGCACTAAGCCGTAGCGTAATGGTTAGAGCATTAGCGTTTAAATCTACCGGTACCGCGTTCGAAAATCAAAAATCCACAACCTTTTATGGATGCTCTCCCATGCCCCATAAGGTTATCCTTAAACTTTCTAACTCGTATGTTAGGCCTAATTTAGAGTACTGTATACAAGCATGGTCACCACATTTTAGACATGATATCAACATGCTAGATTCAGTACAAAGGACGGCAACAAAAATAATACCTTCCCTGAAGCACCTTGAATATGAAACAAGAGTGAGGGTACTAAATATGTTATCATTTGAGAGAAGATGTGTAAGGGGAGATATCTTAGGAGTGCAAAGATGTATCAGAGAAAAATTTCTTCCAAATCGATACTATAAATAGCCCATTAAATTACCAACTCAACACGGACTCCGTCATAGCGTGATGGCTAGAGTATTGGCCTTTAGATACTGCGTTCGAAATTCAGAGCACAATTTTTACGAAGAAAACGGAACTCAAGAAAAACGACTTTAAGGGCTAACTCATCAAGAATCCAAGAAATCCTCAACTCATCGAGAAGCAAGAAGAACTCATCAAATCGTCAAAAGCAAGAAGAAATTATCACGACAAGTTAATTGGAAGATGCATCAAGAAAGGAAGGCTTCGAAGATCAAAAATTAATCCAGTGAACTTAAAGAAGAAGGAATCTTAGCCAACAAGAATACCAAGAATCAGATAAAGGGAAGACAAATGTTTGAAGGGGCAACTTCAGTAAAGCAGAAGTAAATTGATACGATAAAGATAAAATCAAGATGAAGAATGATATTGATAAAAAAAGAAAAGTTATAATAAAAAATGCCCCCCCATAATATGATTGAGCTTTTAAAATCTGTTCTGGGATGGATAATTTGGATTTTAGCAAGTTATTTGAGTTGGAAGGTAGTAATAGGAATAGGGTTCACCATTTAAAAATTTAAAAAACAGAGGAGCCGGTTGGATGTTAGAAATTTTTTTTTTCACCAATAAAGTGGTAGATTACTGCAATAGTTCGCCATCTGAGATGGTAGACAGTCCAAACTTAAATGTACTCAAATGAAGATTAGATGATTTTAAGGGGAGGGAGAGTTAACTTTCGGGGGTATTCCGGATACATTCCTGTGGATGCAGTTTTTTATTATTGTATATTACTATTGATTTGGATTTTGACGAGTCTTGATGATGATGGTTTTGTTTTTGACACGTTCCTGTTTATGGTTTAAATTGTATATTGTATGTAGATTCATTATCGGACACAATCCTATGGATTGTTTAAATTGTATATTGTAGATGCATGAACTGACACTACCCTATGGATGCATTTTGCGGGTGGGTTTTAAAAGATGCAGATGACCTTTGATAGGCTCTTGTGACTTATGTCATCTGTGAAATTATGTTATGTTATGTTATGTTATCTTACAAATAACACATCCGCTCGTAGTAAAAATTTGCACTACTTTATAAGGGTTCCCTCCTTCCATCACAACACCTTTAGCGTCGGTTCAATCTTTTGGCTAATTTATGCAATGCAAGTGCATTTGAATATGGAACTCAAAAAACAAAACTTTTTAACTCTCATTTTAAATCATTTTTAGACCTAAAACAAAATAATGCTGAGTCTAACTACGAAATTCATAGAGTCAAATTTATTAGGTTTTATGCCCCTGGAATTATTTAAGGTTGTGCCAAAATTGTGAACATTGATTTAAATTATGATTCCAATTTCATCCAAGTATTGCAAAAGAATGAAGACTATTTTGAATACTGTTAATATTTCTAATTGGATTTGTGCTTATATTAAAAAGAATTGCTAATTATTTTACTTTCCAAATTCTACTCTTTTTACTTTTGTTTAATTTCTTAAAAACTAGTGCACAGATAATTTGTTAGTAACTACGGTGCCTATATATATATATATATATATATATATATATATATATATATATATATATTTATATATAAAGGTAATCTAAAGACTTTCCATTAAAACTTATTTTTGTTCTTAAAAATTACAGGCCTCTAGAACCGTATTCGATTTCATATATTCTGGCATTCAGACATTTTAGACATAAAAATTTCTAGGATTCAATCGTTATTTGCATAATTCATCAATCATAGTATTGCCTAAAATTGATGCATGGAAGGCCTCATATTCATTTTTTGGATTTGGGTCCAAAACTACAGGTTTGGGACGTTCTCTCCACTCTATCTCATACAGAACACTTTGTAAACATTATTAATATTATTCTACCTGCATATTTGTGTGTGCTTTCATGTTTATTACGTAAAGTTGACATAAAACGTTTATGCTGAGCCCAGGCTGGCACAGTTGGTCCGATGTTGATATTTCCATCTTCAGCCAACGATTTCAACATCATTTTCTTATATCTTATTTGTGCTGAAAGAACGAGCTACTACACTCGAGTTACTTTCATAAAATAATACTTCTAATCTATCACCAGGTGGACCGAATTCATTATTTACTCCATATCTCAACCTCTCATCTCTTCGTCTATTCATATCTTCCACATCTATCAACCATAAACACATGCCCAATTCCATACAATCCTCATCTGATGTCATTCCACAATTTCTATTTCTCCTCTCAGCTTGACTTCTATCTTTAGGGGGGGCCCGCAAAGGGTTGGGTATTGAAGCAAGGGTAATGTACCTGCTAGAAATAACGCCTTGAAGATTGGCACTCCCCAGGCACCAGTGCTCGATGTTGTGCACCCTCATAGCAGCAATTTCTGAAGGAGGACCCCTGTATATATACATATATATTCGAATAATTCACTTTGTCTAATTTCAGCATTTTATGTATAGCTCACGTTTTAAAAGGTGTCGTCTTAAATACGCCTTTATGGCGAGAATACTATCCTTTTGTCGTGAATACACACTGATGATTGCGAAGGCTCCCTTGTTGCCACGAATAAGCCCTCATTGTGTTAAATGGGCTCTTGTCGTGAATACTGCAAAGTGTTCGCAAAATATTCCCTTTGTCCTGAATACGCCCTTGTTGTCGTAAAAAGGTATTGTTGTCGGGAAAGCACCCTTGATGTCGTGAATAAGCCCACATATAGGGAATACAACCTCGTTTTTGTGAATACGCTCGGGAATGGTGTTGAATTGGATGTCAATGTTCGGGTGGATCTTCTTCCCCTTTGTAAGGGTAGCATGGATTTAGAGAAGTGTCTAGATATCCTGAAAGATTACATCCTGCCCTCAACTCGAGACGTATCTAGAAAGTGTCCGAACATAATTTTCCAAAAAAACAATACCCAATGTCACAGGTCTGAGTCAACCATACAGTGCTTCCATCACAACAATATCACAGAGAAGGAATGACAACCTCAGGATACGGATGTGAATCCACTGGAAAACTCTTGGCGCGACCTGAAACTGGTCATAAGACGTCCTAATTAAGTCTTTAATGAGCAAGTAACGGCAGTCAGCCATCTCCGATGAGTGGACCAGCATCACACCCCTCAGCGTTCCCATTCTGGTAGAGAACATCACACCCCTCTACTTTTGCATCCTGGAGGAGAGCATCACACTCCTCAGCTGTCGCATCTTGGTGGAGACCATCACATTCCTCAGCTGTCGCATCCTGGTGGAGAGCATCATACTTCTCAGCTTTCGCCTTGTGGAGGAGAGCTTCATAATTCTCAGTTGTCGCACTCTAGTGGAGAGCATTACACTCTTCAGCTGTCGCCCCTTGTTTGAGAGTATCTCTGGAAGAAAAAGTGCCATCATTACTGCTAAGAGATTCTCGTCACGCTACTTAGCTTCCTGTATCAGTTTAGTTTTGTTGTAATTTTCACAGAGCTTCATCTGCTTATCATTTTTATGTCACTGATATCACAGGTTTTGGCATCTTTTGTGATCTGTTAATCTAGTTGATTGTTTGGAGCATATATGACCAATTGCTATTTGTTCTTCGTTATTTTACTGAAATTCCTGAGGTGTCTTATAATGTTGATTATCATACGGTTTAAATTCGTAAATCATCATTACTTCTCGTATCTGCCAGTCTGTGTGTATTCATATACATGTTGCTGGAATATATAAACGTGCGTTTCCTTCTTGCTTGAAATCGAGTTTAGCTTGAGTAATTTGATTTTTACTTGCTCTCAAGGGAGGTCATGTCGAGTTTCAATATTCCCCCTTTTGATCACGAGAATTAACGTTCCAACTTCACTTCGGGATGCCTGATAAAATGTACAGTTAAATATTTGCCAATCTGCCATGCCTCAAGATATATATATATATATATATATATATATATATATATATATATATATATATATATATATATATATATATATATATATATATATATATATATATATATATATATATATATATATATATATATATATATATATATATATATATATATATATATAATATATAAATATATATATATATATATATATATATATATATATATATATATATATATATATATATATATATATATATATATATATATATATATCGTCATGTTGCTCTAGGAGTTTAAATGAGGGAAATAAAGACGACAACTATAGCTATATGATTACTGATTTAACCAATGATTCGGTCATGTATATCAGAGAGTTGTTGTTATTTTGGTAATCGGTCTGCGAATCGTTTTTCATTAAACCTTGTGAAAAACCGTAATAACGTAGGTGGAAAAAGCCTCAGACAGTTAGCAATAAATGCACAGAAACTAAAGAAATCAAGAGGGCTTAAACCTTTCCTTGTGAGGATTAACAAGGAAAACATTTATCCACGGAATCTTGACAGTTTTACACTCGCCACCTCTCCGATCCCTTCCTTAACACGATAGATAAAAAGATTGGTGAAACCTGAAAAATAGATTTACATAAACATCCAATTTTTAAATTGCAGAGAAATCTTCTGTTTCAGAATTGATAAAACATTGGAACATAAACTCATGAGTATTGATGAGTAGTGAAAAAAGTTGGAAGTATTGGGAATAATTTTCCTATTTCTTGTGATATAGTGAATATATATATATATATATATATATATATATATATATATATATATATATATATATATATATATATATATATATATATATATATATATATATATATATATATATATATATATATATATATATATATATATATATATATATATAAAACTAGCACGAGAGAATGAGGAAAAAGAATCCATTAAACCACATTGAAAGAGAAAACGGAATAATTTTTCCTTGCAGTAATATTTTTATTACCTTTTTCGAAAAAATCCCTGCACGGATTATTTCGAAAAAAGGTAATAAAAATATTACTGCAAGGAAAAATTATTCCGTTTTCTCTTTCTATGTGCTTTAATGGATTCATATATATATGTATATATATATATATATATATATATATATATATATATATATATATATATATATATATATATATATATATATATATATGAGGAATTAAACCACATTCTTTGAAGACAATTTAATTCAGAACAGTTTCGGTGTATCTCACACCATTTTTCAGTCAGTTGAAAAAGGGTGTGAGATACACCGAAACTGTTCTGAATTTAATTGTCTCCGGAGAATGTGGTTTAATTACTCATCTTTTCTTGCGATATTGCATTAATTTTCATCATATATATATATATATATATATATATATATATATATATATATATATATATATATATATATATATATATATATATATATATATATATATATATATATATATATAATGAAAGTTGATGCACTATCGCAAGGTTTATGAGGAAGTAAACCACAATTCCTGAGGACATTTATTACACAGCACTTTCAGTATATCATACACCGTTTTCAACTGGCAACTGAGTAGAAAATTACAGAGAACTCCATTTACACCTCTGACCTAATATAGAAAGATCATGATACCTGACCCACTCCCCTGCTCGGGCTAATCCCAGGGTAGAAACAATTTACTACCTGATTAGGGCTGAGCAGTTTTTACGTAAAAAGAAGAATTGTAGAATCAAGTTTGATCACATACTTTTCTAATTTCAATTTACCTGAAGACCAATCTTCTTTTAATAGTTCGATTTGTAAGCAAATAAATAAAATTGTAAAACTGCCCAGCCTCCTTCGGCATTCGACCCCTTGACTTCACACGTTCGAAGGGGGGTAACGGTCTCTCACTGCTGAACCATGATGGACTTAAACGAAACGAAAAATTAGCTATGTTAAAGGTCTAAGGAAAGACACAAAATTAATAGCCAGGGTCTTTTACATCCCTCCCCGCCCACACTCGATTTTAATGTATAGGTATGGAAAGACGAAAAGAGAGTTTGATGTAACAAGAGGGAAATTAATATTCACCGAATAGGAAAAAATATCGCAAAATCCATATTCAAAAGTGAATTAATTTTTTAATTGATTCCTTTTTAACAAGTGCGTGGAAGACGGGGTGACATGATAATGGTAAATGCTCAAATGAAACGCAACCTAAGCTCAAGCTTAAACATCTCTTAGTGTAAACACCTCACTCAATTACCTTGAAAGCATTTCACGTAATGGGGACGAGTACTTCACTGGCGAACACTTTTCACTAGAGAAATTGATAACTACATCAAGTAGTTTCTCCCAAGTCTAATAATGCCTACAATATTATTACTCTTAATAAAGAAAACTTTATAAATAAAAAGCTTTTACTCAGCTATGATCAAGCAAGGTTTCAACTCCTGGAAATTTATTGCCCCAGTACAAAATTGGTTATCCTAATAGCTTGTAAAAAAATTAAAGCAAAAATAATAAGAAATAAAGACTACTGATAAAAGAAACTGATGGAAAGAAAGAGGAAAACTAAATGTAGGAAACTCTATTGAATTAAAATGGAGTTTAGAAAAGAATAAGATAGGGAAATAAAACAATCAAGTTATTTTTCCTGAGATTTAAAGGACTTCCTCTTTTTTTCTACGGTATATGCAACTTTAATCTGTACATATATGAATGAGTAAATGGAGAAATGTGGAAAGAGAGCATCAATAAATTCTGTATCTCAATCCAGTGATCCAAAATCAGGCCCTCTTATGCGGGATTTCGATTATGGCCTATTTTCAATAAATAGTAGCGTATTGGAAAATACAGTGAACAGTTAAGGTGAAAAATAGGATCGAGGACAATCAAATCACTATTGGAGAGACCCTTTCACGATTTTATTAAAAGTATTGAGATGGAAACAGAAAATTTGGCAATCCGTTGGAAGATGTTAACAATGCAAGGAAAACATGGAGACGAAAAATACAAAGAGGAAGAGAGTAAATAATAGAAGCAGAATGGTGGTACAAATAAACTATTATGATAATAATTTTGGAGGTAAGGATACATTTCAACCGACCAAGAATGCATTTTACAAAAGAAGAAAGAACTAAAAAGTTTTAATTTGCATCGCTTTCGCAGAGGAGGTTTATCTTTCCTTCTTGACGGCTTCACTATAGTTACCCCTAAATAAAAGAGGAGTTAATAGTAACAGGAATCATAACTAATTCATTAAATGTATTTCTAGTTTTACAATCTAATCCATTTTTAGTCGCGTCTGACTCTATTTCCCACTATGTTGGTCGGACTATATCGTTGTTATTTGGAGAAGAAATAATAGGAAGGTAGACTTACACTTAAGGATTCCTTAAACCGATTCATTTTTTTTGTAGAGACAATTAACAGCGAAGCAACCATCAAATGTTTATATTCTGAAACTATATTTCCTTGGACGGGGGAATGAAATTATTCGATAATATTTGGTTTCTATAGTAAATAAGATACCAAGATTTCCTCCACAATTATCACAGCAAAAGGTGGCTAATTTGCTCTACCCCAAATTTGTTTTTTCTCTATACCTAATTGATTCCTTTGTTATGTTCGCACTGTCACATGAAATTTAATTTATATTAAGTCTAATGTTTTATTGACCTTTCTTTTACGGTGTTAATTTGTGTTTATTTAAATAATTATGGATGCACCCGTATTTATTTATGGCTGATAGTGACTAAAATTATTTTGTAGGATAGCAAAAACGAATGAAAATTGGACATTGGACATAAAAGTGAGGCACAGAGTAGTAAGGTATTTTAAGGGGAGAAAATAGTGGTAAAAATTGGGGAAAATAATAGGAAAGTGAAAATGAAATGTAGAATGAAAGATAGGTCCGTGGTGATATTTTATCTCTGGCCTTCTTTGCGTTTTGGTATATATATATATATATATATATATATATATATATATATATATATATATATATAATAGAAGGCATTCAAGCCTTTGTCGCAGAGGGGATTTTGGTCCCTACTGCTAGGGTGAAGAGTTATCTGGGGTTTTTACGCCTGGACTTTGCGTTGTTTCATTGTTGTTGTTTTTGTTTGTTTTTTAAATTTATGGCGAGATGATCGCTCTAAAATTTTGGAATTTGTACGTGACTAATGTTTAAAGGTGAAAGGGAATGTTTGGCTTTCTGTTTTGAATTGTAGTGTTGAATATTTGGAATTCTATGTGAACATTGGGTTTATGGCATTGTCGATGAGCAGTCTTCTGCTATTAAAGGATCTTGCATGTCTAGTGTCATCAAAGTCTATGTGTTCGAGTACAAACTCGGGAGGGAGAAGCCGGCGTATGGTGTTTCAGATCTTCTACGTTTATGGGGGTCAACCACAGTTCACCATGGAGCTCATTCTGCCTTCTCTAATCTCTCTCCTTCGGGTCTGCGTTATAATTAAGACAGCCTTATTTTTAATTCTTGCAATTTAGAACTTAGGTCTTAAGACTCGTGTTTATGGGGACCGGGGGTACAACATTTTAGATCTAATGCAGGCATTATAGATCTTTAGTTTGTTAGGGGAACCAGGGTCTATGAACCAATAGAATTTACCCAAGTCCCTCATGCATTCGTCGAGCTCATTGTCACATGACCCACCAGTCATAATCCTGAGTCCCACAACCGTGCGATCCATGTGGTATGGGATACATACACCATCCTCACGGATGTCTGCAAGGGTCCATTAGAGTAATGAAATTATCTATAACTTTGGGGCATTGGTAGATATCTTCGATTTCCTCTCGAAAGGGTTGATGTTTTTGATTTCCACCGCCATCCTCCGTGCCATATGGTTCACATTTCGATAAGGTGTCGTACAGATAATCGTGTTGTCGTCCGTAAATTGGACATATAATGAGACTTCTGTCACAGGTTGGGGAAGGTCGATTTTGTAGAGCAAGGGACTTAAACACCCGCCTTCTAGCACCCCCGCCTCGAGTTCGAACTCAGGGCCATTAAAGCTATTAATGTGCACAAACGCTTTTCTCTCGATTACGTAGTCACATAGTATCCTTCCAAGTATGATATCAAGGCCCAGTTATAAGATTTTGTATTGCAGGCCTCTCCTCCGATCTTCATCAAAAGCATTTTGACGTCTGCGTGGCATCTTTCAGCTTTTATTTTTTGATAACTTCTCGTTGATCACGGCTCGTGCCATGTTCGTACCTCGCTTCCTACGGAAGCCATGTTGTTGTTCGTTGTGTGAATTATTGCTTTCAAGGAACGAGTTCACTTTGTTGGCTATTATTTTCTCAAAGACTAGGCCTGACTGGTAGTTTACCGCGTTTGAGAATGAATATAATTTTTGCTACCTTTCGGTGGTCACAGAGGTAGCCTACGTTCAGGCATGCATTCATGATATTCATAGGCCCCAGAAGAATGTTAGGTGGTGCTCTTATAAATTTTGCCCACGTCATTCCTGTACGCCTTGGTGCTCCTTGACGAAAAGATTTTAATTGTCTCTAGAGTTCATCGGCAGTACTTCTACCGCCGAATCCTCCATATTCCTTTATTGCGATACATAATAGTGAGGCTAGGTTCTGTGAATCTGGTCATTTAGTTCGTTTATGATCCCGTATTAGAAATATAAATCAAAGTTATCATTCTCTTCCGGAGCCATCTTAAAATCAGACACTCAGAAAAGTCTAAATTCATCTTCGGTTTCTTCGTTGTCCGAAATTTCAGTGTCGTCTTATGTGAGTTTTAGTGACGTCCGTGTCTGCCCTCCTTTTAGTCTTTTTACAGCCTGCCAGAATAGACGTGAGTAGTTTTCTAAGTTCAGTCGATCTATTAAGTTGTCCCAAAGTAAATATTGTTGATCCCTAATGAGTGTCATTAATTTGTCGCATATCTCTCGTGTCCATATTTGCGTAGTGAGGTTGGGGCCAGTGTGGTTTACTTCATTGATCTGGTTCCCGTATTCCATCGTGAGGAACTTCATTTTAGTCGTTCACGAAGCGGCAGGGATAGATTTATATTTAACACGGGCAATGGCTTACTTATCGGCTTTTATTAATTGATCGGTCCAACTCCTCGAAGATGTCTTCTGAATTTGCGTCAATTGAGGGTTCTGCAATGTAATTTTCGAGGAGTTGTCTATAAGTGTCCCAGTTTGCGCGAACGTAGCTCTTGCATTTTGGGATTAAAACCTCAATAATGTAGGTGGAAACATTAATACGGATAGCCGGGTGGTAGCAGGGGTTTTGAGGCCCCGGTTCAATAAAGCACTTCTAGGGGAACACAGTGCTGGTAAGCACTAGGTTTAGTTTTGTGGCTGATCTGTATGTAATTTATGCCGGTAAATTTGGTCCACTTCTACTAATAGTTTGTCTGTCAATATGTGTCTCAAGATTCCTGCCTGCTGGGATGACCGACGTGTAATTTAAGGCAGCACTCCTCCGATTGAGGTCAGCGGCAAAAGATTGGCTCTGCGGTGACCACAAAGCTGTTGCCAGGATCAGGGGGTCCACTGCCTTACGCACCTCAAAAGAGAAGTATGACACATTGAGTCCACTATTTGATCTGAAGTTAAGACCTCTTTTCACAGCTATTGCCCATCCGTCAAAACGTTCTCCGCTGTGGTTTTGGTTATGACTTCGCAGAGAAAAGTTTTATCTTTCTAGTGTCTCTATTTATCTCGTGCTCTGAGATAAATACAACGTCTGTGTCACATTGTCGTATTATGTTACCATACAGTACTTTTTTGTCCGTCCAACCGTTCTAATTAAAATATAATATTTTCAGTGTGTCCATTGTCTTGTTCAGGCATAGACTCCTGTGTGTGTTTCTACTTTTCCGACTTATTCTGTTACTTGCTTAGGTCTTTGTGGAGTGCTGGGGATGCAATTGTTTTGCCTGTTCGTTTTTTCCTGTATTCGCCTTCAGTGAGAGTGAGGAAAGTTTCAGCTGCAAGTTTTACCAAGCCTTGGAGTAAAGCCCCCCTTGACTTCTTTTTCGTTGCAGTGGTCTGAGGTGAATTCCCTTTTGTATCTTCCAGATATTATTCTTGCTATTACGTCAGGGGAAGTCATATTCTCGGGGAAAGGGGACCGTTCGGCAGCGTATACTTTGAAGTTTATTTTTGTTGAATACTAAACGTTCCTAGATTCCCTCTTACAAGAAGAGGACGGCCTCCGACGTCTTTGAGCTTGTGAGGTTTTCCGGAAACAGGGCGAGCGTGCCCCTCCTTCGGTTCTCCCAGTCTCAGTCACCAAAATTTACATATCGTATGGTATGTGTGTTAGTTTGTTCTAAGTATTAAGTATGGTTCTGTAATTCACTGCTTGTTTTTCCGTATTTTGCTGCCTGTGCCTGGAGCTTGGGATCACTGAAAGCAGCTGGAGCGCTGCGCGGGCTGGAGAGCTTCTAGCAACTAGTCTCACACTAAGAATTAAGACTGATTCTTAGAATCTCATCAGACCATTGCTGGTCTGGAAACCCAATTTTCTGCATTTGATTATGCGCCAGCAATATATTAAGCTTTTTTGAAAGGTCCCCAAGTAGGAGAGATTTGCGATGTGCGCATAATAAATGCAACACATCATTTTCGTCGAGTATTCATTTTCGATGTGCAGGTATATCTTATTTTCCTTTGATTCCATCACAGCAGCCTTTGCCACCTTGCCGTAGGTACTGTTTACTTTTAATTCTTCAGCCTGTCTTTTTTCGTTACCTTTCTTTTTTAACAGATCTTTCTTGATTGGGCATGCCATGCGCTGTTGCGCAGTTCAAGCACCATTACCAACCCTCCATGAATGTGTATCCTAAGAACAGATAGAACACAAAAGAACGTTTCCCCTGTGGCAGGTGGTCCTATTGTGCTCCTCGTACTTGTAGCAATTGTAGAACATCGATTTGCTCAGGACGGATACGGACGTTAAAGTGAATCATAACCTTCTCAGTAGCTTTAACCACCATCCCCGTATTGCAAAAGACTATCTTAAATACATGAGTATAATCTTTAAACTTTATGAACTCAGCTAGCTTTGCCCAGGTGTGTTTTTTTCACTTTCGCATGAATCTCTTCTAAGGTGTAACTCCCAACCCATGGATTGAGGCGGCGAAGGATGACACTTCTAAGTGTTTTTATTTGTGGCGGGGTGTGGGGTTTTAAATTAATCGTCTCCAACCAATCTTCAGTTTTGGGGGAGGTGAGTGCTTCGCAGTCAGCCTCCCTAGAGCATATTGCAGCATATTCATTGTAGATGTCGAATAGTCGTACCAATGCTATTCCCAGACGACCATATATTTTTTCGAAGACACTCCCTCGGTCTGCGTGGAAGCAATGGAGAAGGTCTTCAGTGGTATCTGCCGTGTCTCTTTCTTGGCAGAAAGAGATACGTGTTTGAACAAAATTGTTCCTTAAAATCTATCTTAACGCTGATTGGGCAATTTTTGTATCCTTGTTTAAAACGTAAAATTTGTTTTAAAAGCTGTTTGGTCTCTTCGTTAATGCTATGCGTGAGAGAATAAATTAAATATAAAACTTGTCATTAAAATCAGCTTAATCCTGATTGGCTAAATTTTGTATCTCTTAAGTTCATATAGAATAACTATAGACACAGCAGCATTTTGTAAAGGAGGCAGTTAGAGTTAGATTTAGTTATTTTCCTGTGCATTACTTGAAGACAAGTCCACGCTCCCGCCGAATAAAGAAGTTGATATCCAGCTCTAAATTTACTTTACTTTCTGGGGGAGGCTACGATCACCTTCATTATCTAGCCTACCAAACTACAAGACAAACACCTTTCATAGCCCCATAAGCCCTATCTACACCATGCTGCAAAAGCAAGAGGCCGCATTTTGGAGTATCAGACAATTGCTTTGACCAAATTATTCCAAACATCGGGCCTCTCCACTTCTCAGAATCAAGCTATCTGTACCATAATTATATGTGAGACGTATTTGAAGGTGAGATACACAAGTTTCCATACACCACTGAGGTGGAGCTTAGCTCCAGAATCTTCACAGATTTCACACGATTATTAAGTGGGTCTGTCGAAAAGGACTGCAGTAGGTTCTGACACCGTCTCAATGACGTAGATGATGCTAACGATGATTTCATTGAATTAAATAATTCATACAATCTTTTAAGATTTTTTAACATGTAACCCTGGTAAATATAACTGTATAAATAAACTCACTGTTATTTTACCTATATTGGACCTAGGAGATAAATGACTCGCCACGCATTGTACATATAATTTTTAGAGGCAAAATGATATAATTAAAGCCTATGTGTTTATTAATGTAGGTTATTTCCAAAAATTTCCCTGATAACCTCAGGAGGACGCTGGTAATTATATCATTCGAAATAGAATGTAAAACAACATTAAACGTCTCAAAGTTCTCAAGAATCAGCTAAATAGTGATGACGTCATTGCCAAAAAAATAGTTTTCAGCTAACTTTGGAGAGACTTTGACAATTATATCATTCGAAAGAGAGTGTAAAACAACATAAGGGTTTCAAATATCGTTAGAATGGGCCAAATAGTTATGATGTTACTGCCAAAACAAAATAATTCCAGAGCTAAACTTGGGAGGACTGTGGCAATTATATCATTCGAAAGAAGATGTAAAACAACATAAAAGTTTCGAGTTTCGTTAGAATCGGCCGAATAGTTACAATGTTATAACCAAAGCAAAATAATTTCCTTGCTAACCTTGGGAATATTTAGTTAATTATACAACTAGAAAGAGATTGTAAAACAACATAAGTGTTCAAAATTTCGTTACAATCCTCCGAATAGTCATGATGTTATTAGCAAAGCTAAAAAAGCAAAACGGGGACAAATTGACCAAAATAGTGAGATATAGGGTCTCATGTGGCTAAAAATTAGCTGCACAGATTGTGACTATTATTCAATAAGTCTCCTGTAAGCTGGAAATCAACTGATTCTGAATGGCTAAAGAAAGGAATATATATATATATATATATAAATATTATATATATATATATATATATATATATATATATATATATATATATATATATATATATATATATATATATATATATATATATATGAAAGTGTAAATCAAGCACGCTATTGATAAAAGCATCTTTATTTGTCTGGGGATGAACGTTTCTTCAAAAAATTCCTCTTGCCCACTAGGTGACTCCTAGGGTTGCCGAAATCTCCTTTCTTCTGGAATCTTATTCAAAAAAGGCTCCGCCGAAATTAATAATTATATGGGTGCAAATCGGTCGGAAACGCCGCTTCTAAAACTTATTCTTTGCTTTGATTCTCGGGCAACCAAAATATAAAAAACCTTTATTATAGGACTCAAACAGTTAGTGTCTTCCTCTGTATTATTTAATGCATTTTTACATATTTACAAGAGAAGAATAATAACTCCTTATACTTTCATCGCTCAATAATTTTGTATTACATTTAAAAAATGCTTTGCTTTATGGGACGATTTCGTGTTTGAAACGATATCTGTGTATACAATTTACGAATAGCCAACCTCAAAGCTCAACCAAGAAAGAATTTTTATCGTTTTATATACGTCATAAGGAAACTCACTTGAACATATTATTTATATATTTTAGTAAGAGAACAAAATTATTAGCATATATAGAGCATAGATTACAGAAAATATTTAGGCACAGGATGCATGGCGAAAGAAAAACGGCCTAAATAGTTATATCTATATATCTCTGCAAAAAAGGACATTTTGTATTAATATGAACAATATGTTATATTCCTAAATAAAGTAAAGAACATTTAAGTAAAATTCTTGATAATATCTTCCCAAAGTAATTACAAGATTATAGTATCTAGTAGATCTTGTGTTTACGTCTATATGCTTTCCTTCAAACGGTTGAGACCCTAGTTGCTAACGACTTAAAACTAAACATCTGAAAATTCGCTCTACCAATTCGGCATCATCAATTTGTTTTCAGTGAATAACTCTTGTTATCAAATCTTTTCTTTCTCAGAAAGGTACAGGCTTTGAATGAAGGTTCTTTATTAGTGATAAACCACACATATACCCAAAGGTATAATTTTAATAAGATTAGGTGAAAATTTGTTCGTTGATTTATGTAGTGTTATTAGGATGTGTTGAAGCTATTTATGCCCGTGGGAGTAGCTTCATCACTCACAGCCAATCAACTAGCTGCCTGTAATTCCCATATGCTTGGCCACCACCGTAATCTTTTATCTTATGTTTATATTATCACAATATCTAAGAAAAAATGCCGTGGTTACAATTGATTTAAAGATATCACAAGTTCAAGAGAAGTAAAAAAGACTTTGAACTACTATAGACATAGATATAACTATATATTCGTATAGTTCGGCAGTAAATTTTCTTCGTAACATATAACATGTTTTCTTGAAGGCGACTAATAACATATTGTTAATTGTTTTCTTTTCGAGTCTCTTGATTTTTCTTATGTTTTGCTTTTGGACATGGCTTAACCCATGGATTAGTTTACGAAAATTTATTAGAAAGTCGTGACACACGAGGGCAGAAAAACTGGTTCACTAAACAAAACTAAATTCTTTATTGGCCTGATGCATTTTGATATATACACATATCATTTCAAAGTCTACACAGTTGTCGCTAGGGAATAAGATACATAGCATTAACATTTATACAACTCATTTATAAGAAATGGGATTTCTCTAAACACAAAATATACATGCAAATGGTTGAGACTCCATAACGGTCACAGGATTGAGATGGAGAGGGATTATCATTACGGGCTGGTGGTCGGGAGGATGGTAAGACGAATTGCAAATTGATTTGCTTATTTAATTTCGGTTGCTTTTCTTTGATGTTTTTTTGCCTCGAATATAAGCAATTGTCGTCGGTTTGGGGCGTGTGCTAAGATTTCCGTATTCTTTTCAAGCGACTTCCGGTCCAATTGTTTTCCATGGTTTTCCAACATATGTGTCCTGGGGGCACCGTTGCTCAAGTTCTAAGTCATTCTTTATGTTAACTTTGTTTCGGTTATTCCTATATATGAATAGGTTAGAGTTCACAGTCTCCCATTTTATAAGTATATTCATATATCAGGTGACTACTTTGCTATATTAATATATATATATATATATATATATATATATATATATATATATATATAAATATAAGGTTGGACGTCCTTTGAAAAATCATTTTATGAATCAATATGTAAATTACTATAGACAACAACCGTTTAAGAAAACGGCTGCAAAATAACAAGCAATCGAGTACCTGTAGAAAAGCTGGAAGACAGCCGGTGATATTTTAAAATGTTGAACAATACTCTGAGCAGATTTAGTAGTTTATATCGACCAAACGGTTTAAAATGACAAGTAGTTAACTACATAGTGTGAGTACCACTCTGTCCCGAGCAGTAAAATCATCAATACCCATTAAGAACACGATCAAATGAAATCTAAGGAAGATTGTCAGCCAACTGTGTATGCCAAATTGAGCCATCATATCTTGTAAAAATGGCTGAAATCTGATCTGAATATTTGAGATAGCTTAAAGATAACTGCTCTCCAATCCCGAAAAAAAGAGGGTGGAGAGAGCAAAGCTACTCCTCTAACGACTTTGATTACTTGCAGTTTTTTGTTAAATCGACTGATTTGCAATTGGTCACTGCTCAGGGGAACCAAAAGACAAAGAATAATCATGTTCGGACAAAAATAAAATCAGATTTGTGTTGCACAGAGGTTATATTTTAAGAGACAGAAGGGTTTAAATTTTTATTAAAGTGATTATTTATTTGGAGAAGTTGAGGTAGAAAGTGATCTTCTATTTAGATACGAGCATAGAAAATTCTGGCAAACTTTAAGTGGTTTTGCTCAAAAGAAACTTTGCCTCTCATTTCGCCAGATATAAAAAACGGGGACTTGGTAGTGTGGTTGATGCTTGAACAGAAATCCTCTACTTAATCTCATCAAACGTTCAAATTTCTTAAGTGCAAATTGAATAAATGTTCGAGAATATATCAACTGATTATCTTCGTTCCACTCGCACTTAGATAATACCTAGACTTTGTCGTGTTATAGACGCAAAATGCAATCGAATTGAATATTAGCTACATCATATTCTGACATATAATTACTTGTTAGTTTTTGTATTAGAATTATGAAAGTTTATATTATGTTCGGAAAATAAATGAACAATTATCACTGGCTAGTTCATGTTTCTGTGTACATCTATTGTTATTAAGCTAATGGTTTCTGTAGCAGAATTCCCCTTTTGATCACTCCACACAGGACACCACTCTTGTCGTGGTATACCTTATGGAACGTGAAGTACTTGTTTGATGAAGTACTCTTTGATCTAAGAGTGCAAATTTTGTGGTTTTTAATAACGAGCCGCTTCAACACGTTAGGATATGAAGGAAACACACAAGAATTCCTAAAATAAACTTATATTTTAAATTTAACAATTTACTACCTACACACAACACATGAACCACCGAAATATTATGAATATTATAATACAGCAAAAAAGACTTCAATAATTTCTCCGTATGGCTTTCTAATTTGACCTACTTGACATTATAATGTTGATTGACCCACCACTCACTTCAATTTAAACAAACAAAATGTTAATGGCTTTACTGGCCGCAACTACCTTTGTGGATACCCCTTGGAACGGGTTTCAGTCTGACCCTGAACTCAATGAGCACTTTACTTCGGGAATGTTATTGCCTCCAAGACGCGTGCCGACCGGCCAGATGGAGGTTGCGGACAAATAACTTGAAAGCCACAACTGATTTTGGAGAGTGTGGCAGCTGAGGTTCACACGCTTTCGGCAGGAAGGGATATCAACACGGGATAGTGAAAGAAGATTCTTTTCTCCTCTTCGGATCACTCTGAGGAGTAATTCGCACTGTCTAGTGATGCGCTAAGGCTTGAATACCTTGACACTCAGGGAAGTGCTGGAGGAAGTGTAGTCTTGTAGGGGGTCTTCTTCAAGGGCGAGGATATAGGAGGGGGGTTCCTCTAACGAGAATAAGTTGAACTTGAGCAAGTTAACTTAAAGGTCGGTTTGTTAACCAGGAACTAGCTCGAGGATGAGATTCTTCTTAGTTCCAGTCTTTGACAAGGGCGAGGCCTATCTCGGTGTTTTGAGATGTACCAGGATAAAGAGAGAACGGGGGAGTGACGATTCCCCTACACACCTCCCTTCGACTAACTTAATGGTGGGGGGGGGGACTAAAGGGAACTCAAAACAACTAACTCACCCTAGTCGAATACAGCAAAGTTGTATAACTTTGAGCCCTCTCTTACTTTAAGTTTTTTTAAACTTGAGCGCACACGCGTACACAGGCATTGGGTCGAACTAGGCCTCGCGAGGCACTGGGGGTGTATGTTACACTGCCAACTTAACATACTCGCAATGCAATTTAACTTTCAAATACCAAAATCCAAATTCATCGATTACACGCAACAGAACAAAAAAAAACAAGCTACTTGCTTACACTTCTAAGCTTTTAAGAACTTAAATCCTACCGATAACTACTAACACGCAAAATAAATGAAAACATGGTTTCACGCTTATTATAGACTGACATAACCTTCAATGGTATTTCGTCTCAGCTTATAGAGCGACTGTACTTTATCTGCTCATTTGATGGAGCTAATATTAAAATGGTGCTCTGTGACCATTACCTTACCTCGCCTGAGTCGGCCATTCGATTTATGGGGTCTACCCAAGTAAATCACAAAATGGTAGTGGTACTCCAACTTATGCAAACTACCCGTATTATGGTACTGGGATACTTTTAAACTAACCCTCATGGCTAGACCGGCCTGTTGCAGTGGGTCATAAATGCTGGGAGCGGGGTCCCATAGTCCTCCTTTAACAAGGTACACGGAGAGATCGTGTCTGGGTTCGATCTAATTTGTTCATAAACCATTTTCCTTACCGGGGCCTGTTGCAGTTGGTCACTTTTAATGGGACCGTGAGTCTCATAGTTCTCCTTTAACTAGGTACACGGAGAGATCGCGTCTGGGTTCGATCTCCGGGGATCGAAAATTTTATTTCTTATGGGGTCGTTAATGGGCGTGAAGCTCACTACGACTTAGAGTATTAGTGGTAACTCCGTAAATTCTTCGTTCTGAGGGAAGACTACTGGGTTTAGGGGATACTTATTATTGTCGTCTAACAACTGAATCGGTTTCCCTGGGTGTACCACATTGACACTTCCATCTTGCTCCATCGTCGTCCCATTTGGCAGAGTTGCATAAATGATGGGAGCGTGAGTCCCATAGCACCCTTTTAACCAGGTACACGGAGAGAACATGTCTGAGTTCGATCTTTGGGGTTCAAAAAAATTTTCCTTGAGGGGGCGTTAATGGGCGAGGAGCTCACTACGACTGGGAGTTTTAATGGTAACTCCGTGGACGTTCCGTTTGTGGAGGAAACTACTAGGGGTAGGGGATACTCATCCGCGTCTACCATCTGACTAGTTTTACCTGGGTGTATCGCATTAACACCTCTTTCCTCCTTCCTTGTCAACTTATTTAACTCGGTTCTCTTCTTAGTAATTCCTAGGTACACCTGCTTGTACCTCTTCCCTAGTTACTACTTCGTCCAGCATTACCCCATTTGAGTGGGTTCTCCTCGTAGGTTCTTCCTTAGATACTCCTGCTGGTACTACATCATCCCTAATTTCTACTTCTTCCATCATTACCCCATTTGGCTGGGTTTTCCTCGTCTGTTCTTCCTTAGGGACTCCTGTTGGCACCACATCCCTGCTTAATACTTCTTCCCTAATTACCCCATTTGTCTGTTTTCCTCGATGGTCCCTTCCTAGGTCTAGGCTGAGCTACAACTTCCTCGCATTCTATGTGGCTCTCGATAGATGAATTTTTGAGTGCGAGCAATCTGATTTTTGACTCTTTTTCCCTCTTCATTCTTCTTTCTTCGGCTTCTTTTTCCGCTTTCGTTATTTCATTTTGCCGTCGGGTTCTTCTTTTTTCATCTTCCATTTTTAGGTTGATTCTTCTTTCATCTTCTTCTCGTTTTATCTTTATTCTCCTTTCTCATCTTCCCTTTCTAGCCTTATTCTGAATTCTTTTGCTTCTCTTTTCAACAGTATTATTCTTTCGTTTGTTTTAATTCCTCTCAGAATTCTTCTTTCCTCTGTTTCTATTTTCCACTGTATTTTGTCTTCCTCTAATTTTATGTACATCCGTATTTTTATTGCTTCGCATTCTCTTTTCCCATCTCTTCTTATATTTTCCATTTCTCTGTCAAACTTCTTCTTCTCTTAGTATTCTCAATTCTGACAGGATGTAGGCATCCCTATCTTCGGCTCCAAGTCCTAGAATTTGGGCTTGTTAGTTGAATCTTTCGACCGGATGCATTTTGTCTGTCAATTATACCTTGCTGTGCTCTCAGGTACTTATGCCGCCACTCACCAGGTGGCGCGCAGCCTAACTTACCCTAATCCCACTACTATGCTAATTGTAATACCACTTCGACAACAAATTTACCACTTGGTCTGACAATTATATTCAAATTGTTTTCACTCCTAACTTTACCAATTTTCCTCTCCTCAATTATTCTCTCATTCCTGGTATTCCTTTTACGTGTTGGCTGTCCCTTAATTAAACGCTGCTGCGTTCTTTCTAATAAATAACTTACACCTAACACCACTTTTGTAGCAGAATGCCCCTTTTGGTCACTCCACACAGGACACCACTTTTGTCGTGGTATAACTTGTGGAACATGAAGTACTTCTTTGATGAAGTCGGCTTTGATCAAGAGTGCTTATTTTGTTGTTTTTAATGAAGAGCCGCTTCGAACGCGTAAGGATATGAAGTAAACAGACAGGAATTCCCCAAATAAACTTATATTTTATATTTAACAGTTTTCTACCCACACACAAAACACATGAACCACAGAAATATTACTAATATTAAAATACACAAAAAAAGACTTCAATACTTTCTCCGTATGGCTTTCTAATTTGACCTATTTGACATTATAATGAGGGTTGATCCACTCGCTTTAATTTAAACAAACAAAATGTTAACGGCCTTTACTGGCCGCAACTACCTTTGTGGATACTATTTGGAACGGGTTCAAGTATGACCTTGAACTCAATGAGCACTTTACTTCGGGAATGTTATTGCATCCAAGAAGCGTACTGACCGGCCAGATGGAGGTTGCGGACGAATAACTTGAAAGCCACAACTGACTTTGTAGAGTATGGCACCTGAGGTCCACACGCTTTCGGCAGGAAGGGATATCAACACGTGATAGTGAAATAAGGTTCCTTTCTCCACTTCAGATTACTCAGAGGAGTAATTAGCACTGTCTAGCAATGCGCTAAGGCTTGAATACCTAGACTCTCAGGGGAGTGCTAGAGGGAGTGTAGTCCCGTGGGTGGTCTTCTTCAAGGGTGAGGAGAGAGGAGGGGGGTTTCTCTAACGAGAATAAGTTAAACTTGAACAAGTTAACTTACAGGTCGGTTTGTTAACCTGGAACTAGCTCGGGGATGGGCTTCTTCTTAGTTCCAGTCTTCCTCAAGGGCGAGGCCTATCTCGATGTTTTAGGATGCACCAGAATAGAAGAGAGTGGGTTCTCTGACGAGAATAAGTTTAACTTGGTTCCTCAACCAAGTTAACTTATGAGTTTGGTTTGGCCACCGGTTAACGGGCTCGAGGGGGAGCCTTTTTACTCTTCTTTTCGTAATTCCTCAAAGTCGAGGAATATCCCTAGGCTATAAGGATATAAGGAGTCTCTCTAACTAAAGTAAGTTAAACTTGAACTAGTCAACTTACCGTTGAGTTCGGTTTGATAATTAGGGACTAGCTCGAGAATGAGCTGCTTCTTAGCCCCCTTGGTAGCCCTGCCTCTCTTGCAGGGGACTTCATAGTCTGGCGACTCACGTATTCTACCTGTCTAGTCTTGGTAGCCCGGCCTTAATCCGGGGACTTCGTAGCCTGGAGACTCAAGTCTTTGTTATTTATACCTCGTCACCCCACTGGGGTAGGAAGGAGGAGGGTGGGGCTTGTGGTCGGGCCGGAGGAGGGTTGTTAGTCCAACGGTTTTTCTCATCAAGTCTTACCTCGGCTCCAGTTAGCCTTTGAGCTTGAGAGAAACGCGTCTTCAATTTCTTATTCGAGGTGAAATTGAATATACTCTCGTAGTGGAGATCTTGCAATTTACAACCTTTCGGCTTTTCATAGCGACGAGTGGCGAGGCGCTGTAGTTACGAGTTTGACCCACGATGCCGGGCCCGGATGTTTTTGCGGTTACTGTCCCGTGTCTCCACTGAGAGAGGACGGGGGAGTGACGATTCCCCTACAGTTTCATATAGATGCAACTCTTTGTGTATGTTATTGCTCTAAACAATTAGAAAAATAGCCTATTCATTGATAGACTGGTGTGGAAAAATTTCATTAAATTTGTATTTTCTTCCTCACTTCACATCATCAAAAGCGTCTTGCATATTGGTTTCCTAATTATATTTGTACGTATACAAACAGTTCTTCTGATATCCATCTCTTCGTTTGGTCTTCCAATAAGAGACCTCCTATGATTGCGTAGTTAAACAGTTTCACGAATGTTGTATGTTCTATCCATTCCGAGGTTCCGGAAATGTCAAATTATACGGCTTTCTCTTTCCAAACCAATGACTTTATTTACAAATTTTTATTCAGACACCTTAATATACTTTTCTAAATGCATTTTCCATTTTGAATCCGAATATGCCTTCGGATTCGCTCTAGCACGTACTGTTTTTAATATATGCCAACAAATTAAAAATGGCCGCCTGCGACAATAAAATGTAGTATATTACTGGTATTGCTCTATTGCATGCATCAGTATTTTACTGCAAAGATGAGCAAACCAGATCCTTCGTGAATTCTTTCTGGTTAAAGGAGTATAGAGAAGAATTCATTTACATTTGTAACCCGCATGCATATTTTGCGCCATTTTTTATAATTCTTTTTTATGCTTTTAGGTTCCTCATGTGATGTACATCTTCTAAGCTGCTCCTTCTGCGTTGATAATAAGAGGCTTCCAAATATTTTCACAAAGCAGTAACAATGCCTTAAGAGTGCAAAAATCATCCATATAAATTCTGCTATATATGTGGGCATTTTACAACAAAATCTTAGCAGCGTACTATCACAAATCATATAAAGAAAATGTACAAACTCTACTCCGGTTGCTCTCTGGGTGAGCAAGATAAAGCATGGGCACAACAGCAAATTTGTACTGCCTGCTCTAATGGATTACGTGACTGGATTTACAAAAAGAAAACTTCAATGCCTTTCGCTGTTCCTATGATATGAAGAGAGTCCAGAGATCATCTCGAAGATTGCTATTTCTGCAGTGTGACCACAAAAGGGTTTCTGCAAAGAAAAAACTTGATTATCCAACCATGGATTCGGCATGCAGACCAGTTTCAGATGATGTATGTTTGCCAATTCCCATACATCTGATGATGGCCTCGTACCTGATGATATCAGTAATGATATAAGTACTGAAGGTGCATGCACATTAGATGCGGATGTTGAATATGAGGATGCTAACTATAAGCCAAAGTTATTTCCTCAGAAAGATTTAAATGATCTTGTGAGAGATCTGTCACTGTCCTAGGAGAAAGCAGGACTTCTAGCATCTCGACTACAGGAAAAGTTCTTACTCGAGAAAAATGTGCATGTCAGTTACTTTAGAAAGCGTAATCGTGATTTAACTTCATTCTTCACAATTAACGGACCTCTCTGCTACTGCCATACAAAAAATGGATTGTTCGAAGCCTTGTCACAGGCGTATGAGGCGTTTCTTTATTGATTCTTCTAGGACAAGTCTGAAAGCTGTCCTCTTACACGATGCAAATGTATAGCCTTCCATTCCTATTGGCCATTCTGTCCACCTTAAGGAGACATATGACAATATGAATATTCTTCTTAAAGCGATAAACTACCAAGCCAATCAGTGGTACATCTCTGGTAATCTAAAAGTCATAGACATGCTAATGGGCTTGCAAAGACGATTCACGAAGTACTGTTGCTTCTTCTGCCTTTGGGATAGCCGTACCACTGCAAAACATTATGACAAGCGTGACTGGCCACTTCGATCTACATATGACCCTGGGATAATCAGTGCTCAGTCTGTCCCCCTAGTAGAGCCTCAGAAAATATATCTACCGCCTTGTCATTTGAAACTAGGTCTAATGAAAAACTTCTTGAAAGCAATGGCTAAGGACATTTCTCAGGGATTCCAATATATGTGCAAAAATTTCCACAACTCAGCGCGGAAAAACTAAAAGGAGGCATATTTGTGGGACCACAAATCAGGGAGGTTTGAGCAGACCATGACTTCGAGAAGACCCTCACTCCTCTGGGACTATAAATGCATGGCTAGCCTTCAATTGGTTATGTGCAAACTTTCTGGACATCACTGAGTCATGTGCATGCAAAGATGACGTGGAAAACCTTCTTAAATCTTATTAAGAAATGGGATGCCGTATGTCCCTTAAGATCCATTTCCTGCATTCACACCTAGACTTTTTCTCAGAAAATCTTGGAGTAGTAAGTGACGAGCAAGGTAAACGTTTTCACCAGGATATCAAGATCATGGAAATTCGCTTCAAGGATTTTGGAACGAGAGCATGTTGGGCGATCATTGTTGGATGTTGTATCGTGATAATCCTGAGAAAAAATTCAAACGCAAATCCCAGCACAACGTTTGAAAATTCGATTTTTGACTTATTAGCCCTTCAATCATTGTTTACGATTCTTATACATACAATATAAGTACCATTAACTTTATGATGTTTGTTTAATAAACAAAACATGGCTATTTATCTTTATCATATGTTTACGCTTAAAAAGAATGATAAATTATGAGAGTTTCTATATCTTAAATGTATTATTTTGTGTCAGTTCAACTTCGTAATGCACATAGGGATATACAGAAGGTAATTTCTTTCAAGTAATGCTGCTATGCAACAATATATCACCAGTTTCGGCAAAGAAATCAGAGTAAACAGCTACATTGTATCAGCGACGGTGGTCATATTGCACTTTCGAATATCTCAAAAACTTGATGAGCTAAAGAAAAGCTAAAGTAAGATTAAAAATAAGCGAAAGAAAGGCCGTGAAAAAGGTTTGCTTAGGTCTCTGATAATTAAATATGTTCATATTTGTTGGCCAGTGTTACTGACACAAAACATGAAGGAGTTAGTCTTCTGCAAAGAAGATTTCATGCATACTGTCTGTTACTTCCTTCCCGAATGCATGTTAAGTTTAAATGCGATTAATTAATGACGCAATTTTCTGATTTAAACGTTATGTAGTTCATATTTTGAAAGTCCTTCCCATTTTATTTAACTTTAAACAGATTCGAATTGTTCACGTTTGAATTGTCACATCTTACTCCATTTTCTTTTAAAGATCATATTTTCCTACTCTGGTCCTCATTCTTAGCCATGGCGAATGTGTGCCATTGGTTGCTAAGTTTTTATTTTTCTTTCTTCAGTTTTCCTCATTTCGTCTGCTTATGATTATTATTCACCTCGCCTTAAACTCAATAATGCAAAAATGTTTCTTCCCGATTCTGAATGTTATTTTTCTTTCCAAATTCCAAGTATTTGCTGCGACGTTTTGTTTAAAACTTAATTTTCTAACTTTTAGTCACGTGCAACTCTATGTCTCACTAATTCATTCGATCGGTTGGTCGCCGATGTTCTTTTTGGTCTTGTTTTGGTAATAATATTTTAAATATTTAGCCAATTTTAATGAAATTTGAAACCCTTATGTTGTTTTATATTCCCTTTTGAGTGATATAATTTCAAAAGTCCTCCAGAGTGTAGTCTAGAAATTATTCCAATTTTTGAAGGTCGTAAGGTCATAAATCAGAATAGGTGAGAGCCCGAGACTTTGGTCAGCAGACCTTGTAATGGAGCAACATGCTCTTTCCTTTATTAAATAGGAGTGAATTTATTAAGTTGATTTAAAGGTGATCACAAAATGACAGAAAGATGTTAAAATTTGAAATAAAATATAACTTGGAAATAATAGTTACTTTAAATTACGTTTTGTCTCTCCCTTAGATATAAGAGAAAAGAGGTAACGAAACTCCAAAAGATCTCGAAATCCAATTGAGGTTAATTAAAAAACAGAGTAAAAAGGATAGAACTCAGGCATGAGGACAAGCGAAAGAGCAAAAGTTAATAAAATTACTTAAGATTCACGACCTTTATCTTAAGCTAAATTTTAAATTAATATTTTCGGATTCTGTTCTTAAGTTATTTCCTATGCAGGCCATTATATATATATATATATATATATATATATATATATATATATATATATATATATCTAGCTTAAAAACGTCAGTTGTATTTACTTTTCGCTTATCAGGTTCAAAAAGTGAGTAATAATTTATACGAGTAATCTCGTTTAGTAAGTTAAAGAAATTAATATTTTGGTGCATCAGTTTCTCGTGAAAATATTATTGGTTCTTAAGTTTCTCTTCGTTTGATCTATTTTTAAGTTCCGAAATCAATTTCGTCCAGCGACGCTCGGCGCGCTGCACAAACTCAATATACTGTATGCTGTTAGTACACTACGTAGCGTAGTGTACTAACTGCATACTTTTAACTGTGATCAAGGCGGTGCTCGCTGCGTCAGTGTGCCTGGTTCGAATCGCTTTCCTGCACGGATTTTATCGAAAAAAGGTAATAAAAATATGACTGCAAGGAAAAATTATTCCGTTTTCTCTTTCAATGTGGTTTAATGGATTCATATAAATATATATATATATATATATATATATATATATATATATATATATATATATATATATATATATATATATATATATATATTTATATATATATATATATATATATTTATATATATATATATATATATATATATATATATATATATATATATATATATATATATATATATATATATATATACAGGAAAGAGAAATTTGACGGAATGAGCATCGAGACAAGAAACAGGAGTTTTTTTAGAGGTAGAACTTGCATTTGCTCCTTCTTCTTTGTATGTGACTTGGGGATGAGCCTTTAAATTGTGAGCGGGTAAGAAGATGTGGTATAAAAATTCCTTGGAGGTTCCTAGCTTAGAGAGATACTGGGTTTGATGGGGTGACGCTTTGGGCGAAGTAGAGTCACTGTGCCTGGTAGCTCAGCGGTAGAGCATCTGACCGGCAATCAGCAGACCCGGGTTCGAGTCCCGGCCAGGAATTTCAAACTTTTTTCCCCTGGCGTTATCTCTGTCTTCTCGGTAAAGGATTGCCTTCATTGTGCCGCCCTCTGCTCTCTATGATTCTAGTCTTCTTCTAATGTCCCTTTCTCTTACCTTTAAAAAACTCCTGTTTCTTGTCTCGTTGCTCATTCCGTCAAATTTCTCTTTTCTGTACTATATTGTAATATAGTCTGCAATGCAAGGTTTCTGCACCTTTATTTCTGTCTTTAAAATTGTTTTGAAAGGCAGAAAATAAAAATATGGCGAAAGCACTGTGGTGGTTGTTATCACCCGCAGAACTTGCATTTGCTCCTTCTTCTATATATATATATATATATATATATATATATATATAGATATATTTATTTATATATTTATATTTACAGGGGTTGGAAAAAATAATGGAAACATTAACTAATGCACCCATTCACACCCCAAAAAAATTTTAAACTTGTTCAAAATGCCTGAAAATGATGTTGGACACATATTGTCTTCATAATTCACAGATCTTACCATAATCAAGTTTTTTTGTGTAAATTGGAGCAAAAACTAGGGGATACATTTCCTTTAAAAAGCGTCTACGAAGAAGCTAGAGCAGGTTTCACTCGAAAACGAACAGTTAAATTCGTATAGATACAGCCCAAATCTGTATGAATCGATTGGTTGGCGTATTGAATCTATTTATACTGCCTAGGAGGAGGGGACACAAACTCCGTAATTTAATCAATGTCTTCATTATTTGGTCCCCCCTCTCTCTCTCTCTCTCTCTCTATATATATATATATATATATATATATATATATATATATATATATATATATATATATATATACAGTAACATATACATATATCCTCTAATGTACGTACAAGTCCTTCACTACGTACAAGTATGTTCACTTCGTAAGAGTAATCCGCCGATTACGAGGTATAAGGGTGCGATTAATGAGTTTACCAAGTTGCAGTTCAAGGATATATTTAAGGAGTGAAAACCTAAAATATAATTTTAATTATTCATTAGTTAACATATATACATAGAGGAAATATAGGTATTGTAAATAAGGACATTTCTGAAAAAATATAGATTAATTGGTAATCGGGTAACGTTAGTATTCGTTAATCAGCTTTTAAATTGGATACTTTTAATCAGTTATTCAGAGGAAATATTTATATGTCGGAGAATGGTTTGATTAACGGGAGATAGAAGCAAGGGTCGTTTCACCTTAATGCGGTCCCCTCGAGGAAGGGGAATCTTTTAGCGAGTCGTCGCGGGGAATTGGAGAGGATTAATGAATGTGACTCTCAGTCGAATAAGTATCGATGACGAAGATTAAGGGGGAACCAGAAGACAAGTTCACGATCCTCCTTGAAGATGGACGATGGCACCTCTGCTCCAGAGAAGTGCAACCTCCAAAAATCGAGACTCCGACGCGGCTTAGCGTGAAGTCTCATACGGGAAACCTCAGATCCTTGAGGAGGGTTCCAGGTGAGACGAGAGGAATCCCAGCCAATTCTTCGGGAATGAAAAGGATTCGAAGCTTGCTCTAAACAGTGCAAGCCTTCACAAAAGAGATAAATCTGCCTGGTGAGATCCCACCTTGATGGTATAAGCGAATACCAGGGACTTGGAGAAACATACAAGCGATCTGAACAGAAGGCGACGGGTTCTCAAACTCAATCTGCGGATATTCGAAAACCGAGGGTATTTATATGACGGCCATTTTTTAAGTTTCTCCTCGTTAGCAGACCCACACCACTGGCTGGCAACCCTCGGCGGCCAGATGGATTATAAGCATTTGTTGCCTGGTCCAAGTGTTAACACTAGAACGCCCACTGAAACATTTTCCTTAAACGCCCAAGGGAGTCAAAATGAACCTTTTTCTTGTTTTTCATATAATAATTAATAATTTAATTAAGTATGTTTATTTGATTCAACAAAAGAAAATAAATATATTTTTATCACCCAAAATATTTTTTTCAGAATAACATAAATGAAAAAACAACTGAAATTTGAAAACCATTTTTTTTGTAAAATTACTATGAAATAAGTTGCTGTATCTAAACATGCAAACCTTGTTTTAATAGGATATTTTTTGGCAAAGAGTACACGCATATTTTACTTTTAAAGTACACTTTCCCCACACCATCTTTTTGCATTTTGTGCAACTTAATTTAGTCTTATTCTCCTTACATTGTTGACGAACTTGATACTTTCAGCGACAATTACCGGCTGTTTCTACTTCCTCTAAATCAGAATCATCGCTATAATCTGACAGCTGCTTTTTAGATCGGTTATTTTCTACATAATCCTCCCTTAGTTCTTCCTTCAGCTTTTGCATAAACCTCTCCGGTGAAATCCTTTGGCTAGTAACAGCTCGATACGTGATTACAGCATTGATACATGCCTTATCAAGAACGTTGTAAAAGTTTGGATTGGCCACCGCCTTGACGATGCCTTGACTGAGTATTTTTGTGCCATTTGATCTAAAACGTCTTCAACACATTTAGTCTTATTGTAATAAGGCACTGTTTCAAGTGTTTTCTTCTCATTGCCCTCAATTCTTACACTCGTATAGATACTACTCATTAGCAGAACATTTTTGTTTTTATTCCTTTGATATACTGTAAGAGATATATCACCGCTTTTTAGAACTGATGTGTCATATAGGCAATGGCGGGTGTTATTCACTAAATATGGAATTTCTCTGCTCGCCTTGTTCATTGTTCCAACAAGGCTAGTACCGTTTTTCTGAAGTGTCCTTGCTAAATTGAAGGATGTAAAGAATTCATCAGTTGTTAAATATCTTCCAGTATTTAGATATGGCTCCATGAGATTTAATACGACGTACTTCGAAACACGTGAGTTTTGGGGATGAAATTCATTCTCGCCTAAATAAGGCAAGCTATTTAGCATGTACTTCGAATCCCTGTCAACAGCAAGCCTAAATCTTTGCCCCTATTTGTCTGGCTTTGATTGCATAAACTGTGTCAATGGGCATCTACATAGCTTTGCTTGGGAAAAGTTGCTCATCGATCGTTATATTGGATAATGGTTATAACACATAGAGATATTCTTTAAGAATTTATTCTTTTTCAGATAAAAGGACCTATCTATCCACCTGCAAGCGTTGCCATCTTGATGACTTATAATCAAATCGAAGAAATCTCATAATTTCACAGAAGCGATTACGAGACATGGTTTGTCGGAAAAATGGGAGGCCCCAGGGTTTAGACCATAGAGAGTAAAGATCGATATTTCGTGAGCTGATAACTCTGCGTGCATATAAAATTGCAATAAAGGCATGTATTTAAGAAAGTTAGAAGGCCATGTTTTGTTTTGAAGTACTCGTTCAGCTTCCGCTTTGGTACATTTCTTTATTTGAAGGAGCATAGAATCATAAATAAAGAGCTTCCCTGCCGATGAAACACTATCACCATCAAAGTTCCTCTTGGCATCAGGTGTTGGGCCTGGTATTTCTTTCAGTACATTGTGGTGAGGACGCCTTGTGTAACATTATCGGAGCTGGCACATTCCCACTCGGTCCCATCACGAGGTATTTATTGATTATTTTCTGATTCTAAGTCACCTGGATGAGTATGTACTCGTTTTACCGTTGTATCACCTGGAGATTTCTCTTTCTGTTTTCCAACATTCGCACTCCTTTCTGAAAGTATTCACATTGGTATATATTAGTCGACTGTATGTGTAAAATATATAGATACAAATGTATAAATATTATCTCCTATAACAAATTTTTATATGATTGGAGTGGAATCTTTTAATCCAAAACAGAAAGTGGTAAGTACTAATATATATATATATATATATATATATATGTATATATATATATATATATATATATATATATATATATATATATATATATATATATACGGTATATATGCATATCAACATGTATTTACCTTCGTTGTTGCTTGGGTGCACATAAATCAATAATTGAAGATTCCTGTTCGCTATCGGATATGCTTGAAGATTCGAGAATGAAATCTTCAGGCCACAATTCTCCAAATCTTAATCCTCGGATTAGTCAGATATTGCCACGACCCTTTCCATTTCTCCGTTTATGTAAACATTTTCTTTTTGTGTGTTATTGATAGTTTAATTAATTTGAACTCTATTTTATTAATGATAGCCATATTATTATCCTTGAGCTCAGTTATACTTCTTAAGCATATTGAAGATAAATAACCTCGGTCAATCAGATTACCACGCACTCAAAATATTAGAATAATTTCCTCAACGAATAGTTATATATGGTATATCTTCGAGAGTCTATTCTACGACACATATATATATATATATATATATATATATATATATATATATACTATTTAAATTTGGCATCAAGTGTGTAAGGTTTAACGCTATATCTTTACTAACACTGTTCTTAGTCGAGTGAAGCATAGTGTTATTCATATAAAAATAGAGTATAGTAGTTCGCTTTTGTTTTAATGATTGCTATCCCCTTTTTGAAACTTAAGAAGCCGGAGTAGCTCAAGGAACTGTTATAATAATTTGTTTGTGTTTTTTTTGTGTTATGTTAGTCTTTGGTTATCTAGGTCAAGAAACCAATTACGAATAGGTCAGTGCCCATATTTTAGGTAGGATAATTCTCTAGAAGGCATAATTCTTATTGCAAGGAATTTAGTTGGTTGACTATTGCGCCCTCAAGTGCAAATATGACTCAGTTCGAAATCTTCAAAGCACAAGGAGAATCCTTGGGACTTTCCGAAAGAGAATTGATTGTGTACGTTTAAGAGGAGCAACGAACGAAAAGAGAAAAGTTAAGAGAAGAAAGGCAAAGTGAAGTTCAACGAGAAGAAAGAGAAAGACAAATCCAACGAGAAGAAAGAGAAAGAGAAATCCAACGAGAAGAAAGAGAGGAACGGAAAAGACAAGCTGAGCTTCACCATCAGCTTAAAATGGCTAAAGTACAGGTCGAAATACAATCAGTCAGCTTACGTTCAGAAGCCTCACCCATTCTCCCACTTACGCTCCCCAATTTCAGGGATGGAGAGGATTTCGAAGAAATCTAGCCCACTTCCAAAAGATCCTCGAGATCAATAACCTGGATATGGAGGCTGAAGGTGTAGTAAGATTACTTCCACTGTTAAATTGTAAATTGCGCGCCATTTTCCTATCTTTACCATCTAAATGTACAAATGACTACAGCACCTTAAAAGCTGAGTTATTGGCCGCTCATAATATGACTCCAGATTTCTACAGACAAGGATTTTGAGGAGGTCGTATTTAACCCAGACAGACGTTCCGTCAATTCGGATACATTTTTCAGAGAGGAATTTTTTAATTCTTGTTAGAATCCTCAAAGATTGATCCTAACTACGAGTCCTTAACAGACTTCGTGTTGCGGGATCAATTTTTGGCGTCTCTCCCGACGAAGATCCGCGCGTTCGTCAAGGATGGTCAGTGCCAGACCTTTAAAGAGTGTACCGAAGAAGCGGATGTCTATGCCGAAAGCCATAATTTATACCCCAAGGAGAATTGAACTTCTCACCAATCCCCCTTCCAGGAAAGAAAGAAGGATTCGCGCCCCTTCCCAGGAAAGCCGACGAAGTTACGGGCCCAGTAAAACCCCAAAACTTCTTCCTCCCAAACCAACAACGAGACACCAAACCTCTCATTAAGATTTCTCCTTCTTTACTCTTCCCGAAGCGATCAATAATATGCTTCACCTGCGGTGTAGAAACCACATGAGCTGGAATTGCTCCTAAAATTCTTGGCTTAAAAGCGGACCAGCCCACCAAGTTCATCAGATTAATGCAACCCCGCTTCCCCGGTGGTGCAGACCCAAGCAGCAACTTCTCCCCCTCCGTCAGGCCACCAGGTCAATTATATTTTTGATAAAAGTTCACCAGGAACTTTGAAATTTGAGGAGGGCAGCGTGAACGGCTGTCGTGTATCTACTCTCGTCAGGAACACAGGGTGGACCCTAACCACGAAAATTTGCAGTGGTACATGACTACCTTGGGTGGGCAACCGATTCCCCGTCGTTAGATGTTACCTGCAGTGTCAGTATTATGATGGCTGGGCTGAAGTCATTGTAGCACTCATAAAATTCTGTTCCGTACTTATAGGACAGAGCCCTCAAGTAAGCTCCGACTCTGTGTCCTAGGCCGCCCTTACTCGAGGCCGAGCTAAGAAGCAAGCCCAGGAGTCCGTCCCCCTCAGAACCCCGATACCGTCCGAATTTTCGGAGATCCTCAAACAGGACTTTAGGACGGCCCAAAAGGAGTGTGAAGCACTAACACCCATATGGGATAAGGCCAAAAACAAGGACACGGAGACTGTCCGTGGACCCAAAGTCATCAGGTACCTGGAGCAAGGTGGCTTACATTATCGATCCGCCGAGGACAGTATTAACGCTGTTACAACTGTCGTATGCCTTTCACGATCCCATGTCCTTATAGTGCTCAAAATAGCTGCTCATGACAGCATCTTTTTTGGTCATTTTAGTCATACTAAAACGGGTCAGCGTTTTTTTTAAATATTCTTATTAGCCGGATGCTGCAGCTGACATTTTAAAGCATTGTCAATCGTGCAATGTGTGTCAGAAGACGTCCGCTAAGGGGCAGGTCAAACCTGCTCCCTTACAAAGGGGACCAGTCATAACTGAACCCTTCTACAGAGTGGCCATTGAACTCGTTGGCCCCTTCACCCCCCTTCCAGTGAAGGGCACAGCTACATTTTTACCTTAGTGGACTTTGCCCACCATTTTCCCGAGGCTGTCCCCCTTCGCCGAATCGATAGTATTTCTTGCGCCGAGACCCTCATTTCCATCTTTTTAAGGGTAGGCATCCCCAAAGAAATACTCTCCGACAGAGGACGACAATTCACCTCCGAGTTGATGGAGTACATAGGGAAGATGCTCATGGTAAAGCCTCTTTTTACCACCCCCTTCCGGCCACAGACAAACGGGATGTGCGAAAAATTAAATGGAAATTTAAAATCCATTATTAAGAAGATTTGTGCCGAGCAGCTCCGCAAATGGCACCGATATCTCCCGATCGCCCTATTCGCCTATCGGGAAATTCCTCTCCGTACATTAGGCTTCACTCCGTTCGAGCTCCTTTATGGGCGTAATGTACGCGGACCACTGAGCATTTTAATGGAACTGCTACTCAAGCCCCACCTTGATCAAGAACTCTAGTCATCCTACGCCTAAGTCTTGGATCTACGCCAAAGGCTCGAGAAATGCACAAACATCGCCTATGAAAATGCCGATGTCAATTTGGAAAAATACAAATTCCTATTTTGATGTCAGGTCCGAAGATCGGAAATTTCAGCCCGCTGATGAAGTACTCCTGCTCCTTCCCACAGCGAGTAATAAATTACTGAGCCAATGGAAAGGTCCGTACTCGGTCCGCAAGCTACGAGGACCGGTAGATTACGTCATTGGTACCCTGCAGGCGATAAGCTCTACCACGTCAACTTATTGAAAAAGTACCACCGAAGCGCCCATGGACATACGTCCGTAGCCCTGGACGAAACATCCGCGTTTGAAGAGGATTACCCCGTGGAGTCCCTTAATGTCATACAGACAGTGTGCATCTAACCTGATACCGATTACTCTCTTCCTTCCCTGCCAGGCGAGTCTTTTGAACGCTCTGGCCTGGATATCGACGCGCAGCTGACACCACATCAAAAGAGTCAGATACAAGAACTATTATGCCAGTTTGACGACCTTATTTCAGAGAAGCCTGGATGCGCTACTAGTTTCGAGCATGGTATTAAATTAACGACCTTAGAACCCATCCGTTCAAAACCCTTTCCCATGCCGATTCGTTTACGCAAAGCTTTTAACGCCGAAGTTGATAATTTGATTAGTTAAGACATAATAGAACCTTCCACCTCTAGTTATTGTTCCCCAATTCTCTTGGTCAAGAAACCTGATGGCTCTTATCGGATGTGCATTAACTTCCGGAAGTTAAATTCGGTAACTGTGTTCGACGCCGAGCCCATCCCGTTGGTAGACCAAAACCTCCACCTTTTTGAAAACGCCAAGTTCATCTCAGAACTTGATTTGTGCAAGGCGTATTACCAAATTTCTCCCTGGCCCGATGTGAAAGCATATACCACCTTTGCAACTAAGAAAGGCTTAATGCAATTTAAGTGCCATCCTTTTTGCCCCGTGACCGCTTGTAGTAACTATAACCAGCTCATGAGAAGGTTGTTAGATGGACTTCCAAATGTATCCTTTTACTTTGATAACGTCTACGTCGCTATTCGTGAATGGAGTCATCATTTAACTACCCTATTGGCTCTTTTCGAGCGACTACGCGAAAATTGCATCACCATTGGCACCAGCAAATGCCATTTTGCCCACGAAACTATAAAATACTTGGGTTTCAAAAAAAGAGAAAGCCAGTTAGTTCCACAGGAGGACAAGATTAAGGCAATCGCCGACATACGTCTCCCGAATACTAAGAAGCAATTAAGATCATTCCTAGGGTCAGCTTCTTTCTATTGGCGATTTGTCCCGAATTTTGCTGCAATTTCGGCGCCCCTCAGCACCCTTTTAAAAAAGAATTCCCCCGATCGACTACGTTGGAATGATGTCGTTGTTTCTCATTTTAATCAACTCAAGAGTAAGCTCATTTCTTCCCGCATTTTGAAGTTGCCCAACCCGGAAAAATCTTTTGTGATTAAGACCGACAGAGCAAGGAGGGCATTGGAGGTGTACTCCCTTAATATGAGGATGACGAAACGAGTCATCCAGTTGCATATGCTAGTCGCCAGTTATTACCATGCGAAAAGAGATATGCCAATATAAAGAAGGAAGCTCTAGCAATTATATGGATTATTGACAAGTTTAAAATGTATTTGATAGGAAAAGAATTTTAGATAGGAACTGACCACCACCCGTTGGCCTATATTTGGAATGTACGACACTCCACCGGCTGAATTATGCGCTGGAGTCTACTCTTGCAAGAGTACTAATTTAAGATAAATTATATCAAAGGTTCCGATAATCAGGTCGCTGACGCACTCAGTAGGAATGCGTTACCAAATAGTGTAAAATAATTTGAAATTCGTAGGATTAAGATCTCCATGTATGTATATACCGTCTTGTACGACTTAAATTTGAATCTCCTGTAATATAATTAGTTAATGTATATGTCTCAATTTTGTAGCTCAATGTCTATTTTTTCTCGTATGTGTATAAATTTGTACCCATTAAATAACGTATAAATTCTTTTGTCCCATATGTACTAATTTTATATTATTTCATTGGTCCATGTCTCTTTTATGGTTAAGTTTGTATTAAAGGTTAGTTTGCCCTATAATCAAAAGATCAACATAATCATATGTATTGAAGTAATACTAGCTAAGTGCATGAAGGTACGGTCGGTGCAAGAAAGCGAGCCCTCCCCATCGCAGCTCTATGGTTGTCCCTTCTCTCTTTTTTTTCGAAGTGACAACTTCCCTTGGAATGGAGGGGTGTGATAGAACGGTCTGAGGCCGCTTAAATTCAGCTGCTATCACATGGTTAGAAACATTGCTACCCACGTGCATCTGCGTGAGCAAGCACGGCGCGTTATCGCCACCCGAGTCAATATTTAACCAAGGAGGTAATCCCCCCCCCCCCGCCGTTTTGCCGCCATTCGTCGATCTCGCAAGATTAAGTTAGGCTTACGGGCAGATAAGTTATTTTCCCAGGCGCGACCGGGACATTACCCCGAGCTTCCCACTCAATTGTCCCCTACGCCAAGGGGATGGCTTCGGGTACTTATACAATAGCATTTCCCAATAAGATCAGATCCAGATTATCTTCGCGCGACATCACGCCGATCCGGTCTCACCTTGTGCACCAGTGAGCTCTACCTCGAGAACCAGCTTATTGTCCAGAAGAGAACAATATCCCTTGAGTGCCAAGGTTCGTGCCTTCGAGACGCCAAGTCAATAAGGCCCCCTCTTTTGTTCAGAAACAGAAAAACGTTAGAACAGCCATTGTTCTTTGAGCCCGTTGGCAAGAAACGTTTCTCACCCTCTCCCCCTGTTGTTCAGAAATAGAACAACGTTAGAACAGCCATTGTTCTTTGAGCCCGTTGACAAGAGACGGTTCTCACCCCCTCTGTTGTTCAGAAGAGAACAACGTTAGAACAGCCATTGTTCTTCAAGCCCGTTCATTAAGAAATGGATCTCATTCCCAAGACATCACGTCAGGACAATTTAATTCCCCCTTTCAACGTTCTTCAAGAGAACGATTGGTTCAAACGATAACCTTTATTGTTCATCAGAACATCCCCAATTTGCTGTCACAAAGATTGCTCGTATCTACGAGTCCCACTTTGCTCTTACTCTTCAAAGACAGTCCTTCATCTTCGCTAAGGACAACCCTCGAAGAACCCTTCTGCTAGAACTCGCCAGTGCACCGAAGATTCTTACGCATCGTCTTCCCCTGCACAACAACTTTGTAATTACGTAAGCTGAGCATTACCTTTAATTATCTAACCTTTTGTCAACCCTACCCTGTGCTTCAAATGGTTTAGCGAACCATTCTCCCGCTTTAATTTTTATTTGTTTACCTTTTTAAATCTCTACAAATCTTAATCCTTGGATTAGTTAGATATTCCAACGACCCTTTCCATTTCTCCGTTTATGTAAACATTTTCTTTTTGTGTGTTGTTGATAGTTTACTTAAGTAATTAATAGCCATATTATTATCCTTGAGCTCAGTTCCACTTCTTAAGCATATTGAAGATAAATAACCTCGGTCAATCAGATTACCACGCACTCGAAATATTAGAGTAATTGCCTCAAGGAATAGTTATATATGGTATATCGTCGAAAGTCTATTCTACGACAGTAAGTACTAATATATATATATATATATATATATATATATATATATATATATATATATATATATATTTATATACAGTATATATGCATATCAACATGTATTTACCTTGATTGTTGCTTGGGTGACATAAATCAATTGAAATTCCAGTTCGCTATTGGATATGCTTGAAGATTCGAGAATGAAATCCTTAGGCTACAATTCTCCACCATGTGATTTATTACTATCAACCCCAGTAAGTTTAGACAAAAGTTTACTGTCACAAAGTTTAGAACTTCGTAACATTATGATTAACCATAATTTTTTTGTCACCAAATACACTGCAACTAAGCAGACATAAAATCCATGACCTCTAATTTGTATGGATTCCGAAACAAAACTGAGCTGGACAACAACTAGAACTATATCCACCCTTTGTTGTTCATTTCATATCATGTCGAAACAGGCGTGTAACAAGATAACAGAGAAGATATATTTTATCATTTGATTCCATCATATATATTGGAAGATATGTAAATACTGTAAATTTAGAAATTCCGAGAAGGGTCAAAATGACCCGTCTGGGCGTTCTAGTGTTTAAGGCTTTTGCGATGTGGCTGGGAAACTTTTGGATAACAGCTTCTCGACTACAGAGATTAGCGTTTCCTCGGCGAGGTAAAGGCTTTTAATACGCCCAACTTAAGTAACTGCTCTTGTGAGGTGACTGACACATATTCAAATTCTTTCTACTTTTTTGCTCTTTGGGCTCAGAGATTACTCCACGTGCAGTTATACCTAAGAGACTGAGAGGGGGAAAGAATTCATGAAACAAATGAAGGAGGTATTCTTCTTGGTGTCCTGTTCCTTTTCATGCCGGCCTTCCAATGATGGCGTTTTTTCCGCCACGAAGGGGAAGGAAATAGGGCATCTTGGCCAAAACCCATCGGTATTAAATTTCGGCCGACACTGCGGCCGTCAAGGTACACGATTTACTCCGTTTGTTTCCCGAAGAAGGGTAAAGTTTACACATACAATTAGGTTAATGGGTAATTAATTACATAATTAAAATTTATATATTTTCTTTTAAAAGCAATACCACAATTTAGATTTAGGAATCAATCAAGCGGAGGGAGAATCCAGGAAATAATAAAAAAAATCAATAACTAACAACACGTACGAATATATAAAAGCAATACACTAAAATATGGGCGTACGCACACTAGCACAAAAAATAAATTTTACATGGGCGAGCAACGATCTCGAATATATATATGAACTTATAGGATGTATGGAGTTCTATCTTGAGGGAGGAGGGTCCTCTACTGGATTCCTACTAAGACAGACTGTCTGCTACACAGTTTTCAATACCTTTTTAATACATAATTCAGAATTGATATTCAATCAATAGCAGACTCCAGCACATAAGCCTACCGTTTTGGTATTTACAATTTCTTAAGTACCCCGGAGGACGGTGATCCGTTTCGATCACGAACTACTGACTAATCAGGTATTTTTTAACTTCCGGTAACCAAAATATATTGCCAGAGCCTCAGGTCCTATCACTGCATAGTTTCTCTCGTGCGGTAACAGACTCCTGCTTGCATTAGGGATAGGATAGCTATTCTCATCTTCTTCACACTGCAGCAACACGCAACCGATGTCATCGTTGCTGGCATCCGTACGAATTCCAAAGAATTTGTTCGGGTTCGGGAGCCACAATATGTCGACAGATATTAGCTAGCCTTCATCTGCTGGAAGTGGGAAATTGTCTTGGGGCTATAAATGAGCAAATCTTGGAAGTTTTCCTTAAGGAGAGAGTTCAGAGGGGACACAAAGGCGGCAAAGTTAGAGACGAAGCGCCGGTAGAATGAGGTTGAACCAAAGAAGGAACGTAGCTGCTTCTTAGTACGGGGAAGGGGCATTTCTAAAATGGCCCTGACGTTTTCTTGGTGGAGTATTATTTGATTTTCCCCAATGTGAAATCGAAGGTACTTGGTAGTGTCATAAGCAAAATGACACTTAGAAGTACCCATGGTCAGACCATGCTCTAAAACCCTATTACAGAGTGAACGAAGGGAGTTTAGATGTTCATCCCATCAGATTATAGCTAAGTATATACTATCAAAATAGAATGACACATTGTTCAGACAATCTAAGATGAGGCATTCATTCTGTTGTAATTACTACAAGTAAGTAAACCGAATGGGAGGTGCTTAAATTGCAAAAGCTCTTTTCTGTAGGGAAGGCAGTGTATTTCCGAAGACTATCCTTGAGGGGAATTTGATAGTACGCCTTGCAAAATCTATCTCAAAAATAAATTTGGCGATCCGAAGAAATGTAGGCTCTGGTCTATCAACGGGATCGGTTCAGCATCAAAAACCTTCACAACGTTAAGTTTTCGAAAGTCCACACACATTCGAAAGGACTGGTCTGGCTTCCGAACCATAACAATGGGAGAACAGTAATCTGAAGAGGAAGGTTTGATTGTTTCTAATTTTAGTAATTTTTCGACCTCAGCATTGAACGCTAGTCGCAAATGAATGGACAAAGGGAACGGCTTCGATTAGATCAGTTTTTGCGTGGTCAATACTATGACCAGCTCGAATTGGTTCGAGCAACCAGGCTTCTCGGAAATGATATCCGGGTTGGCCTTTAACAACGGGGATAACTGGGCTTTCTGAAGGGGCTCCAGGTGGGTCTTAGATCGATCTCATCAGAGGAGTCTTGATACGTTCCGGAGAAGAAACGGGAGTGGGTAGTCATTGTCAGATTCTACCAAGTTGCAGGTCAAGGATATATTTAAGGAGTAAAAACCTAAAATATAAATTTAATAAGTCACTAGTTAAAATATATACACATACGAGAAATATAGGTAATGTAGATAAGGAAATTCTGACAAAATAAAGATTAATTGTTTGGCGTGGTATCGAAAGCACCCCACACCTGGCACCAAATAATTATGTCGTGGTAGAGGAAGGACCAAGTGATGTAAGGGGATTTTATGTATGTGTTGTTTATGTACTATCCCCGTTATATCTCTCTAAGAGTGCTATATATATATGATTATTATTATCTTGATTATTACTGATTTAAACTTGGAGGGTTCCCTTTTCCATAATGAGCGTTTCAAGGGTAGATTAAATTTTTTAAAACAAACTAAAACTTGAATTTAAATAAAAAAATAAACATGAACCAAAGAAATACTACACACTAAATACACAGAAATTACTTCAATAATTTTCAAGTTAGGCTTTCTAAATTGATCTCTCGAAATTATAGTGACGGTTGACCCACCCCTCACTTCAATATAAAAAAATGCTAACGGCCTTTACCGACGGGATACCGGAGTTTAAATACCTTTGTCCCTCTTGCGACGGGTTTGAGCTACGTCACCTAAGGAATCTTGTTGTTTTGTTGACACGTGCCTCGGCTAGATGGTTGGTGCGGACGGAATAGTTTTTTAAAGCCACAGAGGACTTTGGCGAGTCTGGCAGATAGGGGAGCCACTCGCCTTCGGGAGGAAATGATATCACTACCGGATGGGGAAAGAATGTTCCTTTCTCCTCTTCGGGTTACTCTGGGGAATAATTTACACTGGCTAACAATGAGCCAGGCGGGAATACTTTGACTCAAGGGAGTGCTGGGTGAAGTTCACTCGAGGGTCTTGTTCATTAGCGAGAACTATCTCTGTGCTTTAAGCTGCATCAGGATAGGAGGGGGGGGGTAAGGTTAGGGGTAGGAGGAGGCGATTTGGGGACAGGCCTCATGAAAGTTCCTCCTCCAACGGGTTTTTCTCATATGCTAGTACCTCTGATCCTGAGGGACCTTTAATTTCGCACTTAAGGTGAAATGGAATACCCACACTTAGAGGAAAGCTTGCAGTTTTAACCTTTCAGCTTCCTTTCGAGGGAAGGTGCGAGAGAGCGACAGTTACGAGTTTGTACTGTGATAAAAAAAATGGTGATGGGACAATACTGTCTCCTTCTGCTATTCTTTACTTATTCTCTTGTTATTTTTCTCATATTTCTCTACGTTATCACTTAAATGAGGAGCTTATAGAAAACCAGTAGCTTTCGGACTCAACGTGGATTAACATTATAATGGTATAATTCTAATAATATATATTTTTACATTATTGACCTTTTTCATTGAACTACTTCCCTTTGACCTTGTCCTAAAAAAAATACGAATTGGAAATCTGAAGTGGGGAGGGGGATATTTGGAAAATGAGGAGTCAATGATATAAAAATAAATCAAAAAACTTTTAATTAGCTCTATTTTTGTAGTTATTTTGAGAAAATAGAGGTTTGGGTACCATTTGATAATCGCCCAAACCATTTTTTGGCGCAAACTCTACCATGAGAGAATTCCTTTATAGCCTTTTCCAAAGCTAAACCTGAGAATATTTAATTAAATAAGGTGGTGTTAAGATAATATTTCTAAATGTTCTCTAAGGTAATAAAAATATTACTGAGATTATGTTCTTCCACACTGAAACTGATTATAAGATTTATTTCCATATAAATTTAATTACTAAAATGATGTATTTGGTTTCTGTGTGAACGATGTACTTAATTTCTTCACATATTATTGTGCTTTTAGTTATTTTTGGCGCTGTTTTCTTTGCTATTCTAAATTCACCCTTAATTTGACATCTGATGCACACTATAATCTTATCCCTTTAGAGGGCACACCTAGAAATACCTTAGATATCAAAAATTCCTTTTAGGGTCATTAATAATGTATTTCTAAGACACTTTTACTCTTGAACATTTTTTCATTTGATGCATTGATTGCCTGCAATGTTCTATCAATGAAATATCCCGTGCGGGCTACCTGCCTGGCTCATAGGGAACCATGTTAGTTCTGTCCGGGCTACTTCGCCCGGTATGCGGTATAAATAATTTACCATATAAATATTTTGGGTATTATGTTATAACTGGCTTCAATTATGTTAATATTATATGTTATTTACCATCTAAAAATTTCATAAATATTTCTTAAAAATTAATGCTTGTTTGAAATAAAACGCAAGGAAAAATTAAATGTTATACTTATAAAAAAGTAAAAAATACATGATTTTACATACCAACACATGCGAAACCAACCAGAGGCCATCAGTGGAGGGGAGACAGGCTTAAGGAGAAGCGGCGGAGGTCGAGGGATGCTGCTCAGCTTCGGTGGGAGGGGTGTGGAACGGCCTGAAGCAGTTGCGGGTGTTCGAGAGGCAGAGCGCAATCTGGCAGACATCGCACATCCACCTAGATGCGTGAAGATGGGCAAGTGTGGATTTGAGTTTTCATAGTGCTGCTGGACACGGGAGTTGGGCCCTGTACCCTTGACGTGGAATACACATTGGCTGGTGAGGTAATGCCCTCGTGATTTTGGACCCCAAGTTGTTCTGGCAGCGGGCGAAGTGGCTGATAGCAAGCCGGAAGAGCTTTAAGGGCATTGGATTTTCTCCCATGGCCTGACAGTCCCGCTTGTAGAGGATCCAGGCGTTGCAGACGAAGAGGTCTAGGGCATACCGGAAGAAACTCATTTACCACCTCCTGGCTCGCAATGCGGTCTTGTAGAAATAGGTCAGCATGTCTGACCTGTCAATCACCCCCATCTTCCCGTTGTACTGTTTGGTGACGTTAGGGAAGGGCACCCTCACCTTCTTCTTGGTGTTGCGGTCGTATCTCTTCACATTGCCAACGGGCTCAACACCGACGTCAGAAAACAACCGTGGTGTTCTAGTTGTCCTTCCAGCGCAGGAGAAGGATTCCGTTGTTGGAGCAGTAGTCGTATTGGCATCGAGGAGTTGTCTTCTTGTCCAGCTCCTTGGTAGAGATCAGAGGAGCACGCCCAACACGGTTGACCCTCGCCGTTCCCACGAACCGGCAGCCTACCTTGTCCTTCAGATACTCCACGAGCTTAATGCTGGTGGAGGATTGTCTTGGTGGAGACAAGCAGTTGTGACTGCCCCTGGGAGAGCTTGATGTGGTGGCTGGTGAAGTTAGTCTCTCCCTGGTACATAAGGATATCATGGATGAAGCCATCAAAGCTTGCCTGGCAGAACGGCTTATACCCCCACTTCTGCACCTTTGTCTGGATGTACTGTCTCAGGAAACCCGCTCTTGTGCCCTTGTAAAATACCATGACTTCATCGATGGACTGCGTGGGGACAGCTTTCACCTGCAAGAACTGCCTGGTCAGGAAAGTAAAGATGGGACGAGTTTTAAAAAAGGAGTTAGTTGTGCCAGGGATGTTTTCATTGTTGTTAAAGTGTAGAAGGGATCTGATCAACCATAACCGCTTAGAGGACATCACTTCAGCCACCTGCACCACCCTCGTGGAAGGTCCCCAGTAATCCTCTATTGAAGGCAAGATGGAGACCCCCATGTACGGCACGATGCTGATGAAAACCATGAGTTCATGCTTGTCTATCTGGAATGGGGTGTTGATGTTTTACCGCCGTGCATACAGGTTTGTTTGGTATATGATATCCTCCAGGAGGGCCGTGGTGATCATGTCCTGGAAGGGCTCGAAGGGTGACCTAAGAGCTTGAGGCACAGGGTGTGTAAATTCAGGCAGTGGAGGGTAGCTGATGTCCTATTTCTTCCATGTCCTTTGTGGCACATCATTCTGGGCTCTTCTATCCTTCTTGGCAGCAGGTCCAGTTTCTTCCTCTTCATCCTCACTGTCAATGATGTTCTCCTCTGGCATGGCATTGGCTGTGACCTGACCCTGGTGACAGCGCCTGTGGACAACAAAGATGTGACCCTTTACATCATATGACTAGACTTGTCCCTTTAAAAATGGCAGCAAAACAATCAATGCAGCCATTTAAAGGCCACCCATTCAAATGACTCACAGCAAAACACGAGTCTGTTTGGGCTTTCTCTTCAAGTCTGTGGCTCACAAATTAGATGTCAATGACATCACAGCACTTGGCATTCAAAACATGGCACCAAAACAAACACTCCTGATCTTTAAAACATTAGTTTCATTGCTTACCTGAGATTGTGGTAGTGAGATCATCGGGGAGGTTGAGGAGGAAGTCAGGGTCCAGGGTGTCGTGATCAAAGACCTCATCCAGGGCGTCATCCTCCACCTCCATGACATGCCGGAACAGGTGGGGGGAATCAGGAAGTGTGTTTGGGTGTTTTCTTCCTTTTGAGACTGATGCCTAGTCTTCCTGGCCCCAGAGTAGAATGCTGAAGGCTGAAATGAGAAAGCATGGCATTAGTTAGGGCCATATTTATCTAAAAAAAACAGTAATAATGCACAATAATCTTCATTAAAAGTAAATATAATGCAGGTTATCACAGAAAACACCATTATTTTCAGGCCATATGCCACATGGGTCTCAGACTCAAACCAGATAAATGTTCCACATCACCCTAAGTTCGTTTCACCATAAACATATCACCATACATTTCGTTTAATAAGATGCCTATAGCGGGCAGAAACTCCCGTGCGGGACTAATATGGTTTCCCGTAGACCAGGCACAGTATCCCGTACGGGACTGATATGGTTTCCCGTGAGCCAGGTAAAAGCCCTGCGCGGGACACCCTCTTATTTCACCATCATTTTTCACCAATTTTTTTCACATTTTACACTTAATACCCATATCACATTAGATCAAATTTATCTGGCTAAAAGGTATTAGATTTCTTTGCACCTACTTCCATTATTGCAGGCGTGGGCAGCGTGTGTGTAGGAGTAACTCGAGGTAGATCTGGCTAGTACGGCGTCTGAACAGAGAATGCTTGTTTCTACCTGCGCTGGCCAAGCGCCGCGTGGGCTAGCGAACAATAGCCAAGGAGTTTCCTCATTGGCTAAAACCAATTCAAGTCGTATACGCCATCAAAGTATTGCACCACGTTTCGTCCAAAACGTAGTATTAAGTATCTGGCGCGGGCTACTTGCCCGATAACGGGTTAATTAGTTATGGTAGGTTTTAATTACAAACTAACAAGGATATCGACCCTATCTTTTTATTTATTTCTCTTATTAATTAACAATCTTCCCCAAATTTTATGCAAATATACAAATTAAAAATAATTTGAACTATCATTTTTGGACTTACTTTTATTAATTATATGTGCTGAAGTGTATAGACAGAAAAATTGCTTTAGTCTCACTTTTATTTTATATCCTTGTCCATTTAGGTCGTCTTTAATCGATTATGAATTAATCAGAAAAAAATAGGATTATATCACCCATATATTCCTATTTATTATACACGAAATGGAAGCGAGAAAATAAAACTAAAAAATGATGTTAATAAGCATGTGCCCCTATTTACATGAAAAATGAAATACTTCTGTAAGCCATTGCAATAATAGTTGTGCTGAAAGTGGCAGAAGCTAAGGAGAGAGGAAAGAAGCGAGTATGTGATCTTATCTCAGAACCTTAACCTGGCCTTGCTAATGACACATATTATTGCGCACAGTCACATCTGTAGTAAACCTTCGCTCTTACATTGCCTATTTACGAATTCAAGTGTATATTGAGCCACAGGAATCTATAGGAAAAGTTCGCCACCTTTATTCTGTATCGAATACGCCTGAGAGAGGTTGTTAAGCCACTCCAAGCAGGTGGGAGTATCCAACCCAGAAATCACCAGCTCTTAAATGAAGGTTGATACTCTAACCTTCACATATGTTATAGATCAAAATTGTAAGTTAAGCTGCATTATCGGCAGGTAACTTTTGAGTGAAATGAGATAGATTTAACTTAGCTAATAAACAGAAATATCAGCGTAAATTAGTTTGTGACAGTAAGGTTAAGTTTGGAATTCCTAATAACGATCTTAGCAGGCAGCCTGATTGGCAATGCACCTATTAATATAGTTCCTACAAGATCCTGTAAAACCTAGAACATTTCAACAATAATACAATAAATTGAGTTCTTTGGAAAAATTAAGGTTGTTATGAGATAATTTTGAGATCAAAAAATACAACATTTTGGCTTATTATGATTTTAAATTTCTTATAAGATACGAGGGGTAGTAAAAAGTTTTACAATTCGGATACAAGGAAACGAGATATGAGGAAAAGTGTTCTATTATTTTTCAATATAACTACCCTCGACTTCAATGCACTTGCGCCACTTGTCCCTGAGGCTTCGAATTTCCAAAAACCAGAAATCGGCCGACTGCTGTTCAATCCACTCCTGGACGTGAGCTGGACATCTTCATCGTCCCCAAACCGGCGTCCACGCAGTGCAGCCTTGAGCTGGCGGAATAAAAAGTAGTCGCTAGGGGACAGATCTGGACTGTAGGGGGCATGATTGAGCTCCTCGAATCTGCACTTGCGCAGGGAAGCTTGTGCAACTCTTGCCTTGTTGACTTTAGCGACGTTGAAGTCGATCATGGGGCGTGCGGTTTGTAGAAACCCAACGGGCAGAGACCTTGGTCATGGCCAAATTGTTGTAGATCATATTGATAACACTTCCATTTGATATTCCAAGTTCTCGATTTCTTCGACCTTGACCCGTCGATTTTCGATGATCATCCTCTCTGCACGGGCCACATTGTTCTCGTTAGTCACGTCTGATGGGCGTCCTGGATGGAGGTCAACTTCAAGGGACTCACGACCATGGCGGAATTCCTTATTCCAGTGAGCAATGGTTGCATAGGAAGGGGCGGTGTCAGTGTACACCTCAACTATGCGTTCATGGATCTCTTTTGCATTCTTGCCTTCCTTGGTAAAAAATTTGATCACTGCGTGGTGCTCAACCTTCTCCATTGTTGAAATATTTGTGACTGACGATCTGCGATCAGCTACTGCTTCTTAAATAGACGAGGCAGGAGCGTGCGGTTGCAGGTCCTGACTTGTCATAAGTTGTCCAAACACCTCCACAAACAGTTATCCTCCTTCCTATGTTTTCCCTACCGATTTGCAAAACTTATTGAGCACCCCTCGTATTTCTTTCTTTTTGTTAATTGAAGACCAATAACATTTAAGTAATTCTTAGTGAATCTAACATTAATTTTGTTCCTAAACCAATACCTACAGATGGTCTAAATCCAGGCTATGATTAACTTCTCTAAATTTAGTACCAGATTTGCAAGCTATTCCGTCTCGAGATCCTGATGTCAATTACTTCGAAATCCATCTCCGCCTATTAACAACAGCTATAAAAACATTAGAAAGGTACTCAGTGTTCTTTAAAAAAAATCTAAAGATGAATTTTCAGGAACTATTATCGACCAGGGGACGATCGTAATGACCGTTATCGCCAATTATTCACAAATTATTTCAGGAGTGAGATGTAGTTTAAATTATTATCACTAAGGATCGATTAAGAAGAATGTTAAGATTGAGATTGATGATATAACGGGGTTTGTATTATTAGAGAGGAAAACCAAAGAACTTGTTAAGCGACATTCATCTACCTTATTTCCTTTAGTAATAAATCGGGTACGTAAAGAAATTAGCACCAACGACCTAAATAAGACGGCTTTAAGTTTCTCATGCAAACTTTAAGAAATACCACCCTTATATTAACCTGTCTTGTCATACGGTGACAAAATCTTATGGACTACATATTTGGAGCAGATGAGAATTATTGATATGGCCTGAATTGAAAGATAACCTTGCTGGTTCAGCTCTACTAGCAGACCATCGAGTTCGTAGATTAACGCCTGTGGATAGGAGAGATAAAGCTAAGCTCATCCAATAGAAGGAGGATAATTGATTTCTGTTGCGGCTTGTTCCTAATCGAGGCTTGAGAGGCTGAAACTGAATTAATATTTTTTGCTCAATTATGTTATAAAATCTGACTTTCGATAAGTTTAACATACTCGTAGCTATGTAAGTTGCTGTTAGAGTTGCTATAGTTTTAGCAATTCTTACAGAATTTGTTTGTTTAAATCGCATCTCCTCTCCTGGAGTAAACAAAAGTTAGCATCTAAGTTTTAGCCTTTTTAATGCTTTCTATTGCTGTATAAATCTTTATAACATTAAAAAATTCCTCTGAACTACCATAAAATGTTTCTTACATAATTAAAGTCAATTTGAATTATTTTCCCCCTAAAACAAAGGATATTAAATCCACGCATAGTATTTAATTAATGTGCTAGACGTGTATTTTATATAACAAAACTTAATACGGTAGGTAAAATATTCCACGTACCTCTTACAACTGGCTGCGTGCCTTAGTTAATTACTCGCACATATCAGTCACTCGACTTATTCCTTGGCACTCCGCACTGATCAACCTTTCAGTGGTTCATCGAACACCCGTTAAGTTCAATTGCCGGATAGAATTCTAATACCTCTCCAACACTTTGGGAACCTGACTATTGGAGTCATTTGAACCTTACTCTGCTCTCACTTTGAGTCATTGACTGCATAAGCCGTTGATTGCTTCAGGAGACAACCTATTGCCCTAGGTGACGTAACTACGTAGGTTTGTTTGTATGCTTTGATTTTAATTTACATTTTTCTAATATTTTTTTGGCCAAATGGTTTATTTAGGTATTGGTTATTTAATAACCATTTAGTTTTATTTGTATCAAAGCTTACGTTCCAAGCCATTCGTCGATCTTTTCTTGTTTTTATATTATATATGTTGGTTGTGTGCTATTGTGTTTTTTAGATTTGTGCAGACTTTTGAAGGTTTACCCTCGCTCTCGAGTAATCCCTCTCGCTATATGGAGCGAAGTTTGTCGAGTCAGGATAGGTGATATAGACAAATATCGCCTCGTGGTCAACTATCTACTACCGTCGAAGTACCCTCTTACTTTTTCAAGGGATAATTGGTTATAACTTAGTATTGGACTTAAATAATATATGATCATTAACCTTTAAGTTTCCCCTGCTTTGATTTATTACTTCGCTCTCAGAAACCGTGTTTTTTGTCTTTTTGTATGCTTCTTATTTTCTGCGGAAGTCCTGGCTGATAAAGAAGATGGGAGACGGCTGACGTGAAGCTAAATTCGCGTGCCATCGTAGCGCGATGGTTCCCATGGACGTAGCCTCAATTCTTACTACCATGACTGTGGAGTCCATTAGTCAGTTCGGCACAGTTTCTTGAGTTTTCCAATCGTGCACGTTACTTGTACGGTAGCAAGACAAATTTGGTCGCTTATGCTCTTCCATTTGTACTCGGAACGGATTTGTGTACACCGGACTGTGGATTATTTGACTCTTAAGCGGATTCTTGATTCGTGCATTATATTTCACTGATTTTAGTGCGGGGCGCATAATCTTGCGCCGGGAAAAGGGGGGTTCCCTCCCACCCAGAATCATGTATACTTTTTGCATTTACTTGGTTTCTTCTGTGCTTTTGTGGGGGTTGGGGGAGTGTCTCTTTCCTATTAATCTCGTTTGTTGTTTCCTGCTATTCTAATACACCCTAATTTATAAAAAAAAACATATTTTTGGGACGACATATGTTTGTGTAACAGTTGCAAGGGATTAACTGCGCTCTTTTTGACTTCTGTTGTCTTATATTCCTATACTTCATATGTACATATTTATTTATCTCACTTCGTCTTTCATACATATTAAGCCGCTAAGAAACCTATTGACCCTCTTTAAATCCTAATTTTCTATTTTTAATACAACGTTAAAAAATTCTATTAATCTTATACATGCCATATATAAGAACTAATACTGGTCAGCACAATCCAAGTTCGTTTTCACTGCAGATTCAGTGAAAATGTTCATCCCTATTTTTAATAATGATTACGATTATTTAGCCCGATTTTTTATGCAGTTAAAATTTATAGGCAAAGTGTAACTCCACTGTAGGGGAATAGTCACCCCCCCCCCCGCCCCCCCGTTCACTCGCGGGGCAGTCACAAAGCGGTTACCGCAAAGAAATTCGCCCCAGGCATCGGCGGGTTCATTGCGTAACCGCAGCGTAGCCTATTTTTGGTGCCATGAAAGACCTTGAGGGTCAAAATGCAAGATCTCCCCCAGGAGAGTAAAATCCAGTTTCACGTCAAATAAGAAATTGGAGACGTGTTTCTCCCAATCTCGAAGGCTAACGAGGAGCCGATGTTTGACTTCGTGGGAAAAACCGTTTGGAAAAAGAACTCTCCTGGGGCCGTCCTCAAGCTCTTCCCCTTACCACTCCCCCAATGGGGTGACGAGCTATAAATGAGGAACTCTGAGGAAAATCGTGGTAGTATACGTCAGTCTCTAGGTGACGAAGTCTTCGGATCAAACCGAACTACCGAGACTAGAGAGGTAGAGTACTTGGCTTGCCAGACCAAGAAGTACCCTGCAAGAGAGGCCGGGCTACCTACCTTAAGGGGCTAAGAAGAAGCTCATCCTTGAGCTAAGTCCCTGGTTATCAAACCAAACGATAAGTTAACTTTGTTAAGTTCAACTTACTCTCGCCAGAGAGACTACTCATATCCTGGTGCACCTTAAACACCAGGGGTATTCCTCGTCCTTGAGGAATTAGGAAAAGAAAAAGAAAAAGGCGTCCCCCTCGAGCCCGTTACTCGGTGGCCACACCGAACTCCTAAGTTAACTTGGTAAGGAACCAAGTTCAAATTATTCTCGTCAGAGAAACCCCGTCTCATTGATCCTCGCCCTTGAAGAAGACCCTCCCCGAGTACAGTCCTCGTCCATAAGGAAATAAGTAACAAAGGAGAAAAGCTCCTTCTCGAGCTCGTTACTCGGTGGTCACACCGCACTTCAAGTTAACTTGATTTAAGAACCAAGTTTGACTCACTCTCGCCAGAGAGACCATGACTGCCTAGGTGTTGCATAAAGCACCGTATTTGTTCTTGTCCTTGAAGACCCCCTCCCCCTCCGGAAGAACGTGGGGACCCCCTAGGGTCCACCCTCGCCAAAATAACCGTGTAATTTCGCCCATCTACATCTGGACACACGGCACGCGTCGTGAGTCAATAACATTTCTGAGGCCTTTAAACTCCACATGAGTCCGTAAGCCTAATTCTTATATCATTGTTGTGTGTAGAGAAAACGTTAACCAATTATTGTGGGTAAACTAATTTAATTAATTCTTGTTTATAAAAGTATTTAGAGTATTACTGTAGTTAATGTTTAAATGTTAGGTATTCAATTGATAAAGGTAAAATATAAGTTTATTTTGTGAATTAATGTTCGTTTCTCTTATATATCTTTACGTGTTTTGGAACGGCTCTGTTCTGTAAGATATTCAGATATCAATATATATGAGACACTCTTAGCACTCTTAGATTAGAACAAAAAGGGGGGGCATTCTACAACATCAATAATGCATAAGCGAAAGGTAAATGATAAACTTTCTACGAGTACTTCTTTGTTATAATAATTAAGACTGTGTATATCAGAAGAATGACAGAATACTGATTTTGGAGTTTAAGGTTTACATAGATTTCACATTTATTAATATTGCTTATGGTTTTATATGTAAAATATGAGACCGACATATTATGGAAATCACTTGATGTTAGATATAAGTCCATCAATAAATGCAACTGGTGTTAATATTTCAAATTTGACACTGAAGAGATTCCCATACACAAATGAAATTATCCACGTCTCTTGGCTAGTATTATGCCATATGTTCTTAAACTTACTCAGTCGGAAGGCTAAAGTTTGCAAGGATGCAAGTCCAGAGGTCTTAAATTCTTTGGAAAAATTTCTTTTGGCTCGATCAAATGAAAAAATGAACTATTCGGCTATAATTTTATAAGGCATGTTTATCGACAAGCTGAGACAAAGACCATTTTTTTATGAAAGGAGAGTGAACGAGAGGGAAATGCTTACATATATAAATAGGATGAAACGATAGAAGATATTCGAGACAGAGTGCATTTACCGAAATTACCTAGTGTTAACGAATTGGTTAAACCTTAATGGATAGAGTGAACTCAGTAGTGTTTAAAATCGTTAATGTCATGACTCTTGTTACAAAAGTAATAAAGGTTATCTTGATAAGTATCAACCCATTTGTTTAACTTAACTTTTCGTTAAACTCTAAGAATCGTTAATTAGAGATAAGATGATGTGAAATCGTAACCAGTATAATCTACTTAAATGCACCTAACATGGAATTTGGCGAAAACGATTGTGTTTAATTAATCTTTGGTCAATTTTGAATATCACGATTTTTACCCGCAATTAGAATTAAACAGTAGATATTATGTACATACCTATAATTTTAAAACCCTGTTGATACTGTATTGAAAATCCGTCTCAGATAAACCCCCCCCCCAAAAATTAATAGGTTAAAATATTATTCCTACTTCGTTCGCATCAGGTGGTCATAAGCGGGACCAACTATAAATGGGCTTTAGGTAGCATGAATCAATAGTTGTCCCACTCTTTTTTCACATTTTACATGAACTTAATACCATTTTACGTATTAAAATCTTCATAGTAGCAGATCACATGTTCCTAGTAGACAGAACCACTGTTGCAATAATATGGTGAACTTACAGCGAGCCTTAGATAAAACGGGGAATGAGCAGATAAATATGACGTGAATTTTAACATATTTGAATGGAAAGGGCAGCACTTGGGATGTTGAAATTTACCAGCGAATTACCAAATAAATGGACAAAATTTAAAGATAGTCAACATAAAAAAGCAGCTAAGGTCTTAAATAGGAAGACATCAAAGTGTCTAAATAATGCCTAGAACCTTTTGAGAAAGCTAAATATATGGTGATATATATTTGCCACAATTTCACATTTAGGTGAAAGGATATCATTCTGTCTCTATATAAATCCGCTCTCCGTTGTCAGATAGAAGACTCAGCTCAATTTTGGCCTCCCCAACTGAATTAAGACGAGATCTTGTTAGAACAAATGCAAAGAAGCAAAACTAAACTGATTTAGGAACTTAGAAATAAATGTTTTCATAGTATTAATTATAGAGTACTCTTCGAGATAGATGGTAGGTAAAACTACCAAATTAATAAAAAAAAGTGCTTCAATGTGATCCTTGGTCAAAAATACATTAGCTACATAATCAAACATACGAGGATAGTCTGTCCTACTGACTAGTGAAAAGTAAATCTATTCATGATGTAGCAATCTTTTGCAAAGATTTTTTCCTTAGGATCTTTATACTGTATATGAATAAATTATTTTCTTCGCTTAATTAAAAGATGTCATTATTTCTTTGTTTCTAGCAACAAATACAGAAATATATTTATATATTATTATTAAAATCGCACCTTAGATGTTTTTATATTCGACAATCAAGTGTCTTTTTCTGTTTCAGATTGTTTCCTAGGACAGAATTTTAGCTTTCTTGAGTATGACTCCTAGAGGATGCCAAAATTCTCCCGATACTTTTTGCTACTTATCTGAATAGTGTATTGGACGAAGAATATGTCACAGAAAATCGTGAAAAGTGCAAAATTCTAGATAGCGTAGATTCTCTACTTTGGAATGACCATTGATGACAAATAAAAGTTATAGCCCCCTCAAATGATATGTGGAAGCTCTCGCTCTAATCTCGAATGATGATTGAGAGATGCAATAAGGAACATGCCTTTTTCTATCCCCACAGTATGGAAAAACCCGAAGAACCACCACGATGACTGTTATTTCAAAGTGAATTGAATAATTCAATCAAGAACATGAGACTCAATAAGTCAGGAGCTGAACTCTTAACATTCAGGCTAAAGGAAAGGAATTTATGTACTAAGGGAATACTACAGGACATCTGTGTACCTAAAACTAAAGGATGTTACTACAAAAGATGTAACCGATTTTTTAGTTTTTGGACTGAAGCATGATCGTGCCGAATGGTATCTTTTCATAGACAGCTGAACATCAAGTCTCAAAACAGTATTACTATACAATTAAAACCAATATCCATATTTGCTTCATGCACACCTCGTAGAGAAGAAAGAAGACTATAATAATGGTAAAAGGCTTCCTGATCAAATCAAGTATGCTGAATTCAAGTGGAATGATTGTGATATGGATTTCAAGATGCTTGATATCTTGCTGAGCTTGACAAGTGGAAACATATAATATTTACGAGGGGCGGTCAATAGGTTTTGCGAATCGGTAGGGTAAAACAGAGAAAGGGGGATGGCTGTTTGTGGGGGTGTTAGGACAAGTTTCACAAGTCAGGACCTTCAGCCACACGCTTCTGCCTCGTATATTTAAGAATCGGTAGCTGATCGCAGATCGTCAGTCACAAATATTTCAACAATGGAGAAGGTTGAACACCGCGCAGTGATCAAATCTTTCACAAGGAAGGCAAGAATTTAAAAGAGATCCATGAACGCATGGTGCAGTGTACACCGACACCGCCCCTTCCTATGCAGCCATTGTTCGCTGGAATAGGGAGTTTCGCCATGATTGTCAGTCCCTTAAAGATCACTTCCGTCCAGGACGCCCGTCAGACGTGACCAACGAGGACAATGTGGCAGAGAGGATAATCCTCGAAAATAGACGGGTGAAGTTCGAAGAATTCGAGCGAGAACTTGGAATAACACTTGGAAGTGTTATCAACATCATACATGACAATTTGGCCATGTCCAAGGTCTCTGTCCGTTGGGTGCCTAGAAACCTCACGCCCCATGATCGAATTTAACGTCGTCAAAGTTGACAAGGCCAGAGTTGCAGAAGCTGCCCTGTGCGAGTGCGATTTCAAGGAGCTCAACCATCTCCCCTAAAGTCCAGATCTGGCCCATAGCGACTACATTTTATTTCCCTAGCTTAAGGATGCACTGCGGGGACGCTGGTTTGGGTACGATGAAGATGTCCAACTGGCCATCCAGGAGTGGATTGAACAGCAGTCGGGAGATTTCTGGTTGTCGGGAATTCGATGCCTCAGGGACAAGTGGCGCAAGTGCATTGAAGTCAAGGGTAGTTATATTGAAAAATAATAGAATAATTTTTCTCATATCTCGTTTCCTTATATCCGAATTGCAAAACCTATTGACCGCCCCTCGTATCTTTCCTTTACTCAAGGGAGAGTAGACCTGATGAACGTTACCGGAAAGTTCAGTGGCCTCCGCGATATAAATTACATGTAGGGAATTTTTATGTGCCAGGCAGCAACATGTGGAGCCCTCCAAGCTTCTTTTAACCCCCATTTCTTATATAATTTTGATTAATAAAGTAGTTTGTGAATGCCTTAGAATTTGCAGGAGAAGCCCTTCAAGAAATCTCTCCCAAGTTTTCAAAGGTTTCTGAGGCTAAGTTCAAGGGCGTCATATTTGTTACACCACAAGTAAATGCAATGTTAAAGTCTTAGTAACTTGAAAGAGTGGTAACCAGATCCGAAAAAGAAGTATAGTGTTCATTTCGTATTATATTTCATTAATTCTTAAGAAATCTCAAAGATACAAACTACCAGCAGCTGGTAGCAAAGATTATTGAGAGCTAATGTCTCCTAAAAGGTACAATATTTGTTTTCACATTTCGCCTTTTTTTCGGAAAAAATTGGGGGATGATAATTAGAAGGATGGTGCGAGATTCCACTAGCAAATTGCAACAATAGAGATAAGATACTATTGAAGATGGGATATTGCCATGATGAGAGACTTTGTTCAGAAAAGATAAACGATATCTAACGATCTTCAAAGCAATTTTAATGTGCATGTGTTTCGTAATTTTTGCTCTTATTTTCTTTAACTTTCCTAAATACGTTGTAGAACTTGAAAATACACATATCATTCTATCAATATCATTAGAAATTGAAATAGATATAACTAGACATATAGCCATAGAAGAAGATTGCCTATATAATGACAAAATCTAAAAATAAGTAAATCCCCCAAAATCCCGAAGATGACAAAGCTGATGTGAGATTTGAACTCAGCGGTAAAGAATACGTATAAAACGTGAAGAAAATGCATATAAATCAAACACTTGTTACGTAGGGTGGTTTAAAAATGGAGTTTTATGGAAATCGATAAAAAATAGAAAGTGTGAGTATGGGTTAATTACCGAGTTAATGTAGATTACTTAACCTTCGACAGTCTGAGCAAGAAGTAATTTTTCATGTGAGTAACAACATTTATATTGAGTTCCTTCTACACAAAAATGCGAGCTGAAATCGAAAAGAAGTACGCTATACTCGCGGCTCTCCGTGCCTAAAGAAGCGTGAACGAGATAGTGACTTAACTCCACAAAAAACTCATCAGTAAGATGAGGCTGACGAGAAACATGAAGATCCTATGGTCCTGCATAGAAAATTTCTTTTTATTTGGTGCTTTTTTGCGTCGTGAGCAGCGAGGGTCACGTTATGCTTCCGTATACCTTCACCACAGGGGATCAAGTCAAATATAAACGTTTACTTAGAGGTGCTAGATGGACCACATAGCCACAGGAACACTTTAAATCTTCCAAAAGTGATATAATCCTGCGCACAAGCCGAGGATAAGACACACATGCTTGTTCAACTACATCCCGCACTACTGGTCTCTAGACGTGTTGCCGCCTAGCTCCCTAGACTGCTATTCCTTATGTTATTTAGGCTTGGCTCTTGGTGAGAAGGATTTAAAGAAGGCTGCTCACATTACTTCAGAATCTCTAAGCGCCATCATTGTGGAGGTAATGCCATCCATTGGCATGGACTCTCTAATCAGGGATTGCATCCAGTTTAGGTCCTGCCTGGCGACGGTCGTGATGGCAGATGGTGGTTGTTTTGAATGATTTTGCACTCATATATATCGCATCTGGAAATTCTAATGAGAATCTATTGCTTTCTCTAGTACATAACTTTTTTACTTTTCCCGTGTAAGACTTGTATCGATTTATCTAAAACTCCTTGTATTTTGAAAAGTTAAATATTACCTAAAAGAAAATAACTCAGATGCGACTAATCTAAAATAGCGAAGAAAACAAAGGATGCTATCGATTAGTACCACGAATATAAAGAGTATAAATGCACTTTACACATTCCTTCGGGATTTTTATCTCATTGTGTTACACTTTCACCTGAAGCAGCCAATAAGGTTTCTGAGAGATGATGCTAAGTTAGATTCTTGTCCTTTTCGTGAATGTGTATTTTAGCTACTTATTCTCAGTAGGCGATGTTTTAACGCTAATGAAAGTTTCACCCCGCGCTCGGTGGGTTCGAACCCGCCCATTGACGTTTAAAATTCCACGTTGTATCCACTATGAGAACTTAGGGCTTAAATGAAGTAAAAAAAAGGCAATGATAATTAAAAAAATGGAAAGGTACCTTCAATATTTTGACTACTAAAACGCCGTTCTTGTGTGATTACAAAAAATTATTATTTAAATTTAATGAAATTTAAATGAATTTATGAGTTATTGGGGGAATTTAATATTTTCGGCACTGGCGAAAATAAAAGGAATGAAGGCGCAAGGAAAGGAAGGAATGGGAAAAAGAACTGCAAAGGAAGATAAGGATTCTCACAGGAGTTCAAATTATAAACCCGAACTTTTAGAGGGAACAGCTCATGGTCGCTTCTTTGAACCTCTTGTCACAGATGTTCCATAGAGACGAGTAAGGAAGGTGGGGATCAAATTAAGTGAGAATCCTGCAGATGATTAAATCCAGTCTTGTAGTGATATTTTGAATGGGTAATGGTAGGTAGACAAGTCTTTTCTTCTTAATGGGGTCTCTAAGTTGAGCGTTTTTCATACTCCTTATTGGCACCTCTAAGTATCAATTAATGGAAATTTAGGGAAATAATAATCATTGATATGAGATGCAGGAATGCGTGACAGTGAAAGACAGTCAACCTCTACAGGTATCAGTGACAAGGCACGTGTGCGCAGACTCCTGACCTCCGTTTGGCCTCGCTATCAAGCTACGTGTTGGGGCTGCAAACGGCGCGGGTGACTGCGTTAGGTGCCGCCACCTCACTGCTTTCTCGATGGCTTTAGCTTTCATTTAACGATTCATGAGGAGGTTCAACGAAAAACATTGCTTGAAAAGGAGAAGTTGCGTTTGATTCAGGAAAGAAATAAAGTTTTTTTTTTGTTATAAACACACCCATAAAGGCGAGGTGCCTTCAAAGATTTGTAGAAATAAGGACTAGAATACAAAGAACGAAATGTTAATTTTATCCTAAATTCAATGGTTGATATCGAAAGAATTTTAGAGGCGATGATACCCTCGATTTAAACAATTTTTATAAAACTGAGAATTAAATCAATTTAAAACAGCTCTTGTAACATCATTAACAGAAAATAAACGAGTACCCTTGATGTTCTTTTTTTAAGGTAAGGAAACAAAAAGAGTTGCATGGTGGTCAGTGATTCAACTTTTAACTGTTTTAACTTGATTTAGTTCTAAGATTTCTCAGTTTTATAAAAATTGGTTAAATCGATGATATCATCAGTCAGAAAAGTGGTTTGAATTCAATGGATCCTCTGTAGAAAAATAAAATTTCTACCACATATGTGTTTTAATGTTATGTCATAGATATATATATATATATATATATATATATATATATATATATATATATATATGCGATTAAGAAGGCAATGTTGTGGTTTACTAATTTCTTTATCAAGCTCTCGATAGAAGCTCTTCTCAGTCACTAGAAGAGCTCCTTCCAAGAGCTAAATATTGAACATGGCTGAAATATATATATATATATATGAACACAAAAGAGATATTAAAGTGGGCAGCGAAAGCAGTGGAATATTTTGCCATGTTAGAGACTTGAATCATTCGATCGATTTCAATGGAAGTAAAATGGTATTTAAATCGGCTAACTATGTTAAGAGAAGAATCGTAGAATCGAGCTTGATATCGTCAGTTCCTAATTTAAATCTATCTGAGGGTCAATTTTCTTTTAATCCTGTAATAAGAAAGCAAATAATCAAAATAGTAAAATATCAGCCCTTCAATATGTTTAAGCCTAACCCTTCCCCCCCCCCTGATTACCACAAGTAGGGGATTGGGGGAAATAAAAAAGAGGGGATCTTTCACGAACTGACCCTGTGTTATGTTTGTAAGCACTTTTCTTATATTTTCTATTCAGTGTCAGTTGAAAAAGGGTGTGAGATACATCGAAACTGTTCTGAATTAAATTGTCTTCGGAGAATGTGGTTTAATTCCTCATATATATATATATATATATATATATATATATATATATATATATATATATATATATATACTTGTCACGAATGATGATCTAAGCTCAAAGATGAATCCGACCCCTAAATATTAGGCAGTATTCATAATCCTTATTCATCAATAACTATTTTTCCTGCACCATTCCCATCTTCATGTCTAGGACAAGCATTTTACTAGAGCAAATTTGGATGCTTAAATTGAACTTTTAACAAAAAGATCCTACTTTTAATGATAGTTATATGCTTTATAAGGCTACACAGATATTAAAATTAGAACCCTCTGATGCAAGGATGTCAGGGTTTAGAAAGAAGGCTATAGAAGTTAGCTTACCGTCATGAGCAACTGGCAAAACACAACGGAAGAACAGGGAGAGTAATTAAAACAAAACAAATAAGACAGTACTTGAATCATTGTTGAAGGAAAGCCTTAGCATCTTTTAACTACAGATTCAAAAACACACGGCCACATTCATTATGTCAGTGGCAAAGAATATAAAAAATTTCAACTGTTTCTTCGGTTTTAAATTTCACCAGATTATCTCTCATATCTATGGTTCTTTACCGTTTAGGAGTTTGCCTGTCTTATTGCTTATGCTTAAGTGAGAGCATACCTTTAATTCCAGAGTCCCAAAGTTTCCGCCTTTATATGTGCTTCAATTTCAGGGAGGACATGTAGAGAGGTAAACAAGGCAACTTCGGTCGTTCTTCGGGAGTGTGTCCTGTAAATGAAATATTGAAGCTATTGAATTATTAATGAAAAAAATTATTTTGAATTGAAAGTAAGCATAATATAGTTTGAGAATTTTTAAGAGCTCTTGGCGTAATGAGCAGTTAAGTGAGCCTAATGTAGCAGTTCCTTACTCATACTAATGGACAGAGAGTTGGGTTTAATTATTTGGTTCAGAAACTTATTAAGCAAATTATTATGCATGTTATAAGAAAGGATTTATTCAAATAAAATTATTTAAAAATTAAAATTGCCTATGAAGTGATTCATAGCTCAAAGATAAATCTAGCTTAGGCGCGGTGAAGTTAGGGTTTTGCATGCAAGAAATTTTTGACAAAGCCTGAAAAAGTGGATGTTATATATACGGAAGTGTTAAGTTTGTTGGCGGATTTATTAAGATATTAAAATAGGGAAAAGCAATATTTCAAATTTAAAAATCAACTGTATATTTGATGTAAGGGAGAACGGAATTGATATACAGAAGATAGTAAATAGTTTGTTTTGTGTATAAATATAACGAAGGCACCAATTAAAGCAAAATGGGCTATTCTTTCGAACGATTCAATTTACCAACTTAAATTACCATAAATCTTATATCAGAGTTACCAGAAGATTTAATTACTATGTTATTAAACATTAAGGGTGTCTTCACAGAGCTGATTTTGAGGCGAGGGCATTTGCTCAATCGTAAACTTTGAAAAAAATTAAAATAAGCCAATTTAAATGTCGTCTTGCACCTTTTTATGATTTATTTGCCTAAATTGTTCATATACATTGAACATTGTACGATTTGAGAAAGATTATACAATGGTTAGTTTGAAAGATGCATTTTTCTTGTGCTGTAAAGGTTAAATACAAGGAGCTGCAGCCTCTTGTATAAACTCTTTTGTTTCCAGGCGGCTGGAAAGGAAGGAGTTTACGAACAACCAAAACTTGGTATATTAAAGGAATCTATCTTCCTAGCAGGTTGATGCTTAGCGATCCAATTAGGCCAAATAGTTGGTTATAATTTAATGAGGTCTACAATAGAATCCCAGCTGAGGCAACCAATTTAAGGGTAAGTTTACATAGGTTAGAACAAATTTCTTTTAATCAGAGGTATAAAAGTCATCTTTCAATGTCTCGTGAGCTCATGGTTATTTTTCCTGAGTACAATAACAGACCTATTTATATATGTCCTCTATGTCATTATCGAGAAATCTTCCAATAATATCTCGCACACCTTTCGAAGAAAGAAACTCTTCTTGATTCCTTTAAACAATCTCCATTTAAGGGGAGGTCCCCGAGTTCTTTTAATGAAAAAGAATCTAATCTTTTACTTTTTTCCTATTAAAGAAAATGCCCAGCCAATTTTCGTGCGATTTTTGGAAATGGTCCAATTTTAATCTAATTTTAACTTCAGAAAAATTAGAGAACGTTGGATCCAACCCTAAAATTCCTTTATGAGTATGATTAAATCCTCGGAAGAACAAATTCCTATTTGTGATCAATTATCAATTAGTTATCCATAATTGTCTAGTTTTAATATATTATCATTGTAGGTTAAATTTGTTTGTGTCTTTTGGTTCAACCCTTAGCTTATTGTTTCACTTTTAGTCATACTACTTTACTTTTAGTTAATTGTTTACTAATTTTAGCTCTTTTTCCGGCTGATAGGTTGTTAAATATATCTAATAGCCTTGTTATAATAAATTATGATTTATACCAATCGGGTACGTCTTCATTTTCCTGCTCAGAATAAGATTCTCGAGATGTTCCTCGTTGGTTACTATATATATATATATATATATATATATGAGAAAAAGCTCATAATATGCACATTATGAATAAACACCTACAAAGAACAAGCAACAAACCGATTCCAATCCCTTTCGTCTTTATTCTAAATGACCTTTTCAGGGAATGACAAAAGACGGTTTAGCTTAAATAGTAGATCGAGGGGATTAAACTACCTTTCTTTGAACCCTACTTAGGAAGTGAAAAATCATGAACCATATTAATTTGTGATTTTATAAGTGTCAGGTTATTGTAGCCCCTAATTAGATTTTAGAGAAAGATAGTCAAATCCACTCCTCTCTTTACTCTACTATTCAAAGGAATGTATGACCATCCTTTGTTATTCCTTAAAAAGTCTTTATCCTGCCATACCATGGTCTCATCAAAATACAGCATAGTTAGCGGTAGAACATAAAAGCCCTTTGGAACATTTCATTGGTAAAACCGGTAATATTTGAGAGAATCTATTGTCATTTAAAACTTTTTGAACACAATCAGATTCAAATTTAAAATCATCATTCACGATACATCATAGATCATAAAAAATTCGTACTTTTTTACTAGTCAAAGAAGTGGAGCTTACAGTCTCATTTAAAAATACTATCATCTTACTTTTTTCGGCCATTTCATTTTGCGTTCTCATAAAAAATACCTTGCCAAAGGTTTAGATCCACACTTTTAAATACGTCCTACAATTTCACGCCTTTTCTCTTATTCATAATCAAACTTTCTTTAATATTCCATCTATAAAAACAAATGACTGCCATCGCAACAGCACGTCCTTGTCTTATCTACCCCTTCATGCTAAACTAATCACTTCGACTATCATTTTTTCAAGAGCATGCATTAATCCCAACTACATTTCCCTTTCATTACATACATCATTTAAATTTTCCATATGGCTTCCCTATCTAAAGGATTATCATCGTTCTCCAGGTGGCGAAATCATCATACACTTTACATCATATCCCTTTATTTTCACCTGTTTCAGTGCAAACTCTTTGTTCTCGCCTTTTACCCGCTTGCACCCATTTTACATATCAATATCTATCCCTCATTTAGCCTTCTTAAACGTCCAATCATATTTATTTCATACACTTCACTCTTAATCTCGACTTACATCTTCCTGTTATTACCTTTCTTTGCCTTATCCCTATACAACAATAATATGACATCTTTTTTCAAACTCTCAGATACTCTTCTACTTTCAAATAACTTCGAGAAAAGATACAGTATACATCGACTCTAGCTGCCTTTAAATATTTCAAATCTCTTTCAAGCTTATCACGTATGTACCTCACAATTTACACATCTACTTGGTTCATAGATTGATTCGTATTAAGTTGCATGAGTAGATGGGATCCGGCGCAGGTACGCACATTGCAGTCATTATAAGATTTAGTGGTTACAGTATAAAATATCCAAATCCAAAGCTTCCCATGCTACTCTTTGTCTGGGCTAAGTCTTCTTTGCGACAATATTTTTACCATCAAATGTAGGGGTCAAAAGTTTGGATGTTCATTATTACATGTGTTGACACACACGTAAAGATATTTGACGTGACACCTAAGACAATTGCTCTTTGTCACAAATATTTAAACAACCGTTCTTAAGAAATCACTAAGGTCGTCGATGCAACCAAGACAAAAACTGGAATAAATGATGTAAATTTAAGTATTAAATTGTATGAACACATTTAACCTATTTTATCTCCCTCCTCCACAAAATAAATTATGAATGAATTATGTTTATTCATATATATTTTTTTAAATTAATAGAATGCAGCATTGGGTCTAATAAGACGAGGGAAATAAAATTCCTATTATTAGCGAAGAAAAGTATCATGGTTATAATCTAAAGGTTGGGCCAAATATTCAATTGTGATCAGTTAATTTATTTCAGTAGCCTTTTTTTTATAGTCACATATTTCTGATCGTTTGTAAAATTGATCTAGATTTTCTAATGCATTTAAAAAAAGAAACTATCTCAATTTATTTGTCAGAATAATGTGTTATTTTTATAAAAATACATGAATTTTAAGCAAAATAAATATAATATTTTGTGACCTTTTCTCTTGCATACTTTCTTGAATCTCTCCGATTTCCATAATCTTTCTGATAAGCTTATAGATTTAGGATATAATGATTTTAGATGATACACATTCAAGATAATATATTTGACACTTCTTGTAATTATGCTGTTAATATGAAAAGGCTCATTAAATATATTAAGTAAGTATATATAATGTATAAAAATTCTTCTTAGCAATCATCACTGAACTTCCATTCTTTATACAATGATTACGGTAAACTTAGTAAAATGAATATGAAAAAAAACCTGAACTCTAAAATACTTTGTGGCATTTTAATTTCATTTATGATATCACCCAAACTTTGCAAAACCTTGCATTTTATAAAATATATTAAGATATTTAGATACATAAAGAGGCGTCGTTTCTTGAGCTTCGATAATAAATATTTACACTAAATTCCTTAACTAATACGGTAAGAGTCTGCGTTTTCCTCGCAGCACTATTTTTATATGTAAAATAGGCAATAAATTTATGGAGTAAAAATATCTGCAAAGAAAAGAAAAGACTCCTCTTCTATGAGCTGCAGACCAACTAGGTTTGCTTATGATATTGCTGGAAGATTTGCATGGGAATTTATTATACTACGCACAAGTATAGTGGCTTACTGGTTACGCACATAGGTATGTTGAGGTGAACAGTAATTTGCTACACTTGTCCATATTTCTTAAAACTGGGCACATATAAAGAAACCTAATTAGTTATGATTTCTTAGGAAAAAATAGCGCTTTATTTGCTTGCGTAACTGCTTCTCGTGGTGCCAAATTGTTTTCAGTGTGGTAGTAATTTATCACCAATTAAGACTTGTGTAGTGGATAGTTCGAGTAAAAAATGAGCTCATAATATTTTGTCAATCGCATTTTAAGCAAAAAGAAATATGATAATACTTCTTACCTACGAATTCGGCTCCCTCACGTTTAAAAACACCAAGTATAAATTGTATTTTTAATAACGACCAATGAGGAATTTGATTAAGATCCTTGTCTTTTCCAGTATAATAAAGCACTGCATTTCTAGGAATAAAATTACATAAATATTACCCTTGTTTAACCAATGTAAATTGTGAAAGTTCAGAGATATGGGAAAATGCTCCCTTGCTAATATGTACTCTATTTTATTTGCCTTTAGTCACTTTTTGAAGCTTTTAGATTTTTTGTTTAATCTTGAAATTTTTTGAAGGTAAATCTTATGATAAAGTTAAATTCTCAGTGGCAGCCCTGACCGTGACTAGTCATAATTGCTGGAATACGGCATAGGGTAAATCAGCCTGACTATGATTTGTGTATGCTCTTAGTTGGCGGCTGGTCATATAATCCGATGGTCACATTAAGAGTAATTTTATAGAATCTTTAAAAGGGAATGCTTTAAATGTCGTTTTTTTATAAAATAGAGGTAAACAAATTTAGGAAAGATAAAAAAAAAGTAAACATTTAAGAACGACAATCATCAAAATCTTTCAAAGCCAACGCCTTCCAAAATTCTAAGATAAGAATACTAACATAAATGCCTACTCAAAATCATAATAAAAACAACTAAACTCACCTTTACAAGAAAAAAACAACTGAACCATTAAAATAAATCTAAGAAACCAAACAACATAAAACAATATACCCAACACAGCATACAACACATACATAACCATGAAATTAAACCAAATGATCCAAAAAATAAAATAACATTCTTTGCAGCTTAACGACCTTGCAATTGTCCAATAAAACTGAACCACCAAAATAAGGTGACTAAACTTCCGTAATAGAAGAAAAATTACAACCATCAGAGCAAAGACTTGTGGCAGTTCTTTGATGTAAAAAAGTATCAGGGTAATTAACTAAGATATTTGCTTAGATGATTATGTCTCGCGAACCAACGAATGTTGAAGATCTTCGTCAAAGATTAGTAAAAAAATTGATGCCAAATTGGTAAATCCTGCGGCTAAAGATGCGATCAGGTCATTCATAACAAGAGCCCGAATACATCTTATTAATATTTTTATCCTAATGGTTATGAAATAATGTTGTATTCTAGTTATGGTTGATCTATGAATTAAAATGTGAAGACGATCAGAGACAAATTTCTGCTAAAATAATCTGTAGAATTTAAATAGAAACAAAAACAGGATATTCAATAAAAATGTAGATTTTCTTACTTTTTTTCTAAAATGGAACATTGTTGTATATACAGAGTCAGATATATATATATATATATATATATATATATATATATAAATATATATATATATATAGTTGTTATATTTCCGCAAACGCATTGGGGCTAGCATGTTTTATACTAGCAGGACAAAGATTAAAATCACGCCGTTTCTGTAATAAATATGTGTTTAAAGAGTCCAAATATAAGCATTTTAATGGCCATTAGAAAGCCAACAACTGAAGACCCAATAAAATATGCGGATAGAATTAAAAAGAACCTGTACTAAAGAACTCAAGCTTTTAAAAACGAATTACCAATGAAATGTTACGAAAAATAAGGCAAAATTTCTAATGAAGAATGGTGTAAGAAAGTTGAAGACTATGGCAAATGTTGATAGTTACAAAAACTAAAAAAAGTCTTGCCAAAATAATGTTACTTTATATATGCGCATGCAATCTTCTTAATCCGTGTTTAGTTTTAAATGTTGCAAAATTATACTCCTTTGGTTTCATTATCCTGTAGTTTAGATCTAGGAATTATCCAGCAATAGATTGGAAAACATTTTCTCTTACATTAACATGTATGGATAGTTTTATTTTAATTATTTTATGTTATTTGATATGGAAATTCCATTTACTGTAATAGAAAAGGCAATTTGAGTATAGGATGCCGAGAAATGCTGCAGATGCTCACCAGACACAAAAAAATTAATAAAGGCTGTCTTTTTATTGCCAAATGATCTTGATGACTACGAGCATCTTAAGTATGTGTCGAAAAACTGTTGCAAACACTGGAAACTCCTCAGATCCAACGGCAGTTTGTCATGGCTTGAGAAAACGCTTACTACGAATTAAACCCAACCAGTTTAAGCTCGATCAGGCCTTCACGAAGAATCGAGTTTTGATATGCAACAGAATCTTGAAGGAAATAAGTTCTATAAATGTTTTCATTGATAAGCCAACATTTTAAAGGAAGATCAAACGCACGAAGAATAATGTTCCCATTTGGGGTGAAGAAAATTCCCATGCCATAGCTGATATGCTGCAGTGTGTGTGACAGGAGCAAAATACAGGCTTGAAATCGTTCATAGAATCCAAATACATTTCAATTTATCATTCTAATTTTGAGAAATAATTCTATTATTGCTTTCCATTAAGTAAGTTCAGATTGATTTAGCGAGACTATGAAGTGTCTGGGATATTTACATCTCAAATAATTTCAAATATTAAGAAACGCCATGTATATTTAATCAAACTTTTTAGAATTAATCATATCATTTATAAATATCCAGGATAATGTGTAGTTTGATAATATGTTGGAATATTTGGTTAATATGTATGATTATTTAGAGTTTTACTAAAAGCAGTTTAACTAATAAAATACTGATTTATAAAATCAGAATTTAACCAATATTTCTCGATTCAGCTTAAATTGATGGCTATTCTGTATTAAATATCCTTTAAAAGAAGTTATATGACTAAAAGTAAAAAAATTACAGAAGCTCGGCGAAAACAAAAATAACTCCTTCAAGGATAATCACAAGTTGAAATTGATAAAAAAATACAATGTTTAAGATATATTGTCCAAAACATTATAAAACGATATCAACAGATATTTATCAAAAAATATAGAGGGCTGAAAAAGTCTTATAACACCTTAAGAATCGCAGAAAATAACTAAACAGGCTTGGGAGTTTACTGAATTTTCCATTAAAAGATTATCACCCGAAACACTTAGAAATATACATATATATCAAATACTAAATGGACGCAAGGAGAATAGAAGCCATGATATCATATCTGAATAGAAACAAACTTCTCCATTCGGCCAAAGATCACCCAAAACTGGACGTAAATTATCTAGTTAGATGAAAGAAATTAGCAGGTATGTAACAAAGACGATTGTATTGTTTCTCTATTATGTATATATATATATATATATATATATATATATATATATATATACGAGGGGCGGTCAAAAAGGTTTGCAATTTGAAAAAAGGAAAAGAGATATGACGAAAAGTGTTATATTATTTTTCCATATAACTACCCTGGACTTCAATGCACTTGCGCCACTTGCCCCTGAGGCTTCGAATTCCCGAAAACCAGAAATCTCCCGACTGCTGTTCAATCCACTCTTGGACGGTGAGCTGGACTTCTTCATCATCCCTAACCCGGCGTACACGCAGTGCAGCCTTGAGCTGGTGGAATTAAAAGTAGTCGCTAGGGGCCAGATCTTGACTGTAAGTGAAATATTTGAGCTCCTCGAATCCGTACTTGCACCGGGCAGCTTGTGCAACTCTGGCCTTATGGACTTTGGTGACGTTAAAGTACATCATGGAGCGTGTGGTTTCTAGGCACCCAACGGGCAGAGACCTTGGTCATGGCCAAATTGTCATGGATGATGTTGATGACACTTCTATGGAATATTTTAAGTTCTTGCTCGATTTCTTCGACCTTCACCCGTCGATTTTCGAGGATCATCCTCTCCACATGGGCCACATTGTCCTCGTTGGTTACGTCTGACGGGCGTCCTGGACGATGCTCATGCTTAAGGGACTCACGAACATGGCGGAACTTCCCATTTTAGTGAGCATGATTGCACAGGAAGGGGCGGTGTCGGTGTACACTGCAACCATGCGTTCATGGATCTCTTTTGCATTCTTGCCTTCCTTAGTCAAAAATTTGATCACTGCGCGGTGCTAACCTTCTACAGTGTTAAAAAATTTGTGACTGACGATCTGCGACCAGCTACTGCTTTTTAAATAGATGAGGTAGGAGAGTGCGGCTGCAGGTCCTGATTTGTCATAGCTTATCCTAACACCCCAACAAACAGCTATCCCCCTTCCTCTGTTTTGCCCTACAGATTCGCAAAACTTATTGACCCTACATCGTATATATATATATATATATATATATATATATATAATTACATTTAAATATATCTTTTTTTGTAAAAGTTTTGAACATTTTCTGCCCTTTTGTGTCTACCTTTGTGAGAGCAAGAGTTGAAGAGGCCAGCTCTAGTGGTACGAACTGTGTAGCATAGAGGTGGTTCTATCATGGTATATGGCTTCATTTTTCCAATTGGTAACAAATATTTTTAAGGCCATGAAATAATGAACTCAGGAACTTACACTTCCTTTTTTACACAAAGTTTAGAGCCATCTATATAGAAATTGCACCCCAATAGTACACCTGTGCTTGGAAAAGCAATAAGTATCCCAGTTAAAAATAATACAAAATTGTAAGAAAAATTCCAGACGAAACGATACGAATCAATCAACTTATACGCTCTTTGGGTGGAGTGTATTCTGTTTCAGTAACTTTTGACCATTTCCAAAATTGAATTCACCCTACTGTAATTTTTGTTTCATTATTTTATGATTTCAAACACATTTGAACAGTTTTAGAAGTATTACATAATATATGTGTGACATATGTAAAAGATACAGTATTAGGTCGTACAATAAAAAAATAATTTGCAAGATCTGCTTCTGGGATAGAATCTAGAACGTAAGGGAAGACCTTAGAACAGGTAATGTCACCTATGATATTCTCGCTACATGTCAATCATTTACGTCTGTAACCTACTCAATGTAACCAAAGTTTGTGCAGTAGAGTTGCTTTCTGAATTAGCCACGGTTAGTTAATCTGAAGAACAGGTTCTTCCTTTAGAACAACGCAACACCTCAGACTGCAACGCCGACCAGTCAGGTAGTTTGTGCAGGTATTTTGTTACCAGCTATACTGTCCCTGCACTTTGGCTAGAAAATCCTAGGTGGAGCATACAGTGGTTCTCAGATTAAAGAGAAAGTAGCAAAATTTTTCTTGTACGGGCCAAATGTTTTAGGTAAACGGGATTAACCAATATATAACTAGTTGGGAAAGCGGTGAAGTTGTGAAAGTTATTATTTTAATGATTCGGGTAATTAGTAAAACATTTTTTTAATTGTTATCTTTAATTTAAAAACTGCAGGAACATCTGGGGTACCTAATATAAAAGAAAATATAAACCCACAAAATTATCATTTTTACAATAGTTGAGCTCCTTAATTCCCCAAGGATCACTCGAACTTGTGGAAAACGAGACAATAAATAAGGAGATTTGAATTTAAGGATATTGATCTTTTGGTTTGAGTTGTTGTTTTTCTGATACTCTGAGAATCTGGGATCGTGTATAGCCTTTAATTGGAGACTTTTTAAGTAATATTCCCTGTGGTTATAAGAGTGTCGCGAGTGCAGGGCTTTGAAATTAACAGGCATCGAATAATACCCTTTTATCCCGCGGTTTTATAATTTAGCCTTTTCTTCTCACCTCTGAATATTTTCCTTTATTTATGGAGAAAAAAGTCCACCTTTGTTTTTTCCCAAATTCTTTTCTTCTTTTTTAAATGAAAACAATTCATTTATGGGTGGGAACTAAAATATAATAAATCGCACTCATTGACACATTTAAAAAACAAACGAAAGAACTTCATTAACGTTTCTCCATCGAGCACTAAAATGAGTTTCTTCTCATTTTACTCCTTAACGGGGATAAATCTGTTTATTTGTTAACCTGAGACCGGCTGTTGAATTGTGACGCTCATGCCTTCCCTTAAAAGCCATTACATGTTGTCTAACCCATAGCTATTTTATATATGTGCTTTTATTTGGTGACCAAATTGATGGAAACTGTCATTTGGTTGAGGTAAATATATGAGCAAAGTTTAATGCCTGATGAGTTCGAAGACGAAACGCATATAATATTTAAAATTGTGTACATATAACGTTTAAATTTAATTTTAGGATATATGACTAGAAAGTCACGACTATATTATGCAGTGCTTTTATATTGCTGAATTTTTACAGTTTACAAGGATTTCATTTCCTTCAGTTATTTAAAATAAAAAGATCTTTATCAGATTTCTGTAAAATGACCGCAAGTATATGTACCAGTTATATAGATATATATTTGTGATTGTTTTTAGTCTCTTATTACTCACTTATTATTACAGCTTTACAAATGCAATAAAGCCATTCGAAAGAGAACATTTTACAGTTTTTTTTTATATCTTTGATAGAAAATGTGTACTTTTAAAAAAAATGACAGATTTATATATCACAATCATGGGTTATTTTTCGGATATGCAACATGTTTTCATCGCAGAAAAGATACTCAAATAGGGATCGTTAGTTGCCACCCTACGGTCGTTCCAACAGCAATACGGTCAACAAAGAACACTAGATCCAAAAGAAATTCGCAGGTTTTTCGCCAAATGGAAACATCAAGGCTCAATCAAGAATATGCAAAAATAAATGCAAGTGGGGCGCAGCTTAAGTGCGCGAACTGCTGAAAATATTGAATCAGTCGCAAATCAGCTTGAAATGGGCAAAGAAAAATCTATGAGACAACTATCAGCTTTGAGGGGAATTAAACAGGACAGAATTCAGAAAAAAATCACGTTAGATTTGAGAATGAAATCATTAAAAATTATGTGTTTGCGACATCTTAGCGAACAAAACTACCAGCGTCGTTTTATGTTTTTTGAACGCATGGAAACAATAATTGAACGACACCATCCAAGATTATGTTACATAATATTCATTCATGAATGCCACATCTATGCTAATGGAGTAATCAACAGAAAGAATTACCGGTTTTTATCACAAATCAAGCAGAGGATAGACGTGGAGAAACCTCTGCCTTCGCCAAAAGTTACTGTCTGGTGTGGTTTGAGTAGTGTAAGGTCTATGTTCCTTATTTTTCCAGGACGCAGGAAGAAGGAGATCGCTTTTAGTAACTTCAGAAAGATATGTAGAAATGCTGAACACTTTTTGAAAAAGAAAATTGCAGTAACACTTAGTTTTAGCGAGACGGAGCAACATACCATATAATTAGACAATCACAAAAATGTTTAATAAGAGTTTTGGGAAAAAGAATCATTTGTCATCGACCGCAGTTTCCCTGGCCCACAAAATCTCCTGATCTATCACCTATAAACTTTTCCTTTGGGAATTTTTTATGGACAAATTATTCAGTTTCCGAGCCAGACACGAGAAGAATTAAAAAAGCGGTGGTAGAGAGTGTACAGTCCATTGAATGCAGTGATTTGGAAATTGTAATAAATACCTTCCTTTCCATCTGTGCGAAATAGCTGTAGAAAGTAACAAATCTTTATAACATTCTCTTTTCCCTACTTCTTTTCATTTTTTTAACACTAATAATGACTAATAATCAGGGATTAACAAGAGGGAAAGTCCCTCCAATGACCTGTGACGTTTTGTAATAAGATGATAAATGGTTATTGCATTGATGGTTTCCCATTGTTTAAATCACTTACAGTTGCCTTTGAATGGCTACATGGCTAAATAAGGTTTCTGCCACTAATTAGTGCAACCCATATGGTGAATAACCATATGTCCCATGGTCATATGTGTCATTTCATGGCTCTAAATAGGTAGAATTTAACATTACTCCTTTGGAAAAATAAAAATTACTCCATGTGGAAATTAAATCAAGCTTCTGCCACTATACGGCGCCATCCAGCACCAAGTCAGATGGCAGATTTGAAATCTCCAGGGTGCATAACCCTATATCCCATGGTTATAAGGGTCCTTTTATGGCTCTAAATGGGTACCATTGAAATTTAATACTTTTGTAGTTGAACTTTACCCCAATTGAAAAATGGCGAGGCCTAGACCTGGTGCTTCGCTTCAGGTAACAAGAGAGAAAGTCCCTCAAAGGTCCTGCGGCTTTTTGTGTTAAGATGATAAATTGTTATTGCATTGATGGTTTCCTATGGTTCAAATCGCTTATGAGTGGCTTGAAAGGGCTAAATGGCTAAATCAGGCTCCTGTTACTATATTACGCCAACCAGAGCAAATCCCGATGGCAGATTCCAAATCTCTAGGGTGAATAACCCTATGCCCTATAGTCATATGGGTCATTTTATGGCTCTAAATGGGTACAATTGAACTTTACTTCTTTTGTAAAATGAACTTTACCCTTATTGAAAAAAAAAGTGAAGACAAGACCTGGCACTTCTCCAGAGGTAAAAACAGGGACAAGTTTGGTGTTTTTACTGTATAATAAAATTATTTATATAAGTATTAGCTAAGAAACTTTTTGAATGTATGTTTGTGCGTTCTTTATAGGCCGCCACACTTCCTGACCGATTAACCTATATAAAAAAATATATACTCAATTTTGGAAGAATGAATGATAAGATGTTTCAATATCATTTAATTTGAAATATATATTTCGTCCTTAACCAAACTGAATGTAAAATATAGAAACTAAAATCTTTACAATCACTTTTTTCCCCCGGAAACCGCATTGAAAGTATCTGCTAAGATTTATTCAGTACGTTAGATCTTTAATTAATTGATATATTTTGATTCAAAAATAAAAAGACGTCATATCCAGGTATATTTTTATAATTGACGATTAAAGTGGGAGTTTATTTGAACTAATCACTACTGATAACCCAAGTTTCATTCTTCAGGAAAGATTGACTTAATTCTGCAATCTAAGTTCAATTTAAAGTTAGTTCTGCGAACTGGGTTGCAACTATCGATTCAAATGAAACGTATATGCCACAAATATCGTAATTATGGTAACTTAGATATGATTTTACTCATAAAATTATTAAACTTTTAAACGTTATGATGAATTTAACCTTATAATGACTTCTGCTCGTTCATAATATTATTTGCCTTAATAAAACGGTGCTCATTGCCTTGGCTCTCAGAATTTGTTCCTTGTGCATCGTGTAAGAATGGTAGCCAAGGACGTCTCGGCAAAGCACGGACTCTCTTGTTTGGGCCTCCCATCACCGTGTCCTGGAGATGTTAGATGTAAACGAGTGGCTGGCGGCAGTCAGGGCGCCTGCTTCTCCCTTTTTGCTAACCACGGCTTCGTGGTTTCCTTTTCAGATTTACATTGAGCACCAATCATGATGTCGCTATTATGATACTAGGTGCGAATCATAATGATGTAGGTAACTCTTTACAAATAATCCAATGGTCTCAAATCTTACATTTTAGATAACCATTTCACAACAAATGTTTTACTCTATATGGTCTCCAACTCATGATTTTTTACATTATGTTTTGAGGCTAATTCCCTCATTAAATAACTTCAAGACGAATTTTACCCCAAAATAAGTATGTGTGAGGGAATGCCCTTGAAGGACCACCGTGAGAGAAAACCCCTTGGCGATACATTTTTATTCTTTCAAGACCAGGTGAGCCAGCGTGAGTATTTTAGAAAGTCAAGGAAAAATCCGTCACTCGCTTAATCACCCGTCCCAAAACAAAATCTTCATCAATATATATTTCACGAATTTTTGAATTTTTAACCGATCATGTAATACGTGCCATTTTATGTAAACAATAAACACAGAAATATTCACCCTTGTCACAGTTATTAAATAACACTGATTTTCCTTCCTAATAAGCATATTTACCATGCAAGGCATAACCAGCGTAAGAACGCAATATTCACGAACACTGAATATAAACTCGTAAAAACTACATCAGACACGTAAAATATCAAAAAGCTTACCTATCAAAAAGAGTCATGTACGATCAGTGTCCATTTCCTCATATATATATATATATTTATATATATATATATATATATATATATATATATAGATATATATGTGTGTGTGTACCAGGTAAGGAAAAATGAAAGACTGGCTGGAGTTACTACTTTCGTTGTCTTTACATTTCAAAACTCAAATGGTTTACTAAATAGAGATACACCGTATTTATTAGATAGAGAAAGTTCCGTATTAGGCCAGAATTTTTATGATCTCTGCTAAGTCGGATTTAAGAAAAAATGATAGAACTGGGTTCAAGAAAACTTTTGCGTCTTTGTGCTGGAGATTAAGAACGAATCAAGAATATTTTTGTGGATAAAATCATTTATATGCATTATGGTATCTGCTTTTGACCTGATAAATAAAGGTGGCTGAAGCATTTCCCTGGCGAATGACACCAGTTTTGTCAAAGTCAGTCAAGTAGATCGGGAGATATTCGAAGAAATGTATAAATGTCTGTCTATCGTGGGAAGGCATTGATATCCACCCACCAAATCGTTGAGCCTATCGGTTCTAGCATTTTGTGATGTACACCATAGGAAAGAATGGACCGAAATATTTTAGAACCTATATTTTTATTTATCTCGAGATACTAGTTTATCTTTGTTTTTACCCATGAATTTGGCTCGATAATAAGATTAAATATAAAGTTTCTAGACCAATATTTGATGCCCTTTAAAATGTTCGAGTCCCAAAGCTCTGGGGCCCATAGAATCTAAATAATAGTGGAAAATATACGAAAAAAGCCGTAAACCTTCAATTGTAAACCATGACCTCGTTTGTTGTCGTTATACATAATTCAAGAAAGTGAAAATTTGATATCATACGTATACTAGGGTGCCTCATACTCGGTCTAAGTTTCGAAAATAACTATTAATATTTTCCATATTAAAATTGATTAAAGCCTAAGAGCGCCAAGGGAAAAGAGACTAGGAATCTCGCCTTATTTTTCCTTAATTTTCCCTGTCCGTTATTTCGATTTTTTTGTCTGATAATCGTGGCATTATTTTTTTAAGCTATTTAATTAATTAAAAACTATTATTCCGATTGAAAAACTAATTGCATTTTCGTCTTTACCAGCATTTGCTTCCTATAATATGCAAATATCATATTCATATGTCTAATACTGACATCACAATAATGGTAAGAAAATAGAAAGTGGCACTTAGAGTTATCCTTAGTAGTCTAGTGTAGTTTCAGTAAGCTCTCTACCCTCCATTGGCCTACAAGTTCAACGCTATCGATATAAGTAGCGCGAATCGAACCGAGTTTTCGGCCCCCAAACGGGAGAATATAGGTCTTCCCCAACCCCCATACCTTGTTGGCGGTCCTACGTACGAAATGGTTCTCACTAGACTCCCTTTGTCGAGGAAGGGTCCTTACAAGGTAAAAAGTGTAAAGATGGAGTCTACCTGCTTGAGTTTAAACAACCATCGATGATTTAATAATTAATCGAGCTTAACCGGGTATAGATGATATTTAAGGGCAGGATGCACTATCCAGAGATATGCAGTAGCTCTAGATACAACGCGTAGAGACGAGGGAGTTAGGTTAGAACCGACGCAGTCGGCGAAATATTAACGTTGTAGGGGGCTCGGACCCCCATAAAAATTATTTATTATAACTTTTTTTATACTTTTTCATTGACTTTTATCGAGACCATTTCAGATTGTATTTAAAATATTCGTAATATATAAGTTTTGAAAGAAAATTAATCTCGCCCAAAGGACCCAAATTTAGGCGGTGTTAGCGATTTCGGTCGATCGGGATACACTTAATTGACGAAGGCGGCCGAGCTAATCGAAATTGCGAATAGTTTATCACCATCATCATCATCATCATCATCATCATCATCACTAACTCTTTAATTTAAGAAGGGGAGTTTTGAGTATTTGAATAATAATTTCACCTTAGGTTGGTTATGGCTTAGGTTTTTTTTCTTAAACTTATTTCTAATAATTCTTTTATAAGATCAAAAAACAAAATGATGAAGTTCAGAAATGAATATAAGCATCAAAATTTTGTGAATTTTTTAAAACCCAAAGAATTATAAATAGTGAAGTTCAGAAAATTTATTTATTAATATATTATATATCCCTATATTTTAGCAACGTGATATTTTTAAAGGGGAGAAATTTAGTTTTGAGTTGCTTTTTGAAAATATTATAATTGTCGAAGTTCAGAAAAATTAGAAAAATTTACCATGGCTCCTTTCTTTAGATTTTAAATTTTAATTAGGGGAGCGAAGCGCATGCTCCACCCCTAGGAGGAAGTGGCGAAGCCATTGCCTGCTAGAAATTATATTTGTAGGGCTTATTATTCCACATCTACGGTTATAATGAGAAAAATCCTAAATTAATTTACCGCGGAACAGCGACGACAAAACTTTGTAAACGGCGGTGTTTTTTCGGCGCCATTTCGGATGGCCGTTTAAAATAGTAGCCAAATCGAATCTACTTTAAGGAACTACATATATTTAACTTTAGCATACTTTCATAAATAAGGTACATATAGGCAATTAAATGACGATAATTTACGTTATTTAGGGGCGACTAACCTCTAGACTAACCACGGTAGGACAGCTAAACCTATGGGAAACAAAAGAGTATACTATCCTATACTGGTTTTCCAAATTCAGTTCGAATCAATGCGTTAGTTCCCGGGTTTTTAGCCCCCTTTCCTCTCGAGGGCATTTTTTGTCCTTCTCGGCCAGGTGCAAACGAATTCGCCTGAGTTAATTAAAACGCCGAAGATAGAAAACCAAAGGAGTGCGACTTCACGTTCCGTGTGATATCTCGGCAACTAAGAGATAGAGAGCTACGGGACTTTTACTGATGGCGAGAGAATTCAATTATCCAGTTGTCAATCTATTACATCCAATTCGCAAGGACCGATAAGCAATGAATTAAAATTTTCAAAAGCTTAAAATAATAATGTTGCGACCCCGATGCCGTCTGATACCGATTAAGGGGGCAAAATAACGTAGGGAAAATAAGTACGAGATTCCTATCCTCAATGTTTTACTCATGGTTTGCGGTTTTTCGACATTTGACCAGCCGTATCTTCTGAGCCATGGGCAGTAGAGCGGTCTTTTTTCACCCAGGGATGGAGGGTCCCTTCCCCCATCGAAATATGAAAGAAAGTTTAAGCTAAATCCTTAAAGTAGGAACAGGACAGACGAGAGACTAAAATATTCGTTAAAAGAAAACATTACTGACCGATCGTGTCGGATCCTGGGGAATACTTTAAAAGGGCGGTCCAAACCCTATTCTCACCTTTACCCCACATAAATATCCGTTTTTATGGATTTTATAGGCGTTCAAATAAGCCCATAATTGAACTTTGGGCCGCCACCTCTCACCCTTAAAATTAATTTTGGGGATTTTTTAACATTATATAACCATGAATAATAACCATGGTTGCGAGGCTATCATTCCACCGTCAAATGACGGCCGCTTCGTCCAAATTGGTCCGGTAAAACCGGAGATAGTCTACCTAGATATATTTGGGTGAGTGGATCGACGCCCACTAATGCGGGCACAAATTCTTATCCTAGATTCTTTGGAATATCTCGTGATCTACTGCACAAAATTGGATGAAACCTACATCATTCGACCTGGGGAGGATAGCCCATCCATATATGCCTGGGAGGCCTCATTCCTTGAATGAAATTGCCGCAGGCTCCCAGCCAGCTGACAGGAGTTTCGGAGGCTCGTCTCATCCCATTCCCCGTTAGCCATCTTTTTGCAGAAGACCAGGTTAGGCTCATGTCATATAATGGTTTTGCGACCCCACTACCACGGGATGAAGGTCGGGCGGTAGGATGTGCAATTTACACCCGGAATAGCGTTGCCGTTCTTCTTTACGCTTTAGATACCCCCTTTTAGGCAGTAGCTGTGCAGTCACACCTGGATGGGAGGTATACCGTTATTTCCGTGTACATTCTACCGTCAGCCTACTTCAACCCAAGGAACTTCTGCCGCGTAGTGGCACGGTTGCCGAGGCTCTTCTCTTGCTCGGATATCTAAACACATGGAAAAACTAAATACACGAACACGCTTCATCGAACCAGAGGGAGGGGCATGCTAGGACTGTACTCTGTTCTACCGCAGGCTTCGCCTGCTAGTGCTGAAAATATATACTTATGGACAGACAGAAAAAGAAAATGGGAATTCACATTCACTCCATGCAGAGGGGTGTCTGGCGTCTTTGTATTGCAGGATTATATTTCGTATGACGCTTTCTTCTATGCTCATACTTCTGTACCTTATATTTCCCCTATTGGAGTACTCATTAAGTCGGTTTTCGAACATATGACCTGCCGTGCTTTCTACTACACGTTTGGGCAGGCTATGATTTTAAACGTTAAGATCGCTTACTGACTAATTTTAAATCATTTTGGCGTATGTTAGCCCTATCCTCCATCTCGAACAATAATTTGTAATCAATATTACTAAATTCGCTTAATATTTTGCAATACCTGAATCAACTGTTCACGTAATTGTCTACTTTCAAGGGATAGTAGGTTTAATGAGCGGTGTCTATCTCCGTTTGGTTTGTTTCGGATTCCAGGAACTAGTTTAGTAGCCCGAGGTTGAACTCGTTCTAACTGCACTATATCCTTGTTTAGGTAGGGATCCCAAGATTAAACTGCATATTCGAGGCGTGGGTGCATGAGCGCTTCCTTAAAAAAATGCGAAACGGGAAGCGCTAACAGAAAACCAGGGAGCAGTAGACCTAAAACTACTTCAGAGCAGGGAATTGTGAATTACCTTAACGATAAAATGTGCTCTCAAAAAGATAAACCAGAGAGTCATTTATCTCAAAGAACAATTGCAAAATACTTAAATATTGGAAATAGTTCTGTAGAACGAATAATTAGGACACAAAATCTAAAAGCCTTTAAAAAATATTATCTTCTATAAGAAGTGGTACTGTTAATGATAAAAGAAAAATAAGACGCAGATATTTACGGGTGTGGTGTAAAGTGCAACATCCTGATAAACAGATTGTATAATGAAACTTCTACATTTTCAAAATTGCTTAGGATATCTGCAGAAGTCTCTTGGAATGGCAAAACAGATGTTTATTTTAATGATACTAAAAACCCCAAAGTGGATTCTGCTAATTACATTGAACTCCTGTAAACAAAGTTAGTGCCTGATTGTCGTCCCCTGTATCAAGAAAATTACTTTATTTTGCATCAAAATGGACCACCTTTGGACTTAAGCTACGCCACAGACTAGTTTCTAATTAGAAATACGCCAAAATTAATAATTAATAACGAAAAGTGAGTTGCCACCGCAAAGTATAGATTATAACCCCATGGATTACTCAATTTGGGAGTTATTAAAAGAAAAAGTTTACCGAGGTCGGATAAAAATTCACTGAAGAAGAATTGTACGTGAATCAGGCAATTAATTTGCCTTAATGATGTAAGAAAAAGTTTGTGTGTTGGATAAAGAAACTCATATTAGTGGTTCATCAAAGTCGTGGTCCAATCGATTATTTACTATACATAGATAAGTTAAATTTTTATTTAATAATTTCTCTACACTACATTTTCGTCTTTTTTACTCATGTTGTATTCTTGTAGAGTGCAAGAAAACTAGAAAAGCTATCTAAATTCCGATTTTTGCATTCGAAAAAGGAAGATTGAAAGTATCTTGCATGAGAAAATTGTCATGAAGAGGAAGGAGGTTATTGATATATTATTTTTTTTTTAAATGCTTATTTTGGAGGGATGGATAGCGCCACCCGATATACTATTTGCTAATTATAGATTGGTCAGAGAAGGTAGAGAAGTTTTATGTTACAAAGGTAGTTGAATTTTTTACTCTTAAAATGAAATCGTAGTGGGTCATTTTAATTGGAATTAACAACAAACAACTTTTTATACTTGTCATAGAATGGTCCTTTTCTGATCACTTCACACCTGATACCACTTTTATGTAGGAGAATTCCCTTTTTTTATCTTCTACACACAAAGCATTGTTGTAGTGGTATTCTTTGTGGACGTAATATACTTGTTTAATGAAGTAGGCTAAGTTCTAAGAGTGCTAAGAGTGCTAATATTTTAAGTTTAAAGAAGAGCCGTTGAAAACACGTAAGGATATAGAGAAACGCACAAGAATTCCAAAAATAAACTTATATTTTAACTTTAACAATTTACTAAACAAAAATTAACCGTTAACCACAGAAATACTCCGAATATTAAAATACATAATAATTAATTCAATTAGTTTGACCCTCTAAAATTTAATAAATTCGATACGCATTTTAATATACAATATTAAGGCTTACAGACTCTAATGGAGTTTAAATACCTCAGGAATGTTATTGCCTCCACGAGGCGTGCCGACCGGCCATATGGAGGTGGTCGAGATCACGAGTTACTTTTGGCGAGGGTAGCAGATCGGGGTCCAGATGGTATTGAGGGGGGATGGGGGTACTTAAAGGACGAGAACAATCACGGTGCTTTAGGTGGCACCGAGTAAGGCGTTGTCTCTCTGGCGAGAGTGAGTCGAACTTGGTTCTTAAACCAAGTTAACTTAGATTTAGGGGTGACCACCGAGTAACAAGCTCGAGGGGGAGCTTTTCTCCTTCGTTACTTAATTCCTCATGGGCGATGACTTAACTCGGAGAGGTTCTTCTTTAAGGGCGAAGATCGAGAAGGGAAGGTTTTCTGACCAGAATAAGTTAAACTTGAATAAGTTAACTTAATGGTCGGTTTGGTAACCAGGAGCTAACTCGAGGATGAGCTTCTTCTCAGTTCCAGTCTTCCTAAAGGGCGAGTATAAAGGAGGGGGGTTTCTCTGACGAGAATAAGTTGAACTTGGTTCGCTAACCAAGTGAACCTATGAGTTTGGTGTGGCCACCGAGTAACGGGCTCGAGGGGGAGCCTTTTCATTCTTCATTTCTTAATTCCTCAAGGACGAGGAATACCCCTGGTGTTTAAGATGCACCAGGATATGAGGAGTTTCTCTGACGAGAGTAAGTTGAACTTGAAGAAGTTAACTTAACGTTCGGTTTGATAACAAGGGACTAGCCCAAGGATGAGCTATTTCTCAGCCCCTTAAGGTAGGTAGCCCTGCCTCTCTTGCATGGTACTTTTTGGTCTGGTGAGCTAAGTAATCTACCTGTCCAGTCTCGGTAGCCCAATCTTAATCCGGGGACTTCGTCACCTGGAGACTGACAACATCATGGGTATTCGGACCACACTCTTTGATATATAATTATTTGTTATTCGAATTGAAAATATAAACAAAGTTCAAATTTAGAAAGGAAAACGTATAAAAATTACCCCAAATGAATTAAAAATGTGGTAATCGTAGACGATATGACAAAATTTGGAGTTTTTTGAGATAAGAGTTGAGGTTACTTGAAATGAAATTACAAGGAACTTCAAATGCCTGGGTAACTCTTTTTGCTAATCTCCTTAGAACATATTAAAAAATCCTCGCTTCTTCATTTCAAATATTAATGGAGAATTTCAGGGAAATAGAGCGGAAATCTATCAGCCCTATTGTGAACGAGGCGAAGAGAAAGGCGTAGGATAGTAGTGTTTAGAAGGAAGAAAGGAGAAATGTAAAATAGAATAAGGTAGTGCTGTTTAGAAAGAGGTTAAATAAATGCAAAATAATTTATTGGTAGTTGTGCTTAGAAGGAGGATAAGAGAAATGCATCATAGATTAGTGTACTGTTATTTAGATGGAAAAGAGAAATGCAAAATTGAATAAGTTACTGGTGTTTATTAATATGGAGAGGAAGAGTTCAATATAAGTCAGCGTATGGTCCTTGAGAAAATAATATTTTTAGGTATCTATGTTAAAATAATGCTAAACCATCGCGAGGTAAAATGCTACAGTAAAACTTTTAACTCTAAGAAAGAAGCAGGATTGATTCAAGCTTTGGTAAATGCTAGAGATTTTTGCAAGAAATGCGAAAAAAAATACTTAATAAAATACTGGTATTAATAATGGATGGAAGTGAATCTTTGGTATAAAAGGAGAACGAAATATTAAGATTGAAACAAATGTAAATAGCCATTTTGAGAATGATTTCTAAATATTGGGGATGGAAAAGGAATGAATGGGTAATTTTAATAAAGTTTATAGCAAGAATTTAAATAAATATAGCAGTATTGTCCAAGTTACTAGTTTGTAGGGATTTACTTCCATTCAATTGCTTGAAAAACTGTTTAAATCTTATAAAACACGTGATATATGGCTCACCCGGTGTTTACAGCCATTTAATTATAACAGAATTATGAAATACGAGAGGCGGTCAATAAGTTTTGCGAATCAGTAGGGCAAAACAGAGCAAGGGGGATGGCTGTTTGTGGGGGTGATAGGAAAGCTTGTGACAAGTCAGGAACTGCAGCCGCAAGCTCCTGCCTCATCTATTTAAGAATCATTAGTTGATCACAAATCGTTAGTCACAAATTTTAAACAATGGAGAAGGTTGAGCACCACGCAGTGATCATATTTTGACCATGAAAGGCAAGAATGCAAAAGAGATCCATGAACGCATAAAGGCAGTGTACACCGACATCGCCTCTTCCTTTGCAACCATTGCTCGCTGGAATAGAGAGTTTCACCATGTTCTTAAGTCCCTTGAAGATGACCCCCGTCCAGGACACCCATCAGCCGTGACCAAGGAGGACAATGTGGCCCGTTTGGACAGGATGATCTTCGAAAATCGACGGCTGAAGGTCTAAAAAATCAAGCGAGAACTTGGAATATTACATGGAAGTGTTATCAACATCGTCCAAGACAATTTAGCCGTGACCAAGGTGTCTGCACGTTGGGTCCCTAGAAACCTCACGCTTTATTATCAACTTTAATGTCGTCAAAGACAACAAGGCCAGAGTTGCACAAACTGCCCTGCAAGACTACATTTTATTCCGCCAGGTCAAGGCTGCACTGCGTGGACGCCAGTTTTGGGACGATTAAGATGCCCAACTCGCCATCCAGGAGTGGATTAAACATCAGTTGGAAGATTTCTGGTTGTCGAGAATTCGAAGCCTCAGGGACAAGTGGCGCAAGTGCACTGAAGTCGAGGGTAGTTATTTTGAAAAAATTTAGGACACTTTTCGTCATATCTCGTTTCCTTATATCCGGATTGCAAAACTTATAGACCGCCCCTCGTATATGTATATTATTAATGGGAATATAATAATAGATTACCCTTTTTAAAATGTCCTCATTAATAAGGATCACCATAAATAAAACTTGACGTGTATAGGAAACCAACCTACTCGAATGCCTATATACATTATTTTTCGTTTCACGATAATACTGCTAAAAAATCGCTAATTTCTAACCTTTTCCTTAGAGCGTACAAAATATGTCATCCTTCCTATTTAGATGAAGAAATTGTCATTATCAGGACCATTTTTTCTAATTTGTATTACCCCGATTGGTTCATATCGTCTGCCCATTTATCAGCTAGGAAAACATTCTATGGTAATAAGCCTTCCCGCACTAACGACTTCAACAAATGTATAACATTGCCATTTAGTAATAAATTAAATAGTTTAAAGGAAATATTGGAAAAGCAAGTATTAATCTAGCCTTTAAATATATTAATTCTTTAAACCAATTGATGATGGCCAGGAAACCCAAAGAACATTATAACATAGGAGTATATGCAATACCATGCAACGATTGCCATAAAGTTTATATAGGGAAAACGGGGAGAAATCTAGACAAGAGATTGTACGAACACAAAAAAGATATTAGAGTGGGCAGCGAAAGCAGTGGAATATTTTGCCATGTTAGAGACAAGAATCATACGATCGATTTCAATGGAAGTAAAATGGTATTTAAATCGGCTAACTATGTTAAGAGAAGAATCGTAGAATCGAGCTTGATATCGTAAATTCCTAATTTAAATCTATCTTAGGGTCAATTTTCTTTTAATCCTGTAATAAAAAGCAAATGAACAAAATTGTAAAATGTCAGCCCTTTAAAATGTTTAGCCCTCCCCCCCAGATTAGCCACAAGTAGGGGTTTGGGGGAAAAAAAAGGGTATCTTGTGTTATGCTTATATGCACTTCTCTTATATTTTCTACCCAGTGTCAGTTAAAAAAGGGCGTGAGATACACCGAAACTGTTCGAAATTAAATTGTCTATGGAGAATGTGGTTTAATTCCTCATATATACATATATATATATATAAATATATATATATATATATATATATATATATATATATATATATATATATATATATATATATATATATACATATGGAGCTCGGTCGTGAAGCATGCATTTAATATTGAGGATAAATCCCAGAGCCACGAGAAACGGATGTAGCATCTATTAATTTTTCACTACGTTTCGAAAACTACAAGTTTTCATCTTCAGGCTAGAATAAGTTTACAAAGTTAATATGTAGGAAGAAAACTTGAAAAGGCCAACAAGACATAATTTTAAAGGTGACCAATTACAAAATATCAGTAGAAAGTACTACAAGTTAAATTATATATGACTTGGCAACAGTTAAATTTGCTTTAAGACAGACTCAAAAATTAGTTAATAAATTTAAGGTTTATTGCAGAAATTAATTACAAACTATATGAGAAATTGACCTGGCATTATTTAAAGATAATAAATTTAAACTTTGTTTTTAATTTTGTCAAGACTGTAAGAGTTAAAAACATTTAATATGCAACTGGAAAATTTGTGTACTTACTTAAAGCGAATCCATCCTAGAGATTGAATGGTGGGTTTAACAAGGGGCTAGTATATATAGGTTACATTGACGCTTGGTTTATTAAAAGGCAAACTAACTAACAAACTGTGGTTAAAATTAGTTAATTATTAATGATATTGCACTTAAATCTTCATTGAGTTTAGGTTTTCTAGTGTTTTATATATAGAGATTCGAGGGTTCTTAGGCAATGTTTTTTTTTGTTAAAGGCTATGAACTACTTTAGTTTTTGATTTCGGATATAAAATATCCACATTAAAAACTTTAATACATAGAAGTTTCTCGCTATTATCCACTTACCAATCAATCCATAATGAATTTATTTTTCTTAGGAAGTATTTTATAAATAATTTATTTCCTTCTGACCTATATGATAGAGTTTTAAAAAAGCTATTTGATAATCTCATTGACCCCCCTGAACCCTGCATAGAAGTTCCTAAAATGCCCATATATTAACTAATTTCAGAGATGGGTTTTTTGAACGATACTTTCAAAAGAAAAATCCTATTTATTTTTAAAAGATATTTTCCCCAAATCAACCCCAAAATAGTTTTATAAACAAACTATCGATAGGAAGTTTCTTTAACAGTAAAGATCCTATCTCTTTGGAGTTCTGCAGTGATAATATCTATTTATTTAAATGTCCCAGTTGTACTGGAGCCTCTTACATTGGTAGCACTGTTAGGTCTCTTGGAGCTAGGTTCTCTGCTCATATGGAGATTAGTTGGCGCACAAACAAAATATTAAATAGAAAGGAAAAGTCATCTATTAGGGAACACACCAAAAGCTGTAAAACTAACATTTCTATTGAGAATTTTAAAGTATTAGCCTTTAACAACAACAAACATTGCCTAAGAACCCTTGAATCTCTATATACAAAACCTACCATGTTAAACCCACCATTCACTCTCTAGGATGGATGCGCTTTAGTAAGTACCCAAAATTTTCCGTTTTTATATTAAATGTTTTTAACTCTTACAGTCTTTACAAAATTAAAAACAAAGTTTAAATTTATTATCTTTAAATAATGCCAGGTCAATTTCTCTTGTGGTTTGTAATTAATTTCTGCAATAATCCTTAAATTTATTAACTAATTTTTGAGTCGGTCTTAAAGCAAATTTAACTGTTTGCCAAGACATATTTAATTTAACTTGTAGTACTTTCTACTGATATTTTGTAATTGGTCACCTTTAAAATAATGTCTTGTTGGCCTTTTCAAGTTTTCTTCCTACATATTAACTTTGTAAACTTATTCTAGCCTGAAGATGAAAACTTGTAGTTTTCGAAACGTATCGAAAAATTAAAAGATGCTACATCCGTTTCTCGTGGCTCTGGGATTTATCTTCAATATTATATATATATATATATATATATATATATATATATATATATATATATATAATATATATATGCAGGTACTATTGAAGTCTGCAGCCGTGAAAGCGTTATTAATTTTAACTTGTATTTTCTTAAATCTCTTACAACTATTTAACGGTGTCTTCGAGGCGAGAAGACGTCTAGGAAATCAAAATGTCATTAGCGGATGTTTTTTCTCGCCTCGAAGACCCCGTTAAAAACTTGTAAGAAATATTAAGAAAATACAAGTTAAAATTAATAACGCTTCCACAGCTGTGGACGTCAATAGTACCTGCATACAAAATGGCCTTTTACCTAATTATATATATGTATATATATATATATATATATATATATATATATATATATATATATATATATATATATATATATATATATATATATGTATATATATATGAATCCATTAAACCACATTGAAAGAAATAACGGAATAATTTTTCCTTGCAGTAATATTTTTATTACATTTTTCGAAAAATCCGTGCAGGGAAGCGATTAGAACCAGGCACAATGAAGCAGCGAGCACAGCTTTGATCACAGTTAAAAGTATGCCGTTAGTAGTGTAGTGTACTAACAGCATACTTTTAACTGTGATCAGAGCGGTGCTCGCTGCCTCATTGTGCCTGGTTCGAATCGCTTCCCTGCACGGATTTTTTGAAAAAGGTAATAAAAATATTATTTTAAGGAAAAATTATACCGTTTTTTCTTTTAATGTGGTTTAATGGATTCATTTCCATCATTCTCTCGTGCTACTTTGAGAGATAGATATATATATATATATATATATATATATATATATATATATATATATATATGCGAGTATAATCCTCCCAAACTGGTATTAATTTTTAAAAAAATTTCAAATTTGCATGGAGTTAATTACATGAATCCTCTTTGGAGCAGAAACTATTAATTTTTTGGTCCTTGAGAAATAAGATTTTTAGGTATCTTTTACCTGGATTACACTTTGCTTTTGTAATGACATATATTCTATGCCTACCTTGCAACGATAAGATGCAATATGAATTACATACGAGTTGATATGCTGGTTTGAGCTCAGTTTAATTATTTTCCCTGCCATCGTCTAACCATGTTGTTTGAGATGTCATTTGGTTGGACAATGGCATTTCTCTCCGGCTAAGGATTAAAGCAAAACAGTAGTTTCATGAGAACAACATATGAGGTTGTACTCGTAGTATTTAAAAATGCATTCAATTAGCTACTATTCTAAAAAAGGGCGTAAGATTGACTCACCAATAACTGTTATTTAGGATCGATAGTTTATTTGATTTATATGCTATACACTCATGGCTCAAAGTATTGAGCCCAATTTAAATATTTTATTCGTTTAAAAATTGACGTGAGAAGAATTATTTTTCTAATATTTACATTATTGCATTTATACCAAAAAGTCAGAATTTCCAAATTCCTTCATCAATCCAAAATCGCACTCTGGTCTTGCTCATGTAGTTGGTGAGTTTTCATTCCTGTAGCATTGCTATTTGATCAAAAAGTCAAAATGATGAAAAATATGGGTTAAATGAATGATGTGTAATTAGAATTTTTCATGACCTAATATTTTTTAAAAAATAAATCTTTGAATATTATGCAATTCTATAATTTTTCTATCCAAACAAAAGTGTACATTTTTGATGCCTTGCAACAAAGTAGGTGAAATACAAGAAGATAGTTGTTAAGGCAATTGCATATAGAATCACTATACTAACGATCATTAATAATTTTAAAGAGAGTGGTAAACTCCTGTGTATATATTTTTTAGACGCCTAAGATCTTCAAATGAACGCCAAGTTTATCCCCTTCCATGAACCCCATTATTAGCCGTTGCCCCGTGCGATGGCCGATTTTTTCATAACTCTTGATGAAAGTGACACTTAGTAGTGAAGCCTAGAAATTCAACAGTTTATCTCCAAGGATTTTGAAAGCAATTACCAATTCTTACTATTGTATCTCCTATAAAACACCATCACACTGTATTAGAGCCACCATCACAACCAAGATTAAACTACAAAATAATCGTTAAAAAAGCGTGTGGGAAAGATTCTGATCTAATTTGCCGAGGGTCCTCTTAATTTAAAACGAAATTTTATGAGGAAATTTTCTCCAGAAAGTTTGGAAGGAGCGATCTGTAAAGAAAGTGGAGAAGATAAAAGAAATCAATCTGTGTCAAAGATATATTCTTGCTGAACCTTTATGCGGCTCGAGACAGTGAAGGTACCAATCCCCTTATGAGGTCATGGAATATATACGAGGTAGTTTTGAAACTACCATTACCACAAGTGCAGAAATGGCATGCCATTCCTCTAAGATTTAGTCATAGCAGAGGCTTTACCAATGCTACTACTTCCAAATTGTGGAGACCGTGCCATTTTCAATGGCAGCTAGATTATCCCCTTAAAATAAAATAATACTACTTCATCCATGACCCTCGTGATTTTCCTACTGAAGGGATGACCCCTTAGCCCAATATGAAACGACGTAAGATCAATTTATGATTCTCACTTCTTCCTCTAAGGGCAGTCGCTTGATGTGTCCTGTTGAAAACTGTTTCTCGCCTCAATTTAATTCTAGAAAATGACGGCCTTAAATATTAAACCTATCGAAATAATCCCAAACCTTTTTATACCTGTTTATATTTTTTGAATCCTTGATGTAAAGGAAGGGAATCGTTTAAACATTGAGAAAAATATTACTTATATATCTAACATCAGAATTTAGGAAGTAATAAAATATGATGGCATATTAAACACTGATATTGGCTAAATAAAGTTTTCCCAAAACCACCAGGAGTATTAAAATCATTTACAGGTTGACCCCTCAAAACGGGCCCCAACTTTCGACAGGCGTCATTTCTTAACCTTCCAAGGATTGAATGAAACTTTGGTGATAACTAGTTTATTGTGTTTAAAACATCATATCAAAACATGAGAGTTATTGGTCTTTTCTTCTTTATTCTAGACCACGTGTTCGAGATGACCTCCATTTAGTTCTGTGTATTTCTTGAGGCACAGCACAGAGTTATGCATGACATCCTTACAAACCGACCGACTAATGGCTCTGATCTCCTCCCTGATGGGTTTCTTGAGTCCCGTGATGGTTCTGGGTCTTCCTGCGTACACTCTGTCTTTAAGGTAGCCCACCCAAAATTAGTCTCAAGACTGATCACAGGGACACCAAAGTTCTCTTTCAGAGGTTTGAAGAGTGAAAGCTTGCTTCATCTCGCTGAAACCAGAACTTCCCCATGAGCGACGGGAACAGGGTCTGTAGCTCACTTTTGAAGGTTTTCAGGACCTCAACATTCAACTCCTTGGTGTTTGTCACTGTCGTACCATATTCCTCGAAAAAGAATGGTCCAATCATGCGTATGGCTGAGATTGCAGTCTATACCGTGCACTTAGGTGAGTTTAGCGATTTAGTGGCTACCTCATTTAGTCTGGAGTTCCTATAAAAGAGATTTGACTTCGAGTTGACCTTACTTTTCAAGATGAATGTGAGCTTCATCTCAGATCCAATAGAGGTGAAGGAAAATTTGGTTCTCCTGAATCTTCTCCAGTCTCTTGACTGCCAAAGCCTTTCTCTGCTCCTTGTCTGAGGCTGTAAGCGTCTTCTTCCTTTGTATTTTGCATGGGTAGGCCTTTACATCAATTACTACTCCTCTCTTCCAAGTCTCACGGGATATATCGAGAGAATGACTTCGCTTGCGCAAAAAGTGTTTAGAACTCTGCTGAACTCACTCTCTCACTCTTTCGACCAACTCACCTGTACGCTTCCTGGGGCGTCCTGAATGACTTGGACGGTTGTTCCTGGGAGGCATTGAGGTTCTCCACTGTCTGATAGTTCTCAAAATGGTCCATTCAGTCCTAATTTTTTATCTTTGAGGGGGCTTTTTCCACATTCTAACTGATGCACGAAAGTGTCCTGCACTTTCTTGAACGTGCCTGTCTTATAGTAATGTTTGACTCACTATATTCTTTGATGGAGCTCCCATTGAGATTTAGCTGTGTTTACAGGCGTTGTTCTGTCATCTCCTGCCTAGTAACAGTGATAAGTGTATGAATGAAGGATATATCACGCAAAGTGTGTGCAGTCCAGTTTTTTAGGTGTCTCCCAGTACCTATTAATATTTTTTGATCGAGACATTAAGGAAACACTCCTTCCTTGGTGAAATAGGAAGGATCAGGTTTGTCGCGTTACTTGCTGTGGCCTCAATAAGTTCGTCAATTGGGCCATCTGCTTTATCCATTTCTCTATACGTGCCGGTGAGGAAATCTTACAGGTAAATTCTAGTCTATTATAAATACCAATTGACCTCACATCCAATTATTTAATAATGTGCAAAATTAAATAGCAATCAATTCATAAAATAGGAAAACAAAAATATTGAATGTGAGAGACAAATTAACAGGGGAAATACTGATTAGTCTCTGGTGATTCCATATTTGCTATCGCGGCTGAGGTCAGGCTTAATAAAACTTAATTGCCCAAATCCCAAGAATTTGTTTTTTTTCAAATATCACCACCCTGCAGGAAAAGAGATAACGAGTTGTAGAGTGGTCAATCATTACTAAGTGTAAATGACATGACCACCACGCCCAGATGCAAATCTAGAGTGAGAACACCCTCATTCGATACAGTCCCTGTGGGGGTTGAAGCTTTAATTCAACTTCCACTTCCAAGCTATTGCATGCATTCCTAGCACAAGTTCTGTGCAATAAATTTACACAGCATGCAACATATTCCTTCCAATCAAACCTGGTTCCTCAGGAGATCCTCACAGAAAACGATCCTTCACATAATTAAGGCCTACAGCATAGGGCAAAGGGTCAAAGATTTCTCTCGTTAAACTCACAAGCGATCGGAGGTAGCAGATATACTATCCGGTCCGGGTGATCTATAAACAACAACTTTATCAACTTTTTATCTTTTCTAGAGATCTTAGAGAAGAATTGGGTCTTAGATGTATAAGATTTAAGAAAAAGATCGATCTAACTCTAACTGACCTTAATTTATTAGGTGTCAAAGTTTTAATTGAACGAGATTTACTATATTCCTTTATCAAAGTTAAAATGAGACGTAACCTTGACTGTTTTGCTAAAAGAAATGACTATAATAATAATTCTTAGTATTAATGTTAAGTTTATAATTAAACTCGAATTCAGCATTACCTTTATAAATTCCTAAACACGTTAAGCATGCACAAGCACGTTAAATATGCACCCAGGCTCTACATTAGATACGAGAATAATGCGAAATATAACGTGAAATCTGCCCACTCCCTAATGATCTCAATATAAATGCGTGGAAGTGGCATTATATTCTCGCTTGTATGTTTACCACAATGAGTTTTAAATTTCCATTTTCTGAATGATAAAACAATAATCATGAAGCTTAGCTGAAATATCGCCCATTATTACCTTTCTATACCATTCTTCCAGACGGGATTCATTGCCGTCTGAATGTCGTGTTTTATCCTTCCAGTTCATTGAATTTCTGCATTTAAAGATAGTGAGGATTAAATATATATCTTTTTGCTGTGAAATATTTTTGGAATTTTGGGGCTAATTTTTCACGAAAAATGAAGTTACTCCTCTTGAAATTAAAAGGAGGCAAATTAAAATATATAAGGTCGTTGATGAAACCTTTATATTGTCGGGAAAAGCTCCTTTTATGCAACCACAGGAAGGTAAATAAAAGGTGCAGGGACAGATTGTGTCCTATATAAAATCATTCTTTTGCTTTAATACATAATGAAATATTAGGTTGATCTGACTAAAACTGCCTCTTTTCAAAACAAAACCTTAAAAATGCCAAGTAATGGTATTATAATATACTTATCAATACTTGCAACTAAATGAAAAGGCAAATTTTCGATGTCTGGTTTTAAATATTCAGTACTTTTGTGTAAATAAACGTTTAGGACACCCTTTTCCACGCAATTTTGGCTTTAAATCTTCTGCCACTTATGTAAAATATGCATTGGTAATCGAAATATTTGGTAAATCCGGTTAGTATGTGGGAAGTAAAGGAATATCCTACACGAACAATTTTGTTTGTCTTGGTTTGTATTGCTATTTATTTTGGAAGAGATCAAAATTCTAGCACTAAATATGTGCAATAATATGCTTGGACACTGGACAGTAGTAGAAACTGCATCAATTTTCTATCCAATTTTTGACGCTTGAATTAGAACCTAAATCAACAATCTCTTTTAAATGGATAGTAAATTTTGCACGCTTGATGAGGATCTTATTAAACATTTTCTTCTAAAATGTCAGGAAATTTGTATTGCTTGGATGAGGATCTGATCCACCACTTTCTTAAAAAAGTTCGCAAATTTATGGCGGATATGCTTTCACGTTTTTTTCTAAAGTCACCAAATTTGTGTGTTTGAATGTTGATCTGATTTAAGACTTTATTTTAAAAGGTTAGCAAATATAAGCCGTCTTGATTCGAATCTAATTCAATATTATTTTTCTTAAAAAGCAGAAGATTTGTAGGGCTTTGATGAGGATTTGATTTAACAGTTTTTTAGGGGTAAATAAATTTTTTTGCGCTTTGATGAGAAACTGAGTCAACAGGTTGTTTTATGAGGTCAGCAAATTTGAGGCACTACAAATGAGTACTACGAGATAGTTGACGCCAAAATCACTTCTATTACACAAGATTTAAGCTCAATTAATGCGAGTTTTTAAGTCATTTGAAATTGAAGTAGTTTGGTTACGACTACCAGATTGAAATGGTTTTGTTACGAATAAACCTTCGCACGGAATTGGAAATTAGAAAAATGAATAAGTTTTGGATTCGTTTTACGTTTAACACAGTGTGTGTCGACAGTTGGGTGACCTTGAAAATGAGACGCTTTGATGATTTGGTTTCTGTGAGTTTGACTTGGGACGTCCTCGCTGAGGTGAAGCGAGTGTGGTAGGATTAGCCGGGAAAACAGCTGATGCTTCTCCCGGCTGGTGCAGGCGAGTGACGATGCTTCTCTTGAATTGACGATGTAAGTAAGGGGATCCTGGATGAATTTAAGTTGTCCCGATCCCTGTGAAACCAATTTGGATTCTCTATGATGACATTTAATCAAGATGTGAATCTCTACTTGAATGGGAATCCACTTGGATCTTCCTCAAAGGTGAGGGCTATCTCTGCTTTTGCAGCATACCGAGATACGTGATTTTCTCTGGGCGAAAAAGATAAGAGAGTTGGTCTCGATACCACGGGTCTGCTCTTCTAAGCAACCAAAGGAACAGCCGCGGAAGGGTAAGTCTCTTTTAGGTCCACCTCTCTTCTTCATTCCCTATTTGACTCAGGGACTCGTATTCTTCTCTCAATGGCTAATCGAATTCTCCTCTAAATTTCTCAAGATCGAAATATATACGTCGATTATTTCCTGGCGGGGAGGGGAGATGAGGGTGATTAGGAGGGGCTTACCCTTACTAGCCCACACTAAAGTTCCTCTCGTAGAGCAGAAATTTTCAACGCTGTAACACTTCACTGCTTCATGTTTACGCACGGGGAAGGTTAGATTTCGTCTATTTGGCAAAAATAGACATAAACAATCGGATGTAACAGTGAGCGTGGACCTAGATTTTCTGCCAACGAAGCGTTAGGCAGCAAAATTTTCATTCTATAGGCTCTCACACCCTCCTATGTTTATATTAACGGACGAATGAAGAAGATCTTGGTTGCTTGACTCTGGGATTAAAGTTTAAGCCACCCGTCTCGTAAATTGCGAAATCTGATGACTGAAATTCTTATTTGCGCGCGACTTCCGAAGGGTCTTGGGGCAGCGGGGAAGAGAGAGGGAGTATTGGCCCATGCGGAGCGGAATGGTTGACGCTATATGTATATATCTAAAAAAACTAGCTTGTCCTGGTTATATTCATTCCTTTACATGGATTCTTGGAGTTCGACGTGATAAAGGTGTTAGGAGCGTGACGAAGCGGGGGGTTAAATCCATTTTACTTTGATGTGCGACGAGTAGGACCAGGTAGGTAAGTTCGACCTTGAACTTGTGGGCGTCTCACGAGACACTCAATCCAACTTCAGGAGACTGAAGTGGGGGACCTCTTATCCTTAAGAGGCAAACGGGGGGTGCTTTGGGGCTGGCTTTTCTGATCCTTAAAATCAAAAGACCTGGTCAGAAGTGTTGAAGTGCGCCTAACTATCTCCACGAACAACACTGAGTGACAACTAGCTCTTCCTTGGCTCCTCGACAATCACTCAGTTCTTCTCTCGATGAGAATATAGTAGATTCCCTCTCGACTAACGGAGACGTTACGGCTAACGTACTGGACGTCGGCTTCCGACACAATCTGCATGTCAACTTCGAAGTATCGAATATATACTCCAAATTATCTAGAAGTGGAGAGAGATTTATCGCCAACAGACTTCCTTAATTGCCTAGGGTCACCATAAGGGCCTATAGCAAGAAGTCACGATTCTCTCTTAATGGTTCTTCCATTGTTCTAATTTTTGCATTATATCGGGCAGACGAATTTAGAGGGGTCAACGGCAAACTTGGGTAGTCGGGGGGGGGGGGGGAGATTTCTTCTCTCTCTCCTCATTCTTCCACAGCAAGATACAGAACAAATTATGAGTGCGAGTTGATCAATTCAAAATACAAGATACGTCTTTTTAAGAACAAATAAAATTATAATTTAATATATATGATATTAACTATTTGAATATTTCTGAAAGATTTTAATATACTTATTTTATTCGAAAAGAGCAGTGAAATATTCTGTTCTTTGGAAAAAATAAAATAGTTAATTGCATCTTAAAATTATGGCTAGAAATTACTTTAGTACAGATTCAAAGAAAGGTAAAGAGCTTATTAATATATATTAGCTACAGAAAGAAGTTAAATTAATAAGGATTATATAAGTTACTCTACCGTGAGTCTAGAGGCTAAACATATCCGCTGGATGTAACAAAATATGTATTTCATGAGTGAATTTCGATATAAATAAAGGCAAAGTAATGAACTAGATTTGTCTTTTCGCCGCGGTTAATCTTCATTAATAAAATACCCAAGAGGGCATTCTAATTATCGAATATATTTCATCATATTTTTATTTCTCTAAGAAGATTGAGTTTGGGCCATAAATATTGAAATTGTTATGAACCACCTTATTTTTCAAAGAAGTGAAACACAGATTAAAAGGATTGCAGGAAATTCATGTTAAATTTAATGTAACAAACATTTATTGGGATGTGCAATTCTTTAATACCATGCGAAAGAAGTTTTCCTTAATTTAGTTGAGACCCTTTCCTTAAAGTAATGTTTTCCAAAATAGTTGCGTTAACTGATGCAATTTTGTACTTTCCTTAGAAATTTTCTCCTTTTCAGCTAAAGGAGAAAGAAATGATGAGTAGATAGTATTGTTATAAATATTAATAACGTTTATCTCTACATGATTCTTTCAGTTGTCTTTAATTATAAAGTCATTTAATTATTCAATGGTTAAGTTGTTCTTATGATTTTTATAGAATAAATAAATCTAGATCTTTATAGATATTATGATTTCCTACTAAGTAAACACGTAATGTTTGTCTGATAATTGCTCTCATTATCTTGCAAACTATCTATATTTGAAAGGAATTATTGAGACTCGAAATAGCAGTTTCAGAAATCAAAGAAGGCTGTCAACGGGGAGCATTACTTTAAATAAACTGGAGATTTTCCTTACATTGACACATCAATCTTAAAACTTTGCAACGACAGTAAATATTGTGTGCAAGTATGTAACTTTGCAGAATTTAAGATATTATTTTACATCTTGTCGGCTCTATTTTGGTACTTGACCAACAGAAGGAATAAGAGAAAGAAACAGGCGAAATTCGTAGAAGAAAGAGAAGTAATTAAAATAACACGTTTGAATCCTTTAAGAAAAACAAAACCAAGTTGAGAATATATTGAATTACTTTGGCTTTTCTTTCAATTGACATGTCATTGCATCAAAATATTTCCATATTGAATTTTTTAGGCAAGTGCTAGTAAATAATGAAAATGCACTGTTGTTTGTTTCTGATCCTTTCTACTTACCAGTAGGTTCAATATAATGCTGATAAAAGAGATTTAACATTTTCTGGGAAATCAGCAAATTCATGCTGCCTTCGGCTCTCAGTCAATTTGGATTAGCCGCACCAGCTGTTCATCCCTAATCACAAATTATAGATTTGATTCTCAGTGGTATTTGCGATCAGATTACGAAAGGCTCAATAACAATCTAATATATATTTTTATATATTTTGGATATTATATAAGAAACACACATATTACCTTCACATCGATTACTCTAACAGGGTAGGGCTATATAAATGCAAAGAGGTAATGAATTTGGTAATCTCTGTATATAGTTTGATCAAGGCTAATGGGGTCCAACAGTACACCATGTAACACTTAATATAAGAATTCTTTTGTAGAATCTTAAAGAACATTTGAAAAAAAAAGTTTCAGGTTATAGACTCGTATTGCACTTTAAAACAAACACAATATAAAAAGGTAAATAAAACTTAAATTGGTTTTATGGAATGTGGAGAGGATTTGTTTAATACAGGTAAATAAATAATTTTATTAACATCGAAACCATTTTCCCAACATGGAGATTTTCGAGCTACACCACTCTATACCATACACTACTCCTATATTATGTGTGGGGTGGTGACTTAATCACCTACTGCAATGCGAACCGCTTAAGGACTGTTCGTAGGGATTAACGATCGAAAAAGAGGTCAAACTTGAGGCGTATGGTTTAAAATCAATAAAAAATCAGGCAGAGTGCAAAAATGGTTGGAAAGATTGACTTAAATAGACCGAGAGTATCGTTCAAGGTTAGTTAAAGATGAAAACAATAAAAATATATTTTTATTTACAAATATCAAAATAAGAATAAAAATAGGCAAAAGGGAATTATTTAAAATAAAATAGTCACTTGAAAATAAGATTGAAGATGGATTCTCAAATAAAATTAATTACTTAGCGTTACTATGCTCAGATCAAAAAGGGGAACTTATGAATAATAATAATATAGGTGGTTTCAATCTTACGGGGCGAAGACTTCGAGGAAGGTCCTGGTTGGGATTAGGCAAGTGGGGCATGAACCGGTGAAGCAAGTGGGGAACGTTCTGGATGAGGCAAGTGAGGCACCATCCGGAAGAGACAAGTGGGGCACGATCTAAACAAACCTTCCGAGGAATGCAGATGAAGATATCCTATCTTCAAGGATGAAGTTTGACTGGGATGTGGGATTACTCGTAATTCCACTGGATGAGAAAACTTCTTTTCCTCAAAGCTAATCGATAGAGATTTTCTTCGAAACGAATAAGGGGATAACTGTCGAGGAATAGGCTGAGGGGTCGTTGGAGTTTTCCCCGACTCTTATATATATATATATATATATATATATATATATATATATATATATATATATATATATATATATATTTATATGTATGTATGTATATATATATATATATATATATATATATATATATATATATATATATATCATATTATCCCGAATGGGTTTATTGATTCAGAGTTCTGAGAGGTTGGCTACGGAGGAATTGGAATAACTTTTGCCAGCAAGCGACCCAAAGGAAATTAGATACACAACAATATGAATATAAAGTTTTTATGAACACTAAGCAAGAAAATATAAATTATATATATATATATATTATATATATACAAATAATGTGTTTTGAGATATAAATAAATAAGTGAATCTCGGATGTCTCACTTGGCCTTTTAAATAACTATTCACTATGTAAATCCATATACACTTGTAATGTGGGTAAGCTTCGCAGTGGAGTTGGGGAATGTGAAAGGGAAGGGGTACCTTGGAACCTGATGTCCGGGTGGTGCTGCCGAGTGAAGGTGGTAAGATAAGGGGTGGAGACAATAAGGTAAACTTTCGAGGGACCGACCTGATCCCACAATTCCGTCACGATTCTGCTGGAAGAAGATGGTGCCTCTGTAAGTGGGGGTGAAGTGACCTATCGACGCGTAGGGTCATGGCGGAAAGCCGAGATGTAGTTTTCTCGCTTAGAGAACCAGAGTGAGGCCGTTTGTAGCTTCGGCTCGGAAAACGTGACTACGACCTCGGTCCGCACTGAATTGAAGACCAACGTGGTAAGGAGCTTCCCTAACTGGGTCCGATCAACTCTCTCAAGACTTGTTGCTTCGACGATCTACCAGTACACCGAGATAGATGGCAATTCATGCCTGGCCAGATGCTGTGCAAGCTCTACTACCGAGGGTCAAAAGAATTCATCTTTTATACTCGAAACTGAGGAGAGGTTCACATGGCGCCGGAAGTAGATTTGATATCAAGCGCCTTTCTTGCAAAACGGAAGCCAAGATGGGCTCCCATCTATCGATAACCAGTTGAGGAAGGATCGTGGTAGGTTAGGTAAAATGGTCTGCGGGTTCTTCCGGTGGGAAACCATCAGATATTGGGCCGGAAGGAAAAAGTTTGATAACCGGCCCGCCCGAAAGCGAGGTAGGAAAATGTGGGGGCATTATGCTATTCTCCTACATCCCTACCCATCCCAAGGGGACATTATTCTGAAGTGGAACGAGCGATAATTTCACAAGATATAACCTATTGACTGTTACATCTAAAGCCAAAATAAAATTCCAGAAAACATACATACGCGAAACACACTAAAAAAATTAACACAATGAAATGGCACTATTTCGCGACAAGGTCTTTGAAATTACAGACATAACTAGACATAAACAAAAAAATAGAAAATACATATATACAGAAGAGAAAAAATAACAATGCCCGGACAATTTCCGTTATTTGCCACAACTAGGGCCTTCGTCTATCAGATTGCGTGATAAATTATCAGCAATGACGTTATCCGTTCTTTTTACCTAAGATACATTGTATTTGTATTCTGACAATAAAAGGGACCATGCCATAAGTCTGCCGTTCTGACTTTTAATATTTTTTAAGTAGGCTCGTGGCCTATTCTCCGTTTCAACAGTTAAAGGAATACCAATCAAGTACATCGTAAATTTTTGAATGCCATAATGGATTGTTGATGCTTCAAGTTTTATAGTGCGTATTCTCTTTCGCAAACCAACAGTTTCAGGATCACGTATGCCACTGGAAATGGGGTTCCTTTTTCCTCATATTTTAATATAACGCACCCAATGCCGAGAGTAGAGGCATTAGTTCGGATGCCAAATATTTTGTAGAGATTGGGCAAACGGAGGATAGGAGCGGAGACCGTTTTTTTCTCTAGCTCGCCTAAACACGTAGTCGCGGTGGAATTCCATAGGATGGGGTCTGGTGCGGCCTTTGTAAGAAGGTCATTGACGGGTGAAGCGATGGAAGCGAATGAGGGATGAACCGCCGATAAAATGAGACGGAGCGAAGAAACGAACGAAGCTGTTTCTTGGTTTTAAGGAGTGGCATGACTTCTATTGCCTTAAATTTGTCCTCTTGAGGGCTAATTGTCCCTCTCCTACATTGAACCCTAAGTAAGAGATAGTGCTATGAGCAAAGTGGCACTTGCATGGCTTGATTGTCAATCCTTGGCTCCTCAGCCGGTTTATGAGTGGGCGGAGGGATTGAAGGTGCTCCTCCCAGGTGCCTGTTGCAACGTATACGTTGGCAAAGTAGAAAGAGACATTGCTAAACCTTTTATAATTTTTGCATCATCCGGTTATAGTTACGGCAGGCAGTGACCAAACGAAATGAGAGACGCGTGAAATCCATTAACCCTTTTCTGGTTGGAAATGTGGTAAACTTACTCACGGATTTTCGAAGCGGGATTTAATAGTATGCTTTCAACAAATCTATTTCAGAAATGTACTTGGCCTTCTCAAATAAGTGCGGGTTGAGTCGGTAAAAGGGATGGGTTCGTCATCAAATACCCTGACAGCATTTAACTTTCTAAAATCTACGCACATACGAAAAGATTGATCCGGCTTACGTACCATCACTAAGGGGAGCAATAATCCGACGAGGAAGGTTCAATTATTCCTAATTTAAGGAGGTTGTCGACTTCTTCGTTGAAGGCCTTGCAAAGATGAATTGGAAGAGGGTATGGTTTACTCCTAATTGGCTTTATAATGGTGAGAGAGATGTCAAGCCCGAAGTGGGTATTCATCCTGGAGACTCAAAGATTACCTCTGGGTATTCATTCAGCAGGGAGGCAATCTGAGACGTCTCCATGGAACCTAGGTGAGGATTCACGTCGACTGCCAGATCTTCATGGGAAAAATGAGAGGAAGCAGATCAGACAAAGGATAATCTTTATTCGTGTCGTAGAAAAGGCTCTCGACGATATGCTATATATCTATTCGTGGCGGGGATTATTCTATATTCGAGTGCGGGGTTGATCAGATTGCCGATAATGACTACGTTAAAAAATAGGCCTGAAGAGGGCTTATTGATCTTCAATATACTTAAGAAGTGGAACGGAGCCCATGAAAAATAATATTGCAAGCATTAATAAAATAGAATTTTCTTAATTAATCTAACAAAAAAACACATGGAAAATACCTACATGACCAGGGATTAAAATGGGAAGTATACATAAAATGAAAAAAAAAGGTCATGGGATAAATTTGACTAAGCGGTGGATTAAGATTTGTAGGGATTTAAATGACAAAACAAACAAGAAGGACAAGGGGCGGCTAAATGCGTGTTAAAGCACGGAGTTACGTTGGCACAAAGTTAAATAGTTAAATGCAATTCGTAGCTTGTGTATTTATAAGGTCGTGGTGCAGAGGAAGACGATTTGAGGGAATGGATTTGGTCTGACTGGCCATTTAAGTCCCAGGGGAAAGGATTTTTAGGGGGGGGGGTGACAAACGAGCGGGAAAGGACTGACTACGAGGAGTGAGCGTGAAGTGGGGCTCGGAAGCACCAGCGATCCTGGAGACAGTGTACCGGAGATGTTCTGGATGAACAATTGAGGTTATTGGTGTAACCAAGAGTTCTCTTGAAGAACTTCAAAAGGGGGGAATTAAATTGCCACTGACGTGATATCAGGGAAACGAGAACCGTTTTTTGTCGAACGGGCTCGAAGAACAATGACTGTTCTAAAGTTGTTCTCTTTCTGCTCAACAGGGAAAGGGGGCCTGTTGACTTGGCGTCTCGAGGGCCACAATCCTTGGTACTCGAGGATACTGTCCTCTTAGGGACAATAAGGGGGTTCTCGTATCCGAGTTCCTAGGTGCACAAGGGATACCGGATCGGCGTGATGCCTCGCGAAGATAATCGGGATCTGGTTCAAACACGAAATTCTATTGCATGAATAGCCGTATCTTGCCTCTCGGGGTAGGGGACAATGAGGGACTTCCATGGAATGTCCCGATAGCGCTTGGAAAAATCTTATCTTCCCATAAGCTTAATTCAATCGAGCCACATCGACGCCTGGAGACAAACGGGGGATTGAACCTCCTTGATTAAACTTGAAGCGGGGGAAGATGATACTTGGGAATGGTGGGCGAAAAGAACGCCGTTCTACTCTCTCTCGCAGGATGCACGTGGGAAGCATGAGTTTCAATATGTGATAGAAACGAGGCGCGGCCGCCTTAGACAATTCTATCAAACCCCGCCTTGACGCATATTGTCTCAACAATATTTAATGGGTCCCAAGGGAAGAATGCTTCCATTATCCCTTCTTTGTCGCAGACAACAATATTGTTAACACAGGTTTGCTAGGGATTTCTTTTTAATATATTGGGTAATGTGGAACAACTTATTGCCAGATGTCGACTGAATGGCATAATCTACGGGCCCTCTAGCTTCTATGACCGGGAACGGTCCTTTCCATTGGGATAGGAGTTTGTTGTCTGTGGGAAGTAATGCCGGACTTCTTTGCCTGGTTTCTATTTTCCTGACTTAGATTTAATATAAAATACGTTTAATACTTCTCTAGATTGATCTCGGAATTTTGCACGGCAACCTCCGAGAATTTTTCTAGCCTGTCACGCAAGTCCAGAACATATGAGTAGAAGGTCTTTAGTTCCTCATCCAATCAAGAGTTCGTGAGGAGCTCCTTGAGAATTCTCAGTGGACCTCGGACATTGCGACCATAGAGAAGGTCGAATCGTTAGAATCGTAGAGTTAGGTGGGAAATCTTCCTACAGCTAAAAGACGCTCCTCGCAGGTACCGGTCCGATTTGTGGGGCTGGTCATGGCACCGTTTTTCAAGCACGCTTTTTAAGGTAGCGTCTAACTTTTCGCACATACCGTTTGCAAAGGGGTGAAAGCGCGTGGTGAAAATGGAGCTAATATGGAGCAACTTACTCACATGCTCCATCAATTCGGATAAAAATTGGCTGCTCCTATCTTCAGGGATCTCAACCCGTGAAAAAAAATAAAGATACATGCGTCCCTTAAAGATGTCCCTTGACCAGGACGCCCGTCAGACGTGACCAACGAGGACAATGTAGCCCGTGTGGAGAGGATGATCCTCGAAAATTGACGGGTGAAGGTCGAAGAAATCGAGCGAGAACTTGGAATATCACGTGGAAGTGTTATCAATATCATTCAAGACAATTTGGCCATGCGTAAGGGCTCTGCCCGTTGGGTCCATAGAAACCTCACGCCCCACGATCGACTTCAACGTCGTCAAATTCCACAAGGCCAGAGTTGCACAAGCTACCCTGCGCGAGAGCGGATTCGAGGAGCTCAACCATCCGCCCTACAGTCCAAAGCTGGCCCCATAGCAACTACATTTTATTTCGCAAACTCATGGTTGCACTGCGTGGACGCCGGTTTTAGACGATGAAGATGTCCATCTCGCTGTCCAAGAGTGGATTGCACAGCAGTCGGGAGATTTATGGTTGTCGGGAATTCGAAGCCTCGGGGATAAGTGGCGCCGGTGAATTTAAGTCCAGGGTAGTTATATTGAAAAATAATAAAACACTTTTCCTGATATCTCTTTTCCTTATATGTGAATTGAAAAACTTATTGACCACTCCTCGTTTGTTGTGTCTGAGATCACGAAAATTTAATGTTTTGTACGAAAGTTTCAAATATTTGGTCACGAATTTCCAAGTTATTTTAATGATTATTTAGTTACTATGTGTGCCACTAACTTTATTTATTTAAAAGATCAAATTTCAGTGTTTATGAAATGTATGTACTCTTGGTTAATAGAAAAAGATGCAAATGTCCCTACGTAGTGTCAGAATTTTCTCGTTAAATGTGGCATAAGTGTCTGCTGTAAAAAAAGGTAGAGAGAAATAGAGAAGAAAATCGTTCAAACACATTACCAACAAACTGAGAAGGATCAATCTTCAGCTAATAGCACAGGGTCTAGAATTTTCACAATTAATCAACCTAATCCATTACATTGTATAAAACATTCTTACAACGATAATTTAGGAGGATTATTTATTAATATTAAGGGGAAATTATTTACAATACAATATGTAGTTATCAGGGGTCTATAAAACCTTTATTTGGTCTCGATTAGAGCTATTTATTTAGGGTGTTCGCTCTCCTTGAAGTAGGAATTTGATGATGCGATCTTTGTCAATCTTAAAATTTTCACTTTTCCTAATATTTCCATTTGCCACCTTTTAGTTTTCTCATTCACATCCTCGTTTGTGAATGGTTGAAAGAAATGCAGAGGGTTTTATTTTATTCTCCAGATTATACGGAAGCGTAAATTCTTGTACTTGGTTTAATCAAGTAAAGATCCGAACACGCCAGGAAGTTTGAAGTTTTTAGATTGAAGCAATCTTGTTTGAAATTGTTTTAATCTTCAAGAAAACTATATAATCTCTGCACTAATATTAAAGAATTAATCAATGAAATTTAAGGATTTGAAAATGTAAAACTTGCAAATAATTTTTTTAAGGTTGTCATTTTGTATGAATTGTTATAATTTATTTTGGTTGTGGTAAAAATTTTATAAGACTTAAAATAGAGTTTTAGGAAAGAGTATGATAATATATCAATTGTTGCTGCTCTTTAATGAATACAAGTAATTATTTCTGATGGTGTTTAAAAAACTCGCACTTCAGTATAGGTGTTAATTCAATATTTGAATAAACGTGCTGAACACATTATTTAAATCTAATTTTTGTTTTTGAAAAAGAGCACAATCTCAATTTTTGTCCTTTTTTTAGTTTTTAGAAATTTAGAGCCTCAAAATATTTTTGATTCATAAAATTTTAGTGATTAAGGAAGGTAGCTAGTGTGATATCAAGCCTTATTTGGTTTCTTTCTTTGTGACAGCTGAATTAATTATTATGTCGAGAGACCATTCTTACGAGATATGAGATCAGATGTGACTCATTAAAAGCGAATGGAAAGAGAATAGAGGCTGTGAAAGGGTGAAGGTGAGGAACCTTATGCAATAATCTTCATATTACTCGGAGAGGCCAAAGAGTCTTGGTTATTTGTTTGTTTACCCGACGGATTCTTTTGTGTTTCTTGCCGAAAAAAGCAGCTCCGTATTTTGCTCATATATCTCACCTGAATATTGTAGAGATTTTTGGAATAGGGAAGCTAAATGGAGTTTAAAGGGAAGTAACAATAATATTGTTGGAAGGTATAAAAGAGTCCTGTATTGAACGTGTTTTGAATCGATCCTCCTTCTATAGGTTTGGTTTTGTTATTCAATCCTAGAAAATTGAAGAACATATAATCCTTTTTATCTTATTATTCCTATTTACTCATATTTTTTCTTTCTTTTGCACATGTTTGCTGGATTACTGTGCTAGACATAAAATATGACTCTTTTACAACTAATGTATCCTTTCATTTCAAATTTAATTCGCAAATCATTTCTATGATTTAGTATTACCTGTATTAAGAGATTTCGACCAGCGGAGGTATGAAGAGTAGTTTAACCCTGTTTGCATCTAGCCAATAAACCTGTATAACGCGCTCTTTCTTTGTACTCTTTAATGAGTCAACTCATGCTGATATTTAGCAGTGAGTTCTGGCTCATCTTTTATTTTATGTCTAACAACAGTTCTCGAGTGAGTTCTCGAGTGGGTTCTTATAGTTCGATTTTGCCATTTCGGTACATATCCAAAAGGCCTCGAGAAAATCGAACGATACTTATTGTTTGCAAAAATCGCAACAGTATTTTGTTATGTCCATTACTTACAAATGTTGCCCCGAGGAGGGGCTTTTCCCTTGGCTTGCAGCGACGATGAAATCAACTGACCTCAAGAAATTCCGCAGTCCAAGTATACGTAAAATTTATTTTAGTTGTGATTGTGCTGTGCATGTTGTAAATAAGTACGTCTCAGTGTTTGGCTCATCGTCGTAGTGAGAGCAGAGGCCTGGCTCAGTCAGGCCGGTTTGGTATTCGAGTGATGACCGCACTGGAACATTGCCAAGACGATCAGATTGTGTTGTGGGAGGGATCCTTTTACCTGGTTGATGTTCGAAGGAATGCCGTTGAATGAGTTGTTTGGAGCCAGATTTAGATTTTTTTAGTCAAAATTTTTAACGTTGTAAAGTAGAAGGAGCAAATATTTAAGCAAAGTGTAAAAGTAAGTATTTAAGAGAGGAATTGCGCAAAGTTAAACTTCTGCAATCCATAATTGTGATCACTAAATTGTTAATTATGTTTTATATTTTCATGAAATTTGGTAGACGATTTTGAGGACAAATCCACACAAGGGGGCTTCTGTTCAATTAATTAATGTTATAATTTCTCGATTAAGAGGATATGTTATAATCATTTTTTTCTCTATTCATTGCGAATATCGAGTGAAAACAATCAGCGCATTTGAAAGTAAAAGAGAGCACAACCCGCACAATGCACAACTGTGCTTTGAGCAACAGGTAAAAATTCTATTTACTTTTAGGAAAAGAAGTTGGAACTGACTTTGTCCAAACAGTCTCTTATAAGAATATCCGGTGTGTTCCTAAATACTTGTAAACATTAAAAAATACAGCTTAACATGAAGAAATAATGCTCTATAGAAAAACAGCGGAATACTACTTAATCTTTATTCTTCCCCATTTTACCATAACCCCCGTCATTTTTTATAAGACTATAACACCGATATTTTATCCACCCTGTACCTAAAATAAAGACACTTATTAAGAATTCACTATTATTTATTCACTGGATATTTTTAAATTTCAAGTCTTGAACTGAATGTTCTTGATTTTTTATTCTTACATCAAAGAATTAATGTGCAAAATTACAACGGTAAACGAGGGGGGGAATTGTAATTATGCATCAGACTATAAAGTTCAAAATTAATGTATTACAGAAAGAGACCATTCAAATGGAGAGGATTTACTCAATTGGGCTGCTGAAGGAGAAGAGGGGTTGCCTTACGGAGGATTCCGGGTGAGACTTCCTGTGTAAGGCTTCACGGATGTCTTCTGCAGGCAATAAACGTGAGGCGCGGGCACTCGGAGCTTCTGAGCAGGAAGTTAACGTGATGACGGTTCTCAAAAAGGGAGGGAGGGTAACGTCCAGGCCAGGGGATAGTATTTGAGCCACCCAAAAACGAAGCAGCCAACGAGGAGGGCTTCGACAGGAGTTGATGAGTGGAGTCGGAAAAATGGCTCGAGAGCGATCGTCAAATGAAATTACCTTAGTGGCTGGGGCTAATTCCAACACACAAATAGGTCAGCCGTCACTTTGCTTTGTTGTTAGCACCTGACTTGGAACTAGGGGAATCTTCTTGGGTCTAGCGAGACTCCTCAACTCTGTGTGTGTCACATAGAAGACGAGCAATATATATCCGAGGCTCCCAACGCAGCGGTGGGGGAAACAGCGCCACTCTCGAATGGTCTCGAATATTCACGCCGAGGTGATTCTAACCTACGTAAAGCTGCTCAGTGGGGAACGCGGTTCGAGGCTACCGCTTGTTTCTAGGGGGGGGGGACGGAGGCTTACTTATTTAAGCCTAACCAACTTCTAGATTTTTCTCCAGTGCAAGGACTTCACTTTCTTGCTGGAACAGAAATTCCACGTGGAATTCCCCCACATTCAGCTACAAAGAAAGCACATATGATTAAATTTATCGTAATCAGTTTCAAAACGTTTTAACCTATATAAATCAATTGACATAATACTGTATTTAATTCCTTCGGCCAAATAATTGAAATTTCTACCTGGCAGAGAGATAAAAAAAAAATACTGCTACTGAAAAATAATTATGTCATATCACATAAAAGAATAGTTTTTTTGTGAATTTATTCCCGTGACAGCAGAGAGAATACAAAATTAAACAGTGCTTAATATGATACTGGGACAGAAGTTTAACAGAGAAATAATTGGTAAGAAGAGAGTGGCCTTTGATAGAAAATATAAAGGTTGGAGACAAAATTTAATCAAAGAATCTTTTGTTTGACGGAGAAAAGGTGCAGCCATCGCTGCACATCACACTAATTTTAATGAACCAGCTTATTAGGGCCATGAAGAATAAAACACGTGTTTGGTCTACATATTTAGGAAATGCCTACACTAAGCATTGAAAAGCCGAAAGAGACTATTTTTGATGTTCCTTAAAAACAGGATTTCATGAAAGAACTACGTTTAAAAGATTCAATGGACATTATTGAAGCACGTGCGTCGTCGTTGTTATATTGGTTGTAAATACGAATCATGAGAAATATAAGGCCGATAACTATAGTAAACTCGTGGAAAATATGTAATCTTCTTTTTGTCAACTTGGCTGTAAAATAAGAATCAAACAGCATTATTTAGACAGTGATTTGATCGTTTCCCCGATAATGAAAAAAACGAGAAATAAGTTAAACTATTACACCAAGTAATAAGGACCAAAGAAGGACGGAAGGAACCATAGTCAATGGGATAGGCTCATTTTGGGAATAAATCCTGTAGAATCCAATGCAAATATCTTAGCACATTTCATTAAAAGAATTGTTAGAAACTCGGTTTATGTAGGAAATGTTTAGGATTTTTTTTATTGTTCGTGTCCCAAGATTGTCTGAATTAAATAATTAGTTTTTACAATTAGACCTTATTTTTTTAATACACTCCATTTTCTGACAAAATCATGCTTTTGATTGCCAGCCAGCAACTATATACTATTTAATATATTATATATAAATATATTTACATTTATGTCATAAGTGAACAAAGAGCAAATATATATATATATATATATATATATATATATATATATATATATATATATAATAAAATCTCACAAAGTGGCACCGGGGGAAAGCAATAATATGAAAATTAACCCACAGCAAAATGAAAAGATAAATTCAAAAGGAACTTGCAAATATATTTCTAAACTGCTTGGATTTAGCTTTTCATTTTCCTGTGGGTTAATTTTCATATATATATATATATATATATAATTTATATGAATGCAATGTCTCGCAGAAAAAATTAAAGGGACTTGCAAGTACTTTCGAACTTTATTCGGTTCATTCTCAATGATAACTAGAAGCAGAAATAATATATTAAGGGTGTATATATAAGCTAGTAAAAGAGAAAGGGTGGCATATAAGACAAGAAATCACTAATGAGGAGTAGGAGAGGGATGGGTAAATTCACACTAAGATTTTGCAATAACAAGTAGCAAGGTCAAACCGAGAGGCAAGACAGAGTCAAGAACAGAGCCGAAAGGGTTGAAAACGATTAAGGATAAAGCGATAGTTAAAAGAGGGCGATTAGGAGCGACACGAGAATTAAATTGAAACGAAGGGAAACTAGACAAGGAAAGAGGAAGAGAAATAAAAAAAATGTTAATACAAAATCAATGCAATAATGAAATTGACGCATCGGGTTCCCATTAAAATAAAAATTTCCTCCCCCCAAAAAAGTCAGGAATATAAGGCAAACCTAATTACTTTAAGAATGAGTTTTTTTCAAAACAACATCAATTTTAAAAAGGCCAAGGGAAATGTAAAAGTTATTAAATCGGCTTATACAAGACATTCAACAAGGTTGCTTTTAATTAATCATTTGAGCGAAAGATAAATTTTGCTGAATTCCAATTAATTAGGTGGTTATTTACATACATATGCACAAAAAAAGTCACTAATATTTACAGCTCTCGTAACATCGTATTTATGCTGATTAATACGGACATACAATTACTTTCCTGTCTATACATGATATTTACTTGGACAAACAGATCATTGGACTGAATAGACTCCCCAAATATTATTACAATTATTGTGAACCAGAAAGTTTTTTATAGTTTAGTCGTATTTGAAAGCAACTGAAATGTTGAAGTTTTTTATTGACCTGGAAGGTCAATGAAACGAATAGAGAAGGGTAAAACCAAAATGTTTTTAACATTAAGAGGGATAGCATGAGCTGTATTATATAACGGCTTTTTTGCAGAAGAAAGACAGCTTAGATAAAAGGGATAAGGGTAACATAGTTTATTGCCTATTTCAAAGATATTAGAGATTCTAGAATCCATATATTCAGGACTAACAACTCGTAAAGCCTGTAAAAACATAAAAGAAAAAAACGGAACGTTTGACTTTGAACTATGCGAAGAGTAAAAATTAATATAAGAGTTTGAATCAGTAGGTTTCCGATAGATGGAGTATTTAAAATCAGTCGGTGTTCTATGAATAAGAAGATCAAGAAAGAGAAGAAGTCTATTATTTTCAACCTCATGGGTAAATTTAATGAAAAGGACGAGTGAATTAAATTTGGTAAGTAAGCTATTAACATCTTTAGAATTAGGCCACAGACAAATGACATCACCAATATACTTGTCCTAAACAATAGGGAAGTCAAGCATATTAATGAGGAGTATTGTTTCAAAGAACTCCATATATAAGAGAGAACAGATGAAAGGCAATTACCATGGCTAATCCAAACTTTTGACAAAAATATTTGCCATCGAAAAAAAACTTACAATGTTAGGTACGAAATGAAATGAGTTTCATAATAATAGTAGCAGGTACGGGAAGAACAATATTTTGAAATTTATCACTAGGGATATTGAAAAGATCTTTAACTAGAACCTTGGAAAATAATGAGCAGATATCGTAACTAACAAAGGTAAAATTATTCGAATATTAAATGGTATTGAGATTATAAATAAGGTCGTAGCTATGGGTAACATGTGAATGAGAAATGGTCCTTACAAGAGGTGTAAGAAAAGAAGTAAGTCATTTAGAGAGAGCATAAGAAACAGAACCTACAGAAATTTTTATAGGACATAAAGGTGAGTTTCGTTTGAACGATTTACCAAGTCCATACAAATAAGGAAGGGTCGTCTTACGCGACTTGAATTTTGAAAATAATTTAGGGAAGTTTTTTAGTAATAGTCGTACATTTTCATAGAAATCACTACTAACTTGTAGAGTGGCACTTTCAATACTGGCAGGTCAGTAGCTTGATCCCCCATAAATCGTTCTTCTTAGTGATTTATAAATTTTCCTCCATAATCACAACAGTTCCAGACTTATCGGCCCTAGTCATGTGAATGGATGGGTTTTTTACGAAGAGTCGATGAAACACGATGAAAAGGAAGGTAAAGAATAATTCTATTAATATTGGGGGTGTCTTTTCGGTCGAATGTCCTGTTTGTTAAAGTATATAATTCAGACAGAGAGGAAAGCAATTATCTCTCCGTATTAATCAGCAAAAAATATAATGTTAGGAGAGCTGTAAATAATAGCGCGTTTTTGTGCATATGTCCTAAAATAAACTATTAATTAATTGGAATTCAGCAAAATTTATTTTTTGCTCAGATGACTCAATAAAATAAACCTTGTTGAATGTAAATGTATAAGTCAATTTACTAACTTTACTATTTTTTCTGGCCTTTTTAAAATTGATGGTGTTATGAAAAAACTAATTCTAAAATAAATTAGCTTTGACCAGCAATTTTAATTTTTATGGAAAACGAAGTATCAATTTAATTATTGCATTAATTTTGAATTCACATTATTCTATTTCACTTCATCTCTCCTTGTCCCTCTCTTCTTGTCCCTCTTTCCATTATTTAAATTTACTTCGAGTGCCGCTTCTACTCTCCCACTTGAGACTATCTCTTAATATGTTAATCGTTTTAACCCTTTTGGCTGTGTTCTTGACTCTTTCCTGCCTTTAGCTTTCACCTTGCTACCTGTTATAGCTAAATCTTTGTGTGAATTTCAACATCCCTCTGCTCCTTTCTCATTGGTAATTTCTTGTCTTAGAGGCGGTCCTTTATCTTTTACAAGCTTATATATACCCGTCTTATATACTTTTTTTCGTTTGTAGATATCCTTGAGAATGAACCGAATAAAGTTAGAAAGTACTTGGAAGCACCTTTTCATTTTACCTGCGGGACTTGCCATTCATTGCGAACATATATATAAATATATATATATATATATATATATATATATATATATATATATATATATATATATATATATATATATATATATATATATATATTATATATATATATTTCAAAGGCTTAGTAAAAGATCTGTGATAAACCTAATTCTACATTGAACTGTTCAGGTTGATAATAATGCTGTCTATGACATCAGTTTCTTTGTACTTTTAGCTTTATCCAGTAATTTTGTTAAAAATTCTAAATTTCTAAAGAATTTTCGAACCAGAGATTCATGTAGAAAAATCGACCCAATTAGTTAAGCTTAGGCGTCCAAGAAAAAGTCGGGCTGTAACTGGTCTAAACAATTATTGTTCTTTATATAGCTGACGAGTATAATCATAAACATACAGTAAAACTCGTTCTCAACCACTGAATAATCACAATGGCCCAAATTATCAGGATTAGTCTTTGTAGAAACTTTAGGGGGATATTCTTTTCTAAAACGAAGTTTTGACGTTTTATTTGCCTTATTCTTTAAGGTAGATAGGATCAAATTCAGGTGGTGCCTTGATTATTAGCATTTTCTTAAAATATAGGCAAATTTAATTTTTAAATATGTATAATTGCAGATATATTTGGAAATTATTCTGGTTCATTAAGCTAAAAAATTTTGCCAAACTTTTATTCTGTGTTTTTTATCTGTTTTTAGGGTGCTTCGGTATTTAGAACATTATGGATAAGATGAGGTGGGTACCTTAAATGAGCTTTTCATTCATGACAACCAGTGTATTTCAAGAAGTAGGGGAAATCCAAGAGACTGACTTTTTTACTCTTGAAGAATTAAAGCCAACATGATTTAAACAAGTTAAAGAGAGTGAATAGAAGTAACGATATTTTCTCGAGATACATATATGTACTTTATACCAAATCATCTCTCATTTGCAACCTACAGATTGTCTTAAATGGATTTGCAATCGAGGTCAATCAAATATCTACCGATTCTACATTTTACTTTGATTGATCATTACGATGCAGATTTAAGATTTTATCCCCTACTTAAGTTCAATATAAAAAATGCACATTATTCAATAGCGCAGGTTTTCAATTATTTTTTTCCATCCTTGGCTGCCTTCCACACGCAATTTCATCCACATACCTATAAATAATCCTGTATAAAACAACCATGTATTAAAAGCGTTTCATCCTCCTACCCCATAAAGCTTTCGCTGCAAACACACCTTTCATAACAATTATTCGTACCAGGAGCAGATTTATCATAAGCTTGGATTAAACTCCTTTTCCTTTTCAAACATACATACGTCTATTTATACATATCTCTTAACTGAAAGGGCCTGGTTGTTATATGTAAGTATCTAAATATATAAAACTTCCTCTTATCTCTTTTCATTATCGGAAAGTGTTGCTACATCCCCTTTTATTCTATTCCTCAATCTATCTTCTATAGACATGTTTCTTTCGTCCTTCTGCCTCAACAGAAGCACGATTCCAATTACGCCCATGACACACACCTACTTAGGAATTAGCTAACGACTATTTTAACGAGTGATGAATTTGCATCGATTTGAACTCCGTACAAACTCCTATTAGAATTCGGAAATAGAAAATTGGAGTAGAATTTTATGTGTTCCTTTATTATTTTTTTTTAAATGACAATTCTTTGAGAAAAGAATTCCAACTCTATTTCTTCGTGAGTGACTTTTTTCAAAGGATTGATGTAATTTTTGAATTTTCATTAACAAAGACAGATGCTTATAAATGAAGAGGTTTGCTGACTTTATCTTCTCTTTTAAAGTGAATGTCAGCGCCTTGAAAATGAAATTCAGTCAATCAATTGATATACATAAATATAATCAATAGGCCGTGCTTCCATGAGTAATAAAGAATCATGAGATATAGGAACATAATGCGAGTCTTCATTTATTTGCAAAATGATAACAGGTTAAAAAGAATCCACAAGGGTGGGGAGTAAAATAGTTTCTAACATATGAAAAAGGTAATGACTAAATCAAAACTGATTAGATTCCTTTAATCCAATGTCAAGTAGAGCAAATTCTAATTTTTTTGTACAGGAAGAAAGACTGCAGGAGATCCTATAGTAGAAAAGGGAAAGGTTAAAAAAAGAAATTGGAGGAGATAGAAATAGTTAGATGGTTTGTGGTTGGACACTGAAGGGTGCTGTTATTGTGTGTGCATGTAGTGGTATTGGGTACGACGGGGGAGGCGAAAGGATGAGTGTGAGTATAGGCACGTTTATATGTGTTATCATATGTGTGGATAGATATGGCTTAGGTAAGTTGAGGGCATGTTAATATCGTCGCAGTGTATTTGTTTTATATAATATATGCAATAAACCAAACACAAAGTGGCACGTGAGGTTCGCAATGAATGCACTGTCCCGCAGGAAAATAAAAAATGTGCTTTCAAGTAATCTCATAAGCGTTCGCATTCCTAGAAAATAGTAAATTTTCTGGACACGAGGTAAAGTCAATCTTGACAATCTTCCGTCTATAAGTATCCATTGCATCACAGATATCGCAAACCAATGGATATGTATGTATACGCAGCAGTCAAAAGAGCACATAACACATTCTGTGACAACTTAGAATAGAAGAAACCAAGTTTTTGAACAAGGCATGATCTATTATTCCCTTACCCTGCCCTGCTTGTAAAAAATAAAGAACCGCCTCTAAGACAAGAAATTACCAATGAGAAAGGAGCAGAGGGATGTTGAAATTCACACAAAGATTTAGCTATAACAGGTAGCAAGGTGAAAGCTAAAGGCAGGAAAGAGTCAAGAACACAGCCAAAAGGGTTAAAACGATTAACATATTAAGAGATAGTCTCAAGTGGGAGAGTAGAAGCGGCACTCGAAGTAAATTTAAATAATGGAAAGAGGGACAAGAAAAGAGGGACAAGGGAAGAGGAAGTAAAATAAAATAATGTGAATTCAAAATTAATGCAATAATTAAATTGATACTTCGTTTTCCATAAAAATTAAAATTGCTGGTCAAAGCTAATTTATTTTAGAATTAGTTTTTTCATAACACCATCAATTTTAAAAAGGCCAGAAAAAATAGTAAAGTTAGTAAATTGACTTATACATTTACATTCAACAAGGTTTATTTTATTGAGTCATCTGAGCAAAAAATAAATTTTGCTGAATTCCAATTAATTAATAGTTTATTTTAGGACATATGCACAAAAACGCGCTATTATTTGAAGCTCTCCTAACTTTGTATTTTTGCTGATTAATACGGAGAGATAATTGCTTTCCTCTCTGTCCAAATTATGTACTTTAACAAACAGAACCTTTAACCGAATAGACTATCCTAATATTATTACAATTATTCTTTCCATTGCTAAAGTTTTGGCTAATTTTTATAAATTCAGGGATATCCTCAGTTATTCAATTTCTATTGTGAAAGGTTGTTTATATCAATGTCTGGCTAAGCCTATCCACCTTAATTACCCCCTTCATTTTCATCGTGTTTTATCGACTCTTTGTAAAAATCCGCCCATCCATATGACTAGGGCCGATAAGTCTGGAACTGTTGTGATTATGGATAAAAATTTATATATCACTAAAAGGAACGATTTATTGGGAGATCAAGCTACTGACCTTCCATTATTGAACTAGCCCACTCTACAGGTTTATAGTGATTTCCATAAAAATGTACGACTATTACTTAAAAACTTCCATGAATTAGTTTCGAAATTCAAGTCGCGTAATGCTAACCTTCCTTATTTGTATGGACATGGAAAATGTTCCAAACGAGACTTACATTCATGCCCTATTAAAATTTCTGTTGGTTCTGTTTCTTATGCTCTCTCTAAATTGCTTAATTCTTTTCTTACACCTCTTGTAAGGACCATTTCTCATTCACATGTTACCCATAGCTACGACCTTATTTCTAATCTTAATACCATTCAATATTCGAATAATTTTACCTTTGTTAGTTACGATATCTACTTATTATTTTCCAAGGTTCTAGTTGAAGATCTTTTCAATATCCCTAGTGATAAATTTCAAAATATTGTTCTTCCCGTACCTGCTACTATTATTATGAAACTCATTTCATTTCGTACCTAACATTGTAAGTTTTCGTTCGATGGCAAATATTTTTGTCAAAAGTTTGGATTAGCCATGGTAATTGCCTTTCACCTGTTCTCTCTAACTTATATATCGAGTTCTTTGAAACAATACTCCTCATTAATATGCTTGACTTCCCTATTGTTTGGTACAAGTATATTGGTGATGTCATTTGTCTGTGGCCAAATTCTAAAGATGTTAATAGCTTGCTTACCAAATTTAATTCACTCGTCCTTTTCATTAAATTTACCCATGAGGTTAAAAATAATAGACTTCTTCCCTTTCTTGATCTTCTTATTCATAGAACACCGACTGATTTTAAATACTTCATCTATCGGAAACCTATGATTCAAACTCTTATATTGATTTTTACTCTTCGCATAGTTCAAAGTCAAACGTTCCGTTTTTTTCTTTTATGTTTTTACAGGCTTTACGAGTTGTTAGTCCTGAATATATGGATTCTGGAATCTCTAATATCTTTGAAATTGGCAATGAACTATTTTACCCTTATCCCTTTCATCTAAGCTGTCTTTCTTCTGCAAAATAGCCGTTCTATAATACAGCTCATGGTATCCCTCTTAATGTTAAAAATATTTTGGTTTTACCCTTCTCTATTCGTTTCATTGACATTCCCCGTCTTTTAAAAAACTTTAACATTTCTGTTGCTTTCAAATACGAGTAAACTATAAAAAACATTCTGGTTCGCAATAATTGAAATGATATTTGGGGAGTCTATTCGGTCCAATGATCTGTTTGTCCAAGTAAATATCTTGTACAGACAGAGCTGTAAATATTAGTGACTTTTTTTGTGCATATGTATGTAAATAACCACTTAATTAATTGGAATTCAGCAAAATTTATCTTTCGCTCAAATAAATAATTAAAAGCAACCTTGTTGAATGTCTTGTATAAGCCGATTGAATAACTTTTACATTTCCCTTTGCTTTTTTAAAATTGATGTTGTTATGAAAAAAACTCATTCTTAAAGTATGTAGGTTTGCCTTATATTCCTTTTTTTTTGGGGGGGGGGGCGCAATTTTCATTTTTTATGGAAACCCGATGCGTCAATTTCATTATTGCATTGATTTTGTATTAACATTTTTTTATTTCTCTTCCTCTTTCCTTGTCTAGTTTCCCTTCATTTCAATTTAATTCTCGTGTCGCTCCTAATCGCCCTCTTTTAACTATCGCTTTATCCTTAATCGTTTTCAACCCTTTCGGCTCTGTTCTTGACTCTGTCTTGCCTCTCGGTTTGACCTTGCTAATTGTTATTGCAAAATCTTAGTGTGAATTTACCCATCTTTCTCCTACTCCTCATTAGTGATTTCTTGTCTTATATGCCACCCTTTCTCTTTTACTAGCTTATATATACACCCTTAATATATTATTTCTGCTTCTAGTTATCATTGAGAATAAACCGAATAAAGTTCGAAAGTACTTGCAAGTCCCTTTCATTTTTTCTGCGAGACATTGCATTCATATAAATTATATATATATATATATATATATATATATATATATATATATATATATATATATATATATATATATGTATATATATGAATATATATATATATATATATATATATATATATATATTATATATATATATATATATATATATATATATATATATATATATTTATATATATATATATATATATATTTATATATAATATATTAAATAGTATATAGTTGCTAGGCTGGCAATCAAAAGCTTGATTTTTTCAGAAAATGGAGTGTATTAACATTTTTAAGGTCTAATTGTAAACCTAATTATTTAATTCAAACAATCTTGGGACACGAACAATAAAAAAAATCCTAAACATTTCCTACGTAAACCGAGTTTCTTACAATTTTTTTAATGAAATGTGCTAAGATATTTGCATTGGATTCTCCAGGATTTATTCCTAAAATGAGCCTATCACATTGACCATGGTTCCTTCCGTCCTTTGGTGGTCCTTATTACTTGGTGTAATAGTTTAACCTATTCCTTGCTTAGATCATTTGCGGGAAACGATCAAATCACTGTCTAAATAATGCAGTTTAATGCTCATTTTACAGCCACGTTGACAAAAAGAAGATTACATATTTTCCACGAGTTTACTATAGTTATCGGCCTTATATTTCTCATGATTCGTATTTACAATCAATATAACAACGACGACGCATGTGCTTCAATAACGTCCATTGAATCTTTCAAACGAGGTTCTTTCATGAAATCCTGTATTTAAGGAACATCAAAAATAGTCTCTTTCGGCTTTTCAATCCTCAGTGTAGGCATTTCGTAGATCAAACACGTGTTTTATTCTTCATCGCCCAATAAGCTGTTTCATTAAAATTAGTGTGATGTGCAGCGATGGTTGCACGTTTTCTCCGTCAAACAAAAGATTCTTTGTTTAAATTTTGTCTCCAACCTTTATATTTTTTATCAAAGGCCACTCTCTTCTTACCCAGTATTTCTCTGTTAATCTTCTGTCCCAGTATCATATAAAGCACTGTTTAATTTTGTACTCTCTCTGCTGTCACGGGAATAAATTCACAATAAACTATTATTTTATGTGATATGACATAATTTAATTTTGGTAGCAGTATTTTTTTTTTCCCTCTGCCAGGTAGAAATCCCAATTATTTGGCCGAAGGAATTAAATACAGTATTATGTCAATTGATTTGTATAGGCTAAAACTTTTTAAAACTGATGATAAATTTTAACATATATGCTTTCTTTGTAGCTGAATGGGGGGGAATACCACGTGGAATTTCTTTTCCAGCACGGAAGTGAAGTCCTTGCACTGGAGAAGAGTCTAGAAGTTGGTTAGGCTTAAATGGGTGAGCCCCCCTCCCTAGACACAAGCAGTAGCCTTGAACCGCGTCCACCACTGACCAGCTTTACGCAGGTTAGAATTACCTCGGCGTGAAGATTCGAGGCCATTCGAGAGTAGCGCTGTTTCCCACTACCCTGCGTTGGGAGCTTCGGATATATATGGCTCGTCTTCCTCACACATACAGAGTTGAGGAGTCTCGCCCGGACCCAAGAAGATTCCCCTAGTTCTAAGTCAGGTGCTACCAACAAAGCAAAGTGACGGCTGAACTATTTGTGTGTTGGTATTAGCCGCAGCCACTGAGGTAATTCCATTTGACGATCGCTACCGAGCGATTTTTCCGGCTCCACTCATCAACTCTTGCCTAAGCTCTTCTCCTTTGTCCCTTGTTTTCGAGGGACTCAAATACTCTCTCTTGGACCGGACGTTACCCCCTTCTTTTTTGAGAACCGTCATCACGTTAACCTCCCGCTAAGAAGCTCCAAAGCCCGCGCCTCACGTTTATTGCCTGCAGAAGACATCCGTGAAGCCTTACTCTGACGTCTCACGCGGAATCCTTTGTAAGCAAACCCCTCTCGCCCTACAGCAACCCAATTAAGTTAATCCTCCGTATTTGAAATGGTCTACTTTTTTAATACATTAATTTTTAACTTTATACTCTGATGCATAACTACAATTCCCTCTCTCGTTTACCGTTGTAATTTTGCTGATTAATTCTTTGATGTAATTTTGCTTATTAATTCTCTTATTTTCATGTAAATAAAATTATATTTTTTCACATGCCTTCTTAAATATCCTTGAGCTTTGCCATTGCCGAAACTTTACCTGACCTCGTTGCCCTCTTATCTCGTTGTTCCGCGCGTCGAAATTCGTGGCGTTCCGTTCCTTGTCGGTTTGCTTTTAAGTTATTGGTCTCTCCTCCATAAATATAATATGGTATTGATATAATGTAATGACATACCACGACACTAAATCGTGGTCTTTTGGAGGGACTTAAGGATTATTGCTTAATGATAAGACAGGTATCCCATCAAGTATGTGAGTTTATCAAGATACGTTCATTTACGCATTTTAAGTATTTAATTTTACCAAATAAAAACATCATTCTTCAATGTGGTTTCTCTACATAACAATTGTATGCCAATTTTAGGCACTTTCTCTTACCAATGGTCTATTGCTGCAGATAGCCTGTACAAGTTTACACAACATGAAGAGGCCATGGCTTTATTTGGTCGCGTATTTGTTCTTTAAAATTGGTAAAATAAACATTTTAAAAAAATAGTAACTGTTCTCTGTTTAATGAAGTTGTACTAACTGCAAATAAAACAAAAACATGCATGTTTTAAACACATTCTTATGGATGAAACCATGTCAACACCTGGAACAGGAAATAATTCACGACACTACATGTGCAATATGCATGCAAAGCAGCCTCCTCAGCAAACCCATATCTAAAATTTAATTAAACAGATGCATTTTGATTTAAGAGCAACTCAAAATAGCGTTCCAAAAGAGTAATAAAGTAGAATATGAAGTATAACAAATATCTCCTAAACTAGAGCTGCTAGAACAAAAATGATGGTATTTTCTGGATCTCTAGGATGAATTTATTTATAATATAGTCTAAAATAGCAAGCACCCAAGAAGAAACTTTATTTATTCCCGTTATTATTATTACTAATAAATTCTTAAAAGCATTAATAAAATGTGAAAGAACGCAGTAGCTCTCTTTCTCTCTCGATGGCTTGTAGACAGAGTAATGGCGTCATCATGTACGAGTATGAATGTGTGGGAAACGCACAGAGGCAAAGACTAAATGACCGCTTTTATTATCATAATTCTGATAATATCTACGTCTCTTTTATTGACGAGCTTCCCTGTAATAGATGGCGAATTTTGGTCTTAGAAATGTGTGGTCTTTTTTGTTGGTAAATTCTATTCTAATGGTTTTCTCTTGATTTTTCACGTGTTTCACGTTAAACATATGACTGATCCATTCGTTTGATATCAATTTCGGCTGTAAATTCTGGTAAGATAGGTGCTAAGATTATTTTTACCTGGTCAAAGGCACAGGATTTTAGCCGTGTGTCAACAACCGCAACGGTTTCCTGAATTAATTTCTCGTAAATACACTCTGAAATCATATTCTTTTGTCTTTATTGTCATATCCCAATTACGCTACCTTTAGTAACTTTGTGATAATACTCGATTTTGGGTTCAAGTTTTCGTATCCCAACCTATTGGTGACTCGTTCTTTTCCGGCAAATATCATACTTCTCCTTTGGTTATTCTCAACAGTTTCTGTACTCTGTGGATGTACTTAATTCAGCAGCAGTGAGGCTCCTATCATCAGTTGAAGAAATAAGGAACCCTTGCAAGAACAGTTGTTGAAAGACAATCCACTCACGGTCATTATTGACAAACGACTAAAAAATTATTCAGTCGCACCTTTGCGCATATGTTAACTGTTATTGAGCTAACGCTTAGAGTCTCTCACTGTATTTTCAAGGGCTCCGCTCCAGGTTGAGTATTTGGTGTCGTATAGTTATATAACCAGTAGAATTTTAGCTTACTCGAAAGGAATTATTTTGATTAGGTTAGGTTAGGTAAGGCTAAATCAGTTTTTTAATGTTTTGAACAATTAAAATAATAAATAAAATAAAATAATAATTAAAACAATAAAATACTAAATAAAATTACTAAAAACATTAAGAAACTGTCTTTCCCTCATCACCACATTTTATTATTCTTGTAATGGTCGAATACTTATCACACCAAGAAAGAGGCTCTTCTTTTGACTACGGTTAAAACGATGGCTAATTTCCTTACTTATATATGTCAGATACTCGATTTCATGAATTTTAGCTTATTTTTAGTTTTAGCAAGTGAGTAAATGTACTAAAATAAGTATTTTATTTTTCTCTAGAACCAAAGTAATTTAATAGATGCTTAAAGATTTTATTAAGTTAACGCTTTTCAACTCGTATCAACTTCAAAGCCAAACTAATGATATTTTCAAAATAAATCCTTTATATATTATGATAATGACTTGCAATAAATATACTGACAAATAATATGCGGAGAGAAATATATCCATATTATAAATACCTATTATTATTATAATAAAACGTTATATAAGTACTACCATTCGTGTAACCCGGAAGGAGATAAGCAGCGAGGCGATGGTAAAAGTAGTGGTTATATTAGAGTTAGATGGTAAAATAGGATAACTTCGCTGTTCCAAAGTGACCTGACACTTAAGGAGAATGGATTTAGTGGACTAATCTGGTCTGTTCGTACTCTTAAACTTTTGAAAATTTCATAAAACCCTTCAGAGTTTTCGAGCATAAAACAGACTAAGGTTTGGCACTTAATCGAGTGTTACGGTCGATTTAAAATTCAAATTTACGCTTACCATATTTTTAGTCTCATATTTACTTTCGTAACTTTTATACTTGTAAAAGTTATTTTTCGACATATTAACTACTGCAATCTAAAGAAAGTCTCAACGTTTCTTTTTATTAAAAATTTGTATAATTTTATTATCTATATTATTATAGGAAATAACTTACTCTATATAATACAATAAATTTGAGTAAAATAAATTAGCTTTATTTAGACTATCTTTCAGTTTCTCCTAGATATCCTATCATTTCATAGCTACTAAATCAAATTTCTTTGGCACATTGTAGCAAACACAGAAAAGGGTTAACAAACGTTTTCTTAATTATTTTGTTTTTGATTTTTGAATATATAGCATAAAAAAATAGAAAAGATTATATAGCAACTATTGAGGAAATTTCCCCGAACTACGATCATTTAATTACATTTGTTGGTGGAGCTGTCTAAATACCGCGTAAATAAGTGTACGCAGGAACACTACTACACAAAGCTGCGCGCCCTCTCGTATCTCTAAATGCACATCTCGCCTAGAATTCTCCATAGCCCTTTTTCGCACCACAATAAACTCCAAAGGGGCTTAAAAGCGTGAAAGATATACCATCGGCGCAAAGATGAAAAAAAGGTCTTTCACGCGACGATACGGATTTTACGAGAATTCGATTCTCTCTCTTGATTCTGCTCATGAGAAAAATAAAGCTCTTGGACCTACGTCGAGTTTGTGTGAAACTCGATCAATATAGGAAGCCGTTTGCCTGCTGCAAGGAAGGAACTTCTCGGGAAATTGGTTGTTGCCGTCACAGTACTTGTAGGCGCCAAACATTTCGCAGGCCACCCCTCTTCAGAGTCTGGGGTTACACAGGACCTCCTTCTGCGGATTAACCTAGACGTTGCAGCTAATCGGATTTTGCTACCCACTCCAGGAGCCAAATAATACGACAGGTACTTCAAGGAAGAAGTCCTATTTGAGTCACCGTGTGGCTCACCTTCGTGATTCGGCAAAAGTTCAGCATATCACTGGTCTAGGATTAACCTCTCATTCAGTCACCTCAGACGGCCGGACTAGGTGCGATCATCGTCAACAGAAGAAGATCTTTACCCCTCCGGGCTTCAAAAATACTTACGAACTCAAAGGTATTGTTAATTGAATTGTACCCTCCCCCTAACTTCACCATTTTATTTGTGAACTAGAATTCTCATCGTGAGACCATACCTTCAAATATTAGAAGTGCTTACTTAATTCAGTGTTGAACTCAATGATAATATTCCCTTCGTCCTGTCTGGTGTCATTAAGACGCAAAAATCCCAGTGAGTAATCTGCAAGTAATCCTCACGACACTTTGTAGACCTTTTTATTCAGTGCAAGATTAATCCTCTTTATATTTATATACGCTGATGCTTTTTTCAAATTCATGTACATTAAAGATTATTTTTGTTTCTGTTTGTTTAACTAATTTGGACGATGCTTTGGCAAAAATTCAGAAATCCCCTCGGCTTAAATCTCAATATTCCACCGACCCACCCATGGTTTGCAGTTACTGAGTGGGGAACAGATTCAGGGGATCATCAGCTTAGTTTTGATCAAAAGGGTACGCACCGGGGTTATTCTTATTTACTGGAAGTGGGTAAGGAAGGGGTATTGGATATGCTTTACCTCCGCGTCACTTCGGTGCGGTAATAAAATATATGTCCAGGAAGTGGGACTGGGATTACATACTCACTAAACCCTCGACATATATAAGTGGGATAAAATTGTAGAAAAAAACTAATATACATAACTAGAACAAATATATCTTTACTTACTGATCAGACTGATGATTATATATATATATATATATATATATATATATATATATATATATTCGTACAGGTCTAAAATTAAGGTATTTAAGCCCTATAGTTCCAATTTTAATCTAAATTTGCTTCCATTTTGCAGATCAAGTAACTTTAATTAGAATTAGATTAAAAGATTAAGTAAATCTCTTTCTTGAAATGATAATTGGGCCCTCTGTAATGATAAAACGGAATTCATTCATGCATTCATTGGGCTTTAAGAAGTATTCCTTGAAATAAAGTTTCATCCCCTCTTTTATAGCGAGAATTAAAAATAACTTATTTAAAGTTCTAATATTCTTACCAATGATAAAAACGCACATTATTTCATTACAAATTGCATTCGAGAAACTCAATTTACAAGGTATTCATCTTCACCTTTGACTTACATTAATGGCAATTATAAATCAATTTACTTTTTGAAAATTAGCCATTTCTATTGAAATTACATTTTTTATAATAAGAGAGATAGATATATGTCGTCCTGTCCGTTTCTCACAATATCGAAATAAATAAATCGGGCTAAATATAAGGTTTCCTTTCCTCCCCTATATTTTTACTTTCATTTCATCTTGCATTAAAATGTCTGAAAATGCAACCATTGGCTTTTCTCCATCAAATATTTTTGCTTCCATTTTTTATATCGCCATCATCTTTCAAAAATATTAGTTAAGGGAGTGCAGATACTTGCTTAACGTCACCTATAAATTTTATTTCATTGTAAATATCTACGATAAGAAAAGAAACTTTCAGCTGTTTTAAAATAAGATGTTACAAGGATTGGCCTGCTGAGTCAAACCAGGCGTTACCCCAAAAGGGAGATTTGAAGCAACCAAAGGACTATCAGTATCTAGGGTGTTGGGCAGATGCCATGGCCTACCAATAATCTCCAAATTTATTCCTTTAGTAATTACTAAAATGCACATTTAAAATAATTTATATAATCAATATATTATTAAATGCATGAAAAGTATTAATAATAGAATACAAATAAAACAAATTCTAAATCAAATTTAGGGATACCAAATATTCGCAATAACTATGTTACTTATGAGAACATGCAGGATAATTGGACGTGATTGCCAAAAAGGATTGAGATAGAAAATCGAAAGTACAAACTAGATGTAAATAACCAGTACAAAATCCTTGAACGAAAAATGACCACTTTATTTGATTACTAATAAAACTGTTTTGTCAAAAGTCTAAAAGAAATTCTCATTCGTAAAGGAAAAATTGAAAAATCGGTAACGTGGTGCTATTATTCTTTATCTGCAAGATTTTTATAACTAATGTTGGTTATCAAAATCGGAGTAAAAAGGTTGAATATAAAAAAATCAAAAACATTCATTTCAAGACTGAAAATTTAAAAATATCCAGTAAATAAAGAATAGTAAATTCTAAATACTTGTCTTTATTTTAAGTACAGGGTAGGTAAAATATCGATGTAATAGTCTTTAAAGAATGACAGTAGTTATGGTAAAATGGGGAAGAATAAAGATTAAGTAGTATCACGCTGTTTTTCTATAAAGCATTATTTCTTCAAGTTAAGTTGTATTTTTTAAAATCACAAGTATTTAGGAACACACCGGATATTGTTATAAGAAACTGTTTGGACACAGTCAGTTCCAACTTCTTTTTCTAAAAGTAAATAGAATTTTTACTTGTTGCTCAAAGCAGAGTTGTGCATTGTGCGGGTTGTGCTCTCTTGTACTTTCAAATGCGCTGATTGTTTTCACTCGATATTCGCAACGAATAGAGAAAAAAATGATCATAAAATACCCGCTTAATCGAAAAATTATAACATAAATTAATCGAACAGAAGCTCCCTTGTGTGGATTTGTCCTCAATTTCTTTTACTAAATTTATGAAAATATAAAGCATAATTAACAATTTAGTGATCGCAATTATGGATCGCAGAAGTTTAACTTTGCGCAATTCCTCTCCTTAATACTCGCTTTTACACTTTGCTCAAATATTTGCTTCTTCTACTTTGCAACTTTAGAAATTTTGACTAAAAAAATCTAAATCTGGCTCCAAACAACTCATTCAACGGCATTCCTTCGAACATCAACCAGAAAAAAGGATCTCTCCCACAACACAATCTGATCGTCTTGGCAATGTTCTAGTGCGGTCATCACTCGAATACCAAACCGGCCTGACTGACCCAGGCCTCTGCTCTCACTACGACGATGAGCCAAACACTGAGACGTACTTATTTACAACATGCACAGCACAAATAACAACTAAGGCAAACCTACGTATTTTTAACTGCGGAAATTCTGGGGGTCAGTTGAGTTCATCTTCGCTGCAAGCCCAGGGGAAAGCCCCTCCTTGGGGCAATATTTGTAAATAATGAACATAACAAAATACTGTTGCCATTTTCGCAAACAATAAGTATCGTTCAATTTCCTCGAGGCCTTTTGGATATGTACCGAAATGGCAAAATCGAACTATAAGAATCCACTCGAAAACTCACTCGAGAACTGTTGTTAGACATAGGATGGAAGATGAGCCAGAACTCACTGCTAAATATCAGCATGAGTTGACTCATTAAAGAGTACAAAGAAAAAGCGCGTTACACAGGTTTATTGGCCAGATGCAAACAGGGTTAAACTACTCTTCATACCTCCGCTGGTCACAATCTCTTAATACAGGTAATAAATACTAAATCATAGAAATGATTTGCGAATTAAATTTGAAATGAAAGGATACATTAGTTGTAAAAGAGTGATATTTTATGTCTAGCAAAATAATCCAGCAAACATGTGTAAAATAAGGAAAAATATGAATAAATAAGAATAATAAGATAAAAAGGATCATATGTTTTTTAATTTTCCAGGATTGAATAACAAAACCAAAACTATAGAAGGAGGATCGATTCAAAACACGTTCAATACAGGACTCTTTTATAGCTTACAACAATATTATTGTTACTTCCCTTTAAACTCCATTTAGCTTCCCTATTCCAAAAATTTCCAAAATATTCTTGCGAGATTTTTGAGCAAAATCGGAGCTGCTTTTTTCGGCAAGAAGCACAAAAGAATCCGTTGGGTAAACAGACAAATATTTAAGCCTCTTTGGCCTCCCTGAGTAAGACGAAGATTATTGCATAAGTTTCACACCTTCGCCCTTTTACAGCCTTTATTCTCTTTCCATTCGCTTTTAATGAGTCACATCTGATCTCATATCTCATAAGAATGGTCTCTCGACATAAAAATTAATTCAGCTGTCACAAAGAAAGAAACCAAATAAGGCTTGATATCACACTAGCTACCTTCCTTAATCACTGAAATTTTATGAATCAAAAATATTTTTAGGCTCTAAATTTCTAAAAACTGAAAAAAGGACAAAAATTGAGATTGTGCTCTTTTTCAAAAACAAAAATTAGATTTAAATAATTTGTTCAGCACGTTTATTCAAATATTGAATTAGCACCTATACTGAAGTGCGAGTTTTTTAAACACCATCAGAAATAAATACTTGTATTCATTAAAGAGACGCAACAATTGATATATTATTTTACTCTTCCTTTAAACCTTATTTTAAGTCTTATAAAATATAACCACAACCAAATTAAATTATAACGATTCGCACATAATGACAACCTTAAAAAAATTATTTGCAAGATTTACATTTTTAAATCCTTAAATTTCATTGATTAATTCTTTAAAATTAGTGCAAAGATTATATAGTTTTCTTAAAGATTAAAACAATTTCAAACAAGATTGCATCAATCTGAAAACTTCAAACATCCTGGCGTGTTCTAAACCTTTACTTGATTAAACCAAGTACAAGAATTTACGCTTCCGTATAATCTGGAGAATAAAAGAAAACCCTCTGCATTTCTTTCGACCATTCACAAACGAGGATGTGAATGAGAAAACTAAAAGGTGGCAAATGGAAATATTAGGAAAAGTGAAAATTTTAAGATTAACAAAGACCGCATCATCAAATTCCTACTTCAAGGAGAGGGAACACCCTAAATATATAGCTCTAATCGAAACCAAATAAAGGTTTTATAGACCCCTGATAACTACATATCATATTATAGATAATTTACCCTCAGTATTAATAAATAATCCTCCTAAATTATCGTTGTAAGAATGTTTTATACAATGTAATAGATTAGGTTGATTAAGTGTGAAAAGTCTTGACCCTTTGCTAGTAGCTGAAGATTGATCATTTTCAGTTTGTTGGTAATGTGTTTGAACGATTTTCTTCTCTATTTCTCTCTACCTTTTTTCACAGCAGACACTTATTTCACATTTAACGAGAGAATTCTGACACTACGTAGGGACATTTGCCTCTTTTTCTATTAACCAAGAGTACATACATTTCATAAACACTGGAAGTTGATCTTTCAAATAAATAAAGTTAGTGGCACACATAGTAACTAGATAATCATTAAAATAATTTGGAAATTCGTGACCAAATATTGAAACTTTTGTGCAAAATTTTAAATTTTGGTGATCTCAGACACAACATACGAGTGGGGGTCAATAAGTTTGGCAATGCAGATATAAGGAAAAGGGTTTTATTATTTTTTAATATAACTAACCTGGACTTAAATTCACTTGCGCCACTTGTCCCTGAGGCTTCGAATTCCCGACAACCAGAAATCTTCCGACTTCTGTTCAATCCACTCCTGGACGGCGAGCTAGACATCTTTATCGTCTCCAAACCGGCGTCCACGCAGTGCAGCCATGAGCTGGCGGAATAAAAAGTAGTCGCTAGGGGCCAGATCTGGACTTTAGGGGGAATGGTCGAGCTCCTTGAATCCGCACTTGCGCAGGGTTGCTTGTTTAACTCTTGCCTTGTGAACTTTGAAGACGTTTAAGTCTATCATCAGGGGAACTAATTCTTTCCTTCTTCTTACAGCGATGTAAGAAAATAATTACATGTAATTTTTACGACTATACACTAACATGACTTACATCGCAGCAATGTCAACAAAGCAGAGACATGAAGGGGAAAGAAAGTGATTTGAATCTGTAAATTAAATGATTTACAACTCTTAATCTATTAATTCTTGGTAAGTATGTGTAAAATTAAATATAAAGGAGTCACCATTGCTCTTTTACACACTGAAATACACATATTCCTTCCTTCTGTTTATCCTATTTTATTTGTTTCCCCATCATTCCTTCCTCAATTACTCTTGCTTTTATCTATTTTCAGCGTTTTTACTCCTTTATTTTCCCTCTTTCAAATCCTCTTCATTAAATTCCATTTCTACCTTTTCGCCTTTTCATTTCTATTTTGATAATGACAAATTCTCCAAATTAGCTAATGTCAAAGCAATTTTACTATTAATATTTCTAATTAAACTCGACTCAATTATGCAAAGTTTGTCATACAAATGCAAGTCTCAAACCTCTGATTACTCGAGACGTGAGAACGGATCATTATTCCTGTGTTATGAGCTAAATCAGAGCTGACTTCGAGCTTGGCTCTCGACACAATAAAGCAATTATAATCCTCAAGCGATTTGAACTATCAAATCTAAACAACTCTGTAATGTTGGGTCCAGGGTACTCTTAAATCAAGTAGGCACTGAGATCCTCCTAGAAATACATCCGCATTATATGAAGATTATTAGTAGGAAGACACTACGCAAAATTAATCCTTTGTTCCCTCAATTAAGCAATAGGGAAAGGACTATAAATGGAGGATTAGAGGGAATTTCATCATAAAATTAATCAAATTTGAATTTAATTTTTATATAGAAAAAGCAAAAAATAACTGGACTAACGCCCTCCTTAAATTTCGGAGAAGATTCTTATAAATATAAATTTAAGAATATTATCCTTGTCTTATTAGCATTTGGAAATTAAAGAGAATACCATAATTACCACTCAGCCCTTTGTTATTACCATAGAATTCAGAAGTCAGAATTTTTACACTTCATGAAATTAATGCAGTTTTGAGGCTTCCTATCGTCCTTGATTTACTAAAAAGTGATAGAGTTAGATCAATTAAATTATTCAGGGCAAACCGGGAAAAGGGACCCATTAATTAAAAGGAAAAAGAGAAAACACCAAAATCTGACATTTTTTTGCTCGATTTACCTTGGTCTTGTGTATTTGGACATATTAGTTTTACTATTAAGCAGGTTTTCCACACGTGCGAGAGAAACTGAGCAAAAATATAGAATTAGAAAATTAGATAAAGAAACGATGAAACAAGTAAATTAACCAAAATAGAGCTAAACAAGGTCTGCTGAAAAAAAAAACGCGTGGTCTCACTTATTCTGACCTTACGTCCTTCAAAAGTTTCAATATTTCCCGGACTAACCTTCTAAAGACCTTGGTAATTCTATCACTAGAAAGAGAATGTAAAACAACATAAGGGTTTAAAATTTCATTAGAATCGACCGAATATTTATGTTATTGCCAAAACCAATTAATTCCAGGGCTAACCCTGGGGTACTTTGTCCATTACATTATTTGAAAGAGAATGTAAAACAACATAAGGGTTTAAAATTTCGTTAGAATCGGCCTCATAGGTACAATGTTATTGCAAAAACAAAAAAAAAAGCAAAGCAGGGACCGACCGACCGACATAAGAGATGTAGAGCCACCCGGGAGTCGACTCGCTTGCTCGCGACTAAAATCTAATAAAAATCGATACCCCTTTAAATCCAGGACCAAGCATTGCCCCCATCGATGCTTCCAGGATCAGATTTGTAAGAGAACACAAATAATCAAAAGTATCATTTAAATGACGTCGATCATCTTGCCATCATTGATTAAGGTTCATTCTGAGAAGGAGAGAAAATATTATATTCAAATAATATTTAATGTTTTATGATAGGCTCAAACTGAATTGATTGAATACTAGGAAAAGAATAAAGGCGAAGATTTAAGTGATAAAAATAATTTCAATAACAAATGAAGTAAAGGATTTATAACGCTCTATGTATTAAAATAATTTGAATTGGATTGCAGCCAATATTTCTCCGCTTAAATGTCCCCAAGAGCTTTGAAAGGTAAAACCTCACAATCCTTGAAGGTGTCTTGGGTGTATTTTTTACCCTAATTTCAACCTTTTCCATTCCAATGAAATTTAAACTTTATGATTTATGCGTTTTTATTTCTTTCTTTTTCTCTGAATTGCTTTCAACCTTCACTCATTAATTGTTGCTTTTCACTCTTATTTGCACTAAATATTTGGTATCTTCAGCATGATGACGTTCAAGTATAGACACGAGGTCCATCGGAGAATAATTTTTAGAAATCGTAACTCAAATTTGCTGAAATTTCTGACTTAATTACTACTTTCAGAATTAGATTATTTAGAATCTTTAGTTACTTTAAATGGACCTGACGGTAATCACATAAAGACAGCTCATGTATGTTTAAATCTTGGTAAGAGTTTAGTTCCACTTAGACTAACGTGAAAAGTTCATTTGATTCCTTGCTCCATAACTGAACTTTTTTACCCAAGGAGAAGCGCAAAATAGACCAACTGAGCGCAAAAGCCATTGTTAATCAGGCTGCAGCCCTTCCTACGTCTCGTCAGGAAGCGTATAAATAGAAGTTTTTATCAGACGTCTCCTTATTGCAAACAGAATATTCAGATAAAGTCTAATATGTACTTTGATAAGAAGAAAGTGAGAAGGATCAAGTGAAGGAAGAAAGAGACGAGTCTTCCAAAATGACAATTGGCGGGGAAATTTTGGCAGCATTGGTGCGGATTATTTTTCACTTAATTTCAGCTTATTTTCAATAATATCAATTGGTTTTATTTTCTTAATTTAATTCGATACAGAAATTATTTTTTATTTCGCATAGGAGGTGGGGTATTTTAAAGTTTTTCCAGAGGATAAGAACTAGTTGCGGAAATATTTATTCCGGGCTCGCGCACCGAATAAAATTAAAGAGAATCCGATTTTCATAGTTATTTTTGTCTGTACCGAATTGCCCTAGTGCTGAGGGCAGAGAAACTGACTTAATTGAATTCAGGTTTTGGTGATGTATAAGACAAAAATCCAATGTATGAGTTATATTAATGTTTTTTTATTTTCCTCATATATATTATTATCGTTCTTGTAGGGGAATCGTCACTCTCGTCCCCCGTTCACTCTTGGTGGAGTCACAAGGCGGTTACCCCAAAGACATCCGGCTGAAGGCATCGGCAGGTCAAAAGCGTAACCGCAGCGTCGCACAACTCGGTGCTATGAAAGACCCTAAAGGTCAAAATGCAGGATCTCCCCCATGAGAGTGAGATCCAGTTTCTCGTCAAATAAGAAATCGGAGACGTGTTTCTCCCAAGCTCTAAGGCTAACGAGGAGCCGATGTAAGAGTTGGTGTGAAAAACAGTTGGGCAAAAGAACTCTCCTGGGGCCGTCCTCAAGCCCTTCGTCCCCTTACCACTCCCCCAGTGGGGTGACAAGGTATAAATGAGGAACACTGAGGAAAATCGAGGTAGTATACGTCAGTCTCTAGGTGACGAAGTCATCAGATCAAAACCGAGCTACCGAGACTGAAGAGGTAGTTTACTTGGGTTGCCAGACCAAAAAGTACTCTGCAAGAGAGGCAGGGCTACCTACCTTGAAGCTAAAAAGAAGCTCATCCTCGAGCTAGTCCCTGGTTATCAAACCAAACGATAAGTTAACTTTGGTAAGTTCAACTTACTCTCGCCAGAGAGACTCCTCATATCCTGGTGCACCTTAAACACCAGGGGTATTCCTGGTCCTTGAGGAATTGAGTAAAGAAGAAGGAAAAGGCCCCCCTCTCGAGCCCGTTACTTGGTGGCCACACCGAACTCCTAAGTTAACTTGGTAAGGAACCAAGTTCAACATATTCTCGTCAAAGAAACCCTCCTCCGTTTCACCTGCCCTTGGAGAAGACTGGAACTAAGAAGAAGCTTATCCTCGATCTAGGTCCTGGTTACCAAACCGAACTTTTAGTAACTTATTCTTGTCAGAGAAACACCGTCTCATCAATCCTCGCCCTCGAAGAAGACCCTCCTCGAGTTCAGTCCTCGTCCATGAGCAATTAAGTAACGAAGGAGAAAAGCTCCCCCTCGAGCTCGTTACTCGGTGGTCACACCGCACTCCAAGTTAACTTGGTTTAAGAACCAAGTTCGACTCCCTCTCGCCAGAGAGACCATGACTACCTTGGTGTTGCATAAAGCAACGTAATCGTTCTCATCCGTGAAGAACCTCCCCCTGAATACCGTGTGGCCCTTCCAGCTGCTACCCGCGCCAAAACGACTGTGTGATCTCGCCAATCTACAGTACATCTATTCAGACGGCACGCGTCGTGAGTCAATAACATTCCTGAGGCCTTTTAAACTCCAAATGAGTCCTTAAGCCTAATTCTTATATATATTGCTGTGTGTAGAGAAATTAACCAATTTTTAAAGGTCAAACTAATTTAATTAATTCTTTTTTATGATAATATTCAGAGAATGGCTGTAGTTAATGTTTAGATGTTGTGTATTCAATGGTTAAAGTTAAAATATAAGTTTATTTTGGGATTATTGTTCGTTTCTCTTATATCCTTACGTATTTCGGAACGGCTCAGCTCGTTAAGATATTCAGATATCAATATATTAGCACTCTTAGCAACCTTAAAACAAAAAGAGGGGGCATTCTACAACAGTTCTATTAAGTTACGAGTGTTTTTATTCTCATATTTTAAAGGTTAGACTAGTGGGAGTTGATATTGGTAAAGAGTATATTTGTTGGAGAGTTGATTGTTACGACTATGTCAATAATTGATCGCACTAGAAAATATACTTTGCAACGACATTAATTGATAATGGGACTAACGATCAAACGACCTTTTTTGGTTTCTGGATCTTTTAATACCAAGACATAATAAAAAACAGAAAGGATAAAATAGATGATCCTTGAGGTTGTTAGATGACTAGACCCAGTAGGAATAGAGTATGGGCAGGAGTCTTTGCAAAGAGTACGCAAATAAAAAGCTATTTTAAACACCACCACCACCGCTGATCTATTTATGTAGTTTTGTTTATGTTCAAATTAAATTAAAAGTTATTTAATTTCACATCCGTTTCTGCGATCTTAACTGAACTAATTAGTGACTAATTAAATTGGCGATAGTAATTGATTAATTTACTCAATCCTTTGACGCCTTCAATTCTTGTGATATTTATTAGATACAATTTGATTTCCACTTCTTAAATTGACGATCAAACTTTATCTCCTTTATTGGATTATCCCTGAAATGGACAATGGGAATAGTAATTATTAATCTGCATCGAGAAATTGACTTTGAAGAAAATGCTCCTTTTCCCGATTCATTCTGAACAGAGATCCTGTCTCAAAGGAGGCATAGAAACCCTTTGGTTGAGGGTGATCTCCCTTTTATTCACTTCAAAATACAACACCATCGTCAAGTCATCCTTGTAAGCATCATGCTCCAAAGACTCCTCGAAAGGAGAACCTGCCATCGCTGCAGGAGGAAGTGCAGGTGGAGAAAGGTTTCCTCTATCTTTGGGAGATTAGGACTGGCACGTATTATACCGTGGGTTCATTTGTCCCACAGATTTTTGCAGCCGCTAGTTTCATCCTATACCGTTCGGTCATAGAGACACTTTTTTCATTCTAATGAAAAGAAAATTCTTGAGCTTGAAAACGCTGCTCTCTCTTTCTGTGTTTTATTTCGAAGTTTCTCCTCAAGGTTACGTCCTGATTGCCTTCTGATTCACTTCGACCAGCTCTCGGAATCTCATCACTTCCCTTCCTCCGATTTTACAGAATATGTCTCATACTTTTGACTTAATGTCAACTCCATTTTTATTTTCCATTTTTGTTGATAAATTTAATCTTTTTCTCTCTCTTCCAAGTAGGATCAACGTCCCACATTTGAGGGATTTGAATTATTTTTAGAATTTTGTCTTTAGGGATTAAAAGGTCTTCAGTGAATTTAGGATTAATGCAGGTACATATAAACGCCATTCTTTTCCTTTCTTACTCTTTCTCTGCTGAAACTACTCTTCTTAATGTTTAAGACGGTTTACGTAGAGCAGCCGATAGGGGTTGTACGTCCATTCTCGTCCTCCTAGACCTCTCCTATGCTTTCGATACCTTCAACAACACTGCCATGTTTGATCGTCTTCACACTTTCCTTGGTCTCTCACGGCACTGCACTTGATTGTTTCCGTTCGTACCTCTCCTCCCGCCCTCAATCGGTCGCGTACCATAAACTCGCCTCAGAACCCACGCCCATTCCTTTTTGAGTGCCTCAGTGCTTATTCCTTAGTTTCTTCCTGTTTCACATCTACTTACTTCCTCTTGGCTCCCTTCTTCGCGATTTTGGCCTGTCATTCCACCTCTATGCTGATGATACTCAGATATCTCTTTCCTCATCCTCTCTGTCCTTCTCTCAATCAATTACTAATCTCCTTTTAGCCTATACTTCTATTAATGAATGGCTGCCTTCCAACTTTCTCAAACTTAACCACGATAAAACTAAAGTTCTCCTTGTAAGTCCTGTTTCGATGGTAGAGAAACCTAAACTTCTCTTCCCCTCCCTTAACTTTGGGGAAACCAATGTCATCTTCTCTGATGCCTTCAGTTATCTTGGTGTTATTTTTGACGAGCAACTCTTGTTCAAACGTCACATCCATCACATCTGTAAGTCTCTCCTTGTTTCCTCCGCAACTTCTCACGTACTCGATGCCATTTTGATCGACAAAGCCTTGAGACTGCTATTCATGCCTTCGTCACCTCACGCTTAGAATATTGCAATTCTCTTCTAGTGAATCTCCCTTCTTACTCGCTTTGCACCCTACAACTGGCTCAAAACTATGCTGCCCGGCTCCTCCTTCACCACCCACAATTCTCTCTTCGATGCCATTGTTACAGGAGCTAAACTGGTTATTGAATCGCTTCCGTACCCACTATAAAATTCTTCTCATCATCTAAAAAGCCCTAAACTTCGAGTTATAGGTTGTTTAAGTCCATTTGTTTTAACATATTTTAATTATTTTGATTTCCATTCGTTTTTGTCTCTTTCTTGAGGTAGAATTAACGCATCTAAAATCTCAATTATACTGGTACTCCCTTTAACTTATATCTAAAATTTTACAATGATTGATAATACTGCAAAAAATGGCTCCGATCTTCGCTTATAGTTTCCACATCTTATGTAAGCGGACTGGCCTTGAGCGGACCTTTGGGCCTTTTCTGCTCCTTGTTACTGTAGCTTTTTTTCTTCTTCTTCTACTAGATAAGTGTGTACAGTAGAAGATGAATTTTTTTTTTTCAATAATGTAAAAAATATATATAAAAGGGACAGATGTAGATAAATGTTTACCGTAGAGTTGAAGTAGTAAAAAAACAATGTAAAAAAAAGCATGGAATACTAACGTTAGAAAGTGATAGGTAACATCTTCTGTAAGAGGATTGGCATTGAGTGGACCTTAGTGTCTTTGCTGGTCCTATTTCTGTCGGTTATTTTTATTTATTCTTCTTCTTCTTCTCGATAATTGTGTACAGTAGAATAGAAATATTAAAAAAAAATTAAATATATATTAAGGGTACACATGTAGGTAAGTGTGTACCTTATATTTGAAATAGTTAACAAACCAATGTAAAAAAAGCATGATACACTACTGTTAGAAAGTGGTAGGTAACATCTTCTGTAAAGGTACAGGCCTTGAACGCACCTTAGGATCTTTCTTGGTCCTTGTTTCTGTAATTATTCTTTCTTCTTCTTCTCGATAATTGTGTACAGAAGAATATACATATTTAAAAAAAAATAATTGTCAAAATATAAAATAAAGAGTACACCTGTAGATAAGTGCGTACCGTAGAGTTAAAATAGTAAAAAAGAAAACAAACAATGTAAAAAAAGAAAAAAGCATGATACACTAACATTAGGAAGTGTCTAGTTAACATCTTCTGTAAGCGGACTGGCCTTGAGCGAACCTTAGGTTCTTTGCTGGTCCTCGTTTCTGTACTGTTTTTTCTTTCTCTCCTTCTTCTTCTTTATCTTCTTTTCCTCATAATAATTAGGCTAGCCTTGTTATACTATCATTACACTGTTTAATTAGTTCTATTTATAAGTTAAACTCTGCTAGCCTTGTCATTATATCTCACTCATTAACGAGAGTGAAGTGTGCTGTTATCTAAAAGAGAATCAGGAAAATAGAGAATCAGGGAGAAACATAATCATGCGAAAACAGAATCATGAAAAAGACGAATCATGTAAAATGAGAAACTTGAAAAAAGAGAAAAATAGAAATAGAAAATCATGGAAAAAGAGAATTATGGAAAAAGACAATCAGGTAAAAACATAATCATGGAAAAACAGAATCATGGAAAAGACGAATCATGGAAAAGGAGAAACATGGAAAGAGAGAAATATGAAAAAAAGAGAATCAGGGAAAAAGAGAATCGTGGAAAAAGGAAACAAGGGTAAAGAGAAACGTCGAAAAAGGGAAACTTGGAAAAAAGAGACATGAAAAAGACAAACATGACAAAAGAAAAAGGATCAAAAGAAATAGAAAAATAATAAAAAGAAATATAAAAAGAGAAACATAAGAGAAAACAGAAAGATAAAGATTACAAAACTGGAAAAAAGAGAAACCTCACAAAATGAGATGAAGAAAAAAGAAAACTAAAAATAAGAAACTTGAAAAATACCATGAAAAAAAGAAAGATGAAAATAAAGCTGAAATAAAGAAAGCTAAAACAAGAATGCGATAAAAAAGAAAGCTAAAATAAGAAATCTGAAAAATCAAGGCTGGAAAAAGGAAGCCTGAAAAAAAAGATGAAAAAATGCTGAAAAGAAGGAAGCAGAAAAAGAAAGCTAAAAAGAAGAACGTAGACAAAATAAACCTGAACAAAAGAACCTGAAATAGTGAAACCTGAAATATAGAAACCTGAATAGAGAAACCTGAAATAAGGAAATCTAAAAAGAAAGCTGAAAAAATAAAAACAGAAAAGAGAAAGCTGCACGAAAGAAAGCTGTAAAATAAAATATCAGAAAAAAGAAAACCCAGAGAAAATAAACTGAGAACAAAAAAAACTAAGAAAATAGAAAGATTAGTAGAAAAAAGTTATCTATGACGATAGGTTCGACAGTGCGCTAGACCACGAACCAGATTTCCCAACCGCCTCAAATTATGCTCTATCAAGTGACGGGCCTAGTTCTAACTAGGCTGTAATAAGATTTCCAAACATACATAAATCAAACACACGGCAGACAGACACACACACAGACAGACAGACAGACAGATCAGTAGTCGCCTGGCGTAGCCAGCGGGATGAGGAGGGATACCACAATCTTAGCTAAGAATTCATTTTACATTTGCGTCCAAAGTAAAGAAATATTTTTAATTTTTTAAGCAAAAAAATAAAATACGACTGAGGGCCAAAAGAGGAGGCAAGAAACCAGCCACCACGTATCAACAATCTCAAGTGCCATAAACGGGAAAATAATGACATCCCTAATAAATGCTCAATTAAAAAACCTGGACAGTCAGGGATAGATGCAAAAGTTCAACTAGATGCAGAGAGAGAACGGCTTCCAGACCTTAAAATTTCCAAAAGACGAACTGAAAGCAATCACAAAACCTCACCAAAAAACGAACATTTCCTTAAGAAGTACATTATAGCCTCTCTTTTATGAGGTATGGAGGTCCTAAATGATTTCAAATGTGAATCTAAAACAATGGAGTTGATGGGAAAATGAATCACAACTAGGATCTGAGAGGATATATAAGCGAAAATTCATACATAAACAGCTTCTTTCGCTGTTTTCTATAAGCAATCATATTAAAGTGCACGCTCACGACTCAGTCACGAGAACATTGCTCCACCTCTGGAAAGAGACTGGGGTAGGAGGAACTCATGAGCACCTGGATGGAATGGTCCACAAAGTCCAGAGTAATGCCGGATCGAGATAAAAGAAGAGAGGTGAGTAGTGAAGTAGGATTTGTAGATGTAAAAAAAAACACACATAGCAAGAATACGGAGAATACTAAAGGGAGACGGAGATAAAATACGATGCAGGATTGAAGGAAACAGACCGGGCAGTCGGAGAAGAATATTGGGCATGAAATGAGACCCACCATTCTATACATGATCTTATCGATTTAATGTATCTGAGTCCACGTGGTCACGTGGACTCAAAGACTCATGGTTCGAACCCATGGAAGATCCTGCTATATGTAGCTGGGTCGCTCCCGGGCCCATGTACAGGTGAGTGTGCCTCTACGTACCTCTTTGTCTTCCACGAGGACTAGATAGGAAGAGGCAGCTCTTGGAGGCAGTCTCCATGCGCACTACCACTATTGTTGTCAATGGTAACCATAGTCAACGATAAAAGAAAAGTAGATACTATGACCAAGCAATACACCTTCTTTTTGGTACTGGAAGAGGGTGAGCAGAGTCGACCTCAGAACACACCCGTGACTAATATTTGCGTTAGCAACGGGGCTTTTGGCCCTGGCAGCAGGTTGTGACCTCATGGTATACATTGCCACTGGCGTCAAGAACCTCTGTGGTGAGAAGGGAAAGTTCTAAGGGGTTCTAGGAGGGTCCAGTAACGAGGGTGGGTGATCACTTATTATTATCATACTCTGGTGCTACCTAACTCGAGGATGGTATGCAGTCCACCAAGACACCAGCGGACCGAACAAGAGACCGCGCGGTAGGGGGCGCCGTGATAAAATTTATTAATAATCAGAATAACAACCGTTGGCCTCTTTGTCCTTTCAACCTCCTTTTATAATTGTTTTACCTCTTTGTTTAAACACTCCCTCTTTATCTCCTAAAAAAAGGAAATTATAGAAATAAACTCCATTATTTCTAAAACTTTCATTATGTAATTCTTAATAAATAACCGGTTTTCTAAAGTATTTGAATAGACAATTCTGAAATGCTTTAAATTTTTGCCTTTCAAACCGCTTTTTTTTTAATTACTTTTCATCTTGGTTTTAACTATTTGCTTAAACACCCGTACTTCATCTCCTAAAAAATAAAGAAAATACACTTAAAATAATAATAATAATTATTGCATTAATAATAATATATGCAATAACTAATAATAATAATTGCAACAATAATACTAATAAGTAATACTAATATAATAATATTCACTGCAGTAATAATATATAATAATAAATGCAATGATAAGGATATTAATAATAACTGCAATAATAAAAATAATAAAATATTACTAATAATAATATATAATAATAACTGTTATAATAATTATAATAAAATTAATTTTAATAATAATAATAACTATAACTGCTAATAATAATAATAATAATAATAATAATAATAATAATAATAATAATAACGATAATAATAGCTGTAATGATAATATTAATAACTGCAAAAATAATAATATCAACTGCAATAATAATAATAATAATTACTGTAATGATAATAATAATAATAATAATAAGTGCATAATAATAGATAATATAATAACCGAAATGATACTAATAATAATAACTGCAATGATAATAATAATAATAATAATAATTACTGCAATAATAATAATATAATAATATTATTATAATATATAATAATTAAATAATAATAATGCTAGTAATAATAATAATAATAGCATAATACTAATACTAATATATAATATCTACTGCAATAATAATAATTGATAATAATTTTATCTGAAATAAAAAGAATTGTAATAATAATTATAATAATATTAATAATAATAATAAAAATATCTATGACGTTCTAATCAGCACTCACGTTACCCGTTATTTCTAGATTTAATCGTCGATTGAGATAATTGATATCTTGACGTTCTAAACGCAGCTTACGTGTCCCCGACATCCAAACCAAGAGAGAAAAAATCCCGTCCTTATAATATTACATAAGATAATATATTGCTGAGAGGGAGTGAGGGGATAAGTCCACCAAAGACCCGTCAGAGAGTTCAGTGACGGTGATTCCATAATTTGTACTCCGGCCGGGGGGATGTGCAGTTCCTCCAGGCAAATTTAGTTAGCCTCTATGAGAGGAAGAAGTGTTTGAGAGTAACCTGGAGTGATTAATATAGTGTTGAAATTAGACAATTGAGGTTAGAGCATAGGACAAACATGATCGAATCCACACAGGTCGTGTACATCAAACCTGCACAAATATATAAAAATATATCGTATCCTTTTCGTGAATCCTAACCAAACGGTATAGAGAATTTAGGGATGCCAACACAAATAGACTAAGAATGCTCATGTATTTATGGGTGAACAACTATGCTATCCGTCCCTTTTCAATCGTGCACCACCTACCACGATCAGATGATGAATTGCGCATAAAGATTATATTGACAATGGCACCAGGGTCGGTCATCGTTAGAATCAATGATTTTTTACCACCCATCAGAAACAAAGTTTCGCATCCGGGACCTTTCCACGTCTGATTTGTGTGGATTTAAGTAGCACATTGGCTGTGATTGTTCGACTGATTCTATATGCTTTTATATAACTCCTCTATCGCTACGCTCCAGATCTTGACAATTTGATCGTCTCAGAAAAGGTTGGAAAACAATCATTTCCTCTCATACACGTTTCAAAGGAGGAAAGATTTACAGTCCTCAATCCATCTGGATATTCAAAGTGCTTCAGGGAGGGTATCATCTTTATTTCACTCATTGTACCAGGTTGGTATCATGTCTCAAATGGGGGATCCATAGAAGCAAAGAATTTTAGGATTCATTAAGAGACGGATAGCATATATTATAATTAAAAGGTTTGAATGCCATGACGGTGGAAATAGAAAAGGTGTATTTATATGAAAAGAAGAAGAAGAAAAAACATAAATAATGAAAATAAAAACCAAAGTATACATTAAATAAATAGTAAGTATTTGAATGTACTAACTTAATACATTTTAAAACGAGAAACTGTTTGCTTCACAAAGAACGTAAAGCATGGTAACATGAAAAATATTTGCCAGACCAAGGAAAAAACAAAGAACAAGGAAAATGCGTGATATTCACGAGCGAAAACAGAGTAGGACAAGTCCACAATATACAGAAGTGCATATTTCACTACAATTTGAAGTCGCAGAACAAGTCAAAATTGCTCGAACAAAGCAAAACATTTGTTCGAAAAGCGACCAAAAGAATGCGAATACACTACTAAGCAATGAGTTAATTTCAATGGAAGGTACCAAGAGCCTCTATTTAAGAGATATTTTATATTGAAATCACAGAAACTATCAAAGTTAGCACCTAAAATGTAGAAGTACGTTTTCTATCAATTGAAGTGAGTTATTACCGTTTTCCTAAGACTAAATTAATTTTAAAACGGGATACTATTTCGGTTTTCTGTTTCAATGGTTATCATGAAAATTTTGCTGCAGATTAAACAATAATTGAATAAGGCTCTCCTTTTATGATATAAAAGCATTAGGATAATAACACAAACAAAGTAAGAATGATGATACCTTCGTGCGAGAACGGGTGCAATCGGTATCATTTCTATTGGGAACCACATACACCGAGAATGGCAATGCCACCATGGGAGGAGATGTATGACTAGGTACACCACCAATCAGAAAAAGATTCGCGTCCCAGAACGTTCCACGTCTGACGTGTGTGGACCTAAGTAGCACATGGGCTATTTAGATGTGATTATTCAACTGATTCTAATATACACATCTCTATTGACCCAGACAAAACATGAATATAAATCTAATAACTTGTAGAAAATTCTTTTAATTTAAGGAACTATTGCCAAGTAGTATAATTGGTAGAATCTAGGTAATACCAAACCACGCATAAAGCTATTTCATTATTAAACTCCCCAGGGAGGAAAGAAGTACAACTAAGTACAACCAGAGTGTAAAATACACAGTTTACAACCTGCCCCTGGAGAAGGGCATTATAGCATCCACTTCCCAAGTAGTCTACTCGTTATTGTGGTCAAACTATGCAGTTAGTTCCTACGATTTCAGTTCCGCAAAACATACTATTTACTTTATCAATTTGGATAAAGAAATATAACAAACAAGCGTACAAATAGCGTTAGTATCGACATCCCCCGATGTAAGGGGGGCTTTGTTTTTAGAAAAGTTTAATGCATCCCAGAAATGATTAGACGTGAAGCGATTACCCTAAATCTCGTTAGTTAAGTTGTTCGTTAAATAATGAAAAATGATTTGCTAAAATTAAAAGGGTGAAACTTGTATTGTGAAAGTAAACATTAAGGATTAAAAAAAAATATAAAACAATTCTATAAGTCTATCGGAATTATCTGTTGTTAATTATAAGGCGCGTAGATCACTTAGTTTTTAGTTATTAGCATTTTAAATTAATCTTTTCAATACTTAAAGCACCTTTATGCCACCGATATAAGAAGAGCATGTTAAAGAGATATTAATTTAACTAGTATATTAAAGGTTAGAGGTAGTATGTTATTTAAGCACCTTGGGTTTTAGGTGATTTAAAATTCCGATGTTGCATTTCCTTTATTTTTTTGTATCCGAAGCCTCAAATTTAACTGGGATCTCAATATCCTTCTCGTTAAAAATAACCTGCATAAATCCGGGTACGTTTACAAACACGGTGTTTCCGCATTAGGCCGTGTTAATGAGCAAAGTGAATTCGAGCTTAGAACGACCATAATATTCAGAGCATTAATTTTTCACTAAAGATTATGCCACGGCCCCCGAATAAAATAAGCTTAGTCCTTAGTTTGTTTCAGCCTGAAACAGCAGAGAAGCTAACACCTAACTAAAAATATTGTACAATAAACGATTTGATTAACATTATAAAGAAATACTCAACCTAACCCCATTATGTTGGTTCTTAAAACCCAGCTAGGAATTAAATATTACTACAAATGATCTATTTTCCTTGTTTAAAATCGCCGAATGATTTGAGCACGTACTAATTTGTGAGTCCAGATTAAATACAAACAAAATAAAGTGCCTCAATTACCTTATCGTTATTCACATGAGGGAAGTTAAATTCAAAATGTGATTGCTTGAAAGTGTGTGACACAGAAACTACAGCACTGGTCGAAGGCCTAAGCAAATCAGTTGTGGTCCTTTGAACACGCTCAAATATATAATTTCTCCTTCCCAGCAACACCGGATGAGCGGGAGAGGGCCAAACTTCACATGATGCCCCTCTCCCTCCCCAAATCCTTATTCATAAAATTCTAAACTGTTACTGAGTCTTTTACAAGAGGTATCCAAAACAGCTGGAAGCATGTTGGTCGGGAATAGTCAAAGGAAAGAGGAAGAAAGTATAATAATTTATGGGATATCTAGAATACAAAAGTTTCCACACACCATTAAGTTTATTAGGAAGAACCTATGGTTATACTGGAACCGTTTTGAAGTAAAAGGGAACCACAGACCAGACTAAGTTAAGTAGAAATATAGGATCAGGCACGCTGAAAAAAGACTACAAATAGCATATCCAAGCTAACCCACTCTATACTCGATAGACACTGAAGAGATTTCCCACACGACTGAACACTCAACTTGCCTCAACTTTAAAAGTGCTCATGTTTTCAGCTAGATAATAGTGTCCTTGTCGTAACGCGCATTTGCAGGCTTATATGACGGCGCCAGAAATCAAACGACTAAGCAAATGGAAAATAAGAACTAACCTAAGCAAATTCAAGATAGCTTCTATTGAAAGGAGAATACTCTCTAAAGAAAAGGCTCCCGACGATATACTATATATCTATTCTATGTGAGGATTATTGTATATTTAAGTGCAGGATTGATCAGATGGCCGAGAATGACTAGACGTTAATTAATAGGCTTGGAAAGGGCTTATTTATCTTCAATATACTTAAGAATTGGAACGGAGCCCAAGGATAAATAATATTGCAAATATTAATAAAATAGAATTTTATTAATTAATCTAATAAAACAACACATGGAAAATATTTACATGACCGGGGATTAAAATGCGAGGTACAGATAGAATGAAAAAGATCATGGGATAAATTTGACTAAGCGAAGGTTTAAGATTTGTAGGGATTTAAATGACAAAACAAACAAGAAGGGAAGGTGGCGGCTAAATCCGTATTAAAGCATGGAGTTACGTTGGCACAAAGTTAAATAGTTAAATGCAATTCGTAGCTTACGTATTTCTAAGGTCGTGGTGCAGAGGAGGGCGATTAAAGGAATGGCTTCGGTCCAACTGGAGATTTTCTTCCCAGGAGGAGGGGTTTTTAGGGGGGTTGTCGATAACGAGGGGGGAAGGACTGACATCGAGGAGTTAGCGTGAGTTGCGGCTCGGAAGTACCAGCGATCCTGGAGTTAGGATACTGGAGATGTTCTGGATGAACAATTGAGGTTATTGGTGTAACCAAGCGTTCTCTTGAAGAACGTCAAAAGGGGAAAATTAACTAAGCAGTGACGTCATATCAGGGAAACGAGAACCGTTTCTTGTCAAACGGGCTCGAAGAATAATGACTGTTCTAAAGTTGTTCTCTTGCTGAATAACAGGGAGGCCCTGTTGACTTGGCATCTCAAGGGGCACGATCATTGGCACTAGAGGATATTGTCCTCTTTTGGGCAATAAAGGGGTTCTCGGGGTAGAGTTCCTAAGTGCACAAGGGAGACCGGATCGGCGTGATGTCCCGCGATGATAATCGGGATCTGCTTGAAACGCGAAATTCTATCGCATAAATAGCCGGATCCAGCCCCTCGGGGTAGGGGACATTGAGGGACTTGTATGGAATGTCCCGAGAGCGCTTGGAAAAATCTTATCTTACCATAAACTTGATTTAATCTGGCCAGATCGACGCCTGGTCGATGCCTGAAGGCAACGGGGGATCAAACCTCCTTGATTAAACTTGAAGCGGGGGAAGATGATACTCAGGAATTGGTTCAATCCCCACACTTCTACGGCCAAAGAAAACGGAATGTTTAATACATAATTAATATCTACGCTTTACAATTATAAGCATATATATATATATATATATATATATATATATATATATATATATATATATATATATATAGATAAATATATTAATATACTGTGGTTTACTGTAAACATATTAGAGAAGTTGTAAAGACATCAAATTTCCTCATCTTTCATGTATTTTTGAGTCATATTCGATTCTATAATGCGGTTCCAGCACCAGAGGAGTTCGCCGCGAAAACGTGGAGTGTGTTTACATATTATGAATAAACATAGAGTTACTTTAAATAAATTCGGAAGTACTTTAGAGCGTTTAGACGCAGAAACTGCAGCACTTAAATGCGAACAAAATTATGTTTGCGTGCGAGTGCGTGCTCCACAAATTTATTATACTGTTCCTTTAATTTAATTATTGGCTGCAGTATAAGTTACTTCCAGCTTTGTGCGACGACAACATTGTATAATTCTGTATTTCATTTGTTATTCTTTGTATAACATATGTTAAGCCAAGCGATTTAACAACATTAATTAAAGCGTTCCGCAAAAAGTAGCTGCAGTTTCCTTGATTAAACTTGAAGCGGGGAAAGATGATACTCGGGAATGGTGGGCGATAATAACGCCGTTCTACTCACTCTCTCTCTCTCTCTCTCTCTCTCTCTCGAAGGATACACGTGGAAAGCATGAGTTACAATATGTGATAGAAGCAAGGCACGGCCGCCTTAGGCAATTCTATCCCAAATACTATTATATGCTATTTGGCTAATCGGCACTATGCCAACACCAAGGGGTGTAATATCCCTAGAATGAAGATTACTTCAACTCGGTGCAGAAACCAAGTCTCTGATGGAATTTTGAAACCATCGTCCGGCGTCAGAAACAACCGAGACAAGATCACAATGCGTTTACCTAAATACTACTATGAATATGCAGGAACCGGAAATAAACGAAGAATTCATTCAAATAAATATCCAGAAGAAAGGAGCCAGCAGCTGTGCAATATTTTCAAGTTACGCTAGCCTCCTGGTCAAAGGGGACGAAGTGCCCTTCTACCCATAATAAAATATATACTACCTACAAAGAAAACTCATAACAAATAAGGAAATTAATGAAATAAGAAATAGTTTCCAAATATGGCTAAAAACATAGCGATTATGAATCAGGATTACATATACAAAAATATACATAAAAATACTAAGTATTTAAGAGTAAATATACTTCATAAATTATAAAAAAGACACCCCTTGCTCCCTAAAGAGCGGAAAGTTTGATAACGGGAAAAATATTAGCCAGACAAAGGAAAAACCAAAGTGAAGAAATCAAGGATATACCGTGATATTCACGAGCGAAAACAAAGTAGAACAATCCATAATATAGAGATTTTTTTTTCTCGCTACAATTTGGAGTCGTGGCACAAGTCAAAATTGCTCGAACAAAGCAAGAAAATTGGTCGAAATGCGACCAAACGAAACTTTGTGTCAAAGAATGCGAATACACTACTAAGCAATGAGTTCATTGCAATTGCGAGTACAAAAAGCCCCGATTCAAGAGTTATTTTATAGTGAAGTCGCAGAAAATATAAAGGTTAGCCCCTAAAAAGGAGAAGTACCTTTTCTGTAAATTGAAGTCCAGATATTACCGTTTTCCCTAGAACTAAATTAATTTTAAAGGGGACACTATTTCAGTTTTCTGTTTCAATACTAAGCGGAAAATTTAGGTGCAGGTTAAACAATAATTTAATAAGGCTCTTGGAGTTCTTTGAGCATAGAGAGCTCACTACAAAAATTGTGATAGAAAGGAGATGGTTACATAGCAAAATAGAGAGGAATTATAGGGTCTCTGTAACGAATTCACTCTCTTGTAGTTTCATAGGGGGTGTTGTACGATCAGTGAGCTTCCTTAGGATAAAGGAATATATATATATATATATATATATATATATATATATATATATATATATATATATATATGAGGATTCTTTATTCCTTGGTAAATAGCTTGGAATAAGCCTCGAAATGGCGAACAATAATGACAACTTTTCTTCTTGAATAATAATGATAACTCTTTCTGCACTCTGTTCTCCACAAAAGTACACCTATATAAATAGTCATTTTATCTACTCATAATATTACACAATTAAACCATTTAATATTGATATACATTTAATCGTCATATTATGTTCAGTTTTTGGAATAACATGACCTTAGCATTAAAAAATTGACTAATCAGCTTTTAGACATAAGCAGCGCAATAATTGGCCAATCAGCGCCACGAGATATTTAAAGATTTAATAACGCTCAAGTCATTTGCATGTAACCACAGTTGAAATCCATTTTCCGAATAGACTGCTCAGTCTTGGCAGAGACACTTCAACGCTCTTCAAGAATTTTCGAAAGTCCTACATTTTTTTCGCTGCTCAGCTTCGTAGTTGGAAGTAGGTGAAAAGACTCTCTGCACCGGTACGCTTCAAGACCGCTGACCATTTGCCACCCTCCTGTGGCAACGCGGGCGTACACGCGCGCGCGCGCGCGCGCGCGAGGAGGAGGAATTATACGAAGAATTTACTGGAAATCGCCGATTTTTGCGTCTTAAAGTTATATCAGCAGCACACCCCGTTCCTGATAACTCTTCTGCCAGTCGAGGCCTGTAGAGACCACCGGTTTCTGTCGTGTCCGAACCCCGGAAGGAAGCCCTACAGGGGGCGCGAAGAAGGGGGCCCCATTTGGGGGCGGAGTGGACAGGACCGGCAGGTGGGCCCTTATAGACAATTTAGAGTAGGTAGGGCAGAAAGAGGTGGAACGGGAAGTCGGTAATAGGTACACTTCATCGGACTTGGAAGACTTCCCAAGAAGAAACTCCCCTTGAGGGCCGTCATGGACGACCCCAGGGGTGAGTATAGAATCCCGCTCTGGGTAAAGGAGCGATGTCCAAAACCGTCGAGGGAGACGGTCTTCGAGACCATCTTTGCTTCCATCGGAGTTGCACTCTGCCGGTTAGTGGATCAGTCATACGGATATATGGCTATCTGCGACGGCCCCCAGGACGTTGATAAGCTCCTCAGCATCGAATCCCGCGCCAAACTCGACGAGATCAGACTTGCCCCCAAAGTCCCACCCCATGTGTCTGCCCGCAGGTCGATCATCTGCCGTCGCCTGGACCCCTGGGTTGGTGCGCATACAGCCGAAGAGATAATGACGGAGATTGAGGCGAAGCAGAGCTGGGCGAAATTGGACGAGGTGTACAAATTTAAGAACCGAGACGGAGGTGAATACACACACCTATTCAAGGCCACCTTCCAAACATCCGAGATGGCTTCCAAGGCAGCCGAAGCAGGCTTGATAATGTTCTGCACTAAGGTCTCTGCTTCATGCATAGAGCGGGAGACTTTCGTCTCCGTGCAGGTCTGTTTTTCGTGCTACGCCTTGGAGAAGCATGCGACAAAGGACTGTAAGTTCCAGGGAAAGGTGTGCTCGGAGTGCGCCGGTTCTGACCACACATGGAAGGAGTGCCCGAATGGAAATGACAAAAAGTGCCTCAATTGTCACGGCCCCCACCGCACCCTCTCGATGTCCTGCCCCATGAAGAAGAGCCTGGTGATGGACAAAAAGAAGAGCATGCAAGAGGAGAAAACCCGCAAAGCAAACACCAGCTATGCACAGGCGGCCAAGAGCCAGGAGAAAGACAAGACGGTACTCCAGCTTGACCCGTCGATGAACCTGGATTTGGTGATGTGTGTTGTTCACGCTCACTTCGTGAACATTGCTAAGCCCGGTAGCTACGCCACCGAGCTGAATAAGATGCTCACCCAAAACGGGATGAAACCCATGTGGTTTCCCGACAACCCCCCATCAAGCGAGCTATACCAGACCCAAACAGGGAGCAAAACCATTACGACGCCGAGAAACAGATCTGCATCAAGAGACCCCCGACTTAACAAACGAGATGCCTCCGTGTCCTCCGGAAGGATGGAGGTCGACCAACGAACCCAGAGAGAGACCCCGACCAAGAACAAAAGCCAGCAAAACAAGAACGCTAAGGAGAGCGCGCAGTCTACTTCCAAACCCAAGACCACCGACTTCAACCTGAAGATTTATGCCTCACCATCGGCTCCACTTCCGCGTTTGACGAAAGTGAAGGAGATAGTTGAGGGGGTGGTCAGAGGCAAATATAAGTGGGACTACGACTGCGACTCTGATGAGGATGACCTACTCTCAGCACTAAGAGATGGAAGCATCGAGCTAAGTCCCGAATCCTGCTTCAATCTCTCGCAAGAGCAATTTAAGAAGAAGAGATCTGGTAGAGTAAGATCACCCGCAAGAGGAGAGCCGGCCAAAATACAGAACCTCCAAGAAAACTAAGGATGAATTATAACGTGCGGATAGTGAGCAAACTCAAGATCTTCTCACTCAATGTAAACGGATGGGAAGGTAAAAGGTTTATATACAACAACATCATCAGAGAGGTAGACCCAGATATTGTCCTGATCTCGGAGCACGGCCTCGACGGAAACTCCAACCCCGTCAGAATCCACAATTACAATACCATCACCACCAGCCACACCAACGGAAGGTTCGATGGTGTTGCATTGGCTGTGCGCAAGGGCATCAAATACAAAGAGGTCACCGACCTGGAGGAATCGTATCTTGCGGTAAAGATCAGCACGACGATTGATGACCTCATCATAGCGGTGGGATATCAACCCCCAAGACGATCGTACCTCCCCATCCCCAACTTCCTACGTTTATTTAGAAGGAACCACTCCGCCATCCTGATCGGCGACCTCAATGCCAGATGTAGAGAGGCCGGTTATACCTCGGCATTTAATGGATCAGGAGCCTCCCTGAGCCTCCTTTTGGAACGGGACGTAGTGCAAAGAGTCGGCCCGGATTTCCCTACGTACCTGACCAGGAGGTCCTCCACGACGCCTGACATCATCCTAACCAATGCCAACTTCATCTTGAACCATGCGACAGTCCCGGGTCCGTATACTCCATCAGACCATATCAGTATGGTCACCACGATCTCAACGTCCCCCATTCAAATCAGTGTCCCATCTCACAGGAGCATACCCAAGGCGAACTGGGAGGGGTACAGGCGAGTCCTGTGCGAACACCAGGAGGAACGCTTCGATGAGCCTACGCTCGAAGATCTCGACAGACGCTTGGAAACCATCATGGAGAAGTTAACTGAGGCGGACAGAGTAGCTATCCCACGGGTCGAGTTTAGAACCCTCCCAGCGCCACGTTTGGATGCGAACATCATCCGGCGAAAAGATAGGCTGAGGGAGCTAGTCGAGGAGATCCGGGTGTATGGCAACTCGGCCATTCGTCATAGGGAGTTCCGGGATATTCGCCTTGAACTTAAACACCTAATCAGCGAAAAATCCAGGGCTCTCTGGGACGACATGATTGATGGCATGGATGCCGAAAGTGACCCCAAGAAATTTTGGACCCAGCTCAGGAGGCTAAGTGGCACTCTGCCCACCAAGTCGAGGATTACCATCAAATTCGACGGTGTGCGGGTCACTGATGACCAGACCATCGAACGCCACTTTAGAGAACATTGGAAGAGAGAGTTCAACATCACGGAGGAGGAGAACGAAGACTTTGACATGGAATACGAAGAAGAGGTCATGGCATATTTGGAGGAACGCGGACCGGCCCTGACACCCTACCACTATGTGGACGTCACTCGTCGGGCGACGGAAGAAGGCCGTCCCTTTACCGCTGAGGAGTACGAGGCAGCACTAAAAAGCTTCAAACAAAAGGCTCCAGGGATCTCTGGCATTACTAAGGCCCATCTCATGAATGCGCCCCCGGACTTCAACATATCGATCCTAAACCTCTTTAACGCGTGCCTAAACGCTGGGTACTTCCCTGACTCGCTTAAGAGGGCCAGGATGATTTTCCTTCCGAAACCTGGCAAGCCTAAAGAGGAAATTAAGAGCTACAGGCCGATATCCCTGCTTGAATTTATCGGCAAGCTGTTTGAGAAATTGATTAATGACCGGCTGATGGGGTACTTGGATGCGGAAGGACTCTATAACACGCAGCAGCACGGCTTCCGCAAAAAGCTCGGAACGGAAACGGCACTTGCCGTGATGACCGAGTATATTGCTATAGCGAAATCAGAGGACAAGAACGTCGATGTGGTGCTTCGTGACGTATCGTCGGCGTTTAATAAAGTGTGGATACCTGGCCTCAAGAAGAAGATCAGTGGCCTAGGCATGGAGGCGAACATCACGAGGCTCCTGTGCGACTACCTTGAGGACCGAGAGGCTGTCATTAGTATAAATGATTACGAAGGGCAGCCTTTCTCCATGTACACCGGGGTCCCTCAAGGTGGGTGCCTGAGCCCGACTCTGTACACGTTGTACACGAGTGATCTCCCCGCACCCACTCAAGACTACGCCCTGTATGTCCAGCTGGCGGATGATATAACACAAATAATAACCAGCGACTATCGGAACCCAGCGGACATAGCGAATAGAACGGCAGGCGAGATCCAGAACCTCAACGCCTACGAGTGCAGGGCCAAAATTCGCACAAACGCCGAGAAGTTCAAGGTCCTCCCCATTGGACGTAGAAGGACAGCGGACGTATTGGTCAGGGACGAGTTTTACCCATACGCACGTGAGGCTCGGGCCCTTGGGCTCGAGGTTACGGCCAATGGGTATAGCAGACATATGGAGAAAAAGGTGTCCCAGGCTAAAAGGAGTCTACAGTGCCTCTATCGATTTCGCAGGCTCTCCTTCAAGAACAAGAGGAAGCTGTTCATGAGCCTGGTGAGGCCAGTTCTCTTGTACCCCGTCATTCCCATGCACCTAGCCAGCAAAACTCAACTTAGGAAGGCCCAAGCAGTGCAGAATAGGGCACTGAGATACATATTGGACTTCAGTTTATTGGACTTCGTACCCTCGAGAGTTCTGCATGACCTTGCTGGCATCGAACCCCTTAACATGACCCTGCATAAGAGAGCAAAGGATGTATGGTCCAAAATCAACGCCTACATGCCTGAAGATATTCTTCAAAAGTTAAGACTCCCCGACTTCGGAAACCGACACGGTCACTATCGACGCGACTTCGGCAGCAGCCAACTGCGTACGCAGGAGGACGCTGTCCCACTCTACAGATAAGATACACCCGGAAAAATTTCAAAACCCCAACAGAACGCTCAACTACGTACTGAGTACATGTGACCATGTACGTTAATTAAAAAAAAAAAAAAAAAAAAAAAAAAAAAAAAAAACCAACGAGTAAAAAAAAAAAAAAAAAAAAAAAAAAAAAAAAACCAACGAGGTGAAAAAAAAAAAAAAAAACTATCAACTTAAAAGATCCAAAAAGGACACCGAACATACAGACAGTTCATGCATAGCGTTAGCAAACAAGTGATCTCTGCTGTCACAACGGACGAACTCAAGAATACAAAGGCTTGAATGCTCCCACGCAATACAAACGAAGATTGATAAAACAAAGAAGCAGTAATGAAGCCATTGCCAGACGTACTGGCACACCAACTCTCTTACTAAAAAACCACTTTTTCTAACTTTACTCTCTTACTATCTCACACCTATTTCCCATCTTTTACGAAACTTGAAACTTGAAACTTTCCGAATAACTGGTAAAATTTTCGTGATATGATTATTTGTCTCGTACATTGTATTTGCAAAAGGAAGTAAAGTCAAACGGATATGATATACGTTCCACAAAGGTTTGTGTCAACCGTTTAAATCTTTCATTCGAATGTTTTATTGGTTTGATCCCCACACTACTACGGCCAAAGAAAACCAAATGTTTAATACCTAATTAATATCTACGCTTTACAATTATAATTATATATATATATATATATATATATATATATATATATATATATATATATATATATATATATATATATATATATATATATATATATATATATATATATATATTTTAATATACTATGATTTACTGTAAACCAATTAGAGAAGTTGTGAGGACATCAAAATTCTCATCTTTCATGTATTTTTGAGACATATTCAATCCTATAATGCGTTTCCAGCTCCACAGGAGTTCGCCACGAGAACGTGGAGTGTGTTTACATATTATGAATAAACATAGAGGTACTTTAAATAAATTTGAAAGTCCTGTAGAGCGTTCCGACGAAGAAACTGCAGCACTTAAATGCGAACAAAATTATGTTTGCGTGCGTGTGTGCGCTCGACAATTTTATTATGCTGTTCCTCTAATTTTATTATTGGCTGCAGTATAAGTTAATTATATTTCTAAGCATACTACCAGCCTTGTGCGCCGACAACATGGTATAATTCTGTATTTCATTTGTTATTCTTGACTGGATAACATAAATTTCAGAGGGGACAGCAGTCCTGAGATTCTTTGTATAACATATGTTAAGCCAAGCGATTTAACAACATTGATTAAATCTTTCCGCAAAAAGCAGCTGTAGTCTATCTTCGCGAACTAAACCTCTTTTATATACCATACTTTGTGTGTACTCACCACGCCACTTTCCCTAATTAAACAGAATTAGCTTTATATTGATGTCTACACGAATTTTTTTACACACCCAAAATTACTATATTATTCTCATTACTAGACTCTTAATTTTTCACTATTTACACTTTTAATTTTTAAAACTAAATAGGCACTGAATATACACTATTAAACTTATTTACACTGTGATTTTTTACAGATTAGGGTATTATTAATTTTCCAAACACTTCACATTTCTGTTCGTAGAAGAGAGTAGTCCTCCGATGAAAGAACCGCAGTAAGAAGTAAAACGCCTGTCTCAGGAGGTAATACAGAAAATATTTCCCAGAATTTTAGGGATGTGGAATTGTGCTTCCACAATTTTGAATCCCGCTACCGCTGCTCCATTGAAGACTGTTTTTAGTGTGATTAAGTTGGTACACTTCACTTCATTGGGTAGAAAATGAGCAGCTTGTTGATGGCTTGATGCGGCGTCAGGCGAATACAATTTGTTGTATGATCACGTTTCGTTCGAATAAGAGGGGTCACCAGTTATAGGGTCTCGGTAACGAAATCAATCTCTTGGAGTTTCGTAGGCTGGGTTATGTGATCAAGGAACATCATTAGGATAAAGGAATATAAATTTATATATATATATATATATATATATATATATATATATATATATATATATATATATATATATATATATATATATATATATATATATATATATATAGGTAGATTCTATATTCCTTGGTAAATAGCTTGGAATAAGCCTCGAATAATTGCTAAATTTTCGGGTTTTGATTATTTCTCTCATACATGGTATTTGCAAAAGGAGGTATATTTAAAGGTAAATGATAAACGTTCCCTAAAGATTTTTGTGTGAACCGTATAAATCTTTAATTCGAATGTTTTACTTGGTTCGACCACCACAGAATCATAGGTGATTGATTATATTATAACAAGGAGAGGTGAAAAAAACAGAAGTCTAGTGGAAAGGAGAAAGATTTAGGGTTCACACACCACAAAGTAGTGAGAATGGGAGAAACTGCCAGTAGTGTAAAAGACATTTAATATAAAGTGGTTCAAACTAGGAACGAGGGAACAGTTCAATTTTCCCCCCTTTTTAAAGTTTCGAGTGAGTCTTAAATAAGATCCGAGAGAACTGGGAGAGGACAAATATTTTTCTGAGGAGTGGATAGTTTTATGTCAAAGAGGCTTGCATTGCAAAACGACTTCCCACTCTAAGAAACAAAAATTAACGTTTTCAGAGAGCTATTTACGAGTGGGTTTTTTTCAAAAGTAGATTTCCCAAGTTAAATATCAAGAACCGTCCCGAGAGCTACACAGATCGCGAAGGAGTTTCTTAGCCCTAAACTGAAAGTGCTAAGTATATGAGTGTCATCTCTTGTTGTCACACGCACCGTCATGATAGGCTTAAGATGCAGAAGAAGCTGGTAGCAACTGGGTGAGGCACAGGAATTGCCTGTACAGATCTTTATTGCACTTTGCAAGACGCAGAGCAAATGTCATCGACAAGATGGTTCCCACTGGGGGACGTGCGGAAGGCAGAGACGGGTTTGGCTGGTTAATTTCAAATTCTGCAATACAGGCTTGGGTGGGGATGCGTAAAAGACAGAAAGACCAAATGATCGGTAGAAAAGTAAGGCAGCATTCCAATCAGCACCCAAAATGCGGAACCTCACGAAACTAAGAATGTCCATCACGCAGGTACAAGGAGTCGATAAGAGCGAGCAAAGTGTGAGATGAACATGGAGTGCTGAATATATGTGCCATTGTTGAAAATGCACAGTTAATAATAGATGAAACGAGATATGAGGAAAAGTGTTTTCTTATTTTTCAATATAACTACCCTCGACTATCATGCACTTGCGCCACTTGTCCTTGAGGCTTCGAATTCCCGACAACCAGAAACTCCCGAGGGATGTTCAATCCACTTTTGGACGGCGATCTCGACATCTTCATTATCCCCAAACCGGCGTCCACGAAGTGCAGCATTGAGCTGGCGGAATAAAAAGTAGTCACTAGGGGCCAGATCTAGACTGTAGGGGGGGGGGGGGCTGAGGTCCTTGAATCGGCACTCACGCATGGCAGCTTATGCAACTCTGGCATTGTAGACAGGGTCATTGTGGTGGAGGAGCAGAACACCGCATGTCAACTTGCCGCCCCACTTCTGACGGATGTGCTTCTTTAACCCAGTAAGTTCCTCAGCGTAATATTAGCGTGGGATAATCCTTCCTGAGGCGCATAGTCCACCATTAACACTCCCTTAGAATCCCAGAAGATGGGGGCCATGATCTTCCAGGATGAGGGTTGGGTCCGTTTCTTGATAGGGGTCGGAGAGATCCTGTGCTTCCAGGCCATGCTTTCGTGCTTGGTTTCGGGATCCCAGTGATGGAGCTACGTTTTATCACCTGTCACTATACGTGACACGAATCCCGCCGGGTCTTGGTTGTGCAGGAGCAGCAGCTCCTCCGAACTTTGACGACGTTGAAGTCGATCAGGGGGCGTGAAGTTTCTAGGGACCCAAATTGTCGTGGATGATGTTAATAACACTTCCATGTGATATTCCAAGTTCTCGCTCGATTTCTTCGACCTTCACCCGTCGATTTTCGAGGATCCTCCTCTCCACACGGGCCACATTGTCCTCGTTGGTAACGTCTGACGGGTGTCCTGGACGAGTGTCATCTTCAAGACACTCATAACCATCGCGGAACTTGCTATTCCAGTGAGCAATGGTTGCATAAGAAGAGGCGGTGTCGGTGTACACTGCAACCATGCGTTTATGGATCTCTTTTGCATTCTTGCCTTCCTTGGTCAACAATTTGATCACTGCGCGGTGCTCAACCTTCTCCATTGTTGAAAATTTGTGACTGACGATCTGGGATCAGCTACTGCTTCTTATATAGACGAAGCAGGAGCGTGCGGCTGTAGGTCCTGACTTGTCATAACTTTTCCTAACACCCCCACAAACAGTTATCCCCCTGTCTTTGTTTTGCCCTACTAATTAGCAGCATTTATTGACCACCCCTAGTAGATGTGATTATTTAACTGTTTCTATGTGGAATCCATGTCTGTATACATTATAAGGTGTGACCTTGCATACCAGTTATATATCGTGAAAAATACCTGGGTAATAAGCATTTCTCTTAATAAATACCATTACTATTTGATTATTATTTGCTTTAATACCCAGCTCAGTAAATGTCAGAGGCCTAGCTATAACTGCTCCCAAGTCCTTTCCATCCTCTGATGTGTTCAGATAAAACCATCCATTTTATAAATTACGTTAGCCAGAATATAGACCAAGCTCAAGGCTCGTCACAATCGCTACTACTCAACTACAATAGACAATATCAATATTTAAATATGTGCCATTAGACAGGAAGACAAGACAAGACTATTAAGACTAATAACTTGTAGAACCTCCTTTAAATTTAATGATCTATTTCCAAGTAGTATAATAGGCAGAATTTAGGTAATAATAAACCATGCATAAATTTATTTCATTATTAAACTTACGGTGGAGAACGGAAGTAAAGCTACCCTCGGGAGGTGGATTGGGTTAGAGTGGAAAATACACGGATTACAACCTGACCCTGGAGGAGAGCATAATAGCATTGACTTCCCAAGTATTTTCTTCGCTATTTTGGTCGGTCCTTGCGGTTCCTACAGTTTTAGTTACCTTAAACATACTACATAATTTATCAATTTCGATAAAGAAATCGAACACAAAAGCGCACGAAAAGCGTTAGTATCGACTTCCCCCAATGTATGTTGGCTTTATTTTCCAAATTAATTGCATCCCAGAAATGCTTAGAGGTGAAGCGAGTTCACAAATCTCTCGTTAGTTATTTTTGATTATTCAAAAATAATGTGCTATAATCAAAAGGGTGAGCCTTGCAGTGTGAAATTGAACATGAAGGATTAAAAAAAAAACTAAAGCTATTCTATAACACTATCGGAATTGTCTGTTGCTATTTAGAAGGTGCGTAATGCACAATTTTTTTGTTATTAGAATTTCAAATTAATCTTTTCAATACATCAAGGAGCGTTATTGCAGCAATAGAAGAATAATATGTTAAGGTGATACTAATTTAAATAGAATATTGAAGGTTACATGTAGTAAACTATTTAACCACCTTGGTTTTATTTGTTTTAAAATTCGATTTCGATGTTACAATTCGTTTAATTTTTTTCTATTTGAAGCCCCAAATTCAATGGGATCGCCATCTCTTTCTCGTTAAAACGTATTCAGCCTAAAGTAATCACCGTTTACAAACACGTTCTTTCCGCATTAGGCCGAGTTAATGACCAAAATGAAGTAGTGCTTTGAAACGACCATAATATTGGGGCGGGAATGCATGTAGTTATTTTACAACCATCATAAAGAGAAGTCATTTTTGACTAAAGATTATGCCACGGCCCGCCTATTAGAATAAGTTAGTCTTTAGTTCGTTTCAGCCCGAAACAGCAGACAAGCTAACTACTTCCTAAAGATATTCTAGACTTAGCGATATAATTAACCTAACAAAAAAAAATGAAATACTCAGGCTAACCCCATTATTTTGGTTCTTAAAAACAAGTTAGGAATTAAATATTGCTAGAAAAGATCTACTTTCTTTCTGTAGAATCCCTGTGATTTGACTACGTACAAGTGAACCAATTTTCTGGTAATTGTCGATTCTAGATTAAATACAACCAAAATAAAGTGACTCAATTATCTTACCCTTAATTCCAATGGGGAAAATTAACTTGAAAAATGTGATCGCTTGAAAGTGTGTGACACAGAAAACACAGCACTGGTCTAAGACCTGATCAAATCTGTTATGGTCCTTTGAACTCGCTGGAATATATAATCTCTCCTTTCCAACCACACTAGATGAGCCGAGGAGGGCCAAACTTCAAAGATGTGCCCCTCTCCCGTCCGAAATTTTAATTTGTATCATCATAAACTTCACCTGAGTCTTTTACAAGAGGTATCAACAACAGCTGGAACATGTGGGTCGGGAATAGGAAATAAAAAGATGAAGCAACTATAATAATTTAAGAGATATCGTAAAAAATAAAAAAGTGCCCCCCCCCCTTAAGTTTATTAGGGAGAACCTATGGTTATACCTGGAACTCTTTTAAACAAAAAGGAAACCAAACCTCAGGGACAGTTAAATATAAATAAAAGATCAGGCACGTGGAAAAAAGAATCTAAATAGCAAATCCAAGCTCAACCACTCTCTTCTCGATAGACAACGTATAAATGTCCCACGAGGCTGTACACCCCATTTGCCCTAACTTTCAAGGCACGGATGTTTTTAGCCAGATAATACAGTGTCCTTGTAGTAATGCACCAATGCAGGCTTGTATGACGGCGCCAGAAAGCGAAAGAGTAAACATCTTTGATGCCAAATTAAAGTTAAGAACTAACTCCCCCAAATTGCAAGATAGTCCCTATTGAAAGGAGAATACAATCATATGCTAGTGTGAGTAATCGGCACTATGCCTACACCACGGAGTGTAATATGCTTGGAATGGAGATTACTTCATCCTAGTAAAAGAACCTCGTCTATGATCGAATATCTAAACCTTCGCCTGCCAGCAGCAGCAACCTAGAGAAGTTCATCATGCCCGTGAAAGACGCCAAGAAGACCTCCACAGGGAGACGTGGTTAAGTCCCATTAACGATTACATAAAAGAAAGTACTATAAATATAAAGAAACCGGTTAATTAAGAGTGTCGTAGAATAGGCTCTTGACGATATACCATATATAACTATTCGTTGAGGGAATTATTCTAATATTTCGAGTGCGTGGTAATCTGATTGACCGAGGTTAGTCCAAAAGGGAGGTGGGCCTGGAGAGGCTTATTTATCTTCAATATGCTTAAGAAGTGAAACGGACACCAAGATAAATAATATGGCTACGATTAATAAAATAGAGTTCTACTAATTAAACTATCAACAACACACAAAGAAAATGTTTACATAAACGGGGAATGAAAAAAGATCGTGGGAATATCTGACTAATCTGAGGATTAAGATTTAGAGAGATTTAAAAAGGTAAACAAACAAAAATTAAAGGGGGGAATGGTTAGCTAAACCATTTACAGCACAGGGTTGCGTTGACAAAAGGTTAAATGATTAAATGTAATGCTCAGCTTACGTAATTACAAAGTTGTTGTGCAGAGGAAGACGAAGCGAAGGAATCTTTGGTCCACTGGCGATTTCAAGCAGAAGGGTTTTTCGGAGGGTTGCCTTTAACGAGGGGGAAGGACTGTCTTCTAAGAGTGAAAGCGAAGTGGGGCTCGGAAGTACGAGCGATCTTTGTGACAGCAAATCGGAGATGTCCTAAATGAACAATGGAGGTTATTATGGAAACCAAGCGTTCTCTTGAAGAACGTTAAAAGTAGGGAATTAAATTATTCGGACGTGATGTCTTGAAAACGAAAACCGTTTCTTGAAGAACGGGCCGAAAGAACAATGGCTTTTCTAACGTTGTTCTCTTTCTGAACAACAGGAGGGCCTTGTTGACTTGGCGTCTTGAAGGCACGAACTCTGGCCCTTTAAGAGATATTGTCCTCTTCTATACAATAAGGGGGTTCTCGAGGTAGAGAGTTCCTAGGTGCACAAGGGAGACCGGATCGGCGTGATGCCTCGCGAAGATAATCGGGATCTGCTTCAATTGGGAAAAGCTATGGTATAAATACCCGAAGCCATCTCCATGGCCTAGGGGATTATTGAGTGGGGGACTTCGGGGGAATATCCCAGTGGCGCCTGGGAAAATACCTTATCTGCCCATAAGCCTAATTCAATCTGGCGAGATCAACGTATGGAGGCGAAACGGGGGAGTGAACCTCCTTGATTAAACATTGGCTATGATGGGAGATAACGCGCTTCTGCTTCCTCTTACAGGCAAGATGCACGTGGGCAAGCATATGGGTAAGCATGGTTAACATGTGATAGAGGCTGTATTAGAGCGCCGTCAGACCGTTCTATCACAAAGAGATTAATTAGGAAATCATTCAAATGATTAACCAGAACAAAAGAGCCAGCAGCTGTGCAAGATTTCCTATTTACGCTAGCCTCCTGGCCAACGGGGACGAAGTGCCGTTCTACTCATGATAAAAGTGTTTACACCGACAAAAAAAACTCATACCAAATAAGGAAAATCGGGAAATATGAAATGTTTTAGCCAAATATGTCTAAAGCCATACCGATTAGCAATCAGGATAACATACACCAAAATATTAATTGAAAAAAATACTAAGTATTTAAATATACTGCCTTAATAAATTATAAAACAAGACGCCCCTTGCTTCCCCCAAAACGGAAAGCTTGGTAACAGGAAAAAAATTAGCAAGACAAAGGAAAAAACAAAGAAAGTAAATCCGTAGTTATCATGTGATATTCACAGGTGAAAACATCGTAATGTCGACAAGGCCATAATATACAGAAAAGCTTATCTCGCTACAATTTGGAGTCGCGGCACTGGTCAAAATTGCTCAAACAAAGCAAGAATATTATTCGAAATGCGACCAAACGAAACTTTGCGTCAAAGAATGCAAATACACTACTAAGCAATGAGTTAATTGCAATTGCGAGTACTAAAAGCTTCGATTTAATTAACATAAATTATAAAGGTTAGCCCCTCAAATATAGAGGTACGATTTTTGTAAATTGAAGTCGTGATATTACCGTTTTCTTTCGAATTTAAATTAATTATAAATCGATAAATTTGCTGGTAGAAATAGGAAGATCCATCGATTTAGTTGAATTATCTCTCTCTGACAATGTGTTTCGAGTAAATAATGAGTTTTATAGACAAATATTTGGCCTTAGCATGGGAAATAGTTTATCCTTGATATTGGCATGTCTCTTCATGGAATATTTTGAGAATGAACTCCTTCCCACAATTTCTCCCCCTAACTTTATATGGTTAAGGTACATTGACGATGTATTTTCTGTATGGCCTAATAGCCATGATTTTGATAACTTTTTTAATAATTTGAATAATTTGCATGTCTCCATCAAATTTAAATATGAATGGGAATATGATAATAGATTACCCTTTTTAGATGTGCTCATTAATAAAGATCACCATTATTTAAAATTTGACGTTTCTAGGAAACCAACCCACTCGAATGCCTTTATACATTATTTTTCGTTTCACGATAATACTGTTAAAAAATCGGTAATTTCTAACCTTTTCCTTAGAGCATACAAAATATGTCCTCCTTCCTATTTAGGTGAAGAAATTGTCATTATCAGGACAATTTTTCTAATTTGTATTTCTCCGATTGGTTTGTATTGTCTGCCCATTTTGCAGCTAGGAAAACATTCCCTGGTAATAAGCCTTCCCGCACTAACGACTTCAACAAATGTATAACATTGCCATTTAATAATAAATTAAATAGTTTAAAGGACATATTTGGAAAAGCGGGTATTAATCTAGCCTTTAAATATAATATTTCCTTAAACCAATTGATGATTGCCAGGAAACCCAAAGAAAATCATAACATAGGAGTATATGCAATACAGGCAACAATTGCCAGAAAGTATATATAGGGGAAACGGGGAGAACTCTAGACAAAAGATTGTACGAACACAAAAGAGATATTAGAGTGGGTAGCCAAAGCAGTGGAATATTTTTCCATGTTAGAGACTTGAATCATTCGATCGATATCAATGGAAGTGAAATGGTATTTAAATCGGCTAACTATGTTAAGAGAAGAATCGTAGAATCGAGCTTGATATCGTCAGTTCCTAATTTAAATCTATCTGAGGGTGAATTTTCTTTTAATCCTGTAATACGAAAGCAAATAAACAAAATAGTAAAATGTTAGCCCTTAATATGTTTAGGCCTAACTTCCCCTCCCCCTGATTAGCCACAAGTAGGGGATTGGGGGAAAAAAGAGGGGATCTTTCACGACCTGACCCCGTGTTATGTTTGTAAGCACTTTTCTAATATTTTCTATCCAGTGTCAGTTGGAAAAGGGTGTGAGATACACCGAAACTGTTCTGAATTAAATTGTCTTCGGAGAATGTCATTTATTTCCTCATATATATATATATATATATATATATATATATATATATATATATATATATATGGATTCTTTATTCCTAGATATATAGCTGGAATAAGCTTCGAAATGGCGAACAGGAAATAAAACTTTTCTGACTATCTGACTATCTTTTACACAAAAATACGCCTTTATAAATAGTTATTTCATCTACTCATAACACTACAAAAATTCAACCAATCACGTTTGATATACATTGAATAGTCATTCTTACGTTCATTTTTGGAATAACAGCCTTAGCGTTGACAAATTGACCAATCAGTATTTAGACATAAGCACTGTAACGATTGTCCAATCAGTGCCATGATAGATTTAAAAGGTTACCAGCACTCAAATCCATTTTCCAAATTTTTTGACAGGAGAAACTTACAGGAATATTAAGTTCAAGAGAACGCCATCGGTTTTACCTTTTTCCCACGGGAACTTCAAGAACAAGATCTATTTTGTACGGAGCTTCGTATAGCCGACCCATGATTTAGTACTCGATACTGGGGAGTTTAACTCCTCTTTAGGAATGAGAAATACTACAAAGCGGGAAGTTTGTCTTTCTATTCATAAGGTTCAATGTGTGAACCGTTTAAAATTTTCGAACGAATGTTTACTAGATTCAACCCCCACAAAATTACAATTAATTTCGGTAGGTGGATTAGGTTAGAGTGGAAGATACACAGATTAAAACCTAAACCTGGAGGAGAGTATTATAGCATCAACTCCTCAAATAGTCTCCTCGCTATGGTGGTCGTGATATACAGTTACTTCCTACAGTTTGACTTCCCCTAAACATACTATTTAATTGATCAATTTAGATAAAGAAATTTTAACACATCCGTTAGTATTGACTTTCCCCGATGTAAGGGGGCATTGTTTTTGGAAAAGTTAACCCTTTGCCTGCTGCCAGGATAATTCCAATGGGCGTGCTGTGTGCTGCAGATATTCATTTTTTGAAATATAACTATTTACTATTTTTTTTAGCCGCCTAGTTATTTTTCCCACTGCAGTGATTATAAAAATGTGTTTACCATTGGAAAAATGCGCTTGTTTCAAACGTGTACAAGGGCAATTTGAAAGTTCGCGAATTTATTCCTTCACATCCGTAACCAAAAGTAAATATTCCTTCATAATATATTATTATAAAATTTAACCGGCTCTTTCTATTTTTCCAAATAAAATTTGTAATGACTAATTAATATAAAGCCTTTTATAGTCTCATTCAATGTTTTTGAAAACATATTAAAATATCAAGGCACACATTCGACGCGTGGAGAGCGCGGAAAAATTTAACAGCTGGGAAGGGAATGTCGTGGGATTTACTGTGCTCACTCCCATTTTCTTTCTCTATTTTTTTATGAGTTACTAATATAATTATATTTTTATTTCTAAATAGACATAATTTGTATCTTTCACTTCACCTATTGTAAATCTAGAAGGTTTTCTATAACGTGGATAAAAGAAGTGTTTATAACAACCTTACATTTAGTTTATCACACCATTTTACGCATAATATTTTGTTACATTGCATCGATTCCTTCTCCACCTTCTTTAATTTTTTAAAAACTTAGGCATGTTCTTTCTATTGGAACGAAATGTTCCACCTTAACAATTAATTGCACAACACCAACGTTTTTACTCTAATGGAGTAATCAAAAGCAACTCAATTTTATACGCCTCCTATCTTTTCAAGGAGGAACGGCATCATTCATTCTATTAACATGAATTTCTTTGCTTTAAAACATTATAATATGCATTTGTTTTGTAACATTTATATTTATCAATTCTTCATCAATAAAGCGTTCAGACCTGATAGTGAAGATTCAAACGTAGGCGCTGAGGCCATAGACCGAAGACCAAAGAATTGTCGCCTAGTCCATTTGCGTGGGAATCAGCATGCTAAGTATAAAAATATTCCGTCATATTGATAATATTATGAAATTTTAATAGCTCTTTGCATTCTTCCTAACATATTTTGTAATAAAATTTTTCAAGCATTTTATCTTAAAGCGAAGTTTAAATCTTTTAAATATATTAAAAATAAAGGCACCCTTTCTAACGCGTGGAAGCACACCAAAGTATTATGTATCATCAGAGAGAAGAATTTGTGGTTTACTGAATCAGTTGAAGGCAAAAAGTATAAAGGAAAGACTAAGGAAATGGGGAGAAGAGAGATGGAGGCTAGATATGAAGAGGAAATCAACACTGAGTACACACCTTATGAATAAGAAGGTAATAAAGAAGGAAAGTATATATGACAACTCATTTAAGTCCAAGCTAATGTTTAGATACAGAACCAACTCACTGCAGCTGAATTAGAGGAAGAGGTTTATAGGAGACGAGAAAAAAGGGACCTCTGCAACGAGGAGAGCAAGAGACACTAAGACACTTTTTAATCAATTGTGAGGGACTAATAGACACGTAAAAAGTATACTACTATTAGAGACACCACATTAGGAAAAGTGCTCTTGTTCAACCCAACAAGTGAAGAAGAAGTAGAAAAATACACATTATATATCGAAGAACTATAAAAAGCTAGGGAGAAAAAGGATTGGCATAGCCCAAAACCTGCCCTATACCTGAACCTGAATAGGAATTAAAGTTATTGCGATGCCGTTGCAAAGGCCTTAGCGCACCCTACATCTGTAGCTGTATCTGTGGCCTCCTTCACATTTACTTCCTTTCTCTATTCGATCAGTAACTCACATAATTTTATTTTTAAGTGCATATATATATATATATATATATATATATATATATATATATATATATATATATATATTAAGTGAGAATGGATGGGGAGAAAGAAAAGTCCCCCCATCCATTCTCACCTATACGTCGAGTCTTTCATGCCATATATATATTAAAACTGTATTTATTTACAGTTAAAAAAATTATGTACATTGAACTAGAAATCTTTTTCTGTATGGTGCTTTTTAAACAAGGATGAACACATAATGGTATTTCACATTCCCCACAGATATAATTTGTTCCATGATATTTTCTATAAGTTCTGGTTATTTGGGCGCATAGACGGCAAGTTCTTCCTTGAAGGAAGAGGCTTAATAAGATGAATACCAATATCAATAAGGCGCGCTGGTTGATTACCAATATTTCTAATATCTGCAATTCGATCTTTTTTTTATACTTATCTACCATTTTTGCAATCACACTGTTTGAAAAATAAAAAATTGTTTTTTTTCTCTTGTTCGTTTTCTCCTTGTATATATAATAGTTTTACCCACACACTCTATACCAATTATCAGCATATCAACTATTCGCATTTTTTTGTTGTACTCAATCACACATTTCGGTTTCAAAATAATGTTAACATCTCTTTCCTTTTTCCCGCTGTCACACATTTGATCATCATGCAAACTTGTAAGCCACTGTACATTTCGTTTATTTTACCATTTTACGCATAATATATTGTTGCATTAAATCAATTCAACTTCTTTCTTCTCAGAACGAACTGTTCCACAAGCACCAGTCTTATTTTCTAGTAATTTTTCATAGATATCAAGGCTTGTGTACCAATTGTCAACAAAAAGAACATGACCTTTATTCAAATAGGATTCAAACAGGTTTGATCACAACTGAGCCCGTCACATCTATATCATTGTCAATAATAATTTTTGCAACGGTTTCACTATAAATTATCAAATCTATTACCTTGCCAGTCTTACAATCGAACAATACAAAAGTTTTTACACTGAATGTATGCCTTTTATTTGGATTGTATTATCTGTAATGGAGTCTTCATCTATAAAGAAGTAGACTTTCATCTATACAAAGGTCTTTAAAAGGAATCAGCTTTGATTTAAATTTCTGTCTAATGAGGTCCAAGACAGGTTTGATTTTTTCTATCTTTCTAGCTCTTTCAATTGTATTATCGCTAAAATGTAAAAGCCTCAATATTTGCAGAAACCGATCTCTTGATATTAGTTTTCCAAATATCTTCCGTTCGTGAAGTTCATTACTTGACGAGTAATCATTTAGTCGATTTTTTTACCGACTCATGATGAGCGAAATAGTCAAAAACAAGCAAATTTCTTCGGCGTCCGTTTCTTTGAAGGTGGAAAGATGGCTATTTGGTTTGTAACAATTTCTTTGCTTCAAAAATTTGTAAAATGCATTTGATTGTGTGACAATTATATTGATCACATCATCGTCGATAAACTGTTCAAAATAATCTATTTCTTTTGATTTTGTGTAATGAAGCATGAAAAAGTCAAACCTGATTGTGAAGATTTAAACGCAGGCAGTGAGAGCAGGAAATTCGAGCCAGAGGCCCAGAGCCAAGTTGTGGCACACCGTGTTCGTTTTCGTGGCCGATAGTGGGACTCTTCATTTTCGTCTGTAGTGTCATTATTTTCACTAATTTCTTCGTCTAAAACTTCTGTACTATCCCTGTTAGATTCAGATAATGATTCACTGGGCCAGCTATCATCAGTAAATATACTGCTTAAGTTATCTGAGTCTAGATTTTCGAGCAAGTCCCTCGACTCAACGCCTATTTTGCCCTTGAAATTTGGTATGCAAAATTGCCGAAATTTTCTAATCGACATTCTGATAAGTACTGATTTAAAATGAAAATATTTTAAACAAAGCAACTGATAGAAGAGTGGCAGAGGAAACTACTTACAAAAAATTTCGAACCTACAGGCAATAGGAGAACAAATACTAGATAAAATCCATATATGGTCGATTGGCAGTTCACTGTTGATTTAGATTCTATTCAAATATAGCCGATTAGCAGCGAAAGGATTAATTGCATCCCCAAAATGCATAGAGAAGAAGTGAGTTCCCAAATCACTCGTTAGTTGTAGTTGTTAGATGAATATTAAAAAATATAGTGCTAAAATTAAAAGAGTTAACCTTGTAGTGTAAAATTGGACATAAACGATCAGAAAAAACTAGAAACTATTCGGATTGTCTGTTGCTATTTATATGACGCACAAAGAACGAATTTTTTTTAATAGTAGCATTTCTAATTAGTATTTAATACATGAAGGAGTTTGATTGCACCGATACAAGAACTACTTATTAAGGTGATGCTAATTTAACTAGTAAATTGAAGGTTAGAGGTAGTATATTATTTGAGCACCTTGGGTTTTAAGTGTTTAAAAATTCGATTTCGATGTTACATTTCCTTTAAACTTTCTCTTGAAAGCCTAAAATTTAAATGAGATCTCCATATCCTTCTCGTTAAAAATTATTCAGCCTAATTCTCTCACCGTTTACAAACATGTTCTTGTCCGCATTAGGCCGCGTTAATGACCAAAATGAATTAAAGCTTTGAAACAACCATAATATTTGCGAGAGAATGCAAATAGTGACTTTACAACTATCATAAAACCCAGTCATATTTTACTTAGGATTATGCCACTGCTCACGATTAGAATAAGCTTAGTCTTTAGTTAGTTTCAACCTGAAACATCAGAGAAGCTAACAACTTACTAAATATATACTACACTAAGCGATATAATTAACCTAACCAAATAAAAGAAATACACAACCTAACCCTATAATGTTTGCTCCTAAAAACAAACCAGGTATTAGAGATTGCTACAAATAATCTATTTTTATTCTGTAAAATCGCCAAATGATTTGACTACGTATAAGTCAACCAGTTTTCTTCCACTAATTTGTGAATCAAAATTAAACACAAACAAAATAAAGTGCTTTAATTACCTTACCGTAAATTTGCATGAGTATAGTTAATTTGAAACAGTAATCTCTTGAAAGCCTGTCACACAGAATCCATAGCAATGGTCAAAGGCCTGATCTAATCTGTTGTAATCCTTTGAATTCGCTCAAATATATTATATCTCATTTCCAACCATACCAGATGAGTAGGGGAGGGCTAAACCTCTAAAATGTGCCCATCTCCTGCCATAATCACAATTCATAACATCATATACCTTTTTACAAGAGGTATCCACAACAGCTGGGAGCATGTTGGGCGGGGATGGACAATGGAAAGATTAAGCAAATATAATAATTTATGGGTTATTGTAAAATCCAAACGTTTCCCCTCATTAAGTTTTTATGGAGACCCAATATCTTTACTGCAACCATTGACGAAAAATCGAACCACAGACATAAGTCAGTTAACTACGACTAAAGGACCAGGATGTGGAAAAAAGACAACAAATAGCATATCCAAGCTTACTCACACTTTAATTGATAGACACTACAGAAATGTTACATGTGCCTGTAGCCTCAACTTCATTTAACATTTAAGACGCAGATGATTTCAGCCAGATAATACAGTGTCCTTAGGGTAACTCTGCTATGCAAGCTGTTTCGACGGCGCCAGAAATCAAAAGATTTAACATCTATGAGGCCAAATGGAAAATAGCATCTAACCAAGAGATATGCAAGACAGTCCCCTTTGAATGCAGAATACTATCAGATGTTAGGTATGTGTGATAGGCGCTATCCCTACCCCACGGAGTGCAATGTACCTGGAATAATGATTACTTTATCGCGGGACTGGAACTACGTATCTGCTCAGATTTCGAAAGAGTGCAATAAGAACGTGATCTACAATTCAGTTCCAAGATATACGCTGCTCTACCCCGCTTTTATCTTTTTGTAGCCGGCTACAATTTGGAATCGCAGCACAAGTCAAAATTGCTCGAACAAAGCAAGAAAATTGTTCCAAATGCGACCAAAGTAAATTTAGTGTCAAAGAATGCGAATAGACTACTAAGCAATGAGTTAATTGCAATGGAGAGTACGAAATCCTCGATTTAATAGATATTTTATAGTGAAATCGCAGAAACTATAAAAGCTAGCCCCTAAAATGTAGAAGTACGTTTTCTATAAATTGAAGTGAGATATTACCGTTTTTTCTAGAGACTAAATTAATTTTAAAGTGGATACTAATTTGGTTTCCTGTTTCAATGGCAAATTGAAAATTTAGGTTCAGATTAAACAATAATTGAATACAGCTTTTAGGGTTCGTTGAACATAGATACCTCAGTACTAAAATCGTACAAGGAAGAAGATGATTACAAGGCGAAATAAGGAGGAAGCATTAGTGATTGATTATCTTCTAACAACCAGCGCTGATAAACTCAGAAGTCTAGTGGAATGGAGAATGATTGGGGGTTAACAGACCTCAATTTATTAGTCAGAGAACAACGTAGTGAGGAGGGAAGGAACTGCCCGTCGTGGAAAGGACAATTTACGTGTTGTTGTATTTTTGAAAAGTAGATTTACCAAGTTAAATGTCGAGTACCGACTCGAGAGATACACAGCTCTCGAAGGATTTTCATAGCCCAAACTGGAATGTCTTAGGTTATGACTGGCTTCTCTCGTTACCATAGGCACCTTCACGATTGGCGAGGAAGCAGTGAGAGCCGTTTGCAACTGAATGAGGTGCAGAAATCGCGCGGACAGTGGAACAGTGAACGGCACAGAGCAAATGACATCTCCCCATTATCGACAAGTAGGTTCTCAATAGGGTAGGTGCGGAAGAAACTAGTCGCTAGGTGGAGACAGGTGTGGTGGATCGATTCCTCCTTCCTCATAAAAGACACAGGTGCTGATGTTAAAGTCAGAAAGACCAAATGACTTTTAGAAAAATATAGCAGTATCCCTATCAGCACGCAGATTGATGAACCTCACGGTTTTCTTTTTCAATGGTAAATGAGAATTTAGATGCAGAGTAAACAATAATGGAATAATGCACTTCAAATTTGTTGAGCATAGATCACTTCAATGAATCAGAAAGAAAGGTGATGGTTACATTGCAAAATAGGGAGGATAAATCAGCGATTGATTATATTATAAAGCGCATAGATGAGAAACACAGAAATCTGGTGGAAGGAAGAAGGATTGGAGGTTCACCATCACCTATCCTATAAGAGTAAGCTTAGGCACAGAAGACAATTTTCTTAAAAAATTAAAAGCTAATATATGCCTCCTAGGGAAGAGTTCGCCGTACTCACACTGCCGCCTAATACTAGGCGAGATGGAAAAATAAATAAGAACATTAAAATTCCGCAAATCACTCCAAATAAATACCCTGGTAAATCAGGAAAAAGGAAAAAATCCTGTGTTCCATGTGGAGGCCCAGCAATCCTAATCGCAGGAACATGCGTCTAAATCAAGAGTCCTATAAAATGTATGATGCAGCATCCTTTAAAAATTGGATATTTTACTGGTCTGTGTGCACAAACCTGTGCCGATTACAAGTGACAAGCTTTAGCGAACCTGCTAGTCTCAATATCATAGACAGGTAATGTGAACGAAGATCACGCAGATTTTAAAATTTAAAAAGAATGCACCGATCAGTTAGGGGAACACGGCAGTTATCGGACTAACGTGAAATGGAACGCTCCATTAAATTTTGCTTCGTACCGAGTGTGTGCCCATTTCGAAGATGACACAAAGCGACCTGAAGATGTTGCCTCATAAGACACTAGATCCATGAGAATAATCGCGGCGCAATAGCCTTCTTCTACTCTTTGACCCAAGCAACCCGGAGGGCTGCCCTGATTCCTTGGAGCCATCCGTGTATACCTCCACAGATTCACTGTAGGCTAATAGTGCAATAGTGCCGGCCCAGTTGAGCATAGGTTGCAGAGGAAAGGCGACAAAAAATAGAAGGGAGTATTTTGGTGCAGAACCATCACGAGAGATACACAGATCTTGAAGGTGTTTTCTAGCCCTAAACTGAAAGGGGTAAGGGTATGACTGGCCTCTCTCGTTAAAATAGGCATCTTCCAGATCGGATGAGAATGCAATGAGAGAGGTGGTGACTGAGGAAAGCGAAAGGATCGCGTGTACTGACCAATAGTCCACTGACCACGGTGCAGAGCAAATCGCATCTCCCCCATTAACGAGTAAGCTCTTAATAGGTTACGTGCATAAGGCACTGGTCACCAGGCAGAGACGGGTGTGTTGGGTCGATTCCTCTTTCCGCAATACAGCCTCGGGTACGGATGCTTAAAAGTCAGACAGACCAATAGATCTAGAGAAAAGTGAGGTAACATCCCTATCAGCACCCAAATTCCTGAACGTAACGGAACGGAGAATGTCCATGACGGGGATACAAGAGAACCATAGCCTGCGAATTGGAGCATCTCACGTTAGGCGTGTGTCAAAAACTAAACACAAGGAAATGCCACAAATTCACACTGTGATAAAACGGTCTGAGGTCGCTTAAATTCAACCGCTATAACATATTGTTTAGAAACACGTTGCTACCCACGTGCATCTTCGCCTCGAAGCCAGGCGCGTTATCGCAACCTGAGTCAATATTTTACCAAGGAGGTTCATCTCTCCCCTGTTTCGCCCCATGTGTCGATCTCGCCAGATTGAGATAGGCATATGGGCAGATAAGGTATGTTCCCAGGCGGCGGCTGGGCATTCCTTCGAAGCCCCCACTCCATTGTCCCCTACGCCAAGGGGATGGCTTTGACTATTTATATGGAAACCTTCCCGATTAGATCAGATCAGATCCAGATTATCTTCGCGAGATATCACGCCGATCCGGTGTCACCTTATGCACCAGGAGCCCTCTACCTCGAAGTCCACTATTTTTTGTCCAGAAGAGGACAATATCCCTTGAGTGCCGGGGTTCGAGTCTTCTAGACGCCAAGTCCACAAGGCCACCCCTGTTGTTCAGAAAGAGAACAACGTTAGAACAGCCATTGTTTTTTGAACCCGTTGACAAGAGATGGCTCTCACCCTCCGCCCCTGTTGTTCAGAAGAGAACAACGCTAAAACAGCCATTGTTCTTCAAGCCCGTTCGTCAAGAAACGGTTCTCATTCCTAAGACGTCATGTCAGGATAATTTAATCCTCCCCCCGTTCGGCTCGAACTCGCCAGCAGACCGAAGATTCCTTCGCGTCGCCTTCCTCTGCACAACAACTTGTAATTACGTAAGCTGAGCATTACCTTTGAGTATCTAACCTTTCGTCAACCCTTCTTTGTGCTTTAATGGTTTAACGATCCATCCCATCCCTTTAATTTTTATTTCTTTACCTTTTTAAATCTCTCCCAAATCTTAATCCTCGGATTAGCCAGATATTCCCACGACCCTTTCCATTCTCTGTTTATGTAAACATTTTCCATTTGGAGTGTTGTTCATAGTTTAATTAATAAAACTCTATTTTATTAATGATAGCCATATTATTATCCTTGAGCTCAGTTCCACTTCTTAAGCATATTAAAGATAAATAACATTAGGGAACCAGAAAACCACGCACTCGAAATATAAGAATAGTTCCCTCAACCAATAGTTATATATGGTATATCGTCGAGAGTCTATTCTACGACATATATATATATATATATATATATATATATATATATATATATATAAATACTATTTAAATTTGGTATCAAGTGGTATTACTTTGCAAACACTGTTCTCAGTCGAGTAAAGCATAGTATTATTCGTTATAAGAATAGAGTATAGTAGTTCCCTTTTGTTTTAACAATTGCTATCCATTTTTTTTAAACTTAAGAAGCTGGAGTAGCTCAAGGAACTGTTATAATATTTTTTTTCGTGTTTTTTCTTGTGTAATTTTAGTCATTGGTTATATAGATTGAGAAACCAATTACGAATAGGACAGTGCCCATAATTAGGTAGGCTAATTCTCTAGAAGGCATAATTCTTATTGCAAGGAATTTAGTTGGTTGAAAATTGCGCCCCCAAGTGCAAATATGACTCAGTTCGATATCTTCAAAGCGCAAGGAGAATCCTTGGGACTTTCCGGAAGAGAATTGATTAAATACGTTCAAGAGCAGCAACGAACAGAAAGATAAAAGTTAAGAGAAGAAAGAGAAAGAGAGGAAAGGAAAAGACAAGCTGAGCTTTACCATCAGATTAAAATGGCTCGTGTAGAAGCTGAAATACAATCAGCCAGTTAAGTTCACGTTCAGAAACCCCGTCCAATCTAACCACTAAAGCTCCCCAATTTCAGGGATGGAGAGGATTTCGGAGCATTTTTAGCCCACTTCGAAAAGATCCACGAAATCAATAACCTGGATCTGGAGGCTGATGGTATAGCAAGATTACTTCCCTTGTTAAATTGTAAATTGCGCGAAATTTTCATATCTTTAACATCTAAATGTACAATTAACTACAGCACCTTAAAAGCTGAGTTATTGCCTGTTCATAATATGACTCCCGATTTCTACCGCAAAGAATTTCGTGGAGGTCGTCTCAAACCCGGACAGACGTTGCGTCATTTCGGATACATTCTTCAAAGGAATTTTAAATTCTGGTTAGAATCCTCAAAGGTTGATCCTAACTACGAGTCCTTAATAGACTTCGTGTTGCGGGATCACCTTTTGGCGTCTCTCCCAAAGGAGATCCGCGTGTTCGTCAAGGATCGTTGGTGCCAGACCTTTAAAGAGTGTACCGAAGAAGCAAATGTCTATGCCGCAAGCAAAGGTTTATAACCCCAAGGAGAATCGAACTTCTCACCAACCCCCCAACTAGGAAAGAAAGAAGGATTCGCGCCCCTTCCCAGGAAAGCTGACGAAGTTTCCGGGCCCCGTAAAACCCCCAATCTTCTTCCCCCCAAACCAACAAGGGAACACCAAACCTCCCGTTAAGATTTCTCCTCCATCACTCTTCACGAAGCGACCAATCATATGCTTCACCTGTGGTGTAGAAAACCAAACGAGCTCGAATTGCCCCCAAAAATTCTAGGCTTAAAGGCGGACCAGCCCTCCAAGTTTACCAGATTAATGCCACCACGGGTTCCTCGGTAGTGCAGACCCAAGCAGCAACTTCTCCCCCTCCGTCAGGCCATCAGGTAAATTTTATTTTTGATAAAAGTTCCCCCAGAACTTCGAGTAGGGCAGCGTGAACAGATGCCATGTATCGACTCTCGTCAGGGACATAGGGTGCACGTGTTTCATCGTGTCCAACGAGCTTCTCCCCCCAGTGGACCCTAACCACGAAAAATTTGCGGTGGTACATGACTACCTTGGGCGGGCTAGCTGATTCCCCGTCGTTAGATGTTAACTGCAGTGTCAGTATTATGATGGCTGGGCTGAAGTCATTTTAGCACCCATAAAATTTTATTTTGTACTTATAGGACAGAGCCCTCAAGTAAGCTCGGACCCTGTGTCCCAGGCCTCCCTTACTCGAGGCCAAGCTAAGAAGGAAGCTCAGGAGTCCATCCCCCTCAGAACCTCGATACCGTCCGAATTCTCTGAGATCTTTAACCAGGACTTAGTTCCGCACAAAAGTAGTGTGAAGCACTAACACCCTTATGGAATAAGGCCCAAAACATGGACATGGAGACTGTCCGTGGACCCAAAGTAATAAAGTACCTGGAGCAAGGTGGTCTACTTTACCGATCCGCTGAGGACAGTAATAACGCTGTTACAAGTGTCTTAAGCATTCTACGATCCCAAGTACGTAAAGGGCTCAAAATAGCTCATGACAGCATATTTTCCGGTCATTTTAGTCGTACTAAAACGGGTCAGCGTATTTTTAAATATGTTAAATGGCCGGGTGCAGCAGCTGTCATCTTAAAGCATTGTCAATCGAGCGATGAGTGTCAGAAGACGTCCGCTAAGGGGTGGGTCAAACCAGCTCCCTTACAAAGGGGACCAGTCATAACTGTAACCTTCTCCCGAGTGGCCATCGACCTGGTTGGCCCTATCCACCCCCCTTGGAGCGAAGGGCACAGCTATATTTTGACCTTAGTTGACTTTGCTACCCGTTTTCCAGAGGCTGTTCCCCTTCGCCGAATCGATAGTATTTCTTGCGCCGAGGCCCTCATTTCTATCTTTTAAAGGGTGGCCTAGGGAAATACTTTTAGACAGAGGACAACAATTCACCTCCCAGTTTGTGATGTCGCTGTTTCTCATTTCAACTAGCTCAAAAGTAATCTCATTTCTGCCCCCATTTTGAAGTTGCCCAACCCGGGAAAATCCTTTGGGATTAACACCGACGAGAGCAACGAGTGCATTGGAGCTGTACTTCTTCAATATGAGGATGACAGGACAAGTCATCTAGTTGCATACGCTAGTCCCCAGTTATTACCCTTGCGAAAAGAGATATGCCATTATAGAGAAGGAAGCTCTAGCTATTATTTGGGTTATTGACAAGTTTAAAATGTATTTGATAGGGAACAAATTTCAGATAGGAACTGACCCCTGCTCGTTGACCTATATTCGGAATGTACGACACTCCAACGGCCCAATTATGCGCTAGAGTCTACTCTTGCAAGAGTACTAATTTAATATAAATTACATAAAAGGTTCCGATAATCAGGTCGCTGACGCACTCAGTAGGAATGCGTTACCAAATAGTGTAAATTAATTTGTAATTCATAGGATTAGGATCTCCATGTATGTATATACCAACTTGTAGAACTTAAATTTGATTCTTCTGTAATATAATTAGTTAATCTATATGTCTCAATTTTGTGGCTCAATGTCTATTTTTTTTCGTATGTGTATATATTTGTAGCCATTAATTTAAGTAGGAATTATTTTGCCCCAAAGGTACTAATTTTATATTATTTCATTGTTCTATGTCTCTATTATGGTTAAGCTTTGTATTAAAGGTTAGTTTCCACTATAATCAAATGATCAACATAATCATATGTATAGAGGTAATACTAACTAGGTGCATGAAGCTACGGTCGGTGCAAGAAAGTGAGTTCTCCAAAATGGAGCTCTATGGTTGTCCCTTCTCTCTTTTTTCAAAGTGAAAACATCCCCTGGAATAGAGGGATAGCCAATGTTTAATCAAGGAGGTTCACTCTCCCGTTTCACTCTCCATACGTCGATCTCGCCAGATTGAAATAGGCTTATGGGGAGATTACTTATTTTCCCAGGCGCTTGCGGGGCATTCCCTCGAAGTAACCAACTCAATTATCGCCTACGCCATGGAGATCCACAGGTCCACAGGAGGACAAGATTAAGGCAATCGCCGACATGCGCCTTCCGAATACTAAGAAGCAATTAAGATCATTCCTAGGATCAGCTTCTCACTATCGGCGATTTGTCCCGAATTTCGCTGCAATTTCGGCACCCCTCAGCACCCTTTTATCAAAGAATTCCCCCGATTAACCTCGTTGGAATGATGTCGCTGTTTCTCCTTTTAACCAGTTCAAGAGTAAGCTCATTTCTGCCGCCATTTTGAAGTTGCCCACCCTGGAACAATCCTTGGGGATTAAGACCGACGCGAGCAACGCGTGCATTGGAGCTGTACTCCTTCAATATGAGGATGACGGAACGTATCATCAAGTTGCATACACTAGTCGCCAATTATTACCACGCAATAAGAGATATGCCACTATAGAGAAGGAAGCTCTATCAGTATCTGGGTTATAGACAAATTCAAAATGTACTTGATAGGAAAAGAATTTCAGATAGAAACCGACCACCGTCCGTTAGCCTATATCCGGAATGTACGACACTCCAACGGCCGAATTATGCGCTGGAGTTTTCTTTTGCAAGAGTATCAATTTAAAATAAATTATATAAAAGGTTACGATAACCAGGTCACTGACGCACTCAGTTGGAATGCGTTACTGAATAGCGTAGAGTAATTGTATTTGTAGGATTAGGATCTCCATGTATGTATATACCGTCTTGTACGACTTAAATTTGATTCTCCTGTAATATAATTAGTTAATTTATATGTCTGAATTTTGTGGCTCAATGTCAATTTTTTGGGTATATGTATATATTTGTAGCCATTAATTTAAGTATGAATTGTTTTGTCCCATATGTACTAATTTTATATTATTTCATTGTTCTATGTCTTTTTTATGGTTAAGTTTTGTATTAAAGGTTAGTTTCTACTATACTCAAATGATCAACATAAACATATGTATTGAGGTAATACTAACTAGGTGCATGAAGCTACGGTTGGTGCAAGAAAGTGAGTTCTCCAAAACAAGTCTCTATGGTTGTCCCTTCTGTCTTTTTTCAAAGTGACAACATCCCCTGGAATAGAGGGATGTGATAGAACGGTCTGAGGCCGCTTCAATTCAGCATCTATCACATGTTAACCATGCTTAGCCACATGCTTACCCACGTGTATTCTGCGAGAGGAAGCAGAAGTGCGTTATCTCCCATCATAGCCAATGTTTAATCAAGGAGGTTCACTCTCCCGTTTCGCCTCCATACGTCGATCTCGCCAGATCGAAATAGGCTTATGGGCAGATAAGTTATTTTCCAAGGCGCTAGCATGACATTCCCCCAAAGTAACCCACTTAGTTATCCCCTATCCCATGGAGATCCACAGGTCCATAGGAGGACAAGATTAAGGCAATCGCCTACATGCGCCTCCCGAATACTAAGAAGCAATTAAGATCATTTCTATGATCAGTTCTAACTATCGGCTATTTTTCCCGAATTTTGCTACAATTTCGGCACCCCTCAGCACCCTTTTAAAAAAGAATTCCCACGATTGACCTCGTTGGAATGATGTCCCTGTTTCTCCTTTAACCAGCTCAAGAGTAAGCTTATTTCTGCCGCCATTTTGAAGTTGCCCACCCTAGAACAATCCTTTGGGATTAGGACCAACGCGAGCAACGAGCGCATTGGAGCTAGACTTCTTCAATATGAGGATGACGGAATGAGTCATCCAGTTGCATACGCTAGTCGCCAGTTATTACCACGTGAAAAGAGATATGCCACTATGGAGAAGGAAGCTCTAGCTATTATTTAGGTTATTGACAAGTTTAAGATGTATTTGATAGGAAAAAAATTCAGATAGGAACTGACCACCGCCCATTGATCTTAATTCGCAATATACGACACTCCAACGGCCAAACTATGCGTGGAGTCTACTCCTACAAGAGTACCAATTTAAGAAAAATTACATAGGCGATGTTTGCGCATTTCTCGACCATCTGGCGTAGATCCAAGACATAGGCGTAGGATGACTGGAGTTCTTGATCCAGTTGGGACTTGATTAGCAACTGCTTTAAAATGCTGAGAGGTCCGCGTACATTACGTCTATAAAGGAGCTCGAATGGGACGAAGCCTAATGTTTGGTGAGGAATTTCTCGATAGGCAAATTGGGCGGCGGGAGATATCGGTGTCATTCGCAGGGCTGCTCGGCACAAATCTTATTAATAATGGATTTTTAATTTCCATTTAATTTTTTGCACATTCCGTTTTTCTGTGGCCAGGAGGGGGTGTTAAAACGGGCTTTACCATGAGCAGCTTCCCTACGTACTCCATCAACTCGAAGGTGAATTGTTGTCCTCTGTCTGAGAGTATTTCCTTGGGGCCCCCTACCCTTGAAAAGATGGAAATGAGGGCCTCGGTGCAAGAAATACTATCGATTCAGCATAGGGGACAGCCTCGGGAAAACAGGTAGCAAAGTCAACTAAGGTAAAAATATAGCTGTGCCCTTCGTTCCAAGGGGGGTGGATAGGGCCAACCAGGTCGATGGCCACTCTGGAGGAGGGTTCAGTTATGATGGTCTCCTTGGTAAGGGAGCTGGTTTGACCCGCCCCTTAGCGGAATTCTTTTGACACTCATCGCATGATCGACAATGCTTTAACATGACAGCTGCAGCACCCGGCCAATAAACATATTTAAAAATACGCTGACCCGTTTTAGTACGACTAAAATGACCGGAAAAGATGCTGTAATGTGCTATTTTGAGCATTTTACGTAAATGGTATCGTGGAAGGCTTAAGACACTTGTAACAGCGTTATTACTTTCCTCGGCGGATCGGTAAAGTACACCACCTTGCTCCAGGTACCTTATTACTTTGAGGCCACGTAGAGTCTCCATGTCCTTGTTTTGGGCCTTATCCCATAAGGTCGTTAGTGCTTCACACTACTTTTGTGTGGACCTAAAGTCTTGGTTGAAGATCTCAGAGAATTCGGACGGTATTGGGGTTCTGAGGGGGATTGATTCCTAAGCTTCCTTCTTAGCTAGGCCTCGAGCAAGGGGGGCCTGGGACACAGGGTTCAAGCTCATTTGAGGGCTCTGTCCTATAAGTACGGAATAAAATTTTTTGGGTGCTGAAATGTCTTCAGCCCAGCCATCATAATACTGACACTGCAGGTAACATCTAACGACGGGGAATCGGTTAGCCCGCGCAAGGTAGTCATGTACTACCTCAAATTTTTCGTGGTTAGGGTCCACTGGAGGGAGGAGATCGTCAAACACGATAAAACTCGTGCACCCTGTGTCCCTGTCAAGAGTAGATACACGGCAGCCGTTCACGCTGCCCTCCTCAAATTTCAAAGTTCCCGGGGAACTTTTATCAAAAATAAAATTTACCTGGTGGCCTGACGGAGGGGGAGAAGTTGATGTTTGGGTCTGCACCCCCGGGGAAGCCGGGTTGGCACGCATCAGGTGAACTTGGTGGGCTGGTCCGCTTTTAAGCCTAGAATTTCGGGGGCAATTCCAACTCATGTGGTTTTCTACACCGCAAGTGAAGCATTTGATTGGTGTCTTCGGGGAGAGGGATGGTGAAGAAATCTTAACTGGAGGTTTGATGTCCCGTTGTTGGTTAGGGGGGGAAGAAGTTTGGGGGTTTTACGGTGCCCGGAAACTTTGTGGCTCCCCTGGGAAGGGGCGCGAATCCTTCTTTCTTTCCTGGTAGGGGGAATTGGGAGATGTTTGATTCTCTTTGGGGTATAAATTATGGCTTGCGGCATAGACATCCGCTTTAAAGGGCTGGCACCGACGATTCTTGATGAACGCGCGGATCTTCTTTGGGAGAGACGGCAAAAATTGATCCCGCAACACGAAGTCTGTTAAGGACTCGTATTTAGGATCAATCTTCGAGGATTCTTACCAGAATTTAAAATTCCTCTGAAGAATATATCCGAATTGATGGAACGTCTGTCTTGGTTTAATAAGACTACCTCGAAATTCTTGTCGGTAGAAATCGGAAGTCATATTATGAGCGGCCAATAAGGTGCTGTAGTCAATTATACACTTAGATGGTTATGATATGAAAATGTCGCGCATTTTACAATTTAAAAGGGGAAGTAATCTTACTACGCCTTCAGCCTCCAAATCCAGGTTATTGATTTAGAGGATCTTTTCGAAGTGGGCTAAAAATGCTCCGAAATCCTCTACATCCCTGAAATTGGGGATCTTCAGTGGGAGATTAGGCGTGGCTTCTGAACGTGAACTTAACTGACTGATTGTATTTCAGCCTGTAATCGAGCCATTTCAAGCTTATTGGTAAGCTCAGCTTGTCTTTTCCGTTCCTCTGGTTCTTTTTGTTCTTGTTGGATTTCTCCTTCTATTTGCCTTTATTCTCTTAATTTTTCTATTTCTGTTCGATGCTGCTTTGGAACGTACTCAACCAAATCTTTTCCGGAAAGTCCCAAGGATTCTCCTTGCGCTTTGAAGATTTCAAACTGAGTCATATTTTCCCTTGGGGGCAATAGTCAACCAACTAAATTCCTTGCGATAAGATTTATGCCTTCTAGAGAATTCGCCTAGCTAATTATGGGCACTAACCTATTCGTGATTGGTTTCTCGACCTAGATAACCAATGACTAAAATACCACAAAAAAACACAAACAAATTATTATAAAAGTTCCTTGAGCTACTCCAGCTTCTTAAGTTTCAAAAAGGGGATAGCAATTTTAAAACAAAAGGGAACTACTATACTCTATTTTTATAACGAATAAAACTATGCTTGACTCGACTAAGACCCGTGTTTGCATGATACAGCGTATATATATATATATATATATATATATATATATATATATATATATATATATGTTGTGGAATAGGCTCCCGACGATATACCATTTATAATAATTCGTTACGGGAATTATTCTATATTTCGAGTGCGTGATAATCTCATTGACCAAGGTTAGTTAAAATAATGGGGGGGGGGGCTGGAGAGGCTTATTCATCTTTAATATGCTTAAGTGGAACGGTGCACAAGTATAAATAATATGGCTACGATTAATAAAATAGAGTTTTATTAATTAAACTATCAACAACACACGAAAAAATGGTTTCATAAACGGAAAATGAAAAGGGTCGTGGGAATATCTGACTAATCTAGGATTAGGATTTAGAGAGATTTAACGCGCTAAACAAACAAAAATAAGAGGGGAATGGTTCGCTAATCTAGTTAAAGCACAGACTTGCGTTCACAAAAGGGTTAAATGATTAAAGGTAATGCTCATCTTACGTAATTACAAAGTTGTTGTTCAGAGGAAGACGACGCGAAGGAATCTTCGGTCAACTGGCGATTTCCAGCAGAAGGGTTCTTCGTGGGGTTGTCCTTGACGAGGGGAAAGGACTGTCTTCGAGGAGTGAACGCAAAGTGGGGCTCGGGAGTACGAGCAATCCTTGTGACAGCAAATCGAATATGTTCTAGATGAACAATGGAGGTTATTGTTCAAACCAAGCGTTCTCTTCAAGAACGTTAAAAAAGGGTGAATTTAAATTATCTGGACGTGATGTCTTGGGAACAAGAACCGTTTTTTGACGAACGGGCTTGAAGAACAATGGCTGTTCTAACGTTGTTCTTTTCCGAACAGCAGGGGGGGTGAAAACCGTTTCCTGTCAAACAGGCTCAAAGAACAATGGCTTTTCAAACGTGTTCTATTTCTGAACAACAAGGGGGCCTTGTTGAATTGGCCTCTCGAAGGGCACGAACCTTGGCACTCAAGGGATATTGTCCTCTTTTCGAAAATAAGGGGTTTCTTGGCAGAGTTCCTAGCTGCAAAAGGGAGACCGGATAGGCTTGATGCCTCGCGAATATAATCTGGATCTGCCTCAATTGGGAAAAGCTATAGTATAAATAGCCGGAGCCCTCTCCATGGCGTAGGCAATAATTGAGTGGGTGCCCTGAGGAGAACATTCCAGGGGCGCCTTGGAAAATACATTGTCTGCCCATAAGCCTATTTCAATCTGGCGAGATCGACGTATGGAGGCGAAACGGGTGAGGTAACGTCCTTAAATAAACATCTGCTCTCATAGGAAATAACGCGCTTTTGCTTCCTCTCGCAGGATACACGTGGGTAAGCATGTGGGCAAGCACTGTTTAAATGTGCTGGAAGCTGAATTAAAGTGGCCTCAGACCGTTCTATCACCACGACCTAAGAGGTCGTGCACCAACGCGAACCTGTTATGCTGGGGACTTACCGGGGCGTAGTACTTTGTCGGAAACGACTATACAGGTGGAACCTTTATCTCTAACGACGGTTGACACTTGGCAACCATTTACTGCGCCATTTTCAAACTGGAGTACACCGGGAAACTCTTGTTAAACTGGAAATTTACTTGTTGATTCGGGGGAGAGGGGGCAGGGGCATCTGGCGATGCGGCTGGCGGATAAGGTTAGGAGGCAGCAGAGATTTGGTCGACTTGGTGAATCGACGAGTCCTCAGTTGAGAATTTTGCGGGCAATTGTAACTTAAGTGCCCAGGGGTGCCACAGGTAAAACATACAATTGGTGTATGTGGTGTTTGCTAGGCGTGAATTGGAATACTGGAAGCTTCACGTCCTTTTGCTCTTTCGGTGTGTGAGGCCTGTACGAAGCCGTTGTTGCCCTTGAGTTGGCTTCAGTTAAACCCAAATTTTTGTATGAGGGATGGGGGATGGTTCTTCGGGTAGAGATCGTGACTGTAAGCTTTAATATCGGCTTCTTCCACACACTCCTTGAAAGTGGACGCTCCTCTGTCCGATATGAAGGCCCCTTAGTTCTGTAAGGAGGGGCGACATCAGTTGTTCCAATAGAATGAAGTCAATTAGTGACTCATAATAATTTGATACGTAGGCGGAAATCAGCCCAAAATTAGAAGCTACGACGAAGCGTAAATCCAAATTGTCTGTACGTTTCGCCTGGCTGTATTCGCGCGAAGCGGAATCTAACCCTATAAAATTTTGGATTCATGTTAATAGCAGAAAGTATTTCTGCTCCTGGGTTGAATAATTAAGGGTGTTCTATGAAGGAAGCGAAATGAATATGTCACAAAGACGAGGGTTCAATAGTGGAAGTAGCCGGGCCACACCATCTGATTCTTAGTTCCAAATGTTTACTTCGAAGATCTTCTCCAAGTGCGCTAAATAAGAGCAAAAACATCTCCATCCTTGTATGCGGAGAAGTTTTAGTGATGGCACTTGAGACTGTTCACTTTGAGATGCTACGGATTTCATCCCGATGTGATCACGGCATAACTCTCTCTCGTGCTGCCTACTTCTTTCTATTTCGTGCGCTTCTCCCTGTGCTTATCTTTCTTCTGCTTCTGCTTCTCTCTGTGCTTTTCTTTCTTGGTTTCCTCTCAGTGCTTTACTTTTCGCACGTTCGTTGTGTTCCTCTTCCTCGACGTAAGTGATTAAATATTTCCCAGATAAGCCAAACTTTATGGTTGAAACTGAGGTCAATTTCGCACCATGGCGGCCAGGGTTGTTAAACAATAACGCGTGGACCGATTATGTATAAATGATCGCATTTTGGAATTTCTGATGCGCTATGGAGATATTTATCTTAACCTCCCAGGACATTTAGGTGTAATAGTACCTACTTCTTACGCATTTGATTATGTTCATAAATGAAAAGAATAGAGGTAGTTCGCATGGAGATCTTCCTCCAACCTTATCATCGCCTAGTTGTTTGAGTTAAAGAAGAACCACATGGAAGTACCCGTTGAGCTGCGTATAATCCCATAGGCAATATGTTCAATCAAATGAGAGCCTTTGCTATCCAAATTGGGAGAGAGCAAAAGGTGACTCATTTCACGGAATGGCGCCTTTTAGCGAATGCGTCGGACATTTGTGGAGCGACTATGATTAGTGCAATTCTGACACTTTATGGCTCCCCGCTTACTCAGACGCCGCACTGAACCATGAACTGATAAAAATGGTAGTTTATGCGAAATAATTCTTAGAGTACTCTATAGAAGAGCTGCTGAACACGGGTTCATGGTCGAATTGGTGTTGAGAAGACAGGAAAATACCTCTAGGATAATGACCTGATACTAGCGCATCCGGTGCTGCTTGCACCGTCTTATGCCACCATGTTAAGTTAAACACGGCAACTATTCCTCCTGGCCCATCCTGGCCTACGAGCACGGAAATTTTCTTTATCATTGGGAACATTTCTGTAGGTCGCCTCCCCTTCCCTGGGTTTCCCCTGCTACAGCTGCGGGCAGAAATGGTTCATACCAGGCCTTGGATAAAACTAGTGTTCCCTCTGCCTCACCAAGTTTCACCGTTTTCCGTAAGGCCAAATGGCTGCGCGGATCAACCGTCATTCTTATTAAAGGAAGCAACAGCCCTAAAGGTGCTCGTGAGGCCGTCTTTTTGTGTTCTTAAAGTTGCCTTCCGAAAGGATAACAGCATCAAAAGATCTCTTTATGCTCCCACGACAAGGTTGAACTTGGTGATTTGGAAAGGGTGAATACTGAAATAACAACTTAAACTAACGAGAGATTTGAGAACTCGCTTCGCCCCCAAGCATTTCTGGGATGAATTTAACGGTATTTGTGCGCTTGTCTGTTCGATTACTTTATCCACATTGGTAAAGTAAATGGTATTTTTGAGGGAATTAAAGTGTAGAACCCGACCACAATAGCGAGAAAACTACTTGGGAGTCAATGCTTTAATGCTCTGCTCCAGGGTCAGGTTGTGACCCGTGTATTTTACATTCTTACACAATCCACCTTCATTGTTTGGTACTACCCGAATTATACCATTTGTACTTCTTGTGAATAGTTCCTTAAACTCAAATAGGTTCTACAAGTTAACTATTTTTAGCATCTTGTCTTTTCTAGGGGTCTGAATTGCTCTAAATTGACCGCTCACGGTGGGAGCGGCTCGATAGGGCCCTCACCGTTAAGGTGGAAAGTGATAGCAAGGCCCGACGCCCATGCCCATGCCGGCCGCCTCTCTACTCCAATGGAGATCAGTTCTCTGGTCGAAGACGACACCACGTAAAGTAACTGGAATGGGATCCCTTATGTCTTAGGGGAAGCGTGGAGGGAGGGAGCCATATAGAATGAAGTGAGAACCACAAACAAAAGACCAAAAATCCTGATCACCAGGCGCCTTGCCTTCCCTTACAAATCTCCTACACAATGTCTGTTCTATTTCATTCTTTCTACGTGCTTTGTCTCCTCGACACACGCACACACACTAACACCAATTTATTTTTCGAATTAGTGGGGTTTTTTAATTTGGAGAAAAATGGTGTGTGAGGGTATGGAACGTACATACTCGCATGTCACCAGACAATCGTAGGAACAAAGAAATTTGTCGTTTGAGTTGACCTTCGTCTTCTATCTCCCCCCCCCCCTGCGCCTTCCCATAACTGGCGACAGGAGGTCTGACGAAAGAAGCCCTATCTCACAGAGAAGCCTAAATTCTATTTTCCTTCTTTATGATACCATGGAGATTGTCCAGAAGGCACTGCGATAAGCGAATTGTTGTGAATGGAATCTCTCTCTCGATTTCCCACAATCCGCGGTATAAATAACATCGCCGTTCTTTCCTCTAGAGCAGTGTCCCAAACCTACTCGCGTAACGCGTAACCCTCACGTTGAACGAGAGTCATTGCCGTAACGTATCGACTGCCACCGCGCTGCCGAGTCAACATGGTCGCTGTCTCAAAGTGTTCCTGAGGTAAATCCCACCTCGCAGAGTCTGTGACTAGAAGAATACGCTCTGTTGCTCAACGTAACTTGAAAAAGAAAAGGAACATCAGAATAGTTACTGAAAGTTACTATTTGTTAGTTTCAAATCAAGTTACGAGTGAACTAACCAGAACTGCGGAGAGCAGCCCCGAACCCGTCGTCTTATCTCCCCTCTCACCGAGAACTCGTGATAAAGCCACTCGAACCACCCCGACTTGACCGGAGTAGTCGTCTCTTTAATCCATCACAATTAATGGTAATCTGTAAACCCAGGGTCCCTCTATTCTTAAATTACCTATTTAATTAAAAGTGATTGATACTCCCATTGAGTCATTATAAATCTAGACGCTTAAAGTCAGTGTTTAATATTTATCCTTAATTTTGCCCGTTTAACTATTCCTAATTTTTATATTTGTGTAAAGTAAAGTTTATTCTTTGTCGTGTGTTTATTTTTGGCTCCTCCTTTTTAACGTACCCTTGGCAAGACTTTAATTAAGAATCCCTTCGGCCAATTTATTCAACCTGTATTATGTACTCTTAGAATTCAACAATCACAAACCTTCCCCCAGTAACAAGTGGGACTTTTATAGTGAGAATCCTGGCTACGGCACAACCCACCTCTCACCAGCTTTCGCACGTTCAGTAGGAATTAAAGCCTACCTATATTAAAATATATATATATATATATATATATATATATATATATATATATATATATATATATATATATATATATATATATATATGCTCGTAGATTGAGTCATAGGGTCAATACCATCGACTTAAACAAAAGTGGTGTATCCAGATCAAGGACTACAATAATTATTTGACCAGACTATGAATAATTCTACGACATATATAAAAATGGTGTCAGCTTTAAGGTGTCAAATTTTGGAGCAAGCGAACTCATATAACATTTCCATTATGTATATACCCTAAAATCGCTCATTACTTTCGCACTATATTAATTTATTAGATAAATCGAAACGGACATAATAAAAAATTCAGATCACTTGAAAGGCATAATGTAGATAAAAATTTCCGTCTTCGCAAAAAAGATCTTTTAATGTCATTTTTGATTCATTTTTCCTCATTCCTTCATGGAGTGCAAGAGTAACAACAACAAGGAGTAACAACAAGGAAAGAAGGTACCTTAGGAGACCTTACGTCCATTCAGAGAGGGTACCTTTGGACTAGCAATCGAGCGGGCACAAGGCTACTCAATTGTTTTGCGTCCCTAAACGGCCACTTTTCAAGACTTTGTCTAGTCTTGACTTGAACTGGTCAACAGATTCACTGTTGATAACTTCCAATGGAAGTGCGTTCCACATACCGCAGATACTGTAAGTGGAAAAATTTCCACACAGATTGCGGTTGTAACGCTTCAGTTCAAGTTTGAAGCCCTGATTGCGCGTTCTGTTCTCACTCAGTGTGAAAATATCCCGGTAGTCAACATTGTCGAACCCTCGAAGTATTTTGAAAACCTCGATGAGCTGCCCACGCAGTCTACGGGTTTCCAGCGAGAACAGATTTAATTCCCTTAGTCTATCCTCATAACTTTTATGTCGGATAGAGGGAATCAGCTTGGTTGCCCTGGCTTGTACGCGTTCCAATCTCGCGATGTCCTTTCGCAATGAAGGACTCCAAAATTGTACGGCATACTCTAGGTGCGGTCGGACAAGTGAGTTGTACAGGCACAGTACAATCTCCTGGTTCCGATAACCAAACTGGCGCTTAATATAGCCTAGCATCCTTTGGGCCTTTTTCTCCGCCTCAATGCACTGTTTCGAGAACTTGAGGTCACTAGTGATTGTTACACCCAAGTCCTTATCAGTGTCGGTGGATTCCCTAGCAGTGCCCTTAAGGATATACTGAGATTGGGGGTTTCTGTGGCCGATATGCATCACTTTGCATTTCCCCACGTTAAAAGGCATTTGCCACGTGTCCGACCACTTCCCAATCTTCCCAAGATCTTCCTGCAGGCGGGCAGTATTTCCATCCTTTGCAACGTTCATACCAAGCTTGGTATCGTCGGCAAATTTGGAAATCTTGGCAACCATGTCACCGTCCATGTCGTTGACGTAGATGATGAATAGTAGTGGTCCCAGGACAGAACCTTGAGGCACCCCGCTAGTAACGGGCACCCACTCAGAAGACTGTCCATTCACCACCACCCGTTGCCGTCTGCGACTTAGCCTGTTCTCGATCCAGCTGGCTACCTTTCCGTCTATGTCAAGGGCTCGCACTTTCCGGAGAAGGCGGCGGTGTGGTACCTTATCAAAGGCTTTCTGAAAGTCTAGGTAGACCACATCCACCGCCTTGTCCCGATCGTGCTCACTGAAAACGAAGTGGAAGAATTCCACAGGGTTCGTTAGGCATGACCGTTACCTTCGGAAGCCGTTCTGGGAACTCCTCAGTAGCAGGTTTGACTCTAAATACGACGACACTTTGTCCACCATCATGCTTTCCATGAGTTTACCGACTATAGGTCGGTAGTTCGACGGTTGGTTACGGTCTCCTTTCTTGAAGATAGGTGTCACCTCCGCCTCACGCCAGTCTCTAGGAACGCATTTGGTCTGGATTGACATGTTAAAGATAGCGCACAGATGTCGTGATACTTCATCGCACACTTCCTTCAACACTTTAGGTAGAAACCCGTCCGGTCCAGGGGACTTATTCGTCTTTAGGTCAGCGATTTTTTTCTTTATTTCTCCTTCGGTGAAGTCCATTGCCTCCAGCTTTTCCCCCGAGTAGGAATCCGTCGGCTGGGGAATGGGACCTACAATCTTCAGTAAACACTGAAGAGAAGTAGTCGTTGAGGAGGTTAGCATTTTCTGCATCTGAATGCTTTAATGTCCCCTCCTCATTCCTTAAAGGGCCAATTGTTCGACGGATTGGTTTACGGCTGTTCACATATCCAAAAAACTCCTTGGGATCCTCTTTACAGAGTCTCGCCACTCGGATTTCTCAGACCGCTTAGCCGCCTTTATACTGGACTTCACTCTCCTGGCTAGCCTCTGAGTTGGAGCGGGAATTTTTTTACAATTCTTCCATCATATTCCTGTTAACAACTGTCATTTATTCTTTCTTGCTAGTAATGTTTTATGATATTGGTGCATGAAGCAATTACAAACAGAATTTAGAACGCAAAAAGAGGGAAAAGATGGTATGAGGTTTAATAGAGGTAATATTTGCTGACCAGAGAAACTGTATAGTCAGATTCTTACTGACGCGCCCAAATTCGATCACATTTAAAAAGCTAATAAAAAAATATGTGTAGCGACCCGTCCATTTGAATTCATGGAGATTAATTTATAGGCGTAAGGAAAAAGGAAATAAGGTGGTGATTAAATATAAAAGGAGTTACAATGAAAGACATCAAGAGAGGAAGACAACGAGATTCAGAAAAGGGGTAAATATAGAAATAGATCGCCTATCTTATACTTTATATGCCTTTTTCTTTCACAAAAATCCTTGTGCTACTTTTTCTTTTATTCTAATAACTCTTGCACATAATATACTAAAGCCAGAGACACACCAATACCTTTTAGCTATTCAGTTCGAAAATCTCATCTTCTGATCTAAATAATATAACTGAGACATTAAATAGGTAAACATAATTGAGAGCACTGTCCCCCTATTTTATTAAAACTAAGGTGTATACAATTTACTAATTTTCTTCTCTAACCCCCACAAGCAAATATAGCACATTTTATCCATTATATTGTGGGCATAAAATGAAGCTGCAGTAAATCTTATGTGATGGAATAGAGAACAATACTTGATTTTCTTCTCCATAAAGGGCTTGTAGGCAATAACAACCACTTAGATCCACATGGATAAATCGTTCCCCATAAAACATCAATCTCTTTCATTTTTATATACTTTCCAATTGTGAGACAGGAAATTTATGAAATCTAAGCTTTCATGTTACTAAGTTGCAGAAATTGCTTCATTCCAAGTAAATACGCCACGAAATATTACGTAGGCAAGAAAGTAATGGCATTTTTAAGGTGCCGGGTTTAAAATAAACAGAAGTTAAATAAAAATAATTTTAATCAAAGTAAACCGGTTGTATGTGATTGAAAGCACCTTTGCTAATGTATTACAATGCCATTAATGCCTTTTCAGTAGATGTTTTCACGCTTCGATTCAAGAAATGTCTGAAATGCTTTTTCTGCACGTAAATGGATTTGAAACCGTTTCTTCTTTAGAAAGACTTCTGGCTATTCTCCAGAATAAGTGTGGAAAATAAGTGGATGAGGCGCCACCGTGCTGACGGGATCCAGCGCTCCGTCCGGCCCTAGCTTAGCCTCTTCTCCTTCCTTCAAAACACGTGTTTCCTTGCTTTTCATACAACCTCTTCCACAACGTTCTCTGGTCAGCCTCTAATTTCACAGGGTAGATGCTGAACTTCTTCTCAGCCAACCGTCCCGGATCAGGGCTGAGGGGGGAGAAGACAATGTTCCCTAACCCCTGAGCTCCGGTCTAGGGTGGCTGGTTTTAAACAACCTGCTTCATCCCCACTCATACCTTCCTCGCATCCCTTTTCCTCTCCTCTTCATAATCTATCTTTTTACGCCGTGTTTAAGGTGGAGCCGCCATGCCGATGGACTGCCAGGCCACCAGGCGGGAGGGGTGGTCCCAAATAGCGCGGCCTGGTTCGGCCAGGCCTGTAAGCATCTCTTGCAGTGCAGGCAACTGTGAGAGATGATGAGCTATCGCGTTCCGCAGAAAATTTAAAGTCACTTTGCCCAATGATGCTAAAAAAAATCTCCCCCTAATTTCCCCTTGCTCATCAACGGAGCCGCTCTTAGGCAACTCCACCGAAAAAATGGCGGTCCCCGGCCCTGTGCTTGCGCAGGGGAGCCTGCATATTTCTTAAAATGGAAAGGAGGCTTACTCCTCTCCTGCGCATATGGGTTAAGGAGACTCCCCCTCACCCCCTTCTCTGGAGGTGCTTTCGGGTACCTCCCTATTTCACGCGGTAGTGCCTCCTTTTTTTTCTAAGAGACTGCCAAGAAAGCCAGCAGGCAGCCCATTGCTGACCGCCCCTCGTGTAAGCGGCTAGGTAGGGCAAACCCCCTTAGGGGGGTTCAAACGCTTCCTCGTTATTCGATCCACTGATGGCACCATGTTGGCCAAGGTCAACATGATCAATCAGAGGAGAGGATTAGCTAGTGCAATTGGTAGAGAGCCGAAGGTGACCCGTTTCTCGGACGAGAGCCTTTGGCGAATGCGGCGGATCCAGCCGAGGCGGCCAAGATAAGTTCTCTTCGGACACATCATGGCACCCCGGTGAGTGTGACGCCGCACTCTACCATGAAGTTTGTAAAAGAAGTAGTTTATGCGAGGGTACTCGTTGACTACTGTATTGAGGACATCACCCTAGAGCTGGCCAACCATGGAGAGCTCAAGGTCCAACGTGTGATGAGAAAAAAGGAAGGGTCCTTGAGACCCAACGCAACATTCTTCTTCACGTCCGACTGTGACAAGCTCCCTGAGTCGTTGCGTACCGGTTGGTACCGCTACCGCGTGAAGGCATTCGTGCTATTGCCGCGGCGGTGCTGTTACACTCACCGCTTTGGTCATATGAATCATTCTTGTAGACGTACAAAGACGGAGTCACCCGAATTTTGTGTAAATTGCTCCAAGGCCACACACGATAAGTCCAAATCGTGTGTGGCTAAGTGTGTCAATTGCGGACAGCCGCACCCCGCTGCTTCGAAGCAATGTGGTGCATATCTCCTTGACAAAGAAATACTGGCCGTTCAAGCATAGGATCGACTCTCATTCCGCGAGGTTAAGGACTTGCTCCTGACGCGCCCGGCTCTGCCTGGGACGTCATATGCCTCAATAGTTAGAAAGACACCTTCTGCTCCTGGCCCATCCAGGCTTGAGATGGGTGTCCTAAACGTGGATGATTTTACGCATTATTGTCCGAGAAGCGCTTTATTTTCTTGATCTATCTTTGTGCTCTTCGGATGCACAGACTGATTTTGATTGGAGGGTTGTTGATGACCTCCATGGTAGTGAACACTTTCCCATTTAAATATCATTTTCAGGGCAACTGCCGCCTGAGAGCCCTTCTCGGTGGTGCTTGGCGCGGGCGCGGTGGCCTGCATTTAAGGAAATGACTAAATTCTCTATCTCAGTCGAGGAGTTTAGGTCGGTAGATAAGGCTGTTGAGTTTTTCTCCGGCAACCTCATCGCCGTGGGCCTGACTACTATTCCTACGACTTCTGGTCGTTTGCACGCCGACCACTCCCATGGTGGTTGGCCGAGTGTGAGATGGCCCTTAAACAGAAGCTTTGTGCCTACATGCGCTATAAGCACCGCCCGAACGATTTCATTATCGCTGAATTTCGTCAGGATAGGACTAGGTTCCGGTATATTTCTTAGCAAGCACGCCGCTCTTCCTGACGAGCATACGTGTCTTTACTTAACGGGAAAACCCCTTTAGCAGAGGTGTGGAAGCGAGTCAAAAGGATTCGCGGCAAGTTCTCGCAGGACCCCCCTCCCGTTCTCCAGGAGAATGGGACCGCAACTCGGACCCCGCATCCGTGGCAGGATCCTTAGCAAACGCTTTTTCCGCATTCTTTAGCCGGGATGCTGCTCCGCCAGGATTCAATGCACGTCGTGATGTCGCGGAAGGCCGCCGGCTGGACTTCACCTCCAGAGGCGGAGAAGCCTTCAACAACAAGTTTTCTGTAAGTGAGTTGCGATCCGCTCTTCATTCTTGCGCGGACACCGCCCATGGTCCGGACGATGTACCATACGCCAAGCTTTGACACCTGGGTGAGCGTGGCATGGCCTTTCTCTTAGATTTGTTCAACAGAATCTGGGTGAGGGGTCTTTTCCCAGACTCCTGGCGAATCGCAAACCGGAGAGAGATGACTCTATTCCGACCGGTTTCCGTCCAATCTCTCTAACATCTTGCGTGTGCAAGTTGATGGAGAAATTGGTAAATGTTAGATTAGCTTTTTTCCTGGACAGCGGAGGCCATCTGTCTTTTGCACAGTGTGGCTTCCGCAAGTTCCACTCAACGTCGGTTGCTCTGCTCCGACTGAAAAATGCGGTCTGCGATGCTTTCCTACGTAGACAGTACTACGCCACAGTGTTTTTCTAACTAGAGAACGCCTATGATACCGCATGGCGATACGGTATCATGGAGACTCTCCACACGATGGGGGCCAGGGGACACCTCCCAATATTTATATCTCAATTTTTGCGAGCTCGTCATTCCGCGTACAGGTGGGGGTGAGCCCTCTCTGGTTCAAAGGAGCTAGAAGAGGCTGTCCCGCAGGGAAGTGCTTTCAGTGTCACACTCTTTGCCCTGAGCATCAACGGCATCACCTCGGTGCTGCCGGAAGATGTTCTCGCTACGCTCTTCGTAAACGACCTTTCGATCTCTTTAGGCGCGACCCAGCTGCCAACTCTGGACAGTCGACTCCAACAGGCATTAAACCGCGTCTCTCTCTATGCTGAAGCGCACAGGTTTCGGTTTTCTTTGGCCAAGACTAAGGTGGTGCACTTCTGCCACCATCAACCGTTTCACCCCGACCCAGATTTGTTTCTTAATGAAGTACGCCTAGATGTGGGTGAATCGCACGGTTTCCTTGGTCTTGTATTCGACCAACCCTTCGCCTGGGAGGCTCATATTCGCCACCTTAGGGTCTCTTGTACCCGCGCCATGGATATTCTCCGTTCCGTGACGTTCAGCGCTTGGGGCGTTGATAGGGTTACTGCCAGACTTTTTCATCGATCCTTTGTTCCTTCGAAGCTCAACTACGGATGCGGGTTTTATGCATCTGCAGCCGAGCGTTTATTGCGGAAGGTGGATTCGATCTACCACACCAGCCTTCGCCTTGCGAACGGGGCCTTCCGCACTTCTCCCATTGAGAGCCTGTTGGTCGATGCTGGAAAGATGCCACTCGCTCTAAACGCGTGCAGGGCATCACTCGCCTGTACGCGTGAGCCCGGCGCCTCCCTCTGTCGCCAACAGCTCTCACTGCATCCGCAGCTGATCTCGACGGTGCCTATGCCGCAGAGGGACGCCAGTCATACCCTAAGACTTTAGTTGTAGGGCTAGGACACTCCTCGACAGCTAGATATAGCTCTCGGGCCGGTGACGCTCTTGTTTCTGCCCAGGACACCACACTGGAGGGTACCATATCTTGCTATTTGTCACCACGCTTCTGCTCCCAAAGCTTGTACGGCGCCGGAAATATTGCGTTCGACCTTTCGGAGCACATCTCGTGTCACGCTGGAACCGTGCCAGTGTATAAGGATGGCTCCAAGTCCCGAGAGGGCGTCGGCATCAACGCCGTATCACCTCTGTTTGAAGTCAGCGGGGCTCTGCCAGGCGCTGCGTCTGTCTTTACGGCCGAGCTGGTGGCAATACACCACTCGGTACGAGAGAATACGCAACGTGCCCGGTTTTGAGACCAGATTGGGATCTATAGTGACTCACAAAGCGCCCTGAGTGCTCTCGTGGCATTGGAATCTCCGCATCCCCTGGTTCGCGATGTCCGTGACGCCACGGTATTTGAGAGCCGGGCAGATGTTGAGATTAGCTCCTGCTGGGTTCCTGGACATGTAGGAATTGCAGGGAATGAGGGCGCCGATAATAGTGCCACAGAGTCCGCGAGGACTCTGCGACCTGACCAGCGTTTCGCTCTTCCTCACACTGACTACATGGCAGGAATACGGGCAGCTCTTCGGACTGCTTGGCAAAGAAGATGGGAGACGGTCGAATGGAACTTAAAGTTGCGTGTGATTGCACAGCGACTGTTCCCATTGACCTATCTTTTAATGCTGCGAAGGCTTCATGTCCCTTTCTGTCGTCTCCGAATCGGATACACTCGTGTAACGCATCGCTATTTGATGGAGCGCTCGCCTGCGCCCTATTGCGATGACTGCGTCTTCCCCTAGACTGTTCGGCACATTCTTTTCGAATGTCCCAGTCTGGGTGATCTTCGCGCACGTTACCTGTCCCGGTACCGGGATGGGCGAGGTCGCTACCGCCTGTCCCTTGTAATCGAAACGAGTGCGTGCACATTCACTGGTGGACTTGTTGACTTTTGGGGGAAGGCCGGCCTTCTCCCTATTATTTAGGCAGGGTTTGTTTTTTTGTTTTGTTTTGTTTTTTGCATTTGTTTTTTTTTCCTTTAGGTTGCACGCTCCTGCGCCAAGGGACCTCCCCGTGACACGAGAGCTTGCTTCCTTTCCTCCTTTTGGTTTTTTTTTCGTATCTTTAATTTTCATTTTAAAGTAGCCTAGAACTAGGCCAGTTTTAATACGGCGACTAATGCTCAAGTAGGCAGTCGCCAGATTAGCTCTTAAAAATAAAATAAAAAAGTTGCTTAATTTCTGAAGCCTCACATTTGCCAAATGTAGCCAAGCATTGTCGTGAAGTAGAATAGGACCTTTGTGATTGATTAAAGTGGTCCGATTTTGCGTAACTTTTTATGCATTCCCTTAAATCCCTGACAGTATTACAGTGATGCAATTTTTCTCCTTGTTTAAAGAAGTTATAGTGAATAATCCCAGTTGCATTCCACCATACTGTCATTATGCACTGTTTTGATAAACTGCAAGCTTTGAGATATGATGCGGTTTATGTCGGTCATGCTAATGATGTAGACCTTTCAGGTTGTTATAAAGAATCCATTTTTCATCATAAGTAACTATCCGACCAAGAAATGGATTATTCTGGTTTCTTAGCAACAGGATTGAACAAATCTGGTAGTGACGATTTTCTCGGTCATCTTTCAGTTCATCCAGTAAAAAGTAATCCACCTTTTTCTTTTTTCAATTTTAAACAAGTGAAGTTTATATGCTGTCATTGTACGAGGTTCTGTCTCGACACCATTCTCTTAGTGTAACATATTCAAAGACTTTGAACGATAAATATCTGTAAGAATGTCAGCTTCTCTAGAAACCTCTTAAACCAAAGCTGTACTGTACAAACACGAACCGATCATTAGCCAAATGCTTCGTTGATGTTATGGGTAGTTAAAGGAGCGTTTTCCAAAGGTAACCCTCATCTTTGTTCGAGGGCCATTAAATTAAAAACAACCCAATTTGGGCGTTGAGCAATGAATGGTTCGTGTTTTACTTATGTACACCCGATAAATTTACATCAAGCCTTACTTCAACTTAGTTTGGTTAGTTGGTTTCCACACATATATGGAATTTTGAGTAAAGCGTCATTTCTTTCTTGCCCCCAGGCGTGAAAACTTATACATTAAAGGCATAAATGGCGGTATAATTTGTTGGCAAATGTTTATTCAATTACATGGATCCTATCTTGAATCAAAATAGATTTATTATTTATGTACCTCTTTGTTTATTTTGAATTTTGCACCTTAAAATGGTCATTACTTTCTGAACTAACTGATATTTCCAAGATTTGACTGCTCATTTGCTTACTGCCATCGCATTTATGAGATAAGAATCCAGAGAAAAATAAAATTAATCATCATATCTTAAAATCGAAAAACTGAGTAATAGAACGCATTGCATCGCACGTTATACTATAGTTCCCTCTATCTAGCGGTCACTTCAATATGTATAAGGATGCTAGAGGAAGTTCTAATGCTAGCCAAACTCACAAATCTATATGCTCTCTTAAGTTAAGATATTCACAACTCAGTACCCAAGCTTACACTCCTAAAGTTCTCCGTATTTTTGAAACCTGAATTGTTTTTGAAAGAATGCAGTTACGGTAGAAGTTACTGCATCGTTCAAATGCAAATGGTTCTCAAGCAACATAAGAGTAAGTTGTCGCTGGATATCTCTGGAGATTTTGTATTCTTGCATGTTTCTAGAGAGAAAAATAGGGGCGCATTTAATATGAAAGATGTAATAGCTTGGGCATGAGATTGTGAAATATTAAAGTGGTTAGTGCGTGGATGAGACGACCTGAAGAAGGTGAAAATTAAGGAAAAATCAGAATTGAAATAGTATGTCATCAGAGAAAAAGGGAGAATTATGTGAAAATGCTTGAAATTAGAAGAGGGGATATTGGTGCGAAAATGGAGATATAGTGTCGGTATATAATAAGGATAATAAGTGATTGATATGAGAGTAACATAAAATATTTGAAACTAGAAGGGTGTGTGAATATCAAGTAGTTACAGTGGAGGAAATAAAGTATAAGCAGTGTGAAGTGTATGTTGGGTTCAGGAATCTGGTAATCTTGTAATTAGTGAAGCATTACGTCAGGTGATATGAATGTGGAGTGAGTAGTAAAGAAATGGAGGGTGTGAGAAATATTTATTTTGGAAGTACAGTTTGTAATGGCCAGAGAGTCAGAGAGGGATAATGGAGTGAATAAGACGCTATTTCATTTACATAGGCCTGACTATTAAGGATGGAGTACTGAGAGAATTACTCATGGGAATGAGGAAATCGGATGTGATTAATAAGGAAGGGTGAGGGGTAGAGACTAAAGAAGTTGGTATATGCTGAGGACCTGGTGAGGCAGGCTGTGAGTAGCAGGGTTTTAAAAATGTCGATCGATGATTTTGATCTGGTGTATGATGCAGGGAGCTAAATTAATTGAAAAGTAGTGTAAGTTAATGATATTTGGAAGTTAGAATTGGGTGAGGTTTGATAAAAGAAAAACTCCGCTCCATCTCTCAGCCAAACATAAATGTATTTTTAAACAATGTCAACTAGATTATGGCTGGAAGACATCAGTTTATTCCAAGTAGCGGACTCACAATCTACCATGGCCTCTAAACGGCTCCTGAACCGGCTTCTTACTGTGTCCCTGGCAAGATCTCGCTTTCACAAACGAATCGAATCGCAAATGAAACGTCTGCGCATCTAAACTTACGATAGAAAAGACCGTCAAGGATTTGATTTTTTTTTAAAGAATTTACTTTGGAATTAGAAGTCTAAATTCCTTTTTTATTTTGCGATGGGAAATGTGTTTTAAACCGACTGGTACTTACTTTAATGAACCTATTTTCTTGCTGGAATATGCTTGTTTGCCTTAATCATGTTTATGAGCTGGTAACATATTATATTATGTAATGTGCGAAATTTCGTCTGGATGAGAGAATAACAGAACAAGACTCGACACCTTCGTAGATACATGATTTACTAAAATCTTTCTTGTTCAGCATCTGAGCAGGATGGACTGGCCTAATAAAGTGATGTTCAAAGGAATTATTTATGGATGCAGCAAGATGTGAGATTTCTGAAAGACTACAGGCATAGAGAGAAACCAAAATAAGCCTACTGTATATTGGCTCTGGCGAGAAATTCAGGATTGTAGCCAAGAAATTCATCTTCATTGCACTCGATTGTTTTCTCCTATTTTGAAAAATATATTTTATTTCTTTATCTTATTTTCAGTCATCACTTTTCGATCATGCATATAAAGTGGGGAAGGTATTCAGTGTTCTTCTTGTTTTAGATATAATCTTATTATGCATGCTCTGTCGATCTCACTCGATGAACGAGGTTTTGACTTCAATGAAAGCCTCCAGGCGAGTTCGGAACTGGCCACAGGCCTTCGTCACTATCTCCTTGTTTAGGTCCCTGAAGGAGCCAGAAGGCCGTAGTTATATTCATTTTCAGCTCGTTGTCGTCTTGTAATTTGGTTTATTTGTTTCTTATTCTTACGGCCCCACACAAAGAAGTCATGAGAGATGCAGTTAAGCGAGTTAGGAGGCCAAATATCAGCTGCTGTGTGATCAAAGAAATTCTAGGACAGCCAAGCCTGGGTCTTCAATTAGTGTGGCAGGCAGTGCCGTCTTGCTGCCAAACCTAAGGCCTCCCTGCATCTAACCAGTCGACCTACGGCGGCTACATCCCCTTGCTCAAAAGACGGATTTAGCCTCAATAATCACAGATTAGTATTAGTAAAAGTGTTAGGAAATTTGACTTACACAAAACAAAGAAACAGTAAAATTGTAGTCTTGGCTCTTTGCCAGTTTATTTTTTACTTGAATTTTCACCCGGCACCTTCTTGCTATCTATTTAATTATTTATATATTAATCTCGACCTACATGACAAAATTAGTGATGGTAAAAGGATTTAGAGGTGCAAAACTCACTGGGTCGTTCCTACCCCTGTAACATTTCTGTAAAGGAATTTCCATTTTACATCAACAATTTCTGTATAGTATTTTACACATTCAGTTATAATTGAAATCCTGTTGTTGGTAAACAGGATTTTATTCTAAACTAAAATTCTGATTTTACTTTCACTCAAGTAACTTGCAAAACGGTCGGTTCAATTCAGCAATCTTGAGATGAAAATGAGGATCGGTAAACATAGAGTGGTGAACCAAAAATTGCTTACTCGATTTCTTCTCTAAGATTAAGCAGAATTATATTTTTGCAGTAATTCAATTTACCACGACACATGTCTATCCGCATAATAAAGGGCTAATAATGTTTTGGCTGCTTTAAAAGATATGTTTTCCTATTTTTAAGATTCTAATGTTTCCTCATTTTGAAATATGCATAGGCTCAGAGTACTAATTACTATTTTAACAATGTATTAAATAAAAATATATGGTGTTTAAATTATTTTCATAATTAGTATATGTTATTTCCATGGTATGTTGAATAAAGTGACATACAACTTAGGTAAAAGTTGGCTATTTATGTCTAACAAAATGTTTTTCACTTAAGAACAACAACAACAATAAAAAGAAGATTTATCATTTCCCCTTAAATTTTTAAATAATTCGAATATTAATAACGCCATGAATGGTTTCTACATAAGTGGTAGTAAGGTTCTTGAAAATTAAAATGGCTTGGAAAAATTCATTCCTTGAGGAACTAGGAACACCTATGTAATAAAAATGTTACGACTAAACTTTCTAGCAAGAAAAAGTGAGCTAGTGAGCCTGATGACTATGAGGAATTAAGGAAATCAAACGAAAGATTAGAACGAGTGAAAATATAAATTGGTTCATGAAGTGAAATGATTTCCTCCGCCATTACTTTTTCTATTCAGCAAAGGTTTGTATGGGATTAGGATGGGGGTAAATGTAGAGCTGAAAATAGTTTAGTGGAATCAGCTCTAGTTTTTGAGATAAACGTTTTACCACCAAAATTATCACGCTTCTTCAATATGGGCTCTATTTCTTAATATATGCAATGAGGTTTTGCTTATTAATTTTATGTTTTTTACATTATGAACTAGAATTTAATTAATTTCTCTTTTAAATATAAATTTACTGTTGCTTTAAATTCGATTGGAAGCTCATGGCTGCCGCAAAATAAAAATAAACTGGCTTTATTAACCCAAACATTTTGGCCTAAATTAACTAAATCTATCAAAATAGCGATTAAACTGATTTTTGATCTACCAAAGTAGTTTAATATCTCAATGATTGCTCACCCTAGGCGTCTTTACTGCATTAGTGGTCGTAATTCCTCTCTATTTGCTCCGAGAATGTGGAATGATCTGCCTGCTTCGATACCCGCATCCCCCTGCTTTGTGCCTTCAAGCATGCATTGAAAATCCCCATTTTCTCAAGTATTACCTTTGTTGATATACAATCTCTTAGGAAATGACCATGAGCTTGTAAGAGGTATAAAAATATCCCCTATAATTATTAGCCAACATTCGTCCTTTCTCTTATCTGATTCACCTAATACTCTTCCATTCATAATTGCCTACACGCAGAAACAAAAAAATACTCCTTATAGACACTCGTTAAACCTACTTCCCACCTAGTTTTACCATAGAAAACAAAATTCCTACCATCCATGAAGTCTTCTGAGAACAGATTCTTTCCTACTCGCAACATGAAGACTACTCCATCCTCACATTAAAACTACATTCTGTCCTCTCTAGATGATGCATAATTGCCCTAACACATACCACAATTATGCAAACCCCTATACTCCCAAATTTGCAAGAAACTTTCATATTCTTCCAAGCAAATCAGTACTCCGGTCACGCTCTCCTAATAAATAGAAAGATGAATAACGTCTACCCATCCACACTTAAATCACCTTATAGAAAACCAGAATTCCCAACAGCAATCACGTCATCTTCACATTTTTCCCCATGTTTCTCACCTGCCCTTATCTCACCACTCCATTCCTATATAGAATAAAAGTTATATGACTTTTTACACAATACATACTTCAAACATACATAGGGTAAACACAGGATCCACCCAAAACCTGGCCCTTCTAAATACACTTTGCTCATCTCATATTCTTCCATCAGATATTTTTATTTGCGCTAAAAACAATCGTTCCATAGATATGTCAAGTAGAATTATGTCTATTAATCAAGCAATTAATATAGGAATCTTTTGTAATGATACAAAACTTAATACAATGTGTCATACATAATATACTATATTTTAGGTAGGTTGGGGAAGTGTTGAAAACAAAAGATATAGGTTCGAAAAAATTCTAGCTGCTTAGAATCTTTTTCGTCATTGATTCGAAGCCGGAAAGCAAATTGAAAAGGAAATAAGATAAAAACATACACACATGTGACAGCATAATTGTTTCGAGTATTTCTCAGCTACAAAGTAAAATGAAGTAAAGAAATTTCACTTCACACCAAGAAAATTAATTTGTTAAGGTTTTAATTACAGAGCTTTATCACTGAGCGCGGAACTCCAGCTTAAGTCACATTCAGAAACAGGAGGCATTTCGGCATATAGCAGTCGCCGGTAAACCCAACCTGACACGTAAATTCGGCCCGCGTTTACCTATAGCCAATGGTAAGAGAAATAAAATCATCTTATGCATATGGCTATAAAAAGTATTGGAAGAAATATATTTAATTTTTAACTTACATTTTTTATGTGTAATGGGCAATTCGAGTTTGATAGGCGAAAAATAAATGTTTTCTTTTCCAGCGGGGTTGATCGTGTATGTAAGGCGAAGATATATAAAGAGTTAACAAATAAAAAAAGTGTTACATTTATATACACCCAGACTCAAACCAATAATGATATATACTTGATTTTAAATGATTATATTTTAAAATATAAACTAGGAACTCTCTCGCAAAAGCTTCCATAATGCCAATCACATTTGCGTGATTGTGCGTTCAAGAGTTCAAAACTAGAGAATAACAACGAGAAATTCAGGCAAAAAGATTGTAACGAAAGAGGTGAAGCGCGAAAAGTGAAAATATGTGTATAATACATAGCCAGAATAAATCAGATTGCGAACTGTGAATTGGGAGGGGGAGGGGGAGGGGCGACTGTCCTTAGACAAATTCCTGAAAAGAAGAGAAAATCGTCTCAGCCTAAGAAACAAATTGAGCATTTGCAAATTTTGCCTTTAATTATATTTCTCGTCCAGCTTCAAATGAGGCTTTAATGAAAAGTAGCCAACATTCTTTTATACAAGAATAATTCGCGTCTTTAAAGGTCGATAGGATTCTTTTAATTCTATTAAATAGTCATAACCTTTTTAAGGGAAGTGAAGATCAGAATCGATCGATGCGATATCATGTATCGTTTATTATTTTTCATGAAGATTGATCGAATAAACGCAGTGGGCTACATTGACTGATGTCACCTAATAAGTCGAGCTTCAAAGGAAATAGAAGTTAAATATTTGCTCTTCTAAATCCTTCAGCTTGTTATAATTAAAAGCAAAGATTATTTTGTCTCTAACCTAAACTGCTATGTTTGAAAATCAATATAGTTTACATTCCCTTAAAAGAATTGAGATGAGGCTATCATAACATTATTGGTTATTTGTACTGTCTGAATGAATTCATTTCACAATGAATTGGCTCGTAAATAGAATTGATTCTTGGTTCACAATGAACTTTTTGACGATTAAGTTTCATTTGTTTAATTTAAAATTGTATTGATATTTCCTTGACTGAGCATAAATAAATATCTCTTAAAAATTAACTAACTTCTAGGCCCTCTTACGCTATTTCTGAAGTCCAATCCTTTGACTACAACATGTGTATAAAGGAATAACAAAAATCTGAATTGACCCTCTCTGATCCATATTGTTCGTTTACATTAGTATAAATAAAAAATGAGTTGAATGTGATTGTCTTGATTGCTATCATGTAGAAGCTAGAGAGTATTGTTGCAAGTGTTTTCAGTCGCATTATTTCCCTCATTTAAGAGCTTTAAATCTTTGGGTGTTTTTTAAGTAAAGAAAATGTGTTAGTAAAAGAAAAGAAATTTGAACCACGATCGATCTAATACGACAAGTTAAAATTTTGAAATTAATCTGACACAAAGCAATAAATTCTGGTTTGGAATTTCGTGACAAAATGTCCCGCAAAATAATATCCAATGGCATAATAATTTAGTCTTACTAAGAATTGCGTGAAAACAAGCAAAGTTATTTTTTTTTAATCTTACCATTTTAGTCATATTATGTTTTCCCTTTTTTATTATGAATTATTTATGTAGGAGTTTAGGTGAAATAAGTTTTCTATTTAAGATTATTCTCAAAAGATAGATACAAGATGATTACTTAATGAATTTAAAAGATAAAAATGGTGTAATGTGTTGTATTAATATACAATTCATTTTCCTATGAGCTTGTGAGTTATGATTTTTCCCGCAGTTTATATATTGTTTAACTCCACTTCTTCCGTGCAACTTTGTTTTGAAGAAATCCGTTCAAGAATGTAAATACTATCACTGATTTCACCTTTACACTACGTCTGCATTTTTTTCCTATTTATCTTTGTTTGATGCCCATCGTCTTTCAAATTTGTACCCTGACCTTTCTTTTCACTTGTGGTCTCTCTGTGACATAATCTTACGCTCTTACGTTTAGAGATGTCAGTTTCCATTGAAATATAGTTAGAATATTATAAATTATATTTAAAACATTGATTCCCTCAACTCCTGGAGGTGAGGTATTTTCCTCTGTGGTGTTTGAAGCGACTATGCCCGCATATGGGTACTTTGGCTTGGGATGCCGCGATCGTGAATTTAAATTCCTTTGAGTGGAAATGGTCTGAAGGTCACGGACTAGGTACAGTCAGGTCTCATTAGTTTTCATGCGCCCCTCCCCCTCTCTCTCTTTGTGGAAGATAATATGGATGATTTGTGTTCCCAGCATAGATTTTCGTTACTCTTCATACAATTTAAAGAGCATTTTTCACATCCTTTCGTTCCACTCTTATTTACAAAAATATTTCAATTTTCTCTACTACTGGTGTGGTTGATATTTTCCTCAATGCTCTGGTAAACTCGTGATTACTGGAGAAATCCAACATTGCCATATCTGCAAAAGCATTATTAATTCCTTTCTCAAGTGTTAAAATTAAAATAAGTAGAAAGGTACGGAAGGAATATGAAGCGTTGATGGAATAAGAAAGAGGCGAGGCAGTTTACCGCGTCACAGGACCCAGCCGATTGGATGGCGCGCGCTTTCCTTTTTGTATTTTCTGTTCACTGGAAAAATTGGTGCGACGGAAATTTCGTGTCGAGAAAATTTGGTCTCGGCAAATTTGGTCTTGAAATTTAAAGAGTTAATATCCTAAATACTTGGAAAAAAAACTTATAATGGAAGAACACTGTAGGGAAATCGATATCCCACCATAAAAACAGAGGCCTTGTTCTGTCACCGCAACGTACTGGCAGTTGGCAGCGTAACCCGATTACTTAATCCCCCTCTCTCCCCTCACCTCACAAACCACCAGAAAGGCCTCGCACAACCAAGAGATTGCACGAATCATCATATTTTGGGTCTGGCGAGCATAAGATTGGTGAAACCGGCAATATTTCCCCTAAGAGTTGGATCAACTTTCGCGTCATATACGAAATTTGATGAGAGATGACCAAAAGCGAGAAGCTGCCTTTAGGGTTGATTGAAAAACGCTCCGAGAAGCACCGTTAGGGAAGAGAAGCTTAATTCCTAGTTCAGCTAGAGTGTCTGGCAATCAAACTGAAAGGAACACAGAATAAGCTCAGACTGGCCAGTTCCTAGTGCTCACACTGAAATTTAGTTTAATTTGTATTAAGAAACAAGCTCAACCATCTCTCGTATGAGAAACCCACTATCGCCGTTTGCCACAAAACCCAGAGATAGTCCTCACCATTGAGGAATACCCCCAAAGTGAACTCCCTCAAACACTCCCCATTCGCCAAAGGATTCAGTTGTTTGCTCATCGCTCCTCAGTGGAAACCATTCCAAGATTAACCAGGAGATTGGAAAGAGCATACCTTCACATTCCCGTTGTTTAAATCCTCTGACTAAGACAACGTGCTTAATACCATCCATCGCCCGCATCAAAATAACTTGTTGCTTCAAGCCTCTCCCCGCACCAGTCAAACAGTTGGTTGGTCTGTGAACGCGTCTACGCGCCTGGCCGCTAAAACATTCTTGCGTCTACATTAAAATTTAGGCCAAGGTCAGTATCCCGCCAAATTTCCGTGTGGTTGTTTTAGAGGTAAAGAAATTTCATTATTTTTAAGAGTCAATTAGCGTCCAATATTAAAGTGAGCTTTGGGTCAACCATTACTTTATATTCATTTATTAAAATTAGTATGTCTCACATGAATTCTTTTAATTCATAGCTGTATATTTTGTTTTGTTAGGTTTCCTTTTTTTCCTGTTGTAATTAAAGATCTATTTTCTTAGAAGTATTTAATTCAATACTCGAAACGCTGAGCATGGCACTAGAAATCCTCAAAGATAAAAATAACGTAATAATAATAATATAGCACTCTTAGAGAAAACGTAATCAAGGAGTATTTGAAGTACGTAACAAACTTATAAATGCAAAAACCACAACTCGGCCCTTGCAATACCACGACAAACACTAAAAAATGATAATTATCAAAGAATAACTCCAAACTAAAGGAGTAGGAACAATTATAACAATTAATTTATAGGCTTCTATTAAAGAAGTATTTGAAAAGATAAGAAAATTTGGTCTTGAAAAATTCGGTCTCAGAAATTTCGCTCTTATACAGCACTTGAAAAATAAACTTGTTATTTAAGATTATAATAAATTGCTTTTAAAAATCCTAATTTATCTTTATCGTAGGATAGCACAAGTTTAATATTCTCATACTTTCCCTTCTTTTGTGGATTATCTACTCTTTAAATGAGAATAATTTTCATTTGCCGTGCGGAAGCCTTCTAAAGCATTGTTTGTTCTGGGCAATCCATGGATCACTCGAGGTCCGACATTCCAAAAATTAATTGGATACAGAGGCTTTTCTCGCCTTTCACGTCTTTCTCTTTTTGAGTCAATGTATGTCAATTCAAAATAGCCTATAATTCTATTGGCACTAATTCACCCTCGCATAAATATTTATAAGCACTAATTTCATCTTCAGGTGGTAAAAATTCCAAAGCACAATATTTTAATCTGAGTCACAAAAGACCCATTATTCCATTTCTGAAAGTCAATATTTATAGAAAAATAGCGAACCCAATAAACTTCCCAGTATATCAGTTCAGACTATTATATGCTGATATAGAGGCACTGTAAAACCATAAAATGTACCAAATCTGGAAGAAAACACGAACTGAAACTAACTAATATTCGTAACATTGTAAAGAAGGATATAGTTTTCCAAAACACAACTATAACGCCAAAATATTAATGCGGGCATGCCTAGAAATCTATTTTGGAGAGAGGAAATTTAGATACTAGAAAGACCTCCCTTAGCTAACGGGCGCACGAAAAGCCATACATTAATCAACTTTACGTTGTTGCATGGTTATCATTTGTAAAAATGGGCGATAACCACCGTAAGGAAATAGAACTAGTAAATCTAATTGAAGAAAACATGTTTAGCAAAATTCTGGTGAAATTATTATCCGAAAATAACTATAAAAAGCGTTTATTGGTCAAGAACATTTCTTTTAATTAATCAAACAAGAAAAGTCTAATTGGCTATTTAGGAAGAAAAATTCATTCCGATGAAAACCGACGTTGGTTGTGGAGATTTACTTTCCCAACGAAAATTAAATTACTTTTGAGATTCGAAAATTATGGTTTTGAAATAATCATCACAACACCTACAACTAAAAATATATAGAACGTTAATAAAAACGTAAAAAAGGAGCATCCACTAAACAAAGACAACAAATAAAGTCGAGATCTAGAGATGGAGTGATTATGGTATATTTAGTTAAAAATAAAGTAGATAAGACATTACTCAAAAATTAAATTAAATTAAATGAAGTTTTTACGTTATTGAAGTACTTCAAACAGTACTGGCAAAACACATTAAAATGGTTTTGTTCAAGAACAAAACCTTGAAAAGCCAAATTTTTCCCAATTTTTCCTTTTTCTAGCTCAATTAATATTATACCTATACTTATTTAATATTTCATCATGACATAATATTTAATCATTCGCATTAACATAACACAGCAAAGCCTAGCAGTAGTAAACCAAAATTATTCATTGATTTTTTGTGAATATAGAGAATTATATCCTAGTTAACTTACCGTTGTACGAAACATTTGGAAAAATGTACCATGACTAATTTAAGCAACACTAGAATGGATAAAAATGTAAGCATGAGCGGTTGTCATGGTAAGTAATCAGAGTGACATGTATTTTAACTAGTAATATAAATTGTGCTTATTTAATGGCTAAAAAAAATTTTTTTTACCACTTTAGACAAAAAGTAACGTCTGCATTCCCCGCAAAAGGTGTAAGGATACATGTGAAATAAAGGAGGGAAGATAGAAGAGGTGAAAATGTAGCCATTATATATAGTGTGTTCTGGGTAAATTTAACGATATTTAAGTTCTAATCTTTTTATTAAAAAATTGATGTATTGGTTGAAGAGCAACGGCGTTTGAAAGAAAACAGAAAAGAAATTTGTGGAGAAAAAATTAGCCGACATGGAAGAATGGAAGCACCTGAATATCTCAAAAGAGTTGTTACCTGAAGCATGACTATTGCTTAATGCTATGTTCACTTTGTAAACGCTGTAAGATGTGAAATGGCCAGGTGAAACGGGGACTACGAAAACGTGACCACCAGAAATCAATGAAACAACCATTCTAACTGCTTCCGTACCCAGCAATTCATCTCAGGATTTCAGGAGAAAGTGTGGAAGACCAGAGCAAGGGAATCCGGGCTTTGGGATTACACCAATTGAGGCTGGCCCTGAAAAAGGACCTTCGCTACCTTTCGTACACGAGACCCAAGGGACAAATTCTGAAAGTGCTAAAGCGAATCACCTGACTAAGAGTAAATGATCCTGGACAAGCCGAATGATCCGTTGAGCGGGAAACGATTAGGTTCTCTTATGAAAAGGAATTCTACCAGTACTAGTTAAACCTCAACCAGAACAACAGGCGGCTTCTCTATAACCCATGCAACCTTCCTCGCATCTTAAACACCATGTTTTCCTGAACTGTAATAGTCTATAGGTGTGTCACCGGTGAGGGTGACGCTATGCGACCCTACATGTTTTATCAAAGTCTTAGGTTGAATTCAGACAACTCTGTGGAGCTGTTGGAGATTGTGGTCAAACCATAGCTGAAAAGTGTTGCTCCTGAAGGCCGAACCTCAGGAGAGAGTCGGAAGTGTTTATTTCAGAAGAATTTTATTTCGGGCTGAGATATTGCGACTTTTTCTAGGTGAACCTTACAATTAGCCCTTATCCTAAATGAAGCTTTTGTGACCTTGCGGAGGGGGAAGGGGAAGTAACTGCCAGGTTGTTATATAACCTGCCACAACTTAAAGCGCAATAGCATTGAGCCAATACCACGTAGAAAGAGGTGAAAGTAGATTAAGTGAAAATATGTGGAAGATACATAGCCACTTGTCCTCCTGCATGCATGGGAGGGAGCACAAATGAGGGCACAGGGGCATGGAGGTCAATGGGGCATGGATGACCTTAGGCATGGAGGGCTTGGTATTACTTAATCGCGGCTCTCAAGTGTTGAACGAAAATGGTCCTAGACAAAGAAGAATTTCATTCTAGGGTACTCACCTTTTCCGAAGACGAACGGACAAACAAATAAACAAAATATTAATTACCAACCGACTTGAAGGACAAATAACACCGTATTACAACAATCCAAGTAGTCGCAAACCTCTTACTGCCCTTCAATTTCAGAAAATGAAATTTCAATTTGATTTAGAAAGGAAAAATGAGAAATTCTTTTTAAATGCCCAGATTCGGAGACCGGCTTGTAAGGAGTATTGGGTCTAGGTAAGGAACTTTAGTCCGTCGTTTATGTGTATAAACATGAATTTATTTGACGAAGATTGAGTAATAGATTGGTCTTCTATTAATACGAGGAGAAAATTGGTAGCCTTGTTAAAAAATATAATATAGGTGGTTTTATTGATTTGTGGCGATAGCGTGATTTCAATAAGCCAGTGAAGGATTTTAGAGGGCTCAGTGTGTAAGATAGTGATTAATGTGTAGTGGTTAGGACAAGGCATCTATAGAGAGTTATCACTAGCAAAGTTAATTGAAATCAGGGGACATAAGTTACTATGGATTAGGAAAAGTTAGGCTAAGTTCAATCCTTAGAGATTTCAATGATGATAGCTTCCGTGGCTGAGGGTGTGCTATCAACGGCTATTGATTGTTGACAGTTTGTCAGGTTGGCTTTAAAAGAAGATTTGTGATGCCACGAACTTCTATTTTATTCATTTAGATAGTTAGGTTTAATTTTTTGTTTGACTGTATCAAAAGGTTATAAAAAAATCGCGACAAACTATAAAATGTGATATGAGTATTTTAAGCTATAAGATTTGACCCGAAATTCATGAATTACGTCAGAGGTGCTAACGTTGGGACAGAACTCTTATTGATGATGCTAAAAAATTTTATTGTAGGCAAAAAAAATGAAGCTAAAATATATTAGTTTGAGAATGTTTTGTATAAAGTTGGGATAGAGGAAAAAGCCTATAATTTGAAGAATTCGCTCGTGCTTGATTAAACAAACGGAGCGATGAGAGCAAGTTGTAAACAAGAAAGATAAATATCACATGATAAGGATTCATTTGCTAGAAGATATATTATTAGACTAGTATTAAGTGGCAACTAACTGCTCCTAAACATATGGTCTTTCGTTCGTCGCCAAAAAATATCACAAGCCGAACACTTTTTTTTATTGTTAACTTTTCTGCTATATTCAATGTCGTAGAATGCCCCCCTTTTTTTTCTAAGAGTGCTAAGAGTACTAATATTGATATCTTAAAGAAGAGAGCCGTCTCAAACAGATAAAGGTATAGAGAAACGCACAATAATTCCCAAAATAAACTATATTTTAACTTTAAGTATTTAATACAGTAAAATTAACGATTAACCACCGAAATACTCCGAATATTATAATACACAATAATTAATTCAATTAGTTTGACCCTCAAAAATTGGTTAATTCCGCTACACACTACAATATATAGGATTTAGGCTTAAGGACTCTACTGAAGTTTAAATACCTCAGGAATGTTATTGCCTTCACGACGCGTGCCGCCTAGGCCAGATGTAGGTGGGCGGGATCACGAGTTCTTTTTGGCGAGGGTAGCAGATGGGGGTCCACACGATATTCAGGGGGGGTTCTTCAAGGACGAAAACAATCACGGTGCTTTAGGCGGTACCAAGGTAGTCGAGGTCTCTCTGACGAGAGTAAGTAGAACTTGGTTCATAAACCAAGTTAACTTAGATTTCGGTGTGACCACCGAGTAACGAGCTCGAGGGGGGGCTTTTCTTCTTCGTTGCTTAATTCCTTATGGGCAAGGACTGAACCCAGGGAGGGTCTTCTTCAAGGGCTTGGATCGAGGAGGGGGGGGTTTTCTGACGAGAATAAGTTAAACTTGAATAAGTTAACTTAAAGGTCAGTCTGGTAACCAGGAACTAGCTCAAGGATGAGCTTTTTCTTAGTTCCAGTCTTCCTTAAGGGCGAGTATAACGGATGGGGGTTTCTCTGACGAGAATAAGTTGATCTTGGTTCCGCAACCAAGTTAACTTATGAGATTCGTGTGACCACCAAGTAACGGGCTCGATGGAGAGCCTTTTCCTTCTTCCTTTCTTAATTCGTCAAGAACTAGGAATACCCCTGGTGTTTAAGATGCACCAGGATATGAGGAGTCTCTCTGACGAGAGTAAGTTGAACTTGAACAAGTTAACTTAACATTCGGTTTGATTACCAGGGACTAGCTCGAAGATGAGCTGCTTATTAGCCCCTTAAGGTAGGTAGTCCTACCTCTCTTGCAAGGTACTTCTTAGACTGGCGAGCCAAATAATCTACCTGTCCAGTCTCGGTAGCCCGATCTTAATTCGTGGACTTTGTCACCTGGAGATTGATGTATTCTACCCATCCAGTCTAGGTAGCCCGGGGTCTTAATCCGAGAACTTCATCACCTGGAGCCTGACATATTTTACCCTTCCAGTCTAGGTAGCCCAGGGTCTTAATCCGGGGACTTCGTCACCTGGAGACTGACATATTCTACCAATCCAGTCTAGGTAGCCCAGGATTTTAATCCGAGGACTTTGTCACCAGGAGACTGATGTATTCTACTTCGATTTTCCTCAGTGTTTCGTATTTATACCTCGTCACCCCACTGGTTTTTCTCACCAAGTCTTGCATCGGCTCCTCGTTAGCCTTTGAGCTTGGGAGAAACACGTCTCAAATTTCTTACTTGACGTGAAATTGAATCTCACTCTCCTGGGGGAGATCTTGCATTTTAACCTTTCGGTCTTTCATAGCGACGAGTAGCGCGGCGCTGCGGTTACGCGCTTGACATGACGGTGCCGGGGCCGGATATCTTTGCGATAATCGCCTCGTGACTCCACTGCGAGAGAACGGGGGAGTGACGATTTCCCTACAGTTAACATCCTGAAAAATAATAAGCAATATTGTTTACGATATTTAAATAAAAAAACAAGGGCATTTACAATTGAATTTTTATACAGCAAATTGCTCATAGATCCAACTTTTGCACCAACTAGTATATTTTATGAGTGTGGGTGCTACATGATTACGAATCAGCTAACCAAAAAGTAATGGTAAGAAAATATGATATATTTTAAAAGCCTTTTCCTGACCAATATAAAACTTTAATTATATATTCGATAAGAGGAAACGGCCTTTAATTAGGTCAAGCTCTTCTCAGAGGATCACACATTTTAATGCCACCGCCATACAGCAAATATAGAAAAAAACAGAAAAATCTCGTTTCTGACTTTTAATTTTGTATGATAGATATAGATCACAAAGTCTATAGACAATTGCCAAAAGTTTATTACAAATTTAAATGAGGTGTAATGAAATAAAGCCATTTGAAAATTATCAGGTTATTATTTATTTTTATTTATTATATGCTTTTTGTTTTAGAAAGTAATTAAAAAATTACAAGAATTGAATGTTATAATTTATCAAATAATTACTACGACTCTCGAGCTAAAAAATTCGCAACATTCTCCATAACAATCTGAAACCTAATTAATATAAACTATAATAATTGCAAGAAATTCAGCAAGATAATAAAGAGCAATAAAGAGATTCTTTTTTTATTATCCCGAGAAAAAATGTAGAAGAAGATAATTAAGTTCCTTATCTGTTTTTTTTCCAATGAGGCCACCTTCCTTGCGACTGGAAGGCTTATCACGCATAATGCAAGAATTTGGGGATCCGAAGAGTCAATGTCAATGTGCAGAGCGGGGTTTGTTCAAAAAATGTTATTGTTCCATTTTCTTCCCCGAAAATGAATAACCGCTGATACTTTATATTTATGTTGTTTCAAATGTTAGTTTTCAGGAAGATGGAGAGGGAAAATACTTAACTTTTTCTTAATAATATTAAGAAAACTATTTTTTTAATTGTCTAAAGACTTCTTAGCCCCCATGTAATATTGTTAAGAAATAGAACACGTCGTAAAATCCTACAAATAATTCCACCAACTCCACTAGTATGACACGGCTAAAGCGTGCGGTAATTTCCTACTCAAAGGAGTTAGACGGCATATGTAAGTATACATTTTAAAGTGAATAAATCGAAGATTAAGTAACGATCTCCAGAATGCATGAGTACAGCATCGAGAATGTAATAAAGTCTACGATGTTAAGGAATCACTTCTTTACGCAACATATTATTGGTTTGTTGCCAACAATTGGGAAGAAACATGTATCATCACCATGTTGTCAAGAAATAAGAGTTATCTTCGTAGATATTAAGATGTTTGTGTCTGGTTATGCAAACTATATTGTTTATGCAGAAATGCTTTGATTGAGATCCAAAACAAACAAGAGTTAGTTATGAATGAGTAGGAAGGTTGATGTATATTCTTTAATTTAGAAAGTTACAAGGAAAGAGGTTGTATTTTACGTTTTATTTCAGTACATAATTAATTTACTGATATTAATTGCATAGAAAAATTATTTTAGTAGCTGCCTGAAAGATAAAATTTATCGACCAGTAAGAATTGCCGTTGAGGATTATATACTCTTTAAGGCATTAAATTTATTAGATTCACTCAAAGCATTGCCAAAACACTAATTATATATATGTGAAATAATAATTATGATGCTCATCAGATGGTAAATTCTTTGAGGGCGCGAAGTAAATTAAATGTTCATTGAGGTCGGTGAAACGAAAAGAAACGCACGAACAAACAGACCGGGCAATAGATGAAGTAAGCATCGATGCGAAGTTGTTTGGCGATAAATAAACAAAGAAAGGGGTTAACTGTGACTGTTGAACTTGTAAGGCAGAGTAACTTTATCATAGACACTAGAAGAGATGAGAAAATGTCGGATCGCACGAGTCTCCTCAACGCGTGGAGAATAGGATGAAATCCGACTTCTGAACCTCTCTGAAAACTGTTTCCCCAACGCAAAAAATAATTTATAATTATACCAAATTTTAATAATAAAGGCAGCATCATTTTTAAAATATTCTTTGTGGGCAGAACATAGGGCCTAATTTTTGCGAAATTATTGATAGTTACTTTGATGTTGGTGAAAGATATTAAAGTCTTTTTAAGTTGAGGCTTCTCCTGTCTTTTTAGACACTAATAAATATTAAGCTACCTAGCCTATTCTTTATTAGATAGGGTTTAATTAGGTTAGGTAAAATTAGCTTGAGTTACGTTACGAGGCGAGGTGAATAAGTTTTGCAATTCGGATTAAATAAACGAGATATGAGGAAAAGGTTTTTATTATTTTTCAATATAACTACCCACGACTTCAATCCACTTGTGTCACTTGTCCCTGGGGCTTCGAATTCCCGACAACCGGAAATCTCCCTACTGCTGTTCAATCCACTCCTAAATGGCAAGCTGGACATCTTCATCGTCCTCAAACCGGCGTACACGCAGTGCAGCCTTGAGCTTGCGGAATAAAAAGTAGTCGTTAGGAGCCAGATCTGGACTGTAAGGTGGATGGTTGAGCTCCTCAAATCCGCACTCGGGAAGGGCAGCTTGTGCAACTCTGGCCTTGTGGATTTTGATGACGTTGAAGTCGATCATGGGATGTGAGGTTTCTAGGGACCCAAAGGGCAGAGACCTTGGTCATGGCCAAATTGTCGTGGATGATGTTGATAACACTTACATGTGATATTCCAAGTTCTCACTCAATTTCTCCGACCTTCACCCCTCGATTTTAGATTATCATCCTCTCCACATAGGTTACATTGTCCTCGTTGGTCGTGTCTGACGGGCGTCCTGGACGGGAGTCATCTTCAAAGGGCTCACGGCCATGGCGGAACTTCCTATTCCAGCGAGCAATTGTTGCATAGGAAGGGGTGGTGTTGGTGTACAGTGCAACCATGCGTTTATGGATCTCTTTTGCATTCTTGACTTCCTTGGTAAAAAATTTGATCACTGCGTGGTGCTCAACCTTCTCCATTGTTGAAAAATTTGTGACTGACGATTTGCGATCAGCTACTGCTTCTTAAATAGGCAAGGCAGGATCGTGCGGCTGCAGGTCCTCACTTGTCATAACTTGTCCTAACACCCCCACAAACAGCCAACCCCCTTCCTTTGTTTTGCCCTACCGATTCGCAAAAATTATTGACCACCCCTCGTAGGTTATATAAGAGTCTAAAGAATTTAAAATGACTCATCTTTTAAAATTCAAGAAATCACTATTAATGAGACCCTAAATAAAATAAAAGTAACCACTAAAAAAGCTCAAGCCATGCCTTAAAATGAGAGGCACTATGAGAACTTTCCAGTATTGCATCTTTATAAAGATAGGAAAGATGTAGAAAATTCTCAGCCTATTTTTCGATGTAAAATTTCACACACTTCATTGAAAAATGTTGACAAAATCAAAGAGTTTACAGAGTGCATAAAGTGCGGTAAGCAAAACTACAGAATAAATGTAAACTTTACTTCAGGAGAAAAACCATTCTATGAAAGATGGCCTTTCGCATTTATGTCTCAAGGTTTATCAAAAGATAAAGAACAAAGGCCAATAGAAAAAACAAATGATGGAAACAGGGAAAGCTAACACAGAGAAACCCTTACCAAACTACTCGTAGTTAAATGGTAGATAGGACGCTTACTGTGTGTGATAGCAGATCTGTTTTCTCATATTTACATGCCCGTTAAACACTTAGTACTAAATGATAGAGGTGGAGAGAAAACTTTTATTAAGAAAAGTCGCCTTAACTTTCAAAAATTAAAAGTCATTCATGACGGTAAAACATTTCAAGTAAATTGGTCTAACGAATCAACTTCATAAATCTAAAGTTGTAGGAGTTGAAATTAAATTTGGCTACAAAATTGAACTTCTAAAGGCTATTTTTGTGTTGGCATAAGTTACCTAAACTTTCAGTTCGACAATTTGTGGTAAAGAGTTACAAATTTGGCGATAAAAACTTCTGTGAAAAATATAGACTTTATCTTTACGATATTTATGCCTTTTCCAAAAAGGCTACAAAAATTGCATATGAGACGCAAAATCATTCGAGGCACATTGAAGCAGACTTTTGAGTAATGTTATTAGGTGACCTAGGTAATTTGCTACATATTATTTATTAACTATTCAGGTCTTTTAATTATGAGAAAACTGGCTGCGGGAGTCTAACAGATATAGAAGAAAGAAATACCATTTTTGATTCTCAAATACTTTATCCAAAATATAGCAAGATAACGTTTAATCACGACGTGTTCTAACCCAAAATGAAATGTAAAAACAAAAACTTCTGTATTTTTGAAATTTACCTGTCGCTTTGCCAGATAGTATTTGAGATTAAGAATGCGAATTATTAATAAATTGGATCAGGAAAAGTTTTAAGAAATAAAAATCTGACTTAAAAGACAAATTATCAAATTTTTCATAAAATCGATTACCCGAAATGAAGAGAGAAGGTTGGGGAAATATGTTCCTAAGAACTCAGATTATTGTGATCTGCTTTCTATTAAACTCCAACTACTAAAAGTATACTTGCTTCAAATTTAAAAAGCATTCAAATGCAAAGTCCTAATTTATTTAATGAATAAAACATTTACAAGATAAGAAAGGGATAGAATAAGAGAAAAACTAGTGAATCTCCATCAATTCCTGTAAGATCACCTGCTTTCTTCCTCTTCATTAGTTTCTTTCGAATACAAGCACAAGGAGTTTTGTAAGGGGAGTTGTAACTAGGTCGATTTGTTGTGCCTGGTACCTTAGCGAGAGAGCAACTAAGCGGAAAACGTGAGACCCGGGATTTAGTCCTTGACAGGATAATTCAGAATTATTCCAATGCTCCTTTCTCTTCCTCTTAAAAAAGTTTTTTCCAATGTCTTCACTGACGGAGCACTTGAAAATGATTTATTTACGGAAACCTTTATATCATTAGTAAAATGAAGACCTGTAAGTAGATGAAGAAGTTAATATATTATTTGCTGTCAGACTTCTCGTCCCTTATCTTGGAAATTCTACAGTAATGCTATAGAAAGGTGAAAAAATAATTTCCTGCATATATGTATATGCAAAAGAAATTATCATTACCTATGATAGAGGAGTAAATGTCAAGTATGAAAAAATGGTGAAAAAGGAGCAGGAAGTTAACTTACTAGATTTTAAGTTTATAAATTACGTGAGGGAAAGGAGGAATCAGGCTCTTTGTGTGGTGAATGAATTTTTCTTAATATAAAGTGATTATAATATTTTTAACAAATAAAAATAAATGCCTCAAAGGGAATGAAATATTTTGCCGATTAAATAGGGTTAACTGCAGTAGTTTAAGCACCGTTGTGTTTGCTGAATAATTCAGGTCGAATTAAGGATTTTTACTTTCCGCCAGAAGGTATATTCGTCCTTGGTATATACCAAAATAAAAAATAATATTGACCTAATATTTCAGCGACCTCAGAAATGCTATCATACTTGTGCAATTAATTACTTTATATCCTTTATGAAACAGTGGAATACCCAAGTGCAGATTAAAGGCAGATGTGGTATTTACCTGTGAGAAAGTTTTGCATAGTCCTATTAGGGCAATGCGTTGGGCCTCACGATTAATTCAAATACACCGAAAGAAAATGATTTCTATCTGGGTCGATTTGGATTGACGTCGCCTATTCCGCCAAAATAAAACATCCTCTATCTGCATTTTCAACCTAAAGTGCAAATTGACTAAATATTTGAACGTAAAATTTCCTGCATAAAATAATATGCTTTATGTCATCTTACAAAGGGTTGATAAATGAGTATTATTTAAGCACCTCGCGTTTATGTCGAATAGGTATATAAATTAACTTTGCTAGGCAAATTAGTTAGTAATCCTAAATTTATTTGCGCCTTTACTTTTCACCAACTATTTATCAATGTATCTCTATTAATATGAAGCTTTACGTGACTAAACTTATTCGTTCTTCCAAAATAGTATGAAATCAAGTAGGTCTAGCCATCTATCTCTCTGAAAACAAAGATATGAAACAAAAATGACGAAGGTACTTATCACAATTTAAAGAAGACTAAGATTTGAACAGAGTATCAGGGAGAAGGCGTAGCCTGCATTTGCTGGCAACCTAATTATGGTGACACCTGTTACCCTTAGGCCATTCGTGGCCTATTTATTCGAAACTACATAAAGGCGGATGATTGCCATGCACACTAAGCTCTTGAAGCTACCATCGCTCCATACCAAGTGACAGCCTTCACATCAACCTCAAAGAAGCCCTTTCTTTCCGCGAGCTGCAGGACTCCTGACTTGAGGGGACCAAAAAGAACTCCAACCATAGCCCTTGCGAATAAAAATAAATTGTTAGCCCGTTCACTTAACCAACCGCTCTATAGGCCTACGCTCTATAACAGACAATAAATTCAATTGTGATCACCAGTCATTTAAACAAGAAGTTTGAAGATTTTACTCACTGCATAGAAGAAAAATCTGACTGCAAAGATATATTGACCCTTTAACATAATGAGGAAATATAAAAACTTTTGTTTTCTGACGAGTGGGACCAAGTACCTAATTTTTATGTTCGAGTCTTGAGAACAAAGATATACTGCAGATAAAATTCTGTTTTTGCCTGAATAACTGGTGTTATAAAATCAAATGAATCTATGATTCATATTGATGTGATATTTCAATGTCATGGTGATTTTTTATAAGTCGAAACAAAAAGAGTAAGGAAATATAATAATAGATCATGAATTCCATCCTATACTGAAGGGCCCATAAAAAAGTTAACCGTACTTTGAATTAGTATAACTCAAAACCTAATCAAGATTTTTGGGTCCTGCTAAAGGTGTGTTACTTATCAACTATATATCTTTATTTCCTTCTATTATATTGATACACTAATGGGTTTAGTGGAGGATATCAAAAATATGTTTGCGCAAGGAAGTAAAATAATGAAACGAAGCCTTGGAAGGCTAGGCCACCGCGCACTTTCAAGAGAAACGTAGGGAGCCTAGGTAGCTTAGGTCACTATGAGATTCTTCAACTATAGCCTAGGCCATTTTTAGTGGGTTTTAACCACGCTGTGGTATGGTCTCGTCATTATTGCTTACTAAGCATATCAAAGCGTTCCTGTGTAAAATTTTACTTCCATAGAACCTTTTTAATCATGCAGTTAACAAATGATCAACGCGTATTTGTAGTCACAAACTTTATTTAACAAGTAAAAGATTCATTTGAACAACGTATTCCAGGTAGGCACCCACCAAGCAAGCCCACAATTTTAAAAAATGTTCGCAAATACCAACATGAAGGAACCTGTTTGGGTCGTATGAGAACCATAAGAACGACAGAAATATCGAAAATTTTCAGATGACACTTCTTCAAAATCTACATGTATCAGTTAAAGTCATCATTTAACCGCAATATTAAACATGACTTCAAATGGAATTCCTATAAGCTGCATGCAAGACACCAGCTTCTTGAAACTGATTTTCCTCGTCGTAGACAATTTGTCGAATGGCTTGTCCATAGACCTGCTCGTTTCTTGGAAAACATTGTGATTGGTGACAAGGCAGCCTTTTTCATGAATAGAAAGGTAAATAGTCATAACATTCGGCAATATGCGCCGCTGAACCACCTCCCAGCATTCAACTTTGACGCACGTATTTGTCAGCAGAAAGTGTCTCTGAGGATCGGAAAATGCGGGAATGGCTATCTTGCCGGCCCATTGTTTTACGAGAATAACTTGAATGTTGCTATCTACCTGTACATGATCAACGAAAGGATCTGCACGAAACTCCGCCATATTTACGGCAATCAATTCAATAGACTTGGGTGGATTTAGGACGGCGCACCAGCTCATAGACAGCTTCCTGTAAGAACATAACTAAGAGAAACATTTGACGACCGCATTGTCGCGCTAAATCATCCGAGTGAATGGCCCCCAAGATCCCCTGACTTAACACCGTGCGATTATTTCTTATGGGTTATATCTAAAGAATCAAGTGTATTTAACTCCACCACAAAGCATCAACCAGTTAAGAGATAGTATCACACGTGAAGTCAATAGACTTAAGGAAAATCACAAGTTAATCAAAAAAGTTGTTCAATCAATGCGATTAAAGGCGCAACTGTGCTTGGAAAGAAATGGAGGACATGTGAAAGGAAATGGTGCTTAAAAAATTAAAAAAAATTAAAAAATGAATTTATATTACCTATATGAAGAGGTGTTTTTGTTAAAAATGGATTTAAATATATTTGTTGATTTTAAACTTCGAAGTTTGATTATTTTACTTCCTTGCGCAAACATAATTTTGCTAACCTCCACTACACTCATTAGTCAATCAATATCATAAAAGGGAATTTAATGAAATTTCCAGAATCGACAGATAAATAGTTGTTAAATTTGTTATATTTTGCAAGACTCAAAAACCTTTAATAGGTTTTGAGTTATACTAATTCAAAGTACGGTTAACTTTTTTCTGAGACCCCTTGTATATCATAATAAATTCGTTATAGTACAAAATTATATGAGAAAATGGGTTATCGATTTTCCTTCTGAGGTCGTTAAGGTAATAAAATTCTGTTTGGTCTCAAAATTGATGGACATTTTACCAAAACATTCTAGATGAACTCTATGAAAGAATATTGGAATTTTTGAAATAAAGTTTGCAATATTCAGGACAAGAAGAAAGTTTTAGACTCAACACTTCTAAACATTACCCTCCTATCATTTATTCCAAGAACTGTATGCAACGACAATTTAGCGATGTCATTTAAAACATGTAAGAAATTGAAAAACATGGCAGTATTGTGAGAAAAGTGCATCAATTGAATAAATGAGAATTTCTAAAATTGATTACACAGGCCTATTCCCAAAAGGGATCGAAAACAGTTTTAGCTTCGTTTGTCTCCAAATTATAAACATGACAATAGAATTTTTCTACGAAACAAAAACTTCGGACGAATTATAGTAAAAAAAAAAATAAAAGACCTGATGTAGTGATGAGGCCTACAAATCACCAAAAAAAAAAAATTTCCGAATTGGATACTTTTAAAAAAGGATCACGAGTCTTCCTCACAGAAGGTAGGAATAACAAATGTACTTAATGGCAAGGCTAACGTATCAACTCCTAGCTTTCAACTAAGGGAAACATTTTAAAAAGCACTTGACTAAAAGTAAGATAAGTCAGCTTGCTGATGATGGTAATGTCGCACTGAATATGAATTAATATATGAGAAAACCTTTTTAGTTTGGTGTAGTAAAGAAATTTCCCACCTAAACTTTTAACTTGTCTAAAACTAAAGCTATCGCTAGCGGACTGAATACGGTGTTAATCCTCCAATGTCATACGGAGCTAAGAAAATAACTACCGATTGGTGGAAGCGCTGTACTGGGATGGGTAGGTCTTACACTTCTAATCACACTCATAGTCAATTATGACATTAATTTTCCCCTTTCCCGTCTTCAAAGCACATCACCCACACACACACTTTTTTTGTTCCAAGGAAATCGGCTGATCAGGGAGTATCTATATCCACATCCCTCCGACGCGGAACAGGTCCCTCTACTCCAGGGCAACGAAAGTTTCCATCCTATTTTAGTGTCAAAACATGATACTTCCTGGATCTTCTTCTCAAAGTTGTGCGGACCATGATGACTCATATTTCTTGACGAATAATTGTCCTAACTTTATTGATTTATAACACTTCCTTTTACTTCTACAACTTTTTTAATACTTTACTATTTTTAAATTTTTGTGCATAAAATTTCGAAGTAAATAAAAAACTTTATATTCGTCTCAAGAAATTTGATATGGGCATTTGATCAAAGCAATATGTTTATTAACTTTATTTTGTTAATAACTGGCTATTTATTCAATTAGAGAAAATTAAGTAATTTTATATGCCTTCAAAGTTAAGAATAAAATGCATTTAAATTGAATATATAAATTATTCGGCGATAAATAGTTAAAAGGATCAAAATAAAATAGTGGAATTAATAATTTAAATTTAGAGTAATAAAAATAACCCCTATGTGTTGAGAGATACGAGTATGGTCCCCCATATCCAAGAAGGCGGATAATTGCAACAATATAACGAAAGAATTATTCGATTTAAACTTAGGAAACAATTATTAGATTCAATTTAGATTTAGAGCTACAATTTTGCCGTACAAAGTAAGATTGTTAAGAAGAGTTATGCTACACAATACCCAAAATGGAAACAGATATAATTATCTTTATGTTGTTTTCTATCTTTTTTTCGTTTGAAAAGAAACAGAAATTATAATTCCGGTTAATATAATCAGAATGTGATCATTATTTTAAGGTGTAAACTTGCTTATAATCAATCAGTAACATATAAATATGCATCACTACATCTGAATGATGAGAATCTTTTAATTGAGTAGGAGCAGTGATCAAAGGACTAATGTTCGTTTCCAAGTGGTGTAAGTTTGGAAAGTGATTAAGAACCGCTGCCCTAAAATACAAATTTTTTTTAACTAATGGATCATTCGCCATCATACACAAGCTTACTTAAATTCCAAAGGCATTGTTGTAAATTGATTAGAGAAATGTAAAATAAGATTAATTAAATTTATCTTCACTATAGTAAGAAACTAGTGGGAGTAGATGAATCTCGCCTAATTTATGCTTCATCATAAAGCTTATATTCAAATTTTGACTTAAAAATGCAAAATATTACGCAGATTCTCTATTTTGGCACAAGAATTTATATAAAACTTGTGGATTTATTCATTATTGTTGCTTCAGTCATGTTAACGAAGATGATTTAAACATCACTTCATCATTGGATATATTTTGACAATGTGTTAATATTTACATAAATATGTTTGAAAAGTGAGTCGTAGTTAGTCGTAAGTTTGAGTATTTATCGTGAAAATCAAGTTTTTATTATCATAGAAGTCAAAGCAACTCTCTATATTTCCAAATATTTTCATAGGCATAGCATTATTATTAGCTTTATTGTGAAGGTCGTCCAAATTATTCCCAAAATTAGGAATACCAAACAGAGTATTATAATCCGAAACTATGAAAATTGCATTAAATTCGCCTATGTCATTGGTAAAACTAGTGTAGTAATATGATACATTCTTATAATTCACCAATGAATTCTTATAGAATTATGAAAATTTAAAAAATCCTAATAAAACCAGAGCTCGAAGATACCACAAGAACTAAAATATTTGTTAATATTTGCTTCTATGAACGTGGTGAAGCTATTTTTCGCTGTTGACCGTTAAGAATAGCATCAGACACGCCAAATTGAGGGAGAAATGCAATTAGGATAAAAAAACTATACGAATTAAAATACAAATGCAAGATTAAAAACAACATATGAATGAAAATAAGCGTCGATAATATTAGTAAGCCATTGAAAAAAAGATAGATATGAGCACGTCATAAATCTTGTGGCAACGGAAGTTAACTATGTAAGTCTATGGTGATCAACCAAGCTAGTTCTGATGTACGATAATTTCAAATTAAATTGACCTAACAAAGAAACGGCGAATATTATCAATTAAATTTTTTTCCCTACTAACCGTAGCTTTATGGAGAACCTAAAATTTAATATTACGAAAATGAATGGCTGAGAATGAAAGAAAATTCAAATATAATTTGTGGAATAATATTTAATTATTTTTTTCTACCACCAGGTATGAAAGTATTTAAACTGAAACATCACAAAGAAATCTGAAGAGACATGACCTTCAGTAAACCTAATGTTGAATTAATGAAACAATCTATATCGAAGTTACATTCAATTAAAAAAAACAGGGAAATATCAAGGACAGTTAATTATTTTTCATCCAATATCAGCATAACTTTCAGAGATGTCCTTCGAACCCAAATGAAATTATCGTAGTAGGAGAAGAAATTTATCGAAGGAAGAAAGAAATTCCACTGACTAGTATTAATATTAAAGATTTGTCTTGATCTTTAATTGTAGATTTTAATTAAGAAACCTTTGATAAATTGACAAATAATTATTAATATATAGATCATAATTATGAGAGAAAAATATACGAAAATTAGATTATCATTAGAAAAAATACGGATTTTTTCGAGAACGGAGTCTTGAACCCTTAGAATTAATCAAAGATTTGAGCAGAAGGTTCATTGGGCTCAAAATCGCGCCTTGTCTGCGGAATACCTTGCAGACGAATATACTAATATCTCGTTGCCGCAATGAAACCAAACAAATTTTGGTTCTTAATAATATGAAGTATGTTATGTCAGGGAGACTTATAAGAATAAACCCATAGCACGACAAAATACGTGTATTTTTCAATAATGTCATATTATTTGATATTTTTCAAAAATATAAGAGAACATGAGCCAAGGATTTTTTAGAACGTCCTTAAAGAGCGATAATAAATTCTTTATCGCCTCAATATCGAAGTTTGTTGCACCTTAATTTTCTGCAAGAATAAAGATTTGAAAAAGAAATCCTTCAACGAAGCGATACGTTTCTCTACTGAATTATCAAAATATTTGACCGGCCAAACTCAATCGATCCTTTCTCCACATTGTATAAGCAAATGAGTAGACCTAGATCAAAATCAGATAGGTTTTGAATCTTATCCAAATATTTGCACCAATAAAAGAAATTCGAAAAAGATCCATGAAAATTCTAAGTAGAAATTAAATAAATTGGAATCAAGATAAAACTCTCAATTTGGCTTCAAAATGCTGCCAGCTTTTACTGGCTTTACGCCCTCCCATTTCCACTTGCCACAAGTAGACTTTTTAAAGAGCTTAGCCAAGTAGAAACAACGATTTCGATTCTATTGAAGTAAAGTAATATCGGGTGTAGTAGTATAGGCAAGATGGAATTCAGATTCGTGTTGCCTTTCAGGTGGATTACATACGCTGTAGATAACCGTGGTTTGGACTCCACGTTAATCAACAGGTCTCAACTAAGGAATAAAGGCCAATTAAAGTGTTGCAGATTGGAGGTGCCTTTAGCATTAGACTTCCTTCGCGAATCACCCACTTTTTATATTTGATGGAAGTTAGCCGTAATTAGTACTCTGTCTAAATTTGAAACTTTAATTGATTTAAAAGAACCAGTTAATTCGGTATTTTTCTTGGGTAGGGGCTTCAGTTCCTTTGTTAACTATGGTCCTTAAGTTTTTAGCTAAGGAAACGTGATTGCCTGTCTTAAGTATAGCTCTTAAGTTAAAGCTCCGTTGAAAGTTAAGAGTAACAAGGTTCGTTTTATTCTTTGGCTTAAGTAAGCCTTTATTTGCTACATTTTAAAGCCCTGGTCAGTGAGAACGTACATTCAGTTTCTGATTTTTGGAGCCTGTTTTGTGCCCATTTTTTGCTAATTTCAGCTTTATACGGTGGTAAGCTTCACTTAATACAATTAACTATATCCACTGCTGATTTGCAGTCTTCGTAGGATCTGCTTATTATTCAGACAGATTTCCATGTCACCATCCGCTTTACGAAGGCACGATGTCTTAAATCTGCTTTAATTTTTTCATGTATACTTAACTTTATATTTTTGATGGTAGAGTCGGAATTCCGGTATTTTAGGTTATTGTTGTCTACGTCCTTGTTTTCCTATTTATAGATATATTATTTTTGGGGTTTATTTGAGTCTTTGAATTTACATTTTTAGGCATTGTGTTATTTTTGGGAGGATTCCTTTTGATTACAGTTTAATCATTAAAATAAACGGTCACTGAATTTGATTTTATTGATCGTAGGTTTGGGCAGTTTTTGTGTTTGAATCCACTGTTTAATCGTAGAATTCCTAAGTTTAAGCCTTGTCCTTCTTAGCAGTAATTTACTGCCCCTCTGGAGTTTCGGTCCCACTGGGATTGGTATGTACGCGAGTGGTCGGGGTCCGAAGCTAAGAGAAGCACGACGGTGTACAGACCCTTGGCAGCACATAGTACTAAATCACCTAGTAGGCAACCAGTAAACCAGGGTTAGACCCTGCCTGATAAGAGCTAGTGCGGTCACACGTTTATTCTCCTGGCAACTAAGTTACGTGCTGTTGAGGCTGCGCCAAATTTTCTACTAGGATGATAATTCACTAAACTCACAATTGTATACGATAAAACTTTAAGGTTTTGCCACATTTATCGAAAAATACGACAACCTATTGGCCAGTCTACCTCTTAACTAGTTAATAGCACTAGAACTAAATTAAGGAGAACTAAGAAATAATTACATATATTGTAAAACCCCGATGTACAAGGTATGCCTAAAAGAGCCTTTCAAGGTAACTTACTCATTGAACCCATTAATTATATGAGTAATATCTGAAGCGTTTAAATAATTTTCACTCTTCCGACAATGCATTAATCATGTTGGGTTAAATTCCACATTTATAGGCAATTTAGCTTGAAAAATGTCCTTAAAAGCGTCGTTAATGATCGAAAATTTATTATATAGTTTATAAGCAGGAAACTTCTCACTCTTCATCAGATTCAGTGGTACTGTTTTGGCTCTCAACTGGTAATTTTCTCGCTCTGTTAGTTCTTCTATTTTTGCTTATTCATCCTAACTCTGTTCATTTGAAACAGCTTTTGAGTACTCTTTGATTAAAAAGTCTTTTCCAATTATGGAAGTCATTTAAATAACATTTTTGAATTTAGTACGTATTTGATAAAGGTTCCAGGTCCACTTTGAAAGTATGAAATACATTTTAATGATACATTTGAAGTGTTTTATTTATACCTTACTTTATTTTTTTGAAGTAGTAATTTTAATAGTCTTCAGTATAAGCGGGCAAAATAATGAGGTTAAATTTAACAAAACACTTCAAATGTACCATTAAAATGTATTTCATTTACTTTTTCCCTATATATCCTATCCTTACTGAACCGGGAAAAATGTTATGTCGTATTATTGGTATTAATATATCAAGCGAAGGATCCAGTAAGAGCAAAACAAGTTGTTTTTCGATACTCGTTACATACTCCCTAATTGCCGAACACCCCCAACTTCCTTATATAATATTAAGATTTTCCCAACTTGATTTCATCCATCTTAACAATAAAGTCATTTCCTCCAATCTTGAGCTTGTTTCTTAGAGAAAATTCACAAATTTCTGAACACATCGATTTCCAGTCGTACCAATACTTGCAAACCGCTAATTGGGTTTGGAATAATAACAAAATAATTAAATTATTTCCTATCTGAATATTCCGCTATTTACGAATGGTGGTGTGACTTGCTTTTCGATCGTATTTTGTTCTGGTTTAGGTCACTTCTTGCTTATTCTTTTAATCATTTATTTCTTCAATTTCAAATTAGCAGTTTATGACCATATGGGGAGCTTCCCGCACTACCCACCTATGTTCGAGGTTTCAGTCTTCCAAATTCAATAACCCTCAGTATTACACAATACGAAAGTAAAAAATAAATATTGGAAATACATGAATGAACGTAGCGTGCATTCGCATGGATGAAAATATATCAGTATATAAATTTAATTTATATTATGACATAAATTTGCATTTAAACTAAAAAATGTCTATCATATTAAGAATAATACATAAAAAGTAAGAAAAATAAATATATACTCGTAGCTTGTCCAAGGATTTTGCATAAATTCTAAGCAATTTAGCTATAGGTTATATTTTGTTTGGTCATTAATACGAGGAGCGGTCAATAAGTTTTGCGAATCGGTAAGGCAAAACAGAGGAAGGAGAATGGCTGTTTGTGGGCGTGTTGGGACGAGTTATGACAAGTCAAGACCTGCAGCCGCACGCTCCTGCCTCGTCTATTTAAGAAGCAGTAGCTAATCGCAAATCGTCAGTCACAAATTTTTCAACAATGCAGAAGGTTGAGCACCGCGCAGTGATCAAATTTTTGACCAAGGAATGCAAGAGATCGATGAACGCATGGTTGCAGTGTACACCGACACCACCCCTTCCTATTCAACAATTGCTCGCTGGAATAGGGAGTTTGGCCATGGTCGTGAGTCCCTTGAAGATGATATCCGTCTAGGACGCCCGTCAGACGTGACTAACGAGGACAATGTGGCTCGTGTGGAGAGGAGCATCGTCGAAAATCGACGGGTGAAGGTCGAAGAAATCGAGCGAGAACTTGGAATCTCACATGGAAGTGTTATCGACATCAACCACGAAAATTTGGCCATGACCAAGGTCTCTGCCCGTTGGGTTCCTAGAAACCCCATGATCGCCTTCAACGTCATCAAAGTCTACAATGCTAGAGTTGCACAAGCTACCCTGCGCGATTGCGAATTCGAGGAGCTCAACCATCACCCCTACAGCATAGATTTGGCCCCTAGCGACTACTTTTTATTCCACCAGCTCAAGGCTGTACTGCGTGGACGCCAGTTTGCAGACGATGAAGATGTCCAGCTTGCCGTCCAGGAGTGGATTAAACAGCAGTCGGGAGATTTCTGGTTGTCGGGAATTCGAAGCCTCGGGGACCAGTGGCGCAAGTGCATTGAACTCGAGGGTAGTTATATTTAAAAATAATAAGACACTTTTCCTCATATCTCGTTTCTGAATATCCGAATTGCAAAACCTATTTACCGCCCCTCGTATCTGTTAACAGGCCATATCTCGCAGAATAACAAACATTTATTATAGGTAAGCTATTAAAGTAAATTATTACACACTATGATATTAGGGATGGAACAGCAATTATAGCGTTTACTCAGTTTTAGATGATTACACCATCAAAATACTAGTAGATGAGATTAATAGTAATATCTAGGGCTTCAGCAGCTCCATCATATATTAACATTATTTTGAGCGACTGAATCCGGGAAAATGATAATAAAATTTGTCTTGTAATCATTCTTGTTACTGATGTATTTGGAAAGCAATCTAGACCCCATACTTCCACAAATCACTTTTCCTTAAATACCTACAATAATCATACAATAATTTACAGACCAAGCCAAAATGAAGCTTATATTAGTGTTCATCATCGTTTCTTAACTTTTAAAACGATTATCTCTTATCCCTCCCCACAATACTGATGCAATCACAAAAGGGGGCCACGTATGAAAAAAGGTGTTTTCCCAGCACAAGTACGCTCGGCAGGTACGCCAAACTGATGTTGAAATAGTGATTTAAATTTAGTGAAAATGACAGTGGATGTGCATCCAAATTTAATTTTATGTATGCGCATGAATGTACTTATGAAAGTTATAAAATTACAAAAATGAGTACGCCCAGATTCTTCTACAACCTATGAAGACTATTTAATTTGTAAACTGATGTTTTTATCATGAACTACTATAGCCTTTAAGGAATTTTTTGTGGGGCAGACATACGAGGGACTGAATTTACTCACACTCAATAAATTTCAATTTCGGTCTCGGTTCAGATAGATCAATCTGAAGCTAAGAGCTATCTAACTAACACTAAGTCACACATATTCATAAAATTTTGACGAATTAATAAGATGAATTATTTTCATTAGCACCTCGATATTTTTAAGAAAATTTCTAAAATCTTGAACATGTGGCATCTTTTTGTGTCTTGTAAGAAAAAGTCCTGGCTGAGGGTAGGGAGACCTCCGCCATTACCCAAGCATCTCTTATATTATATAACATATTTTAGATCTGAGTGAGACGGAAATTAAGTAATATCATTCAATTCGTTTAGCCCAGACACATTTTCCTAGCATCTTAAATCCTATGTTTAGCAAAACTTGCCGTGGTACACCAATCTATACCATAGAATACTCCTATGTTATGGGAGGGACTGCTTAATCACCTACTGCAACGCAAACCGTTAAAGGATTGTTCGCAGGGATTAACGACAGACTAGGAGGTCAACCTTGAGGCGTTGGGTTTCAAAGTTGATAATTGGTTGGCTAGATTTACTTGAATAGGCCGAGAGTATCGTTCAATTTTAGTTAAAGATCAAACAACTAAAATATAATTTTATTTACAAAAATTAAATTAAGAATAATAGTAGGTTAAAGAGAATTATTTAAATTGAAATAGTCCCTTGATAATTAGTATGAGGAGGGATTCTTTAATAGAATTAATTGCTTAATGTTAAGAGACTAATAATGGAGGGAGTTTCAGTCTTACTGGTCGGTGACTTCGAGGAAGATCCTTCTTGCGATCAGGCAATTGGAAACAATCCGATGAGGCAAGTGGGGCAGGGTCCGAATGAGGCAGGTAAAGCACGATCCGAACCAACCTTCCGATGGGGATAGTCAAACTTCAAAGATGACGCTCGAATGGAAATGTGGTATTACTCGTAATTCCACTGGAATAGTAAACTCTATTTCTTCAAAGATAATCGATGGAGATTTTCTTTAGTTCTCTTAAATGAAGGGAGACTGTCACACAAATTAAAAGGCTTGCCGATCAGAGAAGCTACCAATTCACTAGAGTAGAATCACGGCGGAGAAGGTCTTGCTGTCTGACGAACGCTCACGGGACTTAAGACTTGAGTCGATGAGGACGGCCTTGAGGTGCAGGCTGGACTTCTCGAACTGCAGAATAACCCGAGTATTTACATGCCTGATTTTGTGGGGGAAGGGGGAGTTTGGAGAAAGGAGTCACAAGCTCCAGATATCTTAATCCGGAGGCGGAGTCGATTCATCATTTAGCAGCGAGGTACGAGATACAGCGGTTCTTCTACGTCTCGGAGATGAGTTCGCAGGATTGGGGAATATTTTCTCAGGAGTAGAAAATTTGTGAATGTTCGAACAGAATGTGATGTTCCTCATGGCAAGATACACTCACACGTGGTCTTATTACAAAAGGCTATGATATTGATTTGAGCAAATATTATGTAATTGGGTCGACAAAAAAAATTACATTTAAATTAAGGAACAAAATGGAACTATCAAAATGGGTAGTAGAATAATAACGCAGACACAAAAACAAACACTTTACTAAATAAGTATCTATAGGGACCATAGATATATGTACAGTGGATTAGCCATCATTGTCGACTAATGGATTCCGGCTAAGATTCTCATCTGTACAATTGTCAGTACCACGTATATAGTAAATTTTAAACTGGTATTGTTGGAGTATCAAAAGCCATCGCATTATACGTCCGCTCTGGCTTTTCGTATTTGGGAGGTAGGCCAAATGGTGATGCTCCATTTCGATAATAAACTTTTTCCCTATTAAATACATGCTAAATTTGGTAGTACTCCATACTATAGCTAAAACTTCTCGTTCTATTACCGAGTAATTTCGTTCACGCCGCAGTAGCTTTTGGCTCGCGTAAGCTACTAGGCGGCTTTCACCTTCGTCGAAGTATTAGAGCAGCACGCATCCAATTTTTAGTCACTCGCATCTGTCTGGATGCCAAAGGTTTGGAGAGATAAGCGAGCCTCAAAATGGGGACAGAAGCTAGCTTGTCATTGCTCTGCTGGAACCTGGCAGTAGCTTCGGGATTCCATGAAAGGAGATCTGGGGATCTCTTTTGAAGGAGGGCACTTAAAGTAGCCGAAATGGCTGAAAATTTAGACGTAAACATACAGTAAAAGGAGGCCGATCTTATGAATGACCTCAGCTGTTTCCTCGTGCGTGGAAGGTGCATCTCGACAATGGCTCTGAACTTTTCTTTCTGGGAGCCCCTGTGATTTTACCCAACATTGAATCCCAAATACTTAATAGTATCATACGCAAAGTGACACTTATTAGGGCAAAGGGTGATTCCATGCTCACCTATCCTAATAAGTAGAACGCGGAGAGCTATCATGTGTTGATCCCACGTAGAGGTAGCAACATAAATGTTGTCGAAGTAAAAGGAGACGTGCGGCAAGTCATCCGCAATCCTTCGCATCATCCTATTATAGTTGCTACATGCAGTGACTAACCGGAAGGGTAGTATTTTAAACTGCATAAGACCCTTGTAGGTGGGAAAGGTAGTACATATACTTACGCGCGTTTTTACGGAGGGGCATTTGGTAGTAAGCTTTGCAGAGGTCTAACTCGGAAATAAATTTAGCTTTCTTAAAATGGTGTAGATTTTCGTTTATAAGGGAGATTAGTTCTTCATCAAACACCGTTATCGAATTTAACTTTTGAAAATCAACGCACATGCGGAAATTTTGGTCAGGCTTGCGAACTATGACTATCGGGGTGCAGTAATCTGATTTCGAGGCCTCGATGATATCTAAGAGTAAAAGATTGTCCACTTATTGGTGGAACGCTTTCCTAAGGTGGATGGGAAGGAAAAAGGGCTTCGATCAAACAGGTTCTTGAGTGGTGAGAATGATGTCATGCTCAAATTGGTTGGAGCAACCGGGGGGTCTCGGAGATGACATCTTCGCATCCATTTAGCAATTGTTGCAGCTGACTCATTTGAAGAGGCGCAGGCCTAGGGAGACATCAAGCACAGGGGATGATGATTCCGGGGGTCCAAGTAAAGATGAGATAGGGTAATCACCATCTCGTTCAATGCATACTACTTGCACGACATTGACGGGGTCAGGGGGATACACCGCTTCAAAAGGAGACTCCTCATCGAGTGCCACAAAATTGTTGATACACGCACGGCGGTGATATTACTTCAAACCTTATCTCCTGAGGGAATTCAAATTAGGAAATTCACTGTTCCTTTTACCTCTAGAACGGAAAAGGGGCCTTTTCACTGGCTCAGAAGTTTGTTACTCTCAGTGGGAAGTAGCAAAAGCACCTCCTCGCTAGGCTTAAATCTTTTTTCCTTCGCCTTTAAATCGAAATAAGTTCGATACTTCTCCAAATTTACCTCAAAATTTTGCTTTGCAATGTTGTCACATATCTTGAGGTGCTTTTGGAGGTGCAGGAGGAACGAATGGGAGGATTGAATTTCGTTAAAAAGACGGAGATTTGTGAAAAAGTTCCTTTAAAATAGCAAGGGGTGCTTGAACATTACTGCCATACAGTAATTCGAAGGGGGCGAATCCTAGCGTCCTATGGGGCATTTCTTGACACTCTGACAGTGTCTCGGGCAAAAAGCGGTGCCATTCTCTAGGCTGAGCGATACACAATTTTGTGACAATTGCGGTCAATGTGCCATTTAGCTTTTCGTAAACTCCGGAGTTATTGGTCAACGAGAGAGACGTAGTGGTATCTTGAAGAGACGGGGAAGGAGCAAGAGTGGCACTAACTTGGTGTACCTGATAGGATGAATTTTAGGACAGTTCGTGCATACATGAGCTTCTATTCCGCACAAAAACAGATTAGCTGCATTCTGTGGAATAACGCCGCGGGGTGAGCGGTAATTATGGGCATAATGTCTCTTGGTTCCGAAGGAGAGAGGTTTCTCGTTTCGATGAACCCTGAACTTTCAGGAATTTAGCGGGTTCTTAGAGGTCGCCTGGAGTTTTTAATCTTAAACTTGGGACGAGACTGAATAGGCTTCGTATTAACCATTGTATGCAAGTTATGGCTACTTGCGTAAACATCAGCCTCTTCTAGGCATTCCTAGAACGTAAAGCAGCGCTTGTCGTTAACGAAGGCACGGATTCCGTTGGTCATGGAAGCTAAGAATTGATATATTAGGACAAAGTCTAGAATGACTCGTACTCTTTGGGGATTTTACACGCATTAAACAAAAAATGGAGCTGTTTCTGGAAGGTGCACCCAAAATGGCGAAAGGTCTGACCGGGGCGGAACTTTTCGTGGCGGTAACGGGCACGATAGAAGTCTGGGATCATATTTACTGCAGGTAAAAGTTTTTTTTGAGGGTAGAGTAGTCCACAGTGGACTCTTAGGGAAAGTAAATGAATATGTCTCTCAACTCTGAGTTAGAAAGGGAAGGAGTTTGGCGATACCATCTACCTCGAGGTCCCAATTGTTGGTTTCAAAAATCTTCTCGAAATGCCTAAGATATGCTTCAAAATCTTCTCCTTCTTTAAAGACGGGTAATCTTACTGACTGGGACTAGAGTTTCGGTCCGGGAGTTAAATGACATTGACTCCAATTAATTACGGCTTAATTCCAGTTCATGCGGCCTTATACTCTCACGCTCTTCTATCTCTCGTTGTTATCATAGTTCGTTTACCTGGGATCTTAGTTCTTGTTCGTACGCTCCTCCCTCTTCTCTTTTATTTCTTTCATCTTCCAGAAAAAATGTTAATAATTCTCGGCCCGACAGGCCCAACAATTCTCCATGACTCTTGAAATGTTCAAACGAAGAAGACATCTTTCCCACTTACTTGGGGGAACGTAACACGCGAACGGGGCTATTGACGTAACGAAATTTCTCGGCAATATACGTGAAGCTTAACTTTTCACCCCCAAAAATATTTAAAGATTATCCCACTAGGAACACTAAAACTCTCCCTACACGGTTAGGACAGGTTAATCTTTCTAATCAACTGGGGATTAACTCAAATATTCCAGTAAATGGAATACACAAACACAAAGAACGGGTCCCAACTAATAATTTAAATTTTAAATAGGAAATAGACTAATGCTCCAGTTATCTAGAACTAAATTGAAAGTATTTCGGCTAAAAAATAAAAAATAAAGAAACTTCATTAATGAGAGGGAACTAAGTGGATGTAAATCCTTGAACTGATTTACTATGTAATAAACCCCACACCTGACACCAGCTATTTTAATATATAAGTAATATATATAATATATGTCGTAGTACACCACTCTATACCATACACTCTTCCTCTATTATGTGGGGGGGGGTGACTTAATCACCTATTGCAACGCTATCCGTTGAAGGACTCTTCGCGGGGATTAACGACCGACTAGGAGGTCAAACTTGAGGCGTTGGGTTTTAAATCCTTAATAATTAGACAAAGTGCATAATTGGTTGGCTCGATTTACTTGAATAGGCCGAGAGTATCGGTCAACTTTAGTTAAAGATCAAACAACAAAAATATAATAATTAAAATAAGACTAATTATAGGCAAAAGGGAATTATTCAAATTGAAATAGTCGCTTGATAATTATTATGAGGGGGGATTCTTTAAGAGAATTAATTTATTAATGTTAATAGACTCATATCAAAGGGAGGAACTTGCTAATACTAATAATGGAGCAGGTTTCAATCTTACGGGTCGATGACTTCGAGGAAGGTCCTTCTTGCGATGAAGCGGGTGAAGAAGGATCTAATGAGTCAAGTGGGGCACGGTCCGAATAAGGCAGGTGGGGCACGATCCAAACCAACCTTATGATGAAGATAGCCAAACTTCAAAAATGACGCTCGAAGGGAAATGTGGGATTACTCGTAATTCCACTGGAAGAGCTAATCGATGGATATTTTCTTCGCTTCGATTAAACGAAGCTAGACTGATGCGCAAATTCAAAGGCTTGCCGATTTTAGAAGCTACCAATTGACTAGGCTCGATTCACGGCGGAGAAGGTCTTGCAGACTGACGAACGCTCACGGGACTTAAGACTTGAGACGATGAAGACGGCCTTGAGGTGCGGCTGGACTCCTAGAACAGCTGAATAACCCGAGTATTTGTATGCCCGATTCTGAGGCGGAAGGAAGAGTTTGGAGAAAAGAGTCACAAGCTCCTGGCATCTTAATCCTGAGGCAGAGTCGATCAATCATTTAGCAGCGAGTTGCGAGAAACAGCGGCTCTGCCTCGCCTCGTGACCGGGGGGGGGGGGGAAGGGGGCTGGGGACGAGTTCTCAGGTTTGGGGAATATTTCCCCATATCGCTCAGAAGTAGAAAATTTCTGAATGTTCGAACTGGAAGTCACGTTCCTCATAGTGAGATACACTCGCATGTGGTCTCTAATAAATTGAGAAGGAGGGGAGGGTCAGAGGTTGTTCTTTTACATACTAGTTTGTGATTTCTAAAAAATATATGATTCTCAATAATGGCCAAATAAAACCGCTTTTCTCCTCCGGATCAGCAATATGCCAAATTAAGTTACCCCTTATAATTCATTCAACTATCATCACTCTTGTATTAAGAATCAGGTTTCTATCTTCATTAGTTAAAAAACCGATTTAACTTATTGGCAGATGCTCATATCGTTTATGGGAAGATATTACTTTAAGTTTAAGAGAAAAAATCAATTTTAATCAATCTAAATCTTAATTGTTTTAGCTAAACAAAGGTTGCATTCGTATGTATCGACTCCTTACCATTAATATATTTGCCCCTTAAAATATATATATATATATATATATATGCATGTGAAGTTGTGACCCTCTGTTATACCACTTAGCTATTTCTCAACTCTCCACACTTCAGGTTATTATAGAGTCTCTGAATAATAGGAACTTATATTATGATAAAATAAAATCTTCTTGTAACTGCTTCAGCTTTCTTAATTAAAATAAGGACGCGGCTCAATTTGACTCGATGGCTGGCCCAATGCTGACTTTTCCACTGGGTGTTTTTTCCGGGATTGATCTGTTGTATGGCAGGGCTGTGTAGATGGACGAGATTTGAATGAGTTGTAAATTCGTAATGTTGCAAAAGTGCAGGAGCACAAAAACATGGAAAAGCCTCAAGAAAAAAAACACAAGTAAAAGAATAACAGTAAGCAATAAGCAGTGACTGGAAGAAGTAATTTGTGTAATTTCAAAAGTGAAATGTCAGTACAAATTCTAAGAGTCGTACAGCTGCTTCCGCCTATCATCTCTTAAACAGTCAAGAGAAGGATCTCACTCGTTGGGAGTAATTGGGAGATTAACTAAACTGAACGATTGCTTTCGTTTTTGGATTCGAGTAATCTTCTTTTTTTCAGCGATTTTCGAGGCTGCTTTTGTTTTTTTTTGCTCGTCATGACTTTAGATAATGGAAGCCGGGAATATCCATTTGATTCAATCTCTTTTAGATATCTTTGAATATATTGGTCTGCTGGTTATCGGTAGAAAAATTTAATGTACTGCGAAAGTAGTAGAATATTAAATGAGGTAATATGTGGCCTGCAAAATATACCCTAGCTTTTGAAAAAAGAGCAAAAAAGTAGTGTATTGTGTATGTTATCTATGATTGGTTGGTCTAATTACTCGAGAGGTAACGTTTGATTTGTCCATGTGTACCCTTAAATAAACGGAGAATTTGTGAAGATGCTACAACATTAAAACATAATAACAATATTGTATTAGGTTGAGGAATAAGTTCTTGCGTTTTTTTTAATGTCGTGTTGCTTTAAGTTTTGTTGACGTGATTTGTGCACATATTAAGAAACAATAATAAATAATGAAAGCAAAATTTGCAAAGGTTAGGCTACGTCTTTTAACAGCGTAGACTATTGGGCTTTTGCTCAGGCTACGTCTTGAAGTTGAGTAATAAGTCATTGCGGTTTATTTAAAAGTTGTGTTAATTTAATTTTTGTTCTGTACCCTCAAATTGGAGAAGTCAAGTTGAAAGAAAGGCGCATTTTCGACACTTGTTGTTAGTCATTTTCAATCCAGACGGGAACAATGCAAACGCATCCAAAGCTCGTCGCGATGTTTGTGCTGTGTACGGAGAAAATGCTTTATCAGAAGATACAGCTCAATGGTGGCTTTCACGTTTCAAAAACGGTCATTTCAATCTTAATGACAAGGAACGTTCTGGTGGCCCCTTTGAGTTGGATGAACGACCTTATTCGTGAAAATCCTCTTCAATCGACTAGAGAATTGGCTGTACAATTGGCGTGTGATCATAAAACTGTAGTAAATCACTTTCAGTCGTTTAGGAAAGTGAAAAAACTCGGTGCATGGGTTCCGCACGCTTTGAGCGAAAGCAACAAACTTCAACGCTTTACGATTGCCGCAGGTGGTCTTGCTAGTCATAAGGCTACTCGTGGATATAAGGACAGATTTCTTCATCGCATCATCACTGGCGACGGAAACTGGTGTATTTATGTCAACATGAACCATCGAAAACAATGGCTTAGCCCCAATTTAAAACCACTTCCGCGATTAAATCAAGGAGTTTATCAACGAAATACGATGCTGTGTGTGTGGTGGGATTGTGAATGCATCATTCTTTATGAGCTCCTTCCGAACAACGAGATTGTCAATGCAGAACTTTTAAGTTCAACGAATGTATCGACTCGCCGAAGCTATTTGTTAAAAGCGACCTGATCGACGTTATGGAGTCATTCTGCAACACGACAATGCTCGTCCTCACATTGCCAATATGACAAAAGACGCCATTCAAACGCTTAATTGGAAAATCCTGCCGCATCCTCCATATTTGTCAGACTTGGCTCCCTCGGATTTTCATCTGTTTCGATCGTCTCCAAAAATTGGCACTGTGTTTCGTTTAATACTGATGTGGAATTAGGAACCTGGTTAGACCAATTCTTCGAGTCAAGATCCAGAGATTTATATTGCAAAGGCTTTGAAAAACTAGTTGAACGTTATCAATTGAAAAATCCTGCCGCATTCTCCATATTCGCCAGACTTGGCTCCATCGGATTTCCATCTGTTCCAATCATTCTCCAACAATTGGCACTGCGTTTCGTTCACTACTGCTGTGGAATTAAGAACCTGGTTAGACGAATTCTTAGAGTCATGATCCAAAGATTTATATTGCAAAGGCATCGAAAAACTGTTGAACGTTATCAATTGAAAATGAAGTTTTTATAAAATTTTTAAAGGTAATGAATAAATTTAATAAAACTGCAATAACCTATTTCTCAACCCATTAGAAATAAATATATTGGAATGCATGCGCATTAAATGCATAAAGATTTAAGTTAAAGGTCTATTCACCTTAGATTAATTTATATGCCATCATATAAAATATAAAAATATTATTCCTTCGACTTGAGATTACTGAAAGCTCTCTCCGTGCTCTCTATTCGTTTTCTCCCATTCACCCATTCTCCGCCGCTTACTTTGATGTATTTAAGAGTTTATCTCAATAAAGTTTCATGCTTAATAAGGACTTATTAAAGACGAATTTGCTCTGATGTAGTCATTCCCTATCCTAAAGGTTGAATTTAATTAATATGTTATGCGTGTTTAGTTATATTGGCTCATAAATACAAATGTAAATAGACGGTAGAGTAAAGGAGATAATGTATATATTTTTACATAGGATAGAGATGACTCATATTAGAAAATTTAATAAACAAAATATTGCCAGGAAGCTAATTAATAATCAACCAAATGGGATCAGTTAGTGAAAAACAATTTACTGAATTGATAAATGTGATAGGAAAATCGAAGCTTTGATTTGTCATTTAAAGTGATTACAGAAAAATAAAGGAAAATTTCATATTTTGTTTTCAATCAAAGTCACCAAAATCTATTCATTACTTAAGGAATAAAAATAGAAAAATGGCTGAAATCAGCCTCTCTACCATAACACCTGCATATATAATACAAAATTACGGGCAGTGAACCTTTGGTCTACGAACTTAATTCGTTCCTGAATGTGGTTCGTAAACAACTTTTTACTAAATGATAAACATTTTCCCATAAGAATTACTATATTAGGGATAAAATTGTTCCTAGACTTCAATTGGTTGCTTATTTAAACCTTTATAGTGGAATTTTATTTAAAACATCGTATAAACAACAATGAAAATGCTTAAAACTTCACACAAAGAGAATAATCACAATACATAGATAAGTAAAATACGAATAAAATAAGCGAAAATTTAACTTACTATATCCGCTATGGAAGAGACTTAATGGCTTAAGTGGAAGGTGATGGCTGGAGGAATGGGAGAGATCTTAGTGTTTGGTGGATGTGGATGAATGGTGTCTCTAGGCACTACTAGACAAGGCTGGTGACTCGCTGCTCTTCGTTTGAAATTCAATGGAAACTTGTCGAACTAGGTTGTTTGTTGCCAGCATCTGAAAACCTTTCTATAGTGAGATATGGAGATGATGGTATCTTCCCACACTTTACTCCATTTATGGGTATTTTATTGTTAATAAACCTAGGAGCATATTCCCTTACTTGCTCATCCTCTGAAAACATTTTCTCTAAACAACATCTTTTGCTGTTGTTTCAGAATGTGTTCAGATACTTCCATGTTGAGTTCACTCCTGTGGTGCTTCCCTAATTCTTCAGACCACCATTCTCAACTTCTAAGCCCATGCTTGTATTTGTCAAAGGATACAATGTCATCACATTTTCTGCTACACACCCTGGAAGTAATTTCCACTAGGCCGGGTTTAGGTCCTGGATATCATTGTTTCCCGGATTCTGTCAATGAAACTAAAGTAATGAGAGATGCTGAAATCAACTTCCAGAATTCTCCGAGTGATATTTCTGTACAAAGCTAACAACGTAAATGACGTTATTTTGCAAAGCTTCAGGCATACCAGCTCGGCGAGCTGCTTGTTTAAAAATTTAAATTTTCTTCGTAAACTAATACGTTGTCCTCCTCATCATCATCATCATCACTAACTCTATAGTTTAAGAGGAGATTTTTTGAGTATTTGAATAATAATTTCATCCTAGTTTGGCTATGACTTATGGTTTTTTTATCAAAGTTATTTCCAATAATTCTTTTATAATATCAAAAAACAAAATGATGAAGTTCAGAAATAAATATAAGTATCGAAATTTTGTGATTTTTTAAAACCCAAAGATTTACAAATGGTTAAGTTCAGAAAATTTATTTTATATATCTTCTATAACTATATTTTAGCAACGTGATAATTTGAAAGGGGCTAAATATTGTGTAAAGTTACTTTTTAAAATTATTATAAAGGCGAAGTTCATAAAATTCATAAAAATTTAACCATGGCTGCTTTTTTTTAGATTTTAACTTTTAATCCTAGTACCGAAGCGCAAGTTCCCACCTTAAGGGGGAGGGGCGAAGCCATTGCCTGGTTTTTCGATAATTTTATTCAGAACAAATTTGTTCGTAAAATGAGCCTTTCGTAAATAAATGTTCTATGGAATTTTGGAATCATGAATTTTAGCCAAGAAATTTATCGTCGTCCTTCAAATACGATTTGCTCCCCAGTCTTTTCTGTAAATTTAGTGGCTTGGAACAAATTTTCCTTGTTAAACCAAAGAGTTTTAAAGAACTTTGCGCATTTTTTCTAACTATTTCCATTTTTCTAGATTTTGCCAGCCTAACTTCTTCAAGTTCCTTGCTCTGCTGTGAAATTCTCCCTAACGCGTTAGAGGTCTCCTCGTGGTTTTGGTCTTCCATACAATTTGATATTTAACCACTAATTATTTATAACATTTTTAAAACTTTCTTGTGCAGATATGATGAGTTGTATTCTCCTCAATGTTTTAAAAATAAATAACTTGCATTCTAAGAAGTGGTTCTCCTTTTTTTTAGCTTTAATTTAATTTTTACTATTAAAATGAAATTTTGTTAACCTGGATAATAAATTCCAGAAATGATACATACTTGATTCCAGTGGCAGCATTTGTACTGTATCAGTTATGAGAGAAATTATTAAAGACATTTGATAATATCAGGGCTGATGTAATCCTTTTGCTATACAGTAAAATTTTCCCAAGAAAGAGTAATGTTTCTTTAGAAAGATTGTCTTAGGATATGTGGGAAATAAATATTACGAGGACAAACAGATGCTAGTTCGTTTATACAGCGTCACCGGTTACGTTCCATATGGTCCGATACTTTACCCCTCCCCTCCCCTTTGCCCCGCTGCCCCAAAGATCATCGAGCTCTCTCTTGACGAAGGATTACAATCAGCAGATTTCGTAGTCGATTAATATAAACATAGGAGGATGGGATAACCTTTAGAATAAAAATCTTTTAACAGGCTCACTGTCCCCTCCGATTGTTTATGTCTACTTTCGCCAAATAGACGAAATTTTACTTCTCCGTTGAAAACCTATCCCCTAGGAGAAAGGCTTAAAGGTGGGCGCTCGTCTCCCCTCCCCTCTCCCAGGGGATAATCTACGTATATATAGTTCGATATATACACCAGAACATAAAACAAGCAAGAGCCTCACGTACAAACATAACGCTGTACAGGTTCTACCCTGCGGGGAAATAACTTCAGTTACACCTATGCAAAACAGACGTGCGACCTCTTCTCGTGTACGCCCCACTGTCACTCATAGCAGCGAGTGACACGTGGCAGCAGAAGGCTCAGTGCACTTAGAACTCGGCTCTGAAGCACGCTTACCGCTCTCCCTTGTACACGAGAATGTCCACACTACACGACAAAAAGAAATTAGCACCTCTCAACACATACGCTCACACCAGACTTACAAAACAACTCGGGAAACTCGCCAGAGACCGCTTATACACCGCACTACATGTAAGAGAGTATGTGATGGCACCGCGATACCCCGTGGCCCATGCCCTTCCGCAACCCGTACCGTTCTTCGCATGAGGTAAAAACATCGTGAATAACTCGTTTCCGACTAAGCAGACACGCTCTCCTTCCTGACAACTCTCTAAACGTCGTCCAGTTACGAACACTTCAAGACCCACCCAACCACACCACGTATCGGTTTCTAGCCACCAACCTATCAACTCTTTCTATCCCCTCTCAAAGTATTTCCGCACCCTTTTACTCTATGGCTAACTGTTCGCTTGTTTTGCATAGTGATCACTCTCTGTCCTTTCTATCCACATCAGATTAGAACAAAAATAAAAAAGAGAATCGGAGTAGTAATAGAGAGAAGAGCAGTCCCAGAGTAAAACAAGGAATCAAGAAGACAGTAGAACCGAGCAGAATTTTTCTACCCGGGGCTTTTCCTTTGGTCGCCTAGAAGAGTAGACCTGTGGTATCGAGAACCACTCTAATACTAATTTCGTTTAGAGAACCCCCTTATCTTAGTTTTCTGAATAAAAACAGAGATAACCCTCACCATTAAGGAATAGCAACGTGAATACCCATTCTAGAAAAGATTCACCTCTTGGAGTAGTTTAATCATCGAGAAGCCTGCAAATGCAACACAGGGAATAGAATAACCCGTACATCCACAATCCCCTCGCATATATCTAAAGTGATCGCCACGCGCTCCACATCTAACTCGGGATAAGCCTCAGCTGTTCTTCCCGAATAGACTCAACAAGTGCCTTCTTCTCCCACAGAGACGATTAGCTGTTTTACCAGTCAGTTTTACGTCCGCGAGGAAAGCTCCTGTCAAACGCGTCTTGAATCATCGTATCGAAAAAGTTCTCGTCCCAGATCATCCAACTCCAGACTCTCTCATAGTTAAAGGTAAACGGAATCCCAAACTTATTCATGTTTGTTAGTTACCATTCCGTGCCAAAGTGAATTTTTAGGTCAACCATCGAGTAGTACTCATCGGTAGTATTAATTTTTATTTATATCCTCTTATTACAGGATTAGTATAATGAGAGTTTTAATATTTCATTTTTTTATGTAATTAAAAGTATATTTTTGCCCTAGTTGTTTAATTAAATACTAGAAACGCTGCAAAGGGCAACAAATATGTGATATTACGAATCCTCCCTGATTAAAGAATCAAAAGTAAAATTAAAGAACTCCTAGAGAAAAGTGTAACGGAGTTTTTCCTGTACAGAGCAAATGTACATACGTACTCGGTTCGGCCGTATACCACGACAGGACAATTTTGGCTCAAGAGTTTTCTCATTTTAAATTCAGTGTTAATCTTCTTTCATATTTCCCATCGTACCTTTGCTCATCAGCGAATGCCTATCCTTAAATATGTGTAGCAAAATTATGAGTATTCTGCCATTATATCCTTTTGAAAATAATGTGAGTTATGATTGTGTACTGGTTATTATATTATTTATCTAGATAGCATATAAATACAATATCCTCTACACATAAATTAGATTGACAGAAATGAAGGTTGAATTTTAAGATTCGGGCTATGTGACAGAATTCAGTTAACAAGTGGGCTATGAAACACAGATAATTGATTGGTTATATAATCGATGTAAATTAGAGTACGAGTTATTATTTAATGGATACGTAAAATAATTAAAAATGATAATTCACATGATAATAATTGGTAATCGAATTAATAATAACATAAAATCAAATAGATGTTAATAGGATAGATTATGTTAACAGGATATTAATTAGATGTAAATGTTATTTAATATTATATTACGAGAACAAACAATGTAAAATTGATGTTTAAGAATGTTAAAGGAATAACAATGGTAAAAGGGGAATTGGAGTATGTATTAGATGAAAATTATATAAGTAGAGTACTCACGTTTGAAATGAATTTACACACCTGGATAGTGGAACCATTTTCTAAACTAACCTCTTTGGATCGTGGCGCGAGCGAGAGTAAAGGATTGTTGCTCAAAATATTTTTGAGTCTTTACAGTTTAATATAAACACACATTAAATATATATATATATATATATATATATATATATATATATATATATATATATATATATATATATATATATACATATATATATTGTTTGACTTTTTACTCAGCTTAAATTAGATGGAAATTACTTTGAAGGATAAATATATTTTCAAAATTTGGGGAGTACTACAGAAATGCATATTATACATTATTTAATTTATTTTCCGAGTACTGCGGATTATCAAAATCTGGCAGTGCTACACTATCCGCATGGAAGGCGATTTCAGATTTAAAATATAATAGTTTGAAATATAATAGATATAACCCAAAGTAGTTTAGCTGTTATTATTATATCTGATCTTGTAGTCGAGTATCCAATCGACCAAGAAATTTGGTATTAAAAAACACCTAATGCTCACTAAAATGTAAGTAATATAGAATAAAAAGACTTGTCAATTAGTGTTGTAGTTAATATTGATAATTATAAAAAAATCAATCAAAGCTTTTTGAGTAAGATGTTCGGATTTCAAAAGAGCCCTTGAAAACAAGCTTAAAAATCGAAAAATGACCTACATGACACAGATTCGTTTCAATACTTTTCTCAGTCACAAACAAAGAGCAATTTCTCCACTGGAATGGAAGGAGAAAAAGGGATTTAAAATTTTTTCACACAAGTCCTAAAAAACTAATAATCGAGGATCCATCGGGGCCAATCACACAAGGGAAAATTAGGAAGAAAGCTCAGATAAATTATATTTTATTTATATGTAATGTGCATTTCTGTAATTTTGTTTGTTAAGGTGAAAATTCTGAATTTTTCTCTTGGAATTTTGGATTGAGGGGCATTTAACTACTTGCATTAATAAATTCCTCTATATTTGAGTATTTTTTCTGCCTGTGTGAGAAGTGCTAGAATTTAAACTTGACCGACAGTGGACCCTCACCATAATTCGATCAACTCGGAATTTGCTTTACATCGAAATTTTAACAAGTTTTTCTCTGATTAATATTTTCTATTAATATTAATATTCAATGGTATCGCAGTGTTAAATCCTTTGTTATTACTTCTAGTCGCCATATAGCTGACTAACTGAAATAGGCACTCATACTTTATGCTAATAAAACCGTTCAGTGTTTTAAATAATATGATCAGTTTGAGTGAGAAAAACAACGTTTTTCTTTTAAGATAAATTAAAAGCTGTGGCTGACTTAAAATTACTTATTTCTAACTAAATATTTATCTTAATTTGCCCATTATTTATTTCTAGCTACAAGGATTAATTTCCTCTTATTTATTTCTAACTACAGGGATTAATTTCCTCCTTATTTATTTTTAACTACGGAAATTAGTTTGGCCCTTATTTATTTTAAACTTCTAAAACTCGCTCTATAAAGGATTAAGTCTTTTGATTTGAAATACCAATAGTTTTAACAATCTGACCCAGAAGCTGTTCTCCTTGGGCATGCAGCAACAGTTAATAATCTTAGCTCATTCGAATTTAAACCACCTAAATCCTTTTAAATCGTACCTAAGTTTATATTATGAATACCCATATTATTCACATTCGAGTGATTTTGAAGTAACATACTTATATACATTGAACCTAATCTCGCATTTTGCAGTCCATTTGAGTACACAAGAAGCTTCGAAAATTTCGTGGATCATAGCGATATTTTGAGGATAAGAATACTTCTGTAAATATGTAGAATGAAAAAACTTACTTTGACCTTATGCAAAGAAATTAATAAAATATAGTGTGAGAGTGAGGAAAATCTTTGCTTCCTCAAATGAAGATAGTAAAAGAATTGAACCTAATATTAACATAAATTATTTTCCCTTCATACACTTGAAGTTTGGTTAGATTAATATTAAGTCTAATTAGCTGAGTCTAATAAATGTAACAACTTAAATGATAAGATATAAGGGGTGACATGTTCTATATACATACTAGAGCAAACAAAAGTTTTACTCCTTCTTCTGTACCCTGGCTCAAAATGTGTGAAACAGTCTAGTTTAGTGACTGTTAAGGCGATCTTAAGATAGTTGTGGTGCAGATGTAAATTCATTCATTGCTTGCCTTAAAACATATCGATTACTCAATGAGACTGAACAACCAAGTTAGAAATGTCCCAATTTACCTGTACTGTGATAACGCCCACAAAACATTGCCTCATTGAGAACGCAATGACACCGGCCTAGCCAAGTCATTACATGACACAATGATTATTAAATTCAACAGAGAACGACTTTTGTGGGCCATGGTAAATGATAAGAAATCAGAAACTATCAAGAAAATAAGGAATAATCTTAGAATGACAAAATATAAGCGGTAAAGTTCATAAAAATGTGTCAGGAATGACGATAATTTGTTATAATCCTACCATTTCTAAATATCAAGTGAACAAGAAGCCATTTAACACTAGAACAGTGAACAGGTCAAAATGACTGATTTTTCAGATTTAAATTCGTGCATCTTCCTTAAATCCTGTCACCGTGCATCATATTCCAAAAATGCCTTTACTACGCCAATAACCTGTTTAAAGTTTATTATGATTTAATACATCTTGGTATTTCACAAGATAATCAGCGATAATTCTAAAGCAGCGAAACGGTCACTTTGTCCTCTTCTCTTAGTAGTATGTTGCATACTAATATATCCTGGTGAATCATTTAGCGCTGCGCTTTCAAGCTACGAACTTGTTTGCAAAACTCTCTCCTCCAAATGAAAAAATGTTGGAAGTCTAAAAGCAATTTCAGAATCAAATTCAAAAGGACGTAAAATATCTGTGGACAGTGATAGTAGCGAACATGACTACGTTCAACAGGCAGAAAGTTGCTAATCTAAGACGAGTGAAGAAAGTGATCACGTGCCCAAAACTATGTAGCTGGTCATGATACGCCTAAGTAGAATAAATATTTATTTTTTACAATATGATTACTAGTGCAAAATATTATCGGTGATATTAAGCAATTATTTTGTGACATATATTAGGCCCAAAGTTATAATATTTTGCCGATCTAATATTTATAATATATGTTATCATATTATTATCGAGGTAAGGTTTCCTACATGTTTGTTTTGTTTATCAGTGTTTACGTTTACAACTTTTTATACAGTATATAATATATATTATAAGGGAAAGAAAGAAAAAAAGAGATGAAAAATTTCTGCTTTGATCGAAGTTGGTTCCGTTCTAACTGCAAAAGATGGTACTGAAGGGGATGTAACCAAACTCAACAACAGAAATTCAGGAGAATCTCACTCACACAATATTTTACGTGAAGAACCAGGTCCGACAATTTATGCCAAACGACAAAACCTTAAAATTATTTTTTAAGTGCTTTTAGATTGCTAATTAAAAAATTTAATTTAATAGATATACAAAAATGTATTCAAGTAGAAGCTCATTGACGATTAAAAACTACTTCATGGACTGTGTCACTGGAATAAATTATGGCCACTGTTAGCATTATGCATGCTCAAGGAATATTGCCAAGGAACAAACAACCTGTTGATAATCTCTGGTCAAAAGAATCGTAACTTTATTTTTTCCTGAAAAAATGTCACAAGATAGTTTTAGAGAAATTATGAGATAACTCCGTTTTGACAGGAAGTCAAACCGATATGAAAGGCTGAAAACGGCTAAATTTGCGCTGGTGTCTGAAGATCAGGATCGATTTACAGAAAATTTCATTGCTGCTACAAAGCAGGCGAGAATATATATGTTAAGAAACAGTTGTTCTTCAGTAAATCTAAATGCCTCTTTATTTAGTACATTCCAACTAACCCAGCCAAATCTTGAATAAAATTCTGGATAGATGCTGATAACAAGTCAAAATACGTTTTGAAAGGACGTTTTTCTTCAACTTGTCAAACCATACTTTCCAAAGGAAGAAATGTTACGAAAGACATATTTTTACTTCTCTGAGTTTATGCCATAAATTAAAACACCAAAAATATTACACTCGTTTGGACGAGGAATGGTGCCCGAAGGCAAGTGCCAATTGGAATCAATAATTTGCGAGATAAAATGTTCATCCTAATGTTTTGAATAATGATCAAGCAACGTTAACTGTCTATCAATACAAACCAAATACAAAAGTGATTCTTCTGAGCACCTTGCATAGCTCTGTTGAAGATGATCTGAAAAGAAGTCCTGATATCGTGACTTTATACAATTCAACGAAATAGGGAGTGGATATTGTCGATCAGATGGCTCGTAAATACAACACAAAAGCCGGCAAATAAAGGTAGCATGTTCAAGTGCTCTACAATATGTTGGACCTCGCTGGATTTATGAAGCTGTTTCTATCAGGAAGTTAATGGTAAGAACACTACTCGCCGCGGCTTTCTTCGGCATTTAGCTTTACAATTGCCGCGTGATTAGGTGGAAATGACACTGCAGAGACATACTTGACATTTTCGCGGAAAAGAAAATAATGCTGAATATGTGTGTAAAATTTTCCACAAATGTAAAAAAAAATGTCTATGGATCCTGTACATTCAACATAATCAGAAATAAAACTAGAATTTAGAAGCAACATATGAAAGAAATCTTTTTTTTCTTCTGTGAAGTATACCTTATGGCTTTATTAATGACGAAAGTTTGGAAGAAATGTGTCTACCTGTTCTTATTGCAAATGATGAGATAAACGGTATATTTTTAAAAAAATAAGTTTAAAAACTTGTAAAAAGTATAATTTTCCTTCGATAAATAATAGTAAGCGGAAATTTAAAATAATACAGGATGGGGGTAAAAATACCACTGTCGCTGTTAAAGGTATTTATATATTTCCGCTGTTCTAGTGTTGAAAAGGTTCGAATACAATTAGAGTCAAAAATGCCTCGAATAATCCTAGTAGAGAATCTTGTATTCCAAATGGAACAACCAATATCCTTTGCTCTCTATTAGCCCTAATTTGCATTAAATCCTTAGTTTTCTGTAGTGTACACCGTAATTAAAATTCGTATTTTGTTCAAATTTTCTCCCTAATTAGAAATTTCGGGAAAATACAAATTTTCGCTTCGCTTCAAATTAAGCATCAATTAGGTAACGCAAACAAACCACTGTAGAAAAAACTCGCTCCCTGAAGACCCCTCCATCTTTTAAATCTCACAAACCTATTTTCCCTCCTTCTCTTTTGATTCTTTTTCATTGCGAAAACATCGAAGAAACAAAGAATATTAAGACCAGGCCCTAAATTCCGCTTGCATTCCTCGTTCGCCACTTTATTTTCTCTTTTGGTTTTCCTGGTGATACTCCAACACCAATCATTGTTTGTTTCCATGTGAGGAAAGCATCAGAGCACATACCCATTTTCTCTTTTTGTGGTTAATGTTTGTATGAATTACCCTACGCCACTGAGTTGTTAAATCTTTTAGAATTGCCAAAATTATCAACAACGATAATTGCCACTAATGATAATTCGATATCTTTAGGAAGATCTTCTTTTTGAGGGGATTTCTTTTTTATTATTACAATTCAACTTGATCAAGGAAACCTTCTAAAAATAATGAATCCCTATGCAACACATCGGGAAATAAAGCCTAAACCAGCAGGTGTAATATTACCAATAGGTAGAAGGTGCTCCACCTCCGTAACCTACTAGGGTTTCTCTAATTAGCATCCTAACTAAAAAGATAGGTAAATTAGTATTATTTGTATCTTAGTTTATTGATTGGAACCTAGTTGATATATTTCTGTAAATCAACATGAAAAATAATAGATAAATATGGAGTTCCTGAGAAAAAGAGTGAATATAATAATGTTTAATAGTTAGTAAGATAATAATCAATCATTAATAAAAAGAAAAATGTTATCGTACGCAATCTATTTATGAAAAATGTCTAAATTTTCCCCAAATATACATCCCCTGCTGTGTTAAAATTGGTAGATAGATAAACTTTTAAACATAAAATACCATCTGAGGCTCCATAAGTCATGAAATAGATATCTTATATCGTGTACGACACCTTCTAGCCGAGAATAGATCCGCGTCACAACATAGAATCAATCAAAGGAGTAGGCGGAAGATCTCTGAGAAGAAGTTGACTAATGCCTTCTTGATAGCTGTCCACAGTTTGCTGGTATCTGTAGCTTCCGTATCTTGGTTGCAAACAGAGATGGACATACCGTTCCATAAATGTTCGACTATGATTGATGGGGCTACTACTGGAACCACCGGATTAAAATAGTTGGTCAGTAGGACCTATTTTATTTTCATTTAATTCGCTTCCGAAACCAACGAGGGCAGTGACTACTCGTAGTGAAATTGAAGGACTTTGAATGTCTCATCTTCACTATGGAAGCTTGATGGCAAATAGTTTTGTTTTGTGATTTATGACAGTAAATAACTAATTTAGAGATATTAATTGAAGATGCAAAATTTATAGCGACCTATATAAAAAGCAATTATTCACGTAATTGACAATTTATAATGAAAAAGTATTCCCTATTATTTCATTATATCTGTTTGCTTCAGTTTAGGTACTGTGCAAAGATAATTTTATGGGAATCGATAATTATGCTTTTCAATGTGTTATTAAAGCTTGTGACAGGCAGGAAGTGAATTAAATGTTCTTTTAGTTAGGTGCAATTATACGAGAAATCAGGGTGGAAACATTGACGGGCAATAAAGATGCAATGTATTCGATTTAGTATCGCTCGTCAAAGCGTGACGACCTATCGCTTTGAGATACAGCGTAGAGCGGGTACCACAAATATCAGGGATAAATGGAGCTGTCTTATTTTATGGCAGCCGTACCTTCGAATCTTTTCCATTTGTAGAAAATAAGGGCACTTCTAAATTCTTAGCGAACTGGACTAGCCTCTCTCTTTTCTTAAGAAAGTGCTTTTCCCACAAATTGGGATAGTCTGGTGAGTCCCCTGGGTGGAAAAGAATTGTTTTCCCATTGTTTTCCGGCAGAAAATAAAGGGAGATAAGCGTTCTTATCGGGTAAAACTCAGAAGAGCCTCGCTTGTCCTGATCCCGCTCTTTAAGGGACCCAGAAGCGAGGGTCGGAGGGTTTCTTGCTCACACAGGCATTTCCGTATGTGCAAGTCGTATGAGAAAACGAGGAGTTTACCTCCTCGGCATGTTCTTGGCGGGAGAGCGTGGTGGTACTATTAAGTCGATTAAAGTTCTAAGGTAATAAATATTCTGAATTAAACAATTAAATGCGTTAGTTTTTTACAATCAACGGAAGTAAAAATGATGAAAATATATCTTTAAACTTTAAAATTTTTCACCCGATGTTAGTAAAAAAATTGCTCAAGGAGCCGAATGTTTGATGTTTATTAACATTGTATTTGACAAGTGAGAGCAAAAAACATCCCCTCACCCAAATGAACCTCATCTATCACATGCAAGATCATAGGCTCTCCCAATTTTCATTCTAATTAAACCCTTTTTCCTAAAGTTAATTAGTTTTCAAAATTACCTGACGTTAAAACTGAGAAAGTCTTGCATAATCATTTGTATAAATCAACTAGAAGAGAAATTTCGTATTTTATTAAAATTATTGACCATACCATGAATTTAATTAAAAGCTACTGGTAAATATTAATTTCGATTCATTTCTGATTAAAAATGGATTTCCATTCAAAATTATGGGGCTTAGGTTAGGTAAATGAATTCAGAATGGGAAAAGAAAAAACATGGTATAATTCAACTCCCTCACCCCATAAAAAGTCCAATTTTATTTTCTTTACCCCCCCAAATTTACAAATCTACAGATTATAAATAAATATAGTGTAATTTGATGCAATTTTCCTATATTAATGGCAACATTCATACTTTCAGTCATTGCCAACAAATCTCTTCCGCAATACCGATGATAATGATATGCAAATCTTATAAGATTTAATGTTTATTCTCTTCTGTTTTCTTTTCAACGGAACGAGTGGGGGAATACGATGGTATTCTCTATCCATACAAATAAGGAATAAGAGCCAATTGCGGCAGTCGCTGCGCAGTTGAGGTGACTAGGGCCATCTCGTAGTGAAAATCAATCTCCCTAAACATTACAGACAAAGTAGGATCATTGTATCTTTCCATTTGTCTTTCATACTTCCAATACTCACCATTTCCTAAATCGCATTTATAAATTTATTTTTTAGTTCTTTTTCTTGCAAATGAAATTCAGACGTACCTTTCCAGCTAAACCCTTTACTGATACTTTTTCTGGTTCACTCTGTCACCTGCAGCTCTCTTCCAAAATGAAGTAGTCCCTTTTGATAGAGATAACTCTTTTACACTCTCAAGTCTTACCAAAATTAACACCTTCACCCACTCATAAATTGAATAAATAAGAAAATTATTTGGACTTTAACTAATCTCACTCGGAACTTTCCTTCAATTCTTTCTTCATCTGGAATGACGTCGTGGAATTTTCGGAATGAAACCACAGATGAGAGGGCGAACTCTTACCTTTTCAGTTCACAAAAGTCAGTCATCAGCAGTCTTTCAACAACTTCCTTAAAGAACATAAAAGATCAATATAAAGTAAGGTAGTATAAAATATTTGCCCTTGGAAATAAGTTAAGGGATTTAGGTGTCTGCACTCTTTAAGAAAACTCCCCGTTCTACACATTTAATCATCTTCTCTTTTGTAGTTCATATCTTTCACCATTCTTTAATATTCCTATTTTTATACACATTTTTCTAACTGAGTTAAAATTCATACTAATAAGAGTCGTGGGATTTGGCGCTACATCTCAAGAAAAGCTCATTAGAGAGTAGATTGATCATATAATTTTTCAACAGCTTACTTTTAAATCTAAAATGTTAATTTAATTTAAGAATGTGCAAATTATTATAATACTGTTCTCACTATATTATTAGATAACCAATAAGAAATGACTAAAGGGTAAAAGAGATATTATTATAATTAAATATTTGAAGTTTTGCATGAGTAGGACATAATAAATTTTTTTTTCCTAACAATATATTTTCAGATTTTAAAAATTTATCAGTTGTAATAAATATCAGTGCCGGTAGATTTCCTGCGGTAAAATGCTATTTATGTACTCACCTATTTATATTTTTAGTTTTTTTTCATATTTTATATCAGTTTATTTAGGCAAGGTTAGACTACTCTGGATCCATACCTATGGATCAACACTTAATTATCAAAATAAAAGATCAATCTCATAGAGGTACACTGATCACGACCTAAAATGCCTACATAAAAATCAAATAAACATCAAACAATCATTAGTTTCTTGATTTTTCTAACTCTCAAAATTATATTTCCCTCTTTTCTAGCTCTTTTTCCTCATCAAAAATAGATAAGCCTTCCAAAGTTAGTATTTAGTCTTACGTGGCATCTGTATTTCCGCATTCAGCTTATTGTGTACATCGGAAAACTTTTCGATTTGAGACTTGAGACTTTGGGCAGTTTGTAGCCTTTTCTTGTTCAATTCATTTGGTTCCTTTATCCGACCGACGATCAGAGTCGGTCTCAGGTTTCATTGCTAAGAAATCGACTTCGAAGCATCACAAAACGATGAGGGTCTTACGAAAATCGGAAGAGACTGAAGTTGATGAAGTTTATTTACCTGAAGCAGCCCTTCATTAGGGCCAGTGACTTTGCTCTGAGGAATATTTTTGTTGAGAATCTGCTCTAATTTTCAGGACGGAGTTTAAGGACATTAGGCGCAAAGTGGGATGCTATATTTAAGTAAAGGAGGCAAGGCAAACGACAAGGGCCTTTTTGTTGAATGAAGAAACCAGCATAGAATCAGAGCAATAAATAAGTAGAAAGTACAAGAGAATGAAAAGTTATGAGTTATGAGAGAGCAAACAACAAAAAACTTGCGCTAGTTTTCACAAGAAATTTATGGATTACGACTCCTTCCGAGTTTAGAATGAGACAGTGGTAAGCTCTTTATCCACGTGAAGCCGATTATTATCCTCTCGTTTCAAGAAAATCCTAACACGCAATATTTTCAGTGAGGTGGATTTATATTAATATGAATTTGTGCTTCAGGAGGTGTTTTGCAAGTCTTCGTTTTCGCCATTTTTAATTAGGTGTGAAAATGAAAATGCTTCTATTAAAAAATCCCTCACTAAGCGATTGTTATTAATTGATGTGAAAGTTACATTAACACTGGTATAGTAAACCAAATTATATTTAGTTAGGGGACACCATAATAAGAAAATAAGAATCATAAAATAGGAGAACGTGAAATAGAAAAATTGTAGCCTATTAATTTTTAGAGGGTTTATGCATTAAACTTCCCATCCCGGAATAAGACATCATTATTTATGTTTGCCTTCATAAATTTTCATTTAGGGAGAAAAACCAGGATAATTTGAGATTAAACTTCAATATTCACAGGAGACCAGAATATCGGTGAAGCCATAATAATATAGTCAAACAAACTTCATTAATATAAGGAATAACGAATTTAAACAAATCGATATATATATATATATATATATATATATATATATATATATATATATATATATATATATATATATATATATATATATATATATATATATATATATATAAATATATATATACATATATATATATATATATATATATATATATATATATATATATATATATATATATATATATATATATATATACAAGGGGCAGGCAATATGTTTTGCCAATCGGTAGAACAAAACAGGGGAAGGGGGATGGCTGGTGTGGGGGTGTTAAGACAAGTTATGACAAGTCAGGACCTGCAGCCGCACGCTCCTGCCTCGTCTATTTAAGAAGCAGTATCTGATCGCAGATCGTCAGTCACAAATTGTTCAACAATGGAGAAGGTTAAGCACCGCGCAGTGATCAAATTTGAGACCAAGAAAGGCAAGTGATCCATGAGCGCTTGGTTGCAGTGTAGACTGACACCTCCCCTTCCTATGCAACCATTGCTCGCTGGAATAGGGAGTTCCGCCTTAGACGTGAGTCCTTTGAAGATGACTGCCGTCCAGGCCACCAGTCAGCCATGACCAACGAGGATAATGTGGCCCGTGTGGAGAGATGATACTCGAAAATCGACGGGTAAAGGTCAAAGAAATCGAGTGACAACTTTGAATAAAACATGGTGCCCTGCGCGAGTGCGGATTCGAAGAGCTCAACAATCTCCCCTACAGTCCAGATCTGGCCCCTAGCGACTACTTTTTATTCTGCTATCTCAAGGCTGCACGGCATGTATGAGGGTTTGGGGACGATGAAGATGTCCAGCTCGCCGTCCAGGAGTGGATTGAACATCAGTCGGGAGATTTCTGGTTGTTTGGAATTCGAAGCCTAAGGGACAAGTGGCGCAAGTGCATTTAAGTCAAGTGTAGTTATATTAAAAAAATAATAAAACACTTTTCCTCGTATCTCGTTTCCTTATATCCGAATTGCAAAACTTATTGAAACCCCCTCGTATATATATATATATATATATATATATATATATATATATATATATATATATATATGAATCCATTAAACCACATTCAAAGAGGTAACAGAAAATTTTTTCCTTGCAGTAATATTTTTTATATTACCATTTTGCGAAAAAGTACGTGCAGGCATGCGTAGCTTAGTGCACTAAAGGCATACTTTTAACTGTAATCAAAGCGTTGCTCGCTGCCCTAATGTGCATGTTTCGAATCGCTTCCCTGCACGGATTTTGTCGAAAAAAGGTAATATAAAAAATATTACTGCAAGGAAAAAATATTCCCTTTTTTCTTTCAATGTGGTTTAATGGATTCATTTTTATCATCTATGGTTAATAATTATCAAAATGAGAGAGTACCCGTTGACTAAAAAGGTCTTATGAGGGCCGAAAGTCGTTCAAGATTATTTAAAGAATGCTACTAAAATCAAATTTAATAACATTATATATATACAAAAGAGGTGCAAGTGAGATACGTTATCAAATAATTAACGGACACACTCGGTGTCAAAAAAAGGTAAAATCCAAATGATTAAAGCGGTTAATTTACTGACTTGGATTGGAGTCTTAAATTGGGACTACCCTAAGCCTAAATACAAATAGTAACAATTGATCTGGAGAGAAAAGGTTATAATGAGCTACGCACCGTCGGAATCTTGCACGAGTGTAACTCGTCGAAGGGAATGCAACTCAGGGATGCGAGGATGCAACAAGGGAATATGTTTTACCTCAGAGTTCTCGATGGGGAAAGGTACTGGTTCTACCTCAGGGTACTGATGAAGTTTCCTGTACATATATGCAAATCTTTCGTTTCTCATTTGGATAATTTTATTTAGCGTTTCCAAAGGTCATTGAGAAATGAAAAAATATCCATGAATCTTGTTTGCAACATATCAAATAGCTATTCAGAGAAAGGAAAAATCGCAGAAAAGTCTCTTAATAGAAAAAATCAAATCAAATGTATCGATGCCTGCCAACAACCCACTTGCGCTCATATTCTTTTTTTATTCAAACGCTCTGAATTTTTAAGCATATATTTAAAAAGATTAATTAAGCTATCTATATCTTCCTTAATCGTTGCTATTAGCCAAGAAGAATAGTTCAACCTGGTAGATGCTAGTTTAGGGAAATGCTTTCCACAACCCTTGTCAAGTATTGCTGTCTGCTTAGATGAACTACTAAAAAATGATGATAAACTTCCTGATATTAAGAATAAATATTGCATTAAGAATTTTGGGATAAAACAAGGTTAACTTTATGATCGTAGTAATGAAAAAAGCTGCCTCTGGTACAACTTCATTTTATCTCACCTTAAATTCCATTAAATTCGCTGACCATAACATTAGCAACGTCAAAAGTTTTTATCAAGCTCAGTTTTTGTAGTTATCTAATAAATAATTCTGCAATCGCAACTGCACTTTTATAAATACTGGCATCACTGAATCTGATTAATCTTTCACAAATATCACCATATTTTTCTACATAACGTACAACAGTAGAGTGTCGTGAAAAACAGCTGACATCAGATGTCTTATCTAATAAAATCGCCACGTACAAGGACTCATTAAGTTCATCTTTATTGTTTTTAAAAGAACCGTGAACTAATAGATTGATTTAAGTCATTTTGAATAGCATATGATGTATCTTTGAAAAGCGTCGCAGTTTTTAAATGATGCTCAAGATTTACGTCAAATTCTTCCATACAAATCGCTGTCATTATAGTTAGGTATATTATCAGGGTTTATTTCTTCATTGTGACCGTGAAATGCTAACTAACTCTTGCCTACCAAAAAGCCTGTAATTCTAATTAGCTGTTTCAATATTCCTCTGTTCTTACTGACTTCCTCGTTATGCTAGAAATTGCCGGTGATTTTTGTTTCGAAATCTTTTCGAAATCTTTTCTAATCAACAAATGCGTTAATATGAGAACGACCCTTTTCCTGACGAGAAATAGCAGTGTGTAAATTATCAACATCGTCATATCTACGATCAACAGATTTCTACAGAGATTTTTCATTTGAACATAACAAACACAACCAACAGTACAAAATTTATTGGAATTATTGCCCCATAATCATAGAGTTTCATCATACATCTTAGCGTTATTTTGTCAAGTAAATACTTTACTTTCTTTACTTTGCTGCAAATTTGAAATCGGTCTCCCATTATTTAAAATGCACTTGTTCTCGTCAATCGACTGTAAACAAAACTTTTTCAATTTTAATTCATTGAATATCTCGTCTACCATTATGGGCAGAAAAATAGGTAAACAATAAACTCGGTTAACAATTAGTAGGCTTCTATAACGGGCCCTCAGGGCTCTCACTCTGAAAAAATGTCAGTGACCTCAGCCACTCAGCCTATCGTCTGTGTGGTTACTAGATATTACTTGCGGTTGCATGATTTTTCAAAAGGCATGCATTATGTATTAAATCATAAATTTAAATGATAACAACAAAATTATCCATATTTCTAATGTTATTGTAGCCAAGGATTAAATATATATAGATATATATATATATATATATATATATATAGATATATATATATATATATATATATATATATATATATATATATATATATATATATATATATATGTATATATCTCTCAAAGTAGCACGAGAGAATGATAGAAATGAATCCATTAAACCACATTGAAAGAGAAAACGGAATAATTTTTCCTTGCAGTAATATTTTATTACCTTTTTCGAAAATTCCGTGCAGGAAAGCGATTCGAACCAGGCACACTGAGGCAGCGAGCACCGCTTTGATCATAGTTAAAAGTATGCCGTTAGTACACTACGCTACGCAGAGAACCAATATATATATATATATATATATATATATATTTGTACTTTTTCATCATGTTTAGCAACATTTTAACAGATTTATTGCTGCTAAAAAAACTTGAAGTTACAATATGTTATAGTCTGCGAATGTGTGTACACAACAAACAATCTTATTGTCTTCAGCAATAAAAACATTTTTCTCTACTCAGACACAAACTTGAGAGCTCATATCTCGTCGGGATTGCTGGTGTACGCAACATACAGAATTATTTTATACGACAGTCAAAACAATTTTCTGTACCTAGATAGTACCTATAAAGGCTGAAATAATCTCTGCTGACTTAAAGACAGGCTACAGAAAATTTATCATTTAAATCCTTAGAAATAATGTTTGATTTCTTTGTAGTTTCAAAGGATTAAAAGTTACAACTCATGATTCTGTGAAAACAAGGCATAAGGCATGCAGTGCATGTTTTGAATTCATGGTAGAATCGTTAACGATATATATATATATATATATATATATATATATATATATATATATATATATATATATATATAAAATGTATAACGCTATTGCCCTAAAGTATAAAGCAACATACGTTGGGCGGTCAATAAGTTTTGCAATTCGGATATAAGGAAACGAGATATGAGAAGGAGGGTTTTTATTATTTTTCACTATAACTACTCTCGACTATAATGCACTTGCGCCACTTGTCCCTGAGGCTTCGAATCCCCGACAACTAGAAATCTTCCGACTGCTGTTCAATCCACTCCGGTTTTGCGAGCTGGACATCTTCATCATCCCCAAACCGGCGTCCAAGCAGTGCAGTCTTGAGCTGGCCGAATAAAAAGTAGTCACTAGGGGCCAGATCTGGACTGTAGGGAGGGATGGTTGAACTGCTCGAATCCACACTCGCGCAGGGCAGCTTGTGCAACTCTGGCTTTGTGGACTTTGGCGACGTTGAAGTCGACCGTTAGGCGTGAGTTTTCTAATGACCCAACGGGCAGAGACTTTAGTCATGGCCAAATTGTCGTGGATGATGTTGATAACATTTCCATGTGTTATTCTAAGTTGTCGCTCAACTTCTTTGACCTTCATGCGCTGAATTTCGACGATCATCCTATCCACACAGGCCACATTGTCTTCGTTGGTCACTCCTGACGGGCGTCCTGGACGGAGTTCATCTTCAATGGACTCACGACCATGGCGGAACTCCCTATTCCAGCGAACAATGGTTACATAGGAACGGGCGGTATTGGTGTACACTGCAACTGTGCGTTCATTGATCTCTTTTGCATCCTTGCCTTCCTTGGTCAAATATTTAATCACTGCGCGGTGCTCAACCTTCTCTATTGTTAAAAAAATTGTGACTGATGATTTGCGATCAGCTACTGCTTCTTAAATTAAAGAAGGAGGAACACGTGCGGCTGCAGTTCCTGACTTGTCATAACTTGTCCTAACATCCCCATAATCATCCATCTGCCTTCCTCTGTTTTTCCCTTCCGATTCGCAAAACTTGTTGACCGCTCCTCGTATGTAATCATTCATATAATTGAATTAGATATTTATGATAAATGAATTCAATAAGCATATATTATTTTATTTCAATATTTTAATAGAAATTGGAACTTCTTTTGCTTTACCTACAGCGATATTTCGAGTGCGTGGTAATCTTATTGACCGAAGTTAGTGCAAAAGGAGGGGAGGGGGCTGGAGAGGCTTATTTATCTTCAATATGCTTAAGTAGTGGAACGGCGAAAAAGGATAAATAGTATGGCTACCATAAATAAAATAGTTTTATAAATTAAAATATCAACAACACATAAACAAAATGTTTACATAAAGGGGTTATGAAAAGGGTCGTGGGAATATCTGACTAATCTGAGAATTAAGATTTAGGAGAGATTTAAAAAGGTAAACAAACAAAAATTAAAGAGGGGGAATGGTTCGCTAAACCATTTAAAGCACAGGGTTGCGTTGTCAAAGGGTTAAATGATTAAAGGTAATGATTAGCTTACGTAATTAAAAAGTTGTTGTGCAGAGGAAGACGATGTAAAGGAATCTTCGGTCCACTGCCGATTTCCAGCAGAAGGGTTCTTCCTTAACGAGGGGAAAGGACTGTCTTTAAGGAGTAAGAGCGAAGTGGGGCTCGGAAGTACGAGCGATCTTTGTGACAACAAATCGGAGATGTTCTAGATGAACAATGGAGGTTATTGTTAGAACCAAGCGTTCTCTTGAAGAACGTTAAAAGGGTGGGGATTAAATTATCGGGACGTGATGTCTTGGGAACAAGAACCGTTTCTTGACGAACGGGCTTGAAGGACAATTAACGTTTTTCTCTTTCCGAACAACAGGGGGGCCTTGTTAACTTGCCGTCTCGAAGGCACAAACCTTGGCATTCAAGGGATATTGTCCTCTTTTGGACAATAAGGGGGTTCTAGAGGTAGAGAGTTCCTAGGTGCACAAGGGAGAGGGGATCGGCGTGATGCCTCGCGAAGATAATCGGTATCTGCCTCAATTGGAAAAAGCAATGGTATAAATAACCGGACCCATCTCCGTGGCGTAGGGGATAATTTAGTGTGCGATTTTGGGTCGATGTCCTGGTGTCGCCTGGAAAAATACCTTATCTGCCCATAAGCCTAATTTAATCTGACGAGATCAACGTATGGAGGCGAAACGAAGAAGTGAACCTCTTTGATTTAATATTGGCTATGATGCGAGATAACGCGCTTCTGCTTCCTCTCGCAGACAGGATGCACGTGGGTAAGCATGTTGGTAAGCATGGACAACATGTGATAGAGGTTGAATTAAAGCGGCATCAGACCGTTCTATCACAGTTCTTTTCCTTCTGTTTCCGAGAAAACTCTTCCCCACTAACTTAAGTGCTTCGCAAGTAGCGTTTTCCTCACAAAGGAGGACTTATTCCAAGTCACCATCTTTACAATGCTCTCGAATCTGAGGACCAATGAAAACCCCTTCTTTTCATGTTAAATAGTTGAATCCTTGACCAGATTTGTCCCTAGATTTTACAAGGTTTTTCACGAGCCCTAGTTTTATGTTAGCGGTGGTAGAAAAATTTTGTTTGGTTCATTGAGTGGTGGATGTTGAATATTTTTCTTCACAGGCTCCAATGGTTGACGAGGTGGCCAGCCTCTGCTGATATAGTAGGAACCTCTTGCACGTTTTTTTCATTCACACACAAAGCAGCATTAGTTGGTGCATCTGCTCTCTCATTGATGTTCATCCAATTTTAATGCATTGCAACTTAGGTGATGCATATCCCACAGGAACTGATGTGTCACTATTGCCGTTGTGCAGCAAGAAACCCTTAGGACTCTATTTTGATTGATCAATGAATAGCCTCCATTGTCTTAGTTCGTATTCGATGCCAAGTACTTTCATCAGACCTATAATATTGTTGCAGGCCACTCAATCACCTTCTAATACGAAGAAATCGTTGAACTGCTGCTGACGCCACGAAATTTTGAAATTTTAACATCAGATGCTAGGATATTCCATCGTTGAATACAAGAACCTAGCAGTTCTTCTGCCTTATTCTTGGCTAGTGGCAGATCTCTGAGAAGGTAATGGATTTCCTTTTGTGTTGTGAGATGTGGCCTTGAGGAGCGTGCTTTATAAAAATTTTGGTCGTTCTGTAATCAAGCACTCTCATTCTTCTCTGCTTCCTCGTCACCGCATTCATGATCTGACTCAAAGGATACCAAAGTTGGTGCATCAGGAACAGGTTGATCTTCTCCATGTGAAACTGGAGAAGCCCTTTTGTACTGGAGGTACTGTGCATAAATACCAATTGTTGGTATGGTCTCGTGGCTCCCACCACGCCATTGGCACATCAAAAGACATTAAATTATCGGCGATTGTTAGTAGCACAAGTGTTGCAGCAAATGTGTAGATCTTAGTTCTTATTCTTTTCACCAATCTAGAATGCAAAATCTAGGTAATATTCCTCTCTAACCATAGCAGTTATATGGTTGTTCCGTGAGGCAAAGGTCACCCAAACAACAACAATTAGAAGATAAACGCAAAATATATTGAATGAATTTATCATTATAATACCGAGCATGACAGCTTAGCCAAACTATTTATATCATGCAGTAGGAAAATAAAACTTTTAGAAAATGCCTATCATGCAAATCAATAGCTTGCTCAATCAGTATTTATTATAATTTTAAAAAGTGTTTGGCTCGGAAAATCACCTACCTTTGACCTTAAAATGTAAATGTGCATAACACAACTACCTTCTATGACTCCTTGAACATTAATCAAAGGCAGGGAGACTGTGAGGGTGGTCAGAAACAAAGTGCCGCAAGTCTGTTGGAACCTGTTGTGACACGTAGGGATAACGAACCGTTATAGAAAGAAGGTTCACCCTCCCTAGAACCCAAAGTCTAACTGTGGCGCCTGAAAGATCCACATGCACGGCCTGACAGCCCCATAGGAGCATCAAGACTCCGCGTGGTCGGATGACCCGGGTTGGGTTATCTTTATCTTCCCGTCTCATCGTCTGAACGACGCGAGACCTACGACGCCAAGAACCTTTGCGCAAGGCTGTGAGAACGCCGAAACTATCCTACCCTCCTGGCGTGCCAAGTCTAGTGAGATCCCTGTCTCCAATTTTGGGACCCACTGCAACCAACTGTCGGCGAGGCATTATAAATATACTTCAAGAAAAGATTTGAGAAAGCAATATCATACAACCCCGTCGTACAGTCTCATACGCCCGACTCAATCTCCAATAGCTTCAAGCTACGAAAGCGATACGTCACTTCTCTACTCGCCCTCGCTCGTACCCAAGGCCAAAGTTCCCGCCGTCAGATGATAGATACATTCAGAAATCTACCACTCGGTTATCTACCTTGGTTAACGAATGGAGTACTCCATCGCTCATTTTTCAGCAAGGTAAAAGAAGACGAAATCTTGCAAGTGCAACTTTACAGCGTCCCATTTACTCACCGTATTAAAGCATTTCGTCAATTAGCCTTTATGAGTGTCTCCCAATAATTGCACTCTACCACTTTCTCTGGAAGCAATCACAAGGCATCCTCTCTTGAACTCTCGTACCCGTCAAGTCAATTATATCCTCCTCCCGGTTGGTACCCCGGGTCTGGTTTTATTTATTGTCATTTATTGTGCTATTAATATTTTCTTTGTATATAGTAAAGTTATATATATTTCTAACATTAGTTTCTCTAATCCCCAAAACTCTGATAATTGATTATTTAGGCCAACCGCATTCAAATTGGTTTATTTAAACTACGCACTGGGATCTCTATCCCGATTCTCTGGCGTACTCTCTTCACGGTCACCCTGCAAAATCTATATTATAACCTCGTGTCCGGTTTTTGGGTTCATTAGCAGTATTTCATCTGATTTTGCGACTATGTGAAACTTTACCCTTTCCAGGCGCCATAAATCATCTGCCGCATTGTTTTTTTTTGTTTTTTTAAGGGGCTATCTGGCGACTGCCCACTTAGGAATAAGTCGCCGTAAAAAAAAGGCTAGTTCTAGGCTACTCTAAAAAATTTGAAAAGAAAACAACAATAAAAAGTAATAACAATTAGGAAGCAATAACAGTAACAGTAACAAAACAATAACAAAAACAATAACAAAAACAACAACTAAACCTAATTAAATGAAACGGAGAAACCGGCCTCCGCCCAAAAGTCACAAGTCCACCAGTCAATGTGCACGCACTCGTCCCGAGTACAAAGGACAGGTGGTAGTGACCCCGCTAATCCCGGTACCGGGATTAGCTGGTCCGGTCGCTGAGTCCTCGCGGACTCTTTGGCGCCCTCATCGGCGTGCTCATTCCCTGCAATTCCTACAAGTCCAGGAACCCAGCAGAAGATAATCTTAACATCTGCCCGGCAAACCAGGGGATGCGGAAATTTCAATGCCCCGAGAGCACTCAGGGCGCTTTGTGAGTCGCTATAGATCACAATCCGGTTTTGGAACTGGGCACGTCGCGTAATCTCCCATACCGAGTGTTGTATTGCCACCAGCTTGGCCGTGAAGACAGACAGAGCCTGGCAGAGCCCCGCTGACTTCAAATAAAGGGGATACGGCGTAGATGCCGGCCCCTTCTTGGGACTTGGAGCCATTTGTATACACTGGCACGATTCCAGCGTGACACGAGATTTGCTCCAAAAAGGACGAACGCAATACTCCTGGCACCGTACAATCTTTTGTAGCAGAGGCATGGCGACAAATAGCGAAATGTGGTGCCCTCCAGGGTGGCGTCCTGGGCAGAACTGAGGAAACTTCACTGCGGGAAATCCTCTTCCAGATCCTTTGGGCTGGAGAGAGCTCCCCCCACCCGTACGCGCAATCGACGTTCTCGCAAAAATTCAGATATAAAGACTTGGAAGCGTTCCCTCGCCACCATCGTGTGGAGACTATCTATGAAGGAAAGCCTCGCAGAAGGGATTTTCCAAAGGGAGCAGAGCATCCAACGTGGTGTGGAACTTCCTTAAGCCCCACTGTGCAAAAGACAGATGGCCTCCGCTGTCCAGGAAAAAGGCTTGTCTAACATTTACTACTTGCACGCGCAAGAAGTTAAAAAGATTGGGCGGAAACCGGTCAGAGTAGTGTGATCTCTACCTGGCTTGCGAAAAAGAGCACAGTAGAGATTCACCAGGAATGTGGCAGATAACCCTCCACTCAGATCCTGTTGCACAAATCTAAGAGGAAGGTTATGCCTCGCTCACCCAGGTGTCAAAGCAAGGCGTACGGGACATCATCCGGACCATGGGCAATGTCCGTGCACGAGGCGAGAGCGGAGCGCAACTCACTCACAGTAAACCTGTCGTTGAGGGGTTTTCCGCCTCTGGAGATGAAGTTCAGCCGGCGGCCTTTCACGACATCACGACGTGCAATAAATGCTGGTGGAGCAGCATCCCGGCTAGAAAATGCGGCAAAATCGGTTGCGAAGAATTCCGCCACAGGCGTGCGGTCCGAGGTGAGGTCCCATTCTCCTGGAGAACGGGAGGGGGGTCCTGCGAGAACTTGACCCAAATCCTTTTGACGCTCTTCAAAAACTCTGCTAAAGGGGTCTTCCCGTTAAGTGAAGACACGTATGCCCGCCAAGAAGAGCGGTGGGCGTGATTCGAAATATACAAGGACCTAGCCCTAACTCGACAAAATTCACCGACAGTGAAATAGTTCGGCCAGAGCTTATAGCGCATGTAGGCATAAAGATTCTATTTAAGGGCCGTTCCACACTAGGTCGACCATTATGGGAGTGGCCGGCGTGCAAAACGGACAGACGTTCCAGAAATAGTAGTCAGGCCCGCGGTGATGAGGTTGCCAAAGAAGAACACAACGGCATCATCTACCGACCTAAACTTCTCGACTCAGATAGAGGATTCAGTCATTTCCTGAAATGCAGGCCACTGCGCCTGCTAAGCACCACCAAGGTGGGCTCTTAGGTGGCAGTTTCCCTGAAAATTATAATTGAATGGAAAAGTAATGACTACTATTAGGGTCATCGACCACCCCCCAATCAAAATCAAGCTGTGCATTCGAAGAACTCAAAGATAGGTCAAGGCAAGAAAATGAAGCAGTTCTCAGACAGTGACGCGTAAACTCATCCACGTTTAGGACCCTCATCTCAAGCTCTTCGATCAGATCGGCAAGGACTTCTCCCCTGAGATTTATTGCTCAATCTCCCAGGAGAGGAAGCCTGCCGTTTAGATCTCCAAGCAAGAGAAAAGGCCTCGGCAACCGTGCCAGGATGCGGCGGAAGGCCCCCACGTCGAAGTCAGCTGACGTTGGAATGTACGCAGAAATGATAGTATCCTCCTATCAAGGTGTAGCTGCACAGCCACTGCCTGAAAGAAGGTATCTAAAGAGAAAGGAAGAATGGAGACGTCATGCCAAGTGTAAACCGCGCAAGACCCTTATACTTTGGAAGGGCGGGCAGGGTGCACCCACCTAACATGGTCTCCTGAAGAAAGATAGCTAACGGGGAACAAGACGAGACGAGCGTCCGCAGCTCATCCCTTTTGGCCCAGAGTCCACGGCAATTCCATTGAAGGAATATTCCCTCCAGGCCTAGCTCAGAGGAGAAGCGGGGGCCGCCCTTGAACAAAAGACCCTCAGGGGAATGGCCGTACGCTTCTCGGAGGCAGAACCCCGGCCGCTGTTGGCCGGACGAAGCGCTGAAGGCGCTGTCGCCCTCAAGGACTTATTGGGGGAGGTTGGGCTAGGTATGCGAGTCTTTTCCTCCCTCTCCCTCGAAACCAAAGGCGGGCGCGTCAGCTTCGGATGCGGGGGCCCTCCTTTCGAGGAACCAGCTTCTCCAAGCCACTCAGTCCACCACTATGGGTGGGCGAAGGAGCAAAAGCTCCTTTGTTGCTGTTCGCCTATTGGGGGCCGGATTTAGAAACCCTGGAAGATAGCCTAGCGACCAACTTCAGGGGTGTTGCCTCCTGTGAGTCTAACGCGTCGGTGGAGGTACGTCGCCGTTTCGTCTTATGGGAAACGGGCACGCTGGGGGAAGAGGGGGGAGCCCTGGTTTTATCCGGGGCCGGGTGTGAACCTTTTTTGCCACCAGCTTTACCAGGGGAACGCCAGGGTTAAGTAGAGCCCGCAGAAGGGCTGAGAATGGGCGCGGAAACAAACGTGCTCGTTGGCCTGGATGGGCAGGAGCAGAGGGTGCCCTTCTAACTTTTGAGGCATATGACCTCCCAGGCAGAGCAGGACGCGCCAGGACCAAGTCCTTAGCCAGGCGGAATGAGAGTCGATCCTGAGCCTTAACTACCAGGATGTCCTTATCAAGAAGATATGCACCACATTGCATCAAAGAAGCGGGGTGTGGCCACACACGATTTAGACTTTTCGTGTGTGGCCTTGGAGAAATTTACACAAACTTCGGGTGATCCCCACTTTGCACATCTACAAGAACGATTCGTATGGCCGAAGCGGTGACAGTAATAGCACCACCGCGGTAGTGTCATAAACACCTTCACGTGGTAGCGATACCAACCGGCACGCACTGACTCAGGGAGCTTGTCACAGTCGAACGTGACGAAGAGTGTAGAGGTGGGTCTCGAGGCCCCTCCCTGTTTTCTCATCACACGTTAGACTTTGACTGCCCCATGGTCGGCCAGCTAGAAGTTGATGTCCCTTAATGGAGTAGTTAACGAGTTCCCTCGCATAAACTACTCCTTTCACAAAGTTCATGGTAGAGTGCGGCGTCGCACACTCCCGGGTGCCATTTTGTGTCGGAATAGCATTTGACTTGGCTGCCTCGGCGTGTCCGCCGCATTTGCTAAATGCTCCTTTTCGAGAAACGGGTCACCTTCGGCTCTCTACCAATTGCACTAGCAAATTCTCTTCTCTGATGGAACCTGTTGCCCTTGGCCAACATGGTGCCATCAGTGGAGCGAATAACGAGGAAGCGTTTGAAGCAAACGGGTTTGAAAATGCCAGGTAACTTCTGAATCAGGGACCCCGATATCATCGAGGCTCCGCCCTGTGCACTTTTCGCATTCGTCGGGCTTCCGCACACGGGGGAGCAGAGGGGCCGGATGTGCCGATCTTGGCTTGGTCGCTTGCTAAAGTGGCAGCAGACCCATCCGTCTCCGTAGCCCCCACGGATGAAGAGGAGCCCCGAGTCTTCTTTGTCTTTTTAGTCTTTTTCTTTTTTGGAGAGGAGGGCTGGGAATGAACTCGCTTCTCACCTCCGCTGAAAGGAGCCCCCAGGCCAGATGGACTGGCCTCACCAGGTCCTTTTCCGAAATGGAGAAGTGCCAGGTAGTCGTGGGGGCACTGGTCGGAGGAGATCTCTTCCCTGATTGTAAGGCCTCGAAAACCCTAGCCGTTTGAGGAGGACCTTGCATAGGGTTGGATTTGGGTTTTGTGCTTGGAACCAAGCACAGATTCCTCCCTTTGGAAAGCCCTACCGTCTGAGGCTGGGTTGCCTCAAGGACCATGTCTACCCCAGAGGGGCCTCCAGTTGGCCATCCCCCACCAAGAAATCACAGGTTCCGTTGGCAGTTTCGTCACTAGATTTGTGTGGGGATGCACAGGCCTTGACCCCGGCAAGGTTCAATATTCTTGCCTCCAGGGCTTTTGAGGGAAGCGACCGAAGGGGCCTGGCTTCTCTCTTTCCTTAAACGAGGTTTGCTCTACCGAGCTGCTCGTGTGTGGAGCTGCTGGCTAAGGGCTGCCTGCTGGTTCTCTTGGCAGGCCCCTTGGAAAGAACAGAGAGAAATGCTGCTAGAAAAAGGGAGGTGCCCGAAACTACCCCTAGAGAACTGGGTGAGGAAGAGTCCCCTACACCAGTTGGCGAAGGAGAAGATTAAACGTCCTGTCCAGTTAGAGAGATGTGGAGTGTCCCCTGTGCAAGCAAAGGGGGTCCCTCCATTTTTTCGGTGGAGCTGCCCACGGGCGGCTCCGTTGATGAGCAAGGGGAAGATAAGGGTTGATTTTTTATTTTTTCATCATCGGGCATAGTGACCCTTAATTTTCTGTGGGACCCCTTGCAGTAGCCCTCACTGCAAGGAGTGCTTACAGGCCCAGCAGAGCTAGGCGCCGCCATTTGAAAGCACTCATCCAGCCTGGTGGCCTGGCAGTCCATCAGCATGGCGGCTCCACCTTAGACGCGGCGTAAAACTGATAGAATGTGAAGAGGAAGGGAAAAGGAATGTGAGGAAGGTATGGGTGGGGATGAAACAGGTTGTTAAAAACTAACCTCCCCAGACCGGAGCTCAGGGGTTAGGGAACATTGTCCCCTCCCTCCTAAGCCTCGATCCGGGACAGTTGGCTGAGATGAAGGTCAGCATCTACCCTGTGAAATTAGAGGCTGACCAGAGAAAGTTGTGGGAGAGGTTTTGTAAAAATCGAGGAAACATGTGTTTTGAACGAAGGAGAAAAGGCTAAGTTATGGTCGGACGGGGAGCTGATTCCCGTCAGCACGGCGTCCAGGATAGGAAATCGCCGTATTGTAGAGGAGTTAATCTTATTTCTTTTTTTTCTTTTTTTTTGTCGTTTTGTTCTAGTATATTGGGGAAACGAGGCTCTCGCTAAAATTCCGGTGTGAATACTTCAAGTATAATAAAGAATTCGCTCCGTGCGAAATAATTATCACTGTGTTTGTTTGTTTGTTTTTAAGTGAAAATTCGTAGGTCTGTCTGCCAAAGCCCCTAGCACTTTACCGTTGCGTCAAATAATTCCCGGTTTTCTTGTGGTGCCTTTCTTCAAAGCTGGTCGAACGCGATAAAATTTCCTTATTATTTAACACGTTTAAGTTGCAAGGAGAGTTGCTAGGGGAGAGTGGCAAGGTCTTCTTAGCTTATATCTAAAAGGAGGAAAGGATTGAAAGAAAAGATTGAATACAAAGAGAAAAGGAAAGAGAAGGAACGAGAAGAACGAGAAGAAAAAGAGAAAGAGAAGAGCAAAAAGAAAAAAAAGAAAAAGGAGAACGGAAAGAACCTGAAATGAGTAGGACCAGGAACGAAACGCTGTCCATTAGCTCGAGGTCCGAAATTCCCCATACCGCGTTTGTTAAACTTCCGGTTTCAAGGAAGGCGAGGATTTCGTAGCCTTCTTAATCCCCTTCGTGAAAATCTTCGAAATCAACCATTGGGACATCTAGGTAGATGAAGGGGCTCAATTATCGCCCCTTCTAAATTTCCAACTGCGAGTTATATTCATATCACACCCCTCTGAGGCAACAATCAGAGTTACTGGCGGCATATAACCACCCCAGAATTGTACCGATCCAAAGTCAGATAGGCCTGCCTTCAGCCAGGCCAAACATACCGTCAGTTAAGATACACTCTCCATCGTCACCTCAACATTTAGCTCGATGCTTCTAAAATTCCGGATGACTAACAAGCCATCGTTGATTTCTTCCTGAGAGACCAATTGTTGGCTGAACTTCGGGCTGAAGTCAGATATTTCGTAACAGGTCAGCGGTGCCACACATTCAAGCAGTGAACGGAAGATGACGATATTTATTTTTCAAGCCACAACGTTTATCCGAGGAAATGAAAAAAAATGGAATCCCCTTTCCCCAAAATCTAAGTCAAACAAAGGTAAATTCTTCCCTCAAAATGGAAACAAGTTTGCCAAGGTAACTGGGCCGGAATCTAAAAAGACTGTCGTAGAATGCCCCCCCCTTTTTGTTTTATTCTAAGAGTGCTAAGAGTGTCTAATATATATTTTGATATCTTAATATCTTAAAGAACAGAGCCGTTCCGAAACACGTAACGATATAAGAGAAACACACAATAATCCCAAAATAAACTTATATTTTAACTTTAACCATTGAATACACCACATCTAAACATTAACTACAGCAATACTCTGAATTTTATCATAAACAAGAATCAATTTAAATTAGTTCTCCCCTCAAAAATTGGTTAATTTCTCTACACACAACAATAATATAAGATTTAGTCTTACGGACTCTACTGGAATTTAAAGGCCTCAGAATGTTATTCTCACGACGCGTGCCGTCTGGTCAGATGTAGACGAGCGAAATCCCACGGTCATTTTGGCGAGGGTAGCAGCTAGGAGGTTTACACGGTATTCCGGGGGGGAAAGTTCTTCAAGGACGATAATAATTGCAGTGCTTGATGTGGCACCAAGGAAGTCGTGGTCTCTCTGGTGAGAGGGAGTTGAACTTGGTTCTTAAACCAAGTTAACTCGGAGTGCGGTGTGATCACCGAGTAACGAGCTCGAGGGGGAGCTTTTCTCCTTCGTTACTTAATTCCTCATGGACGAGGACAGAACTTAGGGAGAGTCTTCTTCAAGGGCGAGAATAACGGAGGGGGGTTTCTCTGACGAGAATAATTTAAACTTGGTTCCTTACCAAGTTGAATTATGAGTTCGGTGTGGCCAACGATTAACAGGCTCAAAGGGGAGCCTTTTCCCTCTTCTTTTCTTAATTTCTTAAGGACGAGAAATATCCCTGGTGTTTAAGGTGCACCAGAATATGAGGAGTCTCTCTGGCGAGAGTAAGTTGAATTTACCAAAGTTAACTTATCGCTTGGTTTGATAACCAGGGACTAGCTCGAGGATGAGCTTCTTCTTAGCCCCTTAAGGTAGGTAGCCCTGCATCTCTTGCAGGGTGCTTCTTGGTCCGGCCACCCAAGTAAACTATTTCTTCACTCTTGGTAGCTCGGTTTGATCCGAGGACTTCATCACCTAGAGACTGACGTATACTACCCCGATTTTCCTCAGAGTTCCTCATTTATACCTCGTCACCCCACTGGGGAAGTAGTAAGGGGGGAGGGGCCGTTAGAATGCCCCCAGGAGAGTTCTTTTGCCCAATGGTTTTTCCACCGACTCTTACATCGTCTCCTCGTTAGCCTTCGAGCTTGGGAGAAACACGTCTCCAATTTCTTATTTGACGTGAAACTGGATCTCACTCTCCTGGGGGAGATCTTGCATTCTAACCTTTAAGGTCTTTCATGGCGCTGTCTGGTGCAGTGCTGCGGTCACGCGTTTGACCCGCCGATGCCTGGGCCGGATGTCTTTGCGGTATCCGACTTGTGACTCCCCTAAGAGTGAACAGTGGAGGGGGGGGAGTGACGATTCCCCTACAGAGACCCGTTGATTTGTTTTTCCTGTGGTGTGGAGGGTCACATGAAAACGAACTGCCCTTAGAACTCTTAGTTAAGGAATAACTCTTATCACCAGGTACAGCAGATCCGTGCCACGTCTCGCGTCGTGCACCCCTTTCGGAATGTTCTCCTACCCTGAGCACCTCAAGTCCCGGCGACAATTAGGTAAACTTTTTGTTTGATAAGAATACCCCTTTGGGCCTTAAGCTCGAATCTGAAACGATTAATGGCTACCATGTTCCCACTCTTGTGAGAGATACCGGGTGTAAATGCATAGTGGTGTCAGATAAGCTTCTTCTTTCAGTTTCCCCTGACCATATCAAATTCGCATCTTGCAAGACTACTTAAGACCTGCCTAATAGGTTCCCCATCGTTAAGTGCTACATCGATTGTGCGTATTTCACTGGTTGGGCAGAAGTAGTAGCAGTCCCTATTAAATTCTGCTCCATCATCATTGGCCAGTGTCCAAGGGTCCTCCCAGCTTAATGGCCCAACCTGTCGTTACACGTTGGCGAGGAAGTCATGCCCGAAGACTTCGCAAGGAATGAAAAGAACTGCGAATCCCTCCCATCCCTGTAGGCTAAGGCTCAGTCAAAAGCGCAATAGCGACCTAATGAGACGAGATGATTTCCAACCAAGTTACGGAGAGCTTACTATACCGTTCGTGCTCAAAAAACTGTAAACCCTCGACGCGAGTATTGTGTGTCCCGTGTTCTCACCTTGGTCACATTTTATCCACTGCCCATGACAGCCTATTTTTAGGTCAGTTTAGTTACAAGAAGTTCAACCAGATAATTTTCAAATATTCTTTTGCCCAGGCACCCATGAAGAAATCCTTCGTTACTGCAGGTCTTGCGATATCTGCCAAAAGACTGGCGTCAAAGGACGAGTTAAGCCCGCACCGTTGCCGAGATAACCCCTAATCTCATAGCCGTTTCCCCTTATCGCAATTGATCGTATTAGTCCGATATACCCCCCATCGAGTGAAGGAGACACTCACTTGCTAATTTTAGTGGATTTTGACCTCCGGTTTCCCGATGCCGTGCCGTTAAGGAATAATTGGTTTACTTTGTACATATATATTCCACAAGAATTATTGTAGTTTTGTGTAATGACTTATAAGAATATGTGCCATTAGTTGTTTTTATTATTGTGTATAGATTTTTGATGAATTACCCTGTTCGTATGTACCATTTTTGGTATTGTGGGACCTTTCTTTTTTTAATATCCTTGTACGTAATCCCCTGCTTATCGAGACTATGATGAGCCAGGCTATTGATAGGTATTCTTGTCTATCTTATTGTATTATTATTCTTGGAGTTTTGTGTAATGCCTTATAAGGATATGTTCCATTACTTTATTTTTTGTTATTGTGTATATATTTTTTATTAGTTACCCTGTTTATATGTATCTTTATTTTTTATATTGTAGCAACTATCTTTTTTATATATATCCTTGTATATAACCCCCTGGTTAACGAGACTATGTTGACCCCGGCAATTGATAACTATTCTCTGTTTTATTGTATTATTAATGTTATTTCTTTGTTTCTTTGAAAGGTTCAGTAATGGGAATCTTAAGCATTTTCCGAGTCTCCTCTATTTGACTTATACATATTTGTACAGAGAACCCGGTACATTCCCTTTTGTAAATGTGTCCCCATGGCAAACTTATCTGTGTAATTAACCTATAATAGTATGATGTCACTTCATTCGGAAGCTTCATCTTGGGAGGAAAGGAGATGTCAGAAACAGAAGGTTTAACCACTCACTTGAACCCAACGGCACCAAAAACCTTTGCACAGGGCTGTAAGAACGCCGAGATTATCCTCCCCCACCCCCTGGCGCGCCGTTTAATGAGATCCCCTCCCCCTTTTAGTTGCCCTCGGTGACTCGCTTCCGCTGAGGCAGTATAACTATTTCGAGAAAATCTTTGAGAACGCAGTACCATACAGCCGCGTCTTGGTTAGCAGTCAGGTGCGCAGGCTCGTACGCCCAGCTCCACCTCCCAACGGTTTTCTGCTACGAATGCGATACGTCACTTCCCTACTCGCCCTCGCTTTGATTTTACCCAAGGCCAGACTGCCTGCCGACAGACAATAGACACGGACAGGCATCTATCACTCCGTTATTGACTTCGTTCAAAGACTGGACTACGCCCTCGCTCTTTTCTCGGCGAGGTAAAAGAAGAAGGCATCTTGCAAGTGCAACTTTACAGCGTCCCGTTTACTTGCCGTATTCAAGCCTCCAGTCATCTAGGCTTTACGTGATTCTCTTGATAATTGCAGTCTCCCATTTTCTCTGGAAGCAATCACCTTGCATCATCTTTCTGACTCTCGTACCCTTCAAAGCATTTGTACCCCCCCCCCCAGTTTGATATAGTAAAGTTTCTCTAATCCCAGAATCTCTAAGAATTGATTATTTAGGCCTACCATACTCAATTTTGTTTATTTAACCCTTGTACTGGGGCCTCTATCCCTATTCTTTGGCATGCCCTCTTCCACGGTCACCCTACGACACAAACCATTTTAACTATAATGTTCATTATCAGTGACCTACAATTAGTTGGAAATTGCTACTACCGTCTCGAAAGCATTTAGATTATTGAACAGTGTTATTTATACAGATCGGTTTTATTTATTCTTAAGGAACCTATTCCCTTTTCAAACACTCGCCAAAAGTGTTTTTTTTAGATTACAATATAAGCTATGTGATGGACAACATGGTGGTATAAGTTTTAGAGTTCATTCTCTTTGAAACTTTAACATAAGGACACACCCCGCCCGCTTTCTCTCCTATTTCCTCATTTCCCTCTTTATCTGGGTTCTGTACTATTTCATTCAAATCGTGAAGTTTATTTTCGTTGAGTTTATTCTTTATTGTAGTCTTTCAATTTTGTATACCGCATTCAAATACTAAAAAGTTTTACATAATCATCCCTGATTAGTCCAACCTTTTTGCATTATATTTACTTTTTGCTCAAAATAATTCACAGTTATCGACCAAGGAAACCAAAAATAACGACGTGAAGAAGAAGCGAGAAATCATGTGAGGGTAAGGGGTCTTTTAGAAATCAGGCTATAAATATACATCAATGAAACATGGTCGCTTCCCAAGAGATAAAACAAAATATATTGAAGGTCCTGAAGAGAAATATTTATGTTTGCCAAGGCAAAATAGGAGCCGAGAACGGTAGAGAAATTTAGAGATTTCAATTCCATGCTAAGATTCATATCTATAAAGGCGAATGCCTGATCTTAACCAAAGCATTTCAAAGAAATAAAAAGTGGAAAGTTTAGAAGATTGTTCGATGGCTCCAAATGTTCCATTCTACAAAGTATAAATAAGAATTGAGATTTTCAATCCAGATTAAATAATGGAAAACGAACGGAGAACAAAGCTATATATTGCGCAATAAAAGTAAAAGATTTCTGGATCGATAAAGCATCATCATTAAGAAATATCTTTAGAGGAAACGATCGAGAAGTAATCTAAAAACCAGATAACGCAATAAATCGATAAACCCATCAAGATGACGCAGCGGCCATAATACTCAGAATAGAGCTCTAATTCACCAAAATAAACCAAATCAATGATGAGGTTTTGTCTGTGAGAATAGGTAAGATGCTATCATCAATAATTATTGTTATAGGCTATCAAATGCCTATAATAAATTATATAGCTGTGAAAAATTTAATGGCAGCCTTACGGAATGCTAGGGACAGAGCGAATCCCAACCCAGATTTTAACAATCGCGGAGAAATTTTGAAATTTTGTTATATCAAAATATCTTTAAAAGATTTGGAACAAACTTTCCTCAAAATATAATACGTAATGTTAAGTAAATCCGGTCATTGCTCTTAGGAAACATCATGCTACTTAACATCTATGTAAATGCAACCATTTATCCAGCATGCAGTGTTCATATGAAAGTGTCAGGCCAGTAAAGGACAAAGGACAGAAACATATTTGAACAATTACAAATAAGAAATTCAAATTGATCCCAAATTATTTAACTCTCCAATAACGATACATCTCATTCTTCATCACCTTATATAATCTTCAGTGGACGAAGGCGATGAAGAGAAAATAGACAGATAAGCGGTATTTATGGTCAAAAGTAGAACTAAGGCCTCCCATTGAAGACCAAAATGAAAATGAAGTAGATAGCTTAATAAAACATATGAATGAAGAAATATCAGCAAAGATTAGTTGATTGTAATCTAATAAATAGAGTCAATGTTTATTATCTAGGAAGTAAAATAATGTTAAATAATGAACAAAGGGTGACATTTTTTTTTTAAGGGGCAATCTGGCGACTGCCCACTTGGGCATAAGTCACCGTAAAAAAACAGCCTAGTTCTAAGCAACTTTAACAAATTTGAAAAGAAAATAACAATAAAAAGAAATAACAATTAGGAAGCAATAACAATAACAATAACAAAAACAACAACAAAACTTAGTTAAAAGAAAGGAAGAAGGCCGGCCTTCGCCCAAAAGTCAACAAGTCCACCAGTGAATGTGCACGAACTCGTCCCGAGTACAAAGGACAGGTGGTAGCGACCCCGCCCATCCCGGTACCGGGAAAAATAACGTGCGCGAAGATCCCTCAGACTGGGACATTAGACAAGAATGTGCCGAACAGTCTATGTATGGGAAGACGAAGTCGTCGCAATAGGGCGTAGGCGAGCGCTCAATCAAATAGCGATGCGTCACACGACTGTGTCCGATTTGGAGATGACAGAAAGCGACCTGAATTCGTCGCGGTGTTGGGGGATAGGTCCATGATAACAGTCGCAGCGCAATGACATGCCACTGAAGGTTCCCTTCGACCTTCTCTCATCTTCTCTGCCAAGCAGTCCGAAGAGCTGCCCGTATTCCTGCCATTTAGTCGGTGTGAGGAAGAGCGAAACGCTGGGCCGGTTGCAAAGTCCTCGTGGACTCTTTGGCGCCCTCATCGGAGCGCTCATTCCCCACAATTTCTACATGTCCAAGAACCCAGCAGAAGATAATATCGACCTTCGTTTGGCTCGCCTAAACCGTGGCGCCACCGATATCACGAACCAGCGGATGTGAAGATTCTAATGCCCCGAGAGCACTCAGGGCGCTTTGTGAGTCGCTATAGATCACAATCCGGTCTTTAAACCGGGCACGTCGCATTATCTCCCGTATCGAGTGCTGTTTTACCAACAGCTCGGCCGTGAAGACAGATGCAGCGCCTGGCAGAGCCCTGCTGACTTCAAACAGTGGGGATACGGCGTGGAAGCCGAGCTACTTTTGGGACTTGGAGCCATCCGTATACACTGGTACGGTTCAAGCGTGACACGAGGTGTGCTCCAAAAAGGTCGAACGCCATACTCCCGGTGCCGTACAAGCTTTGGGAGCAGAGGCGTGGTGATAAATAGCCAAATGTGGTACCCTCCAGGGTGGCGTCCTGGGCAGAACCAAGAGCGCCACCGGCCCAAAAGTAATATCTAGCTCTCGAAGGAGTTTCCTATCCCTAAACCCTAAGGGCTTAGGGTATGACTGATGTCTCTCAGCGGCATATGCACTGTCGAGATAAGTTGCAGATGCAGTGAGAGCTGTTGGCGACTTAAAGAGGCGCTTGGATCGCGCCTACAGGCGAGTGATGCACTGTACGCGGCGCAGAGCGAGTGGCATCTGTGTAGCATCGACCAATAGGCTCTCAATGAGGGAAGTGCGAAAGGCATCGGTCGCAAGTCGAAGGCCGGTGTAGTAGATAGAATGCACCTTAACGTAATAAACGCTCGGCTGTGGATGCAGCCAAGCTTTAAACAAACAAAGTATCGGCCAAAAAGTAAGGCAGTAGCCCTATCCCCACTCCAAGCGCTGAACGTCACGGAACGGAAAATTAACATGGCGCGTGTACAAGAGACCCTAAGGCTGCGAATATGAGCCTCCCAAGTGAGGCGTAGGTCAAATACAAGGCGAAGGAAACGGTGTAATTCAACTATTCCCATGCGTACCCCATTAAGAAAGAAGTCTGGTTCGGACGGAAGCCGTAGATGGCAGCAGAAGTGCACCACATTAGTCATGGCCAAGGAAAACCGAAACCGGTGCGCTTTGGCATAGCGAGAGACGCGGTTCAATGCCTGTTGGAGTCGACGCTCCAGAGTTGGCATCTGGGCCGCGCCAAAAAGAGATCGAAAGGTCGTCCACTCTTTGTTCAGGGCAAAGAGTGTGACACTGAGGACACTTCCCTGCGGGAGATCCTCTTCCTGCTCCTTTGAGCCGGAGAGGGCTTTCCCTCCCGTACGCGGAATCGACGATCTCACAAAAATTCAAAAGTAAACATTGGGAGGCATCCTTCATCGTATGGAAAGTCCTTCTCTAGATCCAAAAACACCGTGTTGTAGTGCTGTCTACGAAGGAAGGCCTCGCAAACGGCATTTTCCAGTCGGAGGAAAGCATCCAAGGTGGAGTGGACCTTGCGGAAGCCGTACTGTGCAGAAGACAGATGGCCTCCGCTGTCCAGAAGAAAGGCTAATCTAACATTTACTAATTTCTCCATCAACTTGCATAAGCAAGAGGTTAGAGAGATTGGGCGAAAACTGGTAGGAGTAGAGTGATCTCTCCCCTGTTTGCGAAAGGTGAGCACAGTAGCGATCCGCCACGAATCTAGAAGAAGACCCTTCACCCAGATCATGTTGAACAAATCTGAGAAAAAGGTCATGCCTTGCTCACCCAAGTGTCGAAGCATGGCGTACGGGACATCGTCCGGACCATGGGTGGTGTCCGTGCACGAAGCAAGTGCGGAGCGCAACTCACTTACAGTAAACCTGTTGTTGAAGGGTTCTCCGCCTCTGGGGGTAAAGTCAACCCGGCAGCTTTTCACGACACTACAACGTGCATTTAATGCTAGGGAGCAGCATCCCGGCTAGAGAATGCGGAAAAAGCGGTCGCGAAGGATTCCACCACGGACGCGCGGTCCGAGATTGCTGTCCCATTCTCCTGGAAAACGGGAGGGGGGTCCAACGAGAACTTGACCGTCATCTTTTTGACTCGCTTCCACACCTCTGCTAGAGGGGTCTTCCCGTTAAGTGAAAACACGTATGCCCGCCAAGAAGCGCGGCGGGCGTGCTTCGAAATATACCAGAAACTAGCCCTAGCCCGAGGAAATTCATCGACAGTGAAATCATTCGGGTGGTGCTTATAGCGCATGTAGGCAAAATGCTTCTGTTTTAGGGCCGTCTCATACTCGGCCGAAAACCATGGGAGTGGCCGGCGTGCAAAACGGCCAGAAGTTCTAGGAATAGTACTCAGGCCCGCGGCGATGAGTTTGCCGGAGAAGAACATAACGGCCTAATCTACCGAACTAAACTCCTTGAGTGAGATAGAGAATTCAGTCATTTCCTGAAATGCAGGCATCCGCTCAAGCGCCAAGCACCACCGAGGTAGGCTCTCAGGCGGCAGTTGCCCTGAAAATAATATTTGAATAAGAAAGTGATCACTACCATGGAGGTCATCACCACCCCGAATCATAATCAGTGCGTGCTTCATAAGAGCCCCATGATAGGTCAAGACAAGAAAATGAAGCGGTTCTCGGACAGTGATGCGTAAACTCATCCACGCTTAGGACACCCATCTTAAGCTCTTTGATCAGATCGGCAAGGACTTGTCACCTGTGATTTATTGAGTAATCCGTCCAGAGAGGATGCCTGCCATTCAGATCTCCAAGAAAGAGAAAGGGCCTCGGAAACTGTGCCACGACGCGGCGGAAGTCCTCCGCGTCGAAGTCAGATGACGGTGGATTGTACGCAGAAATAATAGTATACCTCCTATCCAGGTGCAGCTGCACAGCCACTGCCTGAAAGGACGTATCTAAAGAGAAAGGAAGAACGGAGACATCATGCTGGGTGTAAACCACGCATCCCCCTAGCCCGGCTAACCCGTGGTGATGGGGTCGCAAAACCCTTATACCCCGGGAGGGCGGGCAGGAAGCACGTGCCTAACATGGTCTCCTGCATAAAAATAGCTAACGGGGAACGAGACGATACGAGCCTCTTCATCCCCTCTCAGTTGGCCCAGAGTCCACGGCCATTCCATTGAAGGAATATGCCCTCCAGGCCTAGTCCGGAGCAGACGCGGGGGCCATCATCGAACAGAAGACCCTTACGGAAATGGCCGTACGCTTCCGGGGGGCAGAACTTCGGGCACTGTTGGCCGGACAAAGCGGTAAAGGCACTGTCGCTTTCGAAGACTCATTGGGGGTGGTTGGGCTCGCTATGCGAGTCTTTTTTCTCCTTTTGCCTCGAAACCTTATGGGGGCGTTGCGGCTTCCGAGTTGGAAGCGGATGGCCCTCTTTTCGAGGAACCACCTTCTTCGAGCCACTTGGTCCACCACTAGGCGTGGGCGTGGGCTGTCCTCCTTTCGGAAGACCGCTTTAGGAACTCTAGAAGATGGCCTATTGACCATCTTCAGGACTGTTGCCTCCTGTGAGTCTAACGCCTCGGTGGAGGTACGTGGCCGTTTCGTCTAACGGTAAACGGTCACGCTGGGGAAAGAGGGGGGATCCCTGGTTTTTTCCTTGCGCTGGGTATGAACCCTTTTTGCCGCCAGCTCTACCAGGGTAGCGCCCGGGTTGAGTAGAGCCCACAGAAGGGCCCAGAGTCCACGGCCATTCCATTGAAGGAATATGCCCTCCAGGCCTAGTCCGGAGCAGACGCGGGGGCCATCATCGAACAGAAGACCCTTACGGAAATGGCCGTACGCTTCCGGGGGGCAGAACTTCGGGCACTGTTGGCCGGACAAAGCGGTAAAGGCACTGTCGCTTTCGAAGACTCATTGGGGGTGGTTGGGCTCGCTATGCGAGTCTTTTTTCTCCTTTTGCCTCGAAACCTTATGGGGGCGTTGCGGCTTCCGAGTTGGAAGCGGATGGCCCTCTTTTCGAGGAACCACCTTCTTCGAGCCACTTGGTCCACCACTAGGCGTGGGCGTGGGCTGTCCTCCTTTCGGAAGACCGCTTTAGGAACTCTAGAAGATGGCCTATTGACCATCTTCAGGACTGTTGCCTCCTGTGAGTCTAACGCCTCGGTGGAGGTACGTGGCCGTTTCGTCTAACGGTAAACGGTCACGCTGGGGAAAGAGGGGGGATCCCTGGTTTTTTCCTTGCGCTGGGTATGAACCCTTTTTGCCGCCAGCTCTACCAGGGTAGCGCCCGGGTTGAGTAGAGCCCACAGAAGGGCTCCGAATGGGCACGGAAACAACCGGGCTCGTTGTACTGGATGGGCCATGAGCAGAGGGTGCCTTTCTAACTATTGAAGCATATTACGTCCCAGGCAGAGCCGGGCACGCCAGGACCAAGTCCTTAGCCTCACGGAATAAGAGTCGATCCTGGGCCTGAACGGCCAGGATTTCCTTCGAAGAAGCGGAATGCGGCTCTTCGCAATTGACACACTTAGCCACACACGATTTAGACTTATTGTGTGTGGCCTTGGAGCCATTTACACAGACTTCGAGTGACCCCAATTTTCACGTCTACCAGTACGATTCGTATTAGCCGAAGCGGTGACAGTAATAGCACCGCCTCGGCAGTGGCACGAATGCGTTCACGCGGTTGCGGTACCGACTCAGGGAGCTTGTCACAGTCGAAAGTGACGGATAGAGTAGGGCGGGGTCTCGAAGCCCCTCCCTGTTTTCTTATCACACATTTGACCTGGACGGCGCTATGGCCGACCAGCTCTAAGGTGATGTCCTCACTGGAGTAGTCAACGAGTTACCTCGCATAAACTACTCCTTTCACAAGGGTCATGGTAGAGTGGAGCGTCTCACTCCCCAGGGTGCCATGAAGTGTCCTAAGAGCACTTATCTTGACCACCCTGGGGATTCGCCGCATTCACCAGAAGGCCCCGTCCGAGAAACGGGTCACCTTCGGCTCTCTACCAATTGCACAAGCTAATCCTCGATTCTTATGGTATATGTTGCCCTTGGCCAACATGGTGTTATCAGTGGAGGGAATATCGTGGAAGCGTTGGAAGCCAGCGGGGTCGAAAACGCTAGGTAACCTCTGAATGAGGGGGCCACGATGTCTTTGACGCTCCGCTTTGTGCACTTTTGGTCTTTGTCAGGGGCTCCGCAGACAGTGGGGTAGAGGGGCCGGATGTGCCGATCTTCGCTTAGTCGCTTGCCAAAGTGGCAGGAGACCCATCCGTCACCGCAGCCCCCACGGTTTGAGGGGAGCCCCGAGTCGTTTTAGTCTTTTTCGCCTTTTTCTTTTTTGGAGAGGAGGTGGCAGGGGCGGGGGCGGGGAATGAACCCGTTTCTCACCTCCGTTGGAAGGAGCCCATAGGCCAGATGGACTGACTTCAGCCAGGTCCTTCTCTGAAATGAAGAAGGTCCTGGTGGTCGCAGGGGCTTTGGTTGGAGAAGATCCCTCCTCTCCTTGTATTGCATTGGAGCACTCAGTCGTTTGAGGAGGACCTTGCATAGGGGTGGATTCGGGTTCGGTGCTTGGCGCCGAGCCCGTTCCTCCCCCCATGGAAGGCCCTTTCGTCTGAGGCTGGATTTCCTTAAGAAGCATGTATATGACAGGAGGACCTCCGGTTAGCCATCCCCTCCCAGGACATCGCAGGTGCCCTTAGCAGCGTCACTACTCTTTTAGTTTGTGCCCGAAAGCACCTTCAGAGAAGGGGGTGTTGGGGAGTCTCCTACACCTATAGTCGTAGGAGAGGAGTAAGCCTCCTCTCCGGTTAGAGGAATATAGAGAATCCCCTGCGCAAGACCAGTGGGGGGGGAGTCCATTTTTTCAGTGGAGCTGCCCGAGGGCGGCTCCGTTGATGAGCAAGGGAAATTGTGGAGAGATTTTTTTTTTTTAATATTCATACATATGGGCATGGTGACCCTCTTTGTTCTACGGGAAGCAATAGCTCATCACCTCTCGCAGTTTCCCGCACTGCAAGAGGTGCTTACAGGCTTGGCACAGCCAGATGCCGCCATTCAGGATCACTCCTGCCGCCTGGTGGCCTGGCAGTCAATCGGCATGGTGGCTCCACCTTAGACACGGCGTAAAAAGATAGATTGTGAAGAGGAAAGGAAAAGGGATGTGAGGAAGGTATGCGTGGGGATGTAACAGGTCGTTAAAAACCAACCACCCCAGAAAGGAGCTTAGGGGTTAGGGAACATTGCCCCCTCCCTCCTCAGCCCCGATCCGGGACGGTTGGCTGAGAAGAAGTTCAGCATCTACCCTGTGAAATTAGAGACTGGCCAGAGAAAGTTGCGGGAGAGTTCGTATGAAAAGCGAGGAAAGAAGTGTTTTGAACGAGTGAGAAGAGGCTAAGCTGGGGTCGCACGGGGTGCTGAGTCCCGTCAGTACGGCGGCCAGAATGGCAAATCGCCGCGCCCCTTACGAAGTCGTTCTTCTTGAATGTTGGAGTTTCTATTTTTTTTACATCCAAAACACGAATTCTTTTCTTGCGAGAATTTACAAAAAAACACTTTCTGTTCAGTCTTCTTTCTTTATTTCATTTTCGCTTCTCTCGTTATATTCAGGAAGAGAGACAGGGTTCCTTAAGATTGTAACTCTATACACTCCCGTACTTAAGAAAAAGAGAGAAGAGAGCTATTCAAAGTAGCAAGATACAAATGAACATTTATATCAATAAAGTTTTAATAAAATACCAGGATGAGGCAGCTGAGTAGATCGTTTACAATTAAAAGTGCAAAGTTGAGGCAGTCTAAGAGCTTAATTATGTAAATATGCCAAGATGAGGCTACTTTCAAGTTTTTGCTATTTTTTTTTATTTGTGCAAAGCTGAGGCAGTTTACAAGTTTTTTAAATTTTATTCTTGCCAAGCTGAGGCAGTTTATAAGTTTGATTAATTTTATTTGGGCCAAGCTGAGGGAGTTTACAAGTTTTGTAAATTTTATTTGGGCCAAGCTGAGGTAGTTTAAAAATTTATAGGTGCCAAGATAAGGCATTTAAAAGTTTACAATTTTAAAGTAAAGACAAAAATAAATTTTCTCCATAAAAGATCATGCTTTATCCATTCAATTATTTTCTTTTAAAATTTTGAAGCAGCTTTTATGGTAGGTAGAGAATTATTTATAGTCATTTTATTTTCAATGTCATCTTCAACAAGATTTTCATTAATTTATTTCATTTTGATTATAATCTTCATTTATATCAGTCAGAACTCTGATAAATTAACTCATCTTCTCTCATTGTGTCTAACTCTAATTGGTATAGATTTTTAATTGAAGTGGTTAGTATTTTACCATCTGGTTTTAAATTTCAACTCTTCTAACATACTCATTCCTAGAGGGCAAATAATCGACAATTTTAGCAAAGGCCCCAAGATAAGACATTTTTACATAAACGATTTCACCTTTCTTAAGGAATGAATTATAAATATTTTTAGAATGAAAACAGTTTTTGGCATTTTTCTTTTAAAGTTAATAAATATTAACTATAAATTGTTTACTATTAACCTTCTCATATCTTCCACCTCAGTTTTAAGAGGGCTGGATTGTTCAGATATAATTATTTAAGGAAATTTATTACCAGCAGATATAGGGTTATTAGAGGTGATAATATCTAATTCATTCTCACTGGACCTATATGTCAGTGGTCTATTATTGAATACTTGCTGGATGTCAGATAGATTAGTTAAAATGTTAAAATATTCATAGTTCGATCTTCCCAAAGTTTTAGAAATGCAAGATTTTACCGTCTGTCCCATGTAGCTCCATACCATGGTGAGTAAATTGAAATGGCTTTAAACTTAATATAATAAGTAATAAATTTGTTGAAAAATAAATTTGATGTAAAAGTATTAGAGAAAACAGTAGCTCCTGATATAACCGATTTGGCATTATCTGAATAGATAGTTTTAGGAATACCATACTTATTACAGAATCTTATGAAAGCAAGTATATAATCTTGAGTTGACATGCCATTTAAGAATTCAAGATGTATAGCTCTTGTATTTAAACACGAAAATATAATGATTAACATCTTTTGTTTAAAATTCAAAGGGTCTGATACCCCCAAAATGTCAAGTAAAATTTATACCAATATGAATAAAATATCTTACATAGTTAACCCTATCCACTGGGAGACTAGGGTTTTAGGTTTTATCAAAATCTTCAGAATTGTATCTTTGACAAATGTAGCAATTATTTAAAACAGTTTTTTTGGCTTGTCTAGCTCTGCAGATCCAAATATTACCTATTCTTAAATAATTCAAAGTAAAGTTAAGACTTAAATACTTACAGTTAAAGTGTGAACATTTAATAATTAACTTAGTTAAAGTATGACTAAGATGGAATATAACATGGTTTACAGCATCATAATTTAAGGTAAATTTTTTATCAATTCTTCCCTTAGACCTTAAAGTATTGTTATAATCTAAGAATAAGTTTAGCTGGTGTACTAGAGGAGGCAAACTGTTATTTGAGTTATCTTTTAAGTTCTTTACGAGAGTAATTTCTGCAACAAAACTCTCTTTGCATATTTTACACTAAATAGTTAAATGCTATAATTTTTAATTTTCCAGTATAACTTTCTTAAAAAGGTTGATAGCCTTAAAATATTAATGGTACAATTTAAAAGTTTGGTATAGGAAGAATAGGAATTGAAATCAATTAAATTATTATTTTTATCATTTAAAATCACAGGCTTTGCAATTTTATTATTAGAAATTAAATCAACTGGTATACTTTCTAGTTGGCTTGTTGGCCAAGCTTCTTTGGTAGTACTTATGTTTAGGGGCGTACGATAGAGAGCGCTGTTTCTGGGCTACAATTTGGGCCTTATGACGTCAGACGTCAAAAGGCGAAGCCCCTCATTTCGAAAGTAACTAAAGATGTTAATTTTGGGGCAAAAATAGCCTAGAGCAGCCAACACTATTGTCTTTATTATTTCGATAAACGTGCAGAGCCGATCGCACGTTTATCAAAATAACAGAAACGATAGCGCCGCCTAATTTAGTCTATTTCCACCAAAAATTAAATATATTTAGTTACTTTGGAAATAGATTTCAGCCGAAATCTACCGGGACCAAGTTGCTTTTACGTTTCGTTCAGACACGAAGAAACGATTTGTTAAAAAAATAAAAAACGTGGAACATTATTCTATAAACAATTACGAAATTAGTCAAAAAGGGTGAAACATATTGGAACATGGACGAAATATTATGCGGCCAAGACCGGGGAACAGCGGAAGCGAGCGCGTGACGCAGATCTTCAGGTTTACCCTATCTCCACCGTTCACTATTATAATTGAGCAACGCTTCTTTTAAATGAGACCACGACTTATAGAAAAGTCTATTAAATTGAGCGAAGAATTAACAGAATTCATATAGAAGTCAAACAAACCGTATTCACAGGTATTGCTCTCTTTTAACTGCTTGGTTTCAGGGTTGCCAATGTTTAAAATAAGGTTGAATTAACTATTGTCTTTATTATTTCGATAAACGTGCAGAGCCGATCGCACGTTTATCAAAATAACAAAAACGATAGCGCCGCCTAATTTAGTCTATTTCCACCAAAAATTAAATATATTTAGTTACTTTGGAAATAGATTTCAGCCGAAATCTACCGGGACCAAGTTGCTTTTACGTTTCGTTCAGACACGAAGAAACGATTTGTTAAAAAAATAAAAAACGTGGAACATTATTCTATAAACAATTACGAAATTAGTCAAAAAGGGTGAAACATATTGGAACATGGACGAAATATTATACGGCCAAGACCGGGGAACAGCGGAAGCGAGCGCGTGACGCAGATCTTCAGGTTTACCCTATCTCCACCGTTCACTATTATAATTGAGCAACGCTTCTTTTAAATGAGACCACGACTTATAGAAAAGTCTATTAAATTGAGCGAAGAATTAACAGAATTCGTATAGAAGTCAAACAAACCGTATTCACAGGTATTGCTCTCTTTTAACTGCTTGGTTTCAGGGTTGCCAATGTTTGAAATAAGGTTGAATTAAGGGTTGCTAGTGTCTGAAATTAATGGTTTAGTTTCACAAAAATAGTTAAACGAAACATACAAAATTTAAGACATTAGTAATTATAGAAAAATCAATGCATTACTAAATAATATAATTAAGTAAAAGTGCAGGAAGTTACTAAATAATAAAGAAGAAAGGAAAAAACAAAATAACAAAACAAATACACGCCGTGATTGGCCCCCTTTGAAGCTACCGTCTGATATCATAAGGCCTAGATTGTAGCCCAGAAACAGTGCCCCATATCTTACGCCCCTAAACTGAAGTATTACCGCTTCTTTTTGTATTGAATTAACCATTCAGGTCCTTGTATTCATTTTTAAAAAATATCTATGAGGTTTATTTTATTTACTTTTGTCAGTATAATAGCTAGACTTTCAAAGGAAGGAACATAATTATAATTTAAAAAGATGTTATTATTTTCAAATTTTTCTTTAATTAAAGAAATTTCTTTTAATCTCTTTTTAACTAATATATTTTTCTTACAAGCTGATCCTGTGAGAAGCCAAGCTCGAGCAACCTTGCAATCAGTCAAAATTTCGATGAATTCTAGGTAATATCTTTAATATTTTAAATTGTTTAAGCAGCTCATAGCTAAATAAACGGCCATAAGCTCTAAAGATGCCAAAGTTTTTGGTTTAATAGGAGCCAGTTTTATTTTAGTCATTAATAGTTTGCTTTTATTACTCTGAACCATATAGATTACAAAACTATACGCTTGACAAGAAAGCATCACACAAACAATAAATTTTCATTGTATCTTCATCATTAAAAATAAATCTTTCAAGTTAAAGTTCTTTTATGAAGTTAAATTTGGAACTCAAAGTTTTCTAATTTTTTTAATACTCTTTAGTAAAAGCTTTAAATTAATATAAAAGGGGTTAATTAAATCTAGAGGGTACAAAATTTGAGATATATTTGTTAATACTTTACTTTTAGTTTGGATTTCAGAATTTAAAATAGGAGGTTTAATTTTGAGTATATCTAATTTTGAATTGTATATATATCCAAGGACATTAGAATTTTCATTTGATGATAAAAGTTCATCAGGTAAATGATTTTACATTGAATTAGAATTAGATACTCACTTCCTTAACTTAAAATTACCTTTGGTCAAAACTTGATTAGTCTCCGTAGCAATCTGAACGAGTTTTTCTTTGGTATTAGAAGTATATGAAAAGTTGTCTACATAAAAGTTATCAATTATAGAAGTTTTGAAACTTTCTTTAGCATTATTTTCAATGTGATGCCTAAGTATGAAATTTAGAATAAATGAAGAACTTATGAACCAAAAATGATTGTAGTGTACCTGTACGCAACAAACTTCCCATCCATATATAATAAAAATATAAATATGTTTTTATCAGAAGTTAATTTTAAATTAATCATTAAGAAGGCCTTTTCTATGTCAGAAGTACAACAATTTCATTTGTTCCTAAAGTATAAAAGGAGGTCTATCATATTAGAAAGTATATCTATTCCAGCATAAGAAATCTCATTCAGAGAAAGACTAATTCCTATCTTAAGTGAATCATTAAAAACTGGCCTAACTTTGGTGGTTACCATTTCCTCTTCTCTTCCTACTGGCCTATAAGGAATCCAAATATGATCTTTTAAGCAGTATTCACGTTCAATAGGCTCAATAATGCCTCTTTTAAGCTTATCAAAAAAACTTCTTTATATTTTTCATTATAACGTAATTTTATATTATGGTAAGCGTTTTAGCTAAAACTTTTGAAGATTACAATTTGAAGGCACCTTACAAATTAATTCCTCCTTCCATGGAAGTTCAATGAAGTATTTTCATTCTTTAAATTCAATGGAGTTCTTAAAATTTTTAATATAAATCTCATCATATTTGGACATTTCTTATTTATTCCCAATTGATCCAAAGTAAACTAGTTACCAAGCCCTTGTTCAATTCGAGACTGTTCAAAAATAGTTGTTAGAAGAGAAGGGTAAATAAAGGAAGGGTTCATGATTGAGATTATATAATCATTATTAAATGCAATAGAAGAATTATCTGATACGGCATCACTTTTTTTATCACGTTTATAATTATAATTTTAAGTTTTACAATATTGACACTAGCTTTTAACTATAGTAGAGGTATAAAGCTTGGAATACAATTTATTAGTTTGGGAATTTTGATCATAATAAGATTTATTAGAGTTTAGATTTTTCTTTGGATTATAGTAATTCTCTGAAGATTTGGAATTAAATGCCTTGAAATTATTTTTTAAATTGTCATTATAGATTTTTTTATCTTTAGTATGCTTATTTAGTTTAAAATTTTATTTTTTAGATTTATCACAATCATCAAAAGATGTAAAATTTTCAACCCTTATCTGAGAGCCCTTGTTAAATTCTTTTATGTAACCAATTGGTATTAAACCATTAATCAATTTAATGAATCTCACAAAATCACACTCTACAAACTGAAATCCCCTAAGATAATGTATGATATCCATTTCCAAATCACCCCTGATTGCAAGATAATTGTCAGCAAATTTTGGAAAACATGAACTCAAGAGAAAATTCTCAATTTTCATTTTAGGAAGTATTTGATTAATCTTTCCATTTAAATTTAGGTCACCAATTTTAAGCACTTAGCTTTAATTTCTTTTCCGTTTGGCATCAAAATTCTGGGAAAACACAATTCTCCTTTTTGCTTTATTTTAGAGTTAAAAGTGATAACCTCTCTATTTACCCTTTTGAAGGACAATTCTAATTGATCTAAAGCGTCTTTATGTACGAGGAGCTGTCAATAACTTTTGTGAATCGCTAGGGCAAAACAGAGGAAGGGGGATGGCTGTTTTTGGGGATGTTAGGAGAAGTTATGACAAATCAGGACCTGCAGCCGCACGCTCCTACCTCATCTATTTAAGAAGCAATAGCTGATCGCAGGGCGTCAGTCACAAATTTTTAAACAATGGAGAAGGTACCGCGCAGTGATCAAATCTTTGAACAAGGAAGGCAAGAATGCAAAAGAGATCCATGAACGCATGGTTGCAGTGTAAACTGACACCGACCCTTCCTATGCAACCATTGCTCACTGGAATAGGGAGTTCCGCCATGGTCATGAGTCCTTTGAAAATGACCCCGGTCCAGGAAGCCCGTTAGATGTAGCCAACGAGGACAATGTAGCCAGTGTAGAGAGGATAATCCTCGAAAATCGACGGGTAAAGTTCGAAGAAATTGAGCGAGAACTTGGAATATCACATGGAAGTGTTATCAATATCATCTACGATAATTTGACAATGACCAAGGTCTCTGCCCGTTGGGTCCCTAGAAACCTCACGCTGAATGATTGACTTCAACGTCGTCAAAGTCCACAAGGCCAGAGTTGCACAAGCTGCCCTCCAAGAGTGCAGATTCGAGGAGCTAAACCATCTCCCCTACAGTACAGATCTGGCCCCTAGCGACTACTTTTTATTCCACCAGCTCAAGGCTGCACTGCGTGGAGCCGGATTGGGGACGATGAAGATGTCCAGCTCGCCGTCCAAGAGTGGATTGAACAGCAGTCTGGAGATTTCTGGTTGTCGGGAATTCGAAGCATCAGGGAGAAGTGGCGCAAGTGCATTGAAGTCGAGGGTAGTTATATTGAAAAATAATAAAACCCTTTTCCTCATATCTTGTTTCCATATATCCGAATTGCGAAACTTATTGACCGCCCCTCGTATAAAGCTTATTTGAGACCCTGTATCTATTAAAAAGGAATTTGAATAATTTCCTTTTCAGATGTGCCAATAAGGTTGACTACAGGACACAATAGGCCACTTAGAGTGGCTTCTATTCATTCTTTTAAATTAAGATTAGTTAAAACAAAATTTGGGCACATGGGGGTGACGCGCTTGGCGTTTTTAAAAATTTCACAATTAAAAGGTAATTTTCCTAATTTGCCAGGACATTTATCAACCTCATGTACTCTACTTAAAGATTAACTACAAAATTTAAGATTTTTGGCTCTGTTAACCCTATTACTATATTCTTGGAACTTCTTGTATGTATCTAACAGAGATGTGGTTAAACATTCTACAAAATTACTACGACTAGAATTAGATTTACAATTATCAGTATTATAGACAGTTACCTTTTGATTTTCCTTAGAGCTTTTATATTTAGAATTTTGAATTTCAGGCTTTATTTTTAACTTTAGATTTAGGATTTGAGGGATTACTTGATATTTTTCAATATTTCCAAGTAATTATCAAATATATGGTTCAACTTGGGATAAGTGGCACCATACCTACGTGTAAGCTTAACAACAGAGAATTTGGGTAATTTTTCACGCACTATAGTGTTTAAACAATTATATCCTGGAGATTCTGGCTCTACAAAGTTCAAATTCAATTTCAAAAGCTTCTAGATTTGAGATCTCAATGTATTTTTAAAGGAGATAATTTTATCCAAGTTATGTACCAAAGGCCAATGAACTATATTTAATAAAGCATTATTAACTAAATATTCTTCATCAAAAAGTTCCGGATTTAAGAGCTTCAATGTATTTTCATATCCTTCATCACTTATTGGTAGATGTTCCACCATCTCCTAAGCTGTTCCTTTAATGCAGATCTCAAATAAATCAATTTTTGATATTTAGAAGCTTCATGAAAAGCAGCCATTATATTGTCAAAGGAAGTCTTAAAATGAATAAAAGAAAATAAATTATCCCTGTTATCTTTAATTTATTCAGTTTAAGTTCAGGTAATGTAAGATTAAATTTATTCATCTCTTTAACTTGATTAAAGTAAGCATTTGGAGTTACAGTTAAATTCTCATATTCAGGATCATCACTTTTAATTAAAGATTAAATTGCGTTAATTTGCATTAGGAAGTTGAATTAATATTCAACAATGTCAGATTCCATTTGATCGGAATTCTTACCTTTCTCTATAGTTCTAAATATTAAGTCAATTTGGAAGGTTTTAAAATCATTAAAGATTTTATCAATTTCAACAATGAAATCTTGTATAAAAGCTAAAGTTGGAGCCTCAAGTTTTTCAAAAGACGTTAAGGCCTTAGTTATTAGGGAATATTTATTCGAACTTTAATGTTTATATTCTTTAAATAGTCCATGATTCGAATTTAATTTACTTTCTAATAGGCCTAATCAGATTATTAGAAGATAAAATTTAGCGGCTTAAATTTACAATTTGAAGGGTAGTAATTATTAAATTAATTGTGTACAGTACTGATTACTGAAACACGTATAATAACTAGTTAATAATTTTTAAATTATAAAAGTGAAGGAAATAGTACGATTCACTCGACACTGCTCATCCTTGACTTACTAACCTTGCTCAAGTTTCAAGTTCGGCACTAGGAAACAAGGCAATAACTCAAATTAAAAACTTAAGAAAGTTATATATCTAACAATCACCAATAATAGGCAGAAGCCTACTTAAAATTAATAAAAAAATATGTTAGGTCGCCCGGGAGTTAACCATGCAAAGTATTTGCCTGTAGACCATTGTTTATAGGACTGCACTTCACTAAGCTTTGTTCTTTTAAGAAAAAACGATCTAAATTTTCTAATTAAGGTAGAGTTTTTAGTCTACACTTAATCAGATTTTAAAAGTTTAGTAATTTCACCTACGCGTTAGAAAAATTTGTTTCGATATTAGTTTTTCTTGAATGTTGGAGCTTCTATTTTTTTTTATCCAGAGACAATTCGAAGCTTTCCGAATCCAAAAACACGAATTCTTTTCTGCGAGAATTCACCATCTCTTTAGTCTTCCTCCTTATTTCATTTTCGCTCCTTCGTTATATTCAGGGAGAGAGAGAGTTTCATAAGACACTAATTCTATAATTAAAATGAAAAAAACTTCCATTTTAAGTAAGTCATAAGATTCCTAAAAGAAATTTTGCAATTCAAAATTTATACATGAATAGACGTCGAAGACACCCAGCCAGAAGGAAGGAGGATGAAATAATTCAGTCCTAAAAGATCAGAAACCTCAAACCTTACTTTTCTAATATAACCTCTTCCATAACTTCTGTTAGCAAATAATTCAAGGTTTCTAAAATTGTTGTATGATAACCTGCAACTATATACTAAGTGTGGTAAAGGTTATGTAAATTTTAATGAATAAAACAAAAGTTATATATGAGCAGATAAGCAATTTCAAAGAAAAATTGATACTAGTCTTATTTATATACACACACCATTTAGTTAAATGCCATGTAATTTAAACATAGCAAAATATTAAAACAAATTATCGCAAATTTCATTATTATCACGCATTTTTAGAAATAATAGCAGAAAATTTAGTCGCAGTTTTTCTTATGTTTTAAAATTTTCCAGCTTGCTACAGCACATCAAGAACCACTTGTTCATATGACTGACATTACCTACGGTGATGAAACTGATAAAGACGCTAAAACAGACGACATTGATTAATTATTATCAGCCTGGTCTTGGTTGTTCTCACCACAGGATACTGACTCTGGTGAGTTTGACGTTTCTAAGGAAGGTTGTGTTATGTGATTACCTCTGCAATATAGCTGCTGTCCAGGTGTAATATCAGTCACAGTCTTATTTCTAAGTTTTCTGGAACCCTCACTGTAGGTTGCTTTACACTGAGTTGGGAAGTTGTTCAAAGTTGTTTCTGCCAATGGCTCTGAGTTTATGCCTGGTACAACTTCATACACTAAAGGAAAGTTATTGGGGATGAGGGTCAGAAACAGTTATTCTCGTACAGCTCAGGCTAAGCCTGCAATGTATTCACTCAAGACAAAGGAACTTACGGATAATAATACTGTCATTATATTTGACATTATCTCGAGTAACAGTGAAGTTCACAGAAAGGCTAGCCCAAAATAGGCTGAATAAAAAGTGTTTATCTTGCCTTTTGACATTAAATCTTGGAATTATTAGTAGGACCAGTTTGAGAGAAGCTTTTTGGGAAGGTAAAGGGGACATATATTACCTGGTTTGAGCACCAAATGAATGTATTCTGGAGGCCCAATTTTCGATGATTTTGTCGCATAAATCTGGCTGAATTTAGTAGATAGTGTTCGTTATATTGACTTTAAGGACATCAACTGCTTTCGGATTATTCGCATCAACCCACGATTTAAGGTAGCCCCAAAGAAAGTAGTCTAATGGTGTTACATCGCATGATCTCGGTGGCCCGTTGAAATCGCCGGTGCGCGAGATGACACTGCCCTGAAATCGCCGGTTCAAAATGCCAATCGTGACGTGCGCAGTGTGGCATGTAGCGCCTTTTTGTTGGAAACACATGTCGTCAGTATCAATATTAGGCATATAATCCAGTTGAGGCCACAAGAAATTGCTTATCATCGATCTGTAGGTCTCGGCGTTGACAGTTATGGTAATCCAATCTTCGTTCTCAAAAAAATACGGACCGATGATCCGCACCAAACAGTGACTTTGTTGGGATGCAATTGGTGCTGGTGTTTCTCATGTAAATTATTTTCGTCCCAAATCTGACAATTTTGCTTGTTCACAAATCCATTCATGCAAAAATGGGCCTCATTGCTGTGGCGAGGATAGAAATCACGTAATGCGCCGAACGTTTATCGAACGGAGCACTGATTTAGATAATAACATTTGTGTACTTGCACACGCTGTTCAACGCTATAACCTTCCATCGTTTCTTGCCAAGTACTACTGAGCAGTTTACAGTGAGGGTGCCAGAGGCCGCTTTAACAACATGGCCACTATCGCCTGACAAATTTTGAGCGTCCTTGTTGAAAGACCATTTAGACAACTAGATTTTTACTCGACGCAGCAAGTCGTGTTATTTGCACTTTTGTTCTTTATTTTATTGTTCAGGTACTTGTCACTGAGTAACCAACATTATTTAGAACAGAAAAGCCTATCTTCCAAAGAGTCAGACATAAGACCACCATGTTTGTTATGATTGACCCGGAATAAGAGTCCTGCTGCACCCACTTCACTTTAGATTCATGTGGATTCTGGAAACTTTTACCTCTTGGCCACAATTTGAGGACTAGACAAAATCGTTGGTCAACGTTAAATTTTTCATTTAAGCTGTGGAGTTCAACAGATCCCACTCTGACAGATTCCATAAAAGCTTGTAAATCCTGTCTCAACTTTATTATGAACTTAATCATCTTGGAAAGATATCACTTCTTTATCGATTGGATTCGTGACACATATTTTAATCTATATTTCATTTTAATGAATAAGGCGCTTTTTATGCATTTGGAAATATGAATAAATACACCTTAATTTTATCTGTATTTTATAACGTTATATTGTTTCGATAAAAAGTTATAAACCAAGGAATGATCAACAAGACACGGCACTGGTGTTTTTAGCAAATTTCAATCAGAAAAACTTAAGCTCATACAAGTAATAGTTCCCAAATTCCTAGGTCAAAATAATTGTGAATTCTAGCCTTTGCAGGAGAAACAGCTTCGGAAAATAGGAGAGAAATCTAAGAAAATCAGGTAGTCGATATTTGTACAGTCCTATTGAGTATTATACAGTGTCGTAGAATACCCCCCTTTTTGTTCTAGGAGTTCTACGAGTGCTAATATGGATATCTTAAAAAAGAGAGCCGTTTGAAACACGTAAGGATATAGAGAAACGCACAATAATTCCCAAAATAAACTTATATTTCAACTTTAACAATTAAATACATAAAATTTAAACATTAACCACAGCAATACTCTGAAAATTATAATAAAAAAGAATTAATTAAATTAGTTTGACCATCTAAAATTGGTTAATTCCACTACACACATCAATATATTTGATTTAGGCTTACGGACTCTACCGAAGTTTAAATACCTCAGGAATGTTATTGTCTCACGACGCGTGCCGCCTGGCCAGATGTAGGTGGGCGAGATCACGAGGTCCTTTTGGTGAGAAGGGCAGCTAAGGGGTCCACACGGTATTTCGGGGGGGATGGGGTTCTTCAAGGACGAGAACAATTACGGTGCTTTATGCGGCACCAAGGTAGTCGTAATCTCTCTGGCGAGAGTGAGCCGAACTTGGGTCTGAAACTAAGTTAACTTGGAATGCGGTGTGACCACCAACTAACGAGCTCGAAGGGGAGCTTTTCTCCTTCGTTAATCAATTCCTCATTGGCGAGGATTGAACGGGGGGAGGGTCTTTTTCGAGAGCGAGGATAACGGAGAGGAGTTTCTCTGGCGAAAATAAGTTGAACTTGAAGGTCCGGTTGGTAACCTGGAACTAGCTTGAGGATAAGCTTCTTCTTAGTTCCAGTCTTCCTGCAGGGCGAGGATAACGGAAGGGGATTTCTCTGACGAGAATAAGTTGAACTTGGTTCCTCAACCAAGTTAACTTATGAGTTTGGTGTGGCCACCGAGTAAGGGGCTCGAGGGGAAGCCTTTTCTTTCTTAATTCCTCAAGGACGAGGAATACCCCTGGTGTTTAAGATGCACCAGGATATGAGGAGTCTCTCTGACGAGAGTAAGTTGAACTTAACAAAGTTGACATAACGTTTGGTTTGATAGCCAGGGACTAGCTAGAGGTTGAGCTGCTTCTTAGCCCCTTAAGGTAGGTAGCCGTGCCTCTCTTGCAGGGTACTTCTTGGTTTGGTGAGCCAAGTAAACTACCAATTAAGTCTAGGTAGGCAGGTGTCTTAATTCCGAGGAATTCGTCACCTGAAGACTGACGTATTCTAACACGATTTTCCTCAGTGTTCGTTATTTATACGTGTTACCCCACTGGAAGAGTGTTAAGAGGGGGAGGGGCTTGAGGACGAGCCCAGGAGGGTTGTTATGTCAAACGGTTTTTCTCCCTTAGTCTTACATCGGCCCTTCGTTAGCCTTCGAGCTTGGGAGAAACACGTCTCCAATTTCTTACTTGACGTTAAATTGAATCTCACTCTCCTGGAGGAGATCTTGCATTTTAATCTTTAGGTCTTTCATAGCAGCGAATGGTGTGGCGCTGCGGTTACGCGCTTGACCCGACGATGCCTGGGGCCGCATGTCTTTGCGGTAATCGCCTCGTAACTCCACCGCGAGAGAAGGGCGGGGAGGGGAAGTGACGATTCTTCTACACACCTCCCATCGAAGAAATTAATGGGGGGGCGGACTTCCGGGAACTCAAAACATCTAACTCAACCTAGTCGAGATTAGCAAAGTTGTATTTCTTTGAGCCTTTTCTTACATTAAGTTTCCTTATACATGAGCGCCCTCGCGCGCGTTTACACAGGCAATGTGTCGAGCTCGACCTACTTGCAATACAATTCTACCCGCAACAAAACAAAAGAAAAAAAACAAGCTACTTCCTTACATTTCTAAGCTTTTTAGAATTTAAATCCTACCGATAACCATTAACAAGAAAAACAAATGAAAACATGGTTTCACGCTTATTAGGTACTGAAATAATCCTCAATGGTATTTCGTCTCCGCCTATAGAGCAGCGATACTTTATCGGCTCCTTTGATGTAGCTAATACTAAACTGGTGCTCTGTGACCATTGTCCTACCGCGCCTGAGTCGGCCGTTAGGGTTATGGATTCTACCAAAGCATGTTACTAAATGGTAGTAGTGTTTCAACCTCCTCGAATTATCCTTCTTATGGTACTTCACTAACTTTAACCTGACCTTTATGGATAGAGCGGCCTGTTGCAGCGAGGCATAATGGATGGGAGCGTGGGTCCCATAGCTCTCCTTTAACCAGGTACACTGAAAGATTGTGTCTGGGTTCGATCTTTGGGGATCGAAAAAACTTTTCCTTGCGGGGGCGTTAATGGGCGTGTCACTCATTACGACTTGGCGTATTTGCGGTAACTCCGTGGATGTTCCGTTCGGGGAGGAGACTACTAGGGGTAGGGGATACTCATCCGTGTTTAACATTTGACTAGTTTTATCTGGGTGTATCGCAATAACAACTCTTTCATCCTTCCTTGTCAATTCATTTGACTCGGTTCTCTTCGTAGGTCGTTCCTCAGGTACACCTGCTTGTACCTCTACCCTACCTTCTACTTCTTCCCTGATAACCTCATTTGGATGGGTTTTCCTCGTAGGTTCTCCTTTAGGTACTCCTGCTGGTACCTCATCCCTACTTTCTACTTCTTCCATTGTTAACCCATTTGGCTGGGTTTCCATCGATGGTCCTTTCTTACGTCCAGGCTGAGCTACAACTTCATCGGCCTCTATCAGATTAGCGATAGGTGCTCTTTCGAGTGCGAGCAATCTTTTCTTTTCTTCTCGTTCTTCTCTTTCAGCTTGAGCACGTTCTTTTTCCCTCTTCATTCTCCTTTCCTCCGCCTCTTTTTCTGCTTTCGCTATTTCATTTCCCGTCGGTTTCTTCTTTCTTCATCTTCCAGGTTTATCTTTATTTTTCTTTCATCATCTTCTCGTTTTATCTTTATTCTTCTTTTCTCATCTTCTCTTTCTATCCTCATTCCGAATTATTTTGCTTCTCTTTTCAACAGTATTATTCTTTCGCTTGTTTTACTTCCTCTCAGCATTCTTCTTTCCTCTGTTTCTATTTCCCCCTGTATTCTGTCTTTCTCTAATTTTATGTCTCTCCGTATTCTTATTGCTTCGCATTCTCTTTTTATATTTTCACTTTTTCTATCAAACTCAATTATTTCTTCTTCTTCTCTTTGTATTCTCAATTCTGCAAGGATGTAGGCATCCATATCCTCGCCTTCAAGTCTCAGAATTTGGGCTTGTAGGTTGAATCTTTCGACCGGATGCATTTTGTGTTGGTCCGTCGAATTTTCCTTGCTGTATTATCAGGTAATTATGCCTCCACTCACCAGGTAGCGCGCAGACAAACTTACCCTTAATCCCACTACTATGCTGATTGGAATACCACTCCAAAAACAAATTTACCACTTGGCCTACAAATTACCTTCAGATTGTTTTCACCCCTAACTCTACCAATTTTCCTCTCGTCAATTATTCTCTTATTCATAATATTCCTTTACGTGTTGGCTCTTCCTTAATTAGACACTGCTAGGTTCTTTCTAATAAAAACCTACAAACATGACACCACTTTTATTATATGTCGTAAAATACCCCCCTTTTTGTTCTAAGAGTGTTAAGAGTGCTAATATGGATATCTTAAAGAAGAGAGCCGTTTGAAACAGGTAAGGATATAGAGAAACGCACCATAATTCCCAAAATAAACTTATATTTAAACTTTAACAATTGAATATATATGTGATAGTACGGATTGAGGCCGCGTTAATTTCAACCACTATCACATGTTATTTAAAACCACGATGCTCCCCAAGTGCATCTTCGGTTTAAGGCTGGGAGCCTTATCACAAAAACCTGAGTCAATGTTTAAACAAGGAGAATTATCATCCACAACCCCCCTTTCGCCCCATCCGCCGATCACGCAAGATTGAGTTAGGCTTATGGGCAGATAAGGCTTGTTCTCAGGCTCGGCTGTGCCTTTTCTCGAAGCTCCTAGTCCATTATCCCCCACGCCAAGGGAGTGTCTCGATTATTTAGATGGAAACTTCACCACTAAGATCAGATTGGAGATCCAGATTTTCGTCGGGAAACATCACTACGACCCTCTCTCACCTTGTGCGCCAAGGGACCTCGACCTCGAGATTCACTATAACTTGTCCAGAAGAAGGACGATATCCCTTGAGCGCCAAGGTTTGAGCCTTTGACGCCGAGTCCACAAGGCTTCACCTGTAATTCAGAAAGAGAACCACGTTAAAAAAGCCATTGTTCGTTCGAGTCCGTTGACAAGAAACGGTTCTCCCCCCCCCCCTGTTGTTCCGAAGAGAACAACGTAGAACAGCCATTGTTCGTTTGAGTCCGTTCGCCAAGAAAGGGTCCTCACCCTTATCTTGTTGTTCAGAAAGGGAACAACGTTAGAACAGCCATTGTTCGTTCGAGCTCGTTGACAAGAAACGGTTCTCACCCATCCCACCTGTTGTTTAGAAGAGAAAAACGTAGAACAGCCATTGTTCGTTTGAGCCCGTTTGCCAAGAAACGGTTCTCACCCTTCCCCCTTGTTGTTTAGAAGAAAACAACATTAGAACAGCCATTGTTCTTGAGCCCGTAGACAAGAGACGGTTCTCACCCCCCCCTGTTGTTCAGAAGAGGACAACTTAAAACAGCCATTGTTTTTCAATCCGTTCGTCGAGAAACGGTTCTCATTCCCAAGACGCCACGTCAGAATCATTTTATTTCTCCCCCCCTTCGGCTGGAACTTGCCAGCGGACCGAAAATTCCTTCACGCCGCCTTCATCTGCCTAACAAGTATAAATTACGTAACCCGAACGTTACCTTTGAGTATTAACCCTTCTGTCAATTGTATCCTGTGCTTTAAATGGTTTAGCGAACCATCGCCTTCCTTCAACTTTATATTTGTTTTACCTCGATTCCACACGACCCTTTCTATTCTCTGTTTATGTCAATATTTTCCGTTTTGTGTGTTGTTGATAGTTATTATTAATAAAACTCTATTTTATTAATGATAGCAATATTATTATCCTTGAGCTCAGTTCCACTTCTTAAGCATATCAAAGATACATAATAACGGCCAGCCAGACATCCACGCACTCTAAAGATAATTAAAGAAGTTCCCTCAACGAATACTTATATATGGTATATCGTCAAGGGTCCATTCTCCGACATATATATATATATATATAAATAAACTATTTAAATTTGGTATCAAGTGTGTAAGTTTTAACGCTATATCTTTGCAAACACTGGTCTCACTCGAGTAAAGCATAGTGTTATTCGTTATAATAATAGAGTATAGTAGTTCCCTTTTGTTTTAAAGATTGCTATCCCCTTTTTTGAAACTTAAGAAGCTGGAGTAGCTCAAGGAACTGTTATAATAATTTGTTTGTGTTTTTTAGTGTGATTTTAGTCAGTGGTTATTTAGATCGAGAAACCAAGTACGAATAGGTCAGTGCCCATATTTAGGTAGGCTAATTCTATAGAGGCATAATTCTTGTTGCAAGGAATTTTAGTTGGTTGACTATTGCGACCCCAAGTGCAAAGATGACTCAGTTCGAAATCTTTAAAGCGCAAGGAGAATCCTTGGGACTTTCCGGAAAAGAACTAATTGAGTACGTTCAAAAGGAGCAAAGAAAAAGAAAAAGAAAGAGAAAGAGAAATCCAACGAGGAGAAAGAGGAAGAGAAATCCAACGAGAAGAAAGTGAAAGAGAGGAACGGAATAGATAAGCCTAGCTTCACCATCAGATTGAATTAGCTCGCGTTGAAGTAGAGATACATTCAGCCAGTTCCCGTTCGGAAGCGCCCCCAATCTCTCACTAAAGCTCCGCAATTTCAAGGATGTAGAGGATTTCAGGGCATTTTCAGCCCACTTCGAAAAGATCCTCGAAATCAATAACATGGATCTGGAGGTTGAAGGTGTAATCAGATTACTTCCCTTGTTAAATTGTAAATTGCGAGAAATTTTTATATCTTTACCATCTGAGTGTACAAGTAACTACAGCACCTTAAAAGCTGAGTTATTCGCCGCTCAAAATATGACTCATGATTTCTACCGCCAAGAATTTCAAGGAGGTCGTATTAAACCCGGACAGACGTTTCGTCAATTTGGATACATTTTTCAGAGGAATTTTAAGTTTTGGTTAGAACCCTCAAAGGTTGATCCGAACTACGAGTCCTTAACAGACTTCGTGTTACAAGATCAATTTTTGGCGTCTCTCCCGACGGAGATCCGCGCGTTCGTCAAGGGTCGTCGGTGCCAGACCTTTAAAGAATATACCGAAGAAGCGGATGTCTATGCCGCCAGCAAAAATTTATACCCAAGGGAGAATCGAACTTCTCACCAATCCACCTACAAGGAAAGAAGGAAGGATTCACGCCCCTTCACAGGAAAGTCGACGAAGTTTCCGGGCCCCGTAAAACCCCAAAACTTTTTTCCCCAAAACCAACAATGGGACTCCAAGCCTCTCGTTAAGATTTTTCCTCCATCTCTCTTCCCGAAGCGACCCATCATATGCTTCACCTGTGGTGTAGAAAACCACATGAGCTGGAATTGCCCCCAAAATTCTAGGCTTGAAAGCGGACCAGCCCACCAAGTTCACCAGATTAATGCCACCCCGGCTCCCCCGGTGGTGCAGACCCAAGCAGAAACTTCTTCCCCTCCGTCAGGCCACCAGGTAAATTTTATTAGGATAAAAGTTCATCGGGAACTTTGAAATTTGAGGAGGGCAGAGTGAACGGCTGCCGAGTATCGACTCTCGTCAGGGACACAGGATGTACGTGTTTCATCGTGTCCGACGAAGTCCTCCCCCAAAGGGACCCTAACCACAAAAAATTGGCGGTGGTACATGACTACCTTGGGCGGGCGAACCAATTCCCCGTCGTTAGATGTTACCTGCATTGTCAATATTATGATGGCTGGGCTGAAGTCCTTTTAGCACCCATACAATTCTGTTCCGTACCTTAAGGACAGAGCCTTCAAGTAAGTTCCGACCCTGTGTCTCAGTCCGCTCTTCCTCAAGGCCGAGCTAAGAAAGAAGCCCAGGAGCCCGTCCCCATCAGAACCCCGATACCGTCCGATTTCTCGGAGACCCCTAACCAGGACTTTAGGACGGCACAAAAGGAGTGTGAATAACTAACACCCTTAGGCGATAAGGCCCAAGACAAGGACACAGAGACTCTCCGTGGACCCAAAGAAAAAAAGTCCTCCCAACGCGCCCATGGAGATACCTTCGTAGCACTGGACGAAACATCGCCGCTTGAAGAAGATTACCCCGCGGAGTCCCTTAATGAAATACAGACAGTGTGCATCCAACCTGATGCCGATTACCCTCCTCCTTCCCTACCAGGCGAGTCTTTCGAACCCTCTGACCTGGATATTGATGCGCAGCTGACACCACATCAAAAGAGTCAGCTACAAGAACTATTTGAATGGGGTCACCATTTAACCACCCTATTAGCTCTATTCGAGCGACTACGCGAAAATGGCCTCACCATCGGCCCCAGCAAATGCCATTTTACCCACTGGACCATAAAATACTTGGGTTTCAAAATGAAACAAAGCCAGTTAGGTCCCCCAGAGAAAAAGATTAAGGCAAACGCCGACATGCCCTCCCGATTACAAAGAAGCAATTTAGATCGTTCCTAGGATCAGCTTCTTAGTATCGGCGACTTGTTCCGAAATTCGCTGCAATTCTGGTGCCCCTCAGCTCGCTTCAAAAAAAGAATTCCCCCGACCGTTTACGTTGGAATGATGTCGCTGTTTCCCATTTTAATCAGCTCAAGAGTAAGCTCATTTCTGCCCCCATTTTAAAGTTGCCCAACCCGGAAAGATCCCTTAGGATTAAGACCGACGTGAAAACGAGGCAATTGGAGGTGTAATCCTTCAATACGAGGATGACGGAACGAGTCATCCAGTTGCATATTCTAGTCGTCAATTATTACCCCGCGAAAAGAGATATGCCACTAAAGAGAAGGAAGCTCTATCAATTATCTGGGTTATAGACAAATTCAAAATGTACTTGATAGGAAAAGAATTTCAGATAGGAACCGACCACCGTCCGTTAGCCTATATTAGGAATGTGCGACACTCCAACGGCCAAATCATGCGCTGGAGTTTACTCTTGCAAGAGCATCAATTTAAAATAAATTATATAAAAGGTTCCGATAACCAGGTCGCTGACGCACTCAGTAGGAATGCGTAACCAAATAGCGTAGAGTAACTGTATTCATAGGATTAGTTTCTCCATGTAGGTATATACCGTCTTGTACGACTTAAATTTGATTATCTTGTAATATAATTAGTTAATGTATATGTCTGAATTTTGTAACGCTCAATGTCTATTTTTTTGTATTTATATATATTTGTACCCATTAATTTACGTATAAATTATTTTGTCCCGAATGTACTAATTTTATATCATTTAATTGTTCCATGCCCCTTTTTTTTGATTAAGTTGTATTGAAGGTTATTTTCCCCTATAATCAAAAGATCAAAATAATCATATGTATTGAGGTAATACTAGTTAGGTGCAGGAAGGTACGGTTGGTACAAGAACACGAGTTCCCCACAACGGAGCTCTATCGTTGTCCCTTCTCTCTTTTTTTCGAAGTGACATCTTCCCCCGGAATAGAGGGGTGTGATAGAACGGGTTGAGGCCGCGTTAATTTCAACCACTATCACATGTTATTTAAAACCACGATGCTCCCAATGTGCATCTTCGCTTTGAAGTTGGGCGCCTTATCGCAGCCACCTGAGTCAATGTTTAAACAAAGAGGTTTATCATCCCCCCCCCCGTTCGCCCCATCCGCCGATCACGCCAGAATGAGTTAGGCTTATGGGCAGATAAGGCTTGTTCTCAGGCTCGGCTGTTCATTCCCTCGAAGCTCCCACTCCATTGTCCCCCACGCCAAGGGAGAGTCTCGACTATTTAGATGGAAACTCTACCACTAAGATCTGATTGGACATCCAGATTTTCGTCGCGAAAAATCACTATGACCCTCTCTCACCTTGTCCGCCAAGGGACCTGAACCTCGAGATTCAACATCACTTGTCCAGAAGAAGGACAATATCCCTTGAGTGCCAAGATTTGAGCCTTCGACGACGACTCCACAAGGCTTCCCCTGTTGTTCAAAAAGAGAACAACGTTAGAACAGCCATTGTTCGTTCGAGCCCGTTGACAAGAAACGGTTCTCACCCCTCTTCGTTGTTGTTCAGAAGAGAACAAGGTAGAACAGCCATTGTTCGTTTGAGCCCGTTCGCCAAGAAACGGTTCTCACCCTTCCCTTGTTGTTTAGAAAGAGAAAACGTTAGAACAGCCATTGTTCGTTTGAGCCTGTTGACAAGAAACGGTTCTCACCCTCCCCCCTGTTGTTTAGAAGAAAACAACGTAGAACAGCCATTGTTCGTTTGAGTCCGTTCGCCAAGAAACGGTTTTCACCCTTCCCCCTTGTTATTCATAAGAGAACAACATTAGAACAGCCATTGTTCTTGAGCCTGTAGACAAGAGACGGTTCTCACCCCCCCTGTTGTTCAGAAGAGAACAACGTAGAACAGCTATTGTTCTTCAAGCCGTTCGTCGGGAAATGGTTCTCATTCCCAAGACGCCACGTTAGGATCATTTTATTCTACCCCCCTTCTTCGGCTGGAACTCGCCAGCGGACCGAAAATTCCTTCACGCCGCTTTCCTCTGCACAACAATTATAAATTACGTAAGCCGAACGTTACCTTTGAGTATTTAACCCTTTTGTCAATTCTAGCCTTAGGCTTAAATGATTTAGCGAACCATCACCTCCCTTTAACTTTATATTTGTTTTATCTTTTTAAATCTTTTAATCCCCGGATTAGCTCGATTCTACACGACCCTTTCCACTCTCTGTTTATGTCAATACTTTCCGTTTTGTGTGTTGTTGATAGTTATTATTAATAAAACTCTATTTTATTAATGATATAAATATTATTATCCTTGAGCTCAGTTCCACTTATCAAGCATATCGAAGATACATATATCGGCCAGCTAGACATCCACGCACTCTAAAGATAATTAAAGAAGTTCCCTCAACAAATAGTTATATATGGTATATCGTCGAGAGTCCATTCTACGACAATATAAAATTTAAACATTAACCACAACAATACTCCGAATATTATAATAAACAAGAATTAATTCAATAAGTTTGACCCTCTAAAATGTGTTAATTCCGCTACACACATCAATATATTTGATTTAGGCTTGCGGACTCTACCGGAGTTTAAATACCTCAGGAATGTTATTGTCTCACGACGCGTGCCGCCTAGCTAGATGTAGGTGGGTGGGATCACAAGGTCTTTTTGGCGAGGGTAGCAGCTGGGCGGTTGACACGGTATTCTGGAGGGAGGGCTTCAAGGACTAGAACAATTTCGGTGCTTTATGTGGCCCTAAGGTAGTCGTGGTCTCTCTGGCGAGAGTGAGTCAAACTTGGTTCTCAAACCTAGTGAACTTAGAGTGCGGTGTGACCACCGAGTAACGAGCTCGAGGGGAAGCTTTCCTCCTTCGTTACCTAATTCCTCATGGGCGAGGACTGAACTCGGGGAGGGTCTTCTTCAAGGGCCAGTATAACGAAAGGGGGTTTCTCCGGCGAGAATAAGTTGAACTTGAAGGTCGGTTTGGTAACCAGGAACTAGCTCGAGGGTGAGCTTCTTCTTAGTTCCAGTCTTCCTCAAGGGCGAGGATAACGGAAGGGAATTTCTCTGACGAGAATAATTTGAACTTGGTTCCTCAACCAAGTTAACTTATGAGTTTGTTGTAGCCACCGAGTGACGGGCTCGAGGGGGAGCCTTTTTTTTCTTCCTTTCTTAATTCCTCAAGTACGAGGAATACCCCTGGTGTTTAAGATGCACCAGGATATGAGGAGTCTCTCTGATGAGAGTAAGTTGAACTTAACAAAGTTAACTTAACGTTTGGTTTGAGAACCAGGGTCTACTAGCTCGAGGATGAGCTGATTCTTAGTTCCTTAAGGTAGATAGTCCTGCCTCTTTTGCAGGGTACTTCTTGGTCTGGCGAGCCAAGTAAACTACCAATCCAGTCTAGGTAGTGTCTTAATTTTGAGGACCTCGTCACCTGGAGACTGACGTATTCTACCACCTTGATTTTCCTCAGTGTTCGTTATTTATACCTCGTCACTCCCCTTGGGGAGTGGTAAGAGAAGCAGGGGCTTGAGGACGGCCCCATGAGGGTTCTTCAGCGAAATGGTTTTTCTTACCTAAGTTTTACATCGCCTCCTCGTTAGCCTTCGAGCTTGGGAGAAACACGTCTCCAATTTCTTACCTGACGTGAAATTGAATCTCACTCTCCTGGGGGAGATCTTGCATTTTAACCTTTAGGTCTTTCATAGCGGCGAGTAGTGTGGCGCTGTGGTTACGCGCTTGACCCAACGATGCCTGGGGCCAGATTTCTTTGTGGCTATCGCCTCGTGACTCCACCGCGAGAGAAGTAGGGGAGGGGGGTGACGATTCTTCTACATACAGTATGAATTGTGGAAAGGAGAGAAATGGTAGTTAATTCTTTAAAAACATGGAAACTTAGATCTTTGTTATATGAGACAACGTGAAAATGGATCAAGAATTTGCGTGGGATTTAGTGAATTTAGTGCAACTACGGTTAGAGTGATTGTATTAGGTTCACCAAGTGCATGAATAGACATTGAGTGAAGACTGGTTTCATGCAATGGATCATTCTGAATGTGTGAGCAAGTCTTGGAACTAAGTTGAGTTGAGTTTTTTAGTATAAAACCCCATTGGAATTGACATGTATTGAACCTGTAATGATATAATTGTTTTGGAGCATGTGATGATCTGGAATGACTGGGGGACAGTTGTGGATGTAATTAAAAATGCGAATCAGCTGATGAATATAGGTAATATTAAGGGAAAAACAGCTGGCAAGATCAGAGATGTGATAAGAGGAGTAATTGGTATATGGAACAAGTGAGAATAAAAAGAAAGAGTGGAAAGTAGAATGTGAATAAATAAATTTGGTTTTGACAAAGGTGAGGTGAAAAATTAAAATGGTGATTATTCTGTAAGAAAGCAGCAAATGAAAGGTATGTAAAATAGAACAATGATTATTCTGATTGGAACACAAGCTATTTGATGTTGAAACTGTAATAGTTATGCATATGGGATAATCTGATCGCATTAATGTGCTGTGTATAGTTAATATGGCTGGTGCATGGATTTGTAGTCAAGAAGGTAAAAAAAAGGAAAATCGAAAGTGAAACTATAGTGAATCAGAGAGAAATATAAGCCTAAATGAGAATGCTTGAGAGTAAAATAATTTAAAAAATGGTGACAAATATATACCAAATTTGTAACAAATTGAATAAAATTGTATTAGGTAGTGCTAGGATTGTGTTTAAGTGGGTGTGTCAGACCAGAAAAGAAGAACCTTAATGCTGACTGTCGGAATGACGGTTGGAAGCGAGTAGTGTAAAAGGAATTCGTGTTCATTCATTTGCTCACTTATTCATATAAGAATGAGAGGGAGATGCGATTGAAGGGATAGAGGGAAATGAAAAGGAAAGTGTAACAAATGATTAGGCAGAGTAAGAAAGCAGCAAATGAAATGTATGTAAAATAGAACAATGATTATTCTGATTGAAACACAAGCTATTCTTGAAGAAAGTGTGAAAAGTAAGGAAGTTGAAGAAGGACTTCTTTGTAAAAATCTAGGGAAAATATAGCAGCGTAGATTTGATCAAAAAGGGCTGAAAGATTTTACGACGAGAATAATTCAATGAGTAGTGAAATAAGGTTTTGGAAGATGATGTATATGTATGTAGATTTTATGGGCTTTGTAGGGGTAGGTCGTTTGCTGTAACTCATGACATGTGAGCGTTATGCATGGAGGAGGTTGTCAGTGTTGTGAGAGGTCTGAAAAGGGGAAGTCAGCTAGAGAAGATGATATATTCGTTTCAATGAGTAAAAGAAGTGCTCACTCTGATATAGAATTGGTTGTGTGGCTGTGTTGTAAAGCATTTTAAATCCAAAAGTGTCTAAGGACTGGATGAATGCAGTTAAAGTGACGTTATAGGGGCAAATGGACGAAAATGTTACAAGCTAATATGTCTCTTAAGTGTTGTGGTAAAATTGTTTGGATATTTTTAAGAGAAACATAAAGAAGGAATTAATTTTTCTGTCAGACATGTATTTCATCGTGTCGATATGGGTTGGCTGGGTGAAATTACATATCTGTTTCGATAAAAATTTACGTAAATTAAGAGTTAAATTCTGGGTAATATCATAAGAATTATCAAACTCTTTACCGTTGTAGAGGGACATAAAGAATGACTTGTTACATAGTGTTGCTCTATCATAGATGCTACACCTGGAATTTATTATTGAAAAAATATATATATATACACCGGGAGAAATGGAAGTTAATTATATCTGTAAGTGCTACAGAAAAGATAGACTACCGCCCCCTTTGATTGTTTAAAAAATGTATGTTTATTGCTAATACATTTAAGGAGATTAGTGTTAATCGAAGGACTAGAGTTATATGAATTAGGAAGATATTTTAACGAAGTAGATTGATTAATTAGCTTATAGGATTATGGTTAACTATGGTATCACAAATTCTTCCAGAGAAGAAGAATGGAGAGGATGCAATTAAACATAGAAACAAGGGACTTGAATAGTGGGAGGTATTAGTTAGATATAAGAGCTAACAGATATTTCAAAATTACAGGTTATTTAAATATGTTAAATCAGTGTATATCAACGCTTTACTATCACAGTTATGTCGGGTTGCACATAAAATGAGCGAGGATTGCAAATAGCTCGACACATTTTTTGTCAAAGAAACGTATGTCCTAATGAAAAAGGCAAACTTTCTGAATTAATTTTGAATCAGCAAAGTTTAATGAGCTAAGTTCAATGAAATTTGAGGAATTTACATCTCGTTAATTTCATTTAAGGTGTTTGGTAGAGAGCGAGCAAAGGAAATTTTGTTAACTTCTTTTGCGGATATGTTCATAACGTTGGATATTAAATTTATACAGCCTTTGACCTAATAATGAAGCATATATGAAAATGTGAAGAATATGATTGAAACTCATTTATTTCATCCTTGACTTAATAAGAATAAACATTTTTGCGTATTTTCTATCAATAATTAATATTAGATGTGTCAATTTATAGAATGTCTTCATTTCATTTAGACTGATTGTGATCAGCGATGCCAAAAGGAAAGATTTTGATAACCTTCTTGATCTCTGCAATTGCGCCTTCAAATCTGATTAATTCCTTATAAATATAAATAATTTGGAAGATTAAGTTAGCAATAATCAGGCAGAACTATAAAATTCTAAGTCCTAAATATAAAATACATAAAGAACAAGATTTACTTGTTCTAACAAAACATAAAATAACGTGACCATTAAATGTAAAGATAAACGTTACTAATAATAATCATAATAACAATATGTCGTAGAATGACTCCCGACGATACCATATATATACTATTTGTTGAGGGAACTTCCTTAATTATCTTTAGAGTGCGTTTACTGTCTGGCGGCCGATATTATGTATCTCCAAAATGCTTAAGAAGTGGAACTGAGCTCAAGGATAATAATATTGCTATCATTAATAAAATAGAGTTTTATTAATAATAACTATAAACAATACACAAAAACGGAAAATATTGACATAAACAGAATGGAAAGGGTCGTGGAGACTCGGGCTAATCCAAGGATTTAAGGGATTAAAAAAGGTAAAACAAATATGGAGTTAAAGAGATGGGATGGTTCGATAAACAATTTAAAGCACAGGATAGATTTGACAAAAGGGATCAATACTCAAAGGTGAGGTGTGGCTTACGTAACTTTTCATTAGGGTGCAGTGGAAGGTACTTGAAGGAATATTCGGTCCGCTGGCGAGTTCCAGCCGAAGGGGGGGGATAAAAGGATCCTGACGAGGCGTCTTGGAAAGGAGAACCGTTACTCGACGAACGGCTTGAAGAACAATGGCTGTTCTACTTTGTTCTCTTCTGAACAAAGGATGGGGAATGAGAACCGTCTCTTGTCTACGGGCTCAAGAACAATGGCTGTTCTAATGTTGTTCTCCTTGAACAACAGGGGGGGTGAGAACCGTTTCTTGGCGAAGGGCTCAAAATGAACAATTGCTGTTCTAATGCTGTTCTCCCTTGAACAACAGGGTGGGGGGGGGAAGAGAACCGTTTCTTGGCGAAGGGCTCAAAACGAACAATGGCTGTTCTAATGCTGTTCTCCTTGAACAACAGGGGGGGGGATGAGAACCGTTTCTTGGCGAAGGGCTCAAAACGAACAATGGCTGATCTAATGCTGTTCTCCCTTGAACAACAGGGGGGGATGCCTTGGGGACTTGGCGTCACGAAAGGCTCGAACCTTTGGCACTCAAGGAATATTGTCCTCCTTCTGGACAAGTGATGGTGAATCTCAAAGTCGAGGTCCCTTGGCGCACAAAGGGAGAGAGGGTCGTGGTGATGTTTCGCGACGAAAATCTGAATCTCCAATCTGATCTTAGTGGTAAATTTTCTATATAAATAGCCAGGACATCTCCTTGGCGTGGGGGAAAATGGAGTGGAAGCTTGGAGGGAACGCACAGCCGGGCCGGGGAACAATGCCTTATCTGTTCATAAGCCTAACTCGATCTGGCGAGGTCGGCGTATGGGGGTGAACGGGGGGACGATAACCTCCTTGTTTAAACATTGGCATCCGGTAGCTGAGATAAGACTCCAAGCCTCGAATCGAAGATGCACGTGGGCAGCATCGTGGTTTTAAATAATACGGGGTAGGAGTTGAAATTAAACGCAGCTTCAACACGTTCTATCACATCCCTCCATTCCAGGGGAAGTTGTCACTTCGAAAAAAAAAGAGAGAAAGGACAACGATAGAGCTCCGTTGTGGGGAACTCGTTTTCTTGTACCAACCGTACCTTCCTGCACTTAACTAGTATAACCTTAATACATATGATTATTTTGATCTTTAGATTTCAGGGGAAAATAACCTTTAATACAACTTAATCAAAGAAAATAAAAAGGGCATGGAACAATGAATTGATATAAACTTAGTACATACGGGACAAAATAATTTATACGTAAATTAATAAGAACAAATATATAGACATACAAAAAATTAGACATTGAGCGTTACAAAATTCAGACATATACATTAATTAATTATATTACAAAAGAATCTTAAATTAAGTCGTACAAGACGGTATATACCTACATGGAGATACTAATCCTATGAATACAATTATTCTACGCTATTCGGTAACGCATTTCTACTGAGGGCGTCAGCGACCTGGTTATCGGAACCTTTTATCTAATTTATTTTAAACTGAAACTCATGCAAGAGTAAACTCCAGCGCATAATGCGGCCGTTTGAGTGTCTCACATTCCTAATATAGGCTAACGGACGGTGGTCGGTTCCTATTTGAAATTCTTTACATATCAAGTACAGCTTGAATTTGTCTATGACCCAGATAATTGATAGAGCTTTCTTTTATCTAGTGGCATATCTCTTTTCGCGTGGTAAAAATTGACGACTAGCATATGCAACTGGATGACTCGTTCTGTCATCCACGTATTGAAGGAGTACACCTCCAATGCCCTCGTTGATCACGTCGGTCTTAACCCCAAAGGATTTTTCCGGGTTGGGCAACTTAAAAATGGGGCCAGAAATGAACTTACTTTTGAGCTGATTAAAATGGGAAACAGCGACATCATTCCAACGTAAACGATCGGGGAAATTCTTTTCCTGAAGGGGGCATAGGGGGGCCGAAATTGCAGCGAAATTCGGAACAAATCGCTGATAGGGAGAAGCTTATCCTAGGATCGATCTTAATGGCTTCTTTGTAATCGGCAGGGGCATGTCGGCGATTGCCTTAATCTTGTTCTCGTGGGGACCTAACTTGTTTTGTCCTATTTTGAAACCCAAATATTTGATGGTTTCGTGGGCAAACTGGCATTTGCTGGGGCCAATGGTGAGGCCATTTTCACGCAGTTGCTCGAAAAGAGCTAATAGGGTGGGTAAATGGTGATTCCATTTAATTAGTTCTTGTAGCTGACTCTTCTGACGTGGTGTCAGCTGCGCGTCACTATCCAGGTCAGAGGGTTCCAAAGACTCGCCTGGTAGGGAAGGAGGAGGGTAATCGGCAACAGGTTGGATGCACACTGTCTGGATTACATTAAGGGACTCCGCGGGGCAATCCTCTTCAAGCGCCGATGCTTCGTCCAGTTCTACGAAGGTATCTCCATGGGCGCGTTGGGGGTTCTTTTTTTCTTGGGGTCGAGGGACAGTCTCCGTGTCCTTGTCTGGGGCCTTATCACCTAAGGGTTTTAGTGATTCACACTCCTCTTTTGCCGTCCTAAAGTCCTGGTTAGGGGTCTCCGAGAAATCGGACGGTATCGGGGTTCTGATGTGGACGGGCTCCTGGGCTTCTTTCTTATCTCGGCCTTGAGGAAGGGCGGCCTGAAACACAGGGTCGAAACTTACTTGGGGGCTCTGTCCTATAATTACGGAACAGAATTGTATGGGTGCTACAATGACTTCAGCCCAGCCATTATAATATTGACACTGCATGTAACATCTAGCGACGGGGAATCGGTTCGCCCGCCCAAGTTGGTCATGTACCACCGCAACTTTTTGTGGTTAGAGGCCACTGGGAGGAGTTCGTCGGACACGATGAAGCACGTACATCCTGTGTCCCTGACGAGAGTCAATACTCGGCAGCTGTCCACGCTGCCCTCCTCATATTTCAAAGTTCCCGATGAACTTTTACCAAAAACAAAATTTACCTGGTGGCCTGACGGAGGGGGAGAAGTTTCTGCTTGGGTCTGCACCACCGGGGGAGCCGGGGTTGCATTAATCTGGTGAACTTGGTGGGCTGGTCCGCTTTTAAGCCTAGAATTTTTGGGGCAATTCCAGCTCATGTGGTTTTCTACACCACAGGTGAAGCATATGGTTGGTCGCTTCGGGAAGAGAGATGGAGGAGAAGTCTTAACGGGAGGTTTGGAGTCCCGTTGTTGGTTTTGGGGAAAGAAGTTTTGGGGTTTTACGGGGCTCGGAAACTTTGTCAGCTTTCCTGGGAAGGGTCGCGAATCCGTCCTTCTTTCTTCTCGTTGTATTTCTTTTTCTCGTTCTTCTCGTTGGATTTTTCCTTCTCGTTCTTCTCGTTGGATTACTCTTCCCCGTTCCTCTCTTTCTCTTTGTTTTTCTACCTTTTTTCTTTGAACTTCTGCTTTAATCCGAGCAAATTCAATCTGAAGCTCAGCTTGTCTTATCCGTTCCTCTCTTTCTCTTTCTTCTTGAATGTACTCAATTAGTTCTTTTCCGGAAAGTCCACAGGACTCTCCTTGCGCTTTAAAGATTTCAAACTGAGTCATCTTTGCACTTGGGGCGCACTAGTCAACCAACTAAAATTCCTCGCAACAAGAATTATGCCTCTATAGAATTAGCCTACCTAAATATGGGCACTGACCTATTCGTACTTGGTTTCTCAATCTAAATAACCACTGACTAAAATCACAAAAAAACACAACAAATTATTATAACAGTTCCTTGAGCTACTCCAGCTTCTTAAGTTTAAAAAAAAGGGGGATAGCAATCGTTAAAACAAAAGGGAACTACTATATTCTATTATTATAACGAATAACACTATGCTTTACTTGACTGAGACCAGTGTTTGCAAAGATATAGCGTTAAACCCCACACCTGACACCAAATTTAAATAGTATATATATATATATATGTCTTAGAATGACTCCCGACGATACTATATATATACTATTTGTTGAGGGAACTTCCTTAATTATCTTTAGAGTGCGTTTACTGTCTGGCGGCCGATATTATGTATCTTCAAAATGCTTAAGAAGTGGAACTGAGCTCAAGGATAATAATATTGCTATCATTAATAAAATAGAGTTTTATTAATAATAACTATAAACAATACACAAAAACGGAAAATATTGACATAAACAGAATGGAAAGGGTCGTGGAGACTCGGGCTAATCCAAGGATTTAAGGGATTAAAAAAGGTAAAACAAATATGGAGTTAAAGAGATGGGATGGTTCGATAAACAATTTAAAGCACAGGATAGAATTGACACAAGGGATCAATACTCAAAGGTGAGGTTTGGCTTACGTAACTTTTCATTAGGGTGCAGTGGAAGGTACTTGAAGGAATATTCGGTCCGCTGGCGAGTTTCAGCCGAAGGGGGGGAATAAAAGGATCCTGACGAGGCGTCTTGGAAAGGAGAACCGTTACTCGACGAACGGCTTGAAGAACAATGGCTGTTCTACTTTGTTCTCTTCTGAACAAAGGGGGGGGAATGAGAACCGTTTCTTGTCTACGGGCTCAAGAACAATGGCTGTTCTAATGTTGTTCTCCTTGAACAACAGGGGGGGTGAGAACCGTTTCTTGGCGAAGGGCTCAAAACGAACAATGGCTGTTCTAATGCTGTTCTCCCTTGAACAACAGGGGGGGGGGAAGAGAACCATTTCTTGGCGAAGGGCTCAAAACGAACAATGGCTGTTCTAATGCTGTTCTCCTTGAACAACAGGGGGGGGATGAGAACCGTTTCTTGGCGAAGGGCTCAAAACGAACAATGGCTGTTCTAATGCTGTTCTCCTTGAACAACAGGGGGGGATGCCTTGGGGACTTGGCGTCACTAAAGGCTTGAACCTTTGGCACTCAAGGAATATTGTCCTCCTTCTGGACAAGTGATGGTGAATCTCGAGGTTGAGGTCCCTTGGCGCACAAAGGGAGAGAGGGTCGTGGTGATGTTTCGCGACGAAAATCTGGATCTCCAATCTGATCTTAGTGGTAAAGTTTCCATATAAATAGCCAGGACATCTCCTTGGCGTGGGGGAAAATGGAGTGGAAGCTTGGAGGGAACGCACAGCCGGGCCGGGGAACAATGCCTTATCTGTTCATAAGCCTAACTCGATCTGGCGAGGTCGGCGTATGGGGGCGAACGGGGGGACGATAACCTCCTTGTTTAAACATTGGCATCCGGTAGCTGAGATAAGACTCCAAGCCTCGAATCAAAGATGCACGTGGGCAGCATCGTGGTTTTAAATAATACGGGGTAGGAGTTGAAATTAAACGCAGCTTCAACACGTTCTATCACACAATACTACTACTAATATTGTTAATATTAATTTTAATATTATTGCTTTCTTTCAGCTCTTTCACGCCCCGTTGCATAACAGATATACGGTTAAAAGCGTTCTGGTCCTGAGTCAACATAGTTTATGCCTGATTTATTAACCTCCTCAACATTTCCATTCTCTTTACCTCACCATTTTATTCATGATCAACTAATTCTTTCTGCCCAATGGATGGGGATCCCTGATGAGGCACGTTGAATGAGTGAATATTTGAACTTTGCTTTGGCCTTGGTACTAATAGCTTTTAAGATCTCCCCATCTTTTGTTCCTCAAAATAATTTGGATCATTTATTAGGCATGACTTTCACATTTTGATGACAAAAAGAAACTGCCAAGAAATTTCAGAGGAAAATACAAACTTACGCAAGTTAACGTAACTATTTTTGAAAATATTAACCTAAGGAAAAGCTCTAATGAAAATAAAGGAGAACTTCTGGCACATCCTCTTAAAGGTTTGCACATCCAATTAAAGGTTTGTTACATTGAATTTAACGCGCAATTTCCTTCAAAACTTTTAAGCAGTTTCACTTCTTACAAAAACTCGGTGGTTGAAAACGATAAAGAAATTAATGGCCAAAACCATTAATTAGACTGCCCTCTTGGGTGTTTAAGCATTTTTTATATAGATTAACCATGGTGAAAAGAAACATAAAACCTTGATAAGAATTTGCACAACACCTTAAAAATCTAGATCCATAGCTTTTCCTTAATTTACATCTAAATAATGCCATGGAATACATATTCCTCTTACTTGCGGATATGATTAACCCTTAGACTCGCGCGATGTTTTGAGCTATTCTCCTCCATTTTTCTCAGTAGAACAACTGCTATAATCATTATTAATTTCTCATCATTCTGTAACTAATATATATTAAAAATATGATTTGTTAAAGCTCTTTTCCTTTCTTGGGGACTGTAGTAAAGCAATATCGAGCCTTAATTTTGAGTTAAGATTAACTATTTTATTTTTGGCCAAGGGAGGGAAGAGATCCCTTCTCTTTTCCAATAAAATTATTATATTGAAATCTTGCAGCAATATTCCAGGAAGGTAAAATGATATATATTAAATTATAATTTATTTGTTCTTTAAAGAGATACATGTTAAATTTTAGATACACTTAGTTTTTACATAATAATTCTGCCTTTTTCGATGAGATTATTTAAATTGACAAAATCAAATGGAGTATATCTGGCGTTGAGATCAAAGAAACTTGATTCTGGCTCTTAGACTATGAAAATTGATTGATTCATATTTGAGCACTTTTAATTTATTTGCCAATTTGGGACTGTCCCAACATTGAAGAATTGATATAAAGATGGCTATGCTATCTAAGTTTATCTTGCTGTACCTTATGTATACCATACTGGCATCGCAGTTTTAAGGTAATGACGCTGCTTGTACATCAGTAAAATCTGATCGCAACAATGTAATTCATCCGAACTTATGCGTTAAAAATTCAATGTGAGAGATGAGTATAGCGATAAACAAGATAAAGCATGTGACTAGAAGTAAAGCAGTAGGGAAGAAGCATAATGAATTCTCCGTATTTTCTTTTAAACCAAGATGGGGAAGAGATTTTCACGAAAAATGAGGAGAGAATAGTTTTTGTGATTCTAAGGGAACTAAAAAGGAGAATAATCGCATTTTAGGGTAAAGGGTCAGTGGTCTGGGGAACGTGATGTAAATAACAGCAATTTTCGTGCATAATGAAATGAAGCGAGATATTTTCGTTGTCACTTAATGCGAAACTGAATGAATTTATTGTTAAAACTCCAACCGATAAGTCACCGCAAATAATAGAGTGCCAAATAGTGGGAGAGGTAAATTGTATGTTTTTAGGTAGCTTCCATTTGTCATAAACTTCACCTTAACAAATAAAGAGCGATATTCTCCAGATTGTGAGCATATCCCCATAATTCTCTCCCAGAGTAATAGGAGATAGAGATTTATAACTGTTTTACACAATATATATTTGACCGATACCACCAAAGAATAAGGGATTCACATGCAAAGTTTTTACAATTTTATGAACCCCTTCAGCATAACACTTATTCTACAAGGAACTCGACGCCCACATTTTACTCAATGAGACCATATTCACTTAGGTAGGCATGATTGAAAGAGGTTTAATCGAGGAAAACCAATTCGATTTTCGTTCAGAATGTGGTGGGCACTGTGGTTTCACAACATAATACAAGATATCGACTGCTTTAGAGGAAAATTGGCCTTCAAAGAAAACATATAATTCGACCTTGGACAAAGAGGAAATGTTGTGGTAGAACTGATAAACAGTAGCTCAGTACCAGCTGATCATCGTTTCAAAATATATTTATAATTGGTTCACAAGTGTCCTCCATATTCAATATCTGAGAGAGAAATTGATCTGTTGTTTAGGAAGAGCCGTAGAATCAGGTTAGTTAATTGATCCAGAAATGAAGGACAATAATTAAAGAATCCGTTTAACAAATTTTAGTCCAAATGACATAGCTCTAGCAAAATGATCCAAATGGATATAAAATATCCATTTATAACATGCGCATGGGTTATGTTGGCATTATGGATCAAATGATCAAACAATAAAAAAAAAATTGCGTCAAAGGAACTGGTGGTGGCACATCTTTATATTGAATATTACTAGATAATATTTGGATTTTTAATATATCATGCCCTAGATTATTCGAAAATTGTTTTATGCATCTAATATTGGCATTATTGTATCGAATTTTCTGTGTTTAATGTTAGTATTTTTTATTTATCTACATCCTTTTGATAAGTTTAAGCCCTCTTTACTCTTTTCAATGACATCACTTTAATTCAAATTGAGTCAATTAATCCAAAATTTTACTGTTTTTCTAAAATTTGATTGAAGGAAAAATAATTATTAAGAATTTATTATCACGGATATCTGCATTACAAATAGTACAATGATTGATCATGAAATAGCCCTTAATTATACAAAGGGTGCTAGGTTATTTGTAAGATATGCTGTAATTAAGAAGGTCAATAAATGTTCAGTAATTCAAAATTATAACTTCCAATGTTATCTGAAATATTTCACGAGAATTGCTGATAAATAAAAATTTTTCAGAATTAGAGTATTTAATTACAATTTCCTGTGCCTTAATTCACCATGGTGTATATGTATAGAATGTAAATATTTTACTTCACCTTCGAAATTGAAATATATCTTCGTTACTTTCCATCCAAACACACTTGCATAGTCATAGTGTGAGTAAGATAGATTCACAAGATAAATGAGAAGTGATCGAACCCGCTTCATATATTGTTGTGTATCTTGCCATGAATCAGGGTAGCTATGACTATATTATGCAGTGACTTGTATGCATTGACTTTTTACATAAACGATTCGATCCCTCATGCAATCTATCCTCCATTCCTACGTATTATTTTTTTTTACTTTCCAAAGCATTGATTTATTATCCAATCTGATTCGGAAAAAGGAAAAACAATCCAATTCAAAGGATTCTTTGCTCTTATGTAACGTGAAAAATACGCATACAATTACTAAGATAAAACAAAATATTTTACATTAGTAATTATACACGAACAAATATATAACTGCTCTGAGCTAGATTAATTGTATCACTTTAGATTTATTGCTATTTTGGTTAATGTGTATCGAGGGTTTGTGAGTCGGTAATCCCAATCTCACTTCCTTGGCATGTAGTGGAATTCCGCACCAAGTTAAAGTGGGGTGAAGTGTGGCCAATACACCTACCGTAGACATTTCCGGTAAAAAAGAATAACCCCAGTGCTTCCCTTTTGTTCAAAATTCAGAGAATGATCCCCTGATTGAGTTTTTACTCAATAAAGGCTAGTCCTGGGTGGACTTATGTAATATTGAGAATTGAGCCGAGTGGATTGATTATCAATTGCCAAAGGATCGTCCAAATTAGTTAAAACACAAATATACAAAGATAAACTTCAATATACATAAATTGGAAATATGAAATAGCACATATATGTATAAATAGGATAAATCTTCGCACGGGTTTGGTAAGTGTATATAATGTAGTGAAGATTACACTTGAAATCTACTTACTAGGATGCTTGCGTCTTAATTGCCCCCGACAGAATGAATTAAATAATATCACGGAATTTAGCACTGAATTAATCACTTGTAATACTCGAGGTTATGAGCTCGGAATGAAAATTCTACGTAAGGATTAAACTGGTGAAGTTAGAGGAGGGAATAATTCACTTTAACGATACTTTTGAGTTCCTAATTATTTGGAGAATGACGGTGAATATCTTCTTCTTTCGACAATATTCGCACTCAGCCCGGTCGTCCGAAGTTACTGAATGTGGGGGTAATCCTAGACCGGTGTCCTGATATAATGATCCTATGCCAGATCACCAAGGCAAGTCAAATTGTGACTCAAATCGGAATTCTTCTCCTCGAAGTGTCTGCTCTGATTATTGGCACCTGAAGTGGGTAGCCAAAAATGATTACTTAGCTGCGTCTAGGGTAATCCGCAAAGGGAGGTCCTGTTTAACCTCTGACTCAGAAGGGAGAAGTTTAACACCTACAAGTACCTTGACGGCAACAACTAATTTCCTGAAGTTTTTTCCTTGCAACGGGTAAACTGTTTCCGTTGTGGAACTAGCTCCACACACAACCTAGGTCCAAAATCTTCTGCCCGACTCCAGAGAGAATTTTCCATTTTATTTCCCTTAAGAGCTAAAATCGAGAGAGAGCACCGTATTCTCATAAAATTTTTATCGTCGCGTAAAAAGACCTTTCTTCTGCTGCCAGGACATGCTAAACATTCACATTTCGGCATCATCCGAGCTTTCCTCGTTTCAAGTCGCAGGTTTATTACAGCGCGAATAAACTCGGGCTTTCGTTTGCTTGCAGATCTCTTTTGAGGCAGACATTTTCCTGTGTGGCCGGCCACGAATTTGGTTATCTCAAAGGCGCGACGAGGGGTGAAGGTGATTCGATGCGAAAAGGCGAATTTTCAATAAGAGAAAACACGCAGCTTTGTTGGAGTATTAATGTACGCACTAATGCATGGAGGTATTTAGACTTCTTTATCCCTACCTGTGCAACTAGGAATAATGTATACCTTTAACATTTTCTACACTAACAACACAAAAAAAGGGAATTTAATGAATACAGGAACAGCATGAAATAATCCTGACGGTAAAATAACACATCGATTAACAGTCATACACAGGAAACTCCTGAATAATTGAGAGCTGATATCTAAGTACAAAATAAATAAATACCGCTGCCATTCTTGGGGCTGCTCATGGCACAGCTTCTTGAGGACACTCTTCAGGATTGTGTTTAATTTCTCGCACATGCCGTTTGCTGCAGGGTGGAAGGGCGTCGTGAAGATGGGCGTAATTTGGAATAACGCGCTCACGTGTTCCATCAGTTCTGAAGTGAAATGTCGGCCTCTATCTGACAGCACTTTCTTGGGAATCCCAACTCTCAAAAAGCTGGTGATAAGAGCTTCCGCACATGTGATACCATCGATTTTTTTAGCGCGATTGCGCCAGGGAACCGGGTGGCGCAATCGACGAACGTGAGGACGTCTAAATGTCCCTCAGATGAAGGGTAAAATATTGGTCGTATTAGGTCAATAGCACCCCTGGATAACGGCTCTGCTATAATGGGAGTCTTCTGTAAAGGGGCTGGGCTATCTCTCCCTTAGCTGTTTTCTTCTGACACAGGTCGCAAGTGCTATAATATTCAGCAATCTCTTTTCCTATTCCGGGCTAGAAAAAATATTTGAAAATGCACTGAGACGTTTTGTCATGGCCAAAGTGACCGGCCAATGCGTTTTCATGTGCTAGCTGTAATCCCTTAAGAACATATGGGCGTGGATCACAAGTAGTCTTGACAATGGAGCCTGCTCTGCGTGGGGAGGGGCGAAATAACAGGGACTCTTCTATTATGTACCTCACCTGTCGGTTTCTTCATACTATCTTGAGGTCACCTCTTCTGGCGTTTTTCCACAGGGGTTGGAGGGAAGAGCAGTCCTTTTGGTCCCTGGGAAACTCAGCGTTATTCAGCTTCTTGAACTCAGAGCTGTAAGGGAATTTGAGCGGCGCGAGGGGATGGTTTTCTCGGCCTGCCTGCGCTGGGGTGGTGACGGCTTGGGTAATCTCGTTCTGGGAGAGTTGCGCGCTCTCTCCGACCAGCACTGCATAAAATTTTAACGGGGCCGCTACCACGTCAACCCAACCAGTGAAATAGCGGCACTCTACATGGCAACGAACGACAGGGAACCTGTGGCGCGTCCACAAAATTCGTGCACTACCGCAAACTGCTCTTGCTGGGATTTTACGAGTGGACGTTGCTTGTCTGACACTACGATATAATTACAACCGGTGTCCCTAACTAAAATGGCAACTTTGCACCCATTAATTGAGCCAGTTTCAAAATTGAGTCCACGAGGAGAACTCTTATTGAATAAAAAGTTAACCTGGTAGTCTTGAACTGACGGGGATGCAGGTTGCGGGGTAGCAGGGTGGTTTGCTCTAAAGAAAGGATGGCAGTCAGTTGATGTATCTGCTGACTTGGGGAGGGATAGAGCTTTGAATTTTGCGGACACTGGGATTTTATGTGCCCTGGGGCTCCGCAACAGTAACACGTGATCGTACTACTCTTGAAGGTGTTGTTTGAGTAAGTGTTAAAAAGTAAAAAGAGGGGGTGTTTCGGTTTCTGGTATCTTCTGGGATTTGTTTTAACGCTTAAAAGGGGAAGCAAGTTTTACAAACTGAGAGGGTTTCTCATGAGAGTGTCTTCCGTACCCAAACTTGTTCTTGGGGAAGGAAAGTTACCTTTTCTGGTTTCCTTCAGGTATAAATTATGATTTGAAGCGTGAAGGTCCGCTTCATCGAGGCAATCCTGGAATGTGAGACCCTTTGGTCTTCAAGGAAGGCTCTAATCTCTTGGGGGAGTGTACATACTTAGTAGTTGATCCTTTAAAATAAAGTTGATCAATGCCTGATAATCTCTTTCGACTTTAGTTGAGTTCAGTCAGAATTGCAGATTCCTCCTCATGATGAATCCAAATTGTCTGTATGTCTGTCCTGCTTGCAGTTGAGCTGATTTGAACTTCGTGATATAAAACTGAGGGTTAAGGTTAATAGCAGAGAGAAGTTCTGTTTTTAAGGTGGAATAATCGATTGTCACCTCATGCGGCAATGCAATAAGAATCTCTCTCAGGCAAGGAGAGAGCAAGGGGAGAAGGCGATTTAATCCATCGTCTTCGAGTAATCCTACACTGGTGTCCTAATATTATGATCCTAGGCCGGATCGCGAAGGCGAGTCAAACTGTGACTCAAATCGAAATTCTTCTCCTCGAAGTGTCCGTTCCGATTATTGGCACCTGGAGTGGGTAGCCAAAAATGATTACCTAACTGAGTCTATGGTAATCCGCAGAGGGTGGTCCAGTGTAACCTCTGGCTCTGAAAGGGGGCGGGTCCGCGAGAAGTTTAGCACCTACAAGTACTGTGCGGCAACAACAAATTCCCCGAAGTTTCTTCTTTGCAAAGGGCGAACTGTTTCCTTTCTAATACTAGCTCCACACACAACGTAGGTCCAAGATCTTCTGACCGACTCCAGGGAGAACTTTCCATTTTACTTCCCTCAAGAGCTAAAATCGAGAGAGAGCACCGAATTCTCATAAAATCTTTATCGCTTCGTAAAAAGGCTTTCCGTCTGCCGTGAGGACATGCCAAACATTCACCCATCAACGCCATCTGAGCTTTCCGAACTTTTGTCGGTTGGCAGGTGTCTTTTGAGGCAGACATTTTCCTGTGTGGCTAGCCGCGAGTTTGCTTAACTCAAAGGCGCAAAAAGGGGTACAAGGGATTCGATGCGAAAAGGCGAATGTGGATTAAGGGGAGGGTAACAGGCAGCTGTGTCAGTGCATTTATGTACGTACTAATGCATAGAGGTATTTTGACTTCTACAATGTGGTGCACACTTATTGATCTCAACTTTATGTCATTTTTACTCAAAATGCTGAAATTGTTTTTTTTTAAGAATTTCTTATTATTTACCCGCAATAATCAGAGTGACGCACAAGTTAGCACAAATGACAACTTTAGGCACAGTTGGAAACGAGAAAAATTATTCTTCATAGCACTTATTGAATTTAATATTTGCTTTAGGAAAATTCCGTTTTTCGGTACATCCAAAATATCCATTAACTGTCGCTATAAATTTTCCTCTTGGTAAGCAAGCAATGGTTATTAAATTCATCCACCTATGCCTGAAATTACATTTTATTTATGTTAGTTCTTAGCTAAAAAATTCTATATCACATGGTAATCCTCTTTCAGTATGACTCCATCGCTAGTGTAGAACTTTGTAGCAACTCCTCATTCTAATATGCATTGAACTGAAAGTGTCCATCGAGAAGACCTTCAGATGCAGTGAATCCGTGAAATAGCTCATGCATAACAAATAGTTTGTAAGGTAGTGAATGTGGGAAGGCTCAGAATGCCACAAAAGGCAGTTCTGGAATCGCATGTGTACATCGCTTCAAAAATGCATCCTTCATCAGTTGTATCTGTTATTTTTAATATTATAGCTCTCGTCTTACTTTAATGAATCTTGTTTCCTTGATTCATATTTAACCTATTTATTATTTGAAAAGAGACACACGTAATGACTAACTATATTATTGGCTTTCCTTAGAAATTTGTTTAAATTTAAGTGAAAGAGTAAAGAACATTGTGAGGGTTCAAACTTGTACCGTCAAACACTCAAGCTACCACTCTAAACAGTGAGGTTCAGTTTAGATCCAGTCAAAATAATGCTTTGAAAATGCTATTAAGCCAAGCATTGTAATCTTCCCCAGCGCTTTCAAAGATTTTGAATTTTTTATTAAGGTTAAGCGCGTGAATAAACAAATTGAAAGATGAAGGACCCCTCTTTTTATTTGCATATGAAATTACAAAAGTACAAAACTATACAATTCGAATTTATCCAATTATTATCTGGTTAAATAAATGGAGAAAAGAAGGTTTATACAAAAGATGCTTACGTATCTGGGAAGCTTAAAAAATGGTAGGAGACGGGGCGGAGGTGGGAGTCGGTCTGGAGATGCTTGCTTTTCGGAGTTTGATACGACCATGGCGCTCTCCTGGTGGAGGCGCCTCTTATATAGTCACTCAGAGGCAAAATCCATTCAGAAATGTTTTGGAAGTGAGGTTGATTTCCCATTTCTGAAGTGAGGATTTTTTGTTTAAAAGACGGAACTAAAAATGGTTGTTTAAAACAACTTGATTCTGGGAGTTAAAATCTAGTGTCACAAAGAATCATGTTACATCTTTGATGGAATTCGCAGAACAATTTAACGTAACGCATACAACTGTCCTACGCCAACTAAAATGGATGGAAAAGGTTATAGTGATTGGGAAGTGATTGCGCGAATCTGCAACAGCGTGGTGCGTGTTGTGAGACTTTTATTTCATGATACCGGCAGGTTTTATTTTTGAGCTTCTTACTTCTCAACAACCAAGAAAAGGATTTCATCCAAAATAAATCATGTTTAGGTCTACGGTAGGATATTGAAGAAATTGTCCATTACAAACTGTTTGAGAACTATCAAACAATTAATGACAATATCTATCTTAATCAACTAAGGCGTTTGAAATCCCCTTTAGCAAAAGGCGATTTATCTTTCTTAGTCAACACATGGGGTATTATTCCTGATCACGATTATGCCCGTCCTCCTACAACACAAATGACCAAAGATTTCTTAAATGAACGCAGTTCGGAAATATTTCCTTAACCTCCATATTCTATTTACCTAGATCATCCTGAACATCACATGTTTAGAGGATTAAAAAAACTAATTGTTTTGGTTTGAGGTTGAAATTGAGTGGATTCGTATATCTCATGATTAAATATTTCCATTGTCATAAGGTATTTGCATTTTTTTATATACCCCCAAAATCGCTCATTACCTTCGCACTATATTATTTCATTATTGCTAGTAAAATTTTAATATATTATTGTATGAGACAATTACAAACAGAATTTAGAACGTAAAAAAGCTTCAAATTAACTCGATGCTAGCTCATAAAAGAGGGAAACTATGGCCCTGAAATTTATTAGAGCTAATATATGCTGATCTGGGAAAGATATTGTTCAATCAGATTTCGAGGAAAGTGCCCCAAATTTGAACACCTCATGAATTAAACTGTTTTACCAGTAACTGATCAAGAGGACGAAAATTTGCTGACCGTTTAAAAGATAATGTTAAATTAGGTCCTCATGGAAGCGTCCTAAATTTAGTTAGCATTTATAAAACTGTTAAATTAGATTTTCATCAAACCATTACAACTTTCATGACCGCTTTAAAGAAACGGATGTATCAGAACCTCATAAAAGCGCCCCATATTTGCTGACCTTTTTAAAAAAGCTGTTGTATCAGATCTTAATATAAGTACAACAAATTTGATGACTATTTAAAAGAATCTATTCAATCTGATCGTCAAGCAGCACTCCAAATTTGCTGACATTTTAAAAGTAGTGTTGAAATAAATCCTCATCCAGGCGCCGCAATTTGCTGAGCTTGTAAAAAATAATGTTGAATTAGATCTGCATCAAAGCGCCAAAATTTGCTCACATTTTGAAAGAAACTGTTGTAACAAATCCTAAAAAAGGGCTTCTAAATTACTGATCTTTCAAAAGATACTGTTTAATCAAATTCTATTTAAATCGCTTCGAATTTGCTGACATTTTAAAAATACTGTTGCATAGGTTCCTCATCCTCGGGCTCTAAATTTGCTATAAAACCCACAAAACTTTGGCACAAGAACTGAAGCTTTAGGTATTGCTGTCCAAACACATTGAATAAGTTTACTGCTAAAATGTGAATCTTGTATACGAAGAATAATTACATTGAAATTATCCAAGTTGTAAAAAGAAACGTTTTGTGCTGTGCATGACAATTCGAGTTCTAACTCTGCTCCAAATTCAGGATAACCAAATTGTTTTTTCACCTTCCACATACTAACCGGATTTAGGACATACATAAGAAATATCACATATTACGATTTTTAACGCATTTTTTACATGAGTAGCAGAATATTTAAGGACTAAGATGGTGTTAAAAATGGTTTTCCAAAAAATTATTCGCAAAAATTTTTGCAATACTAAAATCAGAAATCGAAAATTGTCTTCCCATTTTCCTGAAAGTATTGCTAAGGATTACATTATTGAGAACTAGTTTACATAACTTACTTGCCATTTTTATGTTCTTTTGGAAAAGCAAAGAAATTATTCCTTATTTGATATAATATTTGTATGCACCTTTTATTCATCGACCGGTGGTTACATGAAAGGAGCTTTTTCCGACAATAATAAGGTTTCATCAACGACTTTAGACATTTTTTTTTTCTTCTTTTAATCTCCCTTGAAATAACTTCATTTTAAAAAAGCTACGTACTAATGCTTCATTATCTTTAAAGGCAAAAATTCAAGGAACTGTGAGGAGATAAAAAAAAAAATTCAGACTGCAATGGATCTCTTGTGGAGGAATGGTATACAAAGGTAATAATAGGAGATATTTCAGCTAAGCTTCATGATTATTATTTTATCATTTAGGAAATAAAAATTTAATAATGATTGTGATAAACAGAGAAGCGAGAATATAATGCCACTTCCACACATTGATATTGCAGTCATTAGGGAGAGAGTAAGCAAGATGTAAGGGTATATTTCGCATAATTTTCTTAGCAATTGTAAAGCCGGTGTGAAATACATGCAATTTGTGCATGTTTGACGTGTTTAGGCATTTGTAAAGGTTATGATAAATTTGAATTTAACTACAAACTTCACAATACTACTAAGAATAATTATTATAGTCTTTTCTTTTAGTAAAACATTGGAGGTTAAGTATCTTTTTAACTTGGAAAAAAGAAAATCCGAAATCTCATCACATTTAATTTTTACATTTGATTTATTAATTTAGTTTGGCTTAGAATTAAGAACACTCCTATTTTATATTTTATAAAATACCACTAAACAAAGACAGAAACAGAGAGAGTATCCATGCATAAAAGGGGTTAACTTGGAAGTAAAAAGTGCCGCGCCCTTAGAACCGTACACAAAAAAAACTACATAGAAATACAAAGTTCATTAATGTTGTTGGTATTTATAGATCGCCCGGACTTGATAGTATCTCTTCTCCTTTTCATTGTTTGAGAAATTGAAGGAGAAAGCTTTGATCCTACCACAATGAAGTTGGGCCGCGGTTAGTATGAGAATGTCCTAAGAGACCAAGTAAGAGTGCAAGGAGGCTGTTGCCTGCTGTTAGAATTTATAGCTCCCGCCATGTGCTATAACTCAATGTAATAGTTATTAGGTGGAAGTTCAATTACAGCTTAATGCCACCAGGATGTATCTAGATTTACATCCAAGGGGCTTGGCGTGTCATATCTACTTGGAAATGACTTATTACTGTAAAACTCTCTTACTCTTTTCATGCAGGGTGGTTAGATTTAAAAAAAACAAAGCCTTGTCAGTTGGGAAATTGAAGGTTATTAATATTTACAACAGCTTGAAAAGCAAATATGAAATTACCGGAGACTCGTCCGCATTTTCCCCTTTTCCCATTTGTCTCTGATATTCAATATTTTTGTTTTCCTAATTTATGAATTGAGTACTATTTAATTTTGAGCTTTATTAATCAATTTGATGTGAGATGAAATTGGTATTTATAATGAACTAGAATTTACTTATAGAGAAATTGATAAAGCAGATAATTGATGATAAGTTATTACGTGTAGTATCTACATGGCCTAAGTAAAAGAGATGATTGAGTCCCAAGCAAGCAAGCTACTCGACTCACCTGTTCCTTCCTATTTCGACAAGAAAGGAGGGTTTCCTTGAATGATAGGATCTGTAAGTAATTTTAACATGAAGATCTTAAGCGAAAGATGAATCCATATTTAGTAACAACATAATAATCTAAATGAGGCTGAGCTTTAAACAGAAGTGGTGGTGAATATTGAATATCGAATATACGAGAAATTAACAGTTTTCCAGAGAATGCGTGTAATATGATGCTACCGGGTAATATGTTAATACAAAATTTAGATAAAAACAAAGAAATTAAGAGCTACGTGAAATTGGCATGAATAAATTTTAAGTCATTATAGGAACTAATTTATATATATATATATATATAAACAATTCTTTGATTTTGAGTGTTCTTAAATGGCCTTTTCAAAATATTACGATATAATATATTAAGATAGCAGGCTGCTTTCATTTAAGTGTTCATTATTTAATGTTTTTGGTATATTTCACTTTTCTCCTCCTGGATACGTAGGCCTTATTCTCTCGAAGAAATAAAGTGCTCTTGCCTCGCACTCAATCACAATTAATAGTACTGACTAGACCGACAAGGGCAATTTTCTGCAAGTTCTTTTAAACTGTGCCCATTATGAAATAGCTAATACTAGCAAAAACAAAAGATTATAAATTAATGATTCAATCAAAAATTATTAATAGGTATATGTACTAATAGGAAAAGTCGGAAAGCGCAGCAAAAATATCATATTTTACCCTGTATTTGGTCTTTTTAATACTCTTGGGTTTTTATGAAAGGCTTGATTTATCCGATATCATTATTAAATATCGTCTCCATTGTTTATTATTTCCTTGATTCGAAAGTTTGGTATAGATGAGGTGCGGTCAATAAGTTTTTTAATTCGTATATAAAAAAATAAGATATGAGAAAAAGTGTTTTATTATTTTTCAATATAACTACCCTCCACTTCGATGCACTTGCCCCACTTGTCCCTGAGACTTCGAATTCCCGACAACCAGAAATCTCCCTACTGCTGTTCAATCCACTCAAGGACGGCAAGCTGGACATCTTCATCGTCCCCAAACCGGCGTCCACGCCGTGCAACCTTAAGCTGGCGGAATAAAAAGTAGTCGCTAGGGGCCAGATCTGGACTGTAAAGGGGATGGTTGAGCTCCTTGAATCTGCACTCGCACAGGGCAGTTTGTTCAACTCTGGCCTTGTGGACCTTGACCACGGTAAAGTCGATCATGAAGCGTGAGGTTTCTGGGGACCCAACGGGCAGAGACCTTGGTCATGGCAAAATTGTCGTGGATGATGTTGATAATACTTCCATGTGATATTTCAAGTTCTCCCTCGATTTCTTCGACCTTTACCCGTTGATTTTTCAGGATCATCTTCTCCACACGGGCCACATTGCGCTCGTTGGTCACGTCTGATGGGCGTCCTGGACGTTGGTAATCTTCAAGGGATTCACGACCATGGCAGAACTCCCGATTCTTAGCGAGCAATGGTTGCATAGTCAGGGGCGGTGTCGGTGTGCACTGCAACCATGCGTTCATCAAACTCTTTTGCATTCTTGCCTTCCTTGGTCAAAAATTTGATCACTACGCGGTGCTCAACCTTCTCCATTGTTGAAAAATTTGTGACTGACAATCTGCGTTCGCCACTGCTTCCTAAATATACGAGACAGGAGCGTGCAGCTGCAGGTCCTGACTTGCGATAACTTTTTCTAACACCCCCCACAAACAGCCATCCTCCTTCTCATGTTTTGCCCTACCGATTTGCAAAACATATTGACCGCCCCTCGTAATTAAAATTTTTCTTACACGTTAAACGCTTCGCTTCCTTTTCATCAAGGATTCAAATGCCATAAACAGGTATGAAAGAGGTTTAGGATTATTTCGATAGGTTTAATATTTAGGGCCGTCAGTTTCTGGAATATAATTGAGGCGAGAAACATTTTTCAACAGGACACATCAGGTCACTGCCTTCAAAGGGAAAAGTGAGAATCATAAATTAACCTTATGTTCTTTCATACTGGGCTAAGGGGTCATCACCCTAATAGGAAATTGACAAGGAGGATGGATGAAGTAACATTATTTTATTCTAAAGCGATCATCTGGGGAACATCGCAGAGGGCACGGTCCCCTAAATTTAGGGGTAGTAGCATTGGTAATGCCTCTGCTATAACTAAATCTTAGAGGAATGGCACACCATTTTTGCAGCTATGGTAATGGTAGTTTCAAAACTACCTTGCATATATTCCGTGACCTCGTAAGGAGATTGGTACCTTTACTGACTCGAGCCATATAAAGGCTTAGCAAGCATATATCTTTCACACAGATTGATTTCTCTTATCTTCCCCACTTTCTGTACAGAACGCTGCTTGCAAACACTGGAGAAGATTTCCTCATAGGATTCCGTTTTAAATTTAGAGTTCCCTCGGCAAATTAGATCAGAATCTTTCCAACACGCTTTTTAACGATTATTTTGTAGTTTTTTTTAAGTTGCGATGGTGTTTTTTGGTAAGAGCTTTCGCAAACCTTGAAGATAATTTTTGGGATTTCTACGCTTTGCTACCAAGTGTTACTCTCATCAAGAGTGGGAAAAGAATCGGCCATCGCATGGGGCAACGGCAAATAATAGGGTTCATGGTGTATGGGCATACACGCAAGCAACTCATACTGCACGTCCTCTCAAACACAGTTAATAAACTATTCGCAGGGGTGATTATATATTGGTCTACCGTAGCGAAACAGGTCTAAAGTGTTTTCATTTTCACCTTTTTCTTACATAGAGATGGATTCCTTTCCTTGCAACACTGGTTTCCTGTTTGTTTGTATTTGGCAGTCATCAAATTCTACAGCTCTGGCTGACCCTCTTCCACCACTCTTGACCACAGATTTAACAGCGTTTTTCGTTTTAATCTTTTTATATAAAATGTTATCATCCACAAAAGGTGGTAATAAAGCCCTTTTGATACAAATGTGTTCATGGCAGTGTTGGTGGGCAAAATTGTTAGTACCCCAATTGTCTTTGATGAGATACAATCTCATACATGCGGACTGTCTGGACACTTCACCGTTGGCATGATACAGCAATCGTAAAAGCGCTCCACCTTTTTCATCTATACGAAGAATCTTTCAGAAGCTCAAAATTAGCAGAAGGCAGCTTCATCAGAGAATATCACTTTTCCCCAGTTTTCAACAATACATTTCATAGTTCTCTTACAAAAGTGGTTCTTAGTGAGATGAGGCACCCAATCAGACATTCTCGAATGGATCTCTTTTTGAAAATGTCTCCCTATCATTATGCGCGCTGAAGCATTCACACCTGCTGCTCTCCAATCGCGATCAGGATTGGCACATTAGGCAATCCGATCCCTTAGCTCGTACCTTACCAGGGGAGGAAGTGGACAATCTTGGGCTTCTAGAAGAGATATTCACAGGAGTTTAACCACTATCTTTAATGTTATTAATAATCGTTAGTATAGTGATTCTTGATTCAATAGCTTTCACAACTATCTTCTTGTATTTCAGACACTTTGGTGCAGAAAGTCAATAAATGCACACTCTTCCTTGGAATAAAAGGATTTATGAAATTTCAAAATATTGAAAGAGGGTTTTTTTTTCAATATTAGGCCATAAATAATTGTCGTAGAATGACCCTTGGTTTTGATCACTATACTCTTTCACACCCTTTTAGTATCGGTATGCTTTAAGGGGCGTGAATTACTTCTATGATGAAGTAGGCTTTGTTCTAAGAGTGCTATTTTAGTGGTTTAGTTCTTAAGGAAGAGCTATTTTTAAACACATAAGGATAAGAGGAAACACCAGAATCTACCAAAATAAAGATGTATTTTTAAATTAAATATTACAAACCAACAGTAAACACATTTCTATCTTTGGCCTCAAAGATCTTTCAATGACAAAACATAAACAAATAGGCTTCCAGTAAACATACCAATTGCCAATTAGTATTTTTATCACGACCCTATTTGATTAGCATAAAACATTAAATTAACGTACTCTCATCTACAAACACATATGACCTAGGTTCAACAATAATGGTTTCTACTCTCCTTTAAAACGGGGGACGTACTAAACTTCTACTATCGCCATAGAGATATAAATGTTATTGTTAACTTACAGGTAGGTATTAGGGATTGCCGGAAGTCGCTGGAGTACTTATCTCTCGCTTTGGAGGGTTGTGGCCGCTAGTGGAAATTTCGTCGCCTGTGACGGGGGCTGATTCTTCAACGTAATTAAAGAACGGGAGCTCGTTGGGGCAGGGTTCTTCTCCTCTCACTCTTACGGTGCTTGAGATGTGAGAGTCGCTCGAGAGTGAGTGGCTTTGCTTTTCTTCAGTCGGAGTTCTTTGCAGACTGAAAATGCTTCTTCGGTATGGCACGATATAAAACTTGACTATTTAGGTTAATACGGCCCTGAAAGGAGGGATCGATTTTCTCAATCTGATCCTATCGTTTCTCACGGAAATAGTCTTGTATGGCTGAAGGATCGATCTTCACGAACTAACCCTTCTTCAGGCGTATCGACTTTTAATCTTCTTGTCTGGCTGAAAGATCGATCTTTACGAACTAATCTTTCTTCTGGCGAATCGACTTCTAATAATCTTCTTGTCTGGCCGATGGATCGATCTTTACGAACTAATCCTATTCTGGCGTATCGACTTCAGAAAATCTCCTTCTCTTTCTTTGCGGGGCTTATTTATAGGCGGATTGCCGGCCCATCTAAAGGGGGAAGTGACCAGGCCACAGAGGCAAAAGGAGGGGGGGAGCGAATGAAGAGTTAGCATCTGGGGAAAGCGAGAATTCCTGAGGTGGCACTGGGGTGCCCAAGTCAGCTCGCAAATTATAGGCTCGCAACCGCACCGCTACTTGGCGTGCCTTCTGACTCGCACCGCTTTTTTTTCCATAACCACGGGTTTATGGGTCTCGTAGGTAATTCGATCGTTATAGCGTCGTTTAAGGATTTTAGGTGGTCGCCTTCAAACAGATGTTAGCTCCAACTGCCCACAGCGGCGGGGAGATCACACATGGTAAGCATTTTCGCCGGCTACCTTTCCCACGCTTCTCCTCATGAGGGGGGGGGGGGGCTTTAATGTACCTATACTCCTCCAGGATGCTTAATGTAGCCATTTCTCCACAATAATTATAATTACACATTATTCATTTAATCCATATGTTTCATCATTTTACCCTTTTGATCGAATAGCAAAGCTACAGGAATTGACACTCACCTACTACAGGAGCAAGACCAGAGTGCCATTTTGGATTCATGAAGGAATGCTTTTTTCTTATTATTTTTGAAATTATGATTTTTTAGTATAAATGCAATAATGTAAATATTAGAAAAATAATTCCTCTCACGTCAATTTTGTAAACGTATGATATATATATATATATATATATATATGTATTTAATCTCAGTGAAAATTCTGATCACGCTGATTTACTTTGCTTCATTTTGAACGACATGGCAGCCCTTTGGGATGCCGCTCTGACACCATTAATTCAAGTCCTGCGACAGTAATTATGGAATTACTAAAAAGGCTCACAAGGGGTCACTTTGCAAGCAACACTCGAAATTTTTGGTAAATTAAGAAACACGGCTCATTCATTCTTTTACCTTTTTTAATATATATCCTTAACTTTTCATCAGTATTCTTCAAATGGGCCAAACTGGGACCCCTATTTTTTCATAATGTGGAATAATGTTTATGTAGAAGAATTAGAACGAATATATGATCAACCAAAAGACGTCTAAGATTGAAAAAATTCATTTGGGCAAATTTAAAGCCAGATTTTCAGGATACCTCAAAAGTATTTGGCAAATTTAGGCAAACCCATCTTCATACCCTTTTTTTTACATAGAATTCTATTATAAAAAAATAATAATTTATGAGAGCTAAGTTAAGGAAACGAATTAAAAAAGTTATTTAGTAACTCCTAATTCATTACTCTGTGGGGAAAGGGAATTTCTTTCACTGGGATATTTGAAAATAAATTTTATACATCTTAGATTACAATTATGACTGACATTGCATCTGCGCTGGTGATTCGAACCCCTAACTCGAGCTAGGCGGAAAATTGAGTCTACCTGTGTCTGTGCTTCTTAATTTGTATCTTTTCCTAAGTACAACATAAATGCAACATGTGATGCGACTTTATAATATTTAAGGTATTTATCATAATGTTTGTGTTGCTAAATCCATTTTTATTTTATTTATTTAGAACTGAACCAGTGTTAAGGAATCGAACCTTTTTCTTACGTTATCTCAAATTTCATTGAGGTATTTGTTGAATTGTGCAGATGACCAACAAGTTTACTGGAATTAATTTTAAACCTTCTTGTTGCAATGGATGAGAGCTGTCGATTGGTTTTTATTTTTGTTTCTAAAAACGAAGTAGAAAAATCAAGGCGTGCCCCAATGCCATAATTTGTAAGGGGAAGATAGAAGAGGTTAAGTTGTGTGGTCGAAGATAAACCTCCGACCGTTTGGAGCTGGAAGAGCTTGCAATTATCCGGATGACAGCTATAGCATTGTTGCCTATACTACACCCATCTCGATAATTTTATGACACTTCTATGTAATTTCTACGTTGCGTATAAGAGATTAATTAACACCAGAAGAATATTTTACGATCTTTCCATAATCAGGGTTTTGCACTTGAAAGCCTCCACTATGGTTTCACTTTTTCCTCACCTTCATCAATTTTGATATTTATCTTCCCTTAGTTGCTGTTATTGTTTTATTACGGATTTTCTGATACTTCGTTCCCCACCTTTTGCTCCAATACTATTGATAGCAATCCAGTTCATTATTTTATAATATTTTATTAAGTTTTAATGTTATGTCCTCATTCCTGAGAAATCACTCCTGAGAAATCTTTTAACATAAAAGATTTTCAGGAAATGAAGTGAAAAAAGAATGAGTTGAATGAATAGCACTTAGTTCCTATAGGCAAAATAATATTCTACTTGGTGGGTGAAGTACCGATAGAGCATATGAGTCGTGGGTCTTGTGATGGGACTAAGTGTAAAATTCGGGTAGGGACAATAAAATAAATCAATTTCCTGCTTATAGCTTGCTTTGAGAGTATGCGAAATAAATTAAATTTATTTTATTTGTGGTTTTTGATTCTGAAATTGAAAAAAATTATAGGGCAAGTAGCAAATTGGAAATTGAAGAAAAAAGCTTATTTGCTCTGATAGGAAAATGAAGTTGGAAAAGAAAAGAAGAACCAAATCCATAGCAATTTAACTATATTTGTATGAAAGTAAAAAGTGAGATTGATGTCGAAAACATATAAAATTAGAAGATCGATATATTTATTTTCTATTCGAAAAAAATGCTTTGTGCTCCATCTATAATTGATGGTTTATATAAATCTGAAAAAAGTATTCATAGGAAGAATTATACACATGATGATTCCCAATATTTAGTAAATCTTTGGATTAGTATAAAAAAACCTTCATTCGCTTGTGCCTTGGTACCTTAAGTAACATCCACAAGTAAAGATCAAGTTAGTTGGAATCTATATTTATAAATCGGAGAAAATACCAAGAAACCATGACAATAATTTTATTTATCGAGAAACTGCTCTATCAAATGAAACAATTACCTATGAATGCAGAATCTTGTGACAACATGTATACTCGTATTATTACCTACCTATAATTCCGATATCAACATAAATTAGTTTGCGTGGCACAAAAGGCATGTTCCTCGCTATAGATATTTAGGGAATAAGTTGATAAAGAAGTCGAATATACAACAGTATATTTGTGTACTTATATTTTCTTATTTGTTAGGGTAATATAGGGATAAAATGCAAGTAAACTCGCTTGAATATGCTTGTAACTTTAAAGGACACATGCCTATTCATTTACGTCGATGATTTTTTTCCACTCATACTTTTGTAGGATAAAATAATCAATTCATTAGTATACCAGCTACCTTTCGTGCTAGCTGAAGCTCATAAACACTAAAAATGAAAAGAAATGATTGAAGGATGTCCAAACACTTTACTAGCAATATCAGGTCTCTGGCATATTCTTAGTTTACTTAAGCCAAAGTAAACAAATTCAACTACAATGTCAGGCTAGCATGTTCACTATTGTCCAGGTAACACTTTTAAAGGTGACTTAATCTATTCGATGACCTCTTAAAGCTAAAGTAACTCACAATTCATAGCTAAGCATTTGAATATACGAGTATAGGACGGAGTATGTGAAAATATAGGACCTAAAAGAGAGGATTTACGGTACTATATGTATTTAGGACTGCTTGCATATGTAATATAGAGTATTATTCATCACACCCCAAATTATTTCAAGTCTTTACGAGAAAACTAAGACATTTTTATGAAAGCTTTATAGGTATATTGCACATTTTATTATTTTCAGTTAGCATAATATCGCATTGTGATATCCATTAAAAACTTTCATTTTAAGATACTAAAATATCTCTATGCTAAGATAGATATAAAACGAGCAGTTTTATAGCCAACATCATTCTTAATAATTCTAATAATATCCTGTGTGATATATTAATTGATATAGCTAGTCTGACCTAGACTTTATATGTTCTTCGATATGAAAATCAGCACCAGAGTGAAATCAGAAAAGAGCAAGAGAAAAGTTCTCATATGGACCCTTAAACTTTACAGTACTAATCCTTATACTGAGTGGTCTATGACCTTTGATATATGTAAGAAATATATTGTCCTAACCAAAAATATATATTAATTATATATAAAATGAAAAGTTTACTAAATTTAAAGAATAAAAACACGAAAATGTATTCAAATTAATTTTGTATTTCCACCATTGGCCTCAAGTTCTGCTTGCAAACGTTTTTGATAAGACCTGAGAAGTTGTTAAAATGAAAGCTCTCATATGTAAATAAACTAGAGATAATTTTCTGTATGGGGACTGAGAATATATTCAAAATTTAGTGTCTTTTCATTTCTAATTCTTTGTCTAACTCTCGCACTCAGTAGTTCAGTTTCATTAACATTGGGAGAATTTAATCGCCAGTGTGTGCTAGTATAAAGTAGATTAGATATTGTTTTAGTTGCTGTAAATAACCTGCTGGTTGGCCGGAATACAATCATAAAGATAAACAGCGTTAGACTTGGAATAACATTATATGGACTTAAAAGAATTAGAATAACATTTTCCTTAAGAATAACTAATTGATAGTCTTCACACTATTCTAAAAGCATGGAAACAATTAAATATTCGAAAGGATTGGGACCTCCTGCATAGATACTGAGACCTTCCATTAACTTCAAAATCATCTAATGAAAGTGCTCATGATATATTATTTTTAAAACTTTGTTGACCGACAAACCAAACCTAAAATTCTTCGCTAGGAGTGATGTGAATAAAATAATCATCTGTTTAGCGTGACAAAATATTTACTAATTAAAGTCTACTTCTAATGATGATTGGTCAGAGCTTATACTTAGGAACAACTTAGGTTTCAATCTATTCATTGTCTTACGTCCTCTCAAATTACTTTAAATGACATCAATGCACCTTTGGGTCTCTCCCAAGTACTCTCGAAAATTACATCATTGCATTCGTACGAAAGCTTTATATGTCTCAAAGAGCAGAGTGATTTCCCTTGAGCCGTAAACAATATTATGCGTAAAAATGTCTTGTAAATGGTAAATAATTTACGGTAATTACGATTGATAGGATGATCATATTCAGATGTTACGTAAAAATTCTTGCGTTTATCCTGTTGTCGATTCTTTTAATAACGCCCCACAGACCTTGAGACACACATGTACATACATAGCTAGCGTACAAAAAGAATTATCGCTCTAATTTCTTGTCCTATCTCATATCGGACAAAAAGATTTGCTGGGTCAGCTACATTTTTGCCTTATCACAATTAGACTGAACTCTCGTATCGAAATCACGCGTCGGCCGAGGACCCCTTCGGAAAAGGAAAGCACAATGGAATTTTTGTTTCAACCGACTTTAGATTTCAAAGGAAAACAAGTTCTTCCAAGCTAAGAGATGCGTGGATTTGCCTTCAAATGTGGATTGAAGTTTGCTCCAAGACGCAGATTTCCGCTGATCTTTCATCTAGAGACAACGATCAGTATTTATTCTCTCTGTAGCTACTTCTCTCATCATCAACTCTATTCAATTTCTCAAGCTATTTAACAGTAACGAATGCAAATACTTGTGCGCGCAACCCTTATATGCTACCATCTAATTTTTCGGGTAGTAGATAGAGGGTGAAGTGCAGAGATTTGATTCTAGTAAAAAAAAATAATTTAGCCATATAGACTTTTCATAGAAAACTGCCTTATCTTTTCTAATCATTGAAAGTGATAGCGAAATTTACCGTGCTTTCCAATAATAACCTCTCTCTTAATTATTTGTATCACTATTGCAAAACGAATTATTATCAATTGACAAAATTGCTTGATTCATGTTTTATAATTCCCGCAGTATTAATTAATTTTATTACAATATAATAATATTAAACACCAAAAAACCAATCTCATATATTTTCCAGTTATTAGCATATTTACCATCCTCCTCGCTCCCGACACATTCAAAGCCCTGGTTCAATTTGAAGTCGAACTAAAAGATTTATTGGTTCTTCAGTGGTTCTCAAATACAAGAAAAGAAAATGACTTCTCTCTTTTATTATTAGGATCTTCTCTGTATATAAAAAAAGAACGAATAGGACAAAGGAAGATTTTGATCTAAGGGTCTAATTTAAATTTGCAGGCTCCTAATTTGTATTCATGAGATTCGTTTAGTATATTGCGTTAAAAATAATAAAAACAGTATGAAGAAGTTATGAGGAATGCGCCTTATTAACCAGGATTAAGCAAAAATGATAAAATTCGAAATTTTCGATTTTTACAAAGTCACAAATGGCTCTTTTCTCCATTTACCAAACCGCAATCCGCTACTATTTCCCCCATTTTTTTCGAATATGGCTCTTATATAAATTTGGAATTTATACTCTTTAATTATTTATAGTGTTTTTTTTCTTCCGAGTTGTAGCAGATGTCCTTTTACATCAATTGCAATCTACTCCATACAGCTTTTGAAATTGGTATAATCAACACATTTTGAGGATAAAGCAAAAAAATCAGAGAGCCTCAGAGCTACTAATATTTCAAGCAAGGAAGATCGAACCTAATATTGAGCAATTTACCGGTGCGTTGGCTAATGCTAGAACCCAAAATGTAGGAGGCCACTTTACCGAATAGTGATGAAGATCAAAAACAAATTATTAGTCTGTAATTAATGAAAGATTCGTTAATTCAGACGAATTAGGATATTGATGTTTAAGATAACTGAACCTGGGTCTTCTCCCCGAGTTAGAGATATGTATATGTGTAAGAAACCATTTACCACAAGGCAAGATTTAACTGAAGGTGAATCATGTAACTGAGATATTTAGTGTAAAAGGAACATTTACCTCGAAGCAATGAAAATCATGAGTAAACTGCTCATTACACTGTTTCCAGACGCCATTGTTCAAGTGAGGAGGGTGACAAGGCGCATTGTCTAAAATTGAAATAATTTTGAAAGGGACTCCCTTTTCCAGGCAATAATGGCGTGCAGCTGGGATGAAACAATTTAAAAACCAATCATCGAATAAGGCCATTGTCATCCATGCTTTACAATTGAATCGATAATGCACGTAGAGCGTCTGCTTGTTCACGTTTTTGGGAACACGGGGTTTCTCGGCCATGCAAATTAAGAAGGGTTTTAATTTTAAACCAGCAACATTCCACCCAAGCACCAATGAATCCCTTTGCTTCATAACCTTAGGCACTGGCACACTCTTCACTTCATTCGATAAATACATTCCTTTAGGCACTTTTTCCAGTACAGGCCAGTTTCATCAACATTAAATATTTGTTCCGGCAAATACTCTTCTTCTTTTATTAAATTATCTAACTCACCAACGAAATTTCTTGCACCTTCTTTGTCACAACTAGCTGCCTTACCTTCGTTATCACATAATGAATTTGGTCTTACTGACGAAATCTCCTAAACCACCTATCACTTACAATATATTATTGATTATATGTTATTTCAACATATTAAACAAACCTTTCGCTTTTCTTTGCATTTCAAAAAGCATCACATTCACTTTTTATTGGTGATAGTCTTCTAACCAAACACAGCATTTTGTCGATCTCGGCAATTGGGCCTTCACGTTTCTTTGTGATAATTGTCAACATCATTCCTAGGGGCTGCAGATTCCACAGATTCTCTGATTCGCTTTTTGGCTGAAGACCGCGAGAACTGCTGTTGACCTTTTTCCAACCTCACAAAGTTTAATTACTTACGTTTTTGTAAAAATTCGAGGTTTTATAATTTTCCTGCGATTCCCTATATTTAGTGAATAACCTGAATGAAAGACGTCGTCATTTTTAAAAATTTTAGCAAATTAATGATGTAATGAAACAACTAAATTATATAAAGAAAAGTCAGCAAATAGAATAAGTTGAGGAAAATTTAATTGTTAGCTACTACTCATTTTTTTTAGGCCTCCATAGCCAGGTTTAAAAGCTCGGAATTCGACAAGTGTGTTTCAGATATAGTAAAAATCATAGATCGAGTTATTAATTATCAGGTTTGCACAAATGATATAACATTTAAGATTTCGGTGCCATTTTTTGATATTGTTAGGTAAAGTTTCCTTTGGTTTTCCTATCAGATTCACATTGTTAGAACAACATGATGTGAAGGACAAAGCTAAGCATAAAAAGTTGAAAGTACTTTATTATTTCCTAGTTTAAAGCTCCTATATAGACTCTGAAGACGCAGATTTTAATCTTTAAATAAAGGAAGCTCTCCTATTTCAACGTGAATCCTTGCAACCACGCACTTTTACTACTATCATAGTAAAGCTTTAAAATTTGAAGTTATGTGCACATTTAATGTATTGTTTTCTAGCTTTCGAATAAGGGCATTAACATAAAAGGACTATAATTTATGTTCAATTTATTTGAAGTTTTCTCTTATTTTAACTTTAATCCTTGCAACTACAGAGAATTGGCACCAATTCTATCTAAACGCGCTAAATTATTCATTGCCTAAACAAGAAAAAAAGTTCTCTCCTTGAGAAGATTACGAATACCGTTTGCAAACAACCTAAAGAACACGTGGCAAAGATAATTCAACGAATGAATAAATTAATTTGTTCCTTGGAGTTTTAAATGTAATGGAATCATTTAAATTTTAGGCAAGTGGTGAGACAATAATTGGATTTTATAAGTTAAAATAGGTAAGCATTATAGGATTCATGAAAAGACGTGGAAGGAGCTTCTATAAGGAGATAAACCTTGAGTAAATGCGATTTTTAGTGCCATAAAAGGCCAATGGCCTGGGAATAACAATGGCTAGCCTTGGACCTAATAAGGCATCGATGCACGCCAACCCAATTTACTGACAAATCACTATTTAAAAGTACATATGTACTCGTATATTGCTTAACAGCATTTTCAACTATATTTTCTATATCTAATTCCAGGAACCAAGCAATTTTCCTCAGTTTGAAGCTGGTTTAATTATCGATCACAAATATGAATTAGTTCTTCCAAATTTCTCTGAAGATAAAATTAGATTAAAATTGGACCATTCCCTCAAATCCCCCCTAAAGTTGGCTTAACTTTTTATTTGATAGGGAAAAGTAAAGGATTAGATTCTTTCTCATTAAAAGAATATTAAGACCTAACCTCCAATGGAATCGAGAAGAGTTTCCTTTTTCGAAAGGTGTGCGAGATATTATTGGAAGATTTCTCGATAATCGCATAAAGGACATATATAAATACGTCTGGTATTGTACTGAGGTTAAATAATCATGTTCTTACGAAATAGTCAAAGGGGACTTTCTATACCTCTGATTAAAATTAATTTGTTCTCTTTTAATGTTTGTTCCAAAAAAATAATCTCAATGTGAGTACGGTGACTTTTGATCTAGTTGGCAGTCGCCAGATAGGCCCTTAAAATTCATAAAACTTATTTTTACGAACATATTCGCTCTGTTCTATACGGAGTACTAGAGAATCTGATCTAATCTAACTAAACTTACCTTAACATAGACTGCCTGAATTGGGATACTGTCGTAAACCACACTAAATGAGCACCGAATATTTAGCCTAATTGGTTCGCGAAAATCAGCCTGCTAGGAAGAAGGATTTCTTTAACATACCACGTTTTGGTTGTCTGTAAAATCCTTTCTTTCCAGTCCCTTGTATTAATCTTTTAGAATATAAGAAAAATTCAGTGTTTAAACGTAAATTAGTATAATCTTTTTCGAATAGTACAATGTGCAATATATATGAACAAGTTAAGCAAATAAAGGATAAATAAAAGCAAGAAAATAGTTAGATTGGCTTATATTAAATTTTTTCAAACTTTAAGAATGACCAAATGCCCGAGCCTCAAAGTCAGCTCTAGGAAGACACTCTCAATGCCCAAGAAAGTATTAATTATGTTTCCTGGTGACCCCAAAATGTGATAAGTAAAGTCTAAGCTAATTATGGCGTTGAGGATGAAAAAGATACTTAATTCTTAATTTTTTTATGTACATCTTTAAATTGATAGGTTAAGTCAGTATTATTTTTTCCGCTTGCGATCAATTCTATTATACCTTTCAACTTCGTATGATATTTGACGGCTTTTTTCATGCCTTCCGGAAACCCATCCTTAATTCATCAATTTCTTTACAGTTCCATTTAAAAATATTCGAGAATGTTATACTCCTTGGTCCTTGCTTTACATTAGTGGAACAAATTATCTTAAACAATAAAACAAAACATTATTTTATTGACGTATAGAGATTAAAACACGTCTCATCAGCACTGTTGTAAATGTACTATAAATCACTACTCTTTAAAAGCACCTGATATATCAGTGCTCTTTAAAAAACAAGGCATCACTACTCTTTAAAACGACCTTGCCTCAGTACTCTTCAAAACCACTTTACATCAGTACTCTTTAGAAATAAATTACATCAGTACTCTTTGAAAACTTCTTTTGTCCGCGATCACCTTTTTTTTTAGACAGGATGGATCCGACTCCAAGGTTCGGAATAATCCGCGCACCTTAGAAAAAATACAATTTCTAGAAGAGGATTTACTGGGTTCAGGGACACAAATCCTCAGGTCTCCAAAATCTATTCGGTCTAAAAGCCTTATTTCTTAATTGAATTCACAAGGATGCAAATAATAAGTCAATTAAGATAATAGAATGCACTAATGCCATTCATTTGAACCCTCGCTTATTGTTGCACCACTTGCAAATTACGTTATTATTTCTCCACTTTCAAAATTTTTAGTATACTTTCTACCGTCATTATTAGTCCATTTGCCTATTATACAAGGCGAATAAAAGAAAAAAGTATTCCATTAAACAGGACAAAAGGCAATGCTATTATAATCTAAGTAACGACTGATTAGCCACACTCGGTTACGCTTTCTTAAAATTAATTTCCGTTTTTTTGTTTTCTGTTTTGAATATGACCCAAATGTTATGGACACGCGAATTGAAGCGATCATTCCCTTCATCATGTTGATTTTGTAAGCAGTTTCTGCGTGATTTAGTTATTGACAAGTCATGATGGTGATTCTATTTGAAGCAGTGCAGGAGCAATCTTGTAGATGAAGTTTATGGGGCGTGAATGGAATCAGACGACTTCTGGTAGTCCTTTGTTGCTTTTTTCATCCGTTGATTTATGTTGGTTTAATTATAATCTAAAAGGTAAGACATTCGTTAAGTAAGCACTATATGGCCTCTAAACAAAAGGCAATACATTTTGAGAAGTTTTCACAATAAAATGAAACAATTTAGATAGGCTAAACAATTTTTCTCATTCAATGATATAAATGAGTTTTCTCATAACTGGAAGTTGTTTCAAACGTGGTAATTTGTTATGTAGGCAGTTTTCGTCATAATTCGGTCAAATATTAAGTGATTTTTCCTTGTACCTTCGAATTTACCATCCTCCTCTATGGCCCAACTGCCCCCAATATGTTCTCGAAAGCAACAGCGCCTTCAGCGCATTGTAAGGCCAACAGCGCAAGAAATCCTGTCTCCGGGAAGCATACGGCCATTGGCCTGAGGGTTTTCTCTTCGAAGAGGGTCCCCCCCATCTCATCCGAGCAGTCGTGCAGGGCATAGTCCTTTAATGGAATTTCCGCGGACCACTGGCCAGTTGAAAGGAGCTGTGGATGCTCGTCTCCTCCAGTTCCTCTTTAGCTATCTTTTAGAATGAGACCATGCTGGGTGAGTGCCTACTGCCCACCCTCCCGTGGTATAAGGGTTTTGCGACCCCGCCACCACGGGATGCAGTTCGGGTAGGATGATCGTCATTTACACCAACATGATGTCTCCGTTATTCTCTTTGCTTTAGGTACTTTTTTTCATGCAGTTACTGTGTAGCTGTACCTGGATAGGTGATATTCTGTTATTTCTGCGTACATTCGTCTGTCATCCGACCTCAACAGAGAGGACTTTCGCCACATTGTGGCACGGTTGCTGAGGCCTTTTCTCTTTCTTGGAGATTTGAACTGGAGACAACCCCTCTGGGGACAAAACTTGATCAAACCCAGGGGTCAGATACTTGCTAATCTGATTGAGGAGCTTGAGATAAATGTGTTAAATGTGAATGCGTTTACTCATTACTGGCCGGATGCACTAGTCTCTGGATCATAGCCTAAATTTGGGTGTGGGGTGTTCGATGACTTTCATGGTAGTAATTACTTTCCCATTCATATATCATTCTCTGGGCCGCTGCCACCCGGAACGGGTGCGGTGGTCCGCATTTCAGAAAATGTCTGCTTTCTTTGTTTCAGGCGAGGAGTTTAGGTCGGTAGATAAGACCTTTTAGTTTTCTTATGAAACCTCATCGGCGTCGGCCTAACTAATATTTTGGAACGTCTGGCTATTTGCACGCCGACAGCTTCGACTTCACTGTCGGTGAATTTCGTCGAGCCACGGCTATGTTTCGGTATATTTTGGAGGCCATACGTATTTTCAATTAACGGAAAGACAGCTCTAGCAGAGATGTGGAGGCGAGTCCAAAGGATTCGGGCCAAATTCTTGCAGGATTTCCCTCCTGTTCTCCAGGAGAATGGGAACGCAATCTCGGACCGCGTGTATCTGGAGCAATCCTTTGCGACCGCTATATACGCATTCTCTAGCCGAGATGTTGCTCCGCCAGCATTTAATGGGCATAGTGATGTCGCGGTATGCCGCCGACTGGACTTTACCTCCAAAGGCGGAAAACGCTACAACAATAGGTTCACTCTGACTGAGTTGCGTTCAGCTCTTTCTTTGCGTGCGGATACCACCCACGGTCCAGACGATGTCCCGCACGCCATGCATAGACAACTGTGTAAGCAAAGCATACCCTTACTGTTGGATTTATTTAACAGAATCTGAATAAACGGTATCCTCCCTGATTTCTGGCGAATCGCTACTGTGCTTGCTTTTCGCAAACTGAAAAATGCCAACGGCGAGGCCCTTCTTCGTCGACAGCATTACGCCACGGTATCTTCAATCTGGAGATGGCCTATGTTGCCGCATGGCGACAGAGTATCATGGAGAATCTCCATGAAATGGAAGCGAGGGGACGCCTCCCAATCATTATCTGAAATTTTGCGAGACCGTCGATTCCGCGTCAGGGGGAGGGGGGGCCCTCTCAGTTCCAATGGAACAGGAAGAATATGTCTAATAGGAAACTTTCCACATTGTCACGCTCTTAGCCATGACCATCAACAGCATCACCTCGGTGGTGCCTGAAGATGTTCTAGCTGCGCTCTACCTGGACGACATTTCGATCTCTTTTGGCACGGCCCAGATGCTAACACTGGAACATAGACTACAAGCTGCATTGAACGGCCTCTATCGCTATAACAAAGTGCACATGCTTTGGTTTTCTATGGCCAAGACTAAGGTGGTGCCTTTCTGCCATTATCCACCAATGGACCCAGACATGTTTCTCAATGCGATGCGCCTGAAAGTGATGGATTCGCAAATTTTCTTGGTCTGGGAAACGATGGGAGGGTCATATTTGCAGCCTTAGGGTCTCTTGTAAGAGGGCCAATGCTATTCTTCGTTCTATGACGTTCACCATCTGGGCTACTACCTTACTTTTTATCGATCCTTTGTTTGTTTGAAGTTCGAATACATATTCGAATTTTATGCATCTGCAGCCGACCATTAATTAAGTAAGGTGGACTCGATCCACGACATCGGACTTCGCCTGAGGAGCGGTGCCTTTTCAATTCCCCTATTGACAGCATACTTGTTGAGGCTGTGGAAATTTCACTCGCTCTGCGCCGTGCAGAGTGCATTATACGCAAGAGCCCAGTGCCTCATTCAATCGCCAACAGCTCTTACTGCATCCGCAGCTGATCTTGACGGTGCCTAGACTACCGAGAGATAACAGGGGTACCCTTTGCTATCAGTCTTCGTAGCACACTACGTGTCACGCTGGAACTGTGCCAGTGTATACGGATGGCTCCAAATAAAAATAACCGATCGATTTCGATGGCGTATCCATTCTGTTTGAACTCAGCCGGGCTCTGCCAGTTAGTGTGTCTGTCTTCACACTGATCTGATTAAAATAAACCGGTTCGGAGACCGTATGTGATTGATAACGATTCACAAAGCGCCCTTAGTGCTCTGGGGGCATTGGAATTTCCTCATCCTCTGGTTCATTATATCTGTGACGCCACGGTTTGCCTAGCCGGGCAGATTTCGAGATTATCTTCTGTTGGAATTTCGGAGATGGGCCACGCCGATGAGGGCGCCAAAGAGTTTGCGAGTACTGGGCAACCAGACAATCGTTTCGCTCTTTATCACACCGAGTGTATCTCAGGAATATGGGCTGCCCTCTGGGTGGCTTAGCAAAGAATATGGGAGAGAGTCGAGGGGAACGTTAAGTTACGAGCCATTGCGACGCGACTGCTATCATGCACCTATCCCCTAATGCCGCGATAGCTTTAGTTTGCTTTCTATCGTCTCCGAATTAGACACACTCGCGGGAGCAACGCCATTTGATCGAGCGCTCCCTGAGCCATACTGCGAGGACTGCATTGTTCCAATGGCTGTTAGGCGCATTTTTTTTTAATGTCCCAGTCTGGGTGAGCTTCGTGCTTTACCTCTCCTAGTACCTGGACGAGCGGGTCGCTACCGCTTGTACCTTATGTTCGGCACTGGTTCGTGCACACCGATTTGCCGACTATTTGCCCATTTGTTGTGGGTCAAATGCTCCTGCACCGGGAGAAGGCGGGCCGACCTCCAACGCTGGAGCGCGCTTCCTTTTTGTTAGATTTTTTTTTTTTTTTTTTTTTTTTTTTTGAGCCTATGATCTTTTTATCCCTGTTATTTGTTATTTACTTATTTGTTTTTTAATGTAGCCTAGTCGTAGCCTATAGTGAGTTCGAAGACTTATTCCCAAGTAGGCAGTCGCCAGATTGGCTCCTAAAAATAAAAAAAAATGCTTCGCTTTCGATACACTCCATGAGAGGATTTAAAGGTACTGAGTTACTGGATAAATTTATTAGCGTTACTCGTAGAGTGCATGAAGCCTATATTGCTGGTCTAGGACATAGTGAATATAAGAAAAAAGGAAGCAAAATTGGCACTATACTTATAATGAAATATGAGGATTGTGAGGATATGGAACGTACATACTCGCATGCCGACAGACAATCATGGAAACAAAAGAAATTTGTCGTTTGAATTGACCTTCGTCTCCTCTCCCCCCACCCTTCCCTCAACTGGCCACAGGAAGTCTAAAGAAAGATGGTCTATCTCAAAGAGAAGCGTAAATTCTACTTTCCTTCTTTAGGATACCATGTAGATTGTCCAGAAAGCGCTGCGATAAGCGAATTATCGTGAATGGAATCTCTCTCTCGATTTCCCACAATTGGTCGATTACGTTATACAGACACCCGCAGGTAATAAGTTATATCACATAAACATGCTAAAAAATATCATAGACGGGCCTGTATAAACAATATAGTCGCCTTCGACGAAGAAAGGGTAAATGACACCATCCACCCAAAACCCCCTAAATATTGTTAATTCGATTTGCGTAGAGTCAAGCGGAGATTGTCCCCTCCCCGTCCACCCGTCCAAGCTGCCCCCAATAAAAGAACCTTTCCCCGACTTGGATGTAAATTCCGACCTCACCCCTGCCCAAAAGAACCAAATAATGGCGCTTTTGGAATAATTTAGTGACGTTATTTCCGAGTCACCAGGATTCTCGACTCAGTTCGAACTTGATATCGCCCTCACTACACAAGAACCCGCTTCTATATGCTATGCGAGTCGCCGACTGACGGCTCGCGAAAGGGCATACGCTACGGTAAAACTGAAAGCTCTAGCGATTGTTTTTGGGGTTACGAAAATTAGAATGTATCTGGTAGGTCGTCCATTCCTCATAGAGACTGATCATAGACCGTTCGCCTACTTAAAAACTTGTAAAAACCGAAACGGAAGGCTAATGCGCTGGTCATTATTGCCTGCGGAGTACCGTTATGAAATCAGGAATCTGAAAGGGTCTGACAATGTACTCGCAGATAGCATTTCGAGAAAACCATTTTAAGATAGCGATTAATAGTCAATTATTTTTTTGGTGTGTATCGCTTTGTATTGATAATTATTTCTTGCTTGTACTCCGTATGTGTTTTTTTTTGTTTTGTATATGTAAATTAAAGAAACTGACGTAGCAGTAGTATTTTGTAGCCATTAGATGCTAAGGTAAATTCCTAATGATTTTAATAAAATGTCCGACCTCAATTGTTCGAGTCGAGGAAGCTAATTACAAATTCCCCCGGTGAAGTTAATTTTCACATTATTCCTTATTTTATGGCGAAATAATGTTCCTCGAAATAGGTAGGCGTGTGAGGGTATGGAACGTACATACTCGCATGTCCACAGACAATCGTAGGAACGAAAGAAATTTGTCGTTTGAGTTGACCTTCGTCTCCTCTCCACCACCCCCACCCTTCCCCCAACTGGCGACAGGAAGTCTAACCAAAGAAGGCTTATCTCACAGAGAAGCCTTAATTCTATTTGCCTTCTTTATGATACCATGCAGATTGTCCAGAAGGCACTGCGATAAGCAAATTGTCATGAAGGGATTCTCTCTCTCGATTTCGCACAATCCTCGGTATAAATAATAACGCCGTTTATCTTTCTAGAGCAGTGTCCCAAACCTACTCGCGTAATCCTCACGTTGAACGAGAGTCGTTGCCGTAACGTGTCGACTGTCAACGCGCCGCCGAGTAAACTTGGTCGCTGTCTCAAAGTGTTCCGTTAGAAAATCCCGCCCTGCAGAGTTGTGACTAGAAGAATACGCTCTGTTGCTCAACGTAACTTGAGAAAGAAAAGGAACATCCAAATAGTTACTAGAAGTTACGATTTGTTAGTGTCACATCCAGTTAGGAGTGAACTAACTGGAACTGCAGCCGGCAGCCCCGAACCCGTCTTCTTATCCCCCCTCTCCCTGAAAACTCGTGTTAACGCCACCCGAACCACCCCGTCTGCACCTGAGTAGTCGTCTCTTCAATCCATCACAATTAATGGTAATCTTTAAACCCAGTGTCCCTCTGTTCTTAAATTACCTATTTAATTAACAGTGATTGATACTCCCATTGAGTCATTTCAAATCTAGACGCTTAACGTCAGTGTTTAATATTTAATCCTTAATTTCGCCCGTTTAACTATTGCTAATTATTATATTGTGTAAAGTAATTTTATTTTTTTGTACGTGTGTTTATTTGTGGCTCCTCCTTTTTGACGTACCCTTGGCAAGACTTTAATTAAGACTCCCTTCGTCTAATTTATTCAACCTGTATTATGCACTCTTAGAATTGAACAACCACAAACCTTCCCCCAGTAACAAGTGGGACTTTTATAGTGAGAGTCCTGGCTACGGCACAACCCGCCTCTAACCAGCTTTTGCACGTTCAGTAGGAATTAAAGCCTACCTATATATATAAATGTTTGTAGATTGAGTCATAGGGTCAATACCATCGACTTAGACAAAAGCGGTGTGTCCAGATCAAGGACTAGAATAATTATTGGACCAGGCTATGAGCAATTCTACGACAAGGATCTTTATAGATAAGGCTCGATGCAATTCCAATGACATTTAGACACTTTCTATCATAGAGATAAACGCTATATCATTAGGAAGAATCCTAGCCTTTGTATATATACGCAGGGTAATAATATCTTTCAAGATCCCCAAAATACATATAGTTTTACTGAATAATTTGACATGTTTTAGCGGTAAAACAATTTGAAGATGACCAGGTGAACTGCCGATATCAGAGAGAAATACATTACAACACACGGCATATTTATTAATTGTCCAGGGTTAGGAGAAAATTATGAAGCAGTTTCGAATTCTGTTTTTGCCAACGTTTTGAACCTAAACTAATAGTGCTACATTAATTTTAAAACTTTTAAGCCTTTTAAAACTTGATAGAATAACAGGACAATTTTCTTTTTTAAAGATCTTTGTGATCATTTATAATTCATAAGAAGCGTAATCCTTTGATATCTAAAGGCTGGTGCCTAAGTAAAATATAGTGCCGACTTGTTCAAATTGTCTTAAGTTAACCTGGCGCCCCCAAAATATGAGGAAAAACTAGCCACGGGAAGCGCGACACAATAAGGAAGATGAAACTGACTGATAGAGAACAAAGAGCATCAAATGCATGGTGTAGAGAACTCACAGAAATACAGCTACTAAAATAAGCATTAGGCTAATAAACTATCAACTAAACAGTTTCTCTAGGGCCTAATGATGATGGATACCATGAAATGGCTGCCATTACAAAGGCTTTTATTTCTCCCATCAAGGTAAAAAAAAGCCTAAAATCGTGCAAATGCCAAAATAAGTTGTCAAAGAACGAATGGAAAAGGTAATTTTCTCTGGCTAATGGTCGTTCAAACATTTTTCTTGTTCAGAAAAAATACATGTATGGAAGAACCTCAAAGATACCTTTTATTTGGTTTACATAAACACAACCTTGAAGCGTGGAAGCGTTTCTTTGATGGTTTGGGAAACGAGGTAGTGGAAATTCATTGGTCTTGTACTAAAACTGGTTGTTAAAGTTACTTTGATTGATTCGTTGTCAGTTTTGGGTGAACAAATAAATTCAATGCTACAAACAGTTTCCTTATGGTGTCTCTCTCTTTCAAACGATAAGACATTGATAAACACAACTTCATATGTTAAAATCTTACTAGAATAGCATAGCATTGGTAGATGACGTACACCTAGTTTAGCCCCATCATCTCCAGTTCTTAGAACAATGGAATATCTCTGATGTGCTAAGGAGAAACAAATAAGGAAACACCTTTTTCAGCCATTATCTCTTTAAGAGATAATAAAGGCTTTTCTGCTTAAGGAATGAATTCAAATGCCTAAAGCTACTCTCCAAAACTTGTATGACTTTATGTCACGACAAAGTGAATGATTTATTGCGGCCAAAAGGAGGATCAATTGTATATTAAATTTTAACATTATTATTTAATATGATGGTTCTATTATCTGGTTGATGGATTTCTGAAGGAGACACTTTGTATTAATTTATAAGTGGAATCGTTTTATATAGTACATATAAGTGTTATAATTGATAATTGAATGAAAAAATTAAGGTCTATGTTAGCTTGCATTCTTCTAGGTCATTTACACTTTAGCTTGCGATCTACAAGCTTTTATACACAAGAGTTGCGGTCTTAGTTTGGAACCTACTTTGATTCTAAGAACTTTATAATACAGGAGGAAAAAACAAATTGAATAAAGTTCAATAATGATATACAGTATTATTAATAACTTCCACTTAATCATTCAAATCATAATAATTCAGAATCAAAATAATGAAAAATAGGGATATACCTGTTATTCTTACGGTGAAGTTCATTGCTTAGGTTAGGTCAAAAGGGTAAAGTGAGGTATGCTTAAGATCATTTTATATTGACCAGTCAGAAGCAGTCAGATTAAAAGAGTAAATTAAAGTTAATTTAACCTATTATATATAAGGATATAAAAGCTGAGAAAAGTAATCAAATTATACGTTGAAAGCTATACTGCAGGCTAAAGATCATTTTGCAGCGTAGACGACGGATACTGTTGTAGACTGTCTGCCAAATTAGAACTAAAAATTTAAATTTCCAACCTTGCAACTTTCTTTTTCTCTTCTTTGTTATAATAAATAAAGAAACTATTATTTTTTTTGTTATAATAAATAAACAATTATTTTTTTGTTAGAATATATAAAGAAACCAGTCTTTTATTTAATCGTTTAATGAATTTCCATTTATGTACGTAATGTTTATGTTGACACTGACGTTCGCTGTATAATTTTTGGTCATTCTTAGCTATAGAGATGCAGGCCGTTGAACTCTGGAACACCTATTCTTCCTGTCTCCTGCTGAAAGTAATGCTCACTTCGATAAGATCTTCGTAGTCAACAATTTGCACCTAGAAGAAGATGGAGTCGCCCGGTTACTTCCTTCCGAGGCTACCCTTGATTATTCGATCTTAAAGGCAGAAGTTCTTTCTGCCATTAACATAAATCTCGAATTTTATAGGGTTAGGTTCCGCTCTGCACGAATACAGCAAGGCCAAACCTACAATCATTTTGGATTCAGGCTTCGGCGGAATTACCAATTCTGGCTGGATTCCGCCCAAGTAACAAATGATTATGAGTCGCTAGTTGACTTCATCTTAAGATTTCAACTGATGTCAACCATCCCTCGCGAACTAAGGGCCTTCATAGCTGAAAGAAGTGCGTCCACTTTTAAGCAGTGTGTGGAAGAAGCCGACACTCACGCTTCCAGTCACGAACTCTACCCCAAGGAGGTCAAGAAGAATCATCCCCATTCTCCTAAACACAAGTTTGGGTTTAACCTAAGCCTATCCAAGGGCATTAACGGCTTTGTAATAGTGCAGGCGCCGAACAAGTTCAAGCCTCACCCGCCGAGAGAACAAAAGGACATGAAACCCCCATTACTTCCCTTCACGACTAGAAATTACCCCCGTAGGACAATTGTGTGCTTTACGTGTAGCACCCCTGGGCACCTAAGTTATAATTGCCCTCAAAATTCTTAACTAAGGACCTCGCCGAGTCACCAGGTCCACCAATCTCTGCTGCCCTCTCGTCTAATCCGCCAGCCGCATCGCCATAGCCCCTGCTCCCTTTCTCCTGGATCAACAGGTAAATTTCCTGTTTAACAAGAGTTCCTCCGGTGGGCTCCAGTTTAAAAATGGAGCAGTAAATGGTTGCCGAGTGTTAACCCTAAAGAGATACAGATGCACCTGTATAGAGGTGTCTGGCAAGCAACTAGCCCCCGTAAGTACCCAGCATAAAAGGTTCGCGTTGGTGCACGACTTTTAGGTCATGCTACCAGGTTCCCAGTAGTATGATGACATATTGAGTGCCAGTAATTCTTGGGATGGGCCGATGTAGTCGCGGCCCCGATGAAATTCTGCTTCGTCCTCATTGGACAGAAAGCGCAGCTCTCCAAACCTCGCCAGGAAGGTTGAGGTTAATGAGGCGCCGAAAAATTGCCCCCCATTACAACCCTTTTGGGAAAAAGAAAGAAAGAAAGATCCTGAAACGATGCGAGGCGATCTGAAGATCGAATACCCCGTGAAGGTCGTGTTAGTATACCCTTCTTCTGTCAAGCTGGAGAACCCCACGACCAACGCCTTGTGTGTGCCGAGAACGAATATCGAACTCGTTCTAAAGATGGCTCAAGATAGCCTGATCGCCGGACACTTCAGCCATAACAAAACAGAACCACGAGATTTTAAATATTTCTTTCGGCAAGCAGCGGCCAAAGGAATTATCGAATTGTTCAAGTCCTTTGAGCTTTGCCATCAGGTCACCTCCAAACAGGTCTCAATCTGTCTAATAGGCCTAATTTTCCCTCGCTGCCATAGCGAGGGAAACATCTAATTCGTTGACCCCGTGTGTCTAGTACAAACAGTGCGCGTAGAAGCTGAGGATACGTATCCCCCGCCGCCTCCTTATTTTCCCCAAGCGGAGCCTCACTCCGACTTGAACCTAAACCCTAATCTCACCCCTATTGAGAGGGCTCAATTCCTTGCCTTATTGCAAGACTTTCCGTTGCCATTAAATTTTCGTTTTGGGCCGAATTTCGCTGCCATAGCCGCGCCCCTAACGACATACTTAAAATAACGGCCCCGATCCCAGTCAATTGGAAGTCTTCCGTGGTACATCCCTTCCACCAACTCAGGGCCATTCAATCTCTGCCTCTATCTTGAGATTACCGAATCCAAAAAAAACATTTGTATTCTTACCGAGACCTCCCGAGATGGCCTAGATTGTGCTCTTGGCCAATGTGATGACGATGGACTGGGATACCCTGTGGGATATGCTAGCAGGAAGCTGTCAAATAGCGAAAAGGCGTATGCCATCAAAGAGCTTGAAGCGTTAGTCATGGGGTGGTATATACGTAATTTTAGGATGTATGTTAAAGGCACCGACAACTGCCTAGCCGTTAGCTTGAGTAGGAATCCTATAGAAGAACCCCCTCCAACACCTTGAGTGTACAGTAAAATTTCGCGTTCGATTCATTTTTGTAAATACTATTTTTCTTGTTTTTTGCCTTGTTGTGGTTGCCTGTGCGAATGTACAAATTAAGTTATCTGTGGTTACACATATGTTAACCCCGTGTGGTGTTATCTTTGTTTATTTTGTTGGTAAACATTAAGTTTATAACTTTTAAGTTCCCCTCTTAATGAATTTATTGTAGACATTTTTTTCCGCTCCCAAGTGTCCTTCGCTGTAAAAATGTCTTTGGATTGGGAGAATTATAGAGGAATCCCCATTGATTAACATTATTTTCTCCCCCTCTCCTGAGACAGTATTTCAGGAGAGAAAGCAAGTCATCCCCCCTCTTTGGACTCATCACCAGGTTCCCTTGAAATTCACAACGAAGCTTTCTCCAGGTCATCTCAACCTTCTACCCCCCTTCCTTCGGGTCGGGAGACTGCATTTTATCCTCGCCGTGAACCGCGTTTATGGCCCTACCCCTGTCGCCCGTCTGGTTGCTGATCCCAGCCGTTGACACTTCCTCGTAAGAAGGCACTCGGTTCATCACGCACGATAACGAAGGTTAAGAAGGCCTCAATCTCTCTCTCTGTTTTGAGTAGCTCCGGGTATATATGCCCCCGCTCCACACCGATGTACAGACTTGGTTAGACGCGACTTTAACGAAAGGAGTGCAATTCAAGCCACATAAATTCCTGTAGAGATAAGAGTCTAGCATCTCTCTTTTACATCGTAGCATGCGTTTAATTCTTAGTTTATGCTTATTCTAGTAGCTTTAAAATGACGATGTCATAAGCTCGTATACCTCCTATTTTATCAAGTAAAGGTAATCCCTCCTCCAATTAACCAAGTAAAGTTAATCCCTCCTTTTTGTGTTAATAGGGACTATCTTTACTTGATTCAATATCCTCTATAATACTTAATTTTCAGCAGGTAATTTTTTTAACAGTTCTAAATTAAGTTTGGGAATCATCTCGGTATATTTGAAGCTTTTCTCCAAGTTCTTTCTAAGATTTTCTCTACAGTGAGAAACCAATCCGAAAGGCTGGTTTGCCATACTTTTAAAGCATTTATTCGTTGTTTATATGAGTTTATAAAAAATAAATATTATTATTGATTCTTTTGGAATTAAAACCATAACTACAAACCGTGGCTCAGAAAACCCATTAAAATTAAGGCATAGCTGTTTTGTTTTTATTTTTTCGTATTTAAATGCAAAATTAAAATGGAAAAAAGAGCCCTGAAGATTGTTGTTTTTTTTTATATGAAACAAATTCTAATAGAAGTATTTTTTGCTTAACGGCTAGAATATATGCATGGATCTAAAAAAATCTAATTATTATAATTATCAATATTATTATTACTACCGGAGTTCTAGTCAGATGATGTTGACGACCATGGATCTTCATCTCCCTCTTTCGTCCGCCAATCCGCTCAAGTCCACAGTTCTTCGTCCATCACCAAGGTGTTAAAGAATCGTGTTCATAAGCCTGAATGTTTGTCTTTCTCTCGCTCTCCTCTCCTCTATTCTTCCCAATAGACAAAGTTTCTCAACGTCATCTCCTCTCAAGATGTGAACAAGGAGGCCAAGTTGTTTCCTCCTTACGTTCCTTAACAGACATCTCTCTCGTCTGTAACTCCATCTGTCCACGGGATTTCTTATCATCCTTCGCAGGAACTACCTCTCTTCTCTTTTTACCATATTCTTCTTAAGTGTCTATGCTTCACAGCCATATGTAGAGCATATCTTAGTCATAACATTCGATAGCGTAAACAAAAAGGGTCATAAAAATGGAAATGAGCCATAAATATGGCTAAAATGGCCTTAGATTCTTCCCTGTGGATTAATTAAAGAAATACATCAATCAAATTTCCGTAGTAACAATTGCATTTTCCTTAAAGAGTTGCCTCCTCGAATTCTATTAGTAGAACACCTGATCTTTTAAATATATATATATATATATATATATATATATATATATATATATATATATATATATATATATATATATAGTACAAGAGGAATAAGAATTGGACGCGAATAAACAAATGAGATAAGAAACCGGAGTTTTTTTAAAGGCAAGGAAGAGGGACATTAGAAGAATCCAGAATCAAAGGGAACAGAGTGTGGCACAGGGAAGGCGATCCTCTACCGAGAAATAACGCCAGGTTTCTGCATCTTTCTTTTTGTCTTTAAATTTTATTTGAAAGAGAGGAAATAAAAATGGCATAGCCCTGTGGTGGTTGTATAATCACCCGCTGATCCTGTAGTTGCTCCTTCTTTGTATGTGACATGGACAGTGAGCCTTTAAATTGTGACCGGGTAAGAGGATGTGGTATAAAAATTCCTTGGAGGTTCCTAGCTTACGGAGATACTGGGTTTGATGGTGTAACGCTTTGGGCGAAATATAGTTACTGTGCCAAGTAGCTTAGCGGTATAGCATCTGACCGGCAATCAGCAGACCCGGGTTCGAGTCGCGGCCAGGAATTCAAATTTCTCTTCCCCTGGCGTTATTTCTGTCTTCTCGGTAGAGGATCGCCTTCACTGGGCTGCCCTCTGTTCCCTCTGATTCTGGATTCTTCTAATGTCTCTCTCTCTTGCCTCTCAAAATCTCCGATTTCTTGTCTCATTTGCTCATTAGCGTCCAATTCTTATTTATCTTGTACTATATGTATTTATAGTCAGCTACACCAGGTTTCTGCATCTTTCTTTCTGTCTTCAAATTTTATTTGAAAGAATGAAAATAAAAATGGCATAGCCCTGTGGTGGTTGTATAATCATCCGCAGATCCTGTAGTTGCTCCTTCTTTATATATATATATATATATATATATATATATATATATATATATATATCAGAACAATTGTTAAATCCAATGACAGATTCAAAATATGTTAATAAAACAAGTGTTGACAAGTGTAGTATTAATTATTTGAGACCAGTTTCGGCATGGAGTTTGTCATGCCATCCTCCTTCGAACACTAAGAATACATGCAGTCCCACCAAGCGCACAATATATATGTATATAGTTTACAGAGATCTAATTGGAATTCCAATCAAGGGGTGTGAATTTAGTTCATTAAGGATAGCTTTTACAATTAGATCTTTGACGTGGGGGCTGCATTTGAATTGCACATCCGAAAAGGTAAAGTTGGGGATTTCATCTATAAGAGTAACGTCAATGACCTTTCTTGTGTGGATGAAGTCCTTACACGGGTAGATTATTTTGGCCTGTGGGAATACTATCAGGTGGTTAAAATTATTGGTGTGTGTGAAGAGACTATAGGCTGTGTTTCCCCTTCTAACATCTCCTGCTTCGTTGGTTCGTTCTATAGGTTTGGTGTTAGGGATTGATTTTTTAATGGTCGAAGGGTAGTTAAAAGTGGTGTGGTTAAGGGAAAGGATACTCTTTAAACCTTTCAGTAATGAAGAAAATGGAAGCGAGAGGCAGTTTCTTTTAGTATCTGGGTCCCTACTTTTAGGGCGATAGAAGTTTGATTTGGCCTTGAATAAGCATTTATTCATGATATGGAGGGGATATTTTAGTTCCATAAATGTACAGGTGGTGGAAGTAATTTCATCGGCCATAAACATGGGTCAAAAATTCTAAAAGCTCTCAAAAACATAGACATTAAACATAATTTTTTTAACTTTTATATCATGACACGAGCAAAAATGGATGTAAGAATTGGAATCAGTGGTTTTAAGGTATACAGAGAAGGTAGGTCAGGTCATTTACTCTTACAATTTTGACATTGAAAAAAGGTAAACAATTATTATTTTCCAATTCCAATTTGAATTTTATGGTAGGGTGTAGGTTATTGAGGTTGTTCAAGAAATTGTCAAAAGATCTCAGTTGATTTAAAGGCCACATCGATATGATGTCATCAACATACCTGTAATATACAAAATTTAGGGATGGCATCACAGAGGGGAGTAGAGACTTTACGAACTGTTCCATAAAAACATTGCACAGAATGGGTGACAAAAGATTTCCCATACTCAGCACATGTTTTTGGCGGAAGAAACCCATATCACTATTAAAAACTTTTTCAGTGACGGAAAGTTGAACTAGATATCCTTAATGAACTTAAATTCCCAACCTCTAATTAAGAACTCCAATTGGATCTCTGTAAACTATATATATATTGAAAGCTTGGAGGGACTGAATGTATTACTCGTATTAGTGTTCGACTGCGGATGGCATGACAAACTTCATGCCGAAACTGGTCTCGAGATAATAAATACTTCGCTCCCTTAACAGTTGTTGTATTAACATATATATATATATATATATATATATATATATATATACTTTCTATATTGTCAATATATTTTAAGTGTCAGAAATATTAATCTATGGACTATTGTTATTTTTTTCTTGAATCGAAAAATGTACTTTGCCATTGAGAAGACTTTTCTTCTTTGACACTACCAACTTTATTCTCTTGTTGCTTCTTTACCTTTATTTTCATTAGATATTGGGATAATTAAAAAGATAAGTGAAATACTAATATTATAACACCTTAGAAATACTAACATCTGCTTGCAAGTGGTCTTACATTAATTTAGCATTATGCTTTAATAAAAATAAGAGAAAGATTTGGAATCCCAGTTTTCTCTGCCTTCCGGCAAATGCTTTTCATTTAGTGATCTTTTGCATCCCTAGAATTCAATATTCTACAGTTATTCCTTCTCAATCACATTATACAGAAAATATTGATTTTAAGCACCTATATAATGAAATTTTAAATTGACCGTTGAATCAATTAAGACAAAAAGAGTAAGAAATAGACGAACTAAAGGCTAAAATCCCCCGCAAAAACTGGAAAAGACTAATTATTTCAAGGATCTGTACCATCGACATCTCTCATCCGACCATAATCCATGTGTCTAACGATCTTGTTCAATGCATCTTTTCTTTGTCGAGTGTCGAGTCAAATTCTTGGGCATCATTTCTCTAAGGCATCATGTTAAATTTAGAAAATGTTTACCCAATCTTGGAAAAATTATTCAGGATTTGTTTTATTTCCCATCCTTGAAAAGCAATCTTAATCTCATTTTGAATATTCAAGGAATTGTAAATTCCAAGACATTTTGGTTTAAAATTTTACAGCAATGATAAATTTTGTGTTTGGGTAATATTAGTGAAATAGGGATTTTATTTTGCACAAAATTGTACTTTCTTCATACATTGGGTTCCAGAATTTCGCTTTTATATGTTATATGGTTTCAATTTATTTCTATATCTGATTTCAATAAAATAATGCCCAGCCTATCAAGATTTTCTTTATTGTTTGCCCGGAAATAAGAGTGTCGCCCTGGGAGCATGAAACAGCGGGTAGTTTCATTTATTGCTTCACACAAAGCGCTATTACAGAATTTAAAACTGCAACGTCCCTAAGATTCACGCGATACAAATTAAGTAAAGATGTGAGATAGGTTGTAGTAAAGTGATAAGACCAAGCAATTGTAAAGATTATATTGATAGACAAATAGTGTCCGAAATCTTTCTTACTGCAAGGTCATATTTTTAATTAAATTTATCAATTCTAATTTTTAACTTAATTTACATTAGTGCTTTAAATGACATTTTTATTTATGCTATTTTAAATAAAAAGAAATTTAGTAATAATACCGTATTAAGTCTATAGTTAACTAGCTGGTAAGTCTTTATTGTATTTACCGCCTGTCTTTCACCACCGATAATAGGTGATAATTTAGAACGGGTTTAGTATTTTAAAGACTTCACTATTTCAACTGAGCAGATGATAATCTTCAATGAATTAAGGATTTAACCCTAGAACGTCTTTGCGGTCAATTAGACTACATTTTGATTTTCAAATGCACCTATCTCATATATTTTTCCACAACAAATTTGAGATTAACTGACTTTCCCTGATATATGATGAAGTGTATTGAGCTAAAATATTTAAAAAATTACTCCAATAGTTTTTGTTCTTTGACATGCTATACATGAAACGACTGAGCGGTCAAATTGACCGCATGTGTTTTCCGGTACAGAGACTTGTAGGAACATGCTAATTCCTGTTGAAACGCGTCAACGCTGATATAAAGGGCTACGTGACAGCTTCTTAGTCATTGCTTGCTCTACTGTCGTGCTGCAAACATGTCTGAAAAATAACTTTTTCTGGTGGTGAAATTCTGAATGTTTTGCGAACAATTCCTGAATCTGACTCTGAAGCTGATAATTTATCTCACACCAGTGGGGAGGAGTATACTCCATATAATATTTAAAGTTTATCGTCTGAGTCTGAAGATGGTGCAATGCCAAATAGTGAAAGTTTGGAAAGACTTAGAATATTTTCAAATACTACTGTGCACGTAGGACCTTCGTTACTGGTTACTGATGTTTTACGTGAGTAAAATATATTCTATTCAATAGCAGCTCACACCTATACATAAAAGAGCAGATATTGGTTTTTCTGTCTGTCCGCATTTTGCTATAAATACAAACTTATGTGTACATATACATGTATTTAGTAATATATAGGTAGCTATATATATCAGCAGATCCAGTCAAGCATTTACAGTATATAGGTATATATATAGTGTGTATAATATATTATACGGTACGTATATATTATATAATAGGGCATTATCCCCAAGCTAGCAGATCGGGCCAGTAAGGCAGCATCCACTAGTTATTAAAATTGATAGTAATAAACTTTATTTTATGAAAATAAGATTTATTTGTTTGTTTTGATATTTTATTCGTATACAGTTCTGAAAACTTGATTTTTGATATACTTTACTGCTATTATTACAGAGTACCCAAAATGTACTCTTATTGAATCCCCTTTATAAAACTGTTGCACTTGGGGATGATAGAAAGAAAATTCCTGAAAGTGTGAAGTTTTATAACTCTACAAAATATGGTGTAGATATAGTAGATCAAATGGCTCGAAAGTACAGCACAAAATCTGCTTCGCGAAGATGGCCAGTGCAAGTTTTTTACAACATTTTGCATCTAGTTGGCATCATTGCAGTAGTTCTGTACAGAGAAGTTACTGGACAGAAAATTCCCCGCCGCAGATTCCTCTTACAATTAGTTAAAGAAATGCAGATAAACTTCAAGAATAGCGATGCTGTAAATAATAGTAGCGATGAGGATGAATCGTTAGAGACTTCTAGGAAGAGAAAACAATTCTAAGTAGGAAGTTTCAATAAAAATAAAACATCTGAAACTTGTTACAAATGTAAGAGACCTGTATTTGGCAAATCTACAAGCAAAGTGATGAAGAAAGTACTTTGCACTAATTTTAACAATTAACTATCTATGGAAAAATTATTTTATGTGTACGAATGTTTGAATCATAAAGTTATTTACCTACTGTTAATGAAAAGGAATAGCATTTCTTGAAATTAAATAAATCGATTTTAGTTTTTTTATTAAATACATTTTTCCTTACTTTATAATTATATCAATGATTTATGGAATGTATCATTAAAATTTGATTTAAAATACACTATTTTTTTATCTCATATTGCATATATGACTTGGATATATCACCAAAGATATAAATATAAGCGTATTAAAAAAAAGAGAGAAAGTGCGGTAAAAATGACCGCTCGGCCGTTCTAGGTGGTGCAATTTTCCGGACGTTCTAGTGTTAAAGTCCTTTTAGCTCTACGGCCTCATTCGGTTTAAGTGTATATTGAAAATGCTTTAAATACGTAATTCGAGCATATGGGGACAATAAATAATATTATAAAGATCAATATCTGATATAATAAAAAGTGTCATGCTCAACATTCGAGCAGGCTTACACATGTACATGGGCAACATTCTCTCACTAACTACTCTAGCAAAAGTGAACAATGATTTATTCGTCACAACTGCGGCATACGCAAATTTATTCTTATGATCTACCATCATAACCATTCCTATATACCCTCTCGCAGTCCTCAGAAAAGATATACAATCAATCGCCACTATTTTGCAAGGTTCATTCACGCTCACCTCTAATACTGGCGTGGCAGCATACACTCTATGCTACTTTCCTTTCTGGCACACTTCACACGTAGTCGCTAATGCCACACAAATCTTTTTCAAAAAGGGACTAAACACACATCCTTATATTATTGCCCCATTTACTCTTACCAATATATCCTAACCTATAGTACACAATCTTCACATCATTCCAGTCGTGCCACCCACAGAATATACCGGAGTACACTTCTCTTACAAATCCAGTTGAACCGAAAAGAAAACTCTGTAAATTTCCAACTACTTCAACATCCTTTACTAAACATTCATTATCTAAATCTAGCGAGATCTTATTCATACGCAAAATATCAAACCTAAACAGAAAACAATACAGTAGCTCATTCTCGCTTCACGGAACAAATTCGTGCAATATGTCATTCAATTTCCCCATACGTACAGACAAGGTCACTTCCTCCGATGTCACTTCAGAGCCTACTTATCGAAACTATCACACCTCGTTAAGGAACTTGCCAACCCATATTTTCAGCATCACATACCACTTTTGCATTCAACAAGGGAATCTGAGCATCTATATCAATCATTCCATAATATCTCTTCCCAATTATAGTCAAGAAAACTTCCACTCTCTCTCCAAAAACACTTTCGAAGGATCCAAACCTTTTTTTTAACGAACGAGAACAATCTATTCGTAAGCTTCATCATCTCTCTTCTTACATAATTTTTCTTCTGAATCATTTAATTATAGTTCACTCCACTCAAACATTGCAGATGCAACTAACATCCGTTCTCTCTATCTTCACCTTTATCACGATACATCAATGGCTTCTCCACACCATAATTCACATATACTCTCACGCTAAACAGCTTACTCACTAACACTAACACTTTCTGAAACGTCATCACTCCCCAGGCATCTACTTGTACATCTTTTGTAATTCATTCACACTTTCTGGCACCTTCTCAAACAATCCATGTTTTCTCAAGTCTCGAAAACCATATAACGCACTTTTTCAAACATAGAATCAGCTGCACCTTTACATTTCCTTCCTACAAATACACCTGCAGGCCAATACTCATTACTTATACTTACAGTCTTGCTCTCATTTAAACTATTTGGAAAACGTGACATAAAATCAGCAATCAAATTCATTGTACCTGTTAAATACTTAATCACAAAATCAAAATCACTCAAATCTTCCATTGTCTGCGCAAGTCTACTAACAACTAACTTCATACGCTGCAAATACACTAGTGACCTGTAATCTCTTCTCTCAACAAATTGTACTCCATATAAAAATGTTCGTAACGATTTGAGACAGAATCGTAACGCAGCCAAGTCTCTTTCAATTTGTGAGTACTTATTCTCTGCCACACTAAATGACTTGGAAATATACGCAAATACTCGTTTCAATTCAACCTTATCCAAAACCAAATCTCGCATTAAACATCCCCACATCGCATGGTTATTTGTATCCGTATATACTTCAAGGATTCTCGCATTTGCTCCACACACAGGATACACAAGTTCCGCAACTTTTCACACGCAGCATTCATCGAGTTATTTTACCTAATTACAATACGCTCCTCTTTCCCACTCCATACAGTCAGTGATTTCATCACACCAGAATAATCTTTCCTAAACCTTTTACCAAACTCAACTAAACCAAGAAGTCAATGCAACTTTCTCACCTTGGTAGGCTTAGGAAAAGTCCTGACAATTTCCACGAATCGCTCCTATTTAATCAATCTACCTACACTCACCTTATGTCTCCTAAACTCGACTTAACTGGAAAACCACACACATTTTGACCAATTCACTTTCACAGAAATCTCTTCCAACATTCTCACAACCTCATTCACCAAGCTCATATGTTCTTCCATGTTCTCATTCATCCCTAAAATATCATTCCAAAACAATACTACATGCTTAGACGGAAGATCACTCAACTCTAAATTTATAGCACGCTAAAAAGCGGCTGGGGCGTTAGCCAACCCATAGCTTAGGATTCAAATTTGATAAAGTTGCTTTGCGTTGGAGAACGCTGCAATAGGCTTACTCTCTTCAGCCACATGCATCTGCTAAGAGCCACATACCAGATCTATCTTCGTAAATACTTTAATTCCATGTATACTATACACACACTAGTAAACAATACTCATGGTTAACTTGTGTTTTAACATTCGATCATTCATTCTTCTATAATCAATAGACAGTCGCAAACGTCCATCTGGCTTTTCTGAGAGGTTAAATCTGATTATTCCAAGTGCTTACACTCGGCTCAATTATACCAATTATCTCTAATTTCTTTCACTTTTCCTTAATCTCTTAAGCCACGGAGGGAGGGAAATGATGATGCCTTTATTAAATCGAATTGTCATCGCTCAAGACAATATTAAACTGGAGCAAGCGAGCGTCGCCGAAGGCCTCACTCCGTTGAGTCAAGGCACCGTTTATATTCCACAACATCATGTAAGACTTTTGCTTCTCACATTCACTCAACTTTTCCTCCAATTTCACTTGCTCAATCAAATCTTCATACTTCCAAACCTTCGACTTCACACTTACAGAAAGTACACTTCAATTTTTGCACATGGGCATCATGCTCCAAATTCACCACTGTATTCAACACACACAATTTATCTCCACATTTGTACTCTTCTCGAACACTTCTTTCGCAGATCGGGCCAAACTTGAATGCAGCCACGCGGATCTTTCATATCAATTATACCATCAGACACATGCACAACTCACTTTAATCGATAGTTCGCAGCACTCCTATCCAAGATATAAATACTCTTTCATTCTATCTTATCTCAACCTCACAATTCTATCCAATCCTAACAGTCAATTTTTCTCGATTTTACAAGGCGGGGAAAAAGTGTATAAAACATTTATCCATTCTCTTTGACAAAAAGGGGTGTCAATTATAAAGGCCTATGAAGGGAGGGCACGATAGAAATAAATCGAGTCCCCCTTTTTGAGCCAAGAGGTCCAATCACGCGATCCACGCAAACTGAAAAGAAGAAAGGGATTAGACATAGGGGAGGTGGGGAAAAACCGGTAACTAAAGGGTGTTTTATTTACATGTACTACTTTTGAAGTTTAAAAAAATCAAAAATAATTTTGTGATCACAATGAAACCTCTAGAAGGTGTTAGTTATAGTTGAATGTTCTTTTAACTGTAAAGGCTAATTGATTCATTAATTACTTTAGAAGTTAGGCCAGTTTTAGTAAATCGGTCATTTTTGGTAGAAAAGGAAAGCTTAAATCTTTTGTTATAAAAGTGATTTTTGAAATGCTCGATTGTTAGCATTGAAAAGAAGATCAAAACAAGTGGTATTGTCAAAATGTGCAACATAAATTGTAATGAAGAAAAACTTGAAATTTAAGCCATACATGATTCAGGTTGTGCAAAAATTAGAAGACAACGATTTCGCGAAAATAAAATCGTATGCAGAAGAATTTAGACGTAAAGTTGGGGAAGTTGAAGTACCGCCGGTGATAATTTCTGACGAAGCACACATTCATCTTAGCGGATACAAGCAGAACAGCAAAATAGGGTTGGATCACATACCAGACAGAAGCTATAACCAGAAAGAGCTGCATCCTGCAAAAACCACTGTGTGGTGTGCGATAACACCTCAGAAGATCATTGAACCGTATTTTTATGAGGATGAAAATGGAAATTCAAGCGTTTTTCTCTAGAAGGATGGTGAAACATTCCATACATCGCAGGAAACAATGCAGTTGTTAAGACGAAACGTCAGAGAAAAAATCATTTCTCGAAACAGTGAATTTAACTGGCTTCCAAGATGCCCCGATCTAATGGTGATATTTAAAAGATCGTGTTTACCATAAAAATCATAGAAGTATCCAACAATTAATAAATAATATCGCCGAAGAAATTAATAACATCGATGAAGAACTTTTGAAAAAAGTGATGAAAGCAACTTCGTCACGAGTAAATGAATGTTATGAGAATAATGCTCAGTATTTGAAAAGAAGAATCTTCAAATATGTTATGTTATTATATAAATTATGCAAAGTTATCATTAGTTTTATTTTTTGGTTAATTTTAAGCAAATAAAATTGGTTAAAATAAAATTAGTTTTAATAGTCGATAAATATCTGAAAGTTCAGCGAAACCTTTTTAAAGATCAATGCTTTCCTAAAACTGAGATAATTTCTACAAACTAAATGAATTAAATAGTTATCTTAGGACCACAAACTTCGAAATATTACCAAGAACTACCTACAGTTTTATAATTTTCATAAAATTATTCTTGATTGTATTAAACTACAAATGTAGGACATGTAAAAAAACACCCTTTACTATAGAAATAATTCTCCACTTTACCCTATCTAAGCTGTTAGGAATTTTGACACAACGTCTCTTGTTATCAAATGAATAAAGGGGCGTTACATCTTTAACAACCAGGCTTTTAAAATCAATTAGGGGTGAGCTCATTTATATTTGCATCTTGGACCATTAGAATATCTAAAATGTTGAGGGATTGTGTTTAGTTAGGTTACAACCGAAGTAGGAAAAAAAAGTATCTATTATTATTCAACCACTCCCAAAAATCCCTTTCTTAAAATATAATGTTATGGATTAGATAATCACTACACACTATATTTTAAGAACGGGATTTTTGTGAGGGATCGAATAGTAATAATAATAAAATAATAATATTAATAATAAATTTTTAAACAAACGAATTACAAATGGTGAAGTTCAGAAAATTTATTAAAATTTAGATATGGCTCTTTTTGGCTGTTGTTTTTAATTTATTTTTTTAATCGTCAAAATCACTAACTCTATAATTTAAGAAGGGGATTTTTTTGAGTATTTGAATAATAATTTCATCTTAGTTTGGTTATGACTTATTTTTTTATCAAAGTTATTTCTAATAATTCTTTTATAATATCAAAAACAAAATGGTGAAGTTTAGAAATAAATATAAGTATGGAAATTTTGTGAAATTTTTAAAACCCAAAGAATTACAAATGGTGAAGTTGAGAAAATTTATAATAAAAATTTAGCCATGGCTGCTTTATTTAAATATTAAATTTTAATCTTAGAAGCGAAGCGTAAACTCGGCCCGTAGGGGGGAATGGTGAAGCCATTGCCTAGTATTCGAATATTTTATGAAGGCTTCATGCGGATGAGGTTCGACACACTTGACCAGCTCCTCAAAATCCTCAACGACGGATCAGGCAATGGAAGATCACCATCATAAATGGCTGGAAAGGCAGACGAGGCTTCAACAGCCTGATTCTACCGGTTGTTTTTGCTTGTTCTCCCTCTGGATCAATAGCATTGGACCGCAAAGAGGGTGTAAGGGCCCTTCGTGCTTAAAAGCTGATCTGAATCGGTGCAAGGTTTTTCTGGTGCAACCATCGTGAACGAACAGCTTCGACAATAGCGTAGGCATGAGGAAGATGCAAACTTAGCGCTGCTGCAACAACTTTCGCCCAGCACCATCTGCGGGACGTGCTAGAAACAGGCCATGGTGCCTATAGCTTGATATATGTAGTCATACTGGTTAAAAAATGTTTTTCATCTCAAACAAAAGACCCAATTCTTCATAATTTAATCATCCTCATTAAATCATACAGCCTCCTTGATCTTGAAGCGGACCCTGCATGCAATTTCCAATGAAGATTCATAAGATCTCCTACTAATGCGACACGGAATCATTCACATACAGCCAGAAATGTAAATCGTCTGATAATAAAATGCGTTTACAGTCCTAATTGTTGAGCTGTTTGTCGCCTTTCGGCACCTTTAGCCTGTTAATTTCGTGGGCTAAATAGTTAGCAAAGATCTCTTGTGTGCCACTCTGCTATTCAGTTCCCTGCGGGGTGTTCTTTTAGTAATTGATTGCAAGAAGATGAGCATTGACTTATTGTATAAATTTCTGCCTCAAAGCGAAGCGAGTTTTATCCACAAGCTGGGAAACATTCCGGCGTTCACTGTGAGTCATTATCATATTTAGTCCACAATTCTGGTGAAAATTCTCTGTTGATGGGGATTTTAGCAACACCACGTACATTCGGATTACTCTACACGTAAATACACCTGTAAATTCCGATGCATCTTTCATGGGATGAATCTTGGCGAGCCCAAGTGTAATCACCCGGTTTTTCTATTCAGTAACATCTCTGTTGCGCTTCATTTGACACACAGCGGACGAGACTGGACTGCTCCTTACCACTGTTCGAACTTTATGAATCTCGTCACACAATTCCCAGGAGGTAAAATCCAGCTTTTCCTTGTTTAATGCTAATAAATACATTCCCCTTTATTTTAACTTTGAAACATTCGCGTGATTATTTTTTTTCTCCAATAAGCATATATTACATCACAAAATTGTAATTTTTTTAATAAATGTTTATTAACTAAATACTTCATTTGATCTTAAAAACGTGATTTAGGTTTCCATCTAATTTTATACAACTATTTCGTTTCCTCCTTAGTATTAAGATTTTAGGGTAATTTTTATTGTTATTGTTCAGTTTGTAACATCAGAGTTAAATGAGACAAAAGAGTAAACAAGGGAGAGAAAATTAAGAAGGCAAAGTAAAACAAAATAGATGAAGTAGAAGCCTATATATGCTGTTTAATGTCGACCCCAGGCCCCAACCAAAGGGAAAAATGGAAGAACATATATATGAGAGGTTCAATCCATGAGAAATGAAGGGCTTAACAAGGGGCCACCATAGAACCGACGCAAGGGGTGTAAATCGCACTTGTCAAAGAAATATAACAGGTTCAGTGATTATAAATTTATTTGGTTCCAGTTACTGGAAACGAGCCAACCTTGATACTATAGAGAAAAGAGCTAATACCCTAATTCCAATTATTGCACGTTTAAATCTCTTATTCACTTAAGTATCTGCAATGATGAAAAAGAACCAGGCACAAAAACATTAGGAGAAGGAATGATTGGCCAGGTCACAAACTAGGCTGAATAATGCTTAATAATTTTATTTATAAATATGAGATAGGAAACTATTTTTCCTTAAAGTATGTCGAGCCTACAAAAATAACATTATTGCCAAAATAATCCTAAACAGTATGTATAATAGGCCATTGCTCCTCTTCTCAAGTACAGGCCACTAAAATCATAGCCTGAAATCGTCTTCACGATAATGAATCAAAGTTTAACTTGAATGACTATGCTTTAATTACAGAGCTAAATAAATAATAGTGGCTTGTCCAGGTAACTTGACTGCATAAAACAATACTATCCACATATATCTGGTGGTGACGCATCGCTACCAAGGAGTTGGGCTATTTTGTATCCAAAAGCTGAAAAGGAAGAGAATGCGGGATTCCGATAGTTTATTTCCATCTTCCCCGACACTAACTCCAGCATTGATTCATATCTCTCATTAATACTTCCTAGCTCCCATATGCAACAGGATGTGACTTTGCTGAATATCTATACATTACGAAGATCATGGAATCACACACCCTAACCTCTTATCAACTCCGTTAGCGCCCTCAATTTAAAAACCTGCAGACCATCCTGTCTAAAAGTAGGATGTACTAAGCCCACGTCTCCGTCTGAACCGGAGTAGGAGTCCCAAACATCGGCCATCTAAGATTCTTTCTGTAATCTAGTTCTTACGTCAAGAGCGCTAGCAACAGGTCCTCGAAACATTCCAAACATCCATTTGTATTTAATTTTTATGTGGTAAAGTGGGTTAGCATAAGAATTTTAGGGCTCAGGGAAGGAAATTCTATTCTCAACACATGAACTTACAATGCTATAATGAACTCAAACTACTAACCCATTCTAAAATGACCCAGACTAACACATTCTAGAGAATTTATTAGGGGGCTTCACCCCGCCAAATGAGAAAGAAGAAGGAATTTAGACCAGAGAGAAACGAATTAGGGATGAATATTTGGGATAAGAAAGCGGCTAGAGCCTTTCGAGAACTGAATAAATGCCTGTAAATATCTTCCAACCAAAGTCAAAAGAAAATTTCAGAAATTAATTTCCAACATTGCGACCATACCATATCTTGGCGAATCTGAACCAAACTGGGTATTTTGGGAAAATAATCTCAGATGCTCTAACTCCAATTGCTGCCCATTATACTCTCCCGCTCACTGCAAAATCTGCAACATTAAAAAATCCTCAGGTGCACAAATGAATGTCATCAGACAAGGTGCACAGATAATGTTCCCTTTATGAATTATTCTCTAATATGAGACTAGGAACTATTTCCATTCAAATAATTCAACATAAGAAATAATGAATGCCATTCAAAAATAATTTTAAATTAATGTAAAATAGATAACTGTCCCTAAGCTCTATTGATGGTTACGAAAACGATTTATCTGAAACTTCTGTTGAAGATGAAAGATGTTAAGTTTAAAGGATAATGAATGACGATGGTTTACGTCACAATGTTAAATACAAAAATTAGGCTTGACCGGATATGTTTAATGCAAAAACAATGCTGGGGAAAAATGTCAGCTTTTCGTGCCTTACCATGGAAGCATTGGGTGGTCTTTCTTTCGAATAAGTCATAGCTTATTTTATATGTCCCCTTTCAACGTAAACCAAGAATTGAAAACAGGCATTCGCATGTTCGCTTAGAGTTTCCAATAATATAAATTCATTAAGAAGTGCTGAATTTGTCAAAAATGTAAATATGAATGCAATAGCTTGATTGTTCATGAAGTATACCAAAAGGTGTTTGAGACCAGTATGGAATGCCCTCTTTATCACATATCTAACCTTCAAATTAGAAGCAAAGCACTCTAAAAATCATGCAACCATACCCATGTCACTAACAGGATGGTTGCGCTAGCTGCTTTTGCTACTCTAATCACGATTTAGATTTGGGGAGGGCCTCAATGTTCAAGTAATCCCGTTAGTGACTATCAAGCGCATAGACAATCTTAACATACGTTAGGCTTACAAAGTACAGCAGGGAAGCACTTCCATTTTATGAGTCATTTTCCTAGCCAGAAATGCGCCCTTACCAACAAAGAGACGGAGGCAAATTATATTCTGGCCGACGCAAGTGAAAGACAACAGAGAAAACTAATGTTATGCTATTCTATTTTCTCCATATTCACGATAAATTTATATTTCCCCCGAAACTTCTCTTAAAGAGCAAAACAGACTCTAATTCAGCAAATTTGGCGAACGAGAAAACTAAAACTGTCCTAGAGCACAAGATCCTGGTTTTTTGGTGCTAAATAACTAGTCTTTACAACTCATCGGCTGGAGGATTTCTCTGTGGCGTTTACTTCCGTGAACCCATACGGAGTGAAATAAGTTTACTGTAAGCTGCCTGTTAAAATTTCATCTTCTTTTTGACTGGCTCGCAATTACACAATCCACTATCACTGGGATACACTAATAAGGTGGTAGTTAACCAATAAATGATTAAAAATGGGTAATAGACCTAATCTTAGTCCGTAGACTCACCTAACCTATAAATTAGAGGCTGACAAATAAAAAGAGTTTGTGCAGATGAATCATGTTGGTATCATCCGACACTATACGCTTGGGTGGGAGTCATTCTAGCAATTAGTAACAAAATAATCTGGTGATTTTTGAAACCTAAATTGACATACTGTGGCTAAGTGCTCGCTTGTATTCAAGCGAGCTCCATTTGGTTGATGCCTCTCAAATTACCTTCTACCCAATTTCCATCCCCCATACTATTACAATTATAATAATTAACCGATGCCAGAATGCCAGTTTAACTCCCAATTACTGTATTCTAAGGTTTAAGAGCTTTATTGATTCGATTCATGTTGGTATTATTAGACAATTTTATAGTGCACGGTTTGATTACTAAGAAACATTTGTCTCAGTTACAGATATTTTTTGAGTGCCTCAAGGAAGAAGGGCTCTGATAAAACATGACTAGATGTCCATTCGATGCCAAGTAGAAAACGTTTCATGAGTAGACTCTCAACAAATATGGTATATCTTCCACAGGTGATAAAAGTCCATACCAAATTACGAAAGCAAGTACGTTTGTGTAATTACGTGAATTCCTTGGAATAGTGTAATTTTGTCGCCTATCGACTACACCTCCGAACTAGTTATATAAGAGTTGGCACTCGTAAAGAGAATAATCCTCTTGCATGGTTAGACGACACGATCTTGGCTCTCAAGAAGGTGAGCTATGCTATGTTGGTCTAGACTACGTCAGCCTATCTAGATAGATTATTCAAGCCAACAATTCCTCACAAGGGATGCATATGACCCCAGGGTAGCTAAGGTGACACTTTGATTTTATTTCGTAGGACACCACCAATATACAACTCATTAAGGTAATAACGTTGTGGCCGATGCTTTATAACGCCTAGCCATTTTTGAACATTTATTACTGATTAGTTCTCCGATTACGGAGTCCCAGATGAGGCAAAACCTTTTTGTCATAGGTTTGCACATTTCATCATTCAAATGTAGAAAAGACCGCATTTGGGTCAGGCTGTAGTGAGTAGAGGATGAAAGTGGTAACCATTATTTTATTTGAAATATCACTTCTTTACCCTCAATTTTTCTTTCTTTTGTGTCCTTTATCCTTTCTGTTATACGAATGAGTATATCAGGGTATATTTTGGCTGATAAGTTATTTATTAAGTGCATTGCTTTTGTGAATAGGTTTATTACGTAATATAATAAATTATTATTTGATGGATCAGGGATATTCATTTTATTACTTTTTCTTTGTTTTATGCAGCTTTATAGAAATTTAGTCATTCTCTTCCTTTTGTTTTTGAGTTTGAAAGCAAGTTCTAATTAAATTTAATATTTGAAAATCCCTTTCATTAAAAAAATAAATAATCCATTGTGAAATCACCATTGTAAAGGCTTTCAATGTGAGAAGTAAATAGAAAATACATCTAAAAAGAAATAAACCCAGATGTGGTTTTCGGAATAAACCTCCGGAATAAACAGCTGAAGCAAAGAAGCGACGAACCCCCCTCCCCTCAACTTATACATCAATTATAATATGGGGAAGTTATGTACCCTCCCCCCCTCCTAAAAACTTCGGTAGAGATTATTAGATATAGGTCATGAAGTACTTTAGATCCTTCGTGTACTTGAAGCGTATTATCATAGAAGGGATTCACGATGTGAAATTGAGAAACTTGACTAAATGGAAGATCGAGATGTTACCTTTTGAAAGGACAATTTGCTCGTAATTTGTTACGATTAAATTGGACAGATTTAATATTTTTTTATTTAGTAAAATTTTGGTCCGTAAAACTATTTAAATCTCTCCTGTGGTTATTTCTATCTATAAGTATTAATTTTATTTGGTTTCCCTCTACCGAACATTTCTTCAATCCGTAGACCTGTGTGTAACTGTGGAGAAGTACATATTTCCCACATGGCAATTTCGAGGTTTATAGCGAAAGCCTTCGAGAAGGTATTCTCTTTTCACGCCCAGGTAGTAAATCCTTCCACAATTTCCCTATCATGCCATATCATCTATCCGGAGATAAATAGAAATATTCAGTCAGGTCACTCATTTGGGAACACAACCAACGTTTGAAAATACAAAGGCAAACCGTTAGCCCAGTTTTCCACTGTGCTACAGCTTTGCAAATGTTCGATAGAATACATCTGAATATATAAGGCGACAATACCATTCGCATAGTTAGGACATTTTTTTTACTATCGTCAACTATTTCACTTGTTGGCCAGAACCGTTTCCACCACAAAAATTGACCCTCGATCCGTTGCAAAGAGATGGGCATTGGATGGGAAATTTAGAGTCCAGTAATATTCAAACTCTATTGTCTTGGATTTCAAGCTTACTGGAAGCATAAAATTGCCTCATTTAATGCAAAGTCGTTTTTCTATTAAAAGGATATAAAAACTGCTACAAAAGTTTTTTATTTATCACAATACACTGTACTTAGAAAAATACACTTAACAATTAACATTTGTCACGTTTTTGGAGTGTACTTTATATTTACAATGAAATTTGTCACGTTTTTTGAGTGTATATTTAGATTTACAATGAATAATGAGCATTTTTCAGGTTTATTGAAGGTACAATTACATTTAGAATGAATAATCGTCGCCTTTTCTTAAGTCTATACTTACATTTAACATGAACATTTGTCTCGAATTTTAAATCTCCATGTACATTTGCAATTAATTTTGGTCACGTTAATTGAATGTATAATTACATTTACAATGGACATTTGTAACCTTTTTTTCAGTGCACATTTACAATTACAATTAATATTTCTTAGGTACATTAACAATGAAAAATTTCACATTTTTACAGTACATTTACTTTTACAATGAAGTTTGGTACCCGTTTTGAATGTACATTTACAAATACAAAGGACTTTGCTGACATTTAATGGATATGCAATTACATGTAAAATAGCGATTATCATATTTTTAAGTGTATATTTACATTTACAATTAACCTTTTCACCCTTTTGAGTGTACATTTAGTTATGACTAGAATTTGGAGTTTTACCGGCAAGTTCTAGTAAAAACGTCATGAATATTTACTTCAAGGGCAGCAACAGTCGAGATTACCACCATAAAATTAATCGATCACTTGTTTTTGTCCAATCTAATGCTATTTGCAGATTATGGTATGCAATACATATTTACCTGATATTTTGAAATATTTCACTACTAAAAGTTTTAGGCTTGTATTTTTCAACGTAAGATAGATTACATTGTGAAATATTATTTTTTCCATAGGGCTGGAACGTACTTTAGCAACTGTGGACATTTCTTTCTTCCATTAAGTTTTCAAATGATCTTTCCACTTTTATTCTCCTATATTATATTCTTATTTTTTTTCTATTTTCTCTTAAAACCGTTCTTTTATCAGCACGCCATTTGTAAACAAACTTGCATTTTTCTCTTAAACATTGAAGAAATGATCTATATTCTTCAATTGACATCAATTGCAATGCGTTTAAGTAAGAGATAAGAAATAGGTCACTTAATGTATTTTAATTTATAGTTTTAGTTGCATTAAACAGGTCTTTGGATTCATATGTTGATCTATACACTACTGATATTAGAACATAATTCTGGTCACAAATGTTTTATTGCAATATGTTGCCTTGATTCAAATAGAACATATTTAATCAGGAACGCAATTACAAGCGTTTATAATTATATCAACATCATCATTACAGGCATTTACCGCTCATTGTTAAAGAAACCCTTTCACATCTTTGCAATTTTGGGCGGTCTTGTGCATTTTTTTCCAATTTTTACCCTATTTTTTAGATCATCTCTCCATCTTGTTTTTTTGCCTTATTTCAGTTGTCTTTTATCACTTGTAGTCCAATTGGTAATTTTTCTGGTCCATCTATCGTCTTGTTATCTTGTCACATGGCCTGCCCAGCGCCATTACAGCTTTATTATACTCGTAGCTTCCACAATATCCTGACTTTTGATTGTACACTTATCCAAATGGTTAATTTTCTGTCAATTACAATAATATATATCTATATAATAGGGTACAAATATTAAAATTTCTTTATTTTTTATACTTTCTTTTGAATCCTGTAGCAACTATGAGAACGATTTTATATGTAACCTCTCAAATTTCTTCGAGAAATTATTATAAACGACATGTATATTTAATTTAAAGACAAAATTAGTGCTATTTTTTTGTGAAAAGTAGAGCAATTTAGTGAAAACCTAAACCCTATAAATATGCTTAGAAAATAATTTAAATCAGAATCCTTAAAATATACATTGTTTTATTTATTAATTGGAGAAAATTCTGGAAATATACACCTAAAAGTCTTTATGAAGTCGAGAATAAAAAAATAGGGAAAAAATAAATCAAAATAATAATAAAAAAGTGTATCCATGAGATTCACTTTGAATGAACAGGTTTGAGACAAGCAGATTAAAAGAATGAGAGACACCGGAGGTAAACTAGGGTAGTCATTGATATTATATTAAATAAATCAGGAAATGACCATAGTATTTTATTCAAACACTCGAAAATCTTAATTTATGGGGCTTTAGCGATTATTTATTGACATTTTCAACATTAATGTCAGCTTTACGTTAAGTAGTACGTATATAAATAGCTGCTGTTCCTTTTGTTAAAGTGGTTTACCAAGTAGAAACTTAGTGATTCTACAAGAGGAACTCTCGTATTTGAAAGGTTAAACGTGCTGTCCATATTGGTTTCTCAGAGAGAAGAGAACTGCAATCAATACCGCCTCACACCTTGATTGTCCTTAGTGAAAAACTTCCTTTATTTTTTAATTAAATGATTGAATTAAAAGGTTGTGTACAAAAATATCCTTTGAACAATTATATTAAGTTTCTTGTACAGGTTAGGGGACTGACTGTAACAGAGAAGGCGACATTGGTTTCCCCAAGGTTGAGGGAGGGAAAGAGAACTGTAGATTTCCTCAAGATCGAAGCGGTACCAACAAGGAAACTTCATTTTTATCGTGGTTAATTTTAAAAAGTTGGCAAACAGCCATTCGTTTATGGATGTTTAGGTTAAAAAAAGCTAAGTAATTGATTGAGAGAAGGACAGCGGGGATGAGGATAGGTATATCTGAGTATCATCCGCATAGAAGTGAAAGGACAGGCCCAAATCATGAAAAACGGAGCCAAGAGGAAGTAAATAGTTGCAAAAGAGAAGGAAAGCAAGAACTGAGCCCTGAGAGACCTCAGAATAAATTGCCGCGGGCTCAGAGGAGAGTTTATCGAGCGTGACCGACTTAGTGCGGAAGGAGAGGTATGCGTAGAACAAATCAAGTGTAGTGCCAGAGAGACCAAGGAAAGTGTGAAGACGATCAAGGAGGACAGTGTGGTCGATGGTGTCTAAAGCGGAGAAAAGGTTTAGGAGAAATAGAATGGACGTACAACCCATATCGGCTGCTCTACATAAACCGTTTAAAGGTTAAGAAGAGTGGTTTCAGCAGAGTGGTAGGCTTTGAAACCCGACTTGTACATTTCATCGATAGGGCAGTTATAAATATGGTCATTAAGGCGAGAGAAACCAATCTCTGGAGTATCTTAGAAAGGAATGGAAGCTGTCATATGGGGCGATAGCTAGATGCTTCAGAGGGGCTAAGGTGGGTTTTTTTAAGGATATGACTAATTGAGGCATGTTTGAAAGAACATGGAACCACCCCTATAGCAAGTGAATGTGTTCAAGTGAACAAAAATCAGTGGGAGGACAGTAGGGAGAATTTGGTAAAGGAATTTGGGTGGAAAGACTACTTAGAGGATCCAGATATGTTAGTGCGTGAGATCAGGGCAGTTACTTCCTTAGAGGACGGCCGAGTAAGGATGTTAAGCAGCAATGTAGTATGATCGAGGAGAACAGCATGGGCTTGTTCAGACGAATTGGGTAGTACGGCTGGAAGCTTAATAGCTTTATCAGAGAAAGAATTAGAAGGATTAGAGGGGTTGATGGGGGGAGAGGTAGGGAAAATGGGGCTAAGTGAGGAAAGACGAGAGAGGAGACGAAAGATATTCCGAGGGTCATTGTCGTAGAATTGCTCATAGTCTGGTCCAATAATTATTCTAGTCCTTGATCTGGACTCACCGCTTTTGTTTAAGTCGATGGTATTGACCCTATGACTCAATCTACGATCATATATACATATATATATATATATATATATATATATATATATATATTTATATATAGCTAAGCTTTAATTCCTACTAAACGTGCGAAAGTTGGTTAGAAGCGGGTTGTGCCGTAGCCAAGATTCTCACTATAAAAGTCCCACTTGTTACTGGGGGGAGGTTTGTGTTTGTTAAATTCTAAGAGTGCATAATTCAGGTTGAATAAATTAGCCGAAGGGATTCTTAATTAAAGTCTTGCCAAGGGTACGTCAAAAGGGAGGATTCACAAATAAACACACTTTCAAAACTAAACTTCACTTTACACAAAAATAATAAGTAGTAGCAATAGTTAAACGGGCATTTAGGTAAATAAGGATTAAATATTAAACACTGAATTTAAGCGTCTAGATTTATAATAATTCAATGGGAGTATCAATCCCTGTAAATTAAATAGGTAATTTAAAAACAGAGGGACACTGGGTTACAGATTACCATTAATTGTGATGGATTGGGGAGACGACAACTCAGGTCCAGACTTGGTGGTTCGGGTGGCGTTAACACGAGTTCTCGGGGAGAGGGGGGATAAGACGACGGTTTTGGGGCTGCTGACTGCAGTTCAAGTTAGATCACTCTTAACTGGATGTGACACTAACAAATAGTAACTTCCAGTAACTATTTGGATGTTCCTTTTTCTTTCTCAAGTAACATTGAGCGATAGAAGGAATTCTTCTAGTCACAGACTCCACGGGGCGGGATTTGCCTCAGGAACACTTTGAGACAGCGACAAAGTTAACTCGGCAGCGCGTTTGCAGTCAATACGTTACGGCAACGACTCTCATTCAACGTGAGGGTTACGCGAGTAAGGTTTGGGAGATTGCTCTAGAGGGGTGAACGGCGATTTCATGTATACCGCGGACTGTGTGAAATCGAGAGAGAGATTCCATTCACGACAATTCGCTTATCGCAGCGCCTTTTGGACAATCTCCATGGTATCATGACGAAAGCAAATAGAATTTAGGCTTCTCTGTGAGATAGGCCTTTTTTCGTAAGACTTCCTGTCGCCAGTTGAGGGAAGGTCGGAGGAGAGAGAGGAGACAAAGGTCAACTAAAACCACAAATTTCTTTCGTTCCCACGATTGTCTGTTGGCATTCGAGTATGTACGTTCCATACCCTCACACGCCTACCTATTTCGAGGAACATTATTCCACCATGATCTAAGAATAATGTGCCAATTAACTTCACCGGGGGAATTTGTAATCAGCTTCCTCGACTCGAACAATTACGTCGGTAATTTTATTAAAACCGTTAGGAATTTACCTTAGTATCTAATGGCTACAAAATACTGCTGCTACGTCACTTTCTCTAATTTACATATACAAAACAAAACAAAACACAAACAGAGTACAGGCGAGAAATAATTATTTATACAAAGAAATACACACTGAAATTGGGTTTATCGAAAGGCTATCTGCGAGTACATTTTCAGACCCTTTTAGATACCTGATTTCATAACGGTACTCCGCTAGCAATATTGACCAGCGCATTAGCCTGCCGTTTCGATTTTTACAAGTTTTTAAGTAGGCTAACGGTCTATGATCCGTCTCTATGACGATATGACGTCCTACCAGATACATTCTAAATTTTGTTATCCCCAAAACAATCGCTAGAGGTTCCAGTTCTACCGTAGTGTAAGCCCTTTCGCGAGCCGTCAGTCGGCGATTCGCATAGCTTATAGGAGCGGGTTCTTGGTCCTTCTCGTGTTGGAGTAATACGCAGCTAATACCCAGTTGGGAGGCATCTGTCCTTACGCCAAATATTTTTTCAGGGTTTGGCAGTTTTAAGATCGGGGCGGAGACTAGCTTCTCTTTGAGCTCTTTAAAGTGCGCTTCGGTGTCGGGGTTCCACTGGAGAGGGTCCGGGAGTTTTGTTTTTTAGCAGATCGTTTAGAGGAGCTGCTACAGAAGCAAATTAGGGTACGGAGCGGCGGTAAAACGAAGCGGAACCGAGGAAAGACCGTAAGTGCTGCTTGGTGCGCGGTAGGGGCATATTTACAATAGCCTTTAACTTCTCTTTCTGTGGGGCCAGATGACTTTCGCCTATTATAAATCCAAGGTATTCTTTGGATTAAATAGAAAAAGGGCATTTTGAGGGTTTAATCGTTAAGCCATGATGCTTCAAACGTTCTAAAAGCGGGCGTAAGGGCAAGATATCGTCGTTCCATGAACGTGTAGCCGCATCCACGTAATCAAAATAAATAGAAACGATTTTAAAACCGTCTATTACACGGCGCATTATGCGGTTGTAGCTACTGCAGGCAGTGACTAGGCCAAATGGAAGACGAGTGAATTCCATTAAACCTTTTTCTGTAGGAAAGGCTGTTAGTTTCCTCGCTGATGACTTTAGGGGGATCTGACAATAGGCCTTACATAGGTCTATCACAGTGATGTAAGCGGCTCCTTCGAAGAGATGTCAATTTTGGTCAATTAGGGGGAGATGCTTGTCGTCAAAAGGTGTGACGGTGTTTAGCTTCCGAAAATCAACGCACATCCTAAAGGACTGGTCTGGCTTGCGGACCATAACTAATGGGGAACAGTAGTCGGACGTAGATGGCTCGATAATTCCTAATTGCAGAAGATTGTCGACTTCATTGGAAGCATCTCTTAGGTGGACTGGTACAGGATAGGGTTTACATCGCACAGGTTTGAGCATAGTGAGGGTGATATCATATTCGAACTGAGTCGAGCATCCTAGTGACTCGGAAATGACGTCACTAAATTATTCCAAAAGCGCCATCATTTGGTTCCTTTGGGCAGGGTTGAGGTCGGAGTTTACATCTAACTCGGGAAAAGGTTCTTTAATGGGGGGGAGCTTGGACGGGAGGGCAAGAGGGGATAATCTTCGCTTGACTCTACACAAATCGAATTAACAATATTTAGGAGGTTGTTTGGGTGGACGGCGTCAATTACCCTTTCTTCGTCGAAGGCGACTATATTGTTTATACAGGCCCGTCTATGATACTTTTTTAGCATGTTTATGTGATATAACTCATCACCTGCGGATGTCTGTATAACGTAATCGACCGATCCGTGGGTTTTCTGAACGGGGTAGGGGCCTTTCCATTGGGAGAGAAGTTTATGGGAGTCCGAGGAGAGTAAGAGTAGAACTTCATCACCGGGCTTCAGTTTTCTTTGTTTGGCCTTTAAATCGAAGTATGTGCGATACTTTTCCATATTAACTTCGGAATTTCTGACTGCTATGTCAAAACACCTTTTTAATATTTCTCTTAGTTCGAGGACGAAGGAATAAGTATTCCTTAATTCTGGACACATACGGAAATTTGTCCTTAACTCCATCAAAATACTGATGGTTCCCGCACGTTTCTCCCGTATAGGAGCTCAAATGGGAAAAATCCGATGGTCCTATGGAGAATTTCGCGGCATGCGAATAACGCAACTGGCAAATATCGGTGCCATTCTTGGGGTGGTCCATGCAAAGCATTTTGAAGACGCTTTTCAAGGTCGCATTGAACTTTTTGCACATGCCGTTCGCGCGCGGACGAAAAGGGCGTGGTAAAAATATGTTTGATTTGGAGCAGGGTGTTCACGTGTTCCATGAGGTCTTTAAAGCAAGAGATACTATCGATCCTTTTTAGAGCGACAGTGTCTGGGAATCGGGTGGCGCAGTCTATCAGTGTTAGTACATGCGTATGACCTTCGGCGGAAGGGGGGTGAATTGGTCCGATTAGGTCAAAGGCGACTCTCGAGAAAGGCTCTGAGATGACTGGGGTTCTTTGCAGGGGAGCTGGGGCCATTCGACCTTTTACAGGGGTTTTCTGGCACAAATCGCACGTTTTGCAGAATCCTGCAATATCTTTGGCTGCACCGGGCCCCAAAAAAGTATTTAAATACTGGATGAGAAGTCTTGTTATGACCCAAATGACTGGCCATGGGACTTTCATGTGCCACTCGCAGGATTTGGTCTACATGTGTGCGAGGAATACACATGACCTTTGAAGGTGGGTCTGACTCATCTCGCGAGGTGCGAAACAGAAGGGAGTCGTTAATGATGTACCTTATGGGACGGTTCCCTCGAACGATCACTTCTTCATTCTTTCGGGCCTTTTCCCAAAGGGATTGAAGTAAAAGGCAGCTCTGCTAAGCTCTAAGGAATTGTGCATTACTGGTTGGAACCTCTTAAGGTGCCTCTGGGGTAAAAAGGCGCGTTGGGGGAGAGGCTTCGCGGCTAGCTTGCGCTTGAATGACGACAGCTTAAGTCGCTTCACTCGGGGAGAGTAGTGCGCTCTAGCCAACGAGTACCGAGCAAAATTTGATGGGGGCTGCCACTACTTCGGCTCAACCAGGGAAGTATTTACACTGTACATGGCAGCGGATTACCAAGAATCTATTTTCTCGACCCAAGAAGTCGTGGAAAATTGCGTACTTCTTATGTTGGGGGTCGACAGGGGGGAGCAATTTGTCTGACACCACAATGCATGTGCACACTGTGTCTCTGACGAGAGTGGACACTTTACAGCCATTGATCGAGCCGGTTTCGAAATCTCGTCCTCCTGGGAAACTCTTGTTGAACAGGAAGTTCACTTGAAATTCCTGTGGAGACGGAGACGAGGGAGATGACGTAAGCGCGGCCGGCTGTTTTGGGAAAAGGGTATCGGTTACTTGGTGAACTTATTGGCTCTTCGTGGGACGTAGGCTGGAATTCTGTACACATTGGGACTTATAATGACCGGGGGAACCGCAGGAGTAGCATATAACCTGCTTATTCTGGTGCTGGTTATTGTAAGGGGTATTGAAGACTGGTGGTTTTCTGTTTTCGTGGGCTACAAAAGGCTTATTATTTGGCCTGAACGGGGCTGTGGTCTCTATTAATGGAGGGGGTTTCCTTTTTGGGGACTTCCATCGACTAGATTTATTCTTTGGGGACGGGGGACTATTCTTACGGGTATCTTGTGGGTATAGGCGATGATTTGTCGCATGAAGATCAGCTTCCTCGAGGCATTCTTGCAAGGTAGACGCTCGGCGGTCTTGCGCGAATGCTCGGATCTCCTGGGGGAGGGTGGACAATAGCTGGTCTTTTAACATAAATTCAATCAGGGCCTCATACTCCGATTCAACTTTGGATGATTCTTGCCAGAACTGGAGGTTTCGCTTCAGGATATATCTGAAATGTCGGTAAGTTTGACCGGGCTGGATTTTAGCCGATCTAAACTTAGCGCGGTAGAACTGAGGGTTCAAGTTGAAGGCGGATAGCAATTCAGACTTCAATGTGCTGTAGTCTATTGTAGATTCATGTGGTAGTGAGATGAAAATTTCTCTTAAGCGCGGACTAAGCAATAGGAGCACTCTACTGACTCCTTCGGATTCTAGGACCCATCCGTTTACCTCGAAGATCTTTTCAAAATGTGTTAAGTATGAGCACAAATCTTCTTTGTCTTTATATTGTGGAAGTTTCATAGCGGGGGCCTGGGGTTGGTGATAACGGGATCCAGCAGAACTGACTTAAACTTGGTCTCTGCTTAATTCCCTTTCATGTTTTCGAATCCTTTCTCTTTCTTCAAATTCTAACTCTTCTTTTCTTTTCCTTTCTTCCATTTCTAACACTTCTTTTGTTCTCCTTTCTTCCAATTCTAACTCTTCTTTTCTTCTCCTTTTTTCTAATTCTAACCCTTCTTTTCTTCTCCTTTCTTCCAATTCTTCTTTTCTTTCTTCCATTTCACGTGCTCTTTCCTCTCGCTGTTCGCTTTGGACGAATTTCTTTAGTTCCTGTCTTGTGAGACCGAGAGCTTGTCCTTGCTTGACGAAAACTTCGAACGATTGTGAGGCCATTGCTGCTCTTGCGGACGCAACTGGTGACTCACGAAAGAACTTACGCACCTGGTAAGAGAATTAGAAGCTGCGATTGTTCCTAACCGATACAATCTAATAATTAACCGCCAAAATAACGAATATTTTCCTAGCTTTGTTTTTGCTATCTGGAAAGGATTATTAATTGTAAGAAGTATGGAATATAGAATTTAAATTGGCCAAGAAGTGGTCGGAAATCATATTAGAAAGGTCACTAACTGTTAGATTAGAGATATGGACGTTCGAGATGACGATGTCCAGGGTATTAGCATATATGTGTGTTTGGGATGACACATGTGCAAGAGAAAAGAGGTCAAAGATGTCAATGAATGCACAAAAATATCATTGTAGCTAGGAAGATTGATGTCACCAAGAATAATGAAAGAACCAGTAGAGGATAGGATGGAGAGTAGGTTACTGAACTTTTCGATAAATAAGGCCGGAGACGAGCTGGAAGAGCAGTAAAGGACCACAATAGTCAGAGCGGGCACAGCACGTAAGACAGCAATGAGAGCCTCAAATGAGGCTAGAAACGGTAGAAGAGAAGGTTCAGGCAGGAGGATAAGTTTAACTACAGTGCAACTCCCCCTTCACGGTGGTCCCGAGGAACATGCAGGAAAGAATGACCTGGAGGGGTTAAAAAGCACTGCATGAACCAGAATCAGACTCGAGCCAGGTTTCTGTAAAGCTAAAGAAGGAAACTCCATTGCAAACTACGACGTTATGGACATACTTAGACTTAATGATTATGCTCCTAATGTTTAGATGAGACACCGACAGCGCCTACTGAGGAGCACAGGAAGAAGGGGGAGATTTGGAGGTGTTGGGTAAAGGAAGAATGGTAGGGCGAAAGAGATTCCTAATGGACGCCGAATGTCTTGACCCCCTCCTAGTTTGACGAGTTCGGAGGATACCAGCCCCTTTTATCTTCATTTATTTTACTAACGAAAGACAATAATTTAAAGAGTTAAGTGAGAGGAGTAAGTCCCTATCATACAGAGTAAGGGAGAAAGGAGGAAGCAAAGGCAAGAATTATTAAGAACGCAGAGTCGATAAGACTCAAGCCTAACTTGACTCATAGAAAGTTAGGGAGGGTTCACCGAGGCGAGGCGTGGAAGTCGGGGAGGATTATCCAGGATGCAAGACAAAGGAAGTTAATATTGAAGCCAAAATGAGCAATGAGTTACAAATAAAATATAGTCCTTGCGAGGGATCCTACCAGTGAATGCGGAGCACAGCATTAACTAATTGAAAAGCATTAAACACTTTGCGGTCATATAATTCACACAATGAAATTACTTTAAAAGCACTAAGATTAAAACGCGACAACACTAATTAAAGAACACTAAATAAGAGAAGACCGATGAATCAGGAGACAGATAATAAGAATGCCAATCAAGAGCTTGGGAATGCAATTGATCGTCGGAGCAATCGAAGACGCTGATACAACTCACCTTGTCCTAAGCTGTATAATAACAGAGGTTGAAAATTTCGCCAAAAAATATCCCTCTTCTTTTCTTCATTCTTCCTCAGCAAAACATTCGTGATTGTGTAATCTAAAATTTTCCTAATTGCAAAAAATGTTATTAAATCTTTCTAATAATTTAATTAAATGATTCATTGCCCATTAAACATGCGATCCTAAAGACGAGAAATAGATACTTTGGTTATATGTTTACCAGTTACCTTTCTTCCCCAAATACAAGAAAAAAAATATAAATATTAGTAAGTTTGGTATAAAATATCAATACCTATCTTGCTAAATAAGAATCTTAAATTGATCAAAGGTAATATACAAAATATTCAAAAAAAAAATATTGGACATGCTACAACAGAGCATAGATTAAAAAGGAAACAAGCAGGATCACATATATGTAAAACAAGCATCATCACATATAATTAAATATTGACTACATTTAACTATTAATTGATTGTTCACTGAAAGGTTGATGTTAAAATCGAGGTCAATCCTTTTTAATTAAGATTAGCAGTTAACAGGGAAGAATAAACGGATCGAATTCCATACATTAAATTGTTTTAAAATTTATGGAATCAATACCATAATATACTCGTATATATAATATACTGTATATACGAGGGGCGGTCAATAAGTTTTGCAATTCGGATATAAGGAAACGAGATATGAGGAAAAGTGTTTTATTATTTTTCAATATAACTACCCTCGACTTCAAAGCACTTGCGCCACTTGTCCCGGAGGCTTCGAATTCCCAACAACCAGAAATCTCCCAACTGCTCTTCAATTCACTCCTGGACGGCGAGCTGGACATCTTCATCGTCCCAGAACCAGCGTCCACGCAGTACAGCCTTGAGCTGGCGGAATAAAAAGTAGTCGCTAGGGGCCAGAACTAGACTGTAGGGGGGATGGTTGAGCTCCTTGAATCCGCACTCGCACAGGGCAGCTTGTGCAACTCTGGCCTTGTGGACTTTGACCACGTTGAAGTTGATCATGGTGCGTGAGGTTTCTAGGGACTCACCAGGCAGAGACCTCGGTTATGGCCAAATTGTCGTGGATGATGTTGATAACACTTCCATGTAATATTGCATTGGTCGCTCGATTTCTTCGACCTTCACCCGTCAATTTTTGACGATCCTCCTCTCCACACAGGCCATATTGTCCTCGTCGTTCACGTCTGAGGGGCGTCATTTTCAAAGGACTAACGACCATGGCGGAACTCCCTATTCCAGCGAGCAATGGTTGCATAGGAAGGGGCGGTGTCGGTTTACACTGCACCATGCGTTCATGGATCTTTTTTGCATTCTTGCCTTCCTTGGTCAAAGATTTGATCACTGCGCGGTGCTCAACCTTCTCCATTGTTGACAATTTTTGGCTGACGATCTGTGATCAACCACTCCTTCTTAAATAGACGAGTCAGGAGCGTGCGGTTGCAGGTTCTGACTTGTCATAAATTGTCCTAACACCCCCAAAAAGAGCCATCCCCCTTCCTCTGTTTTTCCCTACCGATTCGCAAAACTTATTGACCGCCCCTTGTAAATAAAATATTAAAATATATTATAATTTGCTAAGAATCATTTCATATCCTTTAAATAAATGTCACTCAACTTCAAAAATAGAGCAAAAGAGAAAAGAGAGGAATAATGATCCAGAAATATAAAATTGTCCAGTACTAGTTTTAAAACTGAGTAGATATACAAAATAGTAATAGATTAACTCCGAAGAAACTTGAGTTAAGTGTAATGTGGTAAATTGTACAAGGAAACTAGTAGCAAAATCAAAAGCTTCTTATAAAATCAGCGCTTTTATTAGCCGAGTTTCACTCATGTCTTTATAGTAGTCCAGGAGCTGAAGAATATCTTATATGCCTTAAGAGCAAATAAATACTGGAATTTCTCAAATCTTTTAATACCACTAAAATTTACAGAAATTTATATCGTAATTGTCACAATTAATTTATTATAAATTATTTTTAAGAAGTCACCTTCAAACTATTTCCTACAAGAAGGATTAGTGCGATGTGGCGCTAATAAATTCTACCAGCTTCTCTCCTTCTTTACTTTACTATTAAGCTAAAAGCCTCTGATAAGTTTTTCTAAGCCAAATGAGCCATTTATTCATTATCTTTTATTAAGTTTCTCCAAAATATTGGCTAAATGTTATAACCATTTTTCTATCGTTAACTTTGTGAAAGGTGATTGTATAACTAATTAATTACGCAATTTACTTAATGTTTGTTTTTCATTTCTCAATAATTTTCTCCACAATTTTGTAAAGGATGCATTCGGCAAAAATCAATAAATTAATAACCATGCAAAACATGGTTTTGCCTGTTTCCTTAATTTCCTTAAGGAAAAAATGCGTTTAATGTTGCTTCTCTCTTTTCTGCTTCGTTTATTCCTATAAACATGTAATTTTGTTGAATTAAATCTGATCCTTAAGGAAAAGTTCACTATTATGATTTGACACAGTTCCCGAGCCACATATCCACTTTTGCCCCAAGATCCAAATATTTCATTTCCTTTTGATTTGAACATTATAATATTTTGCACCTTATACAATATTAGTAAAAGGTCACATGGTCTGGACTGTACCAACTATTCATGATGAGTCGTATGGGATCTAAGCTCATTTCAAAACATAAGGTCCGAAGTGACGAACTGGTTTGTCGTCGAAAATTCATAATCTATTACTTACTAACTTACATTTCTTTCTTTTCATCTTTCTCTTAATATTATGATATAATAGTACGTTTTAACCGGAAATGTTCTATTTTAATTTAAAATATATGCTAAATCCAAGAGATCAAGTTTTAATTCAATGGGGCTGCTAGCAAATCTATTTTATTGTTCTAGGAAAAGAAAATGATATCAGATAATTCTGACAGAGACGAAGATTACTTCACTGGAGATGTCTTCACAAGATTGTAATTATGAACATTCTAGTAGTGGAAGAAAAAAATTAAATTAGAGTCTGAGTGTGAAGTTGAAAATACAGATGATATTCAATAAATTAATACAATGATTGGATAGTAGATATTTTATTATTTTCTGTAAATTACTTTATGATAAATTCATCCTACATTAAAGGCAGCTAAATGTCACATCTTACCAAAATAAGACAGCTGCAAATACTAGGCTAAATAAATGGCCCCACAGCCACCGTGATGAACTAAAGAAGCTTTTGGTATCATTTGTATGTCTCAGTTATATAACATCACAGAAGCGCAATTTACTGTCAAAAACAATTTTTTTCGAAAATTCAGATATACTTGTTCCTCTAATAATAATTAGGGGAAACAAGTTTCGGTCACTGTTGCCATTTGAAGATCTTAAAAAAACGAAACAATTAGAATGAATTGTGTATTAAAGTTTAGGAACTTTTCAAATTCTTGAAAATATATTTAAAAGGAGACCACTACGGGTTAATTATCTTTCTGTTGACGAAGCAATGGAGCGATAGCGAGGAATGTTATTATTTCTTCAAGGCAATCCTGAAACAACGCATAAATAAGGGATGTAAATTTATGTGATCCCTTTCTTTACATGTACACCAGTTGTATTTTGACGGCATAAAAATGAAATATAATACAACAGAAAAGGTTTGATGATGACCTATTCAAATTTATGAAACACGATCTTTTCCTTAAGAAAATAGTTCGGAGGTCGACAAAAGAGTTCATTTAAAAAGAATCAAGGTAACAAAGTTAGGTTAATGCAGGAAACGATCATCTAATATTCATAAGCTATATCTTCGTGCATCAAAATGTTGACACACAAAAAGAATATCCCAGAAATATTACTGATAAATAAAGAGAAATTAGTAGAAAATATACAAGCATTGAAAAGCTTGAAAACAACAATCACAAAAAAATTCTATTTAATTTAAATATTCCTAAAAATATTCACTAGAGCTCTTTTCTTACCACCAATTTTAAATCTTATTAGCTTTAACTTTGTCACCCTAGTTTTACACGTTAAAATCTAGTCTTATATCTAAAATTTGATAAAGCCCAGTCAATGTATATTGATATTTTGCCTTCATTTTTAATTACAAATGACAAAATATGTTTAAACGATTTAAAGTCTTTGTTGACACTCCTCTACATAAAAGACAATAAAGCTAACTGCGCATGGAATAAGGGACAGCCTACTAAGATGGATCGAACACTGATTAAAAAAGTGTATTCAGAGAGTGTCAATGGAAACAGTTCATGAATGGCATCACTCACTAGCGGCGTTCTCTAGGTATCTCTTCTCGGCCCATTACGCTTTTAATAAATATAAATAATAGTGACACGAATGTCTGATTTAAATGTTAGGAATTTGTTGAGGACACGAAATTAGGTACTAGGGTAAAATATCATAAGGACTGGGAAAACCTACAAAATGATTTGAGAAGTAGTGTGAAATAGTCGCAAACATTGAGATATGGATGTTCAAATGCTGAATACATAAAATGGCAAATAGAATTAGGTGTGTTAGTCTGTATTGATATAAAATTATCAAAAGAATGGTCTGTAGGCCAACAAAGGTTGAAAAGACTCCCAGGATATTATTTTTCTCCGATATAAAACGAATGTAAGACTGTATTTGGAATATTTGGTGCAAATCTCGTCTTTAAATATACAAAATAGCTTTGTACTATTAACACGCTTCCATCACGAGTAACGAAGGTAATTTCTGATAAATAAAATAGATCGTAAGAAGAAAAATTGATTCAACTAAATTTGCTTTCGCATATAAATAAATACGGTAAATTAATGAAAATGCGAATAAAAATTTTAAATATCTATTCCCTATAAGTTATCAAAATTTACACTCTTATTTGTTGAGTTTTATGTAACACTCCTGAATGACTTTATACAAGGGAAACAGTTCAAGATGTTTATATTTCACTTAAATGCAAAGATGAAGGCCCAATAATGTGGAAGCAGATTAGTAAAATTTGCAGTGGGGCAAAGATTTTTATTAAAAAGTCTCTTCTCAAAGAGGTACAAGAGGAAATGGACATGGTTGACTCCAATAGGACATAAACGGGACCCATTATATAATTTTCTACGTGATTTGTTTTTATCTATTCCGAGCTCAACTGTAGACCACCTACGGGGTAAAAAGATATTCAACAAGAGACATTAATTAATTATATATCGAATTTAGCTTTCCATCATTTAGGCAAGATCAAGATACATCGAGAACAGGAGAACCAGAGTTATGATAGAGTCGACCAAGTAACTAAATATTGACATTCAAAGTGATGTTAACACATTCAAAATTGCACTCAGATACAAATTTAAGGAATAGAGTGAACACGTGAGAGATTTCTCATTAAAAAATTGCAACAATATATTTAAAAAAATTAATTTTAATATGCTTATTTTGGCTAAAAGGTGAGGTAAATTCATCTAATACCATACTAGGTAAGATTAGGCCAAGATATTTAAACAAAAGGCAAGAAATAAAAACAGGAAATGATTAAAGAAAGCAAAGAGAATACTCGTCTCGTTAAGGTAAAAGAAAGACTTTTATATTAATCTAGTATAAAAAATTGTTAAGAGAAACATCACACTTGATGGAACAACTAAAAATAAGAAGACAGCAAATGAAAAGTTTAGAGATAAAAGGTTGAATTATATCACAAAAATATAATGATCACTGAAAAAGCTGAAGAGAAAATATATGAAACTATGCAGAACTAAATTACATACTCTCAAATAGTGTCATAAATCAAATAAGAGCTTCTCTTTAACTAAGAATCAAACCCACCGAAAAATCCCAGAAGCTTTGCACGCTCTTTAAAGCATATATAATGGTATTCCACTTAGAGAAGTTCGTTTAACTATTGGCCATTTAATTGATGGGGATGAACATCATTCCAAACTATATGCTTCACGGGCATAATAAGTTGAATACAAAGTATGATTTCAATTGCATATTACAAGTTTTCTATTATACATTTTTTAAAAAAAGGAGATTAGAATACTGTAAATGACGTCATTTACTCTCATGTGAAACAGGTATTTTTTTACACTTGTCATTGTCAACAAACGAACTCTTAAACTTGACTGAATCATTCAGCGTCGGTAAAGTTTCAGAAGTACGCTCGTGTATCCGACCATATTCAGGATCTTGAAAATTGGAACAATGAAATAATGAATCCAAAATTTGGCCTAATTATCATTCCTCGACTAAGAAAGAGTTCCGATTCAGTAAGTAAAAAGGCAGTTCTAAGAACAATACCATAACAAAGAATTAACAAAACACACATTGATATAGTGTCTTACATATACCTTCATTCGATATCTATATATATTTTTGCTAAACTTGGTTATAATAAAACGCAAGTAAAAAAGTCAGACTGCTTACATCTGTGTTGGAGTAAATTTCCATGACTTTTACAAAGGAAATAAAAGGAGAAGGTTAATAATAGATATATATTTCTCCTTTGCTTTGATGATAACATCCTATTAAAATCTATGAATCCATTATAAGTATTATATTTAATTATAATAGATTTATCAGTAGCCAGTATCGCAGTTTAAATGCCAATGAAGATTTGCTAAAAATCGATAATCAGGATTTAAACTCCAGCCAGTTATATGAATGCATATACATAGTTCGGAGAACTTTTAACTCAATCGAGAAACGGATAAGAGATTAGGTAAAAGAATAGCATTTTTCTGCATGTTGGTAGCAATGCTATCCTAGATCATCAGAGGTGACACGGGTCATTGCTTAAAATGGAAGGATTAAAGTAATGCATGGTGCCAGTTTGGATTCATAAAGAAAAAATTCGACACTCAACATATAAGGCATGAAGAAACTAAAGAAATCTTTCGAAAATGTCGAACACTACATACTCCTTTTTGGAATAACACAAGATACAGGAAGTAATACGTTTATAAGAACACAAACATAGATGAAAAATCTTGTGAATAGAATAAAAGCTCTCTCCAATCATTACTCAGCAATCTTATCTATAAATTTCGTTAGGATCTCAAATTTTTTAAGACTACTATATATTCTCAAACCTTCATTATTTACATAAATAGTCGCTTATCGCATGTAATAGGAAGAGCATCATCCATCAACGGGATATATATATATGTACAGTATATATATCCGTATATATATATATATATATATATATATATATATATATATATATATATATATATATATATATATATAAATGTGTGTGTATGTGTGCCTCTGCAAGTATATGTGTGAATTTCACACCACCTGATTAGAAACTTTGATCTACTTTCTTCTGTATTTTGGGGGGGTTGAGACTGAATCGATTCTCAGTCTACTTACTGCTAAAGATGGTACGATAAACTATTTGGAAAGTGGAATTTTCATTAACCTATACGCTCCCACAAATATTTTTTTTACATTTACTCGACTCATTATGGAGTTTAAGAATTAGTTTCATATATATATATATATATATATATATATATATATATATATATATATATATATATATATATATATATATATATATATATATATATATATATATTATATATATATATATATATATATTGTGACAATACCCGTACTCTCCCTAAAGGCTCAGAAGAAGTTCATAGTAAACTTAACGCAATTCTCTTTGAGAACCGACCGTTATGCGTTCCGTTTAATTCAAAGATATGGAAGTAATTCCACACTCAGACGTCTCTGGTTGGCTTACCTTGTTTCTTTAAAATTACTCTGCAGCTGACTGCACTCGAGAGAAGAAAGGGTAGAAATGTGAAAGACTAGCTAAAAATATAAAAGGTGATGGCACAATTATCCTGAAACGTGACACAGCACTGTTAAACATTTAGTCAAAGTGTTAAAACGAACAAAATCATCACCGCACTGATCAAGTTAATGAGACAACACAGTTTTACGTACTAGGAGACAACTTGCCCCGAAGTACTCTGAGTTCACAAAATCTCTTAAAGCACAGTGTGGAAAATGCCTCTAAGCAAGAAATCGGGAAGCCCGGATAGATAAAGAGTCCATGTGGGATATTTTTAGCCAAGTCATTTTTCCCTTGCAGCTATTTAAAAAAAGTAGCCTTGCATTGTTCTCCTTTGATCCGACCCTTCATTAGCGCCCGTTAGTGATTTGTCAGCTGCTATCTTACTCAAGGAGGGGAGGGAGTGTGGTACAACCTTTTAAATGGGAGCATACGCTTGACCGCCGCCTAGTATATCAAGTTCTTTTAGTTATGCGGCAAGTAGCTTTTACAAAACATGAGGCTCTTTCCGATTCAAAGGCATACGGCAAGCCTCCTGGCATAAAACCTCATTACCCCATCACTACACCTCTCCTTAAAAAATAAGGGGACTGCTAGTTCAGCCATTTTGTTTCTCCATTCTTAAAAAAGCTATAAACTGTAGATGGAAATATCATAAAATTTACTATGCTTAATGAAAAAAACAAAAGGACTTGGAAACAACCAACTTCCCCAAGCCTCAACGCAAATTAAAAGAATTCCTTACAGTATAGATAAATTCAGAGACCATTCCTTAAAATTATGTAAAAAGAAACAAAATAACACCCTCCCTTACGATAATGGGAACAAATACATAAAAAAATACATTTCTCACAAAGATATGAAACAGGGGCGGGCAACCTCTGGCCCGTCACCTTGCTCGCCATTAATATTGCAATCTACCTCATCTATCGAGCCAGACATTGAAACACTTCTTCTTGGCTAGCAGCACCAGCTGTTTTATTGATTTGTATGCGTTCGAAAATTTTGGGGGGTATATATATATATATATATATATATATATATATATGGTCAGTTCTGGGATTTCATTTGTCACTCCAGCCCGCGGAGTGACAATTACAACCACCACATAAAAATACATTCTTTGCAAACCAAGCCAAAATCCTACATCTAATATTATAAACATTACCAACATTATTGGGTGCAATACAAAGGAATCTGCCTTAAAGATATTTATACCTCAAATGCCCTAACTTCAAATTATGGGGGCTGCATCGACAATGACAATCGCATCATGAATTGTTCTTCGCTTACTCAAATAGAACAACGGATTCTGCTCACTTAACTCTTGAACCTATGAGCACCATTCCACAGTGGTCTAAAAATTTCATTTGTCACTCCAGCCCGCGGAGTGACAATTACAACCACCACATAAAAATACATTCTTTGCAAACCAAGCCAAAATCCTACATCTAATATTATAAACATTACCAACATTATTGGGTGCAATACAAAGGAATCTGCCTTAAAGATATTTATACCTCAAATGCCCTAACTTCAAATTATGGGGGCTGCATCGACAATGACAATCGCATCATGAATTGTTCTTCGCTTACTCAAATAGAACAACGGATTCTGCTCACTTAACTCTTGAACCTATGAGCACCATTCCACCATTTTGGGACAAAATTATTTAAATGAAAATAATATTCCATTAGTATATATATTGATAAAAACTGAAATATAATGCTTCTAACAACAAAATAATGATCTTTTACCAAAGATTATATAAAAAAATGGAAAAAAGAAAAGTAATATTATATTAATTGTTATCACTGTCTTCAGAATCAGTATTTTCAAAATTGTCCTATTATTGCTTCAAAGGGTAGTTCTAACCTCTTTTTCTCTGGTGTGGTGTTTGATGCATGAAGCTCATTACAGGGGCAGAAGAGCACAGCAGTCTTGATATAATATCCTGATTTGCATGTATTCCTGAGCTTTTTTTAGAAAAGTTCTGCCTATATGAGCGAAACTTCTTATTTCTCGCTTCTTAAGCTTCCTTCAAAAGTAATCCAATTGAAATATTAAAGTTTTCTATAACTTGAGCTACATGAACAAGCAATTTATGTATTGAATGTGGCATAAAATACCAGTTTTATAAGGAAACAATAAGGCCTGCCATTGAAAGACAGAAATCAGAGAATTTGGAAATGTCTATTATCTCTCTAGATGACACACGACAACAAAGTATAACATGAACTCTTTTCAAAAGGAAAGCATCAAGAATCTTATAAGCAATGTGTAAAAAATATTCCATACACCTTATCCAAGAATGTAGTGTGGATAATCCAATGTTGAGGAGTTCTTGAACAGCTGGAAGTCGAAAAACCTCATCTAGCAAGTTCATTTGTTTTGAAATGCATCTACAAAGGCCGCATCATTGAAATAAAGATGTTATTGTTAATAGAGAAGTTGAAACTTTTCCATCAATCAATGTATTGTGAAGTGAATGTTTGACTTGACATAGATCCAAGATATTTGTTAAGCGAAGTAATTGGATGTTTTTTTTGCTGATTATCCTCTTCTTTTTTAAGCAGGTCACATGTTTCCTTCTGAAAGGAGAATCTTAGAGGCCGGCAATATAAGGTAGAGCATACTTTTGAATTATTCCCCAAACTGATCTCTTAATCATGTAGGATTGCTGTAATCTCAATTGGTACATCACTGGTCATAAATATCGAATTCTTATTTGCTTGTAAAGTGACTGTTTTGTCAATCCAGCAAAACCAACTTTTTCATACAAAGTTAGATTCTTGAGTTGTCCAATGTCAAATGAGTTGGCTTCTATAATGCGCTTTGCAGTTCGATCTAATAAAGATTGAAGGCTAATTTCGGCTGAGGATTCATTAATAGCCACTCTCTGACCAGAGAGGGATAACAGGCTTTCTTAGCTTCTCCAACAATGTTATATGGGGGATACAAATCGACACCTTTACTTTTGGCTCTATTTCTCAAGCGCTGCTAATTTAGCTTTAATAGGGAGCAATTAATTATTAACACTAAGGCATCTTTAGCAGAATATAAATGCTTTATTGACATGCTACCGGTAGATAGAGCTTTTAATGCTGCAAATCTTAGCCTCTCTGGTGTAACAACTCTTAACTCTGCAGTCTTTCTCATTTTTGTTTTGACTGAAGCCTATTGAAATTTAACATAAGGGCGACCAGCTTTCAAGAGATGTAAAATAGGGGTGAAATTATTTCATTTGACAGCCATTCTTGATTCTTTCGACGGAACAGTGTTATATTCCTTTTACTAACTACCACTCCTGGCAAAGATTCTTTAAAAAATTCAAGATTGCAGCTTCTAATTGTTCAGGACTGGAATTTATTTGCTTTTCAGTCAAATAATTAAGTAAATAGGACTTACAGTTAGTGTCTGAGAAGCCGTACAAATGCTTCCCAACCATTGCTTTCGTAAACTCGTCAAAAAGATCTTGATTTTTCAAACTCATTCTGATGATTATAAATCGTTCAAATCTGGAAATTGATAGAATAATGTTAACATTCGCCCTGCTAGCAGTTAGTAGCAATTTATTTTACTTCTAACAGGTTGCTGACATGTAAATGAAATAAAAAATGCATGTCAGGTTTACAGTTTTAAATAGCAAAAGTTTGCCAGCTATTTATTCAAAAGTTTAAAAGGTAGATATTAACAGCATTACTTGTATTAAATATCAATCCAAATGTGAATTAACTATTGCAATATAAAATTTTAAGTGCTATGAAATGATATCCTACCATATGTTGTTGTGTCTACTTCTGATACAAAAGTAAGAATGAAAGAAGAAACACGTCTGACGATTCTAAAACTTGCTTTAGTAAATCAGGACAAATCATGTATCATCAAGTTTGACTCTTTTTGTTTGCCAACAGATTGAACTCAGACAAGTTTATTCATGGGAAAGGATATTGTTAAACATTAGAAAAGAAATCAAAACTTCTAAAAATGCCATTTTATAAACTTCATTTCTTAACTTGTGTCCCACTTCTGGCCCACTGTGCAGTGCAAATATTAGTGTCAATGGTCACTTATAGACAATAGAATAATTTCGCCGGGCTACGAGTATGACTAGCTCCTGAAAGCAAAACTTGCAGGGTAAAGAACGCCTTGCTCGATCTTCTGAACCAAAAGTGGAGAGCTTGGCACTAAATACATTTAAAGTATTTAAATATTAATTATTAAATGCATGAGAAAATTGTATTTAGATAATAAGTATAAATTGAAAATGTATTTAGTATTGAAATACTAAATACTTTAAATGTATTTAGATACATTTTTAAATATAGTTCAAATACATGATATATAATGACAATCGATAAGGACCATTGGTATCACAACAAAAAAGATATGCATTAAAATTAGATTTCATATTATAATTACTTATGTAAGATTTGATGACAATTGGACTTAGGTACTACAAAAAAATAAAAAGTTCCATAGAATGAAATTTCAGTTAGCTTGTAGGTTAACCCCGCACACCTTACAGCAGATTAATATTGATGTTGTAGGTTAACCCTACGATGTCGTAGACAAGGGTCAAGTTCATCCTTTACGCTTTCTGAGTGCGTGGGAAGTTTGGAATATAAATACAGTACAAATTAACTGAGAGTAGGTTGGTCAACAATAGTAGACTGTCTTAGAGTTCCGGGATAACAGATAAACAGATACAGAAATAACTTTACTAATATGCAAATGAATATTATTTTACAAGATTGAAAGGAGTTTTTAAATGAGCAATACACACACTAGAGGAACACGGACCTCAACAGCCTGGGGAGGAAAGACGTGATAAGGACGGTCACCGTGCAAATAAACTAAGCCGATGATGAGGGTACACTGGGAAGGGGGGCAGCAGAGAAAGCACTTCAACAGGAGAGTTGCGCGTTGCTGTTTCCTCGATGATTTGGTACAAGTGAGTAATATTTGCCTTGGAGCAAAGTTCCAACAATAGTCTCTGGGTAATGACTATAAAGGGGGTGAACTTAAATCTTGCTTTAGAGTAGTACGAATCGAGATTGAGCCCGCTGAGTTTGAGGAGCGGGTCGATGTAGTCTCACGTGAATTAAGGAGAATACCGGGAGCTTGAGGGATTCTGTGCGAATTGTGCAGAGTCCAACGAGGAACGAATAGCGGGTATCCACGGAGGCGGACAGAGGATACTGACAGGGCTGAGACGACGGCGTATACTCCTTCCAACTCTTGCGCCGGAGGATTTATAGGGCTGAAATGGGGTTTTCCTTCTTCCATCCGCAGGGAAGGGTTATAGGCTCAGACGCATCAACAGACGAGAATAGACTCAGCCTTATAGCGCGAGCGCGAGAATGTTGTTAAGCGGGCAAGACAAACTTTGTCCGAATTTAGATGGGACCTTCTGAGCTCTTACACTTATGGCCGCTTTCTGTAATGGCCGCATTTCAGGTCATCGCGGCGCCGCACGGTATTTCATAATTTCGCACCTCTATTAGCGCAGACTAAAGGGTGTCTGTTGTTTCCCTCTCTATTGAATGGCGAGGCGATGCGTATCTTCCTCTCTCTCTCTCTCTGTTTCTTTCTCTATCTCTCTGTCTCTCTCGCTCTGTGATCTCTGACATAGCTATTTATATCAGTATTACATTAACGTAATATAAGTTGCTGAACTGTTTCGTCAGATAAAGAAATCCGTTTTGGAGATAAGGTCAATCCTCCTAAAAAGAAGACCCGTTTCACAGGAGCTGACGACGAAAGGGTGTTGTATTTAATAAATAACTATTAATGTTTAGATATCTATCTGAACTTTGAAGTATTTTATTTGAATCATGAAGGTAACTGAACAATTCTGAATCGTCACTGGATAATTCAGCTTCGAGTCCCTCTGCTAAATTCTCAATCACTTGAATCATAATGTTTTTAACAGAGTCTTGGTGGCTTGAACTGTTCCATGAAATACTGATATCTAACTAGCGGAGTTTGAAGAATGGATGTCTTTTTGATGCAATAATGGCATCTGTAACACTGGCTTAATTTGCCAAGTTCAAATAAGATTAGTAGCGCTTTCCAAAGCCCTTAGTGACTGCACTTAGAAAAGGTTGCCAAAATTTCAGAGAACGTGACTGAAGTCTCTTCAGCTTTTTCTCCACAGAAGGCAAGGTATGGAGTAATTCTCCCTAAAATTTTTTTTTTTCTGTAGACGATCAATTGTCACATCAATAGGAGCCAAAACTGAGAAATACTCCCCAAGAAATTCAATTTCGTGACTTCTGAACACTGGAAGTTCAAGGGACGTCATGAGTTGATGTAATTTGCCCTTTCGTTTTAAAAGTAATGACAATGCATCAAACAGAGAGTTTCACCGTGTAATGCAAGGCACTTTTAATGAACAGTTGAAAACAGTTTTTATAATCTTTGCTGATTTTGGAGGACCGCTTTTGTTCCATAATGATGAGCATTTCCCAATCGCAGCATGATTTATATTTGCAAAAGAAGATATTTTCAGTGCCCGTTTTGCATCAGTTGTGGCGACGAGACTGAGTATATGTAAAGCGCAGAGAACATGCCTAGTAAGGCAGAAGCTGCATGGCTCAGACACAAGTTTTCTACCTGATCTATGGCACTTCTCATTAAGAAACAATCCTCCAGCTCGTGCTCACCCTGATCTTCTTCACTTACCTGTATTCCATCTTCTGAATTTGTTGACACATTTGCAGCAATGACTGCAAATTCCTTAAATGCTTTAACAAAATTAGACCAGTTATCATTGACAGTGTTCTCCATATGTTCAGCAATATTGATATAGTTATGTTCTCCTTTGAAGAGACAGTATGCTAATACTTCACTGTAACGGACAAGAGTAGCTTCCTTAAGCTGACAAAAATAAAATAAGAGTCCAATGTTTGTCTCATATATGCTTTCAGAAATTTTACATATTAATATAATCGAGATAAATTCGACCAACAAGTAGGTCTGCTTTCAGCCAAGAGCTGATAATTCCCTAACTGTAAAGACATTTTCAATTTATGTAGTAAATTGAAAATTTATGTATATGGATTCTCATGAAATTATTGCAAAATATTAACCTCTATTGTTTGTATGTCTTCCCTTTTTTAACTTCGTAATATAGCCAACGTAGTGACCAATGATCCGAACGCTTTATTATTTGGTCGTTATAAGAGCTTAATCTATATTACTAATACTATAATTATAAACAACATTTGTAACTCATAACTCACCTTCAATTAATCTCACAAAAGCTGCTTGCTCCATCGTTGATGTGGGATGCACACCTTGTATGATAAAATCTGCAATCAGTTTATCAACAATAGATTGTTTGACCCTCTTAGTATTTACCGCAAAACACTCTGATAGTGTCTTTACTTTAACACTGCTGCATGAAGGACCATCGTCTAATACTGAACATTTTCTTTTTTAACCTTTTCTTTGAGCTGTCTGGAAGTTGTCCGCTTATTGCACCAAAGTAGGATGCTTTCTCCGTTGATAAATCTACATGATCATATAATTGAAGGAGATTTGTTTCACGTTGCCCTAATTCACGTGAAATTGAATCAGAATATACTATAAATAAAGGTGTTTTAAAACATAAACAGATTAACTTTTTTGGATGTAAAAATGAAAAGAATTCGAGTTGCTTTGTTTATCTGTTTTCCGAAAGCCAACGTTTAATAAGAAATAGTGAAACTTCTCAATTAAATTAAGTAGCATATAATTAGCTGAAATAAATTCTTACCTTCGAAGAAATGCGTAGATTGGAAGTAGCATTGCTCGCGCAGAGATTTCGCCATTTGCATAATATATATACACACTTCACTTTTTGTCCGTCGAAAGATTTTACTCTAAGGAATTTACCATATAGTAAAGGATGACTGTAATTACATGATTCTTTATCTTTCTAGTCTTTATGATTGCCGAATCTCTCCATTTAACAATCTTTTCAAGAAGCTGAAGTTGCCATGGAGCATTTGAAATAAAGCTGAGCGCTCTAATTATACAAGCGAACACAACTGTGACCATCTGTTAACTGAAGTTGAACTGATGCAAGCAATCTTCACTCACCGGCTCACGCAGTCAACCATTTGTGTCATACAAGTTGCGACAAGCTAAAACATTCTACCACGTTTTTATAAGCTCCATAAACCTATTATCCGTAAAATATTTGCAAAAAATATATAAATACATTGTATTTAAATACTTTCCAAAGTATTTAAATACATGATTTGTAATATCTTTACAAATACAATTTCGAATACATAAATGTATTTAAATGGAATATTTGAATCCTGCCTACCCCTGCAAAAATGAATCAGAAGCATTCACTTGAAACCAGAACGCGTCTGTCAAGTCAGGCACCTCAGATAAGGCGCAGAAACCAGCAACCTTTTGAGTTCCTCGAGTGTGCCTGGCTTTGATGTCTCTACGGGCACAACGCTAAATTTTACTTCACTTCACTGACATTTTAAGACCGAACACTGGTTATCTCCGCCTCAGTAGTACTTCATTCATTAATTCACTTATCTTTGAACATCACGATGGGTCTTCTAACACGAGAGGCGAAAATTAAGTCAAATGGCGTAAATCCAGGGTAACAACTCACTGTCCTTGGGTTGCCGTACGTTTATTTGCATAATACGGCCTTTCTATCTCAATTTGCTTCCTACTAGCTACCTATAACACGTGAGACGAGCAGACGTAAGCTAAATTCTAAAGCTACAATTGTGATGTCTTTAGAAGAGATACAACAGATACAAACACCGAATAAACAGCAAACTCCGACAATGGAGATTCTTGTTAATCTAGCTGGCAATCTGTATTCTTAAATTGAAGCCTTTTGGACCCGAGTCTCTTAGATATAGGTTTACACGGCAAAACCACTCCTATGAAATTTGGTACAGAGAATGGCAACCAGTCCTAAAAAAAAAATATATCACTACGGAACAATTTCATTAAATTTAAGATTCCTCAACTTAGAAAACAATGGAAATATATTACTCATGGATTCACCTGTAATCTTAAACTTAAATTTTTAATTACTTTGATAATTATCCCCAACTGGATTATAATAAAACAAACTAAATCCATAAACTCCTAAACTACTTAGAGATAATCATCACTGGATTAAAAAGAGTGTAAAGATAGGGCTAAGATGCAATAAACATTGAGATTTTAAGAACTCAACATCTATTTGATTTTTTAGTTGCAAGCACCAAAAAAATTAGAAAACTGTTATGAAGAGGCCGCTGCAAAAAGGGATGCGAGTGGCAAATTTTGAATCCTAATGATCTGAAAATTGCGTTCTAAATTATCCCTAAATATGTTTGAATTTTCCAATAGGCGGAATATGGAAATATCTAGACGGAATAAAAGCCAGATAGATTCCATCATTTCGCAACCCCCCATGGCACTGAAATTGGGAGGGATTGCATTTACCCAGATTCTGGGTATACAGATATATAGAGTAAAAACTGTGGTGATACTGGACCATACGTGCACCTTAACGATTCTAGTAGACTTGTTGGTCTCATACCCCAAAAGCATCTCACACATAATAGTCAAGGGGAGTTGGAGTCTGAAGAGTTAGGAGGCCAAATGTATGGAGTAAAGTGGTCAAGGAAATTGTCTAAAAGATAAGACTGGGTCCTTTTCCTTTTAGAGCATGGTACTGAGGCATGCTCCCACACATACGGCATTCCAGGCGCCACCTTCTGGATCGAGGACTATACTGACTTCTCTATTCCCTTGATCTTGCTTTTCGAAATGATTCTAAGGCCTTCCCGCAAGATAAATGGGAGCTTACTGTGGTTCTCATGTTTTGATAATCTCAGCTCCATGATGGAGCTGGATGGTTTTATCCTTCAACCGTTGTATTTAATAATATTAATAATATTAAATTGAAGAAAATGTCTAGAAAATATCGATGTCGGCATAAAAATTGAGAGGGAAATAGGGAAAAGGTCTAATTTTATACAAACATTTAGCCAGACATTTGGAACGCAAGAGTTGGATCAAAATATTGTTAACAAATTTCGCTCTGAATATATTAAATGGCACATTGCCATTAAAACTGCAGTTAAACTTTCAAAAGAAAGAAAGAAAACCTACGGTAAACATATGAAACAATTATTTAGTTATCTATCCTCTTCTTTTATGTTATGGGCTATTTTTTTCTATTTAAATTTTGACTTAAATATAACTTTAATTTATTTTAGATAAGTTACTTCTACAATATTTACCATGTTGTTTAATTCTATATTATGGGTTTTCTATTTTTTAAAATAGCCATAGTTTCTTAGCAATTTATTGATCATCATATTCATGTTTAAATACCATATTTTAAACCTATATTATTTTGTTAGCATCAAATATATATATATACATATAGTAGTGGCCCTAATTCTTCTGAAATCTAGGTTTACCTCGCAAAACCTATAATAACGTCAAGCCACATAATGGTAATTAATGCAAGATAAATTACAGAGAGAATATAAGCATAGCTATAAGTACTGGTATATTGTTTCTGATAAGGTTGAGGAAACTATAAGTTACGTGCAAAAGATAATTTTTTTTAAATATATGGTAAACAATATGATAGGAGAGATCACACAACAGACAAAGATGAGGAGGTAAAGAGAAATAAGTTACTCAGCATATAATTTTCACTTCTTATAATATATTAGTACTTTGTATGAAGACCACAAGTCTTAATTGATTTGTGGTCCTGGCTCTGAGCAGACCTGATCCAGAAAATTCTTCACTGCATTTGCCGGAAGGCAATTGGCATTAAATTGCATAAAAATGGTAGGTTGAGCGGAGGCGGCTCTCCTATGGTACACAACTTATGCTTCCTGAAATTCTTTATACACTTGAGCATTCACTCAACATAGAATCCTGACTAGTGGGCTTGGACCTTCTGCTGAAATTATGCTCCATACTATAGCGCTTCCTTCACCAAACTTGATGCTCCTCTTCTCACAGTTCATCAATAATCTTTCACCAAGTCTAAGAGCAACGAACCTCTTGCCATCCGAATCAAACAAAATGTAATTCGATTCATCGCTACAGTCCTCCTTGGACCATTTATCTTCAGTCCATAGAACATTCTTGGTAACGAAGGAAAATCTAGCTTTCGATTTCTTCAGAGCTGATCAATGGCTTGCCTTCTGGTTTGTGATATTTTAAAGATCTTTACTTAGGGCGGTGAGATACTGTCTTCTGAGAGACACTAATGCCCATAGTTTCATTTACTTCTTGGGAAATCCTCGTTGCTGTCTTCTTTCTCTCTTTGATGAGATACGTATGATGGCTAGGTAGTCTTACTTTGAGGTTTCCTATGCCTATCAGTAGAAATTCCACCAATACATGAGCAAGTTGTATGGTAACGTGATATGATATTAGTTAAGATACTTTAGTGCGTTTAACCATTTCAGCCATGGATTTGATAGAGAAATGATCGTCTGACGTATCTTAACAATTTGATCCTGGTTAGAGTCAGGTGTAATGGGTTCCTTAGGCATGGGTACTGCTTGGAAATTGAGAACGTAATAAGTGGAAGTGCTAGAAATGAATGGGAGTAAGTTAATACCCAAAAATTATTTGGTTGTTATAAAGATAGAAGAAATAAAATTAGGTTGACTGGATCAATGTTACCACCATATTTCGGGAATAAAAATGCTGTTTTGTACGATACCTGCAGTTTCATCTATCCTAACATATTTAAAGTAAATGTTGATCTTAGAGCCATGCTTAGTTTATATCTGTAATTTATATCTGTATATCTGTAATTATTTGTTTTGAAGCTACTGATGAATCTAAAGATGTTTGTAAAAATATGTATATGAGAAAAAGAAGCTTCCCTTCGTAATGTAAAATTACCTGGGGAAAAATAATGAGTCATGCAGGGTCCTCTAAAATAATCCGCTAATGAGGAAATAGTTTCCAAAAAGTACAAAGAGGCAAATATGGCACTGAATTTCAAGATTAGTGAAAATCGGTTCGCAGAGCATCTAGAGACAATAAAATAACATTAAATGTGTAGCGACTGTCTAGAGCTTAAGGAAACTCCTCCATACAACATATTGCTTTAATTGACTGAAAAGATAAAGAAATAGATCATATTAAAAAAGGCAAGATGCACAATGCTTCCTGAAAATAGGTGGTTTTGATATAAGATTGCTATTAAAGATAGGCATTTTAGCTTCGGGAAGAGCAGGAGCTTTATTTCGCACTTCCAAATTAATGCAATTGGCTAAAGGCCCAAATCATGTTACAAAAAACTCAGATTGAGGTCTATATCATTGTAGAGAAATGGCTTCACAAAGCATCTCGGAGGGCTAGGCGGACATAGACCTTAAAGTCCTGCACCCTTGTGGACAAAGCCAGAAAAGCGAGCCCCATGAAGAGACTTGTGGGAACGGTAGCCGGCGAACCACAGGAACTGCCTACCCTGTTTGATCTCCCAGCCGCTTTTGTAGTTGGAGCGAACATCTGTTTTAAGGTGACCACATAAGGCGCTTAAACGACGCGCGAACGATGCAACTACCTACGAGATCCATAAACCCGTGGTTATGTAACAAAAAAAAAGCGGGGCTAGTCAAAAGGCACACCAAGGAGTGTGGTGGTTGAGATTCTCTCTAATTAACAAGCCGACTTGGGTAACTTAGTGCCAACCTCTGCTTTTCTCGCGCTCACCAGATGCGAACTTACCATTCACGCTTCCCTCTGTGGCCTCGCCCCTAACCCCCTAAGATGTCGCGGTGGGCTGCCTATAAATAAGCCCCGGAAAGAAAGAGAAGTGATTAGAATTCGATAAGAAATAAAAAAGTTCAGTTCGTAAAGATCGATCCTTTAACCATACAAAACGATTTCCGTAAGAAACGGAAGGATCAGATTGAGAAGATCGATCCCCTCTCCCCGGGCCGAACTAACATAAATCGTCAAGTTTTGTATCGGTGCCATACCGAAGAATCCTTTACAGACTTAGAAGAAGTCTGACTGGAGAAAAGTAAACCCGCTCAGACTTGAGTGACTCTCACATATCAAGCTCTGCAAGAGTGAGAGGAGAAGAACCCAGCCCCTACGAGGTTCCGTTCTTTAAGTACGGTAAAAATCTGGCCGAATGCCCCTAAATCTAGTTGGACACTCTACATTGAAGAATCAGACACCAAGAGGCGTCAGATCATTCCGAAGAGAACTCTTGGAGAGGAGAGCACCGTAACTCTCTTCGTCTTCTTAACGTAACCGGAGGCAAATTTAAAATAAGAACTTGACCTCCCCCCCTCTCCCACCTCTCTTTCTCATTCCCATCTCTAAGAAATTCAATCATCGGCCACGGCAACACTCCAAATCACTAGATAAGCCCACCAGCGACATCCAGCAATCCCTGATCCCTCCGGTCATGTAAGTTAGAAAGAACGTTTATATTCATATTGCGATAGTATGAGTTTAGTACGTCTGTAAATTTGAAGGAATTAGAAACCATTGTGCGTGAACCCCTGTCATATTTGCTAGTAGACGAGAGTACTTCAATTTAATGGTTAACGCTAATCAGAAAGGGTCGCAATAAAAATACTAATCGGCAATTGGTGTGCCTTTCACTTTATTTTTGTCATTCAAAATATTGTAATCGGCCTAGTTCTCCAACCGGGATAGTGGATTTTAGCTTAGGAAGAGGAAATAAAAGTGTTTACTGTCTTTTTGTCATATTTATTTGTTAAATTTAAAATATATGTTTATTTTGGAGTAATTCCTGTGTGTTTCCTCTTATCATTACGTGTTGACGTGGCTCTTTCTTAAAAACAACCAAAATTAGCACTCTTAGATCAAAGCCTACTTCATCAAAGAAGTGCCTTACGTTCCACAAGGTATACCACGACAAAAGTGGTGTCAGTTGTTGAGTGATCAAAAGGGGCATTATATGCCAATAATATCTTTAAAAAAAATGAAAGTTTAATTCTTAGATTCAATTGTGAGAAATGGGATCGCAGAGCATCTAGAGAATAATAAAATAACTTTTGATATGTTTATGTTTAAAAATTGTATATAATTTACTTGCTTTTTCATCTTATTGATAGCGGGTATGACCCAGATAAAAATGTATTTTTATCTAGACCTACAAAAGGCCTTGCAAAAACGTCTATGAAAGAAGGTAGAGTGTATTAAAATGGATTAAAGACAGCCTGGAAATCCATAAACAGAGAGTTGTTGCAAATGCGAATATCAAGTTAGAAGAAAAATAGCCTCCGATATTGTTTTATATAGTATTAGATGGTGTCAGTGTTACAAGGAAAAGAAGTACCCCCCAAACCCAACGTCTCTCTGTGGCGCAGGAGAAGATAGAGAATTTCACACGGTTGTGCGACACGTGTTTTGTGTTCCTTTTCTTGCCGTCACACCCCCTGATCGGCGCCAGACCTACGGCGTCAAGTGCCTTTGCGCAAGGCTGTAAGGGCGCCTGAATACACGCCCCCCCCACCGGGCGCGCCAAGTCTAATGAGATCCCTGTTCCGGCTTTGGGTGCCCCCGGCGAGCCGCTTCCGACGAGGCAGTATATACTTCGAAAAAAGCTTTGAGAAATTAGTACCATACAGCCGCGTCTAGGTTAGCAGCCACGTACAGTCTCATACGCCCTGTTTCATCTCCCAACGGCTTTCAGCTACGAACGCTTCCGTCGCATCTTTAACTGGCCTTGCCTGTACGTAAGGCTGGAATTCACGCCCGCCTGACGATAGAAACGGACATGCATCTATCACTCGGTTTTTGACTTTGTTCTCGTCTGGAGTACTCCCTCTCTCATATCTCAGCGAGGTTAACGAAGAAGAATTTCTGCAAGTTGAACTTTGCAGCGTCCCACTTACTCGTCTTCTCCAAGCCTACAGTGAATTAATCTTTACGTGAGCCTTCCCTTCATTTGCACTTCCCCTACTTTCCCTGCAAGCAATTACTGTATATCTTCTCTCCGACTCTCGTACCCTTCGAGTCATTTATATCAACACTCGCCGTTTGGTAGCCTGGGTCTCATTTTATTTATTGTCATTTATTTAATCACTTGTGCTATTAATATTTTCTTTAAGTATAGTAAAGTTAGTTTTCTACCATCTGTTTCTTTAATCCCAGAACCTCTAGGAATTAATTATTTAGGTCAACTGCACTCGATTTTGTTTATTTAACCCTCGCATTGGGATCTGTATCCCAGTTTTTGGCGTGTCCGAGTCACGGTCACCCTACTACATATAGTATTAATTAAAGTAGTAGCTTTTGTTGATAATTAAGAATACTACAATGATTAATTTATACCTTTTTCTTTCAGAATATTAAAAAATTGCCCATAATCTTTTTCGATATTCACCCCTCTGTTTCCCTCTGAAAAGATAACAGTTTACACGTTTTACTCAATTAGTTTGCTAGAGGATTCAATGCAACTAAAGCCAAAAAATCCATTCAGGGTACTTATAATGATTATTTAGTAAAGGAAAGTTCATTAGGTCGTTTTCCCGTTTTTTTAAGTGTAAGATTTCAGTCTACAAAACGGGCAAAATGAATGTCGTCAAATAGAAATTGATTCCAAAGAGTTAAAACTGTGGCACAGGAAATGATACTAAAAATATAGGGAACGCGCAGAATAAATTAACATAACCAATATGTCTGTCCTACACCAAGTTAAAAGGATCGGAAACTTTTCTGAGATTCTTAATTGGGTCCTGCACGAACTGTTCATAATATTATACACCGCCGTCTGTGGATCAGTCGTTTCAACAGAATTTCTTACAAACAGAGGAGGGGATTTGAGTGTATGGTGGGATATTGAACTTTGAGCCAAAGGCGATCCTCCTTAGTCAACAGAATGAGTGTCCTGCACTATCACGATAATGCCCGTCCTCACAGATTTCGAATGACCAAAGATATATATATATATATATATATATATATATATATAATTTCACGGTAAAGGGAAGGACACAGAGGAGGCTGAGGTACATGTGATTTATTTATGGAACAACGTTTCGGGCGTATCACCCATCTTCAGGTTCTAAAACATAAATTAATCTAATACAGTTAAAGAATATTAAAAATAATTAGGTTAAGACTATGTAGGTAAATAAAAAATTAGAAAATAACTTAGAAATTTAAAAGTCAAGAGAATCAAATTATCAATCTAATATAACACTATTGGAATGAAAAAAACAACACAAAAAAACAAAAGTAAATAATTACAGTATAATATTGCTTACCGATAATTCAGGAATTTAAAAGGCAAGAGAATCAAATTATTAATCTAATGTAATCACTATTGACACGAAAATAAGAAGCAAAAACACAAAAGTAAAAAATTACGGGAATAATATTGCTTACTGATAAAGTTCAGGAGAAGAAATTATAAAGGATGTGGCTTAAAGAAGGATAGGAATTTTATTGGTTGGTTGTTAAATAAGAGAAGGTTGGTTGGTTGTTAAATGAGATATTAAAAATTAAGAAATAAGAAGAAGAACAGAGGTATTATCTATGTTGAGTGTAGGAGATTTTGTACGTATTAGTAGGGATTCCAAAATTCTTAGACTATATTCATTATTATGACCAATTATTTTGAAGTTATCTATGGAACATTCTGTCTGGCATTGTATAATATGATTTCTAATCAAACAAGCTTCCTTCTTAGACAATATTTTCCAGTGCGATGGATTATCCCCATGTTAGAACAAAACCTCTCATTCAATGAGCGAACCGCACTACCAATATAGGTTCCTTGCAAACAACAGGGACAAGTAAAAGCATAAACAACATGGCTGCGTATATATATATATATATATATATATATATATATAAATGGAGTAGGAATGGGTCAAAATTTGCTCCAATAGCAGCTAACATTTTCAAGATTCATCTTGAAAATAACTTTATGAAACATTGCCCTTTAGATTTCAAACCCATATTTTATCGTAGGTATGGTGACGACTCCTTTGCCTTCCTTTATAATATAGAACATGCCCACCATTTTTTTAATTTTATAAACTCTTATCATCCCAACATTGAATTAGACAGTAACTATCAACTTCCTTTTATAGACGTCATTATAGAAAAAACCGACAAACTAACTAACTCAATATACAGAAAGCCTACCTTTAGTGGCCTAGGAATCAATTTTTTCAGCCATTGTAACTCGTCACACAAACTCAGTGCAATTAAATCTCTAATATATAGAGGTTAACATGTCTCCCCCAATTATTCCCTAATGCACAATGAATTCCAGACTCTAAAGTCTTATTTTAAAAATAATTGTTACCCCCCACCTTTGGTTGTCAAACTAATTTATGTTTTAGAACCTGAAGATAAGTGATACGCCCGAAACGTTGTTCCATAAATAAATCACATGTACTTCAGCCTCCTATGTGTCCTTACCTTCACCGTGAAATTGAAGATTAGACTGGTCAGCAGCAACTAATATGACTATATATATATATATATATATATATATATATATATATATATATATATATATATATATATATATATATATATATATATATATATATATGAGAAACTCACAAATAAGCGCGTGAGTAGAGCAATAAATCCAAAATATCCCCCAAGAAAATGAAAAGCAGATTCCAAATACTTTCGAACATGTTCAATTCCTTCTCAAGGAAAAATGAAAGATTTTACAAAGCTGGTATATATATGAGAGACAGCAGAGTAATACCCCGCCCATGTACAACGAAAGGGCACAAAATAGAAAAATAATATCAAAGACGGAGGTGAAGTATAAAACCAACTAAATAAGGTCTCTTTCCGGAAATTCCAAACTGTGAGCACAAAATGTAATTATTAAGGTTACTAAACTAAATATATACACACTTATTTGTGAATATATAAAAGTAAACGAGAAAAACATAAAAAAAATTAATAAATCAAAGGGCTAAGTTTTAAAATGAACAATTTCGTTATAAATCAGCCTTTTAATAACAGGTTCCAGTTTATAGGCACCGAGGGATATATTAAAATTAGACGAAGATTTAAGGAAGGAGCATTTTGTGTCCTTTCCTTGTACATGGGCGGGTCATTATATATATATATATATATATATATATATATATATATATATATATATATGTAAACGATGTTGAGACGAATATATTAATGAAAAACTTGTTGATAACACCAAATTAGCTACCAGGAAAAAATAATGTAGTCACTTCGAAACCTTTAAAATTTGATAGATTAAATGAATATTTAGAAAGATAGTATATGCAATTCAAAGTTTAAAAGTGAGGGAGAATTAATGCATATAGGTCATGATATTATCCGAAGCGATTACAATTTAAGTACTCAAATTTTAACTAAAGTTAACGTGTGAAAGATTTAGGTGACTGTATTGGGTTTGCCCTCGGATTCCCCTGTTTTCCTTTTCTCATCATAGTTTATGCTGTTTACCGCAGGTTGACCCGCTTCGAGGCTACCATTTTGAACTAAACATCTGCAACCTACCAAGCTAATTTGCGTATGGGTAGCGAATCATCTCTCTCCCCCCCCCCCATCCTTTGTGCTCTTCTTCCCTTTTCCACCTACGGACTGTAGGATATAATTGGGGCCGTGAGCCTTTTTAAGTTATTCTGTTGCGAGAATTCTGCCTGATTGCTCCCAGAATTCGTTGTTTGTCACTTATCTTCACATGATTAAATTTAGAGTCCCGTACTGGATTCCTTCGTGCAGTGAAAATTTTCTGTCATTGATTCCTGCCAGGATTGTCGCTGCATCTCTCTCGGCCGCAATGAATTGTGCTCTTCAAGTTTGCAAGTGTTCTCGTCGGAAAGCCGTTCACACTAGGCACGTGAAAGTTCTCCCCTAGTCACATCGCCATTTACTCTTCGGATCATCGTTCCACGTGGTCTCGTCGCCTTTCGCCACGATTTGGCTGTCTGTGGGTTTCTCCAACAACCGCCATCGCTTTCACCCCTGTCGACTTGGGTCGAATTCCCTCATCGTCGGCGAGCCTCTTTCGCCTGGTTCCCGATGTGAGTTATTGCTTTACTGATCTGGTATCAGGTATTTTGGAGTATCTCCTTCTTCTTACGTCACCATTAAAATTATTTAAGTGTTAAAGTGTTATTCATGTACCTCTGGGCCTTCGAGTAAGACAGGGAGGTTATTCCGGGAACTCCTGTCACTAGAGGAGCGAAGCCTATTTTCATCTTTAACCACACGTGTCGTTTAAGCTTTAAACAATTTATCCATGCGTGAATAACTTTTGGGTTAAAACGACTTATGGTCGTTCGGTCGTGTTAAGCATTTGGTACTTTTCTTATTGTTTAATGACCCCCGTATAATTTGGTAACATTTAATTTATTTCATTTTAAATTTATAGTGAATAATTCTGTAAATACATTCTGCGCGTGTATTTATTTAACCTCTTGCAAGTACTTATAATTTAGCACCGTCTCATTAATTCTGATTAATTTCTGGTAGGCCTTTAGATCTTTGGTCTTCTATAAATTTTATGTGTGTGTTTTCTTTGGGTTGTGTGAACCGGGATCCGTGATAGCCATTACAGTGACATAATCACAGGGGATCTAAAATTTTCGAGGGAATGTCCAATAGCTTCAAAACAGGCAACTATGGTTCTAGGCCCCATAACTAAACATTTCGCATTTAATTAATTAAATGATTCTGCAACTATATCAGGGAATTGTGAGACCTCATTCAAAGGTTGTGGTTTAACTCTGATTGCATTATATAGAAAAGAACATTAAAATATTTATTTGCTCGCCCCCATAGATGAGAGACGACACTATTTCCTGAAATTATTTTTGAAAAATATATTTTTGGAAGATACACTTCAGTTTACTACACTGTGTAAAAAAAATTCAATTTTTTCTTGGCCTTGGGTTAAAAGTGTTATTTCCCAATTGATTGTAACTCTATTAAATAAAAACTATTCAATTCGAATCCCCAAATTTGCTTATATGGCTGCGACATTGAATTTTTAAATTAACCCATTTATAGTAAATAACATTAATTAGATAAAAATAATAAAAATGTATAAAAAGTTTTGAGGGTTATTTTTATTTCCAAATATAGTATAAACACGATGTTTGGTAATTAAAAGGATATAGAAGCAATAATACAGAAGTACGAGGAGCGATCAATAAGTTTTGCAATGCGGATATAAGGAAACGAGATATGAAGAAAAGTGTTTTATTATTTTTCAATATTACTACCCTCGACTTCAATGCACTTGCGCTACTTGTCCCTGAGGCTTCAAATTCCCAACAACCAGAAATCTCCCGACTGCTGTTTAATCCACTCCTGGACCGGCGTCCACGCAGTGCAACCTTGAGTTGGCGGAATAAAAGTAGTTGCTAGGGGCCAGATCTGGACTGTAGGGAGGATGGTTGAGCTCCTCGAATCCGCACTCGGACAGGGCAGCTTGTGCAATTCTGGCCTTGTGGACAGGGGAAATCTCGTGGAGGAGCAGGACATCGCGTGTCAACCTGCCGCACCGCCTTTGACGGATGCATTTCTTCAACCCAACCAGTTCCTAGGAGTAATATTGGCCTGAGATGGTCCTTCCACGAGGCGCATAGTCCACCATTAACATTTCCTCAGAATCCCGAAAGATCGTTGCCATGATCTTCCCGGCTGAGGGTTGGGTCCGGCACTTGATGGGGGTCGAAGAGCTTCTGTGCTTCCAGGCCATGCTTTCAAATTTGGTCTCGGGATCCCAGTGATGGACCCACATTTTATCACCTGTCACTATGCGTGACTTGAATCCCGCTGGGTCATGGTTGTAAATCAGCAGCTCCTCGGAACTTTTACGACGTTAAAGTCTATCATAGGGCGAGAGGTTTCTAGGGACCCAACGGGCAGAGACCTTGGTCATGGCAAAAATGTCGTGGATGATGTTGATAACACTTTCATGTGATATTCCAAGTTCTCGCTCGATTTTTTCGACCTTCATCCGTCGTTCCTCGAGGATCCTCCCCTCCACACGGGCCACATTGTCCTCGTTGGTCACGTCTGACGGCGTCCTTGGCGGGGTCATCTTTAAAGGACTCACGACCATGGCGGAACTCAATATTTCAGCAAGCAATGGTTGCATAGGAAGGGGCGGTCTCGGTGTACACTGCAACTATGCGTTCATAGATCTCTTTTGCATTTTGCCTTCCTTGGTCCAAAATTTGATCACTACGCGGAGCTTAACCTTGTCCATTATTGAAAGATTTGTGACTGATGATCTACAATCAGCTACTACTTCTTAAATAAACGAAGCAGGAGCGTGCGGCTGCAGGTCCTAACTTGTCATAACTTGTCTTAACACCCCCACAAGCAGCCATCCTTCTTCCTCTGTTTTGCCCTCCTGATTTGCAAAACTTATTGACCCCTCATTGTAATAGCCCTGATTTTTCTTATATTTTGTTTTAGCGACCTGGACAGCAATGGCAGTTTTCGTACATTCCACATAGATTCAGCACTAATTTGGTGAAAAATAAACTGGAGAGCTTTAGAGAATTTTTCATATTTCTGAAGAATTTCCAAACATTCTGGTAACGTAGATGACTATATAAATACAAAGGAAGTCTACTATATAGATTAGTTCAACTCTAGCTGTCACAGCGCAGACATCGTCATTGATAAAGCATTCGTGACACATGGCATCAAGAGGTTGTAAGCATCCGACAGCTACATTTTCCTATGTCTGCGGAGAATTTATTAATACAAGAGAGAAAAAGTACTCTGCAGAGAGATCTGTGGGGGTCGAACCAAGTAAACATTTGTTTGAAAAATTTAAGCGGTTAACACATTAAACCTTTTAAATGGAAGACAAACCTTCCGCTTTGTACTAATCTTTTTCGTAAATGGGAAGATAGAATATCCTCGTTTTATTCTTGATCTCTTTCGTAAATAGGAAGATGGATGTCCCGCTTAGTATTCTCTCTTTTGTAAATGGAAAGTTAAATATTATATCCTGTAAATAAAGGAACGAAAATCCCCTTGTACTCGGTTGGTTAAAGAGCTTACCGTAACCGTTGCCTCCTGTACCGGGTAGTGTGGGAAAGGTAAATGTGATGGACCTTTTAGGAGCACAAATCGTACGAGTCAAGAGAGAGCGACATTATTGAATCGATGCTACTTGGAACCTTCTGTTATTCTCCTTGTAAGACCTCATAGGGGAAAGGTGTACGCCATCGATATCGCATCTACGAAACTTTACCTCCTTTGTCGAGAATAGACATTCAGTATCGTGTGTTGGATCCAAGTTCTGATTGAGTGCTTAACGATTCGGAAAATAGATTACAGCCGTGTTTATGTGCAGACGGTTTGATGGCAATTAACTTTTTAATTCTATCGTGGCGCTGATTGGACAATTATTGCAGTGCCTATATCTAAAAGTTGGTGGTCAATTTGTTAACGCTAGGATCTGTTATTCCAAAAATGAACATAAGTATGGCGATTAAATGTATCTCAATCCTGATTGGTTGAATTGTTTAGTATTTAGAGTAGATGAAATGATTATTTATACAGGTGTACTTTTGTGGATAGGAGGAGTACAGAAAGAGTTATCATTATTATTCAAGGAGATAAGTTGTCATTACTTTTCGCGATTTCGAGGCTTATTCCAGCTAATTACCAAGAAATATACAATCCAGCTATATTTATATATATATATATATATATATATATATATATATATATATATATATGTAGATTCCTTTATTCTAAGAAAGCTCGCTGATAACATAACCTAATCTACCGAAGTACAAGGGAGAATTCGTTACCCAGACCCTATAACTGGTGACCCCTCTTCGTCGAAAGAAACGTGATCAAACAACAAAATGAATTCACAAAACGGGCAAGAAGCTATTAATTTTCTTTCACACCCAAAGTGGAACTCGCGAACGCAATCTTCATCAGAACTCGTGTTTTTAATGAAGCAGCAGTCTCAAGATGGTTCAAAATTGTCGAGGCACAATTTCACATCTCAAGAATACAACGAGAAAAAACGAAATTTTACCATATTCTTGATGCGTTGCCTCCTAAGACCATCGATCGTCTACAATCTACAGTCCTCTCGTCTTCGAATTACTCGCTGCTACAACCAGAAATCGTAGGACTTTTTGAGAGTACGAAACCTAAGCTCTTTGCGAAGTTAATCGCGTCTTCTCCGCAGACCGGACGACTTTTGGTAAATCTCGAAGAGCTACGCAAGACACCTCTGCAAGTTGGAGTGGATGACGACTTGGTGAGACACAAGTTCATCCAGGGTTTTACCTCCAAACATCGCTCCCCATCATCGCCACGCAAAAGGACTTAACTCTTGCCCAATTGGGGAAACTGGCTGATGAAATCATGCCGTTTTACAAGGCATAGTTTTATAATATAAATAATAGTGAAACTAATAATAATAGTGCCGGTAAATAATGTGCAATTTAAAAATTCCGTTCAATGCCCATCGGCGTATATCCTAGTGGTAATCAATTTACGTTCGTACATAATAATTATAATAGAGATAATAATTATTCCAAAGGTGTACCATTTCGGTTTACGCCCCTTCGGTCGTAATAAAATTCAGTGGTGGGCTGTTCTCACTTATACTATGAGTCAACTGCGAACTACTGTAAACCTTGGTGAAGTTGGCCAAAACGCGGTGAGAACCTTCAAATGTAACCATCTTCTAGACCATCTTCCCTAACCCGCTCGGAAAACCGGATCAGCAGGCCGCTGTGAATGTGACGACCGGCGTGCAGAATATTCTCACTGTCACTGCCCGTATTAATCAGAGGAAGTGCGAATTTCTGATAGACACTGGCGCGAGCGTGTCCTTAATTCCCTTTAATATAGAGCAATTATCTGTGATGCGCAAATCGTGTGTTAACATCGCGACAGCTAATGGAGTAAAGATAAGAGTGCATGGAGAAGTACAACTGGAAATAGGCATCCCTACCATGCGACGTTCATTTAGATGGACGTTCGTAGTTGCAGATATTACGTCGCCATTATTAGGAGCCGATTTTCTTGCTCATTTTAACCTCTTAGTAGACTGTGCTCGTGGTGTCTTAATTGATAAACAGACTAGCCTACTCAAGCAAAACAGTGATATCGTTAATTATTAATGACCTCTCGCCTCTCCCACCGAATTGCCGGACAGTTCTCTGCAAATATGTGAGTATATAGCTTCCGAAGTGTGTTGACATTAGTTCACCACCGGCTAATTCCGTTGTTCATACCATTGAGACGGGTAACGCCTCACCAACTTTCACCCGCCCAAGGCCTCTTCCAATGGAGAAAATACAAATTGCAAAAGCAACTTTCTAGACTCTGTTGAAAGAAGGTGTGTTGTGGCCGTCGAAATCTTCTTGGTCTTCACCCACTCACATCGTGAGGAAGAAGACCCCAGGCGAGTATAGAGTTGTAGGTGACTTTCGATCCCTCAATGCGATAACCAAATCGGATAGATTTCCCCTGCCTAGGATTCAGAACATGGTAGACCGTCTTCATGGCAAGACGTCATTCAACAGAAGTTCCACTGTATAGTACGAATCCATATATAAAAAGGTAAAAAAATAGTATATTTGTAGATAGTAAAAATCAGTGAATTCGGTGCTTGCCGATTAATTCTATTTTCAACTTCTAAAAAAAACAACCTTAAACCTATACTATCAGAAGCTTTATCGATTGTAATTCTATTTACTTTCTAAATTGTATAATGTATCTCTAGGATTATCCAAATTAACCAATATAGGTCTTTTTATAGTATAGATCTAAACTTCAAAAATACATATCGGCAACTCTTTGAAAGGCATTTAATGTTTTGATGGAAAAATAGGGTTTGTTTAACAATTAAATGAATGAATTTGATTACAGAAAGAGTTTGTAGAACATTAGTGGCCTATTATAAATGCAAAATTCATGTCAATTCTATCTATCCTGGCGAAGCCTAGGAATAAATACATATAAGGCTATCTCGGACTTTATTGTAAAACCTCGAGGGTAGCTTGTTCTCAGAATTTTATTCATAATGAAAACCCTGGTTATTGGACGTTTCTAATGATCAGTCGATATGCTATAGAGCGATCTCTTTCCCTTTCGAATGACGTTGGTTTCATCAAAATTGATGCCAAAATTTAAAAGCCGATTGACTGATGGCCACCGTGAGCCACCCCTAGGAATTTCGGCGATATCTCGCAAACTACGCATCCTAGAAGGATAGATTAGACCCCACTTAAAATTTTTGTACTTTACATTGGTGCTATTATTTTTTTTCTATCTCTGTAAGTGTTTTAGATAGCTCGACGAAAATCTACAATTATAGGGATAGGAATCTCAAACATATTTTAACCAACTGATTTTTACCCGCTTAACCGATTTCCCCTGCATACTTTTGTCGACTTTATTATTTTAACCAAAGAGACCATTAATATTTTACATAGAGTTTTTTGATAAATTATTATACGAAAAGGATAGATGGTTGTATTTACTTTGGTTTTAATTAATTATTGTTCTTCTTTCATGTTTAAATACCAAATTCATATCCAGCCAAAACAGTCACCCATCCTCAAATAATCCATTATATCTCACTTAGTCTTTAAGTTACAGATAAATACTATATATATTTACCTACAGGAGATAGAATTTTGTTACTGTTTAATTCCAGGTTAGAACCCTGTAGAAGCTATAGAAGCCCGGCCAGCGAAGTACCAATAGCAAAATGGCGCAGAAAAAAAATACGAAGGTTTGACAGTTTTTCCTCCCCCGTTTCGCTCATAATTGATGGAGATAAAAGTATTTATAGATCCGGGTACGTGATTGTTAGCTCTCTACCTTTAATTGAAAAGTTCAAATCTTAAATATTTCGGCTGCTAGTGGCGATTAAATCTTTGTGGTTTGCCCTAAAATGGACCAAACCGCTTAACGCCACCCAAAATTGTGTCCGTCTTTGGATATTATTTTTAAGTTTAAACTTATCTACCCGGGATTTATATAATAAGCTATGAACATTTAAACGTTATTTTAGAAGAAAGAATATAAAAAAAACAAAATTAATCCCTTTTTATCGGATAAAAACTTACGAACTAGCTCTAATATTCACCCCTTTCGTCCTTTCCACCCACATGGCCCCGGCTTTGGTAGAGAGCGGGGAAGTTTTGCATATCTTTGGATAGCCCATTCTGTCTTCCTTTGAGAAACGTTAAATAGCCTGATGTTTAACAATTAGCAAACCCTCCAGCGGGCGTTTAAACTAAAACGGGTAGAGTCGATTTTGCCCATTTTGAAACCTACAAAAACCAACTTTTAAAATGGGGAGCAGGGGGGATATACCGTACCTAGGAACGCCATATCCGGCATCGTGGTTGGGCAAGATCGATTCTTGTAAAAGTTAAAATACTAGTTTAGATTATAAAATATATTTATAGCTACGGACGATATAGTTTCCTGGAAAACTATACAAGACTATGAGCAAAAACTCCAAAGTTCCCTTTGTCATCAAAACGGCTATTGTGACGTTGCTAGTATACTTACGAATAAAAGATTTGGACATTATAAGGTAAAAATGCTAATTTATCCGGAAATGTGATTTGTTTTTTTACTCGAATAATAGTTTTTGAATAATTAAAAAAATAATTGCGTCAAAAATAATAATGCCAAGATGCTGAAACTAAAAATAATACGATTAACAGATAATTTTACATGATAAATATAAGAGCGAGATTCTTAGCCCCTATTTTCTGGGCGATATTAAGTTTTAATTGGTTTTCGTAAGGAGTATATATATATATATATATATATATATATATATATAGAGAGAGAGAGAGAGAGAGAGAGAGAAAGAGAGAGAGAGAGAGAGAGATTTTGGGAAAAATTGGGCGAATAAGTGACACCATATAATATCCAATTTTCGCCTTCCTACCCCAATATTTAAGGAAAATTCAATGAGGGCATCAAATCATGAGAGAAGTATTTTGCAAATATCTCGAGATGTACGCGGTGGGTAGTCGAAAGGGCGTTAAAAGATACATGAGAAAAGATTAGCGACTGTATTTTCAAAGCTGATTCAATTGGTAAAAAAGGTACAACAACAAGTAAATAGCGATTAAAAATTCGTCGGAGCTAAATGGAAATATAGATTTTTAAGTAATTCGGTACGCCCTTTCTAACGGTGGTAGTCCCAAAGCGCCACGATCTCTAGGACCAAGTTGTTTATAGGGGCTAATGAATCGATAACGATGGGGCTTACCGATGTAAAATTTATATCATTCCAAAGGGCATCCAAATCTAGATAACTCTCTTAATTATCATAAATTTCGGCGATTAAATAGAAAAATTCCAATTTAAAAAAGACGATTACAATTGCGAAAATAAACCCCGAAAAGCCCAAATCTAGACATAAAAAATACATATCGGCAACTCTTTGAATGGCATTTATTGCTTTTGCATCACAAATATGGTTTATTTAACCATTAAATGGATGAAATTAATTACAGAAAGTGTTTATAGGACATTAGTGACCTATCAGATAGAAAAAGGTCGGTAGTACTTGAAGATACCAACTCGATACCGTTAACGCTTAGTCTATATTTATTCAAGTTCCGGAGATATCTTATTATTATTCCTAACTTCTTCTTATGATTATTATTAGGTATCACATCATTTTCGGGCCACACGGTAGTGGCGCTGTTTATAGGCTACAATTTTGGGCTACAATATATGTCTTATGACGTCAGACTGTAGAGTCAGATGTGAACAATTACGGCGTTATATTTTTTTGTATATGAATATATAGTGAGCGCTTCGCCCCCCAGACCCCCAATTGATTGAAACTCAGGATCATCGCAGGGTGATCCCCCCACAGTGATATCTCTCCCAAGAGCAGTCCCCTTGAATTTACTCTTTTTTTCCCCAACAGCTTTAGACTGGCAGAACAACCTAACCTGATGACAAAGAATACTTACTTTTATAGGATACTTGATTAGTTTTTGCGCCTCTAAATAATCAAAAAGTTTTTCGCGGTCATGCAAAATATACCCGAATTTGAATAACGCAGAAGCACAACTAAAGCAGGAAATAGCCATAACCAAAGAGGAGCAAATTCTAAGCGGGTGTTATTTATAACTATGGCGTGACCAGTAAGAAGCTGTTATCTTTCACTGCGAAACCAAAAATACGAAAACAAAAAAAAAAACAACAATAAAAGACATCAAGAAACCTTACCTAACTTAGAAAAAACTATAAACGAGCAGAGGCGCAGATATTTAGTAAATAACACAGACTAAAAGTTACAAATCCCCAAAACAACAAAAAAAATACAACGCCGTGATTGGTCACATCTGAAGCTACCGCCTGACGTCATAAATAGGTTGTAGCTTAAAATTGTAGCCTACTAACAGAGCCACCTACCGTGCGCCACAAATCTGAAGTATTACCTATTATTATTCTTAATCTTATTCGTATTCATATTCTTCTTCTTCTTATTATTCTTTTTATTTTTCTTATATGGCGCTCTTCAAGGCCCAATCTGACATTGAGCGCCGCCATCTTTCGACTAGAAAAAGACTTGAGAATTGAGGTGTCTGTAAAAGCAGAAAAATATCAATTAATAGAAAGAAAAACATGTTTAACACATAAAAAGGCAAAAGGTCAGAAAATAAATATATAAAATCTTGTTTTCACTTTTAAAAACGAAAGCCCATTACTAACAATCTTTCAATTTCGTTCACGATTTTCACACATTATTAAAATAAATAAGTTATCCTCCAGCGATTTTCTATGTTTATGGGCCTCAAGATTTGGGCTCAATCTTTATTCTACATATAAGAGATCTAAGACCTTAAATTATATTATTATGGTTGAGAATTAATAAAATATTTCTGCAAATTATGGGAAAAATGTACAACCCAATTAATTAACAAGTTTGAGCTCTATAGTGCAGTTTTATTGCAGTTTGTGTAAAGTATGGGTTATCGGTGGATCCTGAATCACATTTCTTGAAATAAATAAATAAATATAACTTATACTGTTTTTTTTTTTAAGGTCACACCTTATCTTCATTAGATTGTAATGGGAAAAAAGATTCATGCGTGGGTCTTAGGTTGGGTCTTTATTTTATAAGAAATCTAAGGTGTTAACTTATATTATTATGGTTGAGAATTGTAAAAATAGTTTTGCTAAATATGGGAAAAATGCAGAACGCAAATAATTAACAGGTTTACGAAAAAAAATTCATATATGTATACCATTAAAAAGGTGGTTATAGAATGTTCTTTTAGCTTTATACATGCAGTTCCCCCCCCCCCCCTGAAATTTCGGGCAACATAGATTAAAGGTAATCTCTTTAAATTTTGGAAATTCTTGATCTATATAGTCAGAACTACATATTCTGAGCGCCCTAAGATATATGCAAGAAAATACTGATGTTTTAATATTTTTACGATGGCCTGAATAAAAATTTACATAGGATCAATTATTTGTCGGTTTCCTGAAAATAGAATAATTAAACCTCTCTGGTTGTCTAATAATTAAAACATCTAGGGAAAGGAAGGCTGTTATTTTCTTATTTTTCTAAAGTAAACTTAATTGACGGAACCAATGAATTAATAACTAAAAGAATACCACCTTCCTTTAGAATTCCACGACATCTTCAACGTAGCGGTACCAAACAATTTGAGTGGACCAAACAGGTGGAATCAGACTCGTTGTTAAATATTCGATATATATATATTTGACAATCAGAGAGATCAAAATGCAGTGTCTAACGATATTCAAATGGTGCTTTGCCGTCCAGATGATTAAAATGGGTTACCAGATTAACTGGTAACAAGCAGAAAAATAAAATAATGCATATAAATCAATTTGTTAGCAGGAATATATTTAAATCTTTTCTATTCTCCAGAAAAGAGGAAATAGATGTAAATATGAGCCCTAGTTTGTTTTCCTTAGTTCCAGCCCTATCCTTTTTCCTGAAATCAGACTTACCTGAGACTATAAAACCCCCTGACCTAATAAGGAAAACATTGCTTCCTATAAATACGGTGTCTCTATATTATAAACTGTTGTGAGTTTGAAAATGCAAAGAAAACAAAAGTAGTAACTCCAATCAATCTTTGTTTTTTTTTCAAAATGGTATACACAAATATATATATATATATATATATATATATATATATATATATATATATATATCTGTATATATATATATATATATATATATATATATATATATATATATATATATATATATATATATATATATATATATATTATAGTTAAACCACTGTACAGGAGCCAAAAGTTTAATTTACGAGACTTGTTTCAGTATGTAGTTTATCATACCCTCTTCATCCGTATACTGAGAATGCAATTGTTAGAAAATAGCGTACAGATTAGAAAAACAAATAGAAAAACACAAAGACACACAAAACGGCAGAAAAGGTAATTAATCATGGTGGGCGAGTCGAAGATCGTTGACTAAGCTGTTTATGATGAGGTTACGGAAATGGGGGCTGCATTTTAATTGCCTATCTGATAAATTTCAATTGGGTATTTCTCATATTAATATAGATTATACTATTTTTCTTTTACGGAAATCTTTACAATTATATATGATTTGTGCCTTTGAATAGTTAATTCGGTTGTTGAACTTGCTAATATGATTAAAATACTGGATGTGGTACTCCCTCGTCTGACATCAACTTAATGTTCCTAAATTCGTTTTGTTAAGGTTCTTCCAGTCTCTCCTGTGTAAAATGAGGGACAGTATGTAGAGCCACACGGGATTAAATATCGACCTGCTCCTTTTGGCTGATTCACGCACAACATTAAAGGATAGAAAAAGGGTATTTTAATGTGGGTAGGCCGGGAGAAATAACTTTGTTCACTCCTTTGAGGAGGGGAGAAAAGGGAGGGATAGATACTTTGTATTATTAAATTTGATTTTATACTTATGGCGGTAATAAGTAGATTTTGATTTAGATGAACTTTCCTTGATCACGTGAAGGGGATAATTTAATTGAATGAAACTGCAGGTTATATATGAAACCTCGTCTTCTACAAAGCAAGGGTCACATATCCGAAGTGCTCTCAAAAACCTACCAGATGCAATGGTTCGCTTAATGTTAATATTATGATGAGAAAAGAAATGGATATAAGAGTTAGAATGGGTTGGTTTTCGGTACACAGTGAAACTAATTCTCTCAATGACTCTTACAATTTTTACATCAAGAAATGATATAAAATTTAAAGTAAACGCCATAAGGTACCGTTTACTTTTAATAGAATTGGTGTTAAAACCTAATGAGCCCGCCGTCATTTGAAGCAATGCATCCTTCTCATCCAGATTTCTACTATTTTTATCTCTTAATTTGGTATAATAGTTCTGCTTTGTGGTGCTTTGGAATAGATAGTCTAAAAAAATATTTTGCATTTCTTTGCAATAATATTGTCATTAAGTCTTAGGATTTTTATCTAGATATTTCAACGCCGTGTTATTTTTAAGAAAACTTTTGTGGGCACAAAAAGTCGAAAGCGGTAATTAATATAAAACTTCTTGCTTCTAAATTTGACTATTAATCCGAATAGTTCTATTTCTAGCATATTTGTCGTCAATAATTTGTTTTTCCAAGTTCAACATCTCTTAGATGATGAGATTGGAGTGTGACTATTCTCTCAAAACTAGTATTTTCATCTCATCAGGATTTAAGATAATGATTAAGATTTGATTCCTCAAATCTCTTTGAGTGCGAAGAAGGGTGTCATTAGGTTTTTATTACCTAAATACTAATGAATGTTTTGTTAACTATGTACATATATAAAAGAAAGTACTTCAATTGAAGTCTTGAAGACTTCTTTTTTCTGTAGGGATTTTGAATCAATTGATGTTCACTGAAACAAATGATTTTCATCTCTATCATTTCCAAAATTTGGAGAAAATTTGTATTCATTCGTTCGCTGGAAAAATTGTTCCAGAGCTTTAAAATAATCTTAAGAAAATGATTAGCTTCTATTTTATCACTATTTTTGGATGATCATTAACACAAAACGCTCTAATTAGTTTGTTACACATATAAGACTTATTTAAAAATTCAGATTAAAACGAGTAATTGGTCTCTACCACATTAATTCTTTTCCTAAGGAGTTTTAAGAGATAAGTGGAAATGAAACGTTAGGCAATTTCCATTATACAATTTCCCCGTAATTAGAAAATATTCTTCCACCAAGTTGATAAAGATGACCCCAAAATCAATATTGCACGTAATTTAAGATTATAACGCTGTTAAATAGCGGGCAATATTTTGAATTTATTTACCTGTAATGTATGGGTAAACTTTCTTATTGTTTTACAAATTTGTACCATAATTTTTCTTTTTTACACAGACACATACATATTCAGCATCATTAACACAAGTCTCAACGTTTAGTCCATTTTTATTTTTGCAACAATTAAATACCTCTTTCAATTTTGCTTAATTACCTTTTATATTTCCCTAATTGTTATTTTTCTTACTGTTTTATTTCTTTTAAGTATTCACCTTTTCCCTTTATAAGCCGGGCTTCTATTTATTTACTCCTCAAGATCGTGAAAAGATTTAAAGAAGAAGACATAGGAATTTGAATGGTTTGTGCGAAGTAGCTTGTTTTTACTTCCCATTTCAATTGATTTTCATGAATTTATTTATGTAGTTTTCATTAAATCTCAATTTTAATAAAGAATCATCATTACATATGGGTCAGAACTTCGGTTATAAACAATAAATGCACCTTTCTTATGAGTTAAATGTCGTTTTTAAATCTACAATATAAGAAATTTCCAATTTTATTGAAATCATTGTCATTTTCTAGAGAAATTGATCTGATCTTAAAATTACATCCAAGTGTAGTGGTAAACAAAGAAAAGTTGAATAATTCTGATAAGGTTTAGATAAGCCATATAATATTGCTTGAAATTAACTTGAACAAAATTCGGCCCTTACGTAGCATACTAAAAGAGGAATTTTAAAAGATCATCTTTTAAAAGAACAATACTACATTTCTCATTTTTTAACGACCATAATTTGCTTGTAGATAAAAATATGCGATTTCAGTAAGCCTTTTAATTATAATTTCATCTTATAATGTAAGAAATGTATCAATCCTCTTTCAAAATAGAGAAGACCAAAAAGAATCACCTATAAGAATGGATCGGCATATTTTTATATTATTCAGCAACATTATTAGAAGGATAAGAAAATTGAATGATTTTTAATTTCTGAGGTAAAAAATGTAGTGCTAAAAAAAGCATAGTCAGATCCTTTGGTATCTAAATTTTCGATATATTAAACTCGTTGACAGTTTATATAGATCGAAAAGATAGGGTTAAGCAGTGCTTTGATTTTCGAGTCCTTGCCTCAGTCATATTCTTTCCTGCAAGGTGAACGCATTCCATCTATTGGTACGAAGGAAAACTATCAGCCAGCTGTGATTGTCGTGCAAACTAGCAAGTATTTATCACGTTCAGGTTTATGCTTCTGATAAAGAGAATTTGTGCCAAATGTTATCCAGTTAATAAAAGAATGTGAGGGAACATAATCATAAGAAATAATTTTAAAAGCAGACTTTTTATTACCCAGATTGTTATCAGTTTGGAAATAATGATATAAAAAATTTCCAGATTCAAATTCATTTTTAATGGCAAAATGATTGGATAAATCTATTGACTATGTTCTATCGCTTTCTTAATTGAATGGTTTTACGCCACGTGCGGCGAGAGTCTCCAGAGAGATGATTCAATTTCGAATGACGATGAAATGGAGGTAAATGTGATAGCGATTAGTTCAAATCGTAAGTAAACTCTAATTTTCATATGAGATAGTCTCAGATAAGCAGGTTTGTGGCAAAATATTTACTATGGTTAGGGCCACCTCTTCATTTTTAATATTTAAATAATATGCACTTTTTGTTGGATAAAATTTTGGTAATATCTATTTAATATTAGTTAACATTAGTTAACATTCTATAACAATAATTCTTTGTACAATCAACGCGAAAAATATAAATTTTGTTGATCATTAGCTAAAAAAGTGACTAGCTTAAAACCTAACGTTGTTTTTCGGTTTCTCTCTTTTGCAATGACCCTTCAACCTAAAGGACCTGTGGTAGTAATCTTTTGGACTGCTACTTGACGTTGGGGAAATATAAAATCAAGATCGCTAAAGCTCATTTGCACAATTCCTTCGAAGGGATTTGTCTAGAGATGGAGGTTGACCAAAGGTGAAGTGAAATTATTAATTCTAAATTGCAGGATAAAATTATAAAATTTCTTAGATTTTATTTACTCAAACTATAACCAAAGCCCAAATAGGACAAGCTATCATTTTTAGATATTTCACTATTTAGAAAATGTCAAGCAGGCAAGGATTTGAGTTTTAAATTGGTCCCTCAGGACAGTCGCGCTGACAGAGCGGCCACACTTTATTGTGATAACGTTGACGGTACCTGTAAGATGAAGGCTTTATCCATTATTCTCCCAACCTAGCGCAGGGAACAGGAGTCATCTGATCCTAAGGAGGAATCAACAACAACAACATTCACCAGTGACAATATTCGTGGACAATTTTTACATATATGTAATTCACCATATCATGTACCACAGAGTCTTCTTAGCGCAAGCATGAAAACAGTCGAGCCACCAACTCTGATGAAATGCAATGCTATTTAGCAATTAATAATTATAATGGGTTCCAAGAAGCTCCTTTCTTTTTTAGATTTTGGTCAGTAAATATGATTCTTACAATTCACTGTCTCAAACACCACGCCACTAAATTGTTTCGAATATCTATTTGACCGTAAATGAGAAAAACGAGCAAGACCTCATCGGAAATTTGATCAATTATTCAAACTTCGGCTTCTGGTTTAGAAAATTAGTGATAAAATTAGTAGGTTGTATTATTTGTTTGAGTATATATCAATTTCTGAAAGCATAGTGAAATGTAAAGTCAAATCTTGTCTGAAACATTACATGCATATGAATTCAATGAAACAATGATAAAAGTTTTAGTTTTAAAATAGACAAATTGGAATATTTGTAATTTTGGCTTCATGTACACATATTGGCAAATGAAAAAATTGATGAGCAAAAGCAAAATTTGGTTTAGATGGGAAAGTTGAACTTAAATTGTGCACGATATTAAAAATTAAATCAATTCTAGTATTCATTACCAATTTCTTTTCGTCAATACAACTTGCTAAGGAACTTAAAGATAAATTAATAGGATACCTTAGCACTGTAAAAAGAAAGTAAATTTCTTTCTCAATTTAAAATGTAAAATCATTCTGTTGTGTGAAATAAATGAATGATGAATTTGCTTATTTTCTGTAATGATCTGAGCTTCCTAAAGAACAAGTTTGCCATTTAAAATCAGCAAAACAGAATTAAATTTGGTCGCGTTGATTTAAAAGATATGATAAAATTATTATCTGAAATAGAAAACAAAATAGTGGCATTAAATTTACCTAGGCGAATGGATGTTGCGATGGTAAACTCATATAACTCCGGCCATCATTTGTGCCATAAAGAAAAGGGCAAACAAAAAAGTTTAGAAAATCATTGTGTATGGCTGAGTTTAATGAAAAGCATATTCACTCATAACTAACGGTGATGCACGTGGCACGTACAATAACCAGTGCAAGTGGTTTACATATTGTAAGTATATTATATGATATAATAATATATTATATAATATTATATAATAAGAGTGCAACTCTCCTGAATCTATCTTAACTGTAAAAATAATTGTAATAATCAGAAAGTAACATAATTTTGTGCCTACTTATAAGAATTTAATTTGCGACAGGACTTTTTATCCTGGAAACGCGGGGTAACTATTATGGTCATCAAATAAGCCGACTTCCGAAGCAGTTTAATCTTCTTCAAATACAAGTGGTGTTTCTTTCTAATTAACTAACTACCCTTCTCCCATTAATTAAGGTATCGAAACAGGTCGATATTACTAACCGTTCTCTAGTTCCTAGGATTGATGTCGCATCACAAGGAGTATTAAACATTCTCGAAAACCTAGTTCATCCTCATTTATATATAATCTACGCATTTAAACACCTTTATAAGTATCATTCCATTTATATAATTATTTCTAATATTCTGACTTCGTTTTCCATCTTAGCATCCTCATTTTGCATATTATATATCGATTTCGTGTTGCTGCCACAATATCTGTGAAAAGTCCTCGATAAACTATTTAAGCTCCTCCTTGCATTAACCAAAGAGTACTTCAACTCGAGAAAGGTTTTTAAATAAACTTGTTAGTATCAATTAAGTTTAATATCTGGGTGGGGCTTTAGCACCTTATTCTAAAAATGTCTTGTAAAAATATCAAGGGAGCAGTGTAAATGCGTTTCTTCTAATATTAAAATATAAAACATAATAATGAATTAATAACATATAGTACTAAAAGATGATATTCAAATAAATAATCTGAAAATATTTTAAATTACTTGATAATAATTTAATACAAAAATAAATATTAAGCTACAAGTCCTAATGGAATATTAAAATAATAAAATAAATTAACTATAAATAAATAATTAGGTCATGATTGAGACAAATTCTTTCACCCATTCCGATATGAATTTATGGGGTATCAGAGATGTTTTATCGTAAGAGGGTAGGAAAGTAAAAGTCAATCTTAACTGAACTATGATAGATTATCGCTATGAACATTCAAAAGTATATATATATATATATATATATATATATATATATATATATATATATATATATATATATATCATAGTTTAAGATGTTTACGAACGATATAAAGCAAATGAAGATTTTACTCCCTATATCAATAAAAACTTAGTTAAATTTCAATTCAGCGAAATCGAGAACTCGGCTTATTAGAATCACAGAGGGTATTTCCTTTATTTTGATACATTATAGTTCCACGATTCAACAAAAATGGTGTTGCGAGAAATCGAGTTTAGTTCAAAAGCATTCACGGATAAATTATTATATTCCACTGACATGGAGTGATGATGCTTACCTCATAAATTTTCTTCAATTCCTAACTGCCTTAGTGCACCCAAAAATATCATACGATTAAACCATTTTCCATTGGTAAAACACTCTTCATTATTTCCTATTTAAGTATCTAATGAATAGTTCAACAGCTTAACCTAGTTTCGGTAAATGGTTATATAACATCTAAATAAATTAAATAATTAGCAAATAATCATGCTTTGTTTTCCACTATCAAGGTTTTAAGAACTCAAATGGTTGCAACTCTTTGTCTGTGTGACAACATAGATCTTAGATAAAAAAATTGAAAATAAATAGTTCTTTAAATTATTGTCAGTTCCACTCATTAAGTTCCTTCCAGTTATGGCCAACCAGAGCTAATGCATTTCTTGAACACTTTAGGAATAAATCAATTTTGAACGGGCTGAAAAGAAGAGGCGAGACTATCACTGACCAAACTTTTCTACGTTCTTCACGTAAAAATAATACTAAACATTTCCGAACTAATGGAGCTAAATTTGTAATTATATCAGGTCAATAAATATAATTTTAGAGGAATTACAAAATAAAGCCTCCCAGATGGCCAGGCGGACGTATACCTTAAAGTCCCAGCCCCCCTTGTGGAGAAAGCAAGAGAATCGAGCCACATGTGGAGACTCGTGGGAACGCCAGTCGGCGAATAACAGTCTAACTGCCTACCCTGTTTTTGCTCCCCGCCGCATAGTTAGTCGAAGCGAGCCGCTCTGCTAAGGTGACCACCAAAAACCCTTAAGCCACGCTCAAAGGATCCAATTATCTACGAGATCCAGAGACCCATGGTTAAATCGCCAAAAAGCAGTGCCAGTCAAAAGGAACACCAAGGATGGTGACGGTTGGTGGTGTCTCTATTTAACAAGCCAACTTAGGCACCACGGTGCCACCCCCTCACCCCTCGCTCTCCACTCTGCGGCCTTGCCCCTTCTTCCTTAAATCGGGCGGTCGCCAGCCTATAAATAAACCCCTGAACGAAAGAGAAAAGATTATTCGAAGAGAGACGATAAAGGATGAATTGGAGAAGATCGATCCTTCCCCCAGTGTCGAATTAACATGTAACGTTAAGATTTGTATTGGTACCAAACCGAACCACCCTGTACAGACTTAGAAGAAGTCTGACTGGATTACCATTCCACGTGCCAAACCAGGAATTTCGGCAGCAAGAGAAGAAGGATTATTTTTGTGCCAGCCCAAAGCATCCTGCACAGGCTTAGTATGAAGCTTAGCAGGACCAATATTCCTAGTGCCAAACAGGAATTTGGCAAGTAAGATAATAGAAGAACCAGTCACCCTCGAGTGACTTTCAAATTGCGATCTTAGGACCGAAGAATTAGACATCGGATTCCCTCACCCCCATCCCTCTCGAGAAAAATCTACCATCGGCCGCTCCAACACACTGAAGCGCGTGTAAAGCCATCTAGTGATATCCGGCAATCCCTGGTCCTTTCTTTCATGTAATTTAGAATGACTATTTATATTCGTATTGCTTTAGTATGAGTTTATTACGGTACTCAAATTAACTAAAGTATGAAAAATATTTAGTGGACCCTGTCATATTTACAAAAAGAAGAGAGAAATTTAATTTGATGTTTAACGCTAATCTAAAAGGGTCACTATAAAATAACTAATCGGCAATTGGTTTGTTTACATGCAGCCTTTTTTTAATTTTTTTACGAATAGATTCTGTAATAGGCCCAGTTGCAAGTATGATTAGCCACGTTAAACTTGTTAGGTGAATATAAATATTTTTACTGGGTGTTTTTGGTAGTTAATTGATAACTTTAAAATATATGTTTATTTTGGGATAATTCTGGTGTTTCAATGGATTCTTTATGTGTTTAACGGGCTCTCTTCTTAAAACAGATTAAACGCTGTGACACTCTCTCAACAATAAGGTAATTAAAAATTCCACTCAGCCAATATTGAAGTATTGTTGTCTTTCATAATTAATAGGATCAGACCTGCTTTCTTACAACAAAAAATAAAATACGATTATACGACAATAATTATGATAAACTATTTGCATTAATTCCATTAAATTATTTTTGCCTTCTTGCTTGAACTCACTTTAGTTTTAAAAAATTACTACCTCAATTGTTTTATTTTTTTCTCAAGGTAATTAACGCAACGACAAGTTAAATAGAAAATCCAAGTATTCTTACAATTACTCTGGTTTAGAAAGATGAAATAAAACTATCCTTAGCGATTTTATCACAAAGTTGAAGCGAGCTGGAATGAAGTTGAAACTAGGAATCATAATTATATCATAAAAAGAGATTGGAAATAATTATTTTGGTGCATACAATTTGCAAAATGGTAATGTACCAACCTGTAGTGTGAGCTATGAAAAAATGATTCAGTTACTTGGCAAACATAATGAGTCAATCTAAATTTCCAGAATAATAATGTAGAAACTCGTAACTATCCCCAGTAATAAAAAATGAAGGGAAAACGACATCAACTTCAAGATGATGACCTAAAGCCAAAGAGTAGATATTTAGATACTTAGTCAACGGAAACAGATCCTGCATCTTAATCTAATCAGGATGTGAACCTACTCCCTCCAAACTCTCTTTATCGCAATCACCACTATGAATGATATTCTCATTGCGCTTTGAAATGCAGCCCCATCGCATCTTCCTTACTGTAATTAAATAACTTTTTTTGACCTTCGTGCTCGGCACTTCGCTTTCTTCAGTTCTGCTCATCTTCTTTAAGATTCTTCTCCAGGCAACCTGAAATCAGCAGCCAAACACGAAGCAGGGTTGTTATCCCTACCACAGAGCACGCTCAAGAATCGCAGGCTTCACGGGATCTGAGCCTTTCGTAACTTTATAATCTATCACAAGATACCTCATTTCCCGGATGATATCCCTAGAAAAAAGGCCTTTTGGGCGCTACTGGATTCAAAATCGTTACTGGCGCGTTTGAACTTCACCAAGTACCCACACCGCTGATACCCTGCCACCGTACAACAAGGTTCTGGCTTCTCCAGCCGCTTTTTTGTTATCACCCGCGCGGGCTGCCCAGGAAACCACTAGGTCTCCACGGAGACTGGCCGCCGCTCTATCGACTCTACTCAACTGCCGCCCTCTAACCATACAGCCTTCCAGGGTGTACACTGGGAGGTCGGCATCAGCAACCTGCGGGACGACTTGAACGCCTGGGTCTTTAAGGTGAGAGACCGGGAGAAAATTAATTCCCTATTATCTCTTTTTAAGTTCAGGTTCTAGCCTTACCACACTGTGTGGCAACACGGTAGGAAAGTGGCACTTCGGCACTAGCGTTAACAGGACACAGTTACATCCGGCATCGTAATTAGCGAATCGTCCTTAACAGGCCCTCAGATACAGATTGTTCGTACCAACCACGCATCTCCACCCCCATATGGATCCTAACGCAGCAGTAGCCAGATAGGTAGCAGAGGCGGAACAGCACCAAGGCGAAGGCCTCCGACGCGCGCAGCTTTTCCCCCAAGACGCCGCCTATAATCTTCCCCTTTCCTGACGCCTTCGGATTTCGCACATAAGCGGAAACCAGGAGCTCCCTGACTTTACTAGATCTTCTACCTCTGAAAAATTACTTTCCCTTTCCTGGGATTCTGCCGACAGCTTCCCGCTCTCTTGGATTAACACTCCCTTCGCACATTCTTTTAACGAAGCATCTTCTGCAATCAACTTATCTCCTTTTTGGACTTCCGTTTCCTACATTTTCCCTCCAAGATTTTGCTACTGGGCCACTCAAAGCTCTCCTGTGGACGACCCCATCTCTCCTTTTCGCAGTTTTGTGCCCCAGGGACTGGCCCCCATGGGCACCCTCCGTGGTCTCCAACATCTCCAGTCCATGTACTTCCTATCTCTACCATCGAGATTCGGATAAAGAACCACTTTAACTTGGTCAATGGATCCCCTTGAAATGAAATAAGGGACTATATCTACCTCTCAGCTGAGAAACTTGGCACCCTGGTCAGTAAAGACCCTCCTGTCCATGCCCATATCATCCACATCCCCAGCCCGGTCTCGCCGTCCACACTGTCATCGAGATACCGGACCCCGAGGACTCTGTCTCTTTGTCTTCCGAATCTGACTACGCCTCGGATCACGGTGATGTTCTCTTGTAAGCCCTTAGCGCCCCTCCCGTCATCATGTAGGACCTCGCGCTGACGGTAACCAGAACCAGCAGGATGACAACGCTGACACCGGAAACGGCAACAACGACAACATCCGGAACAACCAGGAACGTCGCGACGGCGCCGAACGAAACCAGAAGTTTTTCAGCCCCGGAATGGGCCCCCTTGAATCCGAAGCTCGTCGGGCATACCCCAATGTTTGCCTGGATGTGGCTATCCCTGGCTCCTTCGAAAGCTTACCTTCAGTCAACCACCTCCTTATGGCTCGCTGAGGAACCTGCATGTAAAGTCTTCCTGAACAAAAGATACCACCGCTGGGTATCCTCCTCCCACGCCAACTTGCTCGTCATCCTTCAGCTTCTTGAATTTGGCATTATCGAAGAAACCCATCACGTAATCAGATGTCATCAGGTCTTCTGTGCTGTTAAACCTCATGGCTCCTCACGTCTGATCTACAGTATAGACCATACAAAGGACTATTTCAAACCGGCCTTCTTCCGTCTCCCCTTTCTCAAAAGTCCTCCGTTTTTGGAGCCCTAAGGACTAGGTTGCTAAGGGTGACCTGAATGATGGTTTTACGACGTTATCCTCCCGCCTCCCTTAATGCGGCACTCGTTCGGCTTTAAGTGCTTTAACAAAGCTTTCCGCTTCCCACGGCTCCCCATAAAATATTTCAGTCATTTTCATCGTCTATATCGACTGTTAGGCATACTGTGTTAATTAATTATTTTTCAAACTCATCTCGGAATCTTATATTGTAAATAAGTAACTATAATTTTATGATGAGTATATCATCACTTATCGCAAAATAAATAATTTTTGTGTAATAAATCTGGATATTAAATGTGATATAATTATAAATTTTCTAACCATACTCATATAAAAGCATTTGAATTCGACTTAAAGATCCTTTTAACTCCTTCCGGTCAAATCTTAATATCATTCTTTCACTTTATAAAAGAACTTTTAATTTTACAAACGATATTTAACTATACCCTTTGGTAGTAGAGATTCTTACCAAACAATTTGGTTTATTGTTTTAGAATTATTATTAATCCACAATCGATAAAAACTAATAAAGGTTAATTTTACTTTTGGTTATTAAGTTAAAACATTTTTTTCCCCTTTTTTACCTTGTTTCACGCTCAGAGTCCTTTAATAATCAAATTCTTAGGCCTAATATTCATATATTTATTAGGAATATTATATTTTTTAAATGACCAGATGATAACAGGAAAATACGAACCATTCAGCGGACTTTATTTTTCCTCTTATTAATTATGGCCAGGTTTCCTTGATTTCATAGACGAATGGAGGGAAAAATGATATGAGAATATTTTTTTGCTCTAATGTGTACACATAATAGGACCACCCACCACACATATCATGTTATTCTAATACTTTTAATAATAAAATGATTTCAACTGAGGTGAGTATTATTGTTTAATAGTCACAAATGAAATTCACAATACGATATAAGTCCATAAATTATAAAATAATTTTGAAAATTTGTAGCTCTGATAGTTCTTTTTATAAAGCTTCTTTATGACTATCTTGATTTTATCTTGTTAGTAACCTGTTTCCTATTAGAAAAATGATGAATACTCAGGTGGTTTTCTATTCAAAACACTAAATGGTCTTTTTAACCATTCTCCCTGGCGGTCCATCCGCTTTCTTTTCTTCTGTCTGTATCATTCCAAAATGCATTTAACTTATTGGTAATTATCTCTCTCTTCCCTTAGCAGCTTCATAGCAACTTTTTGGAACATCAGGAAGTTTTTGTTGTTTTAGTGTTCCTTAGCGAAATTCATGACTCTATATTTTTTCGTCGGGTAGGATTATATTTCCAGATTTGTCCTTTAGGACTTTTATTTACTGTATCATAACTGAAAGAGTCTGGTCTGTATTGATGACTAGCTACGTTTGATGCTATATTTAACTAGAAAGATGAAAATTACATTTTAATATTCAACCTTTAAATTACGTATTTACGATGATTTACTATTAATGTATTATTACATAGTATTGTATTTTGATGGAGCCTTCTAGATCACAAGGCTTTAGATTTAACCTAGCCACAAAACATGGACAGACTTGAGATTACAATTGACTATTTCCACCTGTTTGATCGGATTAAGTTTAAAAGGTGGAATATTCACGGAGCCACAACACGTTCACCAACTCATGGCAGAAAGCAGTTACTTGACTCTTGTTGGCAAACCATACAATATAATAGGCGCATGGCAGAACTTAGGTACTCCCTTAAACTAGCAATATTTTAAGAATAAGTAAACCTTTAAAATTATTGTTACGCCATAAATTAGCTTGAAATTATATCTATAATATTATCACAATTTATCAATAAGAAATTCTTGTAGAAACAAATATAGTAAAAATTTCATCAAAATTTTATATCATTAAATTAATAGTACCTCTAAAATAAATATTCAGCTCAACAAATTAAGATATCGTATAAATAAATCCCACTTTAATTAAAATAATAAGCTTTCATACATTCATTGGACGTAAAGGTAAATATTTCCGGATGACTTAACAGGTATCCAGAACAACATCATCGCACTCCCAATAAGGATGTTTAGCTTAACGATATTGTTGAAGAGGCTGAGAGTTTACAGCGAGTTATTTCGAAGCATATGAATGAAAAATTGACTGGTTGGAGAAATTATTGTTGGTATGTTTCAGGGATCCGGATGGAATTCAAAACTTGGAATGCCTCACAAGAAATGCGCTGAGGCTGCTCTCAGTGGACAAGAGCCAATAAGCCTGGACATCTTTAAGAATGAGACGACCTCTACCAATTCTTTATTAATACGACGCTAAAAGTGTATTTACTGCAATCAAAAGAAGAAATGGACTGATCCTGATTTTCTTATGTCCACTCTATTTATGAGAGCCAATTATGCATTTCGTAATAAGGACATATAATTTGAAGGAAGAATAGAAAGGCACGAAATCATTTATTTTCGAAGTCAAACATGAAATTCCAGCAGTTACTGTTAATTTAGTGGGACAAGTCCTTTGCTGCTGCTGGTTTCTTGTGATTTATTAAGTCCTAGGTCAATGCTAACTTATTCTAAAAGCTTTAGAGTACGTTATGCCTATATCAGCTACCAAGCTTTATTGAGTTGCCGATTTGAGTTTTGAGCAGAACTTATAACAAGATTATACTCTCAAAACTACTACCATATTATTTGCTTAAATGAGTTGCTAGGTAACTTTTCTGACCAACTCTCTATAAAGAATCTATTGGATATTGGACAGAAAAGTGAAAAATCTTCTGACCCCAAAATAAAAACCGATTAACTCCACACTCATTGACATCTCTGCTTTGCCACAATGAATCTTCTTAATGTTATGCTTCATTGCTGCAGCGATTCTTGTTAAGGGAACTCCAAACAACTATTGGCTAAATAAAAATACAGATTGTACCTTTAAAAAGTTTGACATTTCTGTGTTTCGCATTCACAACAGTTTGATCTTTTTTAATATCTAAATGAATTGATACGTTTTATATAAGAATATTTACGTTTTTAAATAAATTATTAAAGCAAATTTTTGTGCATAATATTTTATTTTTTACTAGTTTTTATAATCTTTCGAAAATTGCATATAACGATTTTTATTCTTAAATTCACCGTGCGTTACTTGATGGTGATAACATTTAATAATCTATTTTAGTTAGTTTTATAGTTTGACTTAGATTGTTGGTTATAATGGCCTTGAAAAAATATAATTTTTATCGTCAAATTGTAAATAATGGATTTCTGAGCGCATTCTAATTTCCATAAGTTTCTCTTTTGCCTATCTCCTTTAACTCCATTAGAACCAACGAAATTTATCACTAAACCGTTGAGAATAAGTAGCCCAAAGTATTCGATTTTAATGGGGTTTAGGTTCTGTTTCATACGCCAAATGGGCTGTCAATAGCTGTAGCTAATGAAGTTTGCCATAACCTGGTAATGCAAATCTGGCTGATATAGAAATCTAAATCTTACACTTTTATCAGATTAGAGCAAAGATCACTCAAGGAGAAAGAAGTAAAACGCAGTGTTAAAGGGTTCAATAAATTTAAATAACTGCAAACATTATTTCATCTAGACATAACACACTAGGGCAAAAGGGATGATGTTATTAAATGCTTATTATCATAATTTTCTTCTCTGGCACTACTTTATTGTACCAAACTTTGATATTCATCAGGTATGTTTCATTTTCTGTTTTCCTTTTTTATGTATTTTTGTCAGCTCTTAAAGTTAGTATGATTTTTTAATAATTTGACCCATCTGTTTAAGCATTACAAGGAGTAGAGACTATTTTTAAGCACTTTAAGAGACCTGAGTTATTATCGATAGCTGACAGTACTGGCGTTTGTGACTCTTGTTAGAAAATCTATTCTATAAATTTAAATGTTAAGCTAAATCTAATCAATAAACATTTGGTTTTTGTTTGTATCAGTACGCGTTATTTTTAGTTGTCAACCTGTTTGTACCGAATTTTATTTCTTTTATTAGATCGAAATTTCGATTTTCTGGGCTTTACCATGTTTTATGTTCAGTTGACGTCATTCTTGCGCCTAGCGTGGTGTTGTATCTTACAGTCTTTTAAAATATTTTACCAAATTTTGTGATATTTATCATAAAATAAGTGCTAACCTTAGTGATTTTAGACATTTTCATTTTTAGCGACCATCTCCACAAAAGTTAACTATATTAATTTAAGGGAAAAAGAATGTGAAATCATACTATCGAAATACAAATTAATTATAAAAAGGTGCCTTTTTAAAAAGATTTCTTATTAGGGAATTTATCCAGTGTAATTCTCTTTGCATTAAATTATTATAATTTTGTGTTCAAAGGTTTTTCTCCTAACCTTGACCAAGATTGCCCTCTTTATATCGAGGTTGCCTACTGTTCTTTTGATTTTCCCACCAAACGACAGCCTGGCCCTAGTGACACCAGGCTTTCTGGTCTTAAGGTCCCTTGCATCATGCGTTTCGAGTTTCTCATCCACAATTTAAAAGTGATGGCTCGTTTAATTAAATAACTCGTAAGGCATGAATTGTTATTAAATTTTAGATTAGACTGCCAAGTACAAAACTATTAGTTTATCATTTTAGGTTTAATTTTGCTTAATATAGTATCATTTTGATCGGAAGTAATGTATTTCAAATATAGCACTGAATTAAATCACTCCCTTTTACACTGAGTGATAAATGCTCTGAATATTACATAAATTTTTCTTGGCTATTATTTTCAATACAATTTATATTTTCATGGTTTCTTGTAGTTCATCCATAGTTCCATCAAATTGATGTGGCTTAGAGAGGCCAAATGGCAAATTGGCAAAGTGGTTCCAGATGTTCTTTATTTACCGATATCTCAACAACAGATTTCTCTGTAACTGTTTTATTTGGCTCAGCCAGCCATTTGTTCGTGTGGGTTGATCGACTTGTATCGATTTATTTAAAATATGCGACTATAGAGGAAAGATGGAGAAAGAAAAAGAACACCTAACATTGCGAAGGATGTAGTTATCTAGAAACGGCCTATCCTATTGTTATGTCTATAATTTCATTTGCCTCTCGACAATTTTGTCAAGATTCTTTTATCCTTTTGGATGACACCAAATTTAGCATTCGCTTTCTCCATGGCATCGACTGTCTCTCTTTTTCTATCACCTTGGCAACATTTTTAGAAAAAATATTACCTCTTTCTTTCTCGATTGTCTTTCTGCCTCCTTAAATCCGTGATTGATTGTTTTCTAATCTTCTAGTTTACTTTACTAAACAAATGGAAGTAGCACCAACTTCATTACCGTTGGACATAGGTTATTTTTTTACATTCCAATTCCATAACAACCGTTGTTAATCGTCTAAATAATATTGACTAATATTATATCTCTCCATTGCAGACTATTGCAAATAATTTTAACCAAATTTTCATTAATATCTTTTATCGACGCTGTAACTCATATTGTGTGATTTGTATACCAATTATTTATAATAATAGGAAAAAGACTAAGATATATATTAAGTAATAATATTTTTTACCTCTTAAAAAATATACTAGGATGGATATCTTACCGATTAGACAATTGTTAGGAAATGGATATTATTACGGTGTTACCTATTTTTTTTATTTTTCGCAAGTATTTAATCATTAAAAGAACAGGACTGTTGTAGCAAAGAAGGTATTAAAATTTAAATATGTGTTTCTTTCCCATTAACATCTTAAGCTTCTATACATAATGCAGAGACGAACGTAAATTAGACAAAAGTTAAAAATTATTGATCGGTTCTGCATGTCTTATGCAGTAATACGATTAACGCATAGCCATCGCTCAATATGTTAGACTAAGTACTAGGAAATTTCCCTAAAGATACTAAAAAAGAAGGCTCCCCAAGAATCCCTGAACCAGCGAGCATCCCCAAAGGCAGAATAGCCACTAGACAGCTAAAAACAAACTTTCCTATTAAAAAAGATCCATAAACACAAACATACCTTAAAACAATATAAAGAGACAAAACTTAACAACTTCCAAATATTACAAAAAGAAAAAAGTCTAAAAATTTTATAAAAGTAAGAAAACAGAATTGGATCTAATTTCTAAACTTCTTTCTCGCTATACCATTTAAGATCCACTCTCTAAATTTACTAGGTGGGTACGGAATAGCTATATCTCCTGTCTAATTTTAAAAAAAAGATTAAATGAAGAGATATTTCACGGGAAATTAAATATCCGTTTGTTTTTCTCAGATATATGCTATCATTTATTCTCCCTCTAATTCATTTTGTGATGTAATTCATTCAGATACTTATCTACTGCCTAGAATGTTGTCTTTGAGTATATAACATCGTTCCGTTATATATTTATTTAAAAATAAAATAATAGAGTTGATGCTGTTTGCTAGTTTCCATTTCCACAGAAATGTGAGGGTACTTGGAAAGTAAAGTAATTAATAATTAAGGAAAGTTATGAAAGATCAGAAACAAAGAGGAGCATCCGAATGTGGAGGTAAGATGTAAGATGGAAACCCATGCTGTGGTTAACATCTGGATGAATATGAGAACTCTTGGCACCAATGCATTTAGGACGAGTGAGGCTCTATAAACATATCTTCCACTTATATTAACCTACTATAGTTTCGTCAATTTATGTGCAAATCTCTACAAACTGCTAGAGCAAGATTTCCTCGTGGCTATTTTGCTTAATTTAAAGAAAAATAAATTAGAAAAATATAAACACGATGTTATTCTTGAAAAGGCGCACAAATAACAAATTACGCCGAATAGTTTACGAAGATAATTTCCAAATTTACCAATTAATTATTTCTTATTGTAGTAAATCACATTTGAAAACATTTTCTGATAATTTTATCATTCTTACCTGAAGAAATATAATAACTAGTGCAAAAAAATATTTATTTGCACAAGAGCCGTACACAAAATTGTGTTGATTTCTTCATTTTATTAGTAGTATAGGTATTTAGAGAAAAAATTGTCGTAGGATTACCACTCTATATATATGTATATTATATTTATACGAAGTGGGTGATCTAGGTCAATTGAGTGACCTCGCTTGTCTCCCAGCAGCGGCAGACGAGGGGAAAGATAAGATAATGGGGTTCCCAATCGACTGCATGGAAGGATTTATCTTTAGAATTGAGTGCAATTGGCTGTTAGTATAATAAAGAAGGCTGCGTGACTGAGGGGCTATGAAACGGAGGGTACCAAAAATAATCTGTATTAATTACAATAGATATACCATATATACAAATGGAAAAAATTGCCATGGGATAATTAATGTTTAAAGGGATCAGATTTAAGAATTACCGGGGGCGATTAGATAAGCTCAGGCGTGAGCTCACAATCGGCTGATGTTGAGCCCATATAAGAACATTCACTATACGGTGCGACTCTATAAGAAACCACAATTTACTCGCTGTAGCCTAGCTTGGGGGTTGTGGCTTTATGAAACGACACGGGGGATGGGTGATTGAATGAGTAAATCGTAATCGATGGAGTTTAACCTCGAGGAGTGAATTCGAGGGAGTACTTGTGCCTAACTAGGTTAAAACCGCTTTCAAGGATAGACAATTGAGTGGGGCTAAATTCCTTTGGTGAAAATTCCTGCCTTCATGTTTAAGAACGACGAACGGAGCTGAATTGAGGAAACGACGTGTTTCATGCAGAAAGGCGGGCCTATACTGCCTTATCGCGGCTGTGTCTATCATTATATATGAGGCGGCCGGAATCAAAAATGCCTTAGGCCAACGAGGGACATTTCCTCAAGCAAACACTCCACCTAGGGATAGGGATGAACTTTCAAGGGTTTTCTTGATATCAACGGGAGAGGCGGATCAGCGTCTTATTGATCCCGCACGCTGGAATTCTTGCTCCTACCATACCAGCAGAAAGGGATCGATTCTTTCACGGTTCCCTCGACTTTGCTCTGTGTTGTTCGACCTCGTGCGTGGCCTCATGGCGGTATTAACCTCTATTTCGGACAGAAATTTATCCCCGGAAAATAATTTAGTAAAATGTTAGTTGATCATATCTTAAAAGATAGATGTACTCTCTAATATATATTTACGTCAGCAAAGTTTAATAGTAAGAAAGAGATTTAGGACTTTTCAATCTATTTGTGCATTGTGCCAAAAACCTCTAAACATTTGGGTTAAATTCTGATAAAATTGTGAATCTTCCTCAGTCCATTGGCAATCTACATGTATGTTTGTTTGTGTGTAAACTTCACTAAATTTGATTTTGACTGTCAATATAAAGAAATTTCTCTGTCTCATATTGAGCTTCGACATGTCAAGCATTATTATTATTTTATGACAATATCACCCAATATCAGAAAAAAACTTCCACAAATGATTTCTCAGAAATTTGATATCAATATTTGAGGACATTGTTTAATCACAACATTAAGTAAACCTAATAATTAATTAAAATGAATTGGATAGAAGAATAGTTTTAGAAATAATTGCAGGCGAATTTCATAATAAATTTATAAAGCGCGACAAAACACACATAACTTTCATCTCTCGGTAGGTAAAAGTTTATTACGTCCCTTTGAATTTAGGAAGAGCAAAAAAACTTTGATACGTTTATCTTTTTTATAATTAAAGAACGACAAAAATTCAAATAGAACGAGAAACATACATAACATTTATCTTAAAGTAGATAAAGAAAGTCCGAGATAACCCTTATAAACTTTTAGAATTTTAATCCATAGAAATAGATATAGGTACTATGGCTGGGGCAAATAGAATGAAGGTATGATGAATGAAACAGAGTAATTTGCATCGATAAATAAGGATGTGGATAAACAACGCGGCAATTCTCCCCTGATAGATAAAAGACATAATTTAAGCGTAAGAGAATGATTGATAAGGTAGATAAATAGGAGCACGAGTAGTAAGAATGGAAAGAAGGAGGGGCCGAGACTAGTATCAAGGAGCCAAGAAAGGCAAATATTAAGCTCCTTGGAAATGCTTCTATCGCACAAATCTCTAAAAGGCATTTTATTTTAAACTGATCTACCAGGAATGAACAGTAATATACAAAAGATCTAAGTCAAATATATATTTTTGTTCACTCGTTTTTTACAATTTACGTGATAGGAATAATTAATCAAATATTTACATTTTATTCAATCGTGCTTTTGTCCTCTTCGTGTTAGAGGTGAGTTTCATTCCTTGGGGTTTGGCTATTCAAGAAAAAGGCTAAAATGATTATTTTCGGGGGTTAAATAGATGATGTTACGAAAGTATAATCAATATTGTAATATTTTGGGGTAAAAATAAATGTTTGAAGGGTGCAAGAATTTCTAGTAGAAATATTTATATAATTTCTTTAGAAGAGGAGTGTAAAAGAGGAAAATAATGTATATTTTTTATTTAAAAACGAAATTTTTTTAAAGAGAAAACAAATTGGTTTGCTTAGGACTAAGGGCACGCAACTCTCATGCTGCATTAATTTTGCGTTTCCATCAAAGCAATACTAAGTGAGTCATTATTACTATGTAAAGCAGGAGGCTTAAGCCGACGAGGATAAATGACCCTGAAATTGAGGCAGGAGGACTCAATTGAGTAAGTGGCTAAGATGGCGAAAGAGATAATGAAGGAAGCTGTTGATTTAGGGAGGGGAATCTAAGGCGCACTCGATTCACGATTAAAGAGTTGAGGAGAATAGGGGCACGCAGTTGGTAGATGTACCGCTCGTTACAAAGAGAAAAAAACGTATGAAAGTTTTGTCGCTCTTAATAAATTCAACTGCGACGTTCTTTAAATGAATTTACCAAACGAGTGATGAGCGTGTCTTTTGTCGCATTGCCTAATTTTAGTGTGAACATTTTATCCCTAACGATCAATATAGGAAATGAAGAGTGTTTAGTCTTCTTTATTAAATTAACCCGTGACGTTCTTGATCTCTACAATGAAAACGATGACCGTATGTGTGATTTGGACTTCTACATAATTTCGATTGTAACATTTTATATATATGATGTTCTTTATCTCTAGGAATCGAAATAGGAAATGGAAGAGAGGTTTGTCGCGTTTCTTTATGTTTATTTAAGATATTGAGTTAAAGTCCGTTTGTAACTCTATTGATAATATATTTTTTTAGGTTTTTAATTCTAGTCAACGAGAAATATAGGTACAAGTGATTTCATGGTATTAAAATATTTCAACTGTGGTGTTCTTTCTTTAGACACAACCAAAAAGTTCTTCATAATTTATTATAATAACTTACTTTTAGAAAATCCTTAGACTTTCTTCTCTCTCTAATAAGTAGAGGTTGTTTATGTAATATGGGATTTTGCAACTACAGATGAACCTATGAGTGTTTTTTCGCTCTTAATTATTACACATGTACCGTTATGTTTTATTAGCAAACGAGAAATGTGGGTGCGATGGTTTGTCGCCACTAATCTTTCAATATCTCTTTTAAAGGACACATGAACTTATCTGACGGTGCACTATTTTTAATTTCATGGGAACTTTATTTGTAGGCAGATAGAATTTTTCGCACCAGTGAGTGGTGGTTTCTACTGAAACGTTCTTTATTTCTACATAATGAAAGATGAACATATGTATGGTTTGTCGCTCTTTTGAAAATTATTTGTGTTTGTGATTTGTATGTGTAGTGTTTGATTGTGTTTGCCATCTTACAAGAGGATGCATTGTTGAGGGTGAGAGAAAAGATAGAGAATGCAAAGGAAGATTATTGGAAATAGAAGGGAAAAGCGGGGTAAAAGTACAAACATGTAAAACAACCATATTTACGATTGACGAAACTTGGAAACCATGACCCCAAAAGAATCCCGGTGTCTTTATATAGATACATATATATGAAAATTAACCCACAGGAAAATGAAAAGATTAATCGAAGCACTTTCGAACTAGATTTGCAAGTTCCTTTTCAGGAATTGTATGAAAATGGAAAAGACAACCTTATTTAAGGTACAAAGATACGAAGGAAATGCCCATCACATAGTACAAACCAATGGAAAAAACACAAAAACAAGATAGAAAAATACCAAAAACAGAAAAATAGGCAACTAGTTACAGATATATGCATCCCAAAAACGATATACACACAACAACGCCATGTATATGAATGAAATGAGGTGGGTGAAAAAAAACAAAAAACATTTTAAAGCATTATCATTAGAACAAAGACATTTAGGGCTAAGAGTTAATCCACGATCACAGCAGAGACACGTAGGGGGGGAGGTAATGCGAATGATTAACTTCGCCGTTAATGTTTTCGCTCTAAGGATAATCCAGTAAAATGTTTGGAATTTGGGTTTTTTTTCCTCCACCATATTCCATTCATATAGACGGCGTTGTTGTGTGTATATCGTTTTAGGGATGCATATGTCTGTTATTAGTTGCTAAATGATCTTTTTATTGGTATTTTTCTGACTTGTTTTTAAGTTTATTATATTGGTATGTACTTATATGAGATTGTCTTCTCCATTTTCATACTATTCCTTGAAAATGAACTTGCAAATATAGTTCGAAATTACTTGGATTCATCTTTCCATTTTCCTCTAGGTGAATTTTCATATTATTGTTTGCCTCACATGCTACCTTGTAAGTTTATATATATATATATATATATATATATATATATATATATATATATATATATATCTCTTTAAACTCAAATTATTATAATCTGAGAAATTGTCGACTGTATTTTGCTATTAAATAAAGAGGAAGTGAAACTTCCTTATTTCCTGAGGGAAAGTCATACTTATGTCTTCCATTAAATTTACTATAGAAATGGGAAGTGAGAGAAAAGTTATGGTAACAATCCATTTCAGTAGATGGAAGTTTGTGCGAGAAACGAAATGGAAATAGAAGTTTACGAAAAGAAAGGAGAGTTGTTAACAATCTAATGCATACATATTTCGGCGATTTTTCTTCGGCTGAAATAGAGTAGAGCGACACAAAATGAGCGGCTCTATACACACGAACGAAATATTTTGAAGAAAGGATGAGGGAAAACATTAAAGAAGAATGCAGAACTCTCATTCAGAATAGATGGGAAAATATATCATATCAAGGAAAGTTTACAATCCAGTCAGAGGAATTGGAAAATATAATATAACTAGGATTATTTAAGTAATGAATAAAAATATTGCTGAAATATGTAGATCATATCCTATGCGCAAACCTGTATTTATTTTTTATAACGAAGGAAGCCAACACAAACAAAATTGCGCAAGAAGTGTTGATAAAAATTGTATTAATTGCAGGATTATTCAAACTGCATTTTTGAAGAGGGTAGAAAACAGAAAGAACTAAAGGAAACAGTGTCTTACGAGCTCTGTGAATTAGCCAATATGATATATTTTTGGTTAAGTCTAAAATGATATTCTTCTCTCAGGATAAAAGGACAAAAAAGAGATTTAAGATCATAAATGTACTTTATGACTTTACGTTTGTTAAACTGTGTTTCATTCTCATTTTCCATATATTTTCTAGCTTATCATAATTTAATTTCCTATCATGTAAAAATTTTATAGCTCAAAGTCACAATGAACAATTGATCAACTGAATTGATCCGAGATTTTATAAATATTTAATAATTTTTTAAACGATTCTTGGATTTTATTGATCTATATGCATTCACAAATTCTTTTTCTAGGAAACGGAACCCTTAAATAATTAGTCTTCACTCATAGATTGTCCTGCTTTGATCTACCATTCCTACACTAAATCTTATTTAATATAGAAATCAATCAAATTTCCGTAGGAATATCTATCATAATTAGAAGAATACCAGCATTTATTCCTGGCAAAATCTTTGCCTAAAATCCTGCAAGTTTAAAACCTATCAAGATTCCATACTAAACGTTAGCATCCGTAGAGTCGTAGAGTGCAAAAATATTTGAATAGAACTTTCAGAAAAATTTGCCAAAGTGGCTACTTCCTTCTGTCTCCGCGGGGGCATTGTGAAAGAATGGGTCCGCTGGCGTTTTGGCAATATGGCAGGTCAAGCATTGAATATTCGACTCCGGGGCGCGCTTCGAATCGATGACCCTGAATTATACCAAGAGCCAAGTCAATATTTCGGTGAGCAGAACCTTGTGGATGCTGGTCTCCTCATTTGGAGTCTAACTGGTCTTTTAGAGCCAGATTGATTCAAACTGGTTTTAGTTATTGGCTAAACTGATGAAAAAATGTTTGTCAAAAGGCACATATATCACCAGAAGATAATCTTAGCTAGGTTGATTAGTAAAAAGCCGAAGGTCAAGCATTTAATTGACGGGAGCCTGCTTACCAATGCATTTTACCCTTTGGAGGCTGCCATTTTGAGTCTTTTTCGCACACACAATGGCTCTTCGTTCAAAGTGACATTGTCGAATTTTGATGAGAAAAGAGGGGGCCTCAAGACCAACTTCTTACACTTTTCGACACATTAAATCGTAGCAGGCTCCTTAAGTCAGGGTGTGCCTGTTGTTATACTACTGCGTAAAGGCATTCGTTTCCCTGCGACGGAGGTGTTTCTTCTACCAGTACTTCGGTCACATGAGTCTGGTTGTTCCAAATCTGCTCTAAATCCGTACACGATGAGTCTTTATCGTGTAGGAACAAGTCTGTCATTTCTGAGAGTCACACCTAACTTCCTCTAAACAATGTTTGCGCGAAACCAATGGAGATGAGGGTCCTGGCCATTCAGGCCGAAAACCGATTCTCTTTTCTTCAACTAAGGAATTGGGACCTTATAGCCCCCAATAGTTAAGTGGGCACCCTCGGCTCCTGGTTCTTCCTCCATTGCTATTTTTCACTTTTATACATTTTATTTCTAAAGTTTATTTAAATGCAGATGGAAGAAAAACATAATAAAGAATGGAAACCACATATCTTTTACAAAATGTTTTTCAATAAATAATATATTTCAAGAAAAACAGATCTAATTAATCTTGACTGGTCAATGTGCATATATAGAGAACCTATTCAAAACATATGCGTTATAGATTAATTAAATAAACTCAATTTCTATAGCTATGGACACCACATTGCTTTTGCATAACGTTTTACAAATTAATCGAATTTGCGTTATCCTGGAGCTTGAACTATTACAATAATAACTGCGTTAATTTACTGATAAAATCTTTGTAATTAATCATTTATTATTATCGTTTGCTCATTCGGATGTTTCGCGGTCATATTACCTTCTACCTTTTATGTAAAAATATTTGAGAGGTTAAAATTTAAAGTGGAAAGCAAAGAGTGGAACTAAAAAATTAATGTGTTTATAGAGGCAACAGGAATGCAAAGTATTTGACACGTTTAATTTTAAGCAAATTAAATAAAAAAAGCTAAATACATACCGTTATTGTTTAGGGATGTGATAATCCAAACATTTAATGTATGTATATTTAATTTTGGAATAAATTAGTTTTATAAAGAAGAAAATAATAAAATATGAAGGCTTAAAACATCAATATTTATAGGGCGAAATGTGAAATGATTTGTCTTCTCCCCCACCAATATATCGGCTTAGTAAATAAAATTGCAATAAAAAATAAACTCTAATTTTATTCGATAAATATCGTGGTTTTGTCAGGTTTTGTCAATGCACGCATTGACTGCCATGGCCTATTTCGTTGCAGCGGCCTCACACATGTTTTAAAAAAAGCCATCTCAGATGTATTTATGTGCCGATATAGGTAAATCCCTATGTTACTCAAAGAGCTTGGCCCCTGAGGAAACTTTGCTGTGAGACTAGTTGGTCTCGGAAAAAAAACGAGTGTTATCCAATGTTTTTTTTCAGTGAATTAAATTACTAAACAGTTTTACTGTATTATATATTATAAAACATATATTACCTTGAGAATTTAAAAGTTAATTTACTGAATCCAGGTTCCGGCCTGTGGAGCCAAATGGATAGCGAAACCCGTTTATTTTCCCCCAATTTTTACCTATCCCAAAAGAAAAAGACGTTAATCCAAAGTAAAAAACTTTACCTTTATTTATATTAAGTAAGCAATAAGTTCTTGCGTTTTTTTTTAATGTTGTGTTGATTTAAGATTTGTTGACGTGATTTGTGCACATATTAAGAAACAATAAAAAATAATAAGAGAAAATTTGCCAAGGTTAGGCTACATCTCTTAACAGCGTAGACTATTAGGCTTTTGCTTATGATACGTCTTGAAGTTGAGAAATAAGTGATTGCGGTTTATTTAAAAGTTGTGTTAATTTAATTTTTGTTCTCTACCCTCAAAATGGAATGTCAGGTTGAAATAAAGGCGCATTTTCGACACTTGTTGTTATTCATTTTCAAACAAGACGGGAACAATGCAAACACAGCCAAAGCTCGTCGCGATATTTTCGATTTGTACGAAGAAAATGGTTTATCAGAAAGGACAGCTCAATGGTGGTTTTCACGTTTCAAAAACGGTCATTCTAATTTTAATGACAAACAACGTTCTGGTCGCCCCATTAAGTTGGGTGAAGATCGATTGTACGACCTCGTCAGGAAAATCCTCGTCAATCGAGTAGAGTGGCTGTACATTTGGCGTGTGATCAAGAAACTGTCGTGAATCACCTTTATTCGATGGGGAAAGTTCAAAATCTCGGTGCATGGGTTCTGCACGCTTTGAGCGAAAGCAACAAATTTTAACGCTCCAAGATTGCAGCAGGTATGCTTGCTCGTCACAAGGCTACTCGTGGTTATAAGGACAGATTTCTTCACCGGATCATCACTAGCGACGAATAGTAGGCTGTTTATACCAACATAAACCATCGAAAGCAATGACTTAGCTCCAATAAAAAACCACTTCCGCGATTAAATCAAGGACTTTGTCGTGGTATGACATTATCTTATATCAATATCATATTATATCTATGGAGAAAGGGACCAATAACTTAAAGGCGAACCGACAAAGGGAGGGAACACCACGAGTTTGGATGGGCGGAATAGCGAGATAAGAGTGCGACGAGGTCAGGTTATTTAAAGAGTTACCTACAAAAATATAATTTTATTTACATAAAAATAATGAGAAAATTGATGGGCCAAATTACATCAGAGAATTAATGGGCAAAATTACATCAGATGAATTAATGGGCCAAATTACACCGATAAACAAGGGAGAAATTGTAGTTATGAATCAGACTATGAAGTTAAAATTTAAGGTATTACAGGAGGAGACTATGTATTCGAATCGGGGGAATTAACTCAAATGGGTTACTGAAGGGGGAGAGGGGTTGGCTTCTGGAGGATTCCGGGTGAGACGTCGGGGTAAGGCTTCACGGATGTCTTTTGCACGTGAGGCGAGGCCACTCGGATGCTTCTTAGCGGGAGGTTAAAGTGACGAAGGTTCTCCAAAAGGGGGAGGAGGGCTTTAATATTGAATCCGGGGGAGAGTATTTTGGCCACCCGAAAACGAGGGGCGAACGAGGAGGGCTTCGACAGAAGTTTATGAGTGAAGTCGAAAAAATCGCTCGGTAGCGATCGTTAAATGGAATTACCTCACTGGCTGTGGCTAATTCCAATACCCAAATAGTTCAGCCGTCACTTTACTTTGTTGTTAGCACTTAACTTGGAACTAGAAAATCTTCTTAGGTACGGTAGAGACTTCTCAACTCTCTGTCTGTCTCATGGGAAACGAGCACTGTATATGCCTGAGGCTCTCCGCGCGGCGGGTGAGGGGGGTGAGTGGGAAACAGCCCTACTCTCGAATGGCCTGGAATCATCTTTCCAAGACGATTCTAACCCGTGTAAAGGTGGACTGTGGTCTACGCGGTTCGAGGCTACCGCTTGTGGAAGGGCAGGGGGGGGGTATGCTTACTAATTTAAGCCAAACAGAACCTTCTCCAGCGCATGGAACTTCCGTGCTGGAAAAGAAATTCTACGTGAGATTTCCCCCACAGACTTCATCAATTGAAAGACAATTCTGTGCGTGTGGTGGGATTGTGAAGGCTTCAAACCTTATGAGCTCCTTGCGAACAACGAGATTGTCAACGCAGAACTCTACTTTAAAAAAAGGTATCGACTCGCAGAAAGCTATTCAGGAAAAGCGTCCTCGTTGACCTTTTGGCGTCCTTCTGCAACATGACAATGCTCGTTCTCACATTGCCAATATGACAAAAGACGCCATCCAAATGCTCAATTTGGAAATCCTGCCGCATCCTCCCTATTCGCCAGATTTGGCTCCATTGGATTTCTATCTGTTCAAATTGCTCTCCAATAATTCGCGCGGCGTTTCGTTCAATACGGATGTGGAATTTAGAACCTGGTTAGACGAATTCTTCGAGTCAAAATCGAGAGATTTTTATTGCAGAGGCATCGAAAAACTGGTTAAACATTAGCAAGAAGTCGTAAATAACAACGGAGACTACATTATTGATTAAATTTCATATTGTTATCAATTAAAAATGAAGTTTTTCTCAAATTGTTAATGGTAATGAATAATTTTGATAAAACCTCAATAACGTATTCCTCAACGCATAATTTAATCATTTATTTCCAAAAGTATTAACTAATCCGAAGGAAAAATCTACTTTTATCTATATTTTTAATAATTTATTTCCAACCTTTTTACCTAATCCAAAGAAAAATAACTTTACCAAAGAAAATTAGGAAATATATAGGTAGAATTTACTTTTCCTGTTGTTTCTTGAATCAAGCAAGACATAAGAAAGACTGCCCTGCTTTCTTCCTCCCTCTCTCCCTTTTCTCTCGCAAATGTTTCATAGCACAATTTACCACGCATCCTAACTCTCTTTTTGTTTGCATCGACTTTTCTTTGACAGATATGAATGTAGCTCCTGTCACTTGTCTCATTCTCATGGTTGTTTCTCCACATTCCAACAAAGATGATTCAATTAGCTCTTTGAATCTTTTAATTTTGATCTTTGGACCAGTTGCAATTGTGTATACAAGCCAGAAATTAACAATTTCTGCTCCAAAGAATAGCTCCAAAGCCAATTTTCGATACCACTTTGCTCCCTTTCTCAGAAGAGATTCATATGACGACATGATGACCAATGTTTCTTTTATAATCCTTCTTCTTTTTTCCTCTTATTTCTGTAGATGGGCCTGATTCATTAATTTGCTCTTTATTTGCACCCTGCTGTCTTACTTCTAACAATTCAGCGGCATTTTTAGTTGCCAGCAAACGGGCATCCCTTGTGTCTTTCCACTTAAGTACCGCAATCCATTCCGATCTTCGCCTGATAAAATTTCGCCCGTTTTGAGTGAGGCATTCATGACCTCAAGTGGCATATATTTCATTTTGTGAAGGCAATGTTCCTACAACATGGGTCTACTGTTGTAAAAAAATATGGGCTAATTCATGCGATGTGTAGACGTTATTTAGATATAATTATCTTCCCTCATTCAATAAATTGGTTATGAGCTCAGCGCACAGCTTCTTTCCAAGTCCAATGTGCCTTGTCCCATATTGCGATCTTCCACTATAAATCTGAAAGTTATATGTGTAGCAAATTTTAAATAACTTTATTCGGTATCTGTGCGCTTAATTGGGAATATATTGCTTGAAGATGGCACTTCGTCCCCAAGGAAGAAGTGTCTTATCAATTACTACATCCTCTTCTGCTATATATACTGCCTGAAATTTTTCAAATAGGGGATTGATAAAAGGTCTAATTTACCATAATCTATCACCTGCCTCAATTTCTGTATCGTCTGCAAAATGCAGACAATTCAACATCAAACGCAATAGGTTGCGGCTCATTGTCTTTATTGGGATTTCAGTTCTATATAAGCAAGATTTCCGTCAATAATCTTCCAGAGCCCCAGCACGAAATAGACCCATCCAAGCTTTTCTTCATCTTCTGCTCTGTTGTCGGAACTAAGTTTTTATGTCTTCCTTTAGGTTTTCTGGTTCTTGCTTCTGAAGTTTAATCTGCATACAGATTTGTTTGATGAACTGAAGTTTTACAATTTCATAATCCACACTTATTTGGAATACTTCATAGAGGGTTATCGAGGTATGCATATTTATCTGTAGCCCTCCTCTCCCAGTGTATGGTAACTGTTGAATTTGTCCACTAAATTTAGACCACTATGGTATGTCATCATGATCACTATCATCACTTTCAGTTCCATCATCATTTTCTTCTTCCTCTAATGCCAAATCATCCAAAGCTTCTTCTGCATTTACTTTTTCATTTGTATCATCATTCACTTCAAAAAGTAGTTTAAAGTCTAAATCTTGAACGGAGACTTTTTCTCCACTTGTGTCCAGCAGATTTTTAGAAGATGCGGATCTCAATGGCATTTCTGGTAATGGCTATTTTTAGAACCTATGAAACTTTTGGTCTAAAGGATTTAGTAAATTGGAAATTTAAAAACTTTTAAGGCTGAAAATTAACTGAAAATCCTGAAATAGTAAGATAAAACCATATATATAAATATATAATGGAAGATAACACATTAACGTCATGTATATCAGTGAAAGATAATGATAAACCAAAATATTTTAATCAAAACTTTATTTATAACTATTGGACTAGTTTCAGCATGATGCTATTTTCAACTAAGAATGAAGAAACTAGACAAAGAGCACAATATATCTAAGGTAAGACACATCCTAAACAAAATAAACAGAAGTAAACAATCTGGGAAAATATCGAGTGAATCTTGCGTGAATGACAAGCTAAACAAAATGAAATGAAATCGAAAACAATCAGGAGAGTTTCTAATCCCCGAGACACATTGCTTCCGGGAGCTTATAGATAGGATTGGCGATTCTATTCCTTATATATTTGTTAAATTTGTATTGCCCTTCAGATAAATTGACAACATCAACTTTGTTGATGATGATGGATGCCGCAATTCTCCTCTTAATATAATTTTTTGATTTATAAAGGATTTTGACATCGTTAAAATTAACTCTATGGTCGTGCTCTTGCATGTGCGTAAAGAGACTTGAAGAGTTCATACACCTTCTGATATAAGGTAATTGTTCTTTCATCCTTTTATTAAAGTGGCCTTATTCTTCGATGTATGTTAATTTGCAATTATTGCATGCTATACTGTAAACTCCAATAACGATATTGATTGGGCACAGTCTAGTCAAGGATTTTCGAATGGTATTAGAATATTTAAATGTAATATTTAAGTTATTTCCGTTCGCATATGATTTTGAGGAGCGAAAAGTGGAGCATCTGGGAAACTAATACATTTTTTTAAATAGTCCCCTCGTGGTGGCGGAATCCATCATCATCAACAAAGTTGATAATTTTAATTTATCTGAAGAGCAATAGAAATTTAACAAATATATAACGAATAGAGTAGGCAATTGTCTCTATTAACCCCCGGACGCAATCCGTCTAGGGGATTAGCAACTCTCCAGAATGTTTTCGGTTCCATTTCATTTTGTTTAGCTTGTTATTCACGCCAGATTCACTCGAGGTTTTTCCAAGATTGTTTCCTGCTGTTTCATTTTGTTTATGGTGTGTCTTACCTTATATATACTGTGCTCCTTGCCTAGTTTCTTCATTATTAGTTGAAAATGACATCTTGCTGAAAATAGTCCGATAGTTATAAATAAAATCTTGATTCAAATATTATGGTTTACCATTATCTTTCATATATATATATATATATATATATATACATATATCGATTCATGTGAACATATGAAATATACTGAATATTATCTTATATATGTATATATGGTACACACATGTAAAAACATGGCCTCAGCACAAACAAATTCATAATGGCACAAACATATGTGTGTCATGGCTTAACGAGGATGGTAATTTAGGACCGACATGTGTATGCTACGTCCTCAGCAGAATCAAACACACAATGGCATACACATGCTTGTGCCATGGCCTACCAAGGACTGAAATTTATCACACATATGTATTACACGGCCTAAGAATAAACATACACACCATACCACACACATAGGTGTGCCATGATTCCCATAAGGATAGCAGATACGAAAATAAAAATAAATAAAAATTAAACAAGAATTTCATCAAATTATTGGTACCAAAATATTTCACTGATCAACCTGTATCATATTCACCCCCCCCCCCAAATCAGCAGGCACTGCGTGAAATTTTGAGGATTTCAGCTGGGGACTCAATGTGTTTAAGGTTCATCTTCTATCAAGTCAAAAGGCAAAGAACCTTAACCAAGACAGGCTCACTTACGGCTCCAGCACATGACAAGTTAAAAAAAAGCTCAATGCCTTTCGCCGCAAATCTAGATCGGGTATTCTTAAATCTTAGGTAAATTCAGCGATGATTTATTGATCCTCTATATCTCTTGATCACAGTTTCAAATGCTTCATCTGAGAATGGAGATTCCAATCCCCATTGCCCTAAGAACGCAAAAACGAAAAGATTTTAGAGCCACAGTCTTTGGTGAGGGGTCTTTCCCACAATATCAGAAGAGCTCCATTGACCTCAGATTTGTTCTATTCTTCGAAGGTCCATACTTTTCAACATTGGGCATTCACTCTTCATCCCAATCAGAAAACGACAATCTCGTTCCATCCTCCCCTCCCCTGATCCCCGTTTTTCGTTTTATTCCCATTTCTACTAATGTGCTAACCCTCCGAAGTCATCGACTTGTGTTTCATAACTTAGGTGTTCTCCCGATTGACGAGCCAGTCACGTGTGTCATGCACACCACGGCCTCCGACCCTCGCTCGGACCTACTTCAAAATTTATTAGAAAAAGCTGGGCGTTAACTATGTACAATCCACATCGATGAGACTCAGTAGCGTCCCTCAGTTTATCAGTCACCTTCCTTTTTCCGGCCGAGCTTTTAACCGAGTTATAAGATTTCCCGCTCCGCCACCAGAGCTGCACTTCCACCCTTACCAACAGCTTCAGAACGAGGTGACGTTCTCTGCCACATCATACAATCCATGAGCGCTAAGAGTGGCAGAGCCCAAAAGAACACAACGGAAAGAACAACGACAGCAACAACAGGGCTGACCTTGCTGATGAAGTCGTATTAGGAAGTGAGCCTGCATTGTGTCCTGCTGGACCACTAGCGCGTGTGAGTCACCGCTGCCACAATATTGTACGTTTAATGCCCTAGGCATTTTTCCCCTGTCTTGTTCATTAATAATATTATTTAATCTCCAGTGAAACAAAGGGTTCTCATCTTCATTAAACATGGTTATACGAACTGGGCCAAGGCCAACAGCTAGGGTTGTGTATGATATGATCGCCTTCATTGAGGCATTCAAGACACCTCTTTTCTAGGTCCCAGCCATTGCGTGGGCTCAGTATTACGCAGAACCGAGCGAAATAGCTTGCAAACTCGATCTCAGGGACGAATCCTAATCACTAGTATTCAGCTGTAGGCCGGATGCCATTTCTAGATCGCCAAATGTGACCAAGAAATTAGATTAGACCACTTGATGTATAGGATGGTCGCTTCTATCATGAACCTTTGACCACGAAAACATCTATATAGCACCTTAACATAAAGGGTCTTTCAATAAGGTCGCTCAATTTTTAAATGTAAATAAAAAAGTTATGTGTGATATATGCACTCAATTTATTTTAAATTTGAAGGAACATTTGATGGCATTAAGTATGGAATATGACATTGTTTAAATGTCCGCAGCTGAGGCGCTAGGTGGAACGTATTCGGGAGGACAAATTTTCGATGAATAGGTCGCATAAATCTGGCTGAATTTGCTGGATGGTGTACGTTATGATGAATTTGAGGACATCAACTGTTTGCGGATTATTCGCTCAGATCTGTGATTTAAGGTAGCCCCAAATAAAGTAGTATAATGGCGTTAAATCGCCCGATCTCGATGGCCAGTTGACGTCGCCGCCGCGCGAGATGACCCTGCCCTGAAATTGCTGGTGCAAAATGTCTATCGAGCGTGCAAACTGTGGCACATATCGCCGTCCTGCCTGTTGGAACCACATGTAATATCGTCACTATCCATATCAGGCACATAATTTTGGGGGGAGGCCAAAAGAATTTGCTTATCATCGATCTGTAGATCTCGCCGTTGACGGTTATGGCAATCCCATCTTTGTTCTCAAAAAAATACGGACCGGTGATTCTGTTAGACGAAAATCCGCACCAAACAGTGACTTTGTTAGAGGGCAATTGGTGCTGGTGTATCTCAGGTGTATTGTTTTCGTCCTAAATCCGACAATTTTGCTTGTTCACAAATCCATTCATTCCAAAATTGGCCTTGTTGCTGAAGATGATTTTTTGGGAGAAATTTGGGGCAACTTGTAACTGCTCTAGAGCCAACTCAGCAAACACACGGCGTTTTCTCTGATCGTTTACCTTAAGTTCCTTGGTAAGATAGATTTTTTTACAGGTGTAGAACCAAGTTTCTATACATAATTCGCCAAACTGAAGTCGCAGAAAGGCCAAGTCTGGGCGAACGACAAGAAAATGAGTCCCTAGGATTTTTCCTAGCACTTTCATTTACGGTAGCAATGTTTTTAGCAGACGTTGCGTTACTGGTGTTGGCTGGTTGTTGGTCAACCCCTTTGCCTCAAATTTGGCTACCAAGCGTCGATTAGTGGACTTAGCAGGACGGTTGTGTCGAGTATAGAAATCACGTAATGCGCGGAACGTTTGTCGAAGGGAGCACTGATGTTGATAATAACATTTAATGATTTCTACATGCTCTTCAACTCTATAACCTTCCATCGTGACTTACTGAGTACTACTGAACAGTAGGGTTGCCAGATATCGCTTCAACAACATGGCCACTATTGCCTGACAAAGCTAGGGTGTCCTTGTCGAAAGACCCTTTACTTTGATGACGTACTCTTCCTTGGGTCTCCCCTCCGACTGCAGGGCTACCTCAGGGAGAAATCTCTCTCCCTTAATCACCGCAAATGCATTCTGAATCCTTGCACTACCTTGGTATACCTCGGCATTCATATATCCCTTGTTTAGAAGATAGTCGACTTGACTCCAGTACCATGCCTTACCTCACCTCGGGCTTTTTACTTCGCGGCATCAATGTGATGCACAAAATATTTTTGCTACACATTGGCAGCCCGGTGACCTTAACTCTCAATGTCATTCGTGTGCCCACATTATTCTCGGTACAGCTGTGCATGTACTATCAGTTCCTGGCTATCCCCGCTTACATAGTTCCCTTTAAGTCAATAAGTATCGCTAAATGGTTTCGCTGAAAGCGCCCACGCGCCAAAAGTTCTATTAGTTTTGTCCCTCTGCCCCTACAGTCGTGAGTATTGTCATTCCGGATACCTCATTTGCTATCTCCACAGCGCACTTTTACCTAGAAAACATTTTTCTACTTTAGATTCTCATCAAGTGAGGTGACTACATGAAAAACTTATGTTTCCCAACATCAAGGAAGAGAACTATCAAACCTCGCCAAGTTGACCTTAAGAAAGGATCCCGCCATCATCGGAATTGTGAACAGTTTTAAATACTTACACTATAATAGGGGTTCTTACCTCCAAACGCCAAAGAGGACAAATATAAATAATGTTTGAGACATGAGGAGTAACGAACTCACAGGCGCAAGGACACCTTCAATTTTGCATTGCTGATTGCACCATTCTTTTCGCCAAATCGCACCTTCAGTTTTCTTCTAATTGCTCCGAGATTTCTAGTTTGTTAAATTCTCTATAGAATATTTCTCCACAGCAAAGCACACACGCATGATGTATGCCGTAACGTATTATTTACCGCTCAAATCATTAATAAATGGCGAATATCATCAAATGTAGTTGTCATGGTATTCGTGAGCGGGATCTTCGCTGCAGAGAATGCAGTCTACTTACGTTGCAGGTGGTCAGATAGATAGACCAGCTGCACAGGGCTAATAAGAGGTGAGTGCGTTAGCATATTAATGGTTGGCTAAAAGGAAGATTTAAATGCCAGGTTTCCTTCAAGGTTATTGAAAGATTATAAAGCAAAATAAACTTTACTAATAATTTTAATTATGGGAATGAATGGGAGAATAATATCGCTCTCAATGAAGTAATAAATCAAATACTAATCAGTTTAACGGGGATTGAAATATGTGACTTGGTCAGACATGAAAAATGTTGGTAAAAACAAGGAAGACCAATTAAAGGGTCAAAAGAAGGATATCAGGTGGCGGTGACAAAAGGGGGATTATCCTCGATAGAGGTAAAAGGGTTGAACTTGACGACTTTTTTCAGAGAGGCCATTGATTTAATCGGCCCGATTCACACCCCGTCCAGCGAAGGACAGTCTTACATTTCAACCTAGTAGATTTCACGGCGCAATTCTCCGAAGAGGGCTCCCCCAAGAAAATAGAGAGCGCTACCTGTGCAGAGGCCCTAATTTATATTTTCTTCGGCGTCGGTATCCCGAAAGAGATCTTGACCGACAAAGGTATGCATTTCACCTAGGAATTAATAGAATACGTCGGCAAGCTCCTCAATATTAAGCCCATATTTACAACTTCATTTCACCCCTCAGAAATTGGTATTTGTGAAATTGGTAAACGCTACCTTAAAAGCCGTATTAAAGAAGGTCTATCATTGTATTCCTCATAGTACCCTAGGATTTTACCCATTTGAGCTCCTCTCTATGGTTGACATGTATGAGGCCGCATGAGCATCCTTAAGGAGCTATTTGCCAACCCACACCTGGAGAAAGAAATAAAATCATCCTGCTCTTATTTGTTGGACCCCCGTAATCGTCTTGGAGAGGGTGCTGACATAGCCTACAAGAATGATGATCTAGATTTAGATAATTACCAACTTATTTTGATGTCAAGTCAAAAGAAAGACGATTTAGGCCGTGCGATGAGGTATGCCTAATTTTGCCCACGGAGACGAACAAGCTTCTCAGCAAATGCAAGGGTCCCTTGCACGTCATTGAGGCTCGTGGCCCCGTGGATTATATTATTAAAACCGCCTCTGGAGATAAGCCGTTACACGTGAACTTGTAAAAGAGATACCAATGCTACGCCTATATCAATAATATAGTCACCAATGATGATGGACACTGAACGTATTCTCCAGATGTAAGGTCTAGTACCAAATCCTACTGAAGGAAAATATCCGGACATATACCACTTTCCCAACCCAGAAAGGACTAATGCAATTTCGGCGCCTTTCATTCAGAATGGTTACCGCTTCAGTAACTATAACGGAATGATGAGTCGAATATTGAACGGGTTGCATAATGCCATGTTCTACTTCGACAACAATTTCGTTTACCCAACCTGGGATCAACATCTGATCTCCCTGCAATCCTTCTTGAGTAGGCTTCGTGAGCACAGACTCACTGTAGGCCTCGATAAGTGCCATTTTGGTGTACGGTACACTTAGATATTTAGGATTCAACGTCAGGGAGAACCAAATTGCGCACCCAAAAGAAAAGATAAGGACCATAGTCAACATGCCCCTCCTGGGTACAAAGAAGCAGTTATGCTCTTTCATAGGATATACGTCTTTTTACCAGAGATTCGTCAAAAAATTTGCCTCAATCGATGCTCCACTTTGCTCTCGGCCTCAGAAGAAGTCGTTTGATCCCCTTGCCTAGAACCCCAGAGCTACCGCCCATTTTCACAAGTTCAAAGAGCCGCTTGCGTCCGCCCTCATCTTAAGGCTTCGAAACCCAAACAATCCTTTTGGCATTCGAACCGACCTTAGTAATGATGGCATCGGTTGTGTACTCATCCTGAAGGGTGGCAGCTCGTATACGCCCTTTTGACGCACTCGTCTGAAGTATGTCACATGACTTGCAAAACTTGGCAATTTTTTTTGCAGCGCTGTGCCAAAATAAATATCTAAATATTATTTGAGGCATTTTGTTATGGCTGAAATTACCAGCCAACAAACCATTATGGGTGAGATTGAGGCCTTGGGGCACGTAAGATTTTGTGATACACAATATATGAATAGCAGGGCTGATCTCATCCGAACAGGCGCGGTAAAGTAGGCGTTCATTAATAAAGTATGAGACCTCTCTTTGTCCGTGGGCAGAGCCTAGCTCGTAACTCTTCATTTTCTTACAAAGGAAAAGGAGAGATACATACTCATCTTGTGCTTGCACAAACGCTTTGTTAGGGCAGCGCTACAAATCCGGGTCAGAGAGACCTCTAGGAAAACGGGAGAGGCGCAATTCTTTGGAGCCTGAGGCCGGGTTATGACAGTCTGGACCACCGAATTAGGGGTTATTTGGGCGCTCTGGCCTACGAACACCGCAAGGAATTTGTTTGGGACAGCGACTACATGAGCCCATCAAGTAAAAATACTGGCATTCGAGGTCGCACCGGAAGACGATGAATCGGTTTGCTCGTCAAAGGTAGTCATGGACCACAGCATACTTAGTATGGTCAGGGCCTACATGGGGAATTAATTCCTCGGACACTATGTACTATACAAGTACAGCTAGTGTCCCTCACGAGGGGTATACCCGATATCCATTTACAGGGGAGCTCTTATTGAAAAAGAAATTGACCTGGTGTCTCGGGGGACTATTCATTTAGAGAGTTGCGGGAGATTTAGAGCTGGAAGGCGGGAAAATTGGGGCAGCGTTGATTTGATGGACTTGGTGGTTGGGAGAAGATCTCAATTAAGAGTATAGGGGGCAGTTATATTTCACGTGGCCCTCTAGACCATACTACAAACAGACGAGATTCCTTCTGGGGTACGCTGAAAAAGGAGGAGTCGAAAGGATAGACTTAATATCCCTCGAGTCAGCTGGGAGATGGTTGTTTAGTTTGGGGAGACCAGGATTCTTCAAAAAATTGGGACCGTTCTTCGTGGGGAACTGGGAGTTATTTTTCTTACTTTTGGGTGACGGAAAATGTGATTTCATGGGGTCCTTCGGGTACAGATTATGGCCGGCCATGTACACATCTGGCTCTTGAATACATTCTTTGCAAATAGGGCATAGCCAATCTTTCACGAATGCGCGGATTTCAGGAGAAATGTGCCATCAACTGGTCCCTAAGGATAAAAGCTACGAGAGAGTCATATTCACTGGTAATCTTAGCATAATCTAGCCTTAAATTAAAACTTCGTTGGAGAGTGAATCCAAACTGACATAATGTCTTCCTGGGCTGGATTCTGGCGGGAAGGAATTTTGATTGGTAGAATTCGGGGATCAAGTCGGGTGCCGATAGAAGTTCTGATTTAAGGGTGGAGTATTCTCTCGTTGCTTCGGCGGGAAGGGAAATAAAACTCTCTGAGATGCGCATTGAGGAGTGGGAGCAGCCTAGTCACACCATCTGCTTCTTATCCCAGTGGTTGGCCTTAAGTATCTTATAGAAATGTGTGAAGTATGCACAGAAGTCCTCATCATATTTGAATACTGGCAATTTGACGGAGGGGGACTGAGGGTCTTCGGTTCTAGAACTGACAGAAAGGGCTTCTATTTGGTTGAGATTAAGTTCCCTTTCATGTTACCGAATCCTTTACCTCTCATACATTTCTCTCTCTCTCTCTCTCTCTCTGTCCCTTTTGTCATTTATATCTTCCATCTTCAAATTCTTGCTCTCCTTTCCTTTCTTCTTTTTCTCTCTTCCTTTTTTCCAATTCTCTCTCTCTATTTTTCTGCTCTTTCGTTTCTTTCTTCTTCTTGGATATAGGACATAAATCCTTGCCAGACAGTCCTAAAGCTTCTCCTGACTCTTGAAGCGTTCAAACGAAGACATCTTCTTTTACTTAAAAGCTGGTTTTAGGCGATGGCGCAAAAAGAACCTTCGGTTACAATTGTGGGGCTTTTTTGAAATCAAAATTAAAATGGAATTAGCTAACGATATCATATCCTTTACTGCGCAAAAAACGTTAATTAATCCCTATATGTACACTCTGGATTCAAGATTTATAATCCTGCTATGGATTAATCTGATTTCAGGAGATGCTTGTCTCCGAAACGAATAGCAAATTCGGGTCACAAGGACACACATAATTACGAAAACTCCCCTAAAAATCGTTTCACTATCATAAAATAACTTCAATGCAGCTGGCACTCAAAAAGTCAACAATTATTGTGGGAGGGAGCGTGGAGTTTAAAAGACAGTTTCTTTACAAGTTCTTTAAAAAAAGAAACACCAAATAACCCAAATTTATTTTACACAAGATTTTAATATATATATATATATATATATATATATATATATATATATATATATATATATATATATATACATATATATATATATATATATATATATATATATATATATATATATATATATATATATATATATATATATATATATATATATATGTTGTGGTATTCGTGAGCGGATACCTTTGCTAGGGAGAATGCAGTCTACTTACGATGCAGGCGGCCACATAGAAACACCAGCTGCACAGGGCTAATAAGAGGTGTTTGCGTGCAAAGATTAATGGTTAGCCTAAAGGGACGAATTAAATACTAGGTTTCCTTCAAGGTAATTGAAAGATTAAAAACCAAAATAACCTTCAATTACTTTAATATTGCTAATTATCGAAATGTCTACAAAGGCAAATGAATGAGAGAATAATATCGCTTCCAATGAAATAATAAATCAAATATAATCAGTTTAACGGGAACAAAATTTGAGACTTTGTTCAGAAAGGAAGAATGTTGGTAAATACTGGTGATTCCAATTTAGTGGTTGGGAGGAGGATATCAGGTGGCGAGGATAAAAAGGTTATTATCCTCCTAAAGGGGTAAAAGGGTTTTACCTTGACTGCTTAACTCTTGGTGAGAGGAGCGATTCTTCCGAGGCGAACTAGTCTGTCGGATCGAGGGGCGTTGTACTCTCGACGGAGGGGTCAGAGTTACCTGCAGCACTATTAAGGTAGTTTCCAGGCTAAGTGAGACACTCTTGAATTGGGATGAGTAATCTAAGACGAAGGGGTGTGTTTTATTTAACAGGATGAGAAGAGTAGTTCGCGAAATTCTCCAAAAAAAAGTCGTTTTACGATTTTCCGGATTGACTGTGGCCAAACTCACGACAATCTATCTAGCCAAGGAGACCTGCAACCGAGGTTTGACTCAAGACGATGGGCTGTATCTTCGCGAAAGGGTGGGCCGACCTCTCTGACAAATAACGGTTTTCTTATGTTAAATACCCTGCTGGCTTCCTCACTTGAAAGTGTCCAAGCATGGCAGTTTCTTGGGAGTAATCCTTGGTGGAAGTCTCTTTAGGTCAAGACAAGATAAGAAGACCGAGGAAGCTTCCTCCTCGGGTCGACCCTGGCCTCCAGGTAGGGAAAAGTCGGAAAAATGTGTCTCAGCGGGGATAGGCAGACTGATCAAACACAGTTGTTACCAGCCGCTAGGAAGTTTTTTCACGCGAAAATAGTTTTCTCTCCTTTCATTTAGACATCTAGCTTAGGCCCACGTTCTCTCTGCTTGAAGGGGGGGAGCGATTAAGGTGGATCTTAGGTTTCGTTCCTTCACAGTAGTGAAAATTCTTTTATTCTCTTAAAATCGCTGTGAAAAAAAGTCAATGCAGCGTAAGTTCCAACTAAATTTGTCACTTAATATCAACTAATAATTCATGATATTTTAATTAAAATTACATTCACAAAATGGGTTATTGCTACAACTTGAACCTATATGATAAGAAAATATTTTCAACGTCATCAACTCAGATTATAGTGCCATTAGGCTGCTATATCCTCTACAGTTAGACATAATTTTGCTAATAATTACATCTATTCGAAAAAATTGCGTGTAAATAAAAATGACCTATAAAGCTACCCTCCGACCTCTGAAGTAATGTTTATTTTTAATTACTTTAGCGTCTTAGGTTAGAAATGAGTTTTGCAGCAATTTTCTGGAAGAATGACATCTTCCTCTTTGGATTAAAAAAATGACGAAGAGGTGAAAATGTTGTATCAATTTTACTAAGTGTCCTCGTCAAGCGAGTGATACTAATGAGCAAGCAATTTTAGTAATTACAGATCTCACGGCTCTCTTTGAAATTTCCAGGCCTTGCTCTTGTAGTTGCACTATGTATTTCTACCCTCATACTCAGTTTGTTTATCTTGGAAATTATATATATAGTGAACCCATCGTAGATTCAGATGTTCTGCATGGCTCGATTTTTTCTTATATAATTTACGTATAAATTTCCTAATCATAGAGGTTTCTATGCTGTGCCAATGTCAAACACTTTTTCCGCCATTTCCCAGCAACCTTAGTTGCTGAGACTCTATTAAATCTTTGATTTGCCTACGAAATAATTAATAAATTGCTCTCGAACAGTTTTTCGTATCTCAATCTTGATAAAGCTGAAGTAGTGCTGGAGGGTAATCATCGATATTTTGCCTGCTATAAAATTATTTCTCCATTTCTAAACTAAGTTGGCTCCCCGGTTCCTTTTTAAAGAAGTCTAAAATTTTGGCTTAACCTTTACTGAACAACTACCTTTCAAAATTCATTTCCTTAAACTTTGGAACAAATTGTTTCGAGAGCGTCTTCAATACTTTTGCTACCTTACCCTTGGTTTACCACAATATTCTTGTTGTTGGGATGACGATTAAACTTTTCGAAATTTTAAAACTATGATTCAAGCTTGTTTCTCCAAAATGAATTATTTTCCTTCTGCGAACACCCTGCTGTGTAAACTGCACAGCCGGACTATAGTTTCTGCTACTTTATTTCGTGTATTTGCCAGTCGTCCGAACTGAATAGAAGATGGTGCTTCCTTAACTTTTGCTCCTAAAATGTAGAATGATCAGCTTGCAATTACAAATTCTCCCTTTTTTTTCTCGGAAGTAAAGCGTGCTTGGAATAGGCACCTCTACGGTCTAACCACTTCTTTCAGAGTCCCCTCTGAGAATCCAAATAGTAAAAGAATTTTTTCTAATGGGAGAAGAAATCAATTAAATGTGCATTGTCAATTTATACAATTTTAAGAACCATTGTTTCATTTTTTGATTACGGTCATCTATTCGGCAGTGAGGAAAATGTTCTAATTAAAAATCCCAGTTGATAAATGTATCATAATTCAAGATTTTTGTAGTTGTGTTCTAATCTTTTAAAACTTTCTCTCACATAAGCCACCAAATCTTTGCCTTCTTTCAAGCGAATATTGACAATTTATTCCGTAAAAGTTTTAATCAGCAAGTTTGTCACATATGTCCCTTAGAACTATAATAGTTCATTCAAATTTTCAGAGTCCCAAATAAATTATCACACTTAATGAAAAAGAGATCTGCGGAAGAATAACCTTTGGCTAGATATTTACCTTTTTTCCCCTATTTAAGGCCTATAATTCCTCCATAATTTTTTAAGGAAATTTACCTCAGAATTTAATATTTTTTTAGTCGAAAACATTGTAACTAAAGATTTAGAATTGCACATTTTAGTAATTTCTTTTTTATTACCATTATCGACTGGACTTCGTCTAAGTTAACGGCAAGTTTTCATGCTCAAATGAGGTAATATACCCAATTCAGAAGAAGTTTATCCCATACAGAGTTTGCCTTAATCTAGCAATTATCTATTAAATGAGCACAGGCAAGAGAGGAAAAGACAAATAATATACATTCTTGTTTTTTTCTCTAGGTATACGACTTTATAAAGCCAAAGTAAATTCTCAAATCAACCTGAAGCAAATGACATTGATCAGTCTCATTTTCGGTAATACCTTTTAGAAGGGACAGCTCGATTCTTCTCTCTATAGGACTGAGTAAATTATTTCTTCGAAAGCGTTGAGGAGATATGGAATTCACTTGAACAAAGTAAGTTTTACTTGGCGCTTTGGATATAGATTACATGTGATCGGTTGGTTCGGGTCATTTTATGACTTTGTTTTGGATGAGCAACTTAGCTCTGCTGCCCGTGGGGAACTGAAAAGAGAGAGAGAGAGAGAGAACAGATTGTGAAAGTCTTATCTGGTAAAATAAAAATTGGTTTCGTTTATTGTTGATTGTTAAAGAAAATTGATTAAACTAATTGCATAGCACAGGGTCAAAGATAGATTAAAGTTGTGGTCATCATAGCAAATGAGTTCTCTACTATTGTTAATATTATTTGATATTTAGGTTGGATCTTTAATAAAAGGCAGCAGAAAATTTACCGCAGCCATCTTTTTAAGAACAAGGCAAGGCACATAATTTCCTTTTAGTAAATGCTTAAAAACTCCACATTCCTTCAATACTGCTATTACTGGTAAACCTAGCGTAATCATTAGGAAATCAAATTTAGAGTTTCCTAGTGTTTAGGAGTGAATGTTGGCATAGCTATGTGAAGGCAAGGTTCGCAATAGAAAGCGAGATAAAAGAGCTTACACTTTATGTTGGTTCCTTTGAGAAGGCTCACTACTTTTTTTGTGTTTCCTAGGGAAGAAAAATAGAACAAGAAATGCTTTCAACGATTTTACAATAGATGAAATGCAAATTTTTAATGGCCTCCACCCGATCTCATGAAATATATATTACCTCTACACTTAACACAAGTCCTACATTGAATGGATATATGTTATGAATAATCTTTAAGACATAAAACTAAACCTTCCTAGAAAATAATAAAGAGAAATATATATGATTTAATTGGTGTCGTATATAGGAAAATACAAAGGGAAAGTCTATAAATATTAACAAACAGGTAGAAAGGCACAAATTTAGATGTTTATCTCAGGCTAAATGGCATATATAAGAGCTCTAAGAAATCAAACCGGTAGAGCCTTGCTCGATGTGTGGGTATCATTTGTAGATAAGAAATGGTAGCATTGCTTTATGTGAAAAAGCAATAAAAGCCTGTAAAATGCTTTCTGATGAGCCGCGATTGATTCAGGAAAATGCAAGTATCACTCTTTCATCTTCATCTCAGAGCAATGGATATCAAAGAAGCGTCAGAAATTAAAGGTTTTGAATAATAATACGTGAGAATAATCCGAGTTATCCCTTCTCATTTTACTTACTCTGTAATTGTTATGAAAGTTTCTTAGAACTTTGAGTGAACTAGAAATTATGTGGAGCTTCAGTTGTATGTTCCTGGAAATAAACTACACACAACTAATTTTATGGCAAGGTTGAGTCGGGCTGATTTGTTTAATTTACTATTAATAAGTTTTAACAATTAAGAATTAACTAAAGGTTTGTGCTTACCTCAAGGTCAAAAATATCTACCGAAAAAAACAGTTTTATTATTGTATGTAAACTTCATCAGATAAGGTAAGCTAATATAGAGGAAGAAGTACCGATTAAAGATGGGTTTGCCCTAGGTAATTTTGCGTAGCACGAGAAATTTTAAGACGCTTTTCAGGATTAAGCACATGTAGTGTGTTAAAATTTACTCCTTGTTTGTTGATTTCAAACAATGGTAATGTTAAATTGTCGATTATGGTTTTCCTTAGATTTAGTGGGTTATATCGATTTAAATAATAAATTCTACCAACAAAATTTGAGCAGAATTTAAATACTTCATCAATTTTAGGAATTAGTGATTTAGGTTGCCGAACAGAAAGATCCGAACGGCTGTATTCTATTGCACCATATTTTATTACATTTGGCTAGAAAATCTACCGATTAATCGGTAAAGGTTATGATAATTAAGCTGACTAATATGAAGAATTGCAGTATATAACCATTTTTTAATCCTCCAAATTATCCTGATGCTTATCTTTCTTACAAGGGAAAGCGGTATTATTTGAATAACGACAAACAGTTCAATCTAGTGTTATCAGCCCATTGCCTGCAGCGGGCGTCCATGTAAATATTAAGAAAACTGTATTACATTTATATGTTTGGGGGCTGATCATAAAGCTGCGTGACCAAGAGAGTCTTTCAAATGGAGCATTTACCGAGACTGTTAAGCGCTCCAAATGATTAGTCCATATTATTCTGTCAACCACTAAAATCCGGCTTTATATAAGGCTGGTAAATCGACTGGTACGCTAAAAACGGCCTTTAAACCTAAGAGCGAGTCATTACCAAAGTTTTAGAGAAGGAAAGTTTCAAGACTGCTGACGCAGTTTCTTCGGAGATCAGTAGATTTGGGTCAACAATGTCTTTAAGCAAATTTGAATTTTCTGTAAATTAAATTATATTCACGGGAAATTGAGAGAGAAAAATAATTGTAATATAAAATAAATATAAACGCAAGAAAAGGAAAAGAAAAGAATAAGAAAATAACTACAAATTGTAATAGGAAATGATATTATTTTTTAATGAAACTTTAGTAAGTTTGAAAATTCTCAAACTAACATACTATTTAGCAACACAAATACGAAAAGTCTATTCAACTATATTTCTCCCAGAAACTCCTGCGTATTTAATACTTCTTACATTCTAATTAAATGATTTTAACTTCCTAGTAGCACTTGAATTGTCAGAAATGGCACCATTACAAGTATGATTGCAAACGCTACAAGGCCAACTTGCATTTTATTTAAATTATTTTTGCGGCTTGGCCATACGCACCCTTGCCTATTTGTATTTTAGCTAACTGCTGATCAGAAACTGAACTGGAAAACTCACCTTTCTTGATCCTTCGTATTAAATCTTCGCCACTGGCATAATCGGACTAGAAATCAAACATCGAGCTCCACTTTCAAAACCTCCGCCATAAATACTCAGAATCCGAAAACTCTATGCTTTTCCCCTTATCAATAAAGGCACCCCCATTTGATTCTTTCCTCGCCTATGGGTTTCCTCTAAATCAAATTTGGATTCAACTAGCTCGAACTTATTTTCCGAGATCGTTTGAAGATTTTACTGCTTGCTTTTGGATAGCTTGCCGAACTTCACCAAAAAGTCCAACGTCATCTCTTTAAAATAAATCAAGTAACGAGTAGCTTATTTTACTTATGTCTAAAAGAAAATCACAACATTAAACCAGTGATACACCAAGCATTAGGAGGTAATGTTTAATACCAGAGTAAAGTCCTAGTAAATAGATAATCGTAGGATTTTTCACAGATTTTGCACTGTTATAATAAGGACCATAACTATTCATTATTCCATTTATTTGTAGTTTATGGTAATTTTTTCTCTCAATTGTTTCGCAACAATTTCTGGAAATTCTTACGATAATCTTTATAAGTGCTATTCAAAACGATTTATTACTTTATACTCTTAAATACCTTAAATATCTTTCATCTCCGAATCAGTGGCTATTTCACTAGTTGCCAAACTGGATTATCCACATTGACACACTTGAACAAATTAAACTTTCATTTGTAATCAAATCAAACACCATGGGGAAAACGAGGTGATCCTATTCTCTAGGTATTTGAGAATAACGACAAATATTTAGTCGAATCAATACTCGTGAAATTGGCGCTATGAGGGCTGCTAAGGTCTTTGTCACAGTTAAGACATTTTAACATTTGTTGGACTTGATTTTAAAGATCAAATTAAGAGAATAAACTTTTTGTTCTAGGTTGATGTCATTTAGCACCTGCAGATAATATGACGAAGTGGTGGGCAGGATTTTTCTGACAAAAATGGAATCAAGTGACCCTTATCGACGTGTTAGGTGCTTCAAACCAACTGGCGTCTAAGAAATTAAATGGTTACTCAGGGTAGGCTGGCACTAGGAGGATGGGCCATACCATGTGGTGGGGGTATTTGATCTGAAAAGAGGAAAAGGCACATCGGGTTGGAAATAATCCTTCTAAACTTCTCCGTCAATCCTCATAATACATCAAACTTTAAATTATTTTCCAACAGAAGCTTCATCCTAAAAGGGAGTCTAACGGGAACCCATTTTATGAAAACTTCGCAACTTCTCAATTTTTAATCTCCTTTCTTATGTTTTCTATTTTACACATTTTAAACTTTGTCTTTCCGACCTATATTCTGTATTTATATTATTGTGTTTACGCCATAAGCGTAAGTCCCTTATTGATCCTATACAGAGGCAGGGAAGCCATAAGCGTAAGTCCGTCATTGCTCGGATAAAGCGTAAGTCCGTTATTGCTCGTATAAACGTAAGTCCGTTATTGCTCGTATAAAGCGTAATTCCGTTATTGCTCGTATAAAGCGTAAGTCCGTTATTGCTCGCATTAAGCGGAAAGGGAAGTGCTTGCATTTTATTCTTTTTCTTAGGCATTTCCTTGATCGTAAAACCTTCAGATTTACAACAAATTCATTCAAATTTCACTCAGAATGCAATCATGGACTTATTATCCAATCAGATATCTTTATGAAATTTCCTTATGAAACTTCTCTCTCTATTCTGACTACAATCCCTCAGACTTTATTCAATTTCTATTATCTGAATCTTTAACTATAGTCCTATTTCAATTTAACTTCTACTAAAAAGGTAATCCAAGAAATAACGCCCGTTTCGGTTTCCTCTCTAAAAGCCAACGATCTTTTTAAAATGGAAATTTATTAATCTTCTATTGTTTAAGTCTTACCCTTTGTTCATTAATAGCCTAGCTACTTCTTTAGTTAAGATCCTTAAAGGGAGACTATAGCAATAATACTTTCCTTAATACTTTGCCTTCAAAAAGCTGTACTTATTTTTTTTCTAGTCTAAATACTCATTTTTCAATAATAAATATTTCATTTTGCTTTTGAAAGCATTTTATTTTATTACACGTGCCTAATTCTTATATCCCTTGTGTATACTGTTGCTCCTACATCGTGTTTGTTTTCGCTTCTCAGACTCACTTTCATCTTTCTTTCATTTCTACGACCTTGTCTCACTCAGTTAATTCTAAACTGTCAGCGCTTGTCTTTTACTCCTTGTTTTTATTTATGAACTTAATTTCGCTTTCTTCTCGATATTTTACTCGATTCTCTTTCATATCTTTCCTCATTCATTGAGAACAAAAAAATCAAATGCATTATTTGATATTTTCTACATTTATTTCTGTGTCATCTAATATAATTGAAAAGAAATATAAATATATATATCTATTCTAGTTGTAAATTACCATCACTAGAAGTTCTCAGTAATTCTCAGCTCCCATCTAACCAAATCCATAGATCGCATTTTCTATAATCAGGACCTTTGTGAATAATTCACTTAGAATTACATCAAAAGTTCAATTCAAAAATTTTTAAACGGCACTTAAATAATTATATTTTATATAATTTAGTGTTTTTAATATTATTTATATTTTAATCCTTTTAAAAGATTCATTTTAATTTCACATCGGATCAGTGTGATGTTAGAAACATATTTAGGGAAATTATTTAATTGGAAATATTTATTTTTTGATATAATAAAAATTAAAACGTAGCTTTTCATATGGCAGAATATACTTACTAATATACTAAAATTAACCCATATATTTTCCTATAATATAATTTTATTCATATTCAAATGTGGATTTTAGGAGAAAATCAGTGATTTTCGAAAATATCTTTTGTACATTTCATATTATAAAATACAACTTTGTTAAATTTTTAATCAACGACCATGTATATTACAGTCATTATATTGAATATTAACGATTTAAGTTTGAAGCCGATTTATTCATTAATTATACATACTGTATGAAGACAAAATTCATTATTCAGGAGAGGAATTCTCCTATGGCTTTGGTCGTGAAAGGAATGAATATTAATGTAACTTATTAAACGAAAACTATGCGAATAGTCCTTGAAAAAGAGCATTAAATCAAGGAAGGGAATTTTATTTTAAAACTGCCAGTTCTTTGGCAGAGCCATGTTTTCTTTTACTAAAAATAGAAGAAAAATGTAAATTTTAGAATTCTTAGACCTCAATGACAAATAACTCTTCGGATATTTAAATGCCTTATTTAAAAAAAATAATAGGAAATTCTAAACCAGCTTAGGAGGACCAAAAGAATATTAGAGGAGCCTAGGATGAACACGGTTGGTTGTCCATTGTTGTTTAAAGTCCTTTCCACCCCTTTAAATCTCACGTTGGGCCATCACTCCTTTTCGAAACGACTTTTTTATCAAAAGCGAGAAACGAAACCGATCAAGGATTACCATTAATTTCACAAACATGTCCGGATTTAGAATCATTCAGAAATTATTTATTATTAATCATTTGGACTTATTTATTTATTTTAATTAAAATCCTATTTTCAGTCATCTAATTGCGTTATTCAGATATTTCCGCAATTTGAAAATTTTTCGAGAATTAAATAATTGAAATGAATCGTTTTCGTTAATTGAATTGTTACAATCAGTCATTCTCCTTGATTTAATGGTTGCCTAGAATCATTGTCGCTGATATAATGTTTATATTAATAATGATGCTAATTTAATACTTAAAATGAATTTTTGTCGTTGCTCTAATGCTTGTTTACAAGGATACATTATCGTTTATTTATGAATTACTTTTGTTGTTATAATTCTTAAAAAGAATAAATGTTGTTTAAAGCTGACAAAGAGTTATTGACATTAATTAAATTCGGGGAATCAAATTTTGTTGCATGGTAAATGTTACACTGAATAATTGTATTTAATATGATGCCTACAATGAATTATTGACGTTGATTTAAAGCTTTTAATGAATCATTATAGTGGATTCAATAATTACTCTGAATTATAGCCGTAAATTTCAGGCTTGTGTGAATTATTACAGTGGTGAACAAATTTCAACTTTTTGTCTATTCACTTCCATTTGACAGTTAAGTATATGTAATTTGGGTCCTGATTTTGGTAAACACACTTCCTCTTTCGTGAAATTCATAAAGAGGATATTTTATAAATACTCGATAAGTCTATTTGCAGTTGCATATTATAATAATATTTAGCGATTAGTATCTAATTAAACTGATGTTTGTTTTTATATTTCAAATTTTGAAAATAAGGAATTGAAATAAATTTACACATTGACAAAACAATCGAGTAATATGTCCGTAAGCACTAGAAATTTCATATGCAAAAACTCTCCTTATTCATTTGCCTACATATGTAGAGTTTTACACTTCCACATCAAAGAGGAAGTATACCAGACTTGGTAAAAAGAGCTTCCTTAGCCTGTACTGTATGCATTGAAAGACTGCGACATTGTACCAAGGGTTCGTAGTCAAAAATACCTTTTGTAGTTCCGAATGTAAGTTTATGATTTTATAAAACTACATAACTTAGTCAATAGTTTACTGTAAATTACCTAAGTTTAATTGTAACTTCGATATATAAAAACTTTTGATAAAATTTGCTTTTGTTAACTCTTCACAATTTTTATTTCACTTCAAGCGTGGCGAGAGCCTACTAAACATGAGAAAGAAGGCTACTTCGGGCTTCACTAAGAAAAATAAACATTGTATCGTTACCAAAATTTTGACACCGTAATACGACCTGAACTACATTCAAATGAAATTTTCATTCCAAAATTTAAGAGTCGCCATCTCAGGAATTAGTTGAATATGTCTCTGAAAATATTATTATGGACTCTAAAGAGTCCAACATTGAATTCGGCCCCAGTGGGTTTGTAAGGGAAAGTTTAACCAGACCTAGTTGAATGATCTTCTAAAAAATCTAAATTTACCAAAAAAGGCTGCAGAAATTTGAGCTTTAAGACTTAAACAGAAAAACATGCTTAGTTCAAACAGATACATTTGATTTTACAGAAACAAAGAAAAAGAACTTCTGAAATACTTTAGGACAAAACATATTTTAGTATATTGCTGCAAAATACCAGGTTTGTTAGAGGAGATGGAGGTTCAGTCTTATAATGCAAGTACTTGGCGTTTATTTTTAGACAGTTCCAAAAGAAGTCTTAAGTCTGTGTTGCTGCATATTAGCAATCTATACAGCTTATTACTAATGTGGCACTCAACAACATTAAAAAAAAGTATGAGCATATACTGTAGAACCTGTTTTAAAACCTATCAAAAAGAGGGAGTAATCAGTTAATCAGGGGTTTACTTACAAATGGTCAATTTTCTGCTAGGGAAACAAGCAAGGTATATTAAATATCTCTGCTTCTCTTGCTTATGGGACAGCAAAGCTAAAGAAGAAAATTAATCCAAACAAATCTGGCCAGCACGAACTTCACTCAGTATCGGAGAAAAAATCTCATTAATCCACCTTTAGTGAACAGAGATAAAATCTTAATTACTCCTCTGCCTATTAAACTAGGTCTCATGAAATAATATGTCAAAGCTTCAGTTACAAACTGCATGTGTTTCGAACACATAATTTCAAAATTTCCAAGTTTAAGTTATGAAAGTTCAAAGGTGGAATTTTCTGCGGTCGACAAATAAGAATATTAATTAATGACAGCAGTATTCCTAATGCCATGAATGAACGCGAAAGAAACGGAAATGCCTGGTTCTCATTTGTAAACTTGGTAAAAAGCTTTTTAGGAAATTATAAGGCAGATAACTACGAAGAAGTCGTAAGAAAGCTTTTAAGGGACTACAAAGAGCTAGGTTGCAATATGATTATAAAAATGCCTTTGTTGAATAGTCATCTTGACCAATTCCCAAGTAATTTAGGTGCTGTAAGTGACGAACAAGGGGAGAGACTCTACCAAGATATTAAAATTATAGAGTAACGTTATCAAGAACGCTGGGATTGCCACATGATGGCTGATTATTACTGGTGCTTGAAAAGAGACCTGCTTCAACAACCAAATACTCTAGAAAGTCCGAAAAAAGAAAATTTTGGCCAGACTGAAAGTTTCATATGTGTTTGTTTTGTTTTATTTTAAGTTATTTTAATCGTTAAAATGTAATTTATAAAATAGTTCGAACTACATGTATTCATGAAAATTGGAAATACATCTTAACGCATGACATCATTTTTAGTCCTAATTTAAAAAAAAAAAAAAAAAAACTGGAAAATGGCGCATGGGCTGTTTACAAGAATCAAGACCTGATAGAGCTGGACCGAGGTGAAATTCATTTTCAATGCTTACATTGAACAATCTGGTTGATTTGCTACTTTCAATGAATTATTTTCATTCGGTTAATGATTCTAATAAATCATTAAACCAAAATTTACTTCTTATAATGAATCATAGTCATAGATATGATACCTGAAATCAATCATGTATTTCTGGATTAAAATAAATTATTGTCGTTAATTTAATGATTACAATGAATTGTTATCGTTGATTCAATCCTTCACCAGTGTTGAACAAAAAGAAGTAGTGTTTGACAATCCATACATTTGGGGGGAAATGAGGTAAATGATATAGTTCGCAATCTCAGCTTGTAAAAGTCCTATTTCCATTTGTTGGCATCCAAATTGAATGGAAAATCCCTTTTATTTGACATTAAACGCATCACTTTCTATCGCAACAGACGTCAAGTTTTCCTCCGCTTTTCTCTAAAGAGAAGTACTTGGCGTACTGTACTGATATTGCGGAGTTTCTGCCAAAAATGTGTTAACACAATAAAAACCAAAAGTTTGGAGACTCTTCATTAAGAGCTGCAAGCGATAGTTGAAATGAGTTTTTATGCAGAAGAGCAACCCCTCGTACACTCGAATACGCTGAAAGAAAAGTATGAAGCGGTGACGTACGCGATAGAGAAAATTCGTTATGATTAGCATGGGTGGTTATTTGTGTTGACATGAAGATGATGAATTTTTGTATGGGCAACAGTCAAAGTTCACCAAGTACTGTACTTTCTTTGATTGCCGGATAGTAGGGGCCGAGCTCAGCATTACGAGCAGGAGGAGTGGCCTCTAAAATAGGAATTTGTTCCATGCAGAGCAAGTAACATGATAAACAAGCCTATGTGTGACAGAGACAGGATATGCTTCCCACCGCTGCACATCAACTTCGGCTTGATCAAACAGTCACCAAAGTTCTGGACAAAGATAATGAATTCTTTACTTATTTGTTCACGCTTTCAGAGGATTTACCATGAAGAAGTTGAAAGTTTTAATCTTTGACTGGCCTCAAACGTGTCAGCTCATCAGAGATTCAGAGTATGAAAGCTCAATAAACGAAGTGGAACTAGAAGCGTTAAAGGCTTTTGTTCTCGTCGTAAAGAACTTTCTTGACACAAAAATGTCATGAAATTCCCTAAACCTGTCACAAAAATGCTGACTGCTTTCAGGAACTTAGGATGCATCAGCCGTATAATGCATTACTTACTCTTACATATGGATCATTGAGCAACGATCAGGTAGAGAGATTCCTTTAGGCCATGAAATAGATGGAGACCATATATCTGGGATGATGGGATACATTCATGATGGCTGATTATTGCTGGACTGTGAAGAGCGACACACCTAACGCTGAGCATTCTAAGAGTTGCAAGAAACAGAAGTTCATACACTGAACTCTGAACAATGATTACCTAATATCCAATTTCTAAAATAGAAACAAATATCCAATTCGAAAATAGAAACAAATACTATATTTCAATTATAAAATAAAATACCTCATTTCGATTATATATAAATAAATATTTTTATTATAGAAACAAATACTCAATTTCCATAATAGGATCAAACAATTAGATTTGTATAATAGAAACAAATATACCATTTCCATAGGGGAAACAAATACCCTATCTGCAAAATAGAAAAAATAACCTATTTCGAAAATATAAATAAACACCAAAATCATACAATAGAAAAATACACCATTTATTTCTATAGTCTAAACAGACCCAACGTTTTCATAATAGAAACAAACAATCAATTTCCAAAATAGCCTCAAACGCCCAGTTTCCAAAATAGAAACAAACACATCATATACATACTAAAAAGAACATCCTATTTACATGATTTTAAGACTTTTTGCAAACACACTGGAATTTTAGGCTAATATATTATTTTATTATCTTTACTGTATAGTAATGAAAAAAAAAATTTAGCATTATATAAAGAAGCTTGAGTTGATCTTTTCCTAACTGTTGCACAGAAGACAGACGATTGCAATTCCTTATTTCTCATGGGAAAAGAAGATAAGTTAATGCTACAATAACTGTCAAATTAACACCATTGGCTCAAATATAAGATGACCTAAATAAAAAAAATATCTTAACCACAACAGTCAATGTTTACCAAGTACCGTACTTTATTTGATTGCTGGATAGTAGGGGCCGAGCTCAGCATTACGAGCAGGAGGAGTGGCCTGTAAAAGAGGAATTTGTTCCATGCAGAGCAAGTAACATGAAATAACAAGCCTATGTGTGACAGAGACAGGATACGCTTTCCACCGCTGCACATCAACTTCGGCTTGATCAAACAGTCACCAAAGTTCTTGCCAAAATAATGAATTATTTACCTATTTTTTCACGCTTTTAGAGGATTTACCATGGAGAAGTTGAAAGCTGTAATCTTTGACTGGCCTCAAACGTGTCAGCTCATCAGAGATTCAGAGTATGAAAGCTCAATAAACGAAGTGGAACCAGAAGCGTTGAAGGCTTTTGTTCTCGTCGTAAAGAACTTTCTTGACACAAAAATGTTATGAAATTCACTGAACCTACACAAAAATGCTGCTGCTTTCAGGAACTTAGGATGCATCAGTCTCATAATGCATTACTCACTCTCACATATGGATCATTGAGCAACGATCAGGTAGAGAGATTCCTTTAGGCCATGAAAGAGATGGAGACCATATATCTGGGATGATGCGATACATTTATGTTGGCTGATTATTGCTGGACTGTGAAAAGCGACACACCTAACGCTGAGCATTCTAAGAGTTGCAAGAAACAGAAGTTCATACACTGAACTCTGAACAATGATTACCTAATATCCAATTTCTAAAATAGAAACAAATATCCAATTCGATAATAGAAACAAATACTATATTTCAATTATAAAATAAAATACCTCATTTCGATTATATATAAAAAAATATTTTTATTATAGAAACAAATACTCAATTTCCATAATAGGAACAAACAATTAGATTTATATAATAGAAACAAATACACCATTTCCATAAGGGAAACAAATACCCTATCTGCAAAATAGAAAAAATAACCTATTTCGAAAATATAAATAAACACCAAAATCATACAATAGAAAAATACACCATTTATTTCTATAGTCTAAACTGACCCCATTTTCATAATAGAAACAAACACTCAATTTCCAAAATAGCCTCAAACGCCCAGTTTCCATAATAGAAACAAACACATCATATACATAATTAAAAAACATCCTATTTACATGATTCTAAGACTTTTTACAAACACACTAGAATTTTAGGCTAATATATTATTTTATTATCTTTACTGTATAATAATGAAAAGAAAAATTTAGCATTATATAAAGAAGCTTGAGTTGATCTTTTCCTAACTGTTGCACAGAAGACAGACGATTGCAATTCCTCATTTCTCATGGGAAAAGAAGATAAGTTTATGCTACATGAACTGTCAAAGTAAACATCATTGGCTCTTGGAAATATGAGATTTTTTAAAAAGTTCGAGGAAATATATGATCAGGCAAGTTAAAAAATAGGTTTGTGTTTATATTTAGAAAAAAATTGCAAAGGAAATAAATATTTAGTTTTTGTTCAGGAATGAAAATATATTTAAATGTTACTCTATGAGTTTAAATTTAATTTGTCCATTAAATAATTTAATTCAATATGTCTTATATGTTCCTAAGGTTATGAAAACTGATTTAACTAAATATTATAGGAATTTTTACAATATTAAGTTAGCCCCATCGGAGGGGATTTAACGTTAACATTTCCCCTTTAAAATGAAGCCATTCCTTAACAACTGAGGAGCGATTGGAGATACCTAACTCATCTGTGGTTGTCATCCTAAGAATATCTCTTGAGATGGAGAAAATAGCACAAATACATTTTCATTCGGGAGTAACGAAACGTTCTCTTTCTCCTTTGTTTCAACTGTCCTCTTTCTCATATTTCCTCTCGTTCCCTTTCTTCCATCCTCGTAACTAACCTATATATACTCACTTCCTCCACTGTCTATCTAAATTTAATGAAATGTCGACCAATTCAGTATAATAAAACTGTCGTAACTTTCTTGATTAATTTGCTGATCAGGTTTTCTAAAGAAACATTACCTAGATCACCAATAACCTTAGATACCTCCATTTTAAGGGTATAAAACATTATATATTTTTAACTATATATTTGTTTCGCGCCTTCGATCTCCTCCTAACATTATTAGCATCAAAAGCCAATTTCATGCACCGAGGGCGGCGTATATTAACGCTATTTGATACAAACCTTATTTGTGCCAAGGCAAAATATTGACTTCATATTCAAGCATCCATAAGCTTAAAATGTGAAGTAGGTCACTTCAGATTCTAGTTGCCTTTACACCCATTATACGCAATAATATAGTCATTTCCTTACTTTTTTTTCCGCACTCCGCTTTTACTCACTTTTATAATTATTCTCACACCCAGAAAATCTTGTATATTCTTTACACAAATCTATTATCATCCATTATTTTAGATGTTTTTACCACCTAAGAGCATTATCAATTACAACTTATTCCTACTATCTTTCTGGCATAAATAACTCTTTCCCACTCACTTATTACCTTATTTAATTACAGACATACCAAAAATCTTAATGTGTTTATTTGCACAGTTCTTACCCAAGATCTCTTTATTTATTTACTCTCACGAGCCTCTACTATCGTTAAAGCAATGGCTTTATTGGATAGATTTTTCCTCTCGAACTACATCAATGTAAACCCTATTTTTATTGCTAATTCGCCCATTACATAAAGTCTCGATTTAATTTGACGTTACAGTTGTTTCTATACGGTGTAAAAATAGGTGATGAAATTCTATGTTAAACAATAAGGCCTGACTTAGATATACCAGGTCTCAAATAGACAAAGAATCGGTGTAAAAAAAAAAAGATTATTTGCATATATAGGGTTAGTTTCCATTCTGCTATGGGTGGGTGGATTAGTGTTCTTATATCTTAATTTTCGATAACTTTATGCCTTGCAGATTTTCTTTTTTAATGAAAATTGTTTAATATGAGAGCGGAAAAAAGACTTTTTTAATGTCAGTTATTCTATCATCAGTAAATTTAGGATCAAATACTTCGTACGGACGAAGGAACATGCTAAAAACAGCTTATTCTATATTTGAGATCAATGCCGAGGGGAAAAATGAACATACCCATTTTGAATGAGTGGGTTTACGGTTAAGAAAAAATTGGAAAGTGTTAGAATCAATATAAAAGTGGATAGGCTCATCGAGGAAAGAGAGAGTGAATTTTGACTCTAGTTCCAATTTTAAATTAATGGAGCCGTGAAGATGATTAAGATTGGTCAAGAAATAATAAAAATTTGCCTTTTCAGGCCATAGTAAATAAAAGTATTCTAATAATTCAAAGGATTAATTTACAAATATTCGGGCCATCTTCTTTGCTCTCTTCAAGGAATGCTTTGAAACCGAATTATGACTTCAAATTTTAGCATACGAACAAAGTTACTAGTTTACATTATAATCTGCTTAATTCTCTTTTGCTCTAAATATTTTCCTTCCATGAATGGACAAAACTTCAACCTTAACTTGGATACGATTTTTGTTGCTATAGGTTGGCGAATATAGGGCACCTAACTATATATACTTAGATATGAACATTCGTTCAATTTGAGACTTCCCCAATTACTGAAAAATTTTGTATATGCCCATAGATTTAACAATAGAGGCAACACAGTGCGAGTAAAAGCAAGGATTTTCTTTCCTCCAATAGGATAAAAGACGCAGTGTAAATAAAATTAATAACAATTTATTAAATTTAATCAAGTTTGTAGCCCTAAAATTAGGTGTATCCAAAGAATTTATCTAGAAGAGTGTAGCTATGCTTTAATTAGAATTTTCTGTTACTTTGGAGGTAGTCTTACTTTCTTTTCCGTCATATACAAACTATTAATTAATTTTGATTCTGCCCAGACTTTCATAAATTAGTTCAAGAAAAGTTTATTAATATTTCTCCTAATTTTTAAGTTTGTTTCTACTAATTTTTTCAAGCATCTGAGCAGGAGGTTAAAAATGTTATAAATTTTATTTAAATAAATATTTGTTCGCTCCCTCACCAATCTCATCTATTTATTGATTATCTTTCCCATAAACCATACAATAGGAACATTCTTCCGCTACGCATCTTCATTATTGAACACTACACCACAACTTTATGCCATTAGAAATAACTACAATAAGTTTTGTAGGAGGGCAGTAACTTCAAGTTATCACCAGTAATCAACTTCAATATATGAATCCAGTGTTTATGTGTAATACAAAGAATTATACGTGATTTATGTTTGAGGGGTTGGAGGGTGCTGTGGTAGCCATAGGTAAAAATTCTTTGATACGGCTAAGTTCCCTTTTTTTCAAGAATGGTTACACAGGATCTTATTAACGATTACCACTCAAGCTATATAACTTGCCCAATGCTTTTCACTTGACATTCGAACCTCTCCTCACAAAATCTCCAGCCAAGTTACTGTTGCTCGGTAATTGGATTCATAAAAATATATGCGCTGTTAATAATAAAGATTTGCCACGCATAAAGCAGCTTACTACACGATCTTTCATCATTTCTCCCAAAATGAGGCGCCGATTACTAAAATAATTGATTTGCTTTCATAAAAATCCGTATTCAATCAATTACAATTCCATAGCCAAAGGGAAGATTTAAGAGATGGAAATAGGATTTATTTGCCCCAGTTAACTAAAGTTTACGCTTTCACCTTTATTAATAGCACGTTTTACTTCCTTTTCGCAGAATTATTGACATCCACTTTATTTGTTAAGAAAGGCAACGACATGAGAGCTAAAATGTGTATTGAGAAAGACCGTATATCAGAGATGGGAATAGAAAGTTAAAGGAGCAGAAAAAAATAGATTTTTAAGGTTATAGATACATACATCGGGGTCGAGAATCTTTGGGATTAAGTTTGTATCTATGGCAATGAAGCCCGCAGTAATTTAATCTTAGCCTTTATTTGATTAATCTTTTATAATTGAAACCTTTTAAGGTACTCATTTGCAAGTATTTTGGCTGAAATATTACAAAATATAATTGGGTCTAGGTAAATTATATGGAGATCTTTGAAGCTATGAGTCAGATTTAGCTTCAAAATATTTCACAAAAGCAGGCAGTAATTGAAAATTTAAAGCCCAGAAAGGATGTAAACTGTGACATTAGGATTGATTTGAAGAAGTTAAAGGCGATGTGCATAGAATTTGAAATAACCAGACAAATAGAAATGTGAATCTATCGCGGGTCATGAAAGGGGATTAAGTGTTTCTTATATTTAATTGAGTACACCTTCTCTTTTAACATACTTCAGGAAACGAAGTCAATTTGGATAAGGTCTGGTGAACGAGGAGACCATTGTGATTTTATAAAATTATATGCAAACCCATGATTATAGTGAATAGATCTAATAGCAATTATATGGTCACCATTCTAACGAAAATTTAGTTAATTTAGTAATATAAAGCCAAATTCTATGGGGACATCGCCCAAACAACGTTTATATAGAAATATACTCGATCGATGTGATAAATTAAGATGAAATAAAAATGTGTTTAAGATATTTATTATACATCTTATCGGTTTGGGGGAATTAATGAATACGCATGCCTGTAGAAACCAGGAACAGAATGTTGGGGTATGCTACACATGAATCTAACTTGGAGGGTTCACACTGAGCTAGAAAGGTGTGTTAATCCGGTCAACTCCTCCTAGCTTGAGGTCTAGTATGGACTTCCCTCTCTAGAGCATGCAGCGTTTTTACGAGTCAAGTTTATCTTATTTTTCGGACAAAACTTTATGAACATTCCTGCGCTTTACTTTTATTATAATGCTGATTCAACTAAGATAAGAAAAAGAAACATTGACGAAGAATCATTCAAAGTGTCGTGGTATGACATTAGCTTATATCAATACCATATTATATCTATGAGAGAGGAACCAATAACTTAAAAGCGAAACGACAAAAGGGACGGAAAACCACGAGTTTAGACGGGCTGAGTAGCGAGAGAGTGCAACGAGGTCAGCTAAAATATAATTTTATTTACACAAAAATAATGAGAAAATTAATGGGTAAAATTACACCAGAAAATTAACGGACAAAATCACATCAATAAACAAAAGGGGAAATTTTAGTTAGAAATCAGGCTATGAAGTTAGAACTTAAGGTATTACAGGAGGAGACTATTCAAATAGGGGGGAATTAACTCACTTGTGTTACTGAAGTGGGAGGAGAGGAGTTGGCTTACGTATGTCTTCTGCACGTGAGACGAGGCCGTTCGGACTTCAAATCGGTAGGTTGGAGTGATGACGGTTCTCCAAAAACAGGTGGGGAGGCGGTAACTTCCGGTCCAGGGGACAGTATTTCGGCTATCCGAAATGAGAAGGGCTTTGACAGGAGTTGCGGAGTGAAGTCGGAAAAATTACTCGGTGGCGATCGTTAATGGAATTATCTCACTGCTGGGGCTAATTCCAAATACACAAAAATAGTTGAGCTGTCACTTTGCTTTGTTGTTAGCACTTGACTTAGGACCATGGGGAATCTTCTGGAGTCTGGGCGAGACTTCTCAACTCTGTGTCTCTTCAGGAAAGTCGAGCGCTATTTATGTCCGAGACTCTCCCCGGAGTTAAGGGTTAGCGGAAAACAGCTCTGCTCTCGATTGGCTCGAATCTTCTTGCAGAATCTATTCTAGCCTGCATAAAGGTGAATCGTGGGGGACTCAATTCGAGGCTACTGCTTATGGAAGGCGGGTAGGGGGGTTAGGCTTACCAATTTAGGCCTAACTGGGCCCTCTGCAGTGCATGGAAGTTTTGCCTGCTCAAGAGATTCCACGTGGGGTTCCCTCACACAAAGCCTTCAACCTACTGCTGTTTTGTCGACAATATATATATCTTGTAATTAAAGATGGAAACGAACTGAAAAAAGTTACAGAAGCTTAGAAGAAAGTTAATCCAAGCTCGGTTGAACCTGGTTTTTAATAAATAAATATATATATATATATATATATATATATATATATATTATGTAATGGCGTAATTATAATTATGCGGTTAGAAAAGCCCACAGAAGGAGCTCTTCTTACAGTCACGAGAGGATAGTGCATGAACCAGCTTTGCGTTTATGCAAGGAGAGAGAAAGAGATACACTACCGAGCAAAATAAGGCTCGCATTCAATATATTTAATGAAGACACTCTTATGATACAATCAAATATTCATTAAATAATACTAAATATATTCACGAAATAAAATATTGACACGAGTAAAATAAGAGAAGGGTCATTCACCTCATTGCTTAGGAAGCAAATACAGTAGAAACAAAGGAAGATTAGACAACAATCAATCTTAAAACATTCAATATGAGATTTTGCAGGATATTTTTTTATTACTTCGCTGCAACGACAGCCCCAGGACCTCATCAGTATCTTGTAAAATCATTGTGCTATTTTGTTGAATTCTTGCTAATTTTTCGTCCTTAAATCAGATACCTTTGAAGGCTGCTGTTCTGCCACTTTAGCTCGAATTATTTTTCACAGGTTCTCAATTGGCTTTATTATGAGAAGTTTTAATGAGTTAAGCATAACATGAGCAAACAGAATGATAAATGATTGGCTTACCTTGGGAAAAGGACTAATACTGTATCCAGGGATTTATGATATTTCGTTCCAGAGAATATCGTTGCCGTCTGGAGTAGCTTATTCCTCTTGTTAGTATTTTGGGTAAGCTATCTTTAACTTTCTCTATTAACAATGAATTTATTGAAAAAAGACGCCCAGAACGCCTTTTGTTAACAATACGATGAAGTTGATCTTTTTGAGAGAACTGAGAGAGCCGACGCTTTTTGTTTTGTGCCGGAGCATTTGTAATGAGTCACGCGATATTAATTTTAGTGAAAAATTTTCTCTAGAAAATTACTAAATATTTTATCTTCAAATTAATGATCATTGAAATATATAAATTAATGAAAATGACAATAAAATCAAACATAAATTATTATATTACGTCCGGGCTCTAAGGAGGCCATTACTTTGATTTCTTCTTGGTTGAAATAGTGTTTTACTTGTTTAGCAGTATGGCATGGCGCATTGCCCTGGATAGTTACTGCTGGCTCGTGTAGAGATCTTCGGAGTGAAGGTATAACATGTTGTATGAGGATTGGGTACACATTCGCAATTAATGTTCCAAATGTTCGCACAGGTGGACCTCAAGTGTTGGAACCACGTCAAAGTAAAACTTAAATATCTCTTTATGTTTCATAATTTAAACGCAAGTTAAAATACTTTAAGTGTTTCTCATCTTACTTAATATAGTTACGTTTGCATGGATAACTAAATGAGTTTTTTAATTAACAGAAAGAAACCTTTAAAATGAACTCTAACTATAATCGAAACCCTGAAAATTAGTAATGTTGAGTTAATATCGGTCTAATTCATGTAAAGGTCTATAGATCATAGTTTCAATCCTGTTTCCAATATACATATATGTATTTGATAAAAATTGAGTTTAATTGTCAATAAGATAGAATGTGTGTTCCCAAGCTTTTGGAAATGAGACAAATTAGTGCATCTGGCAAATATACAACGGGGACTTAAATAAAATAATAAAATATTATGTATTTCTGGAATGATATCTCTGATTAAAGTAGAAACAATTTTACTAGAAATATTTAATGTATTTCTTTTGCTATTGTAATAGGTATATATCTGTAGGTAACTCCAAACAATGTACTGTAAATTAATCTCTGAAAATCTTCTTCTATTTGTTATTTTAAAAACAGTCTAGATTTGAGCCCAATAATAGAAGAGGATAATATTAAATCAAACTTATTAAATTCTTTAAATTGCCTAGGACCCACCGATCGAGCAATTGAAGATTGAATAAATATGTAAAACCTTGTAAAAGAATTAAATTAAATAAAGTGAGACGTTTTAGCATGTTCAATTACTAGCTAATATGTTAGACGGTTATACATAACTTTTGCTATTTCGAGACCTCTTTAGAGAATCAATATTTCGTCCAGATTTGAAATACAAATGATATATCTTGTGAAGTGAGCACTGTTTACAAATTGTTAATACTTTTTCTTTCACATTATTAACCCTTTGAGCGCCAATGGATCGATCCAGAATCTGCATTTAGATCCCGGTAAAATGAGATAATTTACCATTATTTGATAGAAGATTCCAGAAGGAATTATGGATTCACCGTAATATATTTTAGATGTTCTAGAGTGTCATTTTCTCTCAATTATTTAATGTAAATTTGCTGGGGAACTCTAGAATTTATGCGGTATTTTCAGAGGAATATAAAAGATGGGTAAATCTAAGTTTTTATTTCTCAAAAATAGCAAAACACGTAAAAACCCCGTTTTCTTTTACAGTTTCAGCTAGTAAACTTTATTATTATACTATAAAAGTATTACTTATATTTTAAAAGATCGTAAATAATATATACCGGTATTATAGTTTCTATAATGAGTTCGAATTTTAAACAGTGGTGCAAAGAGCATCAAAGCTCGATGAGTCGCACAGATGATGGTTCAATTCCGTCAACTTCTTGTGTTTCGAGTAGGAAAAGACTTTGCACTTATGAAATAATCCCTGTTTTGGAGGATTTGTATGCCCTCTTGGCCCAAACACCCAATAATCCTATATCCATTATTATTCTTGGTCTTTTGCTCTATATTCTATCCTTTCTCTTTCTCCTTTGCTTATAAACCCCCCCCTTTCAACGCATTAACACATCTTTTCGGCATCTTTGACCTCATATATATATATATATATATATATATATATATATATATATATATATATATATATATATATATATATATATATATATATATATCTATATAGTATGTGTATCTTAGGAAGTTTTATATACTGTACACCAGGCATATATACATATGTGTGTGCATATAAAATTAACGTTTTCGGCTATATATATCAAAACGTTGCTTATAAATAAATGAAAAATAGTGATGGGTCTAAATGGACCCAACAGACCTCTCTACGTATGCGTAGAAATCGACCCATTGGCGCTCAAAGGGTTAATAAAATTAAACAGCTTAGTTAAATTTCTCAAAATTTTCGTAATTTTCTCAATCACTTGTTTACTTTACAACTTAGATAATTTTTATTTCCATTACCAGTTTATGAAGAAACATTAAACGAATTTATATAAAGAAACAAAAGAATGAAAAATATTATATTGTGGTAAATATTTACCACAATTAAGGTAGAAGTCTAAAGACAGTACTTTTTATTTTATATTTTCAATATATTATTCAACAATATATTATTCAACAAATGGAAAACGCAGCAGGAAATTAGTTATTAACAATTACCCTTTTCCAAACATCAGGATGATTATGCAAATATAATAGGGCACTTTTCCATGGGAAGAAACAATGCAAAATCTGCTATTTGACTTATTTTCTAACACTCATATTAGTAAAGAAGCGAAAAAGCCATTTCTTTTAGCAAATGTAGTAATTTAAAACGTTAATTAAATATTTGCTTTGTCGGAGTGATATAAATAATCGTGCCTATTGCTATGTTTATATTTCGGTCAGTGGATGAACAGGCCAAAGAGGAATAGGGAATTATAATACGAAAGTTATTTTGCTAAACTAAAGTGCCCCCCAAAATTATAAGTAACACAAGAAATGTATTTTTAACCCCTAGAATGGGGTTAAACATATAATAAATATTTATTAAGGGAAGCTATTGATATGCATGTGAGGCATTTTATATTAATTTTACTTTCTTACTAAATGATATAAATACTTCTGCTATGATCTCATGCTCTGTATTATCAAAAAAAAGTTATGAATAAATTTTCTGTTTATCTTATAATTGTTTGTTGTTTTATTCTTTCAGATGAAGCGTACTTGTAAGAATAAGGCAGACAACTTCTGCTACATTTGTTGTGGGGTGACATATACATAACAGAAGAGCCATAGAACTGATATGGTTAGAAAGGCATATCACCTATATGTATTTTGAATACAAGATTGGTGACCAGGAAAAGAACTGGGCTCCTCACATATGCCGCAACACTTATGCTACTATCTTCACCAATGGTTAAACAAGAAGAGGAAGGAAATGCCTTTTTCTGTGTCAATCAAGTTGCGGGAGCCCACAGACCATAACAACAATTGTTATTTCTGCATGCTACCTTAAGTATAAAATGGCTTTTCAAGGAAGAAAAAGGAGTTCAATAAATATCCAAACATTCTATCTTCGCTTTGCTCAGTTTCACATGCACAAGGTATACCTGTTCCTGATGCGTCAACTTCGGTATCTTTCGAGGTAGATGAGGGAAGTGGTGAGGAGGAGGCAGCGAAGCATGAAAGTGCTGGATTACAGAGTAACCCAAATTTTGATGAATCACACTCCTCTAGCCAACAGCTCATAACACAATGGGAACTCCATGTTCTTTACAGGGGTATACAACTACCCAATATTAAGGCAGAGTTGCAAAGGTTTCGTCTTTAAAAGTGGAATCTCCTAGCAGCTGATGTGAAAATTTACAAGTTTCGTGACCTTAAGGACCAGTTTAACGATAACCTCATAATGGAAGGTGATTTAGTGTCCTGCACCAATATTAATGGTTTGATGGATGCACTTGGCATCGAATACAAATCCAGACACTGGAGGCTATCTGTTCATTGATTCATCAAAAACTATTCCTAAAGGTGTCTTGTTCAACAACCGCAATAGTGACCCCTCAGGTTTTCCGGGCTATGAGGCACATATGAAAGAAATTTATGAGAATATAAAACATATGTTAGAATGCATAAAATATAATGAACATTAATTGCAGCTATATGGTGACTTAAAGTTTGTTGATCTTGTGATGGGCTTGTAGGACCGATACACCAAGTACTGCTGCTTTCTGTGTAAATGGGACAGCCGTGCAAGAGATTCTCACTATATCAGAAGAGACTTTCTACCTCATCAATCATTGGAACCTGGGATAAAAAATGTTGAAAATCCACTTCTCATTCAAAAAAACAATATTTTACTACCACCAGTACACATAGAACTGGGTCTCTGAAATCTAAATTCCTCTCACTGAGCGACGTTAAGTTATAAGAGGGAGTTTTCATTGGTCCTCAGATCTGAGAGCGTCTTAAAGATGGTTACTTTGAATCAACCCCTCATAGGAAAAAGAAAGCTGCTCTGGAAAGCATACCAGCTACTGACGAAGGGATTTCTCGGAAACAGAAGGAAAGGAAACTATGAACAATTAGTGGAAAACCTCATCAAGGGTTAAAAGAACATGGGAGGTAACATGTCACTTAAAATCCACTTTTTTTACGCACATTTAAACTTTTGCCAGCAAACTGTGGGACAGTTAGTGACGAACATAGTGAAGTGGTTCACCAAGATATTCAACCATGGAAAAGCGGTACCAGATTGAATGGAGCACAACAATGCTTGCCGACTATTTCTGGACATTGGCAAGAGATGATTTTTCAGCCCACTCTAAGTGTGAAGCAAAAAGTCGAAGAGTTGATATGGAATAGACTCTAATAAATACGTTTTAATAAAATAATCAAATATTACAAGCCAGGTATTTTTAAACCTATAGCGAATAAGCATTTTCCAAAGTGATATGTGGATTCAGAGCATGAAAATAAATAAGAATTAACTAATATCATTAAAGAAGCACACAACCTTTCAAAAATTCTTGATTTGATTCCACTTCTGGGACATAGTGTTAAGACATTGTTTCGAGAATTTGACTATTTTTTGAATAGATATAATTTTAGAAAATATTTCATTCCGGAATTTATTAGTGAGCTAATTGGATGATGTGTACGAAAGTAGTCAGGAGTCAATTTTTGCAAAATAATTGCAAACGACAAAAAATATTTGCATTATACCTAAATAATTATTTATTGATTAATTTGATAGCATGTGGTAACTTCTGAGAGTGATGGATTAATCGATTATTTATAAAAAACTATATTGCTTCTAGATTCGGTCTGATAAAATTCTTAAATACGTTAGGCTCTTCCAATTTGCTTAGAAAATTAAATTCCATAGAGCTTAAAATCTAATTTCATGCTGGCTAAATTTTTTCAAATAACATTGAGCAACATAATAGGTTATTTATATACCTTTTCTACATGGAGTAATACTTATAGGGATATTAAATCAGAGTTTGCTTGAGGTATACCAAAACATGTTTCTTTTTCAATTATAAATTATTAAGAGATATCCAGCAAAGCTTATGTAGAGAATTACAGTCGTTGAAAGACCAAGATCTACCGATTCCAACAAGAAATACATAAGAGTGCAAGTAGAGAAGTAACTCACAATGCTTGGATAAAACGAAACCTTGGAAGTTAAGGGTAATAGACTTGTCATACTAATAGCACTCAAAGGGTTAACCAGTCGTCGGTAGCACCTTTATTGGCTTTAGCGTTATAGGTAGAATCACCAAATAAATTATTTGTTATAGTTATTTCCTTCTAAATGATTTTAAGCGAATGAATACTTTTAATTAAAGTTACTTACGGAAGAATGTGATTAAATGTTATCATATTTACCGAACTGTGATAATTATGTATATTTAGGGCAGAAATACGATTATTAATGCAAATGTAACTTTAACGTTATTCAATTTAATACTGTCTGGTATTAGTAATGCTACCAAAATACACTCTTTATTTCTCGAAAAATAGGTCGATAAAACGAAACGAATACAGCAGCAATAAAAGTTGTCACATATTGAAAGAATTTTCGTGGCCACGTCACACCACTAGAGTTACCTTTGAACAATAATTTAAGAGTAACATTAAATAAGGTAAGAAAATCAATTTGGATATGATTATAAGTTGCTATTACAAATAATTACTAAATTAATCATCAAACATTAACTAGGGATTGGAGATGGTGTAAAGTATGCATTGTCACTAATATCTCGTTTCGTTTGAGTATATTAAATAAACCCGAGGTAGAAAGTTATTTGAAGGCTTAAGAAAAAAAGTGGTACTTAATTCTGAAAGGAGAGAAATATATTTATATATAATTAGAGGTTGCATGTGATGAGCAAAACGACCCACATCTTAATGAATAAACAACAGAGGATTCAATACTGATCGAGAATAAAAATTAACAAATGTCTAAATATATTTTAATTAATGCAGTTTATTTATTATATGACTCTAAGTCAAAATGAAAACTTATTAAGATTGTAAAGAAAGTAATTGAGTGAAAACAAATGAAAATTGAAGTATTTATATATATGCGCTTCACAAATTAGTTTGTAAGTAATTCTAAGACACTAATTCAAATAAAGTTATTTGTAGTTCACGGAAAATTCACCGGTATTAATAATACCGTCTCCCAAACCAATAAAGATACATCTTGGCCATGCGCTTCTAATACCTCTGTAAGAGCATATTGAGATATGACTCCAACTACATTATAAATAGTAAGATGAGTTCGATCTGTAACTTCTTCATATAAATAAAATTTTGTAGCCTGCATATTCGGTCAACATAAAAGAATAAGTAAATTAATACAAAAGATTTAGAGACGTATGTTTAGTCTCAATTCATTATATGCTCGTCGCGAAATCAGTTCTTTACATAAGTCAAGTTACAGGGAGTTATTTTTACATGCCTGTCGTAGAATGACTCCCGACGATACTATATATAACACTATTCGTAGAGGGAACTTCCTTAATTATCTCTAGAGTGCGTTTTTACTGTCTGGCGGCCGATATTATGTATCTTCAAAATGCTTAAGAAGTGGAACTGAGCTCAAGGATAATAATATTGCTATCATTAATAAAATAGAGTTTTATTAATAATAACTATAAACAAAACACAAAAACGGAAAATATTGACAAACAGAATGGAAAGGGTCGTGGAGACTCGGGCTAATCCAAGGATTTAAGGGATCAAAAAAGGTAAAACAAATATGGAGTTAAAGAGATGGGATGGTTCGATAAACCATTTAAAGCACAGGATAGAATTGACAAATAAGGGATCAATACTCAAAAGGTGACGCTTGGCTTACGTAACTTCATTAGGGTGCAGTGGAAGGTACTTGAAGGAATATTCGGTCCGCTGGCGAGTTCCAGCCGAAGGGGAGGGATAAAAGGATCCTGACGTGGCGTCTTGGAAAGGAGAACCGTTACTCGACGAACGGCTTGACGAACAATGGCTGTTCTAGGTTGTTCTCTTCTGAACAAAGGGGGGGATGAGAACCGTCTCTTGTCTACGGGCTCAAGAACAATGGCTGTTCTAATGTTGTTCTCCTTTGAACAACAGGGGGGGTGAGAACCGTTTCTTGGCGAAGGGCTCAAAACGAACAATGGCTGTTCTAATGTTGTTCTCCTTGAACAACAGGGGGGGATGAGAACCGTTTCTTGGCGAAGGGCTCAAAACGAACAATGGCTGTTCTAATGCTGTTCTCCTTGAACAACAGGGGGGGATGCCTTGGGGACTTGGCGTCACTAAAGGCTCGAACCTTTGGCACTCAAGGAATATTGTCCTCCTTCTGGACAAGTGATGGTGAATCTCGAGGTCGAGGTCCCTTGGCGCACAAAGGGAGAGAGGGTCGTGGTGATGTTTCGCGACGAAAATCTGGATCTCCAATCTGATCTTAGTGGTAAAGTTTCCATATAAATAGCCAGGACATCTCCTTGGCGTGGGGGAGAATGGGGTGGAAGCTTCGAGGGAACGCACAGCTGGGCCGGAGAAAAATGCCTTAGCTGTCCATAAGCCTAACTCGATCTGGCGAGGTCGGCGTATGGGGGCGAACGGGGGGGGACGATAACCTCCTTGTTTAAACATTGGCGTCCGGTAGCTGTTGATAAGACTCCAAGCCTCGAATCGAAGATGCACGTGGGTAGCCTCATGGTTTTAAATAAAATGTGATAGAAGTTGAAATGAATGCAGCTCTGAACTCGTTCTATCACACCCCTCCATTCCAGGGGAAGTTGTCACTTCGAAAAAAAAAGAGAGAAGGGACAACGATAGAGCTCCGTTGTATGGAACTCGTTTTCTTGTACCAACCGTATCTTCCTGCACCTAACTATTATTACCTCAATACATGATTATTTTGATCTTTAGATTACAGGGGAAAATAACCTTTAATACAACTTAATAAAAAAAAAGGCATGGAACAATGAAATGATATAAACTTAGTACATACGGGACAAAAATTTTTATACGTAAATTAATAAGAACAAATATATATACATAAAAAAAAATTAGACATTGAGCGTTACAAAATTCAGACATATACATTAATTAATTATATTACAAAAGAATCTTAAATTAAGTCGTACAAGACGGTATATACCTACATGGAGATACTAATCCTATGAATACAATTGTTCTACGCTATTCGGTAACGCATTCCTACTGAGTGCGTCAGCGACCTGGTTATCGGAACCTTTGATATAATTTATCTTAAATTGATACTCTTGCAAGAGTAAACTCCAGCGCATGATGCGGCCGTTTGAGTGTCTCAAATTCCTAATATAGGCTAACGGACGGTGATCGGTTCCTATTCGAAATTCTTTACATATCAAGTACAGCTTGAATTTGTCTATGACCCAGATAATTGATAGAGCTATCTTTTCTCTAGTGGCATATCTCTTTCCGCGTGGTAATAATTGACGACTAGCATATGCAACTGGATGACTCGTTCTGTCATCCACGTATTGAAGGAGTACACCTCCAATGCCCTCGTTGATCACGTCGGTCTTAACCCCAAAGGATTTTTCCGGGTTGGGCAACTTAAAAATGGGGGCAGAAATGAACTTACTTTTGAGCTGATTAAAATGGGAAACAGCGACATCATTCCAACGTAAACGATCAGAGAAATTCTTTTCCTGAAGGGGGCATAGGGGGGCCGAAATTGCAGCGAAATTCGGAACAAATCGCTGATAGGGAGAAACTGACCCTAGGATCGATCTTAATGGCTTCTTTGTAATCGGGAGGGGCATGTCGGCGATTGCCTTAATCTTGTTCTCGTGGGGACCTAACTTGTTTTGTCCTATTTTGAAACCCAAATATTTGATGGTTTCGTGGGCAAACTGGCATTTGCTGGGGCCAATGGTGAGGCCATTTTCACGCAGTTGCTCGAAAAGAGCTAATAGGGTGGGTAAATGGTGATTCCATTTAATTAGTTCTTGTAGCTGACTCTTCTGACGTGGTGTCAGCTGCGCGTCACTATCCAGGTCAGAGGGTTCTAAAGACTCGCCTGGTAGGGAAGGAGGAGGGTAATCGGCATCAGGTTGGATGCACACTGTCTGGATTACATTAAGGGACTCCGCGGGGCAATCCTCTTCAAGCGCTGATGCTTCGTCCAGTTCTACGAAGGTATCTCCATGGGCGCGTTGGGGGTTCTTTTTTTCTTGGGGTCCAGGGACAGTCTCCGTGTCCTTGTCTGGGGCCTTATCACCTAAGGGTTTTAGTGATTCACACTCCTCTTTTGCCGTCCTAAATTCCTGGTTAGGGGTCTCCGAGAAATCGGACGGTATCGGGGTTCTGATGGGGACGGGCTCCTGGGCTTCTTTCTTATCTCGGCCTTGAGGAAGGGCGGCCTGAAACACAGGGTCGAAACTTACTTGGGGGCTCTTTCCTATAAGTACGGAACAGAATTTTATTGGTGCTACAATGACTTCAGCCCAGCCATTATAATATTGACACTGCAGGTAACATCTAGCGACGGGGAATCGGTTCGCCCGCCCAAGTTGGTCATGTACCACAGCAAATTTTTCGTGGTTAGAGGCCACTGGGAGGAGTTCGTCGGACACGATGAAGCATGTACATCCTGTGTCCCTGACGAGAGTCAATACTCGACAGCTGTCCACGCTGCCCTCCTCATATTTCAAAGTTCCCGATGAACTTTTACCAAAAACAAAATTTACCTGGTGGCCTGACGGAGGGGGAGAAGTTTCTGCTTGGGTCTGCACCACCGAAGGAGCCGGGGTTGCATTAATCTGGTGAACTTGGTGGGCTGGTCCGCTTTTAAGCCTAGAATTTTGGGGGCAATTCCAGCTCATGTGGTTTTCTACACCACAGGTGAAGCATATGGTTGGTCGCTTCGGGAAGAGAGATGGAGGAGAAGTCTTAACGGGAGGTTTGGAGTCCCGTTGTTGGTTTTGGGGAAAGAAGTTTTGGGGTTTTACGGGGCTCGGAAACTTTGTCAGCTTTCCTGGGAAGGAGCGCGAATTCTTCCTTCTTTCTTCTCGTTGTATTTCTCTTTCTCGTTCCTCTCGTTGTTTTTCTCTTTCTCGTTCTTCTCGTTGTATTTTTCTTTCTCGTTCTTCTCGTTGTATTTCTCTTTCTCGTTCCTCTCGTTGTTTTTCTCTTTCTCGTTCTTCTCGTTGTATTTTTCTTTCTCATTCCTCTCGTTTTATTTCTCTTTCTCGTTCTACCTCTTTTCTTTTATATTTTTCTTCAATCTGAGCTAGTTTAATCTGATGGTGAAGGTACACTTGTCTTATCCATTCCTCTCTTATGTACTTAATTTGTTCTTTTCCGGAAAGTCCCAAGGATTCTCCTTGCGCTTTAAAGATATCGAACTCAGTCATCTTTGCACTTGGGGGCGCAATAGTCAACCAACTAAAATTCCTTGCAACAAGAATTATGCCTCTATAGAATTAGCCTACCTAAATATGGGCACTGACCTATTCGTACTTGGTTTCTCAATCTAAATAACCACTGACTAAAATCACAAAAAAAAACACAAACAAATTATTATAACCGTTCCTTGAGCTACTCCAGCTTCTTAAGTTTCAAAAAAAAAAGGGGGATAGCAATCGTTAAAACAAAAGGGAACTACTATATTCTATTATTATAACGCATAACACTATGCTTTACTCGACTGAGACCAGTGTTTGCAAAGATATAGCGTTAAACCTTACACACCTGATACCAAATTTAAATAGTATATATATATATATATATGTCGTAGAATGACTCCCGACGATACTATATATAACACTATTCGTAGAGGAAACTTCCTTAATTATCTCTAGAGTGCGTTTTTACTGTCTGGCGGCCGATATTATGTATCTTCAAAATGCTTAAGAAGTGGAACTGAGCTCAAGGATAATAATATTGCTATCATTAATAAAATAGAGTTTTATTAATAATAACTATAAACAAAACACAAAAACGGAAAATATTGACAAACAGAATGGAAAGGGTCGTGGAGACTCGGGCTAATCCAAGGATTTAAGGGATCAAAAAAGGTAAAACAAATATGGAGTTAAAGAGATGGGATGGTTCGATAAACCATTTAAAGCACAGGATAGAATTGACAAATAAGGGATCAATACTCAAAAGGTGACGCTTGGCTTACGTAACTTCATTAGGGTGCAGTGGAAGGTACTTGAAGGAATATTCGGTCCGCTGGCGAGTTCCAGCCGAAGGGGGGGGATAAAAGGATCCTGACGTGGCGTCTTGGAAAGGAGAACCGTTACTCGACGAACGGCTTGACGAACAATGGCTGTTCTAGGTTGTTCTCTTCTGAACAAAGGGGAGGATGAGAACCGTCTCTTGTCTACGGGCTCGAGAACAATGGCTGTTCTAATGTTGTTCTCCTTTGAACAACAGGGGGGGTGAGAACCGTTTCTTGGCGAAGGGCTCAAAACGAACAATGGCTGTTCTAATGTTGTTCTCCTTGAACAACAGGGGGGGATGAGAACCGTTTCTTGGCGAAGGGCTCAAAACGAACAATGGCTGTTCTAATGCTGTTCTCCTTGAACAACAGGGGGGGGATGCCTTGGGGACTTGGCGTCACTAAAGGCTCGAACCTTTGGCACTCAAGGAATATTGTCCTCCTTCTGGACAAGTGATGGTGAATCTCGAGGTCGAGGTCCCTTGGCGCACAAAGGGAGAGAGGGTCGTGGTGATGTTTCGCGACGAAAATCTGGATCTCCAATCTGATCTTAGTGGTAAAGTTTCCATATAAATAGCCAGGACATCTCCTTGGCGTGGGGGAGAATGGGGTGGAAGCTTCGAGGGAACGCACAGCTGGGCCGGAGAAAAATGCCTTATCTGTCCATAAGCCTAACTCGATCTGGCGAGGTCGGCGTATGGGGGCGAACGGGGGGAGACCATAACCTCCTTGTTTAAACATTGGCGTCCGGTAGCTGTTGATAAGACTCCAAGCCTCGAATCGAAGATGCACGTGGGTAGCCTCATGGTTTTAAATAAAATGTGATAGAAGTTGAAATGAATGCAGCTCTGAACTCGTTCTATCACAATGCCCTATAATTTGAAGTTAAATAAAATCACGAATAATTTTGGCATTATAATGAAACTTTCGGCTGGTGTTGGTAATAGTAGTACGCTCCTCAACCTAAGAGAACTAATTGATTCATTTATTATCTTATAAGTTATGCCAGTTTTAGTAAATTAGTCATTTTTTGCTAGAAACGGAAAGCATAAAAAATTTTGTTAAATAAAAGCGACTTTGGAATATTCAGTTCTTACTAAATTTTGCGAAAATTCTGCAGAAACAAATTAATTAGCATCAAAGTTATTCGTAGACTATAAAAGAGATTTTTTTTCTTGCAAAATTCATTATTTTCAAATTTTTCAAATTGTAAACATAGAAGCTCCTGGAAATGTTGGACGAAAAGTAATTTGTTTAAAGATTGTTCAGATGCAACTGTTCAGTGGTTTTAACACAGCAACAAATGAGACGTGAAGGAGCTCAAGATGTACCATCACGACGAGCACTATGCAGACGGATTAAAAAATTTAGAGCCTCCGGTAGTGTACAAGATGGACGAAAAGGGCATGTTGGCAGAATAGGCGTAACTCCCTTCTGGTCCCCTCGATTAAGTAGAGAAGTAAATATAATAGAACAAGTACAACATGACTATACGAAAATGATTAGGGGAATAAACATCTTAGCTACAATGATATGCTTCAAAAACTCAATCTCTTGCCCCTCCAACATAGAAAGTAAAGGGGTGAACAAATAGAAACATTAATTATTGATAAATATGCCCGAAACTGCAGAAAATCTTTTAAATTTGACAGGCGTGTTATCGACGCAAAGACAGGACAAGAAGATGAAAAAGTAAAAATTCAAAACATCAATGGGAAAATTTTCCTTCAGCAACCGCATCGTTTAAGTCTGGAACAATCTACCACAAGAAGTAGTTAGCGCTCCAAACACAGAATTTACGAGTATGAAAAAGAAATTTGCTGAATACTTAAAAGAAAATAAAGTTAAAATAGCTTACAATTATTAGAGGGGGTTCCACTTTGTAACGGCAGCTCCACCTAGCCGCATGTTTCATCATATTTTTCAACCTGTCCTGCTCGCGCGCCCACCTCGATGCGATAATCTGCGAACAACCTGCAGCTTACTCATCTTGGAAATGTGTCAGTTCTCGTGAAAAGTACTAAGTTACCTTAGGAAAACAATGTTCTAGCCCCCGACTGCGTGACCAAGGTCACGTACGCTCCTCTGGCAAGCTCGTATAAATAGGGGGGCTTTCTTCTCTACTCGCGTGAGAACCTTTCTGGACATCGTTCAGCGAGGACAACCTGCCATTATACCCTGCCAGCTTGGACGCTGATTCCTTTTGCTGCTGCAACGATTTTGGCTGTCTCCAGAATCATACTGCATTCGTTCTCCGTCGGGAATCCGATGGCCGTAGGCTAGTTAAGGGTATCCCTCCTCACTCTACAACCTCTGCCCTTGGATACTCCGCCATTTCAACCACCTTCATCTTTGGATAAATGGCCATTGAGTCTTCAGTCATCTGTGGATCGGCGTCATCTAGACCTTATTCACCCTTGTGTCATTCATCCTTTAGATCGCACCGCCTTTGGGTCCTGCGTAATCTCGATCATCGACTCCACCTGTTGGTCCCTGCTCATCTTAATCTTCATCACTCGTGTGTTCTTCGTTCCTTGGATTTCCGTCACCTGGGTGTCGCTCCACGGCTTTCGTATCGGTATTTGGAATATTTCTTTTGTCTTACGCGCTTTAATTTCTTAAGTGCTTGTGTTGAGACTCATTGTTTTTGTGTGAAGGAGGAAAGAATAGGGGGGGGTATTTTTTTTATACCTCTTACCTAAGTAGTGTAGTTAATTTTAACGAGACGTGTCGTTTCAGCGTAAAGTGCTTATTTTTATAATATCCCTTATTATAAACAGATTTTATTTAATAACGACGTGTTGTGGTTAGGTGGTTTCAAAGTTTGTAACTTTATATTAATTTTGGTAGCCTCTTGTACTCCATTGACAGGTTATCTTTCCTTTTTGTAAATAATACGGTTGAATTTTCCTGTGTATTTATTTTACCCTTACTGATACTTGAGCACCATCCTGGTAACCTTTCTGGTAACCGTTTTGGTATCTTTCTCTTGGCGTATTTTAGGGCCGAGAAAACCGAGCTCTTCGTTTACCCTCACACACCTAACTTAGCCTTATTTTTAATAGGGGCTACCATGGATGAGCTATTATGGCCCCTTGTACATGCCAATAAATTGTTTGTTTATTTGTCAAAACATCGAACGGTTATCGCAGAAATTATTGAAAAGAAGATCAATACAAGTGGGATTCTCAAATTCTGCAACATACAATATAATGAACAAAAAAAATGAAACTTGGCACTATACAAGATTCAGGTTGTGCAAAAAGTAGAAGAGAACGATTTCGCGAAAAGAAAATCGTATTGCAGAAAAAATTCTACGAAAATTTGGATGGGTTGATGTACCGCCCCTAATAATGTGTGACGAAGCGCACTTTTATCTCTGCAGATAAGATAATAAATAGAACAGAATATGGTTAGATCACGACACAGAAGTTATACACCATAAAGAGCTGCATCCTGCAAATCCACTGTCTTTTGTGCGAAAACAGTTCAGAAGATCATTGGGCCGTATTTTTACGCTAATGAAAAATAAAATTCCTTCACTGTGAATGGCGAAAGATACCGACACATACTTGAAGAATAGTTTTTCCCAAACTGTCTAAGGCTTCGAAATAGACGACAACTCTTTTTACAGCAAGAGGGTGTAAAAAGAGCTATGAATGATTTATTAGGAGGCATTCCAGAAGAGACTCGTACTCTTGGGGGGGCTTTCCACGCATCTAACCAAAATTGAGAAGTTTTTGAAAGGTGTACCAAAAAGGACGAAAGGTCTGACTGGAGCGGATCTTTTCGGTACGTAAGCGGGCACGATAGAAGTCCAGGGTCATATAGACGGCAGCTAAGAGTTCGGACTTGAGAGTAGATTAGTCCACAGGGGACTATGAGGGAAGGAAAATGAATACGTCTCTAGAATGTGAGTTTAGGAGATTGAGCAATTTGACGACACCATCTACCTCAAAAGCCCAATTGTTGATTTCAAAAATCTTCTAGAAATGCACAATATGTATATGATCAAAAATTGTCTCCTTCTTTAAAAATCGGTAATCTTACTGGCGGGGACTGTGGAGTTTCTGTCCGGGAGTTAAGTAACATTGAATACAATTGATTACAGCTTAATTCCAGTTCATGCTGCCTTATTCTCTCACGCTCTTCCATTTCTCTTTGTGCTCTTAATTCTTGTTCCTTCGCTATTCTCTCTTCTTTGTAAATATAAGTTAATAATTCCGGCCCTACAGGCACAACGACTCTCCTTGACTCTTGAAACGGTCAAACGTAGAAGACATCTTGTTGGCTTAATTTGGGGAACGTAACACGTGAACGGGGCTTTTGACGTAACGAAATCTATCGGCAATATACGTAAAGCCTAACTTTTTCCCAAAATTATCCTACCTAAAGAAGACTAAATCTCTTCCTACACCGTTAGGATGGTTTATTTAATCTTTCTAATCCGGCTGGGGATTAACTGAAATATTCCGGTAAATGCAATAAACAAACAGACAGAACTGGTCCCAACTAATAATATTAATTTAAATACTTAATAAAATAAAGTTCCACTTATCTAGAACTAATTTGAAAGTACTTCGGCACAAAAGAGAAGAATAAAGAAACTTCAATAATTAAAGTGAACTACTAAAACTCAAAGGGAATGTAAATCAACTAAACTGATGTACTATGTAATAGACCCCACGCCTGCCACCAGCTTTTATAAAATCAAAGTCATATATATAATATACGAGTATGTTGTAGTATACCACTCTATACCATACACTACTCCTATATTATGTGGGGGACGACTTAATCACCTACTGCAACATGAACCGTTGGATGACTGTTAGCAGGGATTAACGACCGAACAGGAGGTCAAACATGAGGCCTTGGGTTTAAAATCCTTAATATTCAGACAGAGTGCATAAATGATTGGCAAGATTTAATTGAATAGGCCGAGAATATCGTTCAAGTTTAGTTAAAGGTAAAACAATAAAAATATAATTTTATTTACAAATATCAAAATAAGCAAAAGGGAATTATTTAAAATGAAATAGTCTCTTGATAATTATTATGTGAAGTCATTTCCAAATAAAATTAATTGATTAGCGTTACTAGGCTCAGATCAAAAGGGGAAACTTGACATTATAAATAATGGAAGGGGTTTCAGTCGTACGAGTGACTGACTTCGAGGAAGGTACTTCTTGCGATGAGGCGTGTGGGGAACGATCCGATGAGTCAAGTGGGGCATGATCAGATGATACAAATGTAGCACGATCCAAAGAGGCAAGTAATGCACGGTCTGAATGAGGCAGGACGGCACGATCTGAACCAACCATCCTATGAAGATAGAAAATCTTCAAAGATGACGTTCGACGGGAAATGTGGGATTACTCGTAATTCCACGGGAAGAGGAGACTTCTTTATCTCAAAGGCATTCGATGGAGCTTTTCTTAGGTTCGATTAAACGAACGGGGACTATTGCGCAAATTCAAAGGCTTGCCGATCAGAGAATCTAACAATTGACTGAGGTAGAATCATGGCGGAGAAAGTCTGCTGTCAGATCACGCACACGATCACGCTCTTGACTAGACGATTGGAACGGCCTTGACGTGCGTGCGGGACTGATTGAACTAGAGTAAAACCCGAATATGTGTATTCCCGATTATGAGAGGAAACGGAGTGTTGGGAGAAAAGAGTCACAAGCTCCAGACAACTTAATACGGAGGCGGAGTCGATTCATCATTTAGCTGCAAGGTGCGAGAAACAGCGGATCTTTTTCGCCTCGTCACCTGGGCGGAGGAGGCTTGGGACGAGTTCGCACGATTGGAGAATATTTTTCCCAATTCTTTCCGGATTAAAAAATTCGCAAATGGTCGAATAGGAAATGACGTTGTCCATGGCGGGATACAATCAGACATGGTCTCCAATAAATTGGGGGCAAGTCAGAGGTTTTTCTTTTACATAATGATATCTGAGCCTATTCAATAAACTTGAGCTGACCTATGAACCAATTAAGTGTAGGTTATTCATAGATGCATCCCTTTACAGTATAATAGCGTTGTGTTGCACATTGGGAATACCATGCCTTCAGTTAAAATTGCTCACTCAGTCATTTTAAGAGAGACATAGGAGAACCTTGCTTTTATTTCAGACCGCATAAGTTAAAAGGAGTATGAGTGGCTAATTTGTGCAGACTTGAAAGTACTAGCCCTACTTAATGGGCTACAAACTTGATACACCACGTTTATGTGCTTCCTTTGCAAGCAGATAAGAACATTATATACCCTCAGAATAGTCAGTTCGGGAATCAATGACGACTGGATACCATAATTTACATAATTCATAAGCTACTAGTTAAGAAGGATAAAATCACTTTGCCACCACTGCATATAAAACTAGGCCTAATAAAGCAATGTACCAAAGCACTGCCACATTAAAAGGTATGTTTACAATTTTTGAAAGCGATCTTGCCTAAAATCAGTGATGGCAAGATTAAAGAAGGCATATTCTTAGGCCCTAAGATTCGTTAACTTATAGCTGATGAGGACTTCGACGCGGCAATGGAGGAAACTGGGCTGGTTTCCTTGCCTGCATTCAAAGATGCATACAAAGGCCCCAGCGAGGCCGTACAGTGGATAGCCTAATCAAGTACTACCAAGATCTCGGATGCAATATGTCACTGAAGATAAACTTTCTTCATTCTCATATGTTCTTATTCCTAGAGCCTGCAAGAGATGTGAGTGATGAACATGGAGAGAGGGTCCATCAAAATATAGACTCAATGGAAAACAGGTATAAGAGAAAATGGAGCCGTGCCATGCTGGCTCACTTTTGCCGTAGCCTGAATCGTGAAAAACCTGAGACCTCTTACAAACGAAGAAGTAATTACTAAAATGAAGGTAAATACATTATAAAATGCCAAAGATCATGCTCATTTATTATATATCCATGAATTAATTATAATGGACACATTTAATATGACTTTGGGAGCGAAATACATTTATGGTATCGTGGAAGTCGGTATCAATTGAATAAGTATTAAATAGGCAATATGTAAGAAAATGTTACGTGATAGGTTCTTTTGGTTATCAAATTAGAGTTCAGCACATTCAACTTCATAATAAAATGCACATGAGATCTATGTTTTCCTTGACACTGAAATTTTTTTTACAGTGTAATTAAAACGATTTTTTTATAAACATGAATATATTCTGCATATTTCTAATGGATTATGTCTCCCGTTTATGAATGAAACACAATGTCCTCCATATATCAACTCTAACTGAGAGTCTGCATACATTTATGCGCTCCTCGAAATTGCTGAAAACTCTCTCACAGATGTGTGGCTTGATGCTTCCAGTCACACGCACGATATTCGCCTTGAGTTCAAGAATTGTGCTTTGTTTATTGGAGTACACCTGTGATTTTACATATCCCCATGAAAATAAATCACAAAGAAAAAGATCACTGGAAATGGTGGCCATTACTGTTCCCCATGGAAGGATATATCTCGTTGCGGAAATTTTTCGTGGAAGCGTTTGGCACGAAGTGTGGCAGGTAACTCAATCTGGCTCAAACCAGAGGTTATCAATTTTCGTGTCTTTTGGTTTCGGCAAACCGAATGCATACCATGTCTCGATAACGTTCTCTATTAATGGTAACTGCATTCCCCTCATCATCTTCAAAAAAGAACGGTATAACCACTCCACCTATACCAAAACCACACCAGACAGTCGATTCCACTGGATGCATTTCGCGCTCTGGCATTATTCAAGGATTTTCATTTCTCCAAATCAGCCATTTCTATTTATTGAAAAATCCCCTCAAGTGAAAGTGGGCCTCGTCACTGAAGCTAATTTTCTTTAGAAAATTATCATCGGCTGCAAATCTCTCCACAAAATAGTGAGCAAATTACTTCCGCCTCCCGTAGTCAGGTGGCTGAAGATGCCGCAGAAGTTGAAATTTGTACGCATGCATATTGAGATCTGTATGCAGAATTCAATGTAATGAAGTGTTCGTGATGTCAAACTGCTGCGAACGTCGACGAATTGATTTTCCCGATCTCAGAGTGAGGCTATCTCCAAAAATAGCACTTTGTTGCTCAGTCCGACAAAAACGATTCGGCCCCGGGCAATTTTACCGTTGCAGCTAAACCAATTGTTTTAAACTTCGTCATTTGTCCTCAAAATAGTACCGTGTTCGAACTGTTTGCGTGGCACTTTCTCTAATTTGGTAAATTTTTTCACGATGAGAACGCCCTGATCACTTATGAACTGCTCCCTGAGGCAGCCCACACAAATACCCTGAAAGGCGAACAAAAAAACACTATTAATCATTGTGAAGAGATATAGTAAACATGATAAAAACATGCCTGCAAACTTTAAAACACAAATGTCTCGACGAATTCAAATTAGGTGCCCTTTTTGGAACACCATTAATGTATACTAGAAGCCTATTATACTTTTGTGAAGCTAAAATGCATTGTTTGGAAAATATTCCATTACTCGTGATTAATGCAGCTAAATGCCTTTCTATCTCGACTGTATCTAAGGTTTTAAGACAAATGATGTAACATATTCTGGAAATATTTGGACTTAAGTGCATTACCATAAATTTCTTCAACGTTGAATTGCATTTATAAAGTTTAATCTCATGAGATAAACCAAGAAAGTAATCAAAATTACGATTTGTGCAAGTACTCATTAGAGTGTTTTCAGTCCCATAATTTACATATACTATCAGTATGGCAAAAAAACTTAAATCGAAATCAATTTTACTTAAAAAGTTTCAAACATATAAAAAGTTAAAGATATTATTGTGATAGCCAATAATTTTTCAAGAATATGATGTAAATGAATAAGGAAATCACAAATATTAATTAAAAAGTCATTTTTTATGATTAACCTCTCTATTAAACACAATATTTAACACAACTCTTAGCTTCCTGTAGCGAATCTTGAGTGCTCGGTTGAATTTCTTTCGAGAAACGATGAGGGAAAGAGTACTTTTATTCCAGGCTAGTTCGGGAGACTTCCATTGTCCAATGGTTTAGGCTCATAATCAACCCAACGCTTTCACCAAAAGGCATCCAATATAAGCAAGTACAGAAGTAAATAAAACCTCTCGCAAAACACATAACTCCTTCACCTCATAGAAGGCCTGAGGACACGCTCAGGAATTATATAGGGAGGCCCTCCGCCAAACACATAACTACTTCACCTCATAGAAGGCCTGAGAACACGCCCCGGAATTATATAGGGAGGCGCACGCGAAACACATAACTCCGACACCTCATAGAAGGCCTGAGGTTAAGCCTCGGAATTATCATTGGTGGCCCTCGACGAGACACATAACTCTTACACCTCATAGAAGGCCTGAGGACACGCCCTGGAATTATGACTGGAAGCCCTCCCCGAAAAACTTAACCTCTTCACCTCATAGAAGGCTAGAGGATACGCCCCGGAATTATTTAGGATGGCTCTCCGCAAAACCCATAACTCCTTCACCTCATAGAAGGCCTGAGTACATGCCCTGAATTATGTAGGGAGGCCCACCGTGAAACATATAAGTCCTTCACCTCATAGAAGGCCTGAGGACACGCCGTGGAATTATGTAGGAAGGCCTTCCGCGAAACACATAACTCCTTCACCTCATTGAAGGCCTGAGTACACGCCCTGGAATTATGTATGCAAGCCCTCCGCGAAACACATAACTCCTTTACCTCATAGAAGGCATGAGAACACGCCCCAGAATTATGTAGGGAGGCTCTACGCAAAACACATAACTACTTCACCTCATAGAAGGCCTGAGAACACGCCCCGGAATTATGTAGGGAGGCCCTACGCGAAACAGATAACTCCTTCACCTCATAGAAGGCCTTGGGTCAAGCCTCGGAATTATATATAAGGGCCCTCGGCGAAACACATAACTCTTTCACCTCATAGAAGGCCTGAGGACACAACCTGGAATTATGTCTGGAAGCCCCCCCGAAAACCTTAACCTCTTCTCCTCATAGAAGGCCTGAGTACACGCCCTGAATTATGTAGGGAGGCCCACCGTGAAACACATAACTCCTTCACCTCATAGAAGGCGTGAGTACACGCCCTGAAATTATGTAGAGAAGCCGGCCGCGAAACACATAACTCCTTCACCTCATAGAAGGCCTGAGTACACGCACTGGAATTATGTATGCAAGCCCTCCGCGAAACACATAACTCCTTCACCTCATATAAGGTCTGAGTACACGCCCTGAAATTATGTAGAGAAGCCCTCTGCAAAAGACATAACTTATTCACCTCAGAGAAGGCCTGAGGACACGCCCCGGATTAATATTGGGAGGCCGCCTGCCTTACCTTACAAACATATCGAAGAAAATTGCTAAATGTACGAAAGAAAATAAATTGCTTCTCTTTGCACTTTTTATCTTTAAGAGCAAAACTAAAAGAACAAATAAATAATAACAATAAAATTCTCTTACAGAATAAATATATAATATTATTTCCTCTCTTTATTTCAATACCAATGAATCCTAAAAACCTTTTAACTCATTATGCCAAACAAAGTTTATTTGGTCTTCCTTCCTTAGAGTGACCCGGATATTAGTCAAAGACAAATTGACGAAAAAACTCTACTGATATTATTAATATTTTAGTTATATTGTCAAATATATTTAGTATTTTGACTAATTAATTTCTCAAATCGCTGCATCGATAATCAATTATTTATAAGAATTAGGTCATCTTATTAATAATGCTGCACTTTTTCAGCTTTATCATTTTTTATAAATAGAAATGTAAAAAAAATATTTAAAATAACTTTTGCTTTAATACTTTTCTAGGTAGTATAATTTTTACCAGGTTATAGCACGGGTTTCTATCTTTCTACTACTGTTTAATACTCTTCCTGTGAAAAATGTTTGATTTTGATTTCAAAAAGTTTTATATGCTAGCTTTCCTTCATCTGAGCTTGACATACTACTAAAAATTTTCTATTAATCAAATATAGCTAAATTGATTGAATATAGAGAATGACATTTGTTCGCAAATGAGGTTGTCAATCCATCCTATAGTACCTTTTGTGATATGAGAGCGCGCTTTGGCTTAAGGAAAGAACACTCTTTTTCTCTTGATTACATCTGGCCTTATTCATTACGAGCAGAATGTAAACTTCTAACTCTTAAGAATAAATATATTTGCTGAGAATCCTATTTTGGATATGAAGTTGAAAATAGATTCTGCCACACATATCCCACCAAACCATTAAATGATTCTTCTGTGGATGATCTCCATGTTTCTGCTAGGGTCGTAGTTTTCTACAGAAGTTACAGAAGTTCTCATGTGACACGTCTACTAAGAAGAAATAAAGCAAAACCTGATTAAACTTATTTTTGTTTATAAAATTACGATAAACTTAATAAAAGGCAGAATTACGTTGTGATAGAACGGGTTGAGGCCGCGTAATTTCAACCACTATCACATGTTATCTAAAACCACGATGCTCCCCACGTGCATCTTCGCTTTGAAGCTGGGCACCTTATCGCAGCCACATGAGTCAATGTTTAAACAAGGAGGTTTATCACCCATCCCCCGTTCGCCCCATCCACCGATCACGCCAGATTGAGTTAGGCTTATAGGCAGATAAGGCTTGTTCTCAGGCTCGGCTGTGCATTCCCTCGAAGCTACCACTCCATTGTCCCCCACGCCAAGGGAGTGTCTCGACTATTTAGATGGAAACTTTACCACTAAGATCAGCTTGGAGATCCAGATTTTCGTCGTGAAACATCACTACGACCCTCTCTCACGTTGTGCGCCAAGGGACCTCGACTCGAGATTCACCATCACTTATTCAGAAGAAGGACAATATCCCTTGAGTGCCAAGGTTCGAGCCTTCGTGACGCCGAGTCCACAAGGTTTCCCCCTTGTTGTTCAGAAAAGAACAACGCCGGAACAGCCATTGTTTGTTCAAGCCCGTTCACAAGAAACGGTTCTCACCCCCCCCCCCCCTGTTGTTCAGAAGAGAGCAACGTAGATCAGCCATTGTTCTTTTGAGCCCGTTCGCCAAGAGACGGTTCTCACCCTTCTTCATTGTTGTTCAGAAGAGAACGACATTAGAACAGCCATTGTTCTCGAGCCCGTAGACAAGAGACGGTTTTCACCCCCCCCCCCCCTGTTGTTCCGAAGAGAACAACGTAGAACAGCCATTGTTCTTCAAGCCGTTCGTCAAGAAATGGTTCTCATTCCCAAGACGCCACGTCAGGATCATTTATTCCTCCCCTCCTTCGCCTGGAACTCGCTAGCGGAACGAAAATTCCTTCATGTCGCCTTCCTCTGCACAACAAGTATAAATTACCTAAGCCGAATGTTACCTTTGAGTGTTTAACCCTTTTGTCAATTCTATCCTGTGCTTTAAATGATTTAGCAAACCATCCCATCTCTTTAACTTTATATTTGTTTTATCTTTTTGAAATCTCTTAATCCTCGGATTAGTTCGATTTCTCACGACCCTTTCTAATTCTCTGTTTATGTCAATATTTTCCGTTATGTGTATTGTTGATAGTTATTATTAATAAAACTCTATTTTATTAATGATAGCAATATTATTATCCTTGAGCTCAGTTCCACTTCTTAAGCATATCGAAGATACATAATATCGGCCAGCTAGACATCCACGCACTCTAAGATAATTAAATAAGTTCCCTTAACGAATAGTTATATATTGTATATCGTCGAGAGTCCATTCTACGATATACGTATAGGTTGACGTAATATATCTCTTCGCGATAGAATTTCGACGCTTTTTGTGGATCTACGCGGCATTTACAATATAACACAAGCCAGAATCTACCTTTTAATAAATAATAGACCTTAACTTATCTGCCGATAAGTAGGATTTAGAGTCTGCACACATACACACAACGCCAGGACACTGACTGCTCATCCCTTCACAATCTTTTAGATGTTATCACATACATATTTATTCGCTATTAAACGCTTTCCACGATTCCTTTTCGATATTGTTTATTTGGATGTTTATCCCTCCTCTGTTTTTTTTATTTTCAGGGCACGAGATTTAATGAAGGAAAGAGATAGTTATCTTTGATTGGCCCAAGTGTTTTACAATCGGTAAATAAGGAGCCATTATTGTTTGTTTTGCTCTAATAGGTCATAATGAAGTAAAGAGATAGCTATTTCTAGTTTAAACTGGATCATCGACCAATTTTACTTTTCCAACCCTTACCCCCTTCCCCTTTGTCAATACGATACACAATTAATTTTATTGAGTGTACAGGATAATTTTTGGGGCTGGTTTACATTCTATTCAAAGGATTCTTTACAACGATTCCTTTCTTTCTTTGATCATTTTATAAATCACAATTGCTCAATAAAAGATAGATATGATTCACCCTTTGTGATCTGCTAAATGGAATAGACACAAAACAAGGCGCATGAGTTTGAAAAGTAACATTGAACTCTGAATGGATTGATGATAATAATTTACGAATATAAACATCATTCTGGAACGCTAGACATAGGCTGTCGAAATAATACAATCTTTTTTGTTAACAAATAAAGCGATCCATTTCGAACCAGGCCTATGGCTCCTTTCCAGATTAATTATATAAGCTGCTGGCAGTTTTAAAGGTAAACATAGATCAATGTTTCTTGCAAAACGTCCATGACAAACTCGTGTTGTAGTTTTATATAAATACAATAGTTCTTCTATTTCTACTGTATTTATTTTATTAAGAATAAACTAATACGTTTCTAGACTTATTTATTTCAATAGCAGACTGAAACTCTGCATATATAACAAAGAAGACTGGTTCTCTTAATTGAGATTTAAAGTGTAACTGTACTGATAATTTTCTCTGTAGTATAGGATTGGAGCATTCTCCAAGACAAGTAGTAATCTTGTCTTGATTTAAGTTAATACAATAAATATTTTACCTTTTATAATTTGTTCATACGTAAGTCCAATACTCTGCCCACCTCCAATACACCCTATACCGTTATATAACGAGTAAAAAGCCCTCGACGCAACTGGATCTGTATCGTCTGAATAGTCTAATTCAAATGGTCTTTCAACTTCATTCCCGTTTATATAGACAGTGATGCGATTCACATTATAAGCTTTAAATTCAAACGGTGATGCATCAAAACTACCAGAAAATGGAGAATGATCAACCATTCCTATAACTATGGCTGTAGGTATTCGCCCCATGATGATATTATCCACACTCCTCATTGATATTCCAATCACAATTGTAAAATTTCGCATGCAAACTTGTGGGATAGGGTACTTAGCGTTTGATTTAAGCAACCTATTTTACATGTCTAGATAACTGATGCTGAGAGACAGACTTTTCTAATGTAAAGAACACTCTCTAATAATTCGATTTTAGCTTCTAAACCGGTCTGGCTTCTAAATAGTGTAAATGAATCGGTTGATCTGGATAACTTTATATTATTGGGACTCCATAAATAAACAGCTTTTGTTGGGAGAAGAAATCAGCGTGTAGTTTTCTATATACATCAATTAGTTTTTTCTGAGATCTGTCATATTTCTTTACTAGAGGTAATCTCTTGCAGTGGAAAGAAAAGTATATTTTTCTTCTTCACTGAAGTTCAACAGGGTCTTAAAATATGCATGACAGGGGTAATTATTTCTAATCGAATTACAGATGTTTCATTTAAATAAATATCAACATTGATGAACAATTTGGGAAGAATATTATTTTCAGGTAAATGATTCTCTTCATCCAGAAGTTAGCTTTCGTTGGACTTCACAATTCTTGCTTTACTATAAAGATAAATCTCACTAGGGTCTACTTAATACTATGCGTTACTAGATACATAATATTCAATCGGTGTGAGGTAGGAAAAGGTATTGCTGAGTGGAGAGTAAACTGATAATTGCTTTCAACGATGAAAGTTTGGGTTGGTGGAATAGTAAAAACATCGAGGTGCATTAATTTTACATGTGTAAGATTTACAGCCGTTGATCTCTTTATGAGAACTTCTACGAAATGTTAGATGGTTTACATTATGAGAAAAAAACTTCCCCAGCCTCATCATATATTTTCAACTTTCTTCTATTCTTCAACTTCTTATTCATCCATTTACGCTTATTTATTACGCCTATTTTTTCTGATTTACTCTTAGTATCCCTCTCAGATTTTAGCATTTTTCTAATATACTGTCTAGTATCTTTAGTGACATTATTTTTTACCCTTCCCAGCTAGTCTCTCAGAGCTTGCTTCGCAGTCTTTCCATGCACAATATCCTGAACAGTATCGAGACCGCCTGAAATAGCCTTCTTTCCTAGATAACGAGCACCACTCTTTAGATATGGTGGTGCATTTCTGAATAGGAAAGAGAAGAGGGATCCAAGATTATGTCCCCTCTGGGCTCTTAATTTTTTAATCACGCGTGGTCCATTCAATATTTTTAATTATCGTTTAATCTTTATTCATAATGTGTAGTTTTCTCATGAAATGACCAAAAAAGAATGGAAAGTTTTCCCCTTCAACTGTTTTTAAATAAATGTAAATTGATCTCAAGTCCCCAGAGCTTAGATACAGATAGTGTAGATTATCAAAAATTATACTGAATAAACCATCATTGAAAGGAAGATGAATAATTCTCATCAGCCTCGACTGTGTCCCCCATACTAACTGATAGTCTACAAGGTTAGAGTTAATGTAACATGATCTCGGATGAGATATAAGAGCAGTAAAATATATATTGAACGCTATACAATGATTTAATTTGGGGATATCATCTCTGATAGATCTTTTCATTATAGTAGAAAATTCTGTTGACAGATGAATTGATAGATTTTCTTTCCTTTTCATGTTGAGCAATGAACCTGAAGTGAGCATTAACATATAATCAGTAGGCATTTTCTGTTGCTTTCTGTCAGATTGAAACATTAAATCTTGAGATGATAATTTCTGTTTCATTTTCAGATTCATTTTCTCTGAGTGCTTTATCATTTTTCTAATATCCAGCCTATCTCCATATCTCATCATATGCATAGTCATTTTCTTTTATTTTTGTTACCTTTTTTCTTGCCAATATAGTATTTGATGCATAGTTGTTTACTTCCACGATTTTCCAATAGACTGTGAATGCGTGTGTAGATTTAGTAACATTATAGATATTCCCTGTAAATTAAAACTTACAAAGCCCTGCTTCATACTGCCTGTGGTTGGTTATTATGGATTTATGAAACTTGATTCTATATTCAGACCTGGTATTTTTGATGGTAATCATCCAGGGAAGACGAGGAAGGAAGTGTGATATAAAAACTCTCTGGATCCATCTCACAACTGATATAAAACCTTCCACATCTTCCACCTTTATATAATTTTATGAATGTATTTTCTCAAGATTTTAGGGTGATATCACATGCGTTGATATATGATTTAAACGATTCTTGGTACCATCGCCATTTAACTAAAGATAGCTTGTGTTTCCCATGCCCTTTCGCTTTAAATATCGTCTCTACTACAGATTTCTTGCGAGAGTCAAATTTTACTTTCTGTAGTTCTTCTTCATAAACCCCACCTTCAATATGTTCTCCATTTAAACTAAAAATACAGAAGAAAAAATATGCAGACTATACATTTATGAGAGATATCACCACCCTTTGCCTTTATAAGCATTTTTACACTAATTAGCATATAATTAACTAAGTTTGCACACATATTGTACAGTTCGTCGTTTTGGTTCAGGTCAATAACTGAAATTAGCCTCTATGTTGTCGAAGAGTTTTCTTTCTTGATCCTGCGTTTGAGCATTGCCAATAGATTTTCAATCAAATTTTTTTGCGAAGAATCTTCGAAAGAAGCTAGGAAATATAATTTACTCTGTTAAAAGAATAAGTGCATTTTTGTTCAACTGTAGGAGAATAGCATAATGCTCCTAATTTTTGACCACCTCCCTACCGGGTGGGCCGCCTATCAACCCTTCCCCTTCCGTTTCAATATCTGGTGGTCTTCAGCCGGAAGAAATCGCCGGCCATTTCAGCTAACCACGGAGTTCCTTCTCGGACTGTTTAAAGATAAATATGAATCCATCTTTGCTTCCGATAGTTGCCGGTAGTATATAAAGGACGAAATGGAGTAGCTTGACATCTAATTTACTTTCGGTGCCCTGAGAAACTCTCCCAAGTTTCGAGTATAAAAGACGAGTTCTTTTAACCCTGAGTAGTAGAGCTTACAGAGCGTCTGGCGGAGCAGGAATTGCCATTTATTGGTGTAGTGGTAATTCGTCGAAGCATCGAGTCTTCAGAGAGGAGATCGGTCTCAATTAGGGAGGCTCCTTACCCCGTTAGTCTGGAAGTCAGTGTGGACCCAAGCTCATACTCACGTGTAAGAGCCGAAGCTACAAACAGACTCTCTCTGGTTCCCTAAGCGAAAAAACTACATGTCGGCTTTTATTCGTGACCCTACGCGTCGATAGGTCACTTCGCCGCTACCCCTTACTGAAGCACCCAAGATTCCTCGGAGTTCAGAAGCGTGGGTCCCTCTTTAACAAGAAGATGCCATCACAACCTTCTTCCATCCGAATCCTGACGGAATTATGGGATAAAGTCGGTCTCTTAAAAACCTACCTTACCGTCTCCACCCCTTATCCCAACACCTTAACTCACCAGCACCACCCAAACATGATTCCCCGACCTTACCAGGAAGCTAAACGCATTACAAGTGTATAGGGATTTGTATGGTGAATAGTATTTTTTCCGAGATTCACTTATTAATTTATCTCTCAAAAAACATTATTTGTATACATATAATGGGTTGAGAAATAAGTTCTTGCGGTTTTATCAAATATATTCATTACCTTTAAAATTTTTATAAAAACTTCAATTTTAATTGATAAAGTTCAACTAGTTTTTCGATGCTTTTGCAATATAAATCTCTGGATCTTGACTCGAAGAATTCGTCGAACCAAGTTCTTAATTCCACATCAGCTTTGAAAGAAACGCAGTGCAAATTGTTGGAGAACGATCTGAACAGATAGAAATCCAATGGAGTCAAGTCTGGCGCATATGGAGGAGGCGGCAGGATTTCCCAATTAAGCGTGCGGATGGCATCGTTTGTCATATTGGCGATGTGAGGACGAGCATTGTCGTTTTTCAGAATGACTCCATAACGTCGATCAGGTTGGTTGTGACAAAGACCTTCAGCGAGTCGATACATTTGTTGAACTTAAGAGTTCTGCATTGACAATCTCATTGTTCGCAAGGAGCTCATACAGAATGATGCCATCACAATCATACCACACACACAAAATCGTCTTTCGTGGATGAAGTCCTTGATTTAACCGCGCAAGTAATTTTAAATTGTGGCAAAGCAATGTTTTTGAGTGTTCATGTTGACATAAACAAACAACTTTTCGTCGCCAGTGATGCTGTGATGAAGAAATCCGTCCCTATATCCAAGAGTAACCTAGTAACGAGCAAGCAAACCTGCGGCAAAAAATGGATCGTTGAAGTTTATTGCTTTTACTCAAAGCATTCGGAACCCATGCACTGATTTTTTTAACTTTACCCATCGGAGAAATGTGATTTACTACAGTTTTCTGATCACCCGCCAAATGTACAGCCAATTTTTTATTCTGTTGACAAGGATTTTAAAGAAAGAAGGTCGTTCAATCGATCTTCATCCAACTTAATGGGGTGACCCGAACGTTCTTCATCTTTAAGACTGAAATGACCGTATTTAAATCGTGAAAACTACCATTGAGCTGTCCTTTCTAATAAAGCATTTTCTCCGTACACATCACAAATATCGCGACCAGCTTAGGTGCGTTTGCATTGTTCCCGTCTCGATTGAAAATGAATAACAAGTGTCGAAAATGCGCGTTTCGACACTTATTACTCAACTTCAAGACGTAGCCTAAGCAAAAGCCTAATAGTCTACGCTGTTAAGAGACGTAGCCTAACCTTGTCAAATTTTGCCCTCATTATTTATTATCGTTTCTTAATATGTGCACAAATCGCGTGAACAAAACTTAAATCATCCCAACATTAAAAAAATCATGAACTTATTCCTCAACCATATATATATATATATATATATATATATATATATATATATATATATTTTCTTGTTTAGTGTTCATTAAAACATAATCTTCATATTGATTTGTATCTAACTTCCCTCAGTACCCAACCTCTTATCACTCTGATTCAATAAACCCTTTCAGGACACGGGCCGAACGAACTATAAGGAGTAGTACGACCACCCCTCCGCATTCGAGATAATAGTATATATATATATATATATATATATATATATATATATATATATATATATATATATATATATATATATACATATATATATATATAAGATTCTGGGAAAACTCCAACCACCCCTCGGCCTATTCCTCCACATCAACTAAGTGATTTATTGACATCCTCTATCAGGCAAGTCTCTCTATATACCTCTGTAAGAAATTAGCCTTCAAACTTTCCATGTGTTTTTCGCTATTCATCATTCCATCAATAGTAACAAGCCTTACAGAACTTTGTGTAGTAAAAATAATCCAAAAGATTTTCATAGATGGATATTTTAGCACGTGTTGAATCTGTTCTGGAGGAAAGAGCTCATATTTCTTGTCTTCCTACCAATTATGTAGCAGTACAATTAATAATGCACTTCGTATCATTATATGTATACCTTTGCTACATTTATCTGTTGTCCATCCTTCAATATTAGGCACCCTTGAGGCCAGTTCTTCTTCATAGAAGAGCGAATATTTGTCTACATCGTCTTTTTTACATTTCTAAAAACTTTTATAAGGTCTGCTGACCCAAAGTAGCGTACTCTCACCTATTCTTATTTATGACCTTACGACCTTTCAAACTTTCAGTAATTCCTGGATTAACATTGGGAGGACCTTTGTAATTATATCATTTAAACGAGATTATAAAACAACATAGGAGTAATAAATTTCGTTTGAATCAGCCAAATATTTATGAAGTTATTGCCAAATAATTTCCAAGCTAATCTAGTGAGGACTTTGAAAATTATTTCATTCCAAAGAGAATGTAAAACTACTAAGGAGTTTGGAAATTTTGTTAGAATTGAAAGAATAGGTATGATTTAATTGCCAAAACAAAATAATTCCCAGCCAAATCTTGGGAGGACCTTGCACTGATATCATTCAAAAGAGATTGACGTAAGGAGGACCAACACGAGGAGATTGTTCTCGTGGTAGCGATAGAAAATACTCTACGTATAAAGTCTTTGAGAAAATACTCTCAGCACAATCCAAGCAGCAAACTATAATTCCTCTCGGGCAATCATAGAGCCTGGAATTCGCCTCTATAATACTCATTGGCACGCTGACCGATAGGTAAGATACCTAGATAACATTGTTGCACATTTCCTTGAATACAAATGAATAATAACAGTGACAAAGCTAATGAAGTCATAGAGAACAATATACCAATGAGCAACACTATTATGATCCAGTCATGGAAAATACCGACGCATTTTTAGAAGAAAGCTCGAACTCCTTGGATCACAAAAGTGAAAACAATCTGTCTTGAATAAATAAAATTGGAAAAAGGGAGAAAAAAAAAAATAAGTAATACCATAATTAATGCAGCATTTTTTGTAGGCTTATTATTTTGGGGGGCTAGATCAAACAATTTTGAAGTTATTTATATTTAAATAAGTATTTATGTTTTACTTTAATAAGTAATTCAAATTAGACCTGTTTCTACTAATAGTATCCATCTATCTAATAACTTTTGAATCTCTGTGAAAATCGTGTTATTTTGATTAAAAGTTTTTAACGGTTTTTCGATCTATTTTGTGGTTCATATATTCATTTTCTCCAAGTGATTCGCTAAATTCCTTAATAAGATAGTTATCTGATGGGCCTAATTCGTGTGAGTATGGAGGATGGATAATTAATGGCTAATCGTAAGTGATAAGCTTTGGTATAATATCTCCACCAATATAAAATAAAGCGTATTTCTAATAATAGAGCAGTCTTTTTATATCATTAAGTGCAGCGTGTGAACGGTCCAAATGAGCAATGTGAACTTCTTCGTGATTTGGGTTAAAAAGTTCAAAATGGATTATGCTATACTTTTCTCGCTAAGCAAAGAAGAGTTTATTTTGTCCATAATTCCTTTCAGATTCTTATATATTAAATCATAATTACCAATTCTTAAGCAAAAGTGTTCTTTTCTTCATTTCAAATCGAGGACGGTAGCGAGTTGCGTTTCTTTAATATATTAATAATGCTTCACTTGACAAATCTCACATTTAGTCTTGATGTTTATCACAGTGAGCCCAATAATTTTTTTCTCATTTTCTCTTGATATTTTATAAAGAAAATAAGTCATTATTACACTTTCCATAAAGAAGTTTTCATATATAATTGTAAAGATTTCCGTAAAATAAAAATAGTTGGATCTAAATTAATAGGAGTGTGATAGAAAGGCCTGAGGCTGCCGCGCCTCGCTTCTATCACATATTTTTACTCATGCTTCCCTCGTGTATCCCGTGAGAAGAGAGGAGCATGGCGTTCAAATTGCCGCGAACATTTCCCGAGTCTTATGCTCCCCGGCTCCAAGTTTAATCAACGAGGTTGAATCCCACGCTTTCCTGCAGGCGTCGATCTGGCCAGTTTGAGTTAGGCTTTTGAGAAGATAAGAGTGTTCGAATCGCTAGCGGGACATTCCATGGAAGTTCCCCATTGCCCCATACCCCGAGAGGCTAGCTCAGACTATTTATGCGATAGAATTTCGCATTTGAAGAAGATCCCGAATACCTTTGTCAGGCATCACGCTGATCTGGTCTCCCTGGTGCCCTAAGTAACTCTCTACCTCGAGAACCCCCTTATTGTCCAGAAGAGGACAATATCCTTAGTGCTAAGGTTCATGCCTCTCGAGACTCTAAGTCAACAGGGCCTCCCTGTTGTTCAATTTTTCCAAAGAGAACAACTTTAGAACAGTAATTGTTCTTCGAGCCCGTTTGACAAGAAACGGTTCTCACTCTGCTGATATCACGTCAGTGGTAATATAATTCACCCTTTTAACGTTCTTTAAGAGAACGCTTGGATACCCGGATAACCTTAATTGTTCATCCAGAACATCTCCGGTATCCTGTCTCAAGGATCGCTGGTACTTCCGAGCCCCACTTCGCTCCCACTCCATGAAGCCTGTCATTCCCCCCTCGTTAAGGAAAAACCTCCTAAAAGCCCCTCCTCCTGGGATGCAAATCGCCAGTCGGACCGAAGCTATTCCTTTAAATCGCCTTCACCTGCACGCCGACCTTATACATACGTAAGCTATGAATTGAATTTAATTATTTAACTTAGTTGCCAACCTAACTCCTTGCTTTAACACGGATTTACTCAACCCTTTCCCTTCTTGTTTGTTTTGTCATTTAAATCCCTCCAAATCTTAATTCACCGCTTAGTCAAATTTATCCTATGACTTTTTTATTTCACGTGCAACTTCCATTTTAATCCCCGGTCATGTAAATATTTTCCATGTGTTATTTTTGTAGTTTAATTAATAAAATTCGATTTTGTTACTGCTGGCAATATTATTTATCCTTGGGCTCCGTTCCACTTCTTAAGTATATTGAAGATAAATAAGCCCTCTCCACGCCTATTTATCAACGTAGAATAATAATCGACCATCGGATTTAATCCCCGCACTCGAATATAGAATAATCCTCACAAAGAATAGATATATAGTATATCGTCGGGAGCCTTTTCTACGACAAGGAGAAATTCCCAATTTTAATTTGTCAGATGGGCAATTGAAATTCTGTTTTTATTTCAGTAACCTCATCGTAAATAGCTTACTCAACGATGTTAGACTCATATCCCACTGATTAATGACCTTTTTCCGCTGTTTTCTGTTTCTTTGTTTTTGATGCTTTTTTTCTGATATATACAAAAATCATAGATTTTTATAACAATTGCATTCTCAGTACACGACTGAAGAGAAAATGACAAAATACACAGTGAAATTAGTCTCGTAAATTCAACTTTTTGCTCCTATACATTGGTTTCACTATCTCTAAAGCCTCTCGCGGAACCTGTTTCACACGGCCCAAATTAAATACACACATAAAATTCCTACAAGACCAGGGATTTAAAGGCCTACAAGAAATTCACCAAAATTTATCAGGACGGTGCAAAATCTCGAAATACATGCAAGTGGTTAAATAAATACACACATAAAAAATATTTACAGGATTATTTACAACAAAATTAAAATTACATAAATTGACTATTAACAAATTATACGGGGGTCATCAAACAATAAAAAAGTCACAAATGCTAATCACCATCGAACGACGACAAGTCGTTTTAACCTAAAACATATTCGCGCATACGAAAATTGTTCCTATGGATAAATTATTTAAAGCCAAAACGACATGCGCCGTTGAAGATGAAAATAGTCTTCGCTCCTCTAGTAACAGGTGTTCCCAGAAAAAGCCTCCATGTTTTGCGTCCCTTACCCGAAGCCCAAAGTTACATCAATAACTCTTATAACACTTAATTAAATTAAAGCGGACGTTAGAAGAAAGAGATACTCCAAAATACCTAGCACCAGAGCAGTGATGCAATAACCCACGTCGAAAACCCGGGCGAGATGAGGCTCGGCGATGATGAGCGAATTCGACAGGGGTAAATGCTATGACGGTCTTTGCAGAAGAGAAACACACAGACGGCAAAAACGGGCGAAAGGCGTCGAGAATACGGGGAACGAAGATTCGAAGGCCCAACGATCCGAGTGAAGGAATTCGAGATGACAGAATTCCCCAAAGAGAAGATGGCGAGGTGACTGGGGGAGAGCTTTCACGTGCCCGGTGAGAATGGCTTCTCAAAGAAGAACATTTCCAAACGTAATTGGAAGAACCAAATTCGATGCAGCCGACCTAAGGGCAGCAAAAACGCTGGCAGGAATCAATGGTAGAAAATCCTCGCTTCATGAAGGAATCCAGTACGGGTCTCCAAAAAATTAAGAATTATTTTTACGGGGCAATCAGGCAGAATTCTTGCAACAGAATAACTTAAAAGAGCTCACGCCCCCATTTATATCCTGCAGTCCGAAGAGGGAAAAGGGGAACTGGTGCATAAAGGGTGGGAACGAATGAGTCGATTCCCCTACGCATTTTAGACTGGTAAGTTGAAGAAGTTTAGGTTAAAAATGGAAACCTCGAAGTGGGTCGACCTGCGAAAAAAAAATATGATAAAAAAGGGGGAGCATGGGAATCCGAGGGTCTACCTTTTACATCACCCCCGGAACAAGAATCTACTGAAGAGTAGATGAAAAAATCAAAAAAGGAAGGGAAAATTATATACAAGGGGAAATATATACAATGATTAAATAGGAGACCTATTTAAAAGCTCAGCCCCTAAGTTGTCCTTTCCAACGATGTGGACAACCATAAACTTATAGGACTAGGCCTGTTGGGCTAGAGCCCACCGAAGTAGTCTGTCGTTTTTACCCTTGAATGTTTACAGATAGAAGAGAGGCTTGTGGCGACCTCCAAAACATACTATGAAATTTTTTCACCATGATGACACGAAAACAGCGAAAGGAGGAGGAACGCTCGATGAGCCCTAGCTGGAAGAGGGTATCTATCTCCTTCTCCAACGCAGGCCTATGGTGAATAAGTACTGGATATCTTTTTCCCTGTATACGATCGATGTTCGTCAAATTAATGTCATGGGAGAGTGTGGAGGTACAACCGTGTTCATTATATAGAACACCTGGGAGTTGGGATAGCTGATCCTTTTGCAGTGTTCCAAACTCGGGGTGTTCAGACGAAAGAGAACCAATACTACTATCATATATCAAAGGTAGAAGGAAGTTGTCTTAGTCTTCCTCCTCGACGATGCTTAGGCCTTCCTTCCCAGGAGCAATAAGTTCCTCCAGGGTGGAATTTTCATCTATAACTTCCACTCGCTGCACCTTGCCCCTGCGATTATATTTTTTTAAAAGGTTTGCATAATAGAGATGGGGTCTACGAGGAACCTCGATAAGATAATATACCTTACACCGCCTCTCAAGTACCTTATACGGGCCATTCCAGGCTACGAGAAGTTTACTGTCGTCATTGGGCAGGAGGACTAGAACTTCATCTCCCAGTTTGAATTGCCGGTCCCTTAACTTAAGGTGAAAATAAGTCTTGTACCGGAGCTGCTGACTTTGGCTTGTTAGGCAGCAATTTTATAATATTCGGCCAACTTTTCCTGCAGCTCGATGACGTACTGAAATCTGGTTCGGTCATCGTCCTGGAGGGTTCGATATTCCCAAGGATCTCGGAGAACGGTTAGTGGGTCACGGACTGAGAGGACATATAACAACTCAGAGGCCGAAAACCCAGTTCGGTCACTCGGAAGTTCCCTGAGGGCAAATAGGGTTGGAATGAGGTACTTGTGACATTCGCGATGATTGTCCGAAAACAACTTACGGAAAATAACCTTCAAAAGGCATGAAGTCTCTCGATCCTTCTGTTTCCACTGGGGTGGAAAGATATGGTGAAGATAATTTTGACAGCCAGCAACTTGTGAAGTTCTTTCATAATGTTGGATGTAAATTGAGTCCCATGGTCGGATAGAATATCCTGAGGGATTCCCACTCGAGAAAAGATGGTTAGTAAGGCTTCCGCGACGGACACAGAGTCAATATCCTTCAAGGGCACAGCCTCTGAAAACCGCCTGGCAAACTCTATTAGGGTAAGGAGGAATCTGTAACCGTCAGAAGATGGGGGAGAAAGAGGTATCACCAAATCAATGGCAATTCGCGTGAAAGGTTCAGTCACAATGGGTATTGGCTGAAGAGACACGGCTTGCACACGTCTTTTGGTCGCAAAGCGTTGGCACTTATCACAGGAACGGCAGAAAGCACGAATGTCAAAACCCATTCCAGGCCAATAGAATTGATATGTGAACTTTAATTAGGTCTCCCTGTGGAAAAAATAGCCAGACAACGGGTTCTCATGAGCAACTAAGAGGATGAACGGGCGACACTCACGGGGAGCAACAAAGTCAACTTGTCTACCTTATGGGGATGGTCAGATATTAGGCATTCCCGATAAAGGAGGCCGTCAACCTTGATGAACTGCCAACTAGCCCCGTTCCTCACTCGCTCGATTTTCCCTGAGGTGGCTCAAGCTCGAACAGCAGAGAGGGTTCCACAGGAAGTCTGCAGGCGACATAAGTCGTCAGGTATCACAGAAAAGGGCTGGAGAGGAGGCAGAGCTAAGGGATGAATTTGTTTCATCTTCCCTGCCCTGGTCTAAACAGCACGAACATGGTTGAGTTTAGGTGCTGAGTGAGTTCCGGTGATAGTGGAAGAAGTTCCCGGTTGAGTAAGGGTTGCAAATGACTGAGATGGAGATGGGGAAGGTAAAGCTTTAAGAAGCATCAAGGTCCCTAGCTCCCGGAATGTTTCCAATCAGTACACTAGCGAATTTATTTGGTGTTCTAATGACGTCCGTCCATTCTTCGAAGAAAGGGCAACGAGGGTAGCAGAAGACAAGGAGGAATGAGTCAACTCGTCATAAGTATTAGGCCACGAAGGCTTTCTTGCAGGCGGTGACGTCAGCGTCTGACAAGACATCCTCAGAGACAACTACGCAAGAGCAACCAGTGTCCTCGATAATGGTCGAAACCCAGGCCTCGTTAATAGTACCAGAAGCCTGGAAAAGAGGGACACTTAGGTTGGAGAGACAGAATCTCATCCGAAAAGGGTTTCTACAAGGACAAGCCATCCTTGAAAGCATGGGGGGTCCTTGGGCACTGCGGACGAATGTGGGAACCTCACCGCAGCCATAACACGTCAGGGTGGAGTAGGAATTGTGTGAGGTGCTCTTAGCGGTGGACAGAGTTGTCTCCCCTTACCAAGACGGGTTACACGGACGCACGAACTTCTTGGGATGAAAGCTAGTAGTTCTAGAAAGACTGGAGTGAGCAGAAGTCCAATTATCTGCCAGCTGGATTGCTTCCGATAGAATAGAGGGTCGTCGTTCCTTGAGGAAGGCGCGCAGGTCAGAATGGAGGGAAGAGAGAAATTGTTCTAAGATCATAATTCTTTGATTCCATCAAAAAGTGTTACCGACGCCGGAGGCTTCGACCCATGCATAAAATAATCGGGCTAGGTGAAATGAAAAGTGCTAAAAGGTTTCCCCCGGGGAAACCTTAGTACTATAAAACTCGGTACGGTAGCCGTCCGGAGTTTTATTGAAGCCAGTAAGAAGGGCTCTCTTCAAAAGGTTGTAGTCCCTGGTGACATCAATTGGCAGAGAGGTATATAATTCAGCAGCCTTACCGGTGAGTAAACTTCCTAACCTCACGGTGTAGCTCTCGGAGTTCAACTAGAGCAATTCAGCAACCCTCTCGAAGCGGTTACAAGAAGTTACAAGGAAAGTAAGTAACCTAGGAGACCTTAGGTTCCATTTAAAGAGGGCACTTTTCGACTAGCAATCGAGCGGGCACATGGCTGCTCAATTTTTTTGCGTCCCTAAACGGCCACTTTTCAAGACTTTGTCTAGTCTTGACTTGAACTGGTCAACAGATTTACTGTTGACAACTTCCACTGGAAGTGCATTTTACTTACCGCAGATACTGTAGGTGAAAAAATTTCTACACAAATTGCGGTTGTAACGCTTCAGTTCAAGTTTGAAGCCGTGATTGCGCGTTCTGTTCTCACTCAGTGGGAAAATATCCCGGTAGTCAACATTGTTGAACCCTCGAAGAATTTTGGCAACCATGTCACCGTCCATGTCGTTGACGTAGATGATGAATAGTAGTGTTTCCAGGACAGATCCTTGAGGCACCCCACTAGAAACGGGCACCCACTCAGAAGCCTGTCCATTCACCACCACCTGTTGCCGCCTGCCACTTAACCAGTTCTCGATCCAGCCGGCTACTTTTCTGTCTATGCCCAGCGTTCGCACTTTCTGGAGAAGGCGTCGCTGTGGTACCTTATCAAAGGCTGCCTGAAATTCTAAGTAAACCATATCCACCGCCTTGTCCCGATCGTGCTCACTGAACACGAAGTGGAAGAATTCCACAAGGCTCGTCAGGCATGACCATTGCCTTCGGAAGCCGTGCTGGGAACTTCTCAGTAGCAGGTTTCATTCTAAATACGACCTAATTTTGTCTACCATCATGCTTTTCATGAGTTTACCGACTATCGAAGTCAGACTGATAGGTCGGTAGTTTGACGGATGGCTGGGGTCTCCTTTCTTGAAGATCGGAGTCACCTCCGCCTCACAACAGTCTCTAGGAACGCATTCGGTCCGGATTGACATGTTAAAGATAGCGCACAGATGCCGTGATACTTCATCGCACACGTACTTCAACACTTTGGATAGAAACCAGGCCAGAATAAATATTCCTATCACCTATTTTTTTTAAATGACTAAAAAGAATATACGTCTTAAAACCTTTGACACTGACTATACAATTCTTATCTGTACCTGGTGCTGTTACTCAATTGTGTTGTGTTTTGTCCCATCCATGTAATCTTCTACTGTTTGAAATTTTCTACCAATTGTCTAAAAACCTTTGTTCTCCGACAATTGCAAAGTCTTTTCTAATTATGTTGATCTTATAGTTTTTGTTCATGTGCGTTTATCTAAAGAAAATCAAAACTTCTTTTTCTGAGTGAGATGTAGCAGGTTTTTAGATTTGAAGAAGGAATGGCAATAAATATCTTTTTGATATTTTAATTTTTTGTTTGAATAATACTCAATAATTCATATAATTCCTATTATGAATTAAGTTATGTCTTAATTTAAGAGTAATCCTATGTAACATGTGTGGGGATTTTTCTCTCGTAGAAAGTCGCGGACCATTTGTTAATTTTGTACTTTCTTGTCATTTCATTTCTCTTTCGCTGATACCAATGGAGTTTCAATCTGTCCTATTAACTTATCTTTCTAGTTCGTGGAATCTAGTGTCATTTGATATTTTCAAATCTTTAAGTGGTGATTGTAGCCTAAAGGCGGCATCCAGTTTCGAAACCGAGCTATTTGTAATTACCTTACACTAATGAACTCAGCTGCTTCGATGCCGTAGGCTGAGGCCTCTTTTCCTTAGTAAACAATACAAAAGGTTTGCCAAAATCGCCTAGAAGAGAAAAGGATCAGTTGATAAATAGGAATAAACTAATTAAAGTATAAGAATAGATTTATAAGGAGATATTCAAAATGAAAATGGACAAACAAATCAAAGAGCACCGAATTATAGGATCAAAATATTTCATTTAAATTATTTGATAGGAGAAATAGGGCGATACCGTTTGCAGGCAATTTTAAATCAAATATTTTACAAGGGAAATGAGTTTATATATATATATATATATATATATATATATATATGTATATATATATATATATATATATATATATATATATATATATATATATATATATATATATATATATATATATATCACTAAGAAATTCGGGAAGTGGGCAAACTGTACTAGCAAGACTTGATATTTTATTAATTGTTAATAGTAGGTTCTTTTGTAATTTCTTTTTAACACGCATGATTATTAGTGATTAAAAAGTTGTAAGTAATTTTTAACAAAAGAGGCAATACAAAAATTTAATACTAGAAATTCTAGTAGAGGGGGCTGCTTACTCTCGTAAATAGATAACTTCATCGCCAATAATTTTTCCAATTTCAGTTTAATTTTTCATGTAAATTATAGACAGGTAGTTTTTGGATTGGTAGCTTTGGGGTCGAAAATGTTTGGATGAACCCATATCTGTGAAAAAAGCACCAGACTTTTAGTAATAAATTTTAATTTCGCTCACATTAATGTGTAAATATTCCTGCGACCAAATACGCAATAATGATGGACAATCTTTCATTTCGAATAATATAGCATTAGCTTTTATTTGCTGATAATTATCATCAATTTTGTCTTGAACGTGAAACCATTTGCAAAAGGCAATTATGTAAGCCAGACAAGTCTTAGTCTTGGAATGTAATAATCTCGGGATGTTTGACTGCCATTAAATTGAATTATCTATCCGTCTGTTATTATTCTTTACGTAATTTAAACATGAAAAGAAATAAATCATCCAGATTTCTATTCTTTTCAGATTACGTGATTAAGGAGTTACTAGATTTAGAAAGGGTACTAAATTACATATTTAAGCGGTCCATATCTGCTGAGGTGCCCATCAAATTAACTTCAGTTTTAAGGGTCGAATTTGAGGAAGTTATAGGATAGCCATTCAGTAGTAGTCTCATTAGCGGATAAAAGATCAGTGACTGACGATCAAGACGAATGTGTTTGGGAAAGAGGAGAGCAATATTTGCGTGTCAGCAGCTTAAAAATGAAAGGATAGACCTAGGTGACGCAGAAGAAGGCCAAGAGGAACGAAGAAGATACATAAGAGGAGTAAGCCAAGGACAGAGCCATGAAGAACACCGAAGTACAGAGCAGCTGGCCGAGAGACCTCACTCCCGTTAGGAGATAATGAGTACGGGAAGACAGATAACAGCGAGACAAGTTTAGGGCAGTTCTAGAGAAACTGAGGATGTCATGAAGGTGATGTGGAAATGCGCGTGAAATCAAGACGCACAAGAAGTTAAGGACTATCAGCGTCGGCTTCGTGGTCGAATTGGACAATCCCTTATAAGAGAACCGATTCATAGCTCTGACATGCCTTGAAGGTGGACTGAAAGCTTTCGTCGATGATGGAGAAGGACAAGTGTTCACTAATCTGGGTACTTACTACCGTCTCATGGGCTTTGAATAGGAAGTAAAGTTGACAGATTGGAAACTAATTTGAATGATTGTTATGGTCTATATTTTGTTTCTTTAAGGCCGGACGGAGAGCAGCATTTTCAAAGTCAGAAGGCACCTCACCGAGCGACCAGAAGGGGTTGGAAATACACATTAGTTGTAGAAAGGAGGACATGTATGAATTGAATATAGAGAGGGGCTTAGCAAGAGAGTAGCAGCAACTACTTCAAAAGTGTCTTGAAAAGCGTTGATCGTTGTGAGTAAGGGAGAGAGAAACTCAGCAGTAATAACACCACCCTTCCCTACCTATCGTGATAGTTTTATGAAGTGGAAGGAAAATGTAAACATTAGGTGTGGTGGCAGCGAAAATCAAGTTTGTACAAGTCCCTTGCCAGGTCGTACTGATTAAAATTACCTCAGATAAAATTTGGTAAATCTGCTTTTTTTTAAACTCTGTCCACCACAAACTAATGATGCCATACAGACAAAACGGACAGTCGTCACTGTGGAAGTGGCAGGCAAGAGTAGATTTATGTTTGTTTTGGAGGGAGGGGTGATTGACTCAGAGTTAAAATGGAAAGCAGCAAATGGCTAAAGGAGTAACAATTATAGCAGAACATTTTAGCAAGTTCAACATTCCCTAAACGGAAGAAGGGAGCAAGTTTAGGTTTCTGTGTGCAGAAAGACAGAGGCTTATTATTTCACTCATCAAGTACCAGATATAGGGTTGGGGGCGGGCAGCGAGCGTAAGAGATAACAGAGGGGTACCAAAGCAAGTATTCTGCCGGTGTGTGCGTATGAGCGTTAAAAAATTTATATAGTTCAATTAATTACGAATTAAATGCTCAGAAAAATAAATGTGTATGCAAGAAATGCAAAAACTATAAAAAAAGAGAAATATGCACATAAAAATAGATATTCATATAAAAAGTTAAAAGTAAAATAGTAATGCGCAACATGGTGTAAGGTGAATCTCAGAGGGAAATGAAGAAACAAGTGGAAATAAAAACGGAAAACACACAAAAATTATTTGTTAGCATTTGGAAACAAACATTGAAATGGAGAAGTTGTTGTTAAAATAATAATTTCTAAATCCTAAGCTCTTGTTCTCAGTTTGAAAAGTTAGCTCTAATTTTAAAGGAGCTTTTCCATTACAATGTGATCTAACTATACCCACAAACTCACAAGAAAGCTCTGAATACAGATAGTTCGTCAATTCCATGTTATTAAAAAATTGTCTAAAAATATTATCGTATATTCAGTTTATTTTTTTTAATACTTGTACGTAGGATAACAACGTTTTTTCAACCTACGGTGGTCATACTTTGAGAGATCAATAGTACACTTTCGTTTGCCTCCTGGATAAATAAGTAAGTTATGAATAATAAGACTTAAAATATGTAGTGACGCTCGAATTACAAAGTAAAGTAGGCTCAACGAGGAACCTTACAAATGACCACCCTATTAGACCTATGAAATCTTGTAAGTGCGTACACATATTAACTACTGGAATAACATGTCATGTAGTAGCAATAAACCAATGTAGAATAGAGCGAAATACTTCTATTACAATTGTACATGTATTGCGAAAAACACGAGTCTAAGAAGGCAAGCGAATAGTTGGAGGTTCTCACCAAACACACAAACATACACCCACGAGGAAACAGCTGCAAAGTGAAGGGTCTCGAAAAGATTTAACGAGAGAGCCGGAGCGGAGTCGGGTTTGACCAGCTAAAGTTGACGTGGACCTGCAAAACGACAAAATCAACTTTGATATCACGTTGCTATCAATGCCAGCTCGGTTGCGGTCAGATATGTCGACATTGAAACATACACACCTTTGACGCTGTCCAGCATTCTCAACAATGGAACTAACGAACATACTTTAACCTATGAGGCTCTGCCTTACACTCGGATTAGGCGTAGTTAAGTCACGTCCGCTTAACCCCTAGAATGCTTTCGGGGGGAATTTTTACCGGTCATCCGCTTGTCAAAGAGATACTTTTTCCGGTACGATAAATACTTTGCTGCTCTCCTTACAGGTACCCGCAGTTCACCCTAACCCCTAGGAGGAGGAACTAGTTCTGTGATTCTCTCCCGCATATTTCGCTACGAAATTTGTGATTGAAGGGTTTTTACCTAGCCAAGCATTTATGTAACGTTTATGTTGGGTGTTTTTTTACCTGGCGAATGAATTTATATCATTTTTGTTGTTTTTTATCTATGTAACTTCATTTATCTTTTTGGCATGGAAATAAATAATTTAACTTTAATTATGCAGTCGAATTTACTTGGTGATTGGAGATAGTATAAGATTTTAAGATTTTAATTTACATAATAATAATTACCAAAGTAATTTTATTTGGATGACGATAGTGGTAGACAGCAAAAAAATGGAGAAACCAAAAATGTAAAGAATTAATTGAAATTTAATCTGCTGACTGAAATTTAATGAAATTATAGAGTTCATAAACCCTTTTCATAAAGAAATACCAAAAAGAAAAAAGGTAAAAACAGCTGCTTTCAGAGAGACTCAAAGATATAATACTTTGCAAAAGTGCGTTCTGAAACAAAACAAAATTGTGAAAAATGGGCAAACAAAACCGGAGTGACAGTTATTTTAAAACATTGCTGAATCAAACAGGCCTAAGGGACATTACTTGAGAGGATTAGAAGGATGACATTGAGGAAAACATAGATGATGAGAAACCTAAGAGTGAAACTAAAGAAAGTGACCACAAAGTAGAACCAGATGTGTTTTATGACAGTGATAATGATGAAGAATATGTACCAAATCCTGCTAATGAAATCAATTCAGAAGATGAGAGAGAAAGTATCAGAATAAACATAAAAAAGAAGACTGTTACTTCAACACCAAAGAAACAAAATCTGACATCATCTGAACCTGAGCCCATCCCAGGCCAGTCGCATGTACACCCAGCCCCTCCTTCAAAACTGTGAGGTTAAAAAAAAGAAAACATGACCAGATTGCAGTTGACACATTCGTCACTAGGCAATTTCATGAAAACCAGTTTAAGCACCACAAGTGGGTTTACTTAGTATTTTCGGTCACAGATGTCTATGTCAGCTAGGATGCCAGCAAGGAACATTATCCCTAACTACACCAAAGGAGCTACAGGTGATGCAAAGGATGCCGCCACCACATGCAACTGCTTTTCATTACAAAGAATTGCATGCAGGCACTTGCTGTGGAGCTAATCAGGCCTTGGACAGTCAGCAGAATGAATATACTAAATTGATCTCGTGATCACAAGCTGCTTCTCTCAAACACGTGCAACCTGCCAACACCTGCCACTAAGGCTGCTGCCATGTTGGGCATGGATGGTCAGTGGCTGCAGAGACCACAACAGCTTCAACAAGGGGCCACTTCTGCGAAGGCTGAGCAGACAGGAAGATTAAAACAAAGCTGTCTGGCCTCGACCCTACTATCCGTTCTGCTCTTCATTGCAAGGTAAAAAGTAAAAGTATCGTACAGTAAAAGACATTCTCAATACATACAGACAAACACCTTTTTTCGTTGCTCCCATTTCAGGCCAGGTTGATGTGTGAGACAAGCTGCCTACCCAGCATGAGTCTCCAGCGACTCGAAGAGGTAGCAACCAAGCCCTTTATCCATGGAGCCCATAGATTTTTACTTCTAGATTTTAACATTAATGCGTTTAAAAGATTGTCGTTTTTTCAGGACTTTTTGCGAAAATTCATATAAATTTTATTCTTTCACATTTGTTAATTATTTTCACTTAGTGTGGAAGTAATAGCCTCATTTTTCATTACTCTATTGTCAAATTTGATGAAGATTGAGTGCAAGTAAATTTTAGTAATTTCCTAAATGTTGATAAAATTTACCCAGCAAAAGCAATAGTGTTACAGATACCTACGAAAACATTCTAGGGTTAATGGAGATTCGTATAAATATGACAATCATAGAATTTCGGCCTAAAAAAAGAAAGGAGAGACAAGAACATTACTAGTAGGATACATTCATACCTCTTGATTCTAGAATCACATTAATCTAATTTGCGTCACGAGTCCGATCCTCATCCTTAAATCCAGCCGTCCTTAGCCCCAATTTTCTAACGTAAAGGGAAACTTACAACAAAGCACCATAAGACTTGACTATCTTGTTTTCTCCAATTAAGGTGGACTTAAGCCAAGATTAAAGCGTATAAAACTCATTTACCTTTCAGTTTCTTCCTTTAACCCATCGATAACAAGTTACTTTTCGAAACCAGCCTATAAACGGATTCCCTGTAAGAACCTTGGGAGTCAGAGCGAACTCAACGGTGAGACCTCAAACGCCTTCGTTCGACACCCCTTTACGATTAAGTCTGCCTCACAGATGGAGACTCTATTAACACTCCGAGGTCACCCTCTAGATATAACTGCAATTTATTTTAACCCACCAATGTTTGGTTGTTAACAATATATTGGCACAAATTATCAACTAAATGAACTTTATAAGCCGCTGCCATCACTTCATCAATATTCTGCTTATAACTGAAGCATGAGAGAAGCATTGTTTTCGAAAACTTTCAAATAAAAGCTGAATTTTATAAAATCTCTCAGGATTATTATTTTTAATGTATTTTCATGAAGTGAAGCATTCATCAGATCAGTTTAAAAGTTTGGCAATTAATAATATCTGTGACCTGGTGTACAGGAGTCTCAGAAGCCCAGTAATCAGTAACGGATGGCAACAATATGTAATCTGAGAAAATTCCTAATCTCTCCATCTCTCTTCTTGAGAGGATATTTGTGGTTATACTGAACGAAATATTAGTGGATTTGATCAACACTGTTCTTAACCATTTTATTACTAAAACACTAGAAATATTGATAGGCTAATATTAGTATTAATACTATAGGAATGGTATGTGAAATGTGGTACGACAATTTTGTGTCAAAGATAAGGCCTACCATTTCACCTAATACGCCTATCAAAGGCTTCTAGTCGTTAGGCAAATAAATGCGCAGAGAGACAATTTCTTTATTTGGCTCCAAGTGAAATTATCATATTTATATTTATCCCACGAAGATTGTTTAATTTCGTTTCAATAAATGTTTTGATGTATTTATTGTATATATCTATAATATATCATTTCAATTATATCGTTTAATTATGTAATTTATAAACTTCTTTAAAAATATTTAATTATTTCGTGTATGAAATAATCAATACATTCAAATGACTACATTCCTACACTCGTAATATGTCCATTCCCACATTTAAACATCTACAATTAAAAATCTCCCCAATACCATATTGTATTTTATTTTCAACTTATCCTTTTAGCTTTTCATCAATCAATTGTTTCACTATTCTTGCATGTTTAATTCCCGTAGACAAATTAGTTATTTTATACTTGACCACATATTATTAGAGGAAAATTATTTCTTTACTAATTTTCTATTGTATAATATTCCCAACCCATTTATATTTCTTTTACGTTAATTAAATAAACCCTAAGATAATCTCATTCATATATATGGTTGCTATTTTCTGAAATAAATAGATTTTACCTCAGATTTCCCATCTAAAGATTCGTACTTTGTGACTTCTTTAAGAGAGTAGTAATCTTCGATCATTCTAATTATAATAAAATTAACAAGAAAGTTATTGCGATTAATAATTTAGTTTCTTTCAAAAAACATCCTGTTAAAAGTGTTCATTTACTTGATTCGAATTAAGATAAGTTCAATCTTACTTCTACGTTTCCAAGCCTTATGCTACATCCATTCTTTTTCTTCGTTCTCTTTCTTTTAGCTTTAATAAATGTCATTTTCTGCTTCTATTTTACTAAGCTCTTCAGCATCTGATTCATTACCATATCAGGAAATATTGATACACCCCTTGTCCTATTCCTTCCATGGGAAAATCCATAGAAATTGTTGGGTGAATTTGATTTAAAAAATATACGTGTATATTATATATATATATATCACTATTCCCTGGTTTATTTCATATTTCGTAGAGTTTTCTAAAAAGATTTTGCTACCTTTAAAATGATTGCAATTAAAAAGAATGAAATTATCATTCAAAGTACTTAATTACCTATTTTTCTATTCTTAGTAAGAAAGTTCAGCAATTAAGTAACGCAGTATAGTAAAGGAATTATCAAGAGAAAGGTCGAAGCTTATAATATTAAATAGATGAAAATTTAAAGTGCTTCCAACTGTCTTTTGCGAAGCTTATATACTTTAATAAAACACTCCCTACCCAAACCCTCTCTTTCTCTCTCTACAAAATTTTACTATTAAATGGTAATTGCGCATTATACACACAGTAATAATATACAATTATCCCCGATGACCATTTCCGTCGCATTTGGTCTCGCTAAAATAATATGGTTTATTCGTATCTTGTTTAATTACAGAAGTTTGAATTACTATCATAAACTTCTCCCTTCAATTAGATTTGAGAATGCTCATAATTCATCACAAATGGGTTGGGTTGGATTATTTGGCACGGATGACAAATGTGAATTTCACGCATGGGTGTTGCCTGACGTCGCTTCTCTCTTTTTCCTATCATAGTAGATTCATCGACCTTGAAAGAACCAATAGCATGACTCAATTAATTCATCCAAACAATAGTAAACAGCAAGATGGGGAACTGGTGGAAATTCTAATTATTTATTCAATTGAAAAATATATACTTATTTAAGTATAAATAATTCAAAGTTTTTTTATTTCTAGCCATCAAATAATGAAAGTAAATCCCACATAACCTAAAATATAGCTCCAAATATTCCAAAGTGGATGAGTTCGGGCTACCACCATGTAATCTTCCAAATTTGATCTGCCACACACCCTCCAAGTATGTGACAACTTCTCCGAGAGTACACAGTGCGGCAGAGAGGGCGTGGCATTCCTTTAGGCTTCGGATTAGCAGGGATCTTGCTCGAGCTGCATCATTCACCCTCATTCACCCCTGCTGATAATAAAGACAGCCTCTCCATCTCTCACCTCCTACTCTGGCTGAAATTCAATATAGCTTAAATTAGACATGAGCCTCAGTGGATTGGTGCTAATTTATTTCGAGTCTTTTACTTTATAAATAAATGTACTTCTGCATTACTAAGAGTATGAAATCCACTGACTTTCGTAAAAAAATGTCATAGTACTCTTACCCCTTCATATCATCTCAGCTATTAGGAGATACGTGAGGAAAGGATACTGTAAGAGAAAACTAAAAGTAAATTTGTACTCGCACATTCTTAAATTAAAACTCTTGGAATCTATATTAATAAATAGAGAAATCAGGTATAAGAGGAGATATCACATCTACTGCAATGCCGATTTATGTATAACGGAGAAGATTCATGCATAAAAGGAAAAGCGAGAATCAGAATGTAAGGAATATGAACCTTATGATCATCAGGAGATTGTTAACAAGATAAAGGCTAGATATTCAATCCTACGCCTCACACAGAGAAGTAATAACAACCGAAATTGTTCTAAATAATACAAAAAATCAACTTCAACGAAGGTATAATTTAAGCCGTGTAAATTATCTCATGAACGAAGAACCCACAATGACAGAAAATTTAAGAGAGTATAATAGGAAGATATTCAAAGATACTCTCCACATCCCTTCACAGGAAAGGGGAGTGAAGAGAGGAAATAAACTTGACAGTCAATCAAATTGTGGATATGAACCATTTCTAATGACCACAAATTAAACGCTCTATTTTGCAAGATGTTCTCCCAAAATATGGTAAAGGCTTGAAGGACTAAAGATGACAAACGAAATGAAGAAGAACAGAGGAAAAAGAAGTCAACTAAACAGAAGTAAGCATATCTAAACAATCAGATATCACATCAATTATCTCTTCAAAATGTAGGACTAATTAATTGCCAAATGAAATATAATAAATATCTAGTTATTTTATGGAACTCCCAGAAACTCCGTGGAAGTCCACCCTAAAGGAAACCCAAAATCGCAAGCGAGGACGATTTCATATACGAGGAATATCAGATTGAAGAGAAATTCCAAAACACTGGTAAAAGGGATTCGATATCACGGCAAAAGAGAATGAGAATTTCAATGACGAAGTTAACACAAGAGTAATGGAAGAATTAAATAGCAATTTATAGGAGACACCCAATAACAATCATAGAAGAAAATGGAAATAGATGAAAAGAGTAAAAAGACAGGTATGATGATGCGAGAGCTAAAGTCCTGAATCCCTCGTCCATGCATACAGACACGAGGCGAGCAGCAATAACAAAACAATAATTAAAAAATTCTACCATTTATTTAAGGAGTTAATATTAATTATTTACTGTATGATTGAATATTAGCTACATTTCAGAAGCCGATGTGATTATAAAAATGCAATATGTATTAAAGAAGCGAAAGAAAAAAACGGAGATAAATGGATACAGTCAGATATTACTCCTTAATTACTTGGGTAAGTGCTAGAGAAGATCAAATGCCATTTGCACCTGGGACCACCTGGAAGAAAACGATAGATAAAATAACTCAATTCGGATTGATGATGAATGAATGCACGAAAATAGATGGCTCTGTAAATGATAGTAATAAGAATAATAAAGAAGAGAGCACAGCAGAGAAATGCAAAAAATATGTTGTAGCGAGGGGCGTCAAACAATCTTTGCAAAGGTCTTGAGAGAAGGATTAAAAGAGGAAATGATTAAAGCTGAATTAAAAGACGAAAAGCTGAGAATGAGAATATTATGCAGATTTATATGCGACAAAACTTTACCGCAATGGCTGCGTCATTCATAACCAAAGTAAGGTTACTGCAAGGAATTGATCTCTCCCCAGTAATATAGAAGGAGCACACAAACCAAATACTAATTCAGGTTAGACGACATAATATAAACATTCGATTTGCCGATAATGTCTTGTAGGTAATTTACAATATAGGCAAAAAACTGGAATCCATTCAGTTTATCTCCGTAACTCTTCTTACTATACTTTTTTGGTTTATCTTTTGATCACATATGTGTTAATCTATAATCTCCAATTAGATTTGTCCCGTTTATATGTTTCAATTGGGTTTAGATTGCTTCGTCTTTACTTAAGAATTGTTTTGAGAGTAATTAATCTTTATGAGCTAATTGCATTGTACAACAATGAAAATAAAACGGAAAAGACAATAATCGTTTCTAGGGTTATATTTTCCTTAAATAACGAATATAACATACTTTCTTTCTGCGACCCTCCAGTTTCTCGTAAATTACCGTCTTCCTTACGTTAAATATCCTGATGGTTCCGTAGGGATTGAATGCAAACAGAATTGGTCCGAAGCTGACAATTCTAAAATTTATAAACAGATTTTGACTAAATTTTAATGGGGTCTTTCTAAGGTATCTTAAAACATAACCTAGGAAATTTATGAAAGTATATTAAATATATCTTTAGTTACATGGGTCCAAATTTGTGCTAGCCTTTACGTAACGCTTGAAGATTTTGTAACTTATATAAATGCTGCCTAATTTTACTTATTTATTTAATATTTATTGATGATAGTATTTGTATTATTTGTCACATACTTCTGGGTTTTTTCTTTACAGGAGAGAGAGCTAAAATGCCTAGAAAATGCAAAAAATCTCCAGACAGTTTCTGTTATAAATGTGGATCAGTTACATTAAGACCATACAAGAGACAGTCGACTAAACATGTTAAGAAACTTTATTTGCTGTAATTTGAATGTAAATTGGGTGACCAGAACAAACACTGGCCACCTCACATTTGTTGTGTCAGGTGTACAAGCTCCCTTCTGCCTGGGTGAAAGGTAAATATCCTGGCCTCATGTTTGGCGTAGTAATGATCTAGAGGGTGGCAAAGGACGATTACACGGATTGCTACTTCTGCTTAACAGATATTAAAGGTTGGTATTCAATGTGCTTTCATTCCTGGAATTTAATATATTTTCATAAAATGTAGCAACTAAAAAGATCAAAATGCTATGTCGTAATTTTACTTTTCCTGTGAGTGATTACGGCCAGTAATATCCGATTTTATTTTATTTCACTGCAAATGGCAACAGAAAAGTCAAGAAATATATTATGATCCAGATCTTCAGTCTGCTATTCGCCCACTTCTAAATTCACAACCGACTTCTGAACTACCATGCGATGAAACGAGCAACTCAGACGATTCAGAATCTCAGGATACGCCATATGGGGCATAGATTGAACCTGACAAGAAAACATATCTCATCAACCAACCGGATCTAAACGATCTAGTTGGTGATCTAACAGTTACTAAGCAACAAAGTGAACACCTGGCCTTATGTCTGCAAGAATGGAACCTGTTGGATGAACATGTACGAATTACATTATTTGGGAAGCGTTCTGCAGATCTACAGCACTTTATTCATTTTTGGAAAACAACTTAACTGATTTTAAATATATCAGAGGCCTATTAATGCCCTAGAACTGACCTATGAACCAATTAAATGGAATTTATTCATGGATCACCCCTGTTGCACATTAGGAACACCATGACTTCAGTTCCAATTTCTTACTCATCCATTTTGAGAGAAACATATAAGAATCTTGTTTTAATTCTAGACCGCATAAGTTACAAGGAGCCTGAGTGGCTAATTTTTTCGGACTTGAGAGTAGTGCCCTACTTAATTGGCTAAAAAATGGATACACCATGTTTATGTGCTTCCTTTGCGAGTGTGACAGTAGGGTCAGATCAGAACATTCTGTACCTTCAGAATGGTCACCTCGGCAAACTATGACGACTGGATGATGTAATAATGTAATTCATAAGCCATTAGATAAGAAGGAGAAAATCATTTTTCCACGACTTCCTATAAAACTAAGACCTAATGAAGCAATTTACCAAAGCACTGAAACATAACAAGCCCCGTTTCCAAAACTTCACAGCGATCTTCCCTAAAATAAGTGATGACAAGATTTAAGAATGCATATCAGTAGGCCCTCAGATTCAGCAACTTATAGCTGATGAGAACTTCGAGGCGACAATGGATGAAAGTGAGCTAGCGGCTTCGCATGCATTAAAAAATGTATGCAAAGGACTTCTGTGTGATGGAAATGGAGTGAGGTTTCATCAAAATATAGCGTCAATGGAAAACAGGTATAAGGAAAATGGAACCCTTCTATGCTGGCTGAATTCTCCTGGAACCTGAAGCGTGAGACACCTGAGACGTCTTACAAACGAAGAAGTAAATACTAAAATGTAGGTTAATACATTATATAATGCTAACATAGATGCTGATTCATTGCATAATTATTAAATAGGCAACTTAGAAGTAAATATTACGCGATGAGATTTTTTTTAGCAAATTCAAATTAAACGTACTCACTTTTATAATAAAATAAACATGAAATCTATGTTATTTTCTTGACACTGAAATTTGTTGTATAGTGTTATGCCACTAATTCTGTAGGTTTTGAAAAGTACGCGACGGATCGCGCCATATATTAGCCAACTCGTTTACTGAAATAGGTATTTCAGTCTTAAATTACCCTGTTACTTATCTCTCATTTCTAAGTTGTGCCCATTGCCAGGTGTGTTAAAAAACAACACCTTTATAAAATAACAACGAGAAAGCTAAATTATGAAAGCGGTAAGAAGGAAGAAAAATACAATTTTCCACAAAAATGAAAATATCTCTTTTTAGATGGCTTTAGATATTAAATACCAAAACTTTGACGCCCAATTGCTGAAAATTTCTATGGAAATTTATTGGCAGAATAGATAGCCAAAACTTTCTAAAATTAAATGCAAAGTCATGGCTAAGACGGTGGAATTGTCTGAAAAAAATAGAGGAAATGGAAGATTATCCAAAATAAAAAGATAAATGATTTTAATTTTCACTATGGTGACAACATGAGATTCTCAACGTAGTGTTAGCTGCACGTCATATCCGACGATTAAACGAACCTACACCGAGGCTTGAAATGATCAGAGAATCAAAGTTAGTTGCAATATTGGACATTGCGGTCAAGAAACGAATTTTAGAATGATGGCAACAAAGGCTAGATTAGCAGAATAAGCTGATTAGTGTACTTGATATTTAAGTGCTCGTATTTCATGACGCTAACTCTAATTTTGAGAACTGCGCATACACACTTCTCTACATTTGTACAAAAATAAATTTATCCTTTATTATTATATTATGATGATAAGTCTAGAATAACGGACATACACTTTTCTACTTATATACTATGATCCTCTAAGTGTAACAGTAATCAAAGATAGTTTCACTCCCTAAAATACACATTCACGACATAAATTTATCATCTTCTTGCCGACCATTATTGTCTGTTTCAGGGGAAAGTGTAATACAATGAGAGCAAAATGTCAATGAGAGGTGTAAAGTGCATTCATGAAATTTCTATGCGTGGAATTAATCATTAGCATTCTTTGTTTTCTTCTATTCCCTGAGTGGTCGAATCTCATTTTTCTTTCAGGTAATCTTTACATTTTCAAAATACAAGCGGTTTCAGGTAAATCGATACAAATTCTACACAGGAAAATAAAACAAATAAAGCAATATAAAGGAAAATAAAGCAATATATTCTCATCAGTATTTCCATTACGATATATATGAGTGCGAAATCGTTCAAAATGACAACCATCTGCGTTGTAACCTTCACCAGGCCAGAACTGAACTGGTTGCATTCCCTAATTAGAGAGTCATTGCTGATGGATGGCGCTTAGAGATTCTAAAGTATTGTGAGAAGCCTTGTTAAAATCCTTCTCAATAAGACCCCACACAAAATAATCTAAGGGCTAGCAGTCGAGGGAACTGGGCGGCAACACGTCTAGAGAGCTGTAGTCTGGGATCTATTTTAACAACCATGTATGTTCTTCCTCAGCCTGTGGGCGGGATTGGACTACTATCAGAAACCTAAAGTGTTCCTGTAGCTACGTGGCCCATCTAACGCCTTAAATTAAACGCCTGTATTTAACTTGATGCCCTATTGTAAAGGCTTGTGTAGGCATAACGTGGCCTTCGCTGCTCACCACGCAACAAAGCACCAAAGAAAAAAGAAATTTGCTCGGCATGACCGTAGCATCTTCATGTTTCTTCTCAGCCTCATAATAACTGCGCTTCCACTTTTTTGATGAGTTCTTTGGGTAGTTAAAAAATCAATATCTCTTTCACGCTTCTCCCGGCACGATGGTTCGCGAGTATAGCGTACCGTTTTTCGATTTCAATTCGTATTATTAGAAGAAACTACATACATATGTTGTTACTCACATAAAAACTACTTCTTGCTCAGACCTTCCAAGGGTAAGTAACCTACATTGGCTCAGTAATTAACCATACTTACCCTTTATATTTTATATCGATTTAGCTGAAATGCACTGTACTCCTCAACTCTATTTTTAAACCACACTACCTTAAAATTATTTAGTTTATAGGCATTGTATTCACGTTATATATGTGTATCTTTACCGTTGAGTTCAAATATTACATCGGAATTGGCATATCTTCATGATTTTTACAGAATTTCTTAGTTTTACATTTGGGCTTTATATAGGCAATCTTGCCCTAGGGCAATAGGTCTAGTTAAATATATTTCACTTTCTAAAGATATTGATACAGTAACATGTGTATTTTTAAGTGCTACAACGTATTTTAGAACTTTAAAGAAATTAAGAGCAAAAATTACGGAAAACTTGTGCATTAGAAGTGCTGTGAAGATCGTTATATATTTTTTATATTTTCTCAATAAAATCTCCTAACGTGGCAGTATCTCATCTTCCATAGTATCTCCTGTCCATTGTTTCAATTTCCTGATGGAATCTCTCACCTTGCTCCTACCTCTCATCTCCCAAGGGTTCACGAAAGAAAACTAAATGTAAACCCCCAAAATGTACCTTTTAGGTCACATGACAGCCCAAGACCTAATCACTCTCAATAAACTTTGCTACCAGCTGCTTTTAGATTGTATCTTTGAAATTTCTTAAGAATTCATGACTATACCACGTAATGTACACTATGCTTCTTCTTCGACTTTGTTCACCACTCTTTCAAGTTACTCAGACTTCAACATTGCATTTACTTTTGGTCTAACAAATATACCGTCCTTGATCTTACCCTCAGAAAGCTTTAAAACTTGCGACTGAGTTCTTAAAAGGCTTCTCTTACAAAATCTAAGGCATTCACAAAATACTTTATTGATCCAAATTATATAAGAAATGAGTGTAAATAAACTTGACAGACTCTACATGTAGCTGTGTGACACATTAAAATTTCTTGTATGTAATAAATATCGCGGAGGCTACTGAACTTTCCGGTAACGATCATCAGGTCTGCTCTCCCTTAAGTAAAGGAAGGATAAATATTTTGTGTATCCACCTTTTAAGCCAAGCAAGAAAACAAGAATCTTGAAGTCCCTATCACAAACATTCCACTTGAATTCAGCATACTTGATTTGATCAGGAAGCTTTTTACCATTATCATAGTCTTCTTTCTTCTCTATGGGGTGTGCATGAGGCAAATATGGATATTAGTTTTTATTGTGTAGTAACACTGCTTTGAGGCTTGGCATTGAGCTGGAACCGAAGAAATAATAATATCTTTCAATTAAGAGGAGAAATCAAAATGAACAAAACTTTGCAAAGAATTGTTATATAAGGAATTTACTTAATTTCCACTACTCAGTAGGACCGACTATCCTCTGCTAACTAAAGACCATTTATAGTTGGTCCCGCTTATGACCATCTGATACGACCGAATTAGGAATAATATTTGAACCTATTAAAGATTTTTCCTCCTATCGTTGCTCTTTAGGTTCATGAATGACGGATTTTTGGTAAAGTGTCAAAAGGTTTTTAAATTATAGGTATGTTCTTAATATCTACTGTTTAATGCCAATTGCGTATAAAAATCATGATATTAAAAGTTTACCATAGATAAATTAAACACTATCGTCTTCGCCAAATTCCATGTTAGTTGCATTTAATTAGATTATATTAGTAGCGATTTGGCATCATCCTATCTCTAATTAACGATTTTTTTAGTTTAACAAAAAGGTAAGTTAAACAAATGGGTCGATACTTATTAGGATCACCTTTATTCCTTTTGTAAGCAAGAGTCGTGACATTAGCAAATTTAAACACTCTACCCCTTAAAGTTTAACCAATTCGTTAACACTAGGTAAGTTTGGTAAATGCTCTCAAGCTGCAAAATCTTCTACCGTTTATTTTATTTATATATGTAAGCATTTCCCTCTTGTCTCACCTTGTTGATAAACATCCCTTCTATAATTATAACAGAAACGTTCTTTTTTTCATTTGATCAAGCCAAAATAGATTCATTGAAAGGGTTTAAGACCTCTGAAAGTGATTTTTTGCAAACTTTAGCCTTCTGACGGAGTAACTTTAAGAACATATGGCTTAATACTAGCCAAGAGACGTGGAAGATTTTACTTGTATGTAGGAATCTCTTCAGGGTCAAATTTGAAATATTAACACCAGTTGCATTTATTGATGGACTTAATCTAACATCAAGTGATTTCCATAATATGTCGGTCTCCTATTTTAATATATAACCATAAGCAACATTTATAAATGTGACAGCTATAGCATGTTTTATATATAACTTGAACCCAAGAATCAGTATTCTGACGTTCTTCTGATTTACTCAGTCTTAATTATTAAAATAATAAAGTACTTGCTCGTAGAAAGTTTATCATTTACCCCTCGCCCATGCATTATGGAGCTAAACTTTGCCTACAAATTATAACTGCAGAAAAAAACAGGCTAAATAATCGTAATCAGCATCAAAAATAGGTATACAAATTTGAACTGACTCTGTAGTAAAAAAGAACTTGAAGTGTATTGACTAGTTTTAGTTTTTTTTATATGGATGGAATGTAGAAGATTATTAGAATTTTTTAATGTTGACTTAAAAATAGAAAATTAGTAATCCAAACAGGGTCAATAGGTTTCTTAGCGGCATAATATGTATAAAAGACGAAGTGAAACAAATAAATATGTACATATGAAGAATAGGAATATAATATCACATAAGTCAAAGAGAGCGCATTTAACGCCTTCAAAAGGAGAGATATTTGAAAAGAGAAAAGGCCAGCTAGTCAGTTTACTTCCCTAAGCAGAAGGTACAAGCTTCACTTGACTTGTAGATTTTTTCTTTGAGGGGACCATCTTTACGACTCCTATACAAGCATATGTCGTCCAAAGAATTGCCATTTCTATAAATTAAAGTCTATTAAAATAGCAGGATAACAACAGAGATTAATAGAGAAGAGACACTGTCCTACCTCACAAAAGCACAAAAGAAAGCAAGTAAATGCAAAAGGTGGACATGCTCCTCCGTCGGAGGGAACCCCGCCTTTTCCTGGCGCAAGATTATGCGCCCCGCACTAAAATCAGTGAAATATAATGGAAGAATCATGCATCCTCTTAAAAGTCAAATAATCTATAGTCCGGTGTACACGAACCCGTTTCGAGTACAAATGGAAGAGGCTAAGCGACTAAACTTGTCTTAGTACCGTACAAGTAACGTGCAGGATCTCTCAGATTGGAACACTCAACAAACTGTGCCGAACTGACTAATGGACTCAACAGTCATGGCAATAAGAATTGGGGCTACGTCCATGGGAGCCGTCGCACCACGATGGCACGCAATTTTACCTTCACGTCAGCCGTCTACCATCTTCTTTGACAGACAGGGCTTTCGCAGAATAAAGAAGATCCCGAAAAGAAATAAAGAAACACGGTTTCTGAGAGCGAGGTAATAAATGAAACAAGGATTATCTAAGACCGGTAACAAGTTATAACCAATTATCCTAGGCCAACATAAGACGGGGCCTTAACGGTAGTAAATAGTTGACCACAAAGCGATATTTGGCTATATCACTTATCTTGACTAAAGAAAATTCACCCCATTTAGCGAGAAGGATCACTCGAGAGCGTGGGTAAACCTTGTAAAGTCTGACAAATCTTTCAAACGAAATAGCATTAAACCAATATTAATAATTTAAAAAAACAGAAAAAATGTCCGAATGGCTTGGAACGTAAGCTTTGGTGCAAATATAACTAAATGGTTATTAAATAACGAATACGTTTATGAACCATAGGACTTAAAATATTTAAGAAAAAAATGATAGAAAAATCAAAGAAAGATGCAATTATACTCCCCGAATGAAGTGAAAACGTACATTTCCCGAACCATGTAATACCATAGACTAGACTCAAACTTTGAATAGGTTGAAGTTCTGTGAAGTGAACCTGACAGAGTGAAGACTTAGGGAAAAAGGTCTAGATTTAAATGAAAACTTTCTTTCCTCAATAAAGACTACCTGACACAGTAACAGCAAACTAAGATCAAAACATACAAGCAACCCTTCGTTTTCACGTCACCTGGAGCAATAGGTTGTTTTCTGAAGCAATCAAAGGCGGATTGCGTTGAATGACTCAAAGTGAAAGCAGAATAGGCTTCAAAGGACTCCGATCGCACCTTCCCGAATGCAGGAGAGGTATTAGAATTCGATCTGCACATAACCTTCCCTTTAATATAGCGTAAGCGTTGTCGGATGCTTAAGAGATCTCCCAATCAGTATTTTGCTAGTTTATTGTAAAGCTGCACCACCAAGATGATCTTTCAATTGAAGCCTTTGCAGAAACTGTCAAACGCTCATAATTGTAGACTATGATAATGTGTGAACCCATGACAAAACAGGTTCATGTGAGGCTGGTAAATTAATAGGTATGCCAAACAAGCCCTCACAAACAGAGGACTGAACCATTAGCCAAATTGTGAAGAAGAACAGTAACCAGGACTATACAGAGTACTGTAACCAGATTTTTTAATGGTTCTTAATATTTCTAAATATGATATTCATTTGTGCAATACCCTTAGTAACAATTTCCTTGCATTTTTAGGCCGCGTTGATGGAGAATAATAATGGTTTCACCATTTTCTCTGGAAAAAAACTTTTCTGAAATCGAAAAAGATTCTAACGATTATTTTTAAATGAATTTTAATTACACAACATCATTCATTTAATATATAATTGTCCTCTTTTCCAATTGTAATCCAACATTAAACCACTAGGAACTGAACTTTACATTGCACAGTAAATACTCTATCTAATTCCAAGCACTGCTAATTGCACTCTCTGAATCAATCGAATAACTATAATAATGAAACGTAAACCCAACCAAAAAAACAAGATAGTACAAAAATGAATGAAGGGCCTACCCACTGGTTACACAAAAATAATGTTTCTTTTAAATATTTACAAATATTGTCCCCCTAACCTTTTGAATACAATAAATAATGTTAATTTCAAAATAATAAAAAAATACAAATTAGCTTACTGCGTTTATGATCAATTGAGGGGCCAAGAAAAAGATTTCAGTGATCCAAATCTCATGAGGAAAGATGTTAAGTTAAAAGCTAAATTAATGGGCAATTTAAAGAATAAATTCAATAATTTCTTTCATATTGGCTTCACAAAATAGCTGTTCTGTAATTCTTCTTATCTTGTGATCTATAGAATTCCAGATAGGTTTGATCAGAATAGGTCACTGAGGGGTAAACCGAAAGTAAACATTATATTCCCAAGATAATGAAACTAATAACCAATGTGACCACCCCTCTCTTCCATGGTTCGTTGAAGTCTCGATATAAACTAAGTGCAAGTGACGGCAAGGATTTCAGCTCATTTCTTCTAGAATTTCGCCAGTCTTGCATTTAAATACTTCAACACTTTGGTAGGCTTTGGTACAGCACTTCTGCTCAAGCAGCGACCAAACTACAAAAACCATGAGGCTCAAATCTGGCGAACTGGGTAGCCAAAGTTCTTTTGACCATAATTTCTTAAAATTAGCCTCGCACCAGTTTTGAATTTTTTTCTTTTATGTCACGTTGCTCGAACTTATTGAATGGTTACACTGAAATTTTCTAGAGTATCATCAATCCAAGGAAAAATTTATTTTAAATACGTCAAAAGAAACATGTTGATTTATCTTTACAACCTCTTCGATGAAGATGATAGGTGGTATTTGACACGTTTTTGTTACGCCCGCCGCATCATTATTACTGCAGTCTGCTTCTGTCCTCTAAAAGATAGCCGCTGTTAACCTGTAATTTAATTCTAATTTTAAGCCCACTAAGTCTATTTTATCTGTTGCGAGTGACGTGCTGAGTAAACAAATTTTCAGCCATTCCCATACCCGCAGGCCACGAGTCATTAGCAGCCTTTAATCCTCTCCTTTTTGCTAAGGTTGGAAAGCAGCTATCTGTTAGATATTTGAATAGATGAAGTTTAAGTTCATCTTTTAACAATACTTGAATGGTCACTGCATGGCTCGCTCCTTGTTCAAATGTTCTGTAACTCATTTGATTACCAATGATCTTGTTCATCGTGTTACTGATGAAATTTGGGACACTCAGAGATTGGGTCGGTTCGTTCATCACTCTTAGAATGTAACTGCTTGCCTCTTTAATTGCGTGAAGCTTTACAAAACCAAGAAATTTTAACAATAAAGATTGACATTCTGAAAATATTGCTCTCCCTCTTCTTGCTTATAGACCTTTATTGATTGCCTCATTTTTTCCACTCATATTTGTAAGCTGGAGTTGTGTTTAGTAATTAAGAATTAAATTTACAAAATTTAATAAATACTGAAAGACCTGCAAATAGGTAGTAAATTAATATGAGGTATACATATTTACAAGGAAAATGCGCAGATGCAATCGTTGTGGAGAAAAAATATGAAATAAAAAGGGATCACGGGCCGTGATAATTCTTCCCTGTAAGTCTAATTGAGACAAATGTGGGGACGTTAGCTTCTTGCCCATTTAACAACATCTTTCAGATGGTACTAACATTAACACAACTTCGAATTGAAATCGAAGACTTCATTTTTGTATTGACCTATTTGAAAAGCTACATGCTAGAGAGGCACTTGACCAGACCTGCCCAGGTAAATACTTAATGTTCTGAGCCGAATGCAGAAGCACGAAACATATTTGGATAAAATGCATTAAACCGAATAAGAAACGTTTTAATTGCTTGTTCACTATAGGACCTTAGCTAATGCCTGTCAAAAAAACACGTGGTTATACAAATAAATAAAAAGCAAGAATAAAAAAAGTTGACGGAGCCTAAAACTTTTTCCAAAATAGGAAAAGACACAGCGGAGTGTTAGCAAACACACCTCCAAATACCAAACCAAGCACTAAAAGTCACTAAACCTATTTGATTTGTTTCACAGACAATCCTCTCTCATGGAACTGATGGAATAAATTAGTTCAACAAATATTAAGGAAAGAACGTTTATATTGCCCCATATTTTCTCGGTGCCCTTTTTGATGGTTATAGTGAACTAACTGTTCTAACCTTCTATCTTCAAAAATATTTCTTTGTCTTCTCATGAATAAACATTTAAAACAATAAGAAAAACTTGCGTTTAATAGAAAATATAAGTGTTAACTTTTTAAAATTAAAATAGAGTCCTGAAATTTAATTATTACAATAAAGAGATATTTTTTGTATGCAATATGTGTAAATGCAATTTTTACAAATAATGCAGGAGATGTTTTGTCACATTTTTTTACTTACAACAATTTACACCTATTGATAACTATAGAGCCTTATATTTACTTTTATCAAGGCGCATAATCATGGAAGACAAAACTATAGCTTAAGTAATAGCAACGACAATTTTCCGATTTATTTACCTGATCATTTAAAAATTGGTTACTGTGTCCTTCCTTACAAATTCCTTCCTAAAGAACTATTTTTATCTAAAAAAAATGAATTCTTTTCATGCTGGTCCAGGACAAAAGAAAATTTGACGCATTAGGTAACGTCCTCAACTCAACGTCCATTTATCTGTTTTACAAATTAATAGGAGTTTGAAAACTTGCTCTTATTCCTAGAAAATAACTGGTTTAAGACTCCACGAGGTTCTTCTACTCTCCATAGATAACGCACCGATCAGGCTTGGCCTCATTTCCGATAATGCCACGCTTTCTCAAACAAAAAATGGTGTAGTCTCGTTTTCTTCATGCGAATATAAGTTTTAAACCTATATTATATTAGCTTAAGTTAAAAAACAACTCAAAAGGTTAAAAACTCGGTAAACATTTTTCTAAGCTGTCCAGAAATGTTCAAAGACCCACACGGGGGAGTATATATCGCTAACTCTTTCTCTAATGTTCAAAACGTCCAGTGATTTGCATAAAATACCAGAACCTATAAACTTGCCATTTTATCCTTGATAAAGTCATCAACATTTTACTTCTAAGGAAACTTCCTTGCCGATATCAAATAACCCTCGAATTGAAGTTTTGCTTTCCTCCTTGATTCAATATAAATTGTTAGAACATTTAAACTTCCTTTATATTAACAAATTATAGCTTAATTTTTCTCTCCTTCCTTCTCTTACTCTTACTATTTGTATTGTATTATAAGGGTTTTTAATTAAATCCTAATTAACAATAATAAAGACAAGGTTATTTGCGACTGCAGAGATTCTTGGGTCAGCGGAAAGATTAAATTGTAGAAAATCAAATTAAAATTTTCAATTATTCTGAGATGGAAAGTGCATTTAAGAAAGAAAAGGAACGAATTCTAGACGGAAAAGCCAAAGAATCCCAGGCTATTGCAGGATTCAATATCAGAAAATGGCAAAAGCAATAGAAATCATCCTATTATTCTACCCACACGCGCACCCTAATACGGCTTTATCTTTCAATCTGAACTAAAGTGTTTCTGTTTGCTTCAACACAATCAAAAACTAATTTCCTCGAAAAAGGATTCAGCTAAACTCCAGGATTGTAAGAGAAAAATAACATTAAATATCCGGTAAACGAGGCTTTTTCGCAGTGAATAGAACAAATATGATGAGAAGAGAAAGCTTTAAAAGAAAAGAAGAAAATTGAGGGAACATTTGAATCCTGGGGAAACATTCGCCAAGAATAATAATTTGAAGGAAAATATAATTTTCTTGAAAAGATAAATAGTCGCCGTCAAGGATTTGTTTAAAGGCAAAAGTTCCAACTCTTCTTCCAGGAGCGGAGCTTAATGAAAGCCACAGAAGGGAACAAAGAAAGAACAACGTTGTTTTTGTGAATTCCATTAATTTGAAATCAGCATCTTGAAATATTGATAGAACGAGACCCTACAGAGATATGCATTGGCTTAAGGAGTTGGAAAGTGACAATGAACTACAGTTGGGAAATGAGATTTAAGGTCAATCTTTTGCGATCCGAACGAAGAGAATTTCATTCAGGAGGGAAAATAAGAAAATAATATATTTTATAAGGAATGAAAACAATAGGTTCTTGTTTCCAAGAATTTTCGAAAAGAAAGTATGGCATTTATACAAAGTGTTAAAGCAAGGCATTTACATAGAAACATAAACCAGACTTTGAGATTATTTGAGAACAAATAGCAGGACAGGACATACAGACAACTTTACCTATTTATCTCATGTTTAGGCAATCAAGGAAGGTCTCTTAAGGTGGGAAATGGCATCCGGTTCAAATTTAATTCTTTTTGTTCGAGTGACTTAAATTAGCCACCAAAAATAATTGCAATCATTTCCTGAAAGTACAGAAATAGGAAGTAAAATACAGGTTAGATGCGAATTACTAGACAAGATTTACTCAATAAATAGACTTTTGACCTTAAGGATCAGAGCAATACAACACCACTGACTTGCCCCTATATGAAGCAATTTTCGAAGGGAAAATAGTCAGAAGTAAAAGTTAAAGAAATAAGATAAGAGTAGTTTGAACCCTAGATATGTTGTCTACCTTAAGAGGGACAGACTTTACTGAAGCCGGTATCACAAGCAACTTGCTGGGCTGCCTCTGAGTCAGATGACTCAATGCGTAACCACTTCATATTACAATGTGTGGTCGCTTATGATTGAAGGAAAGTTATTATTTTAGCCGGAAAAGGGTGAAAGACCCTGAAGCCGATAACTCAACAAGAGTGGCGCTAGGAGATTTAGACACAAGCAAAAGGGTTCCGAAGGAGACCATAAGGTATGTAACTTATTTTCGTTAGCTATCTGTTTCGTGAGAAATTATAAGTACACTTATCCATATTATTTGAGTAACTTACGCCCTTCAAAACTTGCGATAATTTCCGGAATTATTTGGAAGTACTTTGGTAATTATTTAATTCGAAAGAGAATGTAAAACAACAAAAGGGTATCAAATTTCGTTAGAATCGGCTAAATAGTTATGATCTTATTGCCAAAACAATATAATTCTCAGGCTAACTTGGGAGGACTATGACATTGATATGATTCTAAATAAAATCTAAAACAACATCAGATTTTCAGATTTCGGTAAAGTTGCCCAATAATTACAATTTTATTACCAAAACAATAAAAAGCAAAACGGGGACCGACCGACAGACCAACATAATATGATATAAAGTCGCCGGTGACTAGCCTCGCACGCGACTGAAAAATAATTTTGCATTGCAAACAGAATCCTAGATACCCTATATAAGAAAAAAAAAGCATTTGCAAAAAAAAAAAACATTTCTGTACTTTGAACTAAAATAAAAATTGAAGAAACTTCTCTTAAAAATCATTTAGATACAACTCTTACATGTTGGTTAAAAATGAAAAAACTCATCCAAACTAACAGCAGAATTGAAAATAACAACCTATTTGGATACCAGATATGATGCAGTCGTGATAATTTGGCATCTTAGTATAATACATAGTTATATCAAAACTACTTCAAAACTCTTGCGTGATTGTACCCATTCGAAACAAACGAAATTCACTATCATTTCCTTTATATAAAGGTGCGTATAATAAGTAGAAAAAAAGATATTTACTTAAATACATTTAATTTTAAATTTAAAGAATGCTATATATTTATATGAAAGAAATTACTTAATTAATAGTTTGTAAACTTCATTTTAGCGGCCTTTTACAGATTCACGTCATTTAGGAGGATAATTTAAGGTTTAAAATTATAGCCTGTGTATTTTAAGACCTTGTTTGGTGTGTGACATTTAGAAATTATGAACGCATTCTTGTCTTTTTTATCTTTTCTTTAGCTTTTTCATTTAATCTCCCTTTGACTTGATTTCAGGATGCATGTCAGGAGAATTATTTTATCAAAGAAGAAGGTTTGATGCTTCTTTGGTCCCTAATATTTTGTGTTTAGTAAGGTAGGCCAGGTAGTCCCATCTTTCTTATGTATATAGGTTTCTTTTTCAAGCCAACTGCATGAAAACATTGCTAGAATTCCCTCGTTATGAAGTGAAATGTATGTTTCCGTTTTGATACTGCCAAGACACTCAACGAATTCATAATTTTCTTCATTCCAAATAGTTTATCATACAATAAAAGAAAAGCTACCATGTTTGACCGTTGGTTCTAACTTTTTTTATGTGTCTCACTGATGATATCATCTCGATAGCCATCCATGCTCATAAAATGGAGTGAAACTTGAATCGTCGGAAAAAATTATGTAGTGGCCAATTCCGAAAGGCAGGTCCCTCATTTCCTCAGCCTAGTCATTCCTTATCTTAATATCGGCCATAGATAAAAAAGGCTTCCGCATGGCTGTATTTTCATAATATCAAAGAAAGTGCATAAAATTTACTGTTTTTCTTGTGCAAATTTGGAATCTTTCTGCCACTTAAGAAGCTTTTTGCCGATGGTTGATTGATCTCAATGCTTCTTTGAAATTCATGAAAAAGCGCTTGATTTATTTTATCTATTCCTAGATTGGTATATATATATATATATATATATATATATATATATATATATATATATATATATATATATATATATTATATATATATATATATATATTTATATATATTTATATACGACTTGAGCAATGAGAAGAAATTTTTAAAGGACATTGGAAGAACACAAGACTGAAAGAGAGTAAAAGGCGGCACAATGAAGGCAATCCTTACTGAGAGGACAAAAATAACACCAGGTTAATAACAATGTTTGAAGTTCCTGGCCGGGACTCGAACCAGGCTCTGCTGATTGCCAGTCAGATGCTCTAATGTTAGGCTACCAGAAAAAAGTAAAACTACTTCGCCAGAAGCTATACCCTATCAAACAGGGTATCTTTCTTAGCTATATACTTCTAATGGATTTTTATGCCATAAAAGATGTAGTCAATAGTGGAAGAAATTGATAGTAGTAGAAGATAGTTGTTTAAATTTAAGGGAAGGTTTTGTCCTGGTTCAGAGGGCATTGCAAGAATTTATTATTTATGTTGTTTTGTTTTTTTCCTTTTTGTTGTTTGTATTTAGTGTTTTTTGTCAACTTGTTTTTGTTTGTTCTTTTTTTTATGTTATTCTTATATGTGTTTATCTTTTTAGATTTCCTTATTTATTCTATGTGGACCTCTTAGCTTTCAAGCCTTTATAGGCGGTCGAGTTCAGCAGTTCACCTCGTGTTCGTGTTGCTTCTATTTCTTACGTTAATGTATATCAGAAGTGATGTCTCACTTTGTTGTGCTATTAATGTTCTGTGAGGAAAATTAAATAATGGTCTTGTGTTTTACTCAGCTAGAGATTTGTGCTTAGAAAATTTCTATTTCAGCCAATTTTCTCATACAATCTTACAGAGTTCATGATATTGCAATCAGCTGCTCTTAGTTGAGGAATTATGTCGTTTGTCAGTGATGACCAGACCCTTTTGCCCATTTTGTGTGTTACTATATTAATGGGCTCAAGACGTTGCCTGCGGTACAAGTTACTTTGCCGAAGATATTCATTCCTTCTGCATTTGTTAATGCATAGGAATGCACAGTTCTGTACTCGCTGGAGCCGCCTCGTATAGGTCCCACTGGCCGCTTGAGTCACTACTGCTGGGTATATGAGCTTAGTCCGGATGAACATCAGGTATATTTTCTCTTCATCAGATACTGCCTCTTCTTTTAGTCTCTCGAGTATCGATGGTCGGAGATTTTAAGGAGTAGGACGGTGCCTTCAGGAGAGTAAACATATCTACTCCCAACTATCAAGTTGGGCCACGTCAACTGCGGCTCAGCGGGATGATCCTGAACTTGCCCCTGTTTGTTGGGATCTTGCATCGTCTCTCGTATTGGTTTATATTAGAGATCTCTGCCTTAGTATGAGTTGTCTGTGCCCTAGCTTTCCCTAACACGCTAAGGATGATTTGCCTGATGTCATCTTCGAACTGCCGATACATCGTGTCCCTGTGTATCGGCGTAGGACGGTCTATGGTTAACGCCAGGTAGAGCAGAGGGCTCAGGCAGCTCCCCTGTTGAACGCCCGCTGTGAGTTTGAACTCTGACCTTCTGTGCTCTTCGAAGTCACAGAGGATTCTTTCCAGGACCAGGTTTAGCTGGTGGCTTAGGATTTATTATTGGATTCCTTTCGACCAGAACTTGTCGAAAGCCTTCTGCACGTCTCTCAGCATGATGTATACATGGTTACCCTTTGCTCGGCAATACTTGATTTTTTCTTTTAGGAGAGCCAGGGCCGTTTCTGTGCCCCGTTTTGTACGAAACCCATGATTTTGCGGGTTGTGCGCTCATAATTCGCCAGGTTAAGCTTGACCCATATAGGCTATTATCCTTTCAAAGATCTTGCCGTGTATTTACAGGAGAGAGATTGGGCGATAGTTAGCCATATGTTCTGAGGGCTTGTTTCCTTTCGGGCTGAAGATGGTTTTTGCCATCTTATAACCGTCTGGGAAGTTACCTGTATTCGGGGTGGCGTTAATGTTGTCCACCAGGCCCTTAATAATTTGCCGTGGGGCATTTACGAGGTTGTTTTTCGTGATTCCAGACCAGCCGAGTGCTCTTTGTTCGAAGGACCTCAAGGGTTTCATGGTCTCTTCAAAGGTTTTAGGGCGCCCATGGTTAACCATCTCTCTCTCTCGATACTTGCGGGTGAGGGTGAATTTTATGTATGATCGTTCCAAGGACCTAGAGCAACTGGTCTTCGAAGTCTTGGTCGAAGTCTTTGTTCTCCTCGGGTGATATTGTCTTCTAAATTATTTTTCCGAGAGATTTCAAATCCTCTATAAAATTTTCACCCTCTTTGATTCGCAATCCAGGCATAAAAGTTACGGCATTGCTTTTCTTTTCTTGTCTGCCCAAGATATCGTCCAAAATTTCTCTTTGCTTTACAATGATGATATTTTTAAGTTCTTCTTATCTGCCTTATTCTCTCTGCCCTCTTCCTGTTTGATCCTGTTCTGCTGATCTCTTCATATATTTTTTTGTGTTGCCTGGCGATATCATTCATATCATCCGTCCACCTATGCTGTGGAAGCAATTTGTATGAGATTCTGGGGACGCATCTCTCGTCTGCTTGAGTGAGGAGTATGGTGATCTTCTCTATCTCCTCATCGATTTCTTCGAGATTTGCGTCAGTCAGATCAGTTGGCTGATAGTCACTGAGCATCTCACTGTATTGCTTCCAGTTAGCTTTCGCATAACCTGTCCTAAGTGGGAAGGGCTTGAGCATTAGCCCAAGTAATCTGTTAGTGATGATGTGGATGTGATCACTTGGGACCACGGGCCCAAGTTAGTTGCTGATGTTGAAGATGAATTTCAAACTTACGAACACATTGCCACGGTCGGGAAATCTAGCACGACCCTATGGCGCCTATTTCTTTCGAACAACAGCTCCAGGTTATACTTGCTCTTGCGTTGACGCGCCTGTAGCTAGAAGCAATGCATCTGGCGTTTAGGCCACCTCCTAGAAATGCCAGCCCCCTGTGCACAAAGAGCGTGAAGAATTTGTTGATCGGCAGGTATTGGCATCTAGGCGGTTGATATGGTGCCGCAAATTATAAGCCTCCAACTAGGGTTGGGATTTCGACAGCCACGAAGGATTTGTCTAAGTTCGGCAGCTCCATCAAATCGTTCTGTGTGTAATTTTTGTGTGTTACTATGTAGTTGTGTATTTTTATTGCGTCCGTGTTTGTATTAATACGATCTTCTTAAATGAGGATGATGTTCGGATCCACTGTAGGGAAGATATTTCCATTAACATTAGATTTTCCTTTCAATCGGTCCACATTCAGCGTGAGTATCCTTAGTATATTGTTTATGTTCTCCTTTTTGTCTCTTTTTCTTGAGTGTGTTTCTTTGTTTAGGTTGTTTTATTAACTGTCACGTGTTTGTTAGTTCCAGGTGTTTTGTATTCTGCATCAGTGAGGGTAAAGCAGGAGTTCTTTAGAGTTTAATTTTGTTTTTGTGGAGGGTTTGTTCAACTACTGATTCTTGAACTCATGCTGAGTAGCTCCATTTACATCTGTTTTCAGGATACGACGGTAGATGTCCGTGGTGGAGGATGTTTCTGGAAATAGCACCCATGCCGCCGCATAGAGCTTGAGGTCGATCGCCTCTCCATCGTACTCGTAAGTACCTACCAAGGTCCTTGCCCTACTTCTTGATCTTGGTGGGCTCTTAGGAATCTTAGATTTAACTTCTTTAGCATCATATTATAATGATCATGAGCACATGAGATTTCTTTCTGCTTGTCTAATTCTATTTGCCACTTTTTCTCTTGTTGCTCGCTGTGTCTTCGTGCCTCCACCCGCGGGTTCTTCCTGATGAACTTCTTGGGTCCTGGCGTGGCCTCCGGTACTCTCACAGCGTTTGATCTTTTCTCTTCCGGTAGAAATAGAATAGCCGGTGCCTCTGACGCGTCCTTGGGCATAAACTGCAGTTGAAGGGCTTCTTCCGATGGGAAGTCGTCTGGGAATCACATTTCCAACATGCCATTTTTCTTTAACATAAGATTCAGAGTCTTTTAGATTATGCCCAGTTTTGTAAGATTCCTCATGTGTGCAAAAAGTATGCGATTGAGAATATTTGTGGAGTTTTCATTATTAAGCTTGTGATAAGTTGTATGCTGTTGCTCTGAGATTCTAGTTGGGGCAACTGTTGTATCTCTAATTTTTTTTCTTCTTCTTCTTATTCCTCTTATTCTTCTTCTTGACTTCCTTTGTTATCTTTTCTTTTGTTTCCCGTTTCTCTTCTTCTGCTTCTACTTTTTCTTTCTCTGTTCCCACTTTTTTTTCTCTTTCTACTTTCTCTTCTTCTCTTTCTACTTTCTCTTTTTCTCTTTCTACTTTCTCTTCTTCTCTTTCTACTTTCTCTTCATTTAAGCAAATGCAAGGTAATGCACTTGGGTTGCCATAATTTAAGAGTAGAATATACCATGAAAGGCCAAGTCCTCGACGTGGTTAAATTAGAAAAAGACTTGGGAGTATTAGTCTCAGACGATTTTAAATTCTCGAAGCAATGCGCGGATGCGTGTAAAAAAGCAAATCGCGTTTTGGGTTATATCGCGCGTAATTTCACCTTCAAATCTAAGGATGTAATTTTACCTTTATATAAATCCCTTGTGCGGCCACTTCTCGAATACGCTGTTCAATTTTGGACTCCATATTTAATGAAAGATATCTCGCAATTAGAAAGAGTGCAGCGTAGGGCTACGAAATTAATTCCAGAGCTGAGGAATAGATCATACGAGGAAAGGCTCAGGGCTTTAGATTTGCCATCGCTAGAACGCAGAAGATTACGTGGCCAGCTAATAGAAGTATTTAAAATACTAAAGGGTTTCTCAAACGTTGACTTTCGCAATCTGTTCGAACTGGATCATAGGGGAAATACTCATCAGCACGGGTTAAAATTAGTGAACAAGCGTTTTAACACTAGTATAGCCCAAAACTATTTTACATTTAAAGTTCCTTAAAATTGGAATCGGCTGCCCACCCACGTAGTAGATAGCACTTCGGTTAATATGTTCAAAAATCGTCTCGACGTGCATTTGAATAGTTTAAATATAACGTAGTTGAGCACTGTGAATTTAAACGTCCTTGCAGAGAGAGAGTTTGGAGCGGAGGTTTAAGGATATGAAATTATGATGACTAAAAATGATGCCGGCGATTCTCTGCATGTGTAGCTTAGATGTCCCATTTCTTTTCCGCCTATCCTATAAGTAGTCTCTATCCCTAAATTAGCTTTTCACCACTAGCAGTCGAGTGGCTGCGGAAGATGAGAAGGAAAACTTTCTATCTCCCCCGACCCCTAGTTTGATTAGTTAAAATTGCACGATAATATACACATGTAGATAAGTGTGTACAGTAGATAGTATTAAAAAAAAAAAATAAAAAAAAATAGCATGTTAGAGATACACTCGTAGATAAGGGTGTATCGTAGTTTTTGATTTAGTGTTGCGGACTAGCCTCGAGCGGACCTTAGGGTCTTTGCTGGTCCTAGATTCTGTAGTTCTGTAGTTCTGTAGTTCTATTTCTACTTTCTCTTCTTTCTTCTTTCTTTCTTGAGGAAGCCCTTTAGCAGAAGAAATCGGCTGTTGGACGTCGGGAGTCTTCTCGCCTGAGCATCTGCATCTCTCTGTTTTTAAGAGTTGAACTTCCCTTTTAAGCAGGGAGTTCTCCTCTCTCAGTTGAGCGATGTTCTTGCCCAGGCGCTTCTCGAGTTCGCAGAAGTCACAGAAACTGACGCCATCTGTGAGTTCCTTGCAACCCCTCCCCCCGAAGTCTTCACTCCATCTGTAGACTTTGCATATTTTGCAGGTTAGCTTTCGAAACGGAGGACCATTTTTCTTCGCTATCTTACAAAAATCTCGGATCATACGCATTAAAAAAGGGTTTTTTGGTTGTGATTTTCTCTCGCACTAATCACATCCGCCTATTTCCAGGAGGTTTTCGGCCGTTCGGCAAACATAAACCCTTTGATCAAGCACACCAACCCTAAGGTCTCCCCTGGGCCGGACGTCCCCAATCGTGCCGCAGCTCCCAACTGAGCAGCACGAGAGCCCTAGTGAACTGGTTCTCTGATTTTTCGACCGGGGTGCTTGAGGTGTAACTGTCTTCCTACTAAGCCCTACTAATCAACTAAAAACGGTCAGACTTGAGGCAAATAGTAAAGCTAAGTGTTCACGACTTCATCCGAGATCATTAGCTGATCTGGCAACCAGCAAGGCACAAAAGCTCTTTCTCCAAAGATCATTTGAGCCAATATTCACCAAGTAGCGGTCACAGGGAGCTGGTCAGGCAATTACCCGTTAGGAGAAAGCTTCTAAGGGGTACCTAGCATTTCTCCATTAATCGTACCCCAAACGCCTAAGATCCCTTCAATATCAGTCTCTTGTAACCTATGAGTGCTCCAAGGCGTTATTTAAAGAGGTTCTAAAGCCTCTCTTCTCACGCGGCATAAGGGAGCGTGTGAGGCCCTTATTAATAAACAACTTATGTGTAATAGAGATGAAGGTTTTTTTTTGTTATTGGGTTTTTGTTTTGATTTTTTGACAGTTTAAGAGGGTTGGTGAAACTTAGTACTAACAAAATCAAAGAGGTTGGTAGGGGGATGCAAGGAGAGGCATCAAAGAAGTGGTAGAGAAGTTTGACAACCCTTAGTCTGGATCCTACTACAGCTACCTTACTGGCATGGGCATTTGGTTTTCTTTTCGTTGTTCTCCCTTTTTATTATTTCCTTCTTTTTAGGCAGAACATGGCCATAGCTCCTTGGTTCATTCAGCAGTTGGTGCAATTCTCAAACTGTGCGGTACACTCTCTCCACCCTTGTCCTTTCCCGCTGCACTTCGAACAGGTCATTTCTCGTTCTTTACATTCCTTAGTTGGGATGTATTCCATTTTAAAGCAGAGGAAGCATACTTGAATGGAGGTAAATTCCTCACCTCGCTCTCTACCAACTCCAAAAATGAAATTAACGTCAAATACAAATTTATCCAATTTTATTGACTCCACCTCAATTTAACTTTGATCATTCAAAATTAATTTGCAATTCTAGATCAATTTTAAGTCCAACCTGACTTTTGTGAGTAATACCTGTTGCTAGGAATTTGATTACCTGATATTATGATGAGACCACTTTCATACTCTCATTTTTAGTAGAGAGAGAAGAGTTTCTGTTTATGTGAGTAATGCTCTCGCATAAAGCTTTCTTATACACGGGGGGTAACATACAGTATTAGCACAATTATTATGAATTTTTGAAAAACCATACTTTTTCTACAAAAGTGTCATGTAAAATTTTTTATCTATAATAGTTCATTTACTTTACTGCACTAGTACAAAAAAGTATTTAATAGTTATTTTAACTAGGTTTTATAGTCTTATATGGTAGTGTCAGGCAATAAAGAGAGAATGTATGGCGACACTGACACAAAAACGGCATCATCTTGTGACAGCTCAGTAGTAGTCTTGCATTTGCATGGGATGGTGTGTGTTTGTTGCGTTTCCAACCTTTTATTTAGCTGTGATTGCTTTATTTCTGTCTATTTGTTTATTTATTTTTAAAACAAACACTGTTTTTTCAGCTTTCAGAAAAGTTTATAGAATGGAGTAGAGATGGGCAAAGTTAGTGATTCCAGTCCTCAAAAGGTTAGACAGATTAGTATTTTATTGAAAGAAAGTACATTCAAATAGAAAGAAATAGCTAGTAAACTTGGGGTTTCACCTCAAACGGTCAGTAATATTAAGAATAAATTGGAATATGGCTAGAGTTTGGAATCAAATAGAGTGAGAAAATGTGCGAGACAAAAGAAAACAACACCGAGAACGGACGGGAAAAAAAATTAAAATATCAATAAACAACAGAAGAGCTTCTTCCAGAATGATAACCAACGAAATGGTAGCAGAAGGCATTACCATTGCCCAAAGAACAGTAAACAAGAGACTATTAGAAGCTGGACTAAAAGTATATCGTCCCAGAAAAAAGCCACGACTCACTGACAAGATGAAGCAGGCTCGTAAGGCCTGGGCACAGGCTCACTTAAATTTGACTTCTGAGCAATGGAAACAGGTAAGAGTTTAACATACAGTATTTAATTACTCTATTATACTATGACTTAATATTCTATTGCTTGAATTACTTTCTTTAGCTGTTCAACGCCTGATTTTGTGCTCTGTATTGTTGCAGGTCGTGTTTTCTGACTAGTCCACCATTGCTGTGCTCTATATTCTATTGCTTGCATTACTTTCTTTAGCTGTTCAACGCGTTATTTTGTGCTTTGTATTGTTGCAGTTTGTGTTTTCTGACGAGTCCCCATTGCTGTGCTTGACGACCATATGCAGAGTGTAAGAAGGCGAGCAGGTGAGCAATTTAAACCGGAATGTCAAAAGAAGACAGTGAAATTCCCTCAGAAGGTCATGGTATGGGGAGCGATTTCTGTGCATGGAACAAGCCGTTTGCAGATTGTTGATGGTACCATGAATCAGTTTAAGTACATAGAAGTACTAGAAAGATGTTTGCTACCTCAAACAAGGGAATGGTTTGCGGATAGAACTTGTATTTTTCAACAAGGCTCTGCCCCGTGTCACATGGCGAGGTAAGTGAAGACCTGGTTTGATGAAAAAGGTGGCCTGGAAATTCCCCGGATATGAACCCCATTGAGAGTTTGTGCTCTCTATTAAAAAATGAAATACATGAAGTTCATATCATGTCCCAAACACAACTCATACTACGTCTTATCCAAATCTGGTTTCATTTAGAAAGAATTAGGGAATTTTGCAGAACGTTGATCACTGGCATGGCCAGTCGTTGTTTAATAGTTGTTTAATAATGATGTGTGAGCTATTAGTGAATAAAATAGCTTTACATGAACTTTTGTAAAGAAATATGTTTTTTTCAAAAATCCATAATAATTGTGACAGTATATGTATTAATGATAAAAACTAATTTCCGAATATCTAATAGCACATTAGACCTAACTTTAGTACTCGTATACCGAGCGCCATTCAATTCTTTTATTCCTCGTTTCATTCAATGGCATCCTTTTCTACACATTTTACTGACTACAATCCTACATAGCTGACATTATTACAAGTCCTTCAATGAAATAATTTCTGGCTAATTCAGTGACCATATGCACGTTTAATCTCGAAAAAATCAAACATACCACTTCCTAAAAGTATCTTCAGAATGTATATAATTCACGTCCTTGGATTAGCTCAAATCTCCTCAAATGCAATAAAAATAAACACATTTTTTAAACAAGTCAATCAGGGCGATACTGCCTTTTTTGCCTGTATCATTTACAAACAGAATTAACTTCTATTTACACAAGCTATAATATCCATAATTTTTCAATAATAATATCATCTATCTATGATAGCGAGACAATATGCAAAATGTTGAATAAAGTATTGACCATCACTACCTCCAACCAATCAATCTTTATGACTATCTACAACAGTAAATCATTTAATAATTCTTATGACATTTCGCAGGATTTAAGTCTAAATTTAGGTAAATTCTCACTGAAATAAATACGAGGGGCGGTCAATAAGTTTTGCGAATCGGAAGGGCAAAACAGAGGAAAGGACATGGCTGTTTGTGAGGGTGTTAGGACAAGTTATGACAAGTCAGGACCTGCAACCGCACGCTCCTACCTAGTCTATTTAAGGAAGGAACAGCTGATCGCAGATCGTCAGTCACAAATATTTCAACAAGGGAGAAGGTTGAGCATCGCGCAGTGATAAATTTTTTACCAATGAAGGCCTAAGTGCAAAAAACAACGATGAACGCATTTTTGCAGTGTACACCGACACCGCCCCTTCCTATGCAACCATTGCTCGCCGAAATAGGGAGTTCCGCCATGGTTGTGAGTCTCTTGAAGTTGTCGTTGTCCAGAACGCCCGTCAGACGTGACCAACGAGGACAATGTGGCCCGTGTGGAGAGGATGATCGTCGAAAATCAGGGGGTGAAGGTCGAAGAAATCAAGCGAGAACTTGGAATATCACATGGAAGTGTTATCAACATCATCCAAGACAATTTAGCCATGACCACGGTCTCTGCCCGTTGGGTCCCCAAAAACCTTACGAAACCTCACGCCATATGATCGACTTCAACTTCGTCAAAGTTTCGAGGAGCTGCTACTCCTGTACACCCAAGACCTGGCGGGATTCGAGTCACTCATAGTGACAGGTGATGAAACGTGGGTCCATCACTGGGATCCTGAGACCAAGCTCCAAAGCATGGCCTGGAAGCACAGGGACTCTCCATCCCCATCAAGTTCCGGACCCAACCCTCAGCCGGGAAGATCATGGCCACCACCTTCTGGGACTGTAAAGGAATGTTGCAGGTGGAATATGTGCTTCGTAGAATGATCATCACAGACCAATATTACGCTGAGGAACTGTCTGGGTTAAAGAAGTGCATCCGTCAGAAGCGAAGCAGCAGGTTGACACGTGGTGTCCTGCTACTCTACGACAATGGCCCTGAGCACAAGGCCAGAGCTTCACAAGCTGCCCTGCGCGAGTGCGGATTCGAAGAGCTCAACCATCCCCTCTACAGTCCAGATCTGGCCCCCAGCGACTACTTTTTATTTCACCAGCTCAAGGCTGCACTGCGTGGACACCGGTTTGGGGATGATGAAGATATCCAGCTTGCCATCCAGGAGTGGATTGAACAGCAGTTGGGAGATTTCTGGTTGTCGGGAATTCTAAGCCTCAGGGACAAGTGGCGTAAGTGCATTGAAGTCGAGGGTAGTTATATTGAAAAATAATAAAACATTTTTCCTCATATCTTGTTTCCTTATATCCGAATTGCAAACTTATTGATCGCACCTCGTATGTAATTGCACCAAGCCAAATCATAGGTATCAGATGAAATACATCTAGAACACAAAAATTGATCTATTCTCTGCTTTTCTCTCGAAATTCTCTATACAAATTAACTTCAACACCTAAACCATAACTGCCCTTACTTTTTGCATTCGCCCCTTTCTTCCACTTACTTCTATATAACGTCACTGTACATTCATTCAGGCCTGAGGCACTCTTGCGGCTGTGAGGGTACGCTGGTTGTTAATGGTGGAGGCGCCCATTAATAAGATCAGCGCCGCTGTTACCTCCTGGTTTATTGTTGCTGGTTGTTGTCCTCGGTGAGATTCTGGATGCGCTGGTGGGCTCCATCCAGGTGGAGAAGTTGCCTTCCCCTCTTTTCTCTCTTCTGGAGAGAAAGATTTAATTCATTTGTCGTGGTGGGAAATCCCCCCTCCCTCTTTACTGCCTTGAGATCTAAGGTTCGGTGTTCTGGAAGGTGAGGCTAAATGGTTGGACCCGTATTCGAAGCCTCCCAGAGGGGAAATTCTCCCTCCGTTGTCTTGAACTTGCCCCCAAGGTGTCAGGCCTAGATACCCCCACCCCGATCAAGGGTGCCCGATCACACCTCTTCAATTAAGGGACAGAGTATGTCAGGACTCAGAGGGATTGGGGGGAGGGCTGGAATAGACATGATTAAACCATGTAGCTGAAGATGTCATGAATATTCTCCGTTGGAAAAGGGAAGAAATGTCCACTTTAAGAGGATGGATGAAAAAGTGAAGGTGAACATGGGTTGAAGTTCTAGAGGCTCTGACGAATTCCTTGCGACTCGGAGCACCAGGTGCGATGAAAGGAGCGACTAGGAGCTCAAAAAGGAACCTCGGTACTTGGTCTTCAATCACAAATTCTTTAATAATTAATCTTCAATTTATTTAATAAAAACTCGCGGCTAAAATTCCAAACAATACAGATGTATGTGGGAGGGAGCGTCTGTGAGTGAGAGAGAAACATTTAGTGTATAAGGGAGAGTGTGTGTTAATGATCCACTGTTTGCCACACATGAATCCTTGACCACCCTTTTCCTCGGTGAGGATGTCATCCTAAATTGTGAAATCCAAGTCATCTTTCAGGTTCTCCTATCCACCATTTTTCATTGAAGGATAAAATCTTAAATCCATACATTCCGAATTGAGAGAAAAAGAACACTAATCCAGCTAAAAGGATTAGAGATATAACCCTTTTGGCTGGATTCACGCCCAACCTTTTTTTAATCTGTCGAAATGGAATTTTAGTTTTAATCTCGTGGAATGGAGCAGCAATTTTCGTTTAGGAGATTGTGTTAGGTATTTGTGCAGCTGAAGGATCAAGGCTAACATTAATTGGGATCTTAAAGATTCTTCTTTCTTTTTATTTCTAATCCTCTTCTCCTTCTTCTGTTACAGAGTGAAATTGCTTTGTGAGTATTGTGTAATTCACAGGTAAGTGTTGTGGCTGAAATATAAGATAAAAACATCTGTGTTTTACCTTTGAGGTACGATGAGGTTGTGCGCAATTTTCGTACCTTAACTAGGGAAAAGAGCATTTATAGGAAAATTAAAAATTACTAGAACCAATTAAAGGATTTATTTTGAGTTAACTCGAGACATAAAAGTTAATTATCGTAGTAAAGAGAAATTATGAAATTAAAGTGATGAAATGGCCAAGATGTTAAATATGTATGTGGAGTAATGAATATAATGAGTAGAAGCAGACGCTAGATTTTTATACAGCGTCATCAGTTACAGTCCACATGTGCCAAGACTTCCCCCCACCCTTCACTGCTGCACCAAGACTCTTCCATTCGCACGCAAAGACGGATTACGGTCAGCAGATTTCGTAATTTACGAGGCTGGTGGCGTAAATTTGCATCGCGGAATCAAGTAAACAAGAGCTGCTCACATCCTCCGTTAATATAAATATAAGAGGACGTGAGAGCCTTTATAATGAAAATCTGGCTGCCTAAGAATTCGTTGGCAGAACATCTATGAACAGGCTCACTGTCCCCTCCGATTGTTTATGTCTATTTTTCGCTAAGTAGAGGAAATGTCACATTCCTCGTGCGTAAACATGGCTCCCTTCTCCGCGATTTGGGCCTGTACTTCCACCTCTATGCTGACGACACTCAGATATACCTTTCCTCATCTCTTGTGTCCTTCTCTCTATCAATTACCAAGCTCCTTTCAGCATACACCTCCATAAACGAATGGCTGTCCGCCAACTTTCTCAAACTTAACCACAATAAAACTGAAGATCTCCTTGTTGGTACCGCTGCACTCCGGTCTAACCTCGCTCCACTCCTCAACACTCCTCGTTCTGTCCTCTTCTCGAGGGGTGACCGTTACTTCTCAGTTTGTGCTCCGAGACTCTAAAATGCTATTTCTGCCTAAGTCCTTTTCCCTCCCGTTCTTGCTACTTTTAAACGTCTCCTGAACACTTATCTCATCAGAATTGCCTACTCTTCCCTTTAACTTTTTCTACACTCCCTACACAACCTGCACTCAGGGAGGGCTAACAGCTCTGAAGGGCGCATTATAAATCCCTATTATTATTATTATTATTATTATTATTATTATTATAAATACCTATTTTACTGACAGTTTAACAACAACATTTCTGTTGTCTCACTGAGGACTTTGTGCAAATGTATATTCGTTCTTGGGTTTATCAATTCAGCTGCCTAGTTTTAAATCTCCGTTTCTACTCCGTTTTTAGTATGATCAATTCCATTGGCCACGTAGAAGATTTTATCAGATATTCCAATACTTATAACTATTAGAGTTTTCAGATCAAATAGGTCTATGCTCTAGTCACACCTCAATCATTAGTTTAAGTTTTCGCCTTACCCTTGCCAAAGCAGAGAGTAATTATGCCTAGCCTACCACCCACTCTTCAATTTCATTTTCATCCACTCACCTATATCTTCCATTTATATTACCTATAGCTCATTGCTAATTCCCGTTTACAATTGCATCCACAACTCGTCGCCAGTCATTCCAGGACTTCACATAATCAGAATCAATTCATTATTCACAGGGCCAAGACATGCCAACCTCAAATGGGTTTAATACTTAAAAACGCAACTCGACCTAGCTTTCCTGCTCACACATTCATATCGATCCTTTTTATGATATCTTTCCTCACTTAGTGCCACACTTGTTGCACACAATGCAATGAATTTAACCTGGTTGCATTTGATTCAATAAAGCAACCACAAATTCATCATTCCTTTTTTCTGTGTTTCACATACAACAAAGATCCGCATTTCACTCTTTTAAAGTCATTGACTACCATTTATCTATTTTCGACATTATTGACCGTAAAATATTAACTATGACTGTTCAAAAATCAACTTTTTCTAATTTTTCTAGATTTTTCTAATATTTTCGTATGCCTTTTGCCCTGCAAAACTTAAATTCATAATATTTTCACCTATGATTTGAGAGGTATTGCTGCTTGGATCTTTAAGTCATGTTTTGTATTTTAACTTTTTAGCTAAGCAATATAGCATAAATACTTGACGCCAAATCAAAGTATATTTAATCGTCTTTTATATTCTCAGAAAAAAATAGCAGTTTGGAACATAAATTTTTTTTAGAAATATCACAAAATTCGCTTTTTTACACTGAAGGCAGACAAGGCGGATTATTCATTATAACACATTTTAGATTAACATTTTGTCACAAGTCTCATTTATCAATAAGTGAAAGCTTTATATCATGCGGCCGAAATTAGTTGAAGACCATTAGTGAACCGGGAAATTGTTAGGAGTCCAGTGGGGATGGTTAATTATTAACTTCGTGGGGTCCTTTTTAAAACAAATATTTCAGAGTGTAAGTTGGCTAAAGATTAACAGGTAGCTGGTTTGTTTTGGGATTGCAAAAGAAAGACAATGACTAAAATATATCTTTGCTAGCAACAAAATAAAATTTAAAAATCTTCACATATATTGGGTTTAAAGGGAATGGTTGCAGAGACGAAGTTAAATGTCTACGCGAGATACAGGTGGGTTATTTAGAGAATTAACTTGGTCGGGTTCAGGACATTGATAAAAAAGAGGGTTTTAAACCGGGGAGCACACACAAAGAATGGATCGATAAGGTAAGCCAGATTCTAGATCAATCTTCAGGCGGCAACGGTTACAATTGCTTACGTGCTCGTTGCAGGAAAGGGGCCAGTCGAGATATGATCTCTGCGATGGGGAAGTCGGGTTACTTCTCGCTTCAGATGAGGAAGCACACGTAGATATCCTTCGGAGATGGGAATCCTCGTCAGATACTCGCCTATTAACTATGGCACAGTTTACAGATGTCGATTTAGCCTTCGTTCTCAAATCGAAATCGTCGTTGTCTCTGATCTTAGGGGGGGCGGCATCCTTCAGCTCGTTTGTAGTCGTAGGCCGTAAGTTTATTGGTGCTGCTAACTAAACCAAATCGAAAGATTATATAGACGCTCAGGGTCCGCCTACATACACACGTGCGATTTGGGGGAAAAGTCGGTGAATCTTCCGGGGGAAAGGGGTGATAACTTTGACTTAGACACGCGAAGGTCTAGAATTGGCAAAAATTTCCAGAATATTCCCGAAAAATCTTCGTGCCCACAAACGAGTCTAAAATGTTCAACGAACTTTGAACTATAACGGAAAGGCAAGAATATTAGCTGAAAGGTGGCCATGGGAGACGATGAAATCGGTCTCTAACCAAATACAGCTTGGATGTGGTAAACGGCTTAGGCTGCACCTTCACCCTGGTTCAGCATTGCTTTTAAAGCACCATGCGGTGATCTCGGGACCACGTGGGTACCGAAGTTCGCGTGGTTGCCCCTCGCCCTTATTCTGCTACATCCCTCCCATCCAAAAAAGTTGAGACTTTCTGAGTTAGGGGAGAAAAGTGACATCCCCTAATACAAATGACTTGGGGATGCGGAGTCTTTCACGCAAGTGGTCAACGGGGTAAACAGAATAAAAGGAATTCCTGACCTGACGTCGAGTAGGTGTACAAGCTAATTCTACCCTAATGCGCGTTTATATGAACGGAAAAGGAAATTAATTATTGCCGACCATAAAAATATTTGGGGGGGCATAAAAAAATGAAAATTATATTTATACACTAAGCATTGAACTTCATTGGTTCCGCTCAAACGTCACCTCCCGCAGTCAGCCGGTCGCTCTGGATAACCTCTCCTCCGACTCCCCACCCATTCATTTTAGGATGCTTCAGGGCTCAGTCCTTGATTCTTCCTCTTGGTTCCCTTCTCCGCGATTTGGGCCTGTCCTCCCACCTCTATACTGACGACGCTCATATATACCTTTCGTCATCTCCTGTGTCCTTCTCTAAATCAATTACCAAGCTCCTTTCAGCTAGCACCTCCATTACCGAATGGCTGTCTGCCAACTTTCTCAAACTTAACCATGATAAAACTGAAGTTCTACTTTTTGATACCGCTTCGATGGTGAAGAAATCTAAAGCTATTTTCCCTATCTTTAACCTTGGGGAAACCAATGTCGCCTTCTCTGATACCGTCAGTAATCTTGGTATTATTTTCGACGAGCAACTCTCGTTTAAACTGCACATTCATCGTATCTGTAAGTCTTCCCTCGGTTTCCTCCGCAACTTCTCACGTGTTCGATCCCATTTTAATCGACGAAGCCTCGAGAATGTTATTCATGCCTTCGTCACCTCACGCTTAGACTACTTGAAAATTACGGTGTTACATATACACATATAGGGGTGCAGGAGCAGGCTTCTAAATACTCATTTTATATATACAAGGGCGATGTGCGTCCTAGACGTACACATCGAAAAAAAATAAATACATAACCAGAAATAATTGTCCCTTAGCTCATCTCTAGCTTGCGGTTATAATAATTAAAAGATGAACAAATGGCTATGGAGCAATTACAATTAAAATCTAGCTGGGGGCGTCACCCAATGGATTACGAAGAAGAGAATCAGCGATACACTTTTCCGACCCTATTATATATATCATCCTATATTGGAATTCCTGCAATAATTAGCTCTATCTCATTACTCGGACATGATGATGTTTAATATTATGGAGGTATGCCAGTGGGTGGTGAGCGGTTTCTATAACGAATTCTCGGCCTATCAAAAACATCTTAAGCTTCTGCATACTACAAATAATAGCTAAAGCTTCTTTTTCTATCACTGCATAATTTCTCTCACATGGGAACGTAGGCCATAGAATAACACTTACCATAGTCTCCGTACTGAAGAAGGACTAGGGCAGATGCCAATTTCCCCTTTGGTAATGGAAATGTGCACTGCCTCTCTATTTCCATATAATGCGGTCTGGGAACTTCTTCTTGAGTAGTTCTTACAACGGGGGGAAAGGGGAAAAGAGGCAAACCACATGAAAGAACCAGGCTTTTTCTTCGTACCCGGGAGAGGCATCTTAACTATCGTCCAGACCTCGTCTTCTTGGGGCTTAAGTTGGTCGTTTCCAATGTGGAATCCTTGATATTGGATCGAATCATAGGCGAGGTGGCACTTATCAGGGCCTATAGTAAGGCAGTGCCTTGACAAACATCTTAAGAGCGCCTGAAGGGAGGCAAAGTGGTGGTCCCAGTCACAGGTGGCAACGTAAATGTCGTCAAAATAAAAGGTGTTGCAGGGGGTCATTAACCCGAAAGGAAGTCGGCGGAATTGCATTAGTCCTTTTTCGATAGGGAAGGCGCTGTATTTACGTTCTTTTTCAAGGGAACCTTGTAGTATGCTTTACATAGGTCGAGCTCGCTAATAAATTTTGACTTTTCGAACAAGTGAAGGTTTTGTCGATTCAAGGAATCCGTTTAACATCGAAAAGGTTCCGGAATTTAATTTGCGCAAATCTACACACACGCGGTAGGAATTATCTGGTTTCCGTACCATAACTATTGGGGAACAATAATTTGACGTGAATGGTTCAATGATATTGAGGTTGAACAGATTGTAAATCTTGGCGTTGAAATCTTTTCTCCGATATATTGGAAGAGGGTAAGGTCTTGAACGAACAGGTTCTTGGGTAGCGAGGATTATATCATGCTCGAAGTTAAAAGCACACCAAGGAGTCTCAGAAATCACTTCCTCAAACTTGGTTAAAATAAGCTGTAACTTGCTAATTTGGTCGGAGTTAGCCACTTATTGATATTCAACCTCCAACCTAGCGGGAAGTAAATGGATGGAGCCGTGCAAGGCGGGTAGTGAGTAAACCCTATCCTGTTCGACGCACATGGTCTGTACAAGGTTAAGGGTATCCATGTTGTAGTCGGCCTCCAAAGCTGTATTTTCATCGGGGGTTAAAATGTTGTTAACACACGCGCGGCGGTAGTATCTTTTAAAAATTTTGACGTAGAACAGCTTCTCTTCTGTGGGGATCTTAATTAAATAATCCACAGGTCCTTATGCTTCGAGAATTGGGATGGGGCCTTTCTATTGGCTCCGAAGTTTGTTGTTCTCCGTAAAAAGTAGAAATATGACCTCATCACCGAGCTTAAACTTCCTCTTCTTCGATTTGACTCGAAGTTCGTCCGGTACTTTTTTAAGTTAACTTCGTCATTTTAGTATGGAATGCACACTTTTCTAATCTTCGTCAAAGATCCAAAACATACGCGAAGGAAGATTGAATTTCCCTGTCTAAATTGGCTTTAGAGAATAACTCCTTAAAGACGCTAATGGGACCTCGCACGTTACCTAGGTAGATTAATTCGAAAGGACCAAATCCAAGCATACAATGTGGAATATCGCTGAATGAAAATAGTGACACGGATAAGAAGTGATTTTACTCAAAGGGCTATTCAGCACACAGCTTTTTTAATATTGACTTCAAAGTCGCATTAAATTTTTCGAAACCTCCATTTGCGCAACAGTTTCCCGATATATCCCATTAATTCCGAAATAAATTGCCAACCTTGGCCGGACAATACTTCTTTTGGTATTCCGATCCTAGAGAAAATTGAAATTAAGGCTTCAGCACACATTACACTGTCCATTCTCTTTGGCACTACATTGAAGGCCAAATGCAAAACCCCTAGAAAGGCTGAGCGGTGATTTTGACCTTTGGTATTATTTTTACTTATTTTCTTCGTTTTTTCACACATCTTTAAGTGAATTCATATCACAAGAATCTTCCTTTCTTATTAGTTCCAGTTTAACTTTCTTCTGTTGCAAATATTTCATTATATTATTGTATGGAATATTTATCATCAAATGATAAATAAAAATACATTATCAATATATTTTCATTTACTTACATATATGTATTAGATAAAGAAAAATAACATAGTAACAATCTCATTTATGTTTATCATATAAAATAATTTAATGCAAATATATAATATAAATACCTTTATAAAAAAGTATTTAGGTATTTATATAATACTAGGTCGTTAGATGTATCAATTATTATCAATATCCTGAACAATTTCTAAAAATTATTCGCTTGCGTATTATTCCAGTACATTTAGCACACACATATTTCTTGCACTTGTAGCATATTTCATTATGCTACAAGTCTCTTGGTATATGCAGGAGGACCTGGAAGTTCAGTAAGAATATTATGTGCACTGAGTCCTCTACTACTATATGAGCCTTTAGTAGGGATTTTAATACACTGGGTCCCATTCGGAGCCTTTAGACTTTTGTCATGTCCAGATGTCGGAGTTTCATCTGATGTATTTCCTTCCCTTACTTCTTCATCGGCTGTGGTATTGCTATTAAGAATTCCCTCACCATCTGTAGATAAAGACGTAAGGATTAGTAATTTATAGTAATATACATGTAACAAAACTACATAAAAAATCTCTGCACATGTTTCTGTTCAGATTTATTTTTAGCAAAATAATATATACTCATCGCAACGCACGATAATAATAATATAAATACTATAAATATAATAATATAATAACATAATAATGATAATAATAATAACAATAACAACTATAATAATAATATAAATAATAATGTAAATAGCTACATATATTTTGAAAGGTATATCGAATGACATTCTAACAGTATCATAAAATAATCACATCACACTTACGCTGCTCTATAGTTGATGCAATGTTTTCCTTTTCTTCGTCTAAACTTGAAGAAAAATTGCGTTCAGGAATGTATTCTTCTTCATCAGTATCAAAAGATTCTCTTTCCGATTCATCGTAAGGTGTGGCAACAAGAAATTGTCAAAGTCATTTCTCTATCAGACGAGTCTCTCTTTTATCAGACGACATCTTCAACCAGCGAGAGGCTATTGTGTACTCACAATCGTGTAATTGCAGCGAGATTATATAGAAAACACACAAACCTTGTCAGAACATGATGAAACAAGCGTGCACTGAGTTATGAACTGTAGCACACTCCTTGTAATAAAATAAACACGTTAAAACAGGATTATATTATGCAGCTGTTAATATGACAGCTCATATTTCTAGGTATTATAATATATCACTCGTTACCTGAATCTTGTAATAGTTTTATACTCTCACAATGCCATTTTGAATATAAAAAAGTTAAAGTCCAAAAATTTGAGCGAATTGCGATAAAAAATGCGGCTGTTATTTAATAAATAAACTTGTAAAACGGTCAAAATGACCACTCCATCATTATAATATTAAAGGTACAGCTTTGGGAAAACGTGCAGCATGGTCCACGAGAGTAAGGACATAACTATGTCCTTTGCTGAAAGGGAAACGGATGGGGCCGACAAGGTCTATGGCGAATCGAGAAAAAGGTTCCGATATGATTGGTCCCTTCTGAAGGGGGGCACGTTTAACACGCCTTTTTGCCATGGTTTTCTTGCAGATGCCACAGGATTGGCAGTATTCAGAAATGTCAACCGCAGCACCATGACAGTAGAAATACGGGAAAATCCTCTGAGCAGTCTTATCATGGCTGAAGTGGCCAGAAAACACACTATCGTGGTCAATTTTTAGGAACAGGGGGACATGCCAATGGGAACACAGATATAAAAAGCTCTCTTGTTACCGCAGAACGAATCCTGCTCGAGGCTGCGAGATTTCCCCGCAAGGGAAGGAGATTTGGGCACTCCTTCTGTCTTTGAGCAAATTTTTCGCTCATAACGACGCTGAAATTGGAATCTGAGGCAATTTCAAGGGCAGCGGGGTCTGGGATTCTTTCTCTGCCTGAGCTCTCGTGATAACAGCCTGAGCCACAGGGTTAGATCAAACTAGGATGCACTGTCCTATTAAAATAGAACAGAATTTGATAGGGGCTGACACGAGTTCAGTCCATCCGGAAGAGTAATGACACTCCAGGTAACAGTTCACATGGCGAAGCGGTTTCCGGGTCCCTGGTAGTAAGGAACTACCGCAAACGTGGCCGGGATCCACAGGGGAAAGAAGTTTAATTGATACCACGATACAGATACAAACGGTAACTCGGACAGGGGGAAGACTCGGCACCCATTAACGATTCCGTTTTCAAATTTCAAACTTGCTAGAGAACTCTTTTCGAAGAGGAAATTAACATGGTGCCCTGGGGAAGAAGGAGACCAGATTAAAGCTGGGGTTTCCGGTGAAGATGGAGGTGGAGCGGGAGGAGCAGCATTTACTTGGTCAAATTGGTGAATGGGATCAACAAAGTTGGGAATTTAGGGGCAAATTAGGCGCGCGTAGCTTTCGACAAAGCACGCATAGCACACGATTGGCCTACGGGGAAAAGTTGACGCAGAGTGATTAGAAATGAGGGGCTTGACATCACGGAGTTCCAATGTAAGTAAACTTCTGGGCTTGAAGGAGCCCGTAACCTTGGCAAATTCTTGGGATTTCTTAGGAGGGAACCGCGAGTTTTTAAATTTATTCTTGGGGGATATCTGTATCTTCTATGCACTCTTTGAAGGAGCTTCACTGACGATCCTTCACAAAGGAGCGGAACTCTGGTGTTAGCGACGCCAGTAAGTGATCTCTTAGAACAAAATCTACCAAGGATTCATAATCGTGGAGGACTTTTTATGCGTCTAACCAAGAATTGAAATTACGGGAAAGAGTATATCCAAAATGACGGAAGGTCATATTTGGTTGGATGCGGGCGTGGCAAAATTCGGTGCGGTAAAGGTCAGGCGTCATATTATACGCCGCGAGAAGTTCAGATTTGAGGGTGGAATATTCACCATAGGTCCCGCGGGAAGGGTTACACATAGTTTTCAGGGCAGGGAGCTAAGGAGGAGAAGAAGCTTAATGACTCTATTCGTCTTGATATTCCAATGATTAACTTCACAAAATTTCTCGAAGCGAGGGAGAAAAGATCCGAAGTCCTCTCTTTCTTTGAACGTGGTGAGATTAACGGAGGGGGATTATTGAGTTTCTGTACGCAAATTTACTGAACGGTTTTGAGCCGATCGCTATATAATTTTAATTCATATTGATAAATTCCCTCCCGCTCTTCGCTCTCTCTAATTTTATTTTGTTCACGTTCAGCTTTTTTTCTAAGCTCTCTTTGTTCAACTAATTCTCTAAGCTCTTTTTGTTCAGCTAATTATCTCTTTTTTTCAGCTTCCGCTTTTCGCTCTTCTTCTTGTATATAGATGACAAGGTATTTGCACTTAAAACAAGAAATCCTCCTTGGATTTTAAAACCTTTTAGTTCTCTTTTCTTTTTTAAGAATGCATTCTTGGTCGGTTGAAATGTATCCTTTTTTATCCAATTATTATTATCATAATAGGTAATTTGTACTGTCATTCTGAGTCTATTATTTACTTTCTTCCCCTCTATATTTTTCTCTCCATGTTTACCTTGCATTGCCAACATTTCTCAATGGATTGCGCAATTTTCCGTTTCCATCTCAATACTTATAATAAAATCGTGAAAGGGTGTCTCCAATACCGATTTGATTGTCCTTGAACCTATTTTTCACCTTAACTGTTCACTGTATTTTCCAATACGTTACTATTTATTGAAAATAGGCCATAATAAAAATTCCACGTAATGGATTTCTAAGTAAGAGGGCCTGACTTTGATCCCTGAGTTAATATACAGATTTTTTTGTGATGATCTCCTTGCCCTTGTCTTCATATAGGCACTCATATATGTACTCTCGTACAGCTTAAAGTTGCATATACCATAGGAAAAAAAGTCCTGTAAATATCATGAAAAATAACGTGATTGTTTTATTTCCCTATTTCGTTCTTTTCTAAACTCTATTTTAGTACAATGCAGTTTTCTACATTTAGTTTTCTTCTTTGTTTCTATCAGTTTCTTGAATTTGTAGTTTAATTTTTAATTCTTTGCAATTTAACTTTAATACAAGCTCTTAGGACCTCTTAGAAGAGTTCAGGTGGCAGTTCGTTTTAGTCCAGCATTGGCTCAGTAGTCAATGGTCCCCTCCTTCCCTCAAACCTGTGAAGTCACAGGCTCGAATGCCGAAGGATACTCATTTTTAATTCATTCAGCAACTCATATAGGTATATACTCGTATATACTAAGAACAAAAATTATGGCACCCCGTCATCTTTTTGAATAAAACTCAAATTAACTCAGAATTTATAACAAAATAGTGACATAAAATTATTTAGATTTGGCAGAAAAAGTTAAAGTTTTGAGTTTTATTTTTAACTTTAACATTCACTAAAATATGTATTTTTACAAAATGCTGTAATTTAATTTCTAAAAATAATTGCAAAAATTCGTATATAGCATTCTATCGCTAATATACTAAGCAGGTGACTTTATATTATGTTTTTGCGCAAATTTCATTAAGTTTTGGTTTAAAATGCTTCTTAATCGTCAACACATTTTTGGGAAGCCTGCATGCTATAACAAGCCTTATACTCATCTTCATCTTTGATTAGAATGCCTTTAAGTGCTAAAAGTCCATTACGAACGCATCGAATCACAACACCTTACAAGTAAAGGGCCATAGGAAATTAGATAAAGACTCAAAATACCGATAAAGTACAATAAAAAATAGGATCGAATGTTTTAAAGATACGACTATATTAGAGGATAGATGAAAGGATGTCCCAGAAAGACCTCAAAATCCCTTAATAATTTATTGTTTTGTCCCTTACATTACTCTTAATCGCCTCCTTACTGCTCCAGAAATAGCTAAGCAATTTAACATAGCCCACGGAACAAACAGCTCCGCCACAAGGAAATCGAGGCGTAGAGAAAAAAAAAGAACTTTTGCCATTGCTGGTCAAAAGCCTGTGAAAAATGAATAGGTTCAGCTAAAGGGTGCAGTTACCTTTGCCATAAAACCATTTACTTACTATAACTAAAATTGTAAGTTATCATTAGTGGTTGCACGCAAATTAATTTAAACATAATTTTTATAAAAATAGGCATGAAATATTTCACTTTACGATCAAGGAATATAGGTGGGAGAGCTGCGCCCCCTTTAGACTCAGGACCCAAGAAAAACTGGTCTTTTTCTCATTAGACATTTCAAGCGCACTTATTTACGTGTTGCCTTCTTAGTTAACTTGTTTGCATTAATTAAGCCATTTAAAGACAATTATTTGCAGAATTACACACTAAAGCCATTTAGCAGGCCTTTTTCATCCTGTGAGCCTCCGATATTTGAGGCGCATGAAGGATAAGGAGCTCTCAACTTCGGTGCCAAGTGTCAATTATTCCCTTCTTGAAGCGAGCTTTATTTAAGGAGGCAGAATTAGAACTTGACGAGTGTTTTACGAATGCATAGGGAGAAACCATATGTACACATGCCCCTTCAGTGTAATTTAAGGGTGTAGGGATTCTTGATTAATTTCGGCTATACATGTTAAATTGCTGTTGTAACGTTACATATTGAACGTTGCAAGTGATAATAAAAAATAAGTTAGAATTCTGATCTTTTTGTTAAAATGTAAATCAATTCTTTATTGCATAGCTTTTGTTCGCAATTATTGGTACAGACGTTGATGGGAGAAATTAATGAGGTTCTTGCAAAGATAACAGGAATTATGAGTTCATTAGATTCAGCAATTTGCCTCGATGGCGGCATCTGTACTGTGTCTAAGCAAATGTTTTAATGTTTAAAGGAAAGATTTAAATTTGAACTCAGTTCCTCAAAGCGATTGGGTTACTCGAAGAAAATGTTGTCCTTTTTCTTTTCTAAAGGTCCCCAAAGCAGTTTTTCGTTTGTATGATGCCGTTGTTGTGGAAAAAACAGACAGTTTAATGGATAGAAAATATACCTAAGGCCTAGTGAGTTTTTTTGTGGGTGAAGACTAGAAAAGTTTTTGGTATTTTTATTCCACAAAATGATTTGAAACGGGAAAAAAGATACGAAAATCTGCTAAGGATATTTCCTTGTTAAAATATCATTGTTAACTTCCATCCATGCAACTTAAAGTTTGTCATGAATATTATTGCGTAAGATTATCGATTTAATTGACAATACTCTAAGTATTTTTCCTTATGCGTTACATTATTTGTTGTTTTTTTGTATCATGAAATATATAAAATGTCGATAAAATAAAGTTTGTGTAATGTATTTCAATTCCCTCTAACTTTCTTAATATAAATATATGTTATATATAAGATTACGAATCTTGGGTTACAAACTAATAGACCCACTTAATGCCAGTTAATTTAATTCATGCTTAAAATCAAAACACGCTCCTCCATGCAAGTGTTAAAACCGTTGTTCAATACAACAAGTCCCTTGCAAGAGATTAAGACTTTCTAGATAGAAATAATTTTTACCGGTTTGCCGCTTTGAAACAGTGTAAGCTCTTTGAGCTAATTGCTCCTCTTTTCATGGTCTATTGTTTGTTTTAACTGGTAATGAGTGTATATTTATGTAAAGGTAGGACGAGTAATTAAGTTCTCTTGCTCCCAAAACAAGAAATCAAGAAATAAATAGGTCCACAAGAAGGTACTTAGATATCTCCGAAGGTATAATAATACAATATATGATTCAATGTATTAAATAAATAGAGTGCACAAAAGGATTATTTAAATACAATGTAAACGTATCAAATGAATACAGTGAACAAATATGGGCATTAAATATGTCACAGGAATAAACCACCAACGAAAACACGTCGTTACAAAAAAAAACACTGCTACTCCAGACAATCCGTACAAGAACGGAATATACCCCTCCCCCCCGTCTTACGTCCTTTATAAATAGCTATAGGTCTCAATAACAAGAACCTAAGAATGGGGCCTGAGATGAAAAGAAATATATCAAATACCTTTCACGGAAGTAGTGAGGCAATACAAGTATGGCAACTGTCCTGGAAATGGGGAGAGTTGTACTAGCCCCAGTGTATTTCGACCTTCTCTTGAGAGCGAGAGAGACGAGTAAATCGGGAGCTTGCATTCACTGCAGCGACAGATGCTGGCAGGGGGATAGATATCAGCAGGTCCTCGCTGTATGAACTACACCTCATCGGCTCTAATTCTTAGAATCAGGGGTTCCCTATTTATACCAGTCACCATGAGCGCCTAGATAACGAAATTCAACTGGCGTCCAGTTCATTGACCTGCCCTCTCAGTCGCTATGGCGTAAACTCTGTAGTGAGCTATCGAACCGCGATTCCCAGGAGTTACAAAGGGGTAGTAAAGCACGTGGCAGGTTATCCTTACAATTCAATAGAGTCAAACCTTTTCTAATTTACATAGATAGCATTTATACCATCTATATTTGAAATGATACAATTGATTGTAAATTTAATTTCTGAAATTGAATTTTTGTGGGTTTGGTGGCGCGAAGAAAATCTTATTACAACATCCAGTTTTTTCCGATCTTATAAATGGAGCTAAGGAAGAATTTGACTTTATAATTCGAATGTAGATCAAACACACATTTTCAAAATAGTATTAATTTTAGCCTCATCAATCAATAGGTAAACATTGTGTATATAATTCTAACCAGTCTGTTAGTATTTATTGTCAATACTAAAGGACTTGTTTAGAAGGTTTTGGTCTTCCATCTGAAACTTACCAAAATTGATCGCCTAAAGCCTTTATACTGATAAAATTTAGAGAATAAGTCTTTTGTTTTCAATCAGAAACCAAAACATCGATTTATTTCAGGTATTTCCTCGATTTATAAAAAAAAACAAAATTTAATAAGGAATGTGCTAAAAGGCAAATGAAATCTGAACAAATAATATCAGGGGGCTTCAAGGGGAGTGGGAATCTCGGTTTCTTATCTTGATTGGGCTCGTGTGACGACGGGTTGAGTGACGAGGTTGGAAGAAACCTGGGGGCACAGTCTTACTTGGAAGGAGCATAATTTTTTAGCGGCTGACACCACTTCAGCGCAACCGGTGAAATATTGGCATTCCAGATGACAATTTAGTATGGGGAAGCGATTTGCGCATCCCAGGTAGTCATAGACTACCGCAAGTCATTCGTAGTTTGGGGCTACTGGGGGAAGCAGCTCGTCGAAAACCACTATACAGGTGTTTCATCTATCTCGGAGGAACGTGGAGACTCGGTTGCCACTTACTGCTTCATGGTAAAATTTCATAATTCCATGAGAGCTCTTATCGAATATGAAATTGACGTGATTTGCAAACAAATTGGGGCAAGGAGAGAAGCACAAGAATCAGCTCGCGACGATAGTCGTGTGGGGGCGGCACTCACTTGGTGTAACTGGTTGACAGAAGCACTACGGAGTTGGGAGTTCTGAGTGCAGTTCTGACGTAAATAGCCTTCTATGCCGCAAGTGAAACATACAATGGGCCTCCTGGGAAAGTAGGCGCAGGGGAATTTTAGGTAAATGGTTTAATATCCCGTTGTTCTGATGTGGGAAAATTTCTTGGTTTTGAGGGGGTAGTCACCTTAACGATCTTACTGGAGTTGCGTGGAGAAAACCTTGGTTGTTGCTTTTGCCTTAGGCGACAATATGGGTGTCTTCTTATTTCCTTCGGGTAACAATTATGGCTCGCCCCGTATATATCAGCCTCTTCGACGCATGAATGAACGAATTGTGAATGGAGCGAATACAAGAACTGGTCCTTCAGGACATAGTCGACTAGGGAGTCATAGTCATAGGCAATTTTACACGAGTCCAACCAGAAGTTAAAATGCATTTGTAGGTTGTAGCCAGCTGACGTAAAGTTGCGTTGGGTTGGATTCGGGCGTGACTAAACTTGGAGCGATAAAAATCAGGGGTCATATTACATACCGCCAGAGACTCAGATTTCCAAGTTGAAAAAAAAATCGTAGCCTTAGACTGGAGGAAAATAAATATGTCCTGGAGTTGCGAACTAAGCAAGGTAAGGAACTTAGCGTCACCGTTTGTCTCGATGTACCAATTATTCACTTCAAAAATATTTTCAAGGTGTATTAAGTAGGATTCGAAATCCTCGCCTTCTTTATAAACGGGGAGCTTCACCGATGGAGACTAGGTAATTTCAGTGCGAGAATTGATAGAGAGGGTCTCGACCCTCATTCGACTTAGCTCAAGTTTATGTTGGCGTATTTCTCTCCTTTCTCTTTCTTCATTCTCTTCAAGGACTCGCATCAGGGCTTAAAATGCTCAAACGACGAGATATTGCCTGTGATAACGGAATTAACGCACAAAAATATCAACTTAACTATAAGCAATGCAACGAGGTTGACGACCTATATTTACCATATTTCGAGGTCTAGCTGATAAATATATATCTATTGAGGGGATTTGATTAGCCGAGTGGTGGGGAATAAGGAGAATCGAAAAAGAGGGGTTTTTCAAAAACTTTTGAAATTCATTTTTCCACCCTAATTTTGTGATAGACCCAACATCCAAAACTATTTTATTGAAAATTCAGATTTCAATATTAATATTTTCTGGTTCCTCAACGCAAGTAAAATTTTTTAAAGTAGCAAAAATTTCGGAAAATCCTATCTATTTGTTCTCAAACTTCAATTTTTCACATCAACTTTTATGTCCTATACGGAGTATATACAATTAGTACTTCTGCTTCCATTTTATTGAATAAAAATAATCTATTAACTACTCGATAAATATTCCTTTCTTTTCTTTCGTATGTTTCCATGCAACCTGTAGATTTTTATCATTATCATTCTGAAATAGAAGAAATTTAATAAGAAACAGTCGAATATTTAAATTTTTACTTTTACCCCACATCCATTAATTAAATGCAGTTAGATTTTTGTATCGTTAGTACTTTTCATTATGACGTCCTTCTTGTTATTAAATGAGGGTATTTTTATCTTGAACTCAATTCTACTCCATATATAGCTGTCCCGTTTGTCTTCTCCACAAACTGCTAGTGATGCTTCTGTGACCAGTTTGATGCATCTCTCAACCACTTGCATATGACAAGGAAAGTTAGGAATATCAAATTCATGTTGTTGACGGATAAATCTTTCAAGTTGATCATTAGAGAACATCCTCGTCAGCCGAGGTTCGGACACAACGGTCTACTGAGAATTAATTAAGTAGATGTACTTTCATAATTCTCCTCCATGCAAGTTCTCGAATATGATTTCTCTTATCTTGCAGCATACAGAGAAGAATGCTTACCACGTGTGCAAAATAAGCATTCCTTTGAATCACTGGGTTAACTATATCTTTAATCAGTTTGTTCATCCCTTGCAGTGATTGCACTGTCATGAAGAGGTTGAGAGCTCCATCTTGTGAAGAAGAGTTAACTTTTATTTCAAACTAGCATGGTGAATACACCTTCTTGATCAACAAGACAATGTATTTCAGCGAGTCAGAAGGGTCGGAATTTGAAACATATAATCAAAGTATCCGATGTGCCGTTGTAAGCCATCGTGCATGCGATATTTTTCCAGGGCTCTTACAAGCCATTTCAGCAGAACATTTACCTTTTGAGATAGATAGAAGGATATCAAAAAGATACTTTGAATCGCTAATCAGATTAACTCTGTCAGCAGACGGTGAGTTAGTCGGAATTGCCTCAAATTCAACAACATTTAGAGTCTTACATTTTTTCAGTTGTATCCTTATAGGTCCGACAAATCGACGAGGGCTCGTTTTTTTCTCATCCAAATTGTTGATGAGATGGCAAAAAGGGAGCTTAATTGCATGTAGCTGGCAAATAGACTAATGCAGAGGTCTATTAAGTTTTTCTTCTAACATTCTGATCACACCTCCTTTTTCTTCCTATATTCACGGCCGTTCCATCACATCCCACAGCAACGAGTTCATCAGTTGCGATGTTATTTGTTTATAGATACGAGAATATTGCGTCGCAAATAGCTTTTGCAGAACCAGTCTCATGTCAGGTATCCAAGGTATTCTGAACCAACTTCTTCTATCAAAGAGATGTGCTTTATCTTTTTGTTGTGATGAGTTCCCCCCTTTGTCTCAACAAGAATAAACGACCAGTCAACTACTACAGAGGTTTCTTTGCCTTTACATACCAAGGCAAATTCTGACAATTTTATTCGTGTGAGATGGATCCCTGGATGCATTTTTTTGTTAACTTCCTTGCGTTTCACGAATAAAAAAAGCTTATGGGCGCTACCTTCGTCAGCAGATTCTGTTTCTGTGCTGAATGAAGAAGATTCAGTTTGATATTATCTGTCCAAGAAGATAGTTGATATAAGAGAGTGTGAGAGTATGGGACGTACATACTCGCATGCCGCCAGACAATCGTAGGAACCCTTTCCCCCAACTGGTGACAGGAAGTCTGACGAAAGAAGTCCTATCTCACAAAGAAGCTTAAATTCTATTTACCTACTTTATGATACCATGGAGATTGTCCAGAAGGCGCTGCGATAAGCAAATTGTCGTGAATGGAATCTCTCTCTTAATTTCCCACAATCTGTTGTATAAATGACATCGCCGTTCATCCCTCTAGAGCAGTGTCCTAAACCATTCGCGTAACGCGTAACTCTCAAGTTGAACGAAAGTCGTTGCTGTAACGTATCGACTACCAACGCGCCGCTAAGACAAATTGGTCGCTGTCTCAAAGTGTTCCTGAAGTAAATCCCGCCCCGCAAAGTCTGTGAAAAGAAGAATACGCTTTAATGTTAATGTAACTTGAGAAAGAAAAGAAACATCCAAATAGTAACTAGAAGTTACTATTTGTTAGGGTCACATCCAGTTAGGAGTGAACTAACCGGAACTGCAGCCAGCAGCCTTGAACCCGTCGTCTTATCCCCCATCTCCACGAGAACTCGTGTTAACGCTACCCGAACCACCCCATCTGGATCTGAGTAGTCGTCTCTCCAATCCATTATAATTAATTGTAATCTGTAAACCCAGTGTCCCTTTATTCTTAAATTACCTATATAATTAACCGTGATTGATACTCCTATTGAGTCATTATAAAGCTAGACGCTTAACGTCAGTATTTAATATTTAATCCTTAATTTTGCCCGTTTAACTATTGCTTAATATTATATTTGTGTGAAGTAAAGTTTATTTTTTGTACGTGTGTTTATTTGAGGCTCCTCCATTTTGACGTACCCTTGACAAGACTTCAATTAAGAATCCCTTTGGCTAATTAATTCAACCTGTATTATACACTCTTAGAATTCAACAATCACAAACCTCCCCCCAGTAACAAGTGGGACTTTTATAGTGAGAATCCTGGCTACGGCACAACCCGCATCTAACCAGCTTTCACACGTTCAGTAGGAATTAAAGCCTACCTATATATATATATATATATATATATATATATATATATATATAAATATATAAATGATCGTAGATTGAGTCATATGGTCAATACCATCGACTTAGACAAAAGCGTTGTGTCCAAATCAAGGACTAGAATAATTATTGGACTAGACTATGAGCAATTCTACGACATATATAAAAGTGGTGTCAGCTTTAAGGTGTTAAATTTTTGAGTAAGCGAACTCATTTAGCCTAAAACTTGGCAACATCCAAGGAAGCCTAAATAAACTAACGTAAATTTTAATAATTAGAGTCTATTCCTCAAAGGAATAGAAATAATAACCATTAATAATCCTTTTCGAGATAACAAAAGCAAAGCTAGGAAAATATTTATTATTTTGGGGGTTAGCTATTAGATTGTATTGATTAGGAACAATTGCAGCTTCTAATTCTCTTACCAGGTGCGTAAGTTCTTCCATGAGTCACCAGTTGCGTCAGAAAGAGCAGCAATTTGCTTTACAATCGTTGGAAGTTTTCGTCAAGCAAGGACAAGCTCTCGGTCTTACAGGACAGAAACTAAAGGAATTCGTCCAAAGCGAACAGCGAGAGGAAAGAGCACGTAAAATGGAAGTAAGAAAAGAAGGGTTAGAATTGGAAGAAAGAAGAAGAAAAGAAGAGTTAGCATTCGAAGAAAGGAGAAGAAAAGAAGTGTTTGAAATGGAAGAAAGAAGAAGAAAAGAAGAGTTAGAATTTGAAGAAAGGGGAAGGACTTGAAAACATGAAAGGTAATTAAGCAGAGACCAAGATGAAGTCAGTTCTGTTGGATCATTAACCCCAGGCCTCGGCTATGAAACTTTCCCAAAATAAAGACGAAGAAGATTTGTGCTCATACTTAACACATTTTGTAAAGATCTTCGAGGTAAACGGATGGGCCCTAGAATCCGAAGGAGTCAGTAGATTGCTCCCATTGCTCAGTCCGCGCTTAAGAGAAATTTTCATCTCGTTACCACATGAAGCTACAATAGACTATAGCACCTTGAAGGCTGAATTGCTATCGGCCTTCAACTTGAACCATAAGTTCTACTGCACTAAGTTTCGCTCGGCTAAAATCCAGCCCGGTCCAATTTACCGACATTTTAGATATATCCTGAAGCGAAACCTTTAGTTCTGGTTCGAATCCCCCTAAGTCGAATTGAAGTATGAGGCCCTGATTGACTTTATGTTAAAAGACCAGCTATTGTCCAGCCTTCCCTAGGAGATCTGAACATTCGTGCAAGACCGCCCAGCGTCTACCTTTCAAGAATGCTTCGATAAGCTGATCTCCATGCGACAAATCATCGCCTATACCCACAGGATACCCGGAAGAATAGTCCCCCGTCCCCGAAAAATAAATTTAGTCAATGGAAGTCCAAACTAAGGAAACTTACTCCATTAATAAAGACCACAGCTCCGTTTAGGCCAAATAATAGGCCTTTTGTAGCCCACGAAGACAGAAAACTCCCAGTCTTCAGTACCCTCTACAATAACCAGCACCAGAATAAGCAGGTTATATGCTACTCCTGCGTTCCTCCGGCCATTATAAGTCCCAATGTGTACAAAATTCCAGCCTACGTCCCACCCAGAGTCAACAAGTTCACCAAGTAACCGCTACCCTTCCCCAGGAACAGCCGGCCGCGCTTACGTCATCCCCCTCGTATCCATCACAACAGGAATTTTAAGTTAACTTCCTGTTCAACAAGAGTTCCCCCGGAAGACTAAATTTCGATAGCTGTAAAGTGTCCACCCTCGTCAGAGACCCAGGGTGCACATGCATTGTGATGTCTGACAAATTGATCCCCCCTGTCGACCCCCAACATAAGAAGTACGAAATTGTACACGAATTCTTGGGTCGAGAAAATAGAGTCCCGGTAATCCGCTGCCATGTACAGTGTAAATATTTCACTGGTTGGGCCGACGTAGTGGCAGCCCCCATCAAATTTTGCTCAGTACTCATTTGTCAGAGCGCACTACTCTCCACGAGTGAAGTGACTCAAGCTGTCGTCACTTGAGCGCAAGCTAGCCGCAAGGCCTCTCTCCAACGCGCATCTTCACCCCAGAGGCTCCTTTAGAGGTCTCAACGAGTAATGCACAATTCCTCAGAGCTCAGCAGAGCTGCCTTTTACTTCAATCCCTTTGGGAAAAGGCCCGAAAGAACGAAGAGGTGATCGTTCGAGGGAACCGTCCCATAAGGTACATCATTAACGACTCCCTTCTGTTTCACACCTCGCGGAATGAGTCGGACCCACCTTCCAAAGTCCTGTGTATTCCGCGCCCACATGTAGACCAAATCCTGCGAGTAGCACATGAAAGTCCCATAGCCGGTCAATTCGGGAATAAAAAGACTTTTCAGAGAGTATTTAAATACTTTTTTTGGCCCGGTGCAGCCAAAGATATTGCAGAATTCTGCAAAACGTGCGACTTGTGCCAGAAAACCACTGCGAAAGTTCAAATAGCCCCAGCTCCCCTGCAAAGAACCCCAGTCATTTCGGAGCCCTTCTCGAGAGTCGCCATCGACCTCATCGGACCAATTCACCCCCCTTCTACCAAAGGCCATACGCATGTATTAAAATTGATAGAATGCGCTACCTGATTCCGGGACGCTGTCGCTCTAAAAAGAATCGATAGTATCTCTTGCTCTGAAGCCCCTATTTCCATTTTTTCTAGAGTAGGATTGCCCAAAGAAATCTTGTCAGATAGAGGCCGCGAGTTTACCTCTGAGCTCATGGAACACGTAAACACCCTGCTCCAAATCAAACCTATTTTTATCATCCCCTTCCATCCGAGCGCGACGGCATGTGCAAAAAGTTCAATGCGACTTTGCAAAGCGTCCTCAAGAAGCTTTGCATGGAACAACCCCAAGAATTGCACCGATATTTGCCAGTTGCGTTATTCGCATGCCGCGAAATTTCTAATAGGACCATCGGATTTTCCCCATTTGAGCTCTTGTACGAGAGAAACGTGCGGGGGCCCCTCAGTATTTTGAAGGAGTTATGGAGAAATTCTTGTTTGTGCCCAGAATTAAGAAACACTTATTCGTTCGTCCTCGAACTGAGGGAAAGATTAAAAAGGTGTTCTGACATAGCAGTCAGAAATTCCAAAATTAATATGGAAAAGTATCGGACATAATTTGATCTAAAGGCCAAACACAGAAAACAAAAGCCCGGAGATGAAGTTCTACTCTTACTCCCCTCGGACCCCCATAAACTTCTCTCCTAATGGAAAGGCCCCTACCCCGCTCAAAAAACCCACGGATCGGTCGATTACGTTATACAGTCACCTGCAGGTGATAAGTTATATCACAGAAACATGCTAAAAAAGTATCATAGACGGGCATGTATAAACAATATAGTCGCCTTCGACGAAGAAAGGGTCATTGACGCCGTCCAACCAAACAACCCCCTAAATATTGTTAATTCGATTTGCGTAGAGTGTCCCCTTCCCGTCTTTCCGTTCAAGCTGCCCCCCATAAAAGAACCTGTTCCCGAGTTGGATGTAAACTCCGACCTCACTCCTGTCCAAAGGAACCAAATGATGGCGCCTTTGGAAGAATTTAGTGACATCTTTCCGAGTCACCAATTATTATTTATTTAACGGGCTATCTGGCGACTGCCGACTAAGGCATAAGTCGCAGTAAAAAAACAGCCTAGTTTTAGGCTACTTTAAAAAATTGAACAGGAAACAACAATAAAAAGAAATAACAATAACAATAACAAAACAATAACAAAAACAATAACAAAAACAACAATTAAACCTGGTTAAATGAGAGGGAGAAGGCCAGCCTCCCCCAAAAAGTCAACAAATCAACCTGTCAAAGTGCACGCACTCGTCCCGAGTACAAGGGAAAGGTGGTAGCGACCCCGCCCATCCTGGTACCGGGACAGGTATCGTGCGCGAAGATCACCCAGACTGGGATATTCGACAAGAATGTGCCGAATGGTCTGGGGGACTACGCAGTCGTTGTAATAGGGCGCAGGCGAGCGCTCCATCAAATAGCGATGCGTCACACGAGTGTGTCTGATTCGGAGACGACAGATAGCAACCTGAAGCCACCGCGGCATTGGGGGATAGGTCCAGGAGAACAGTCGCGGCGCAATGGCATGCGAAGAGCAGTTCGTATTCCTGCCATGTAGTCGGTAGTCGGTGTGAGAAAAAGCGAAACGCTGGTCCGTTCACAGAGTCCTCGCGGACTCTTTGGCGCCCTTATCGGCGCGCTCATTCCCCGCAATTTCTATATGTCCAGGAACCCAGCAGAAGATTATATTGACATCCACCCTGCTCGTTAAAACAGTGGCGTCACGGATATCGTGAACCAGGGGATGCGGAGATTCCAATGCCCCGAGAGCACTCAGGGCGCTTTGTGAGTCGCTATAGATCACAATCCGGTCTTCGAACCGGGCACGTCGCGTAATCTCCCGTAGCGAGTGGTGTTTCGCCACCAGCTCGGCCGTGAAGACAAACGCAGAGGCTGGTAGAGCCCCGCTAACTTCAAACAGAGGGGATACGGTGGGGAAGCCAACCCCCTCTTGGGACTTGGAGCCATTCGTATACACTGGCACGGTTCCAGCGTGACACGATGTGTGCTCCAGAAAGGTCGAACGCAATACTCCCGGCGCCGTACAAGCTTTGAAAGGAGAGGCGTGGCGACAAATAGCCAAATGTGGTACCCTCCAGGTGGCGTCCTGGGCAGAACCAGGGGCGCCACCAGCCCGAGAGCTATATCTACCTCTCGAAGCAGTTTCCTGCCCCTGAACCCAAAGGGCTTAGGGTATGACTGGCGTCTCGTGGTGGCATAGGCACCATCGAGATCAGCTGCGGAAGCAGTGAGAGCTGTTGGTGACTGAGGGAGGCCTCGGACTCGCGCGTACAGTTGGGTGATGCACTACACGCGGCGCAGAGCGAGTGGCATCTCCCCAGCATCGACCAACAGGCTCTCAATGGAGAAAGTGAGAAAAGCACCGGTCGCAAGGCGAAGGCCGTTGTGGTGTATTGAATCCACCTTCCGCAATAAACGCTCGGCTGCGGATGCATTAAACTCGCATCTGTAGTCGAACTTGGAACGAACAAAGGATCGATAAAAAAGTAGGGTAGTAGTCCTATCAGCGCATCAAGCGCTGAACGTCACGGAACGTAGAATGTCCATGGCGTGGGTACAGGATACCCTAAGGCTGCGAATATTAGCCTCCCAGGTAAGGCGTCGGTCGAATACTAGACCAAGGAAACGGTGCGACTCAACCACATCAAGGCGCACCTCTGGGTCGGGGTAAAGCCGTGGATGGCGGGAAAAGTGCACCATCTTAGTCTTGGCAAAAGAAAACCGAAACCTGTGCACTTCGGAATAGCGAGAAACGCGGTTCAATGCCTGTTGGAGTCGACGCTCCAGAGTTGGCATCTGGGCCGCGCCAAAAGAGATCGAAAGGTCGTCCTCGTAGAGCGTAGCGAGAACATCTTCCGGCAGCACCGAGGTGATGCCGTTGATGCTCAGGGCAAATAGTGTGACACTGAGGACACTTCCCTGCGGGACACCCTCTTCCTGCTACTTTGGGCCGGAGAGGGCTCCCCCCCTCGTACGCGGAATTGACGATCTCGCAAAAATTCAGATATAAACATTGGAAGGCGTCCCCTCGCCCCCATCGTGTGGAGAGTCTCCATGATACCGTATCGCCATGCGGTATCATAGGCCTTCTCCAGATCGAACAAGACCGTGGAGTAGTGCTGTCTACGAAAGAAAGCCTCGCAGACGGCATTTTTCCAGTCGGAGCAGAGCATCCGACGTGGAGTAGAACTTGCGGAAGCCGCACTGTGAAGAGGACAGATGGCCTCCGCTGTCCAGGAAAAAGGCTAGTCTAACATTCACCAATTTCTTAATTAACTTGCACACGCAAGAGGTTAGAGAGATTGGGTGGAATCCCGTCGGAGTAGAGTAATCTCTCCCCGGTTTGCGAAAGGTGAGCACAGTAGCAATTCGCCAGGATTCTGGGAAAAGACCTTCCACCCAGATCCCGTTGAACAAATCTAACAGAAAGGCCATGCCTCGCTCACCCAAGTGTCGAAGCATGGCGTACGGGACATCGTCCGGACCATGGGCGGTGTCCGTGCACGAAGCGAGAGGGGAACGCAACTGACTTACAGTAAACTTGTCGTTGAAGGGTTCTCCGCCTCTGAAGGTAAAGTCCAGCCGGCGGCCTTCCGCGACATCACGACGTGCATTGAATGCTGGCGAAGGAGCATCACGGCAAGAGAATGCGGAAAAAGCGGTCGCTAAGTATTGTGCCACGGACGCGGGGTCCGAGATCGTGGTCCCATTCTCCCAGAGAAAGGGAGCAGGGTCCTGCGAGAACTTGCCCCAAATCCTTTTGACTCGCTTCTTAGCACACGTTCGACCTTGACCGCCCCATGGTCGGCCAGCTCTAAGGTGATTTTCTCAATGGAGTAGTCAACGAGTTCCCTCGCATAAACTACTCCTTTCACAAAGTTCATGGTAGAGTGTGGCTTCACACTCACCGGGGTGCCATGAAGTGTCCGAAGAGCACTTATCTTGGCCGACTCAGCGGGATTCGCCGCATTCGCCAGAAGGCTCCCGTCCGAAAAACGGGTCACATTCAGCTCTCTACCAATTGCACTAGTTAATCCTCTCCTCTGATGGATCACGTTGCCCTCGGATAACATGGTGCCATCAGTGGAGCGAATAACGAGGAAGCTTTTGAAGCCAGTGGGCTCTAAAACGCCAGGTAACCTCTAAATCAGGGGCCCTGATGTCATCGAGGCTCCGCCCTGTGCACTTTTGGTCTTAGTAAGGGGCTCCGCAACCGAGGGGGCAGAGGGGCCAGATATGCTGATCTCGGCTTGGTCACTTGCCATAGTGGCAGCAGACCCGTCTGTACCCGCAGCCCCCGCGGATGGAGAGGAGCCCCGAGTCTTCTTTGTCTTCCTGGTCTTGGTCCTTTTTTTAGAGAGGAGGGCGGGGAATAAACCCGCTTCTCACCCCTTCCGGTAGAAGCCCCTAGGCTAGATAAACCGGCCTCAGCCAGGTCCTTTTCCGAAATGGAGAAGGTCCTGGTGGTCGAAGGGGCATCATCCGGGGAAGATCCCTCCCCTTCTTTTACTGCCTGAGAATCCACAGCCGTTTGAGGAGGACCTTGCATAGGGGTGGATTTGGGTTCTGTGCTTGGCGCCGAGCCCGGATTCCCCCTCATGGAAGGACCTACCCTCTGAGGCTGGTTTTCCTCAAAGACCATGTCTATCACAGGAGGAGCCTCCAGTTGGCCATCCCCTCCCAGGACATCGCAGGTCCCCTTGGCAGCGTCATGAATTTTTTTTCGGCAAAAAAAGGCCTTGACCCCGGCAAGGTTTAATATTCTTGCCAGCAGGTCTTTCGAGGGAAGCCCTACCGAGCCGCCTACACAAGGGGCGCTCAGCAGTGGGCTGCCTGCTGGCTTTCTTGGCAGTGCACTTAGAAAACAAAGGAGGAACTGCCACTGGAATTAGGCAGGTGCCCCAAAGCACCTCCAGAGAAGAGGGTGAGGGGAAGTCCCCTACACCCGTAGGCGTAGGAGTAAGCCTCCTCTCCGGCTAAAGAAGTATGAAGGGTCCCCTGCGCAAGCACAAGAAGGGGAACCTCCATTTTCTCGGTGGAGCTCCCCGAGAGCGGCTCCGTTGATGTTCTTGGTGAAGTTGGGGGTTGGGTTTTTTTTATTTTCATCATTGGGCATGGTAACTCTATTGGTGCTACGGGACGCAACAGCTCATCACCTCTTGCAGTTGCCCGCACTGCAAGAGGTGCTTACAGGCCTGGCAGAGCAAGGCGCCGCCATTTCATACCACCCCTCCCGCATGGTAGCCTGGCAATCCATCGGCATGGATTTTGAAGACGAGAGGAAAAGGGATGTGAGGAAGGTATGGAGGGGGGATGAAGCAGGTTGTTAAAAAACCAACCTCCCTAGACCGGAACTCAGGGGTTAGGGAACATTGTCTCCTTTCCCCTCAGCCCCGATCCAGGACGGTTGGCTGAGAAGAAGGTCAGCTTCTACCCTGTGAAATTAGAGGCTGACCAGAGAAAGTTGTGGGAGAGGTTGTATGAAAAGAGAGGAAACAAGTGTTTTGAAGAAGGAAGAGAGGCTAAGCTGGAGCCGGTCGGGGTGCTGAGTCCCGTCAGCACATGCGGCCAGGATGGCAAATTGCCTCGCTCCTTACGGGGTTCCGAGTCACCAGGATGCTCGACTCAGTTCGAACATAATATCGCCCTCACTATACTCAAACCTGTGCGATGTAAGCCCTATCCCGTACAGGTGCACCTAAGAGACGCTTCCAATGATATAGTCGACAATATTTTGCAATTATGGATTATCGAGCAATCTACTTCCGACGATTGTTCCCCAATAGTCATGGGGTGCAAGCCAAACCAGTCCTTTAGGATGTGCGTCGATTTTCAGAAGTAAAACACCGACACCGTGTTCGACGCCAAGCCTCTCCCCCTAATTGACCAAAATTTACATCTCTTCGAAGGAGCCGTGTCGTAGAATAGGCTCTCAACGATATACCATATCTAACTATTCGTTGAGCGAATTATTCTAATATTTAGAGGGTGTGGTAATCTGATTGACCGAGGTTATTTATCTTCAATATGCTTAAGAAGTGAAACTGAGCTCAAGAATAATAATATTGCTATCATTAATAAAATAGCGTTTTATTAATTAAAATATCCACAAAACACAAAAAGAAAATGTTTACATAAACGGAGAATTAAAAGGGTCGTGGGAATATCTGACTAATCCGAGGATTAAGATTTGGAGAGATTTAAAAAGGTTAACAAATAAAAATTAAAGGGGGGGGGGATGGTTCGCTAAACCATATAAAGCACAGGGTAGCGTTGACAAAAGGTTAGATGATTAAAGGCAATGCTCAGCTTACGTGATTACAAAGTTGTTGTGCAGAGGAAGACGATGCGAAGGAATATTCGGTCCACTGGCGATTTCCAGCCGAAAAGTACTTCGGGGGGTTGTCTTTAGCGAAGCGAAGGACTGTCTTCGAAGAGTGAGAACGAAGTGAGGCTCGCAGGTACGAGCAATCTTTGTGAAAGCAAATCGGGGATGTTCTAGATGAACCAAAGAGGTTATTGTTGAAACCAAGCGTTCTCTTGAAGAACGTTGAATTTGGGGGAAGAATTAAATTACCCAGACGTGATGTCTTGGGAATGAAAACCGTTTCTTGACGAACGGGCTTGAAAAACAATTGCTGTTCTAACGTTGTTCTCTTTCTGAACAACAGGGGAGGCCTTGTTGACTTGGATCTGTGAGGCACGAACCTTGGCACTTCAGGGATATTGTCCTCTTCTGGACAATAAGGTGGATCTCGAGGTAGAGAGCTCCTATGGTGCACAAGGGAGACCGGATCAGCGTGATGCCTCGCGAAGATAATCTGGATCTGATCTGCTTCAATGGGGAAAGTTATGATATAAATAGTCGAAGCCATCCCCTTGGCGTAGGGAAAAATTGAGTGGAAAGCTTCGGGGGAATGCCCCGGTCGCGCCTGGGAAAATACCTTATCTGCCCATAAGCCTAACTCAATCTTGCGAGATCGATGTATGGAGGCGAAACGGGGGAATGAACCTCCTTAATTAAATATTGGCTAAGGTGGGCGATAACGCGCTCTGCTTCCTCTCGCAGATGCACGTCGGTATCATGTGTTTCTAAACATGTGATAGCGGCTGAATATAAGCGGCCTCAGACCGTTCTATCACAAGCCGCCTACATCACGGAGATAGACCTATGTAAGGCCTATTATCAGATCCTCCTAAAGGCATCAGCGAGAAACTAACAGCCTTTCCTACAGACAAAGGTTTAATGGAATTCACTCGTCTTTCTTTTGGCATAATCACTGTCTGCAGTAGCTACAACCGCATAATGTGCCGTGTAATAGATGGGTTAATAAACGTTTCTTTTTATTTTGATAACGTGTATGTGCCTCCACGTTAATGGAACGACCATATCTTGTCCCTCCGCCCGCTTTTAGAACGCTTAAAGCATCATGGCTTAACGATTATACCCTCAAAATGCCATTTTTCTTATAAATCCAAAGAATACCTTGGATTTAAAATAGGCGAAAGTCATCTGGCCCCACAGAAAGAGCAGGTAAAGGTTATTGTAAATATGCCCCTACTGCGCACCAAGAAGCAATTACGGTCATTGCTCGGTACCGCTTAGTTTTACCGCCGCTTCGTACCATAATTCCCTTTTGTAGCAGCTCCTCTAAACGATCTGCTAAAAACGAAACTCCTGGAACCCCTCCAGTGGAACCCCGACGCCGAAGCGCACTTTGATGAGCTCAAAGAGAAGCTAGTCTCCGCCCCAATCTTAAAACTGCCGAACCCTCAAAAGAAATTTTCCGTAAGGACAGATGCCTCCCAACTGAATATTGGCTGCGTATTACTCCAATACGACGAGGATCAAGAATCCGCTCCTATAAGCTATGCGAGTCGCCGACTGATGACTCGCGAAAGGGCATACGCTATGGTAGAACTGGAAGCTCTAGCGATTGTTTTGGGGATTACAAAATTTAGAATGTATCTGTTAGGTTGTTCATTCCTCATAGAGACTGATCATAGACCGTCAGCCTGCTTAAAAACTTGTCAAATCAGAAACGGCAGGCTAATGCGCTGGTCAATATTGCTGGCGGAGTACCGTTATGAAATAAGGTATCTGAAAGGGTCTGACAATGTACTCGCAGATAGCCTTTCGAGAAACCCAATTTCAGATAGCGATTAATAGACAATTATTTATTTTTTTGTGTGTATCTCTTTGTATCAATAATTATTTCTTGCCTGTACTCCGTAGGCGTTTTTTTTGGTTTTGTATATGTAAATTAGAGAAACTGACGTAGCAGTAGTATTTTGTAACCATTAGATACTAAGGTAAATTCCTAATGTTTTGATAAAATTACCGAGACAATTGTTCGAGTCGAGGAAGATAATTAGAAATTTCCCCGGTGAAGTTAATTTTTACATTATTTCTAATATCATGGCGGAAAATTATCCTCGAAATAGGTAGGCGTGTGAGAATATGGAACGTACATACTTGCATGCCGCCAGACAATCGTGGGAACGAAAGAAATTTGTCCTTTTAGTTGACCTTCGTCTGGACCTGAGTAGTCGTCCCTCCAATCCATCATAATTAATGGTAATCTGTAAACCTTGTGTCCCTCTATTCTTAAATTTCCTTCTTAATTAACCGTGATTGATACTCCCATTGAGTCATTATAAATCTAGACGCTTAACGTCAGTGTTTAATATTTAATCCTTAATTTTGCCCGTTTAACTATTGCTAATTATTATATTTGTGTAAAGTAAAGTTTATTTTGTCTACGTGTGTTTATTTGTGGCTCCTCCCTTTTGACTTACCCTTGGCAAGACTTTAATTAAGAATCCCTTCGTTTAATTTACTCAACCGGAATATTATGCACTCTTAGAATTCCACAATCACAAACCTTCCCCCAGTAACAAGTGGGACTTTTATAGTGAGAATCCTGGCTACGGCACAACCCGCATCTTACAAGCTTTCGCACGTTCAGTAGGAATTAAAGCCTACCTATATATATATATATATATATATATATATATATATATATATATATATATATATATATATATATATATATACCATCGTCTTAGACAAAAGCGGTGTGTCCAGATCAAGGACTAGAATAATTATTGGATCATACTATTAGCAATTCTACGACAGAGACCAACTCACGATTCTTCGTAACTGCACTAGGAATATTCTACTTTGATTGAATTTGATCAATATTACTTATTGCCATTTTTGTAGTTGTTCGTTGGTCTTCCAGAAGCATTTGCTCCAATGCCCGGAACCTTCTTTTCTTGGCTACAAGAAGATTTTTCAAAGATATCTCATTTACAACACGAAATAGCATACAATTGGCATGCTCTCTTTGTAAAATCGTCGAATTTCTGTTTAAAGATATTACATTTCTCCTGCTAATAATTTGAATAATCCTTTAAATTCCTCTTCGACCTGCCTCTATTGATACACAATCGATTGATTCCGTTTTCCGAATAGAAATTGACTTATTCGCTTTTAATGTAATAATTGGTTTAAAACGAATTCCGTTGCTCTCATTTGACCTTGGTAGAATCCTTTTTTCTTCTATCAAGGGAGGAAAAGCAGACCAAATTATATGGGTATAATGAATCCGAGTAAATTTCTTTTACTCTTCCTTCTACACATTCAATTATAAAATTCTATCAGAGTATATTTTAGCGCAATTTAAAGCAAACCTTCAAAATGTATATATTTATTTTCTAATGAAAATATAAAAGTTTGGGAATCAAGATGTGGCGAATAAATAGCTTATTATTGACTTCTTTGATGGGTTTGTAATTATGCGAAATACAAACTATTTTTAACATTAATTTAATCTGATGAAAAAGATAAAGAACTTGAAATATCGACTTTCTTATTTAACTCTAAAATAAGAATGGTATTATCATATAAACAGTGAGAGCAACAATATTCTGATTTTATGATTTCCTTTGATATATAACTATGTTTTCCCGTTAATCTACTAGAGAATATTTATTTGAATTACCATTTGCATGAATAAATCATTTCTAAATTACGTTAGCGATTGAAGATTAATGATCACTAGAATACTGGGTACCTTTTCATCTAATAATATTATTTGGAAAATTGAATACAAATGATGTCTCGACTCTTTGCTTCAGCATGAAAAATTGGATCTACTTATATACAACTAGGTCGAAAAGATTCTAGATTTATTTATGATTAAAATCCAATCAATGTAAATATGCCGGAGCTTATAAATGGCTAGTAAGAGTGTAGAACACTATAGTTCTTAGAAAATAAATAGAACAACTACCCTGCCCCTACTCCTGTTTCCCTACAAATGTGAATCCTTATGAACTTAAAATGAGAATGGCCAATGGAATTCCGAGATAAAGGAAGTGAGACTTCCCAGCAAGATTTGATCCTTCGAAGACACTATGAAGAGCCCTCATAAATCCATTTTAGCGTTGACCAACTCTCTGAGGGCAGGCATAAAGTGTATTAAGAGTGTGCAGTAAAACGAATGCAGAGAAAAAGTTTTTTTAATAAGAAAGTAAATGCACGGAAAAGTTGAGTGAGAGAGAGAGAAAGAGAGGAGACTGATATGACCTAGAATTAAGTGTGTGTCATAGATGTTTCACGTACATGGACGAGGTGGAGAAGTGAAAGGTTTTTTAAAAGAAGACAGATGAAAACAATAAAACCAACAAAGACAATTTTTGCTCACTGCAACGAGGATAAAGGGAGGCACCGAAGGAAAAGATTTAAAAAGAGAACATCACCCGTAAAAGGAGAGAAGCTACCTCGTTTAGGGAAAAAAAACATACTCAAGAATGTTGCCGGTATCGCGTATAATGACCCTCCAGAAGGGTGCTCATAAATGCTGGAATTTGCTTGAAGCTACGCTTGTCTCAAGTATCTTGGTGATTATGGAAGTTTTCTTTAGAATGAGCAGTGTGACAGGAATTGTCGATTCTGCATAACTTGTGCGGAAGTAATTAGAGGAATGAACCATTAGCCAAAGATGACACGCCTTTTCCTGGCACTTGATCAACCAAGTGTGACTTGAGATAATATTCAAAGGAACAGAGAAAAGAACTGGATAAATTAGCCTTGGCTGACTCTAAAGATTCATCAATGCAGAAGATGTGCGAGAACTGAAAGTACTCATTCTATTTTCATCTGATATTTTATTTTTATTATTAAAATGAAGGACCATCGAGGATATATCACCAGGATGTTTATGTTAACGGTTTGAGGCTTTGGATTTTTCAATCGATAACTATAGTTTATCGTGGAATTCGAGCAATGTGTAGCTTTAATGTAAGGCAGACCTCCAGCAATGTCTCTCTCGGACGAATTAACACACCTTATGTTGCTTATCTTTACTGAAAAATGAAGTAGTGTTTCATCTTGACCTGTTGGAAACGGAACCCCTCAAAGATTTTCAAGGATCATTAAAGAGTCTATGAACATCAACACATAAACAACTCATAATTAGATTTAATACTGTAGGCATATCTCACTCTCACTCCTTCGCACCCAAACACTCGCGTCTATGTTTCTTCTATATTCCTTGGGCCCCACCTTCCATAAACATTAAACATCTCGCCTCCTGTGGGGTGGCGTGTGTTTGCTTCTCTTTACTGTCCTTTGTCATTGCAGTCCATCTTTAATCCATTTATCTCGTTCATAAACCGAGTGTTGACGATCAGAGATTTTTTTGGTAAATACTGTCCTCTTTTTAAGCTCCTTCTAATCATTCACATTTAAACATTCATAGCAATATTATAGAGGAAAGTCAGTTCATAATGAAAGGCCACATTTGGTCATCTCCGTGAATAGGTACTGATGATTTTTTCGTTTAATGTAGTTAAACAAATTATCCTCCTTTATTACATTTTTGTCTATTACTAAACAGTGCAGGACGCTCAAGGCGGTGGATGTGGTTTACTTAGACTTTCAGAAAGCCTTTAATTAGGTACCACACCGCCGCCTTCTCCGGAAAGTGCGAGCGCTGGGCATAGACGGAAAAGTAGCCGGCTGGATCGAGAACTGGCTAAGTGGCAGACGGCAACGGGTGGTGGTAAATGGACAGGCTTCTGAGTGTGTGCCCGTTACTAGCGGGGTGCCTCAAGGTTCTGTCCTGGGACCACCACTATTCATCATCTACGTCAACGACATGGACGGTGACATGGTTGCCAAGATTTCCAAATTTGGCGACGATATCAAGCTTGGTATGAACGTTGCAAAGGATGAAAATACTGCCTGCCTGCAGGAAGATCTTGTGAAGATTGGGGAGTGGTCAGACACGTGGCAAATGCCTTTTAACGTGAACAAATGCAAATTAATGCATATCGGTTACAGAAACCCCCAATCTCATTATATCCTTAAGGGCACTGCTCTTGAATCGAGTGACACTGAGAAGGACTTGGGTGCTACTATCACTAGCGCCCTTAAGTTCTCGACACAGTGCATCGAGGCAAAGAAGAAAGCCCAAAGGATGTAAGGCTAAATAAAGCGCCAGTTTGAAAACCGTAACAAGGAGATAGTACTTTGTCTGTACAACTCCCTCGTTCGGCCACACCTGGAGTATGCCGTACAATTATGGAGTTCATCGTTTCGAAAGGACATTGCAAGGTTGGAACGCGTACAAGCTAGGGCAACCAAATTGATTCCCTCTATCCGACATAAAAGTTATGAGGATAGACTAGGGGAGTTAGATCTGTTCTCGCTGGAAACATGTAGACTGCGTGGTCATCTCATCGAGGTTTTCAAAATACTTCGAGGGTTCGACAATGTTGACTACGGGGACATTTTCCCACTGAGTGAGAACAAAACGCGCAATCATGGCTTCAAACTTGAATTAAAGCGTTACAACCTCAATATGTGTGAAAAGATTTTCACCTACAGTATCTGCCGTAAGTGGAACGCACTTCCAGTGGAAGTTGTCAACAGTGAATCTATTTACCAGTTCAAGTCAAGACTAGACAAAGTCTTGAAAAGTGGGCGTTTAGTGACGCAAAACAATTGAGCAGTCATGTGCCTGCTCGATTGATAGTCCAAAGGTATTCTCTCTGAATGGACCGTAAGGTCTTCTAGGGTACTTACTTTCCTTGTTACTCCTTGTTTTTCCAATTCATGGTTGTGTTTGGGGTAAAATGAAGAATTAAAGCACGGCAGTAATGAATGTCACCGTGAGCCTCTAAATTCCACCATATTGCCTATTAATTGGCCTTTCTATTTTGCAGAGGGTTATTTAACTAATGCAAGACGAACAGGATGACAGCAATGGCGAGCAGCAGAATAAGGGAGAATTTCTGACCCTCCGTATTATGCCAATTTTGAGGTATGAAAGTTAGCGCATGCCATTACGATAACAGAATTGTTACCCCAAATTAAAGAATACTGGATAGCCAAACTAGGTAGGGGAGGGTTAGCAATGGAGTGGTTGTATATTTCAAGGTTAACAGAGTTGGATAAGTGATGATGCGTTGTTTACGTGGAAATTAATTTTAGGGGGTGGAATTATTCTTAATATTTTGGAGATCTTTTAGTACTTTATTCTTTTAAAGTGGCAAAGCCAACAAGTAATTATTTTTTATTTTTAAAATGGAGAATCAAACTGAGTAATGAAGTGTTATAAGGGGCTCGCGTTTTTTGCGTGTCGCGATGGAATTAACTCTAATATTGTCATGCCATCTAGCATTGAGCTCTTTTAGGCTACGAAAACGATCAAATCGATACTTTTACTATATGGTGTTTGTGTTTTTAAATTATTTATTGTATTTTTCCCCATTGTTGCTTACCTCTATCTTTTAGAGGGCAGGATGTGGATAACGGGAATAAAAGAACGGTTGAAACGAAATGGAAGCTCGGATTTTAAAAATCCGGGAAACAAAATATGTCAGAAGTAAAACTCCTCTCCAATAATAGCGAGGAACACATATTCCAATCCTCCTTTCTTTCCATTTTATGAGTTCGATCCCGTCTTGGTCACTTGTATTTGTGTTCTATAACCCGTGTTTATGATATTATAAAAACTAGATGTTTACCTTAGTTTTTAAAACGTTGAGATGATTTATTCGAAGCTTTATCCTTCCTCTTCCCCACTCTCGACTTGGCGAGGGATTTTCATTCTAATCTTCATATTGATTTCTCTCTCCAATTGTAGGAACACTCCCCAATGTAAAAGGACGGTGTGATTTCATAGACAAATAAAAAAAATCTTTAATAATACGGTTTTTAATTCGCTATCCAACATTTCTATATCAACCCTATATTATTATTTTTTCCTATAGGTCTTTTACCTATTTAATACTAATTTATTACCTTTTTGTTTTCCTCTCTTATCCCATTATCTTATATCTAACCATGTTGAATAAATACCTTAGATTTAGCAAGTTCTGTCGTCCTTCTTCAAATGTTAATGTTGGTTGACCATCACCCAACAGATTTATCTTTATCTTGAATTTACCAATTCATCCTTTTACTTACAATAGTTGCTAAACATCTTGAAACTATCACTAATATCTGACAGTTTGTGCTATTTATACGAGAGTTTATTATACATTCTCCATTATTTATTTTCTTTAATACGACAGTTGATCAACGATATTAGCATTCTGATATTATTTCCCTAGATAATATTTCTCCTAGTTTATCTGAAGATAACTACCTCACTACTATAATATAAGGCAATAATATTCTGCGCCTTCCCGAGAATGAAAACATCCTCTTGCACATTTTATGCATCCGAGTTCTCTTCACGAAAATGGCTCTGTTATTAACTAAATGCTACCTGGTTTAATGTTGATATTTCATGCCATTCATGGATGTTTATCAATCCAAATGCTGAAAATCTCGAATGGTTTACCATAGCTTAAGCTGTTTGCTTTCCCAAAATAATAAAGCTTCTGCGATGGGGTGGAAAACTAAAAACATGCAACATATATTAATTTAAATAAAGTTAGAAATACTTCATATATATATTCTCTAAGCTGAAATGGTCTTGGGTGTCAGCTACACAAATTTCATCTTCTCCCTACGAGAAAATATTAGATTACTGTGAAAGAATATAGGCAAAAGAGTTCCATATGAACCTCAGAATCCCAAGTGGCTCTTAAATACGATATCAAATGACGAGAGAAACGGGCCTAAGGATCAAGCAAAGAGGCTTTCGGAACGTAGCTCTGTTTACTCATGTAGGTTTCACCGCACATCTTGAGGCAACCTCGCATCCAGGCTAACATCTTTAATCATGCGAGAGCTAGGAAAGACATCTGATATTTTAGAATTCTTATTCTTAATTAAACAAAGCTTTCACTGTCAATTTTTCGCGTGGGGTTATTATGACTTGAGACGTCATGAATATTTTTTTTTAGAAATTGGAGTCCCTGTAATAACTATGTCCACAATAGCTCAATTATTAACTGCAATATTTATATTCCAGGGTTAAATAAGAAAGTATAAGAGAAGGTATTCTTTCTTAAGCTTATGGCTTACAAACAAAGATAATAGCTTAAATAATTGTGACATTTAATATTTTACTCTTTAAGACAAAAAAATTCTGACCATCAAAAGTTTACATACACAGCTCACAAGGAAAATTAGATGCCCAGGATTTGTCTTGGTCTCCAACACGCATGCCAAAAGTATAGTATGTAAACTTCATCCATTCTTATAGATGATGTAACTACGAAGTTGTTAGCTTTTGTGTGATGAAATGTCCGCAGATATAACAGAAATCATCTCTAGAACGATTACTGCCTCTCGATGCTAGAGCTGAAATGATACAGATATGTAAATCTTTGCATAAATATTTTTGGAGTAATATTCCAGAATGTTTCAGAAGGTTGTAGAAGTTTTCTGAGGGATGTTTTGGCAATTTCTGCTTACATTCTTGAAACTAAATAAAATTCTACTAAATTCTAGAAATTTCTCATTACTTCTAGAATGTTTATAAGGTTTCCTTAAAACATATATTATTCTACAGCATTCAATTAAAATAAGATTTACAATTTTCTGCCAAGTTTTTAAAAAAAAATATGCCTGGACTCATTTATATGTTCTCAACTTTTTTCTTACATTTTAATAATACAACATTATTTTCCAATGGCCAAATCCATAAATTGGGGACAAAAATAATGTTTTCCATTTACTTTAGTTACGAATAACTGGAAATTACTCTTTTAACCAACGAACAATAAACAAGGATAATTTCGTGACATAGTGATATTATCGGACTTTCTAACCAATAGAATTAATTCGCGCACGATTAATCTATGACAGACCTATGATTTGAAAAAAATTATTATACAAAAGTGCAATTCGTACTTCACTCACATTGTCAATATGAACTATCTAAATGTGTTTTGACCTATATATATATATATATATATATATATACATATTGGGTTGAGGAATAAGTTCTTGCGGTTTTATCAAATTTATTCATTTTAATTAATCATTTTTGAAAAACTTCATTTTTAATTGATAACAATATTCAATTTAATGAATAATATATTCTCCGTTGTTATTTACGACTTCTTCCCAACGTTTAACTAGGTTTTCGATGCGTCTACAATAAAAATCTCTGGATTTTGACTCGAAGAATTCGTCTAACCAGGTTCTTATTTCCACATCAATATTGAACGAAACGCCGTGCAAATTGTTGGAGAGCGATCAGAACATATGGAAATCCGATGGAGCCAAGTATGACAAATATGGTGGATAGGGCAGGATTTCCAAATTAAGCGTTTGGATGGCGTCTTTTTTTATATTGGCAATGTGAGGACGAGCAATGTCGTGTTGCAGAAGGACTCCATAACGTCGATGAGGTCGCTATTCACGAATAGCTTCGGTGAGTTGATACATTTGTTGAACTTAGAGTTCTGTATTGACAATCTGGTTGTTCGCAAGGAGATCCTAAAGAATGATGCCTTCACAATCTCACCACACACACAGCATTGTCTTTCGTGGATGATGTCCTTGCTTTAATCGCGGAAATAGTTATTTATTGTGGCTAAACCTTTGTTTTCGATGGTTCATGTTGACATAAACACACCACTTTTGGTCGCTAGTGATGATGCAGTGAAGAAATTGGTCCTTATATCAAGGAGTAGCCTTGTGACTAGCAAGCAAACCTGCGACAATCATGGACCGTTGAAGTTTGTTGCTTTCGCTCAAAGCGTGCGGAACCCATGCACTGAGTTTTTTAACTTCCCCCATCGAATGAAGGTAATTCAGTATAGTTTTATGCTTACTCGCCAATTATAGAGCCAATTCTCTAGTCGATTGACGAGGACCTTAATGAAGAAGTTCGTTCAATCACTCTTCATCCAACTTAATGGGGTGACCAGAACGTTGTTCGTCATTAAGATTGAAATGACCGTTTTTGTAACGTGAAAACCACCATTGAGCTGTCCTTTTTGATAAAGCATTTTCTCCGTACACAGCACAAGTATCGCGACGAGCTTTGGCTGCGTTTGCATTGTTCCCGTCTCGATTGAAAATGAATAACAACATGTGTCGGAAATGCGCCTTTCTTTCAACTTGACATTCCATTTTGAGGGTACAGAACAAAAATTAAATTAACACAACTTTTAAATAAACCGCAATGACTTATTACTCAACTTCAAGACATAGCCTAAAGAAAAGCCTAATAGTATACGCTCTTAAGAGACGTAGCCTAACCATTGCAAATTTTGCTCTCATTATTTATTATTGTTTCTTAATATGTGCATAAATCACGTCAACAAAACTTAAATCAATAAAACAATAAAAAAACACCAGAACTTATTCCTTAACCTAATACTTAATGATAACAGAGCATAGATAACAATATCAAAATATGAACTTCGGTCGTTCCCAATAAATAACAACATACGGTTCAACTGTCACAAATACACTGTGGAGTCTCTTTGTGCGATGACTACCGATATCCGAAAGGAAAGACACTCTACCAAGAAGTCCTACGACAAAGTGATCAATTTAGTAAAATTCTATCCTTAATTACAGTCATCAGTCACTATAGGCTTAATAATATAATAAAGGACAAAGAAAAATATAAGTCTACCCTCTCTCACATGTTTCTCTCAATATTTGCAAAGTTGCATCTCCTTTCGAACAGTAGATACATGGTACACATTGACCTAAACCTCATGGAACAAATCTTGTGGAAAAGATCGCAAAGGTTAATGCTTTTGGTCATTAGAGCGGCTCGATATCTTCTAATGCTTATTTGTAATCGTTTCCAAAGTAAACACATCATTAATATCTGCTAGATTCAAGAATCGATACACAGCTTGGAGGCATAAAAATACAGCGGTAGTATATTTACTTGATTCCATTCGTGATAAGCTCCCAAATATAATTAATGGCAAACTAATGAGAGTTCATGTTCTTATATACCACGAACATTGAATCTAAATTAATGGCGTTCTTTTACTGTTTATTTTTCATTACTGTTTCAATCATCTGAATATAGATTTAATTGCTTATAAATCGTCGAATGAAAAGAATTCATGGAATCTCGAATGAACACTCATCAGCATTGATAGAACGAATCAATCGATAACAATATGTAATAAAATATAATTAATAACTGTTGAAAAAAGTAAAAGAGTAATAGACCTGAAAGAGTTCCTATTATAGGAGAATTGGGCTCTGAAAATAAATGGAATAGTACCGAAAAAAATTGGCAGCGAGACTAAATGAAATTATGAGAGTTAAAATGCATCTTAATGTACAGTATCTCCAAGTGAAATAAAGGTATTTACTACCATACGTTAAAATTGCACTATTTTATTGTCTCTGAAAATTTTATGAAAGTATTTCTGGCAGTTCTCATTTATTTCAACTAAACGGTTTACAAGTAATTTTGTAATTAACAAATATTTTGTACTTTCAGTTTTATTGTTAAAATATATCAAATAGCTGCAAAAGTTGCATCCCAACATTTTGATACAGAGTGGTAAAACCTTTTCCTCATACGTTTTAAGAAAAAAATATGGAAGAAAAATAGTGGCGAAATTTTGTGAAACATTAAATGTGCAAAATAAATTTATTGCGTATAAGGAAACTGACATTTTAGAGTAAGGAAGAAACTGAAATAATTTTTGAGGGCACAACTTTGTTCTAAAATGGCTAAAATTACGTATTTAATCGAACTTCAACATCAGTTCTTTCGTCCTTTCTCCTATCTTTGAACATAACAACGGATAAACTTTTAAAGTATTGGGTTGAGGAATAAGTTCTAACGGTTTTATCAAATTTTTTCATTACCATTAACAATTTTAGAAAAACTTCATTTTTAATTGATAACAATATGCAATTTAATCACTAATGTATTCTGCGTTGTTATTTACGACTTTTTCCCAACTTTCAAATATTTTTTCGATGGCTCTGTAATAAAAATCTCTGGATTTTGACTCGAAGAATTCGTCTAACCAGGTTCTTAATTCCACATCAGTATTGAACAAAACGCCGCGCAAATTGTTGGAGAGCGATCAGAAAAGATGGAAATCCGATGGAGCCAAGTATGACGAATATGGAGGATGTAGCAGTATTTCCTAATTAAGCGTTTAGATAGCGTCTTTTTTTATATTGGCAATGTGAGGACGAGCATTGTCGTGTAGCATAAGGACTCCATAACGTCGATGAGGTTGCTTTTCCCGAATAACTTCGGCGAGTTGATACATTTGTTGAACGTAGAGTTCTGCATTGACATCTCGTTGTTCGCAAGAAGCTCATAAAAAATGATGCCTTCACAATCCCACCACACAGACGGCATCGTCTTTCTTGGATGAAGTCCTTGCTTTAATCGCGGATGTGTTTTTTTTATAGGGGCTAAGCCATTGTTTTCGATGGTTCATGTTGACATAAACACAACACTTTTCGTTGCCAGTGATGTTGCAATGAAGAAATCTGTCCTTATATCCACGAGTAGCCTTGTGACTAGCAAGCAAACCTGCGGCAATCGTGGACCGTTGAAGTTTGTTGCTTTCACTCAAAGCGTGCGGAACCCATGCACTGAGTTTATGAACTTTTCCTATCGAATGAAGGTAATTCACTACTGTTTTCTGGTCACATGCCAATTGTACAGCCTATTCTCTGGCCGATTGACGACGATTTTCATGAAGAAGGTCGTGCAATTGATTTTCATCCAGCGTAATGGCGCTACACGAAAGTTCTTCATCTTTAAGATTGAAATGACCGTTTTTGCAACGTGAAAACCCCCATTGAGCTGTCTTTTCTGATAAAGAATTTTCTCCGTACACAGTACAAATATCGCGACGAGCTTTGGCTGCGTTTGCATTGTTCCCGTCTGCATTGAAAATGAATGAAACAAGTGTCTAAAATGAGCCTTTCTCTCAACTTGACTGTCCATTTTGAGGGTACAGAACAAAAATTAAATAAGCACAACTTTTAAATAAACCGCAATGACTTATTACTCAACATCAAGACGTAACCTAGGCAAAAGCCTAATAGTTTACGCTCTTAATAGGCGTAGCCTAACCTTTGCAAATTTTGTTTTCATTATTTATTATTGTTTCTTAATATGTGCACAAATCACGTCAATAAATCTAAAATCAACACACCATTAAAAAAAACCGCAAGAACTTATTCCTCAATCTAATAATATCATGTATTTTTTTTCCTTCTTCTCTGTCATTATAAGTTTTAAAATGAAATATATTAATGTACATTTTCTTACTAAAACCAAAGAAAAATATAGAATTCAATACTAACTTTTAGTTTATACTAATTTTATTTTAGAAACTATCATTTGATAAATGGGCAAGTTAAAATATCTGCGTATCCTCTAGAAGCCTAAAGGTCTCCTCCCAATTTCGTTTTTCTGATTCGTTCCTGCACAATATTTCATTATCATCATCTCACAATCCTTTTGCCAACCTTGCTCAATATATTTTTGTTACAGAACAATTATATTGTTCCCCATTAAAGCAAGTGATACTACTTTAAGAACTTTAAATAACTCTCATAAACACCATATAATTTCATTAACACGTTTCAAAACTGAATTAGTTTGCCTTTAGGTACGCCTTTCTTAGATCGTCCGCTCCTTATTTGTTCTCTTAACTTATTTTTTTACATCATTTGCGAGCTCATCTTTTCTGTTTTCTAAGACTCTTGCTCTCCTCCGTTCCCTTTATTAAAATAATAATACAACATCGATAAAAAATCAACCATTAGCCATTTTATCTGAGCTCTGTTAAGAAACGTTCGATATATTGGTGGGAAAACTACCACAATAATCGGTAAAGGGTAATCATATTAATATTTTTTGTTTCTTAAGTAACAGATCAAATAATTTACAAGAATTGTAAAAATTCGATAGGCTTGGCAAAGGACTTGCTTGCTTTAGATAATTAACTGACAAATTATTCTACCCCACTATGAATTAAATGTGTATTGAGTTAACTTTAAAACATTTATGGTCTTGTAGTGACTATTGAGGTAACAAGCAAATCTCTGCTCATAAATAATATGTTCTTAGGCAGCGTTCGTTAAAAAAAAACATAGATAATGTTTTTGGCCAAACTGAAGCTTTCTTGGTTGCTATTATAGACCAATTTGATTCTTTAACCTTAATTGGGCACTTGAACATTTTAAACAAATTTTGGTTAGTGTTTTCAGAATATATAATTTAACTAACAAACCCTTTCTTAAATTTATTTGATTAAGATTTGATCATATACAGCGTGGTTAAGAATTCAACTCCTGTGGACGTAGTTGTTACAGACCTGGTAGTATAACCAAAACAATATTTATGACGCGTGTTGTCACAATGAAGAAAGACAACTAGTTAATGAATAATTAGACATGAGAGATAGAAGTGGTTAATCGAGTCCTGGAATCTTACATGTTCGAGAAATTGAGACAAGTATTCTCTATGATCTCTTTATAAACCAAATTTTTATTGCTTTAGGACATTGTGCTTTAGAATTTGCAGGTTTTCAGGTTTTATTGTCTACACGTGTCTTTTTGATTTGATACAGCTCTCTCATTATGCTTTTGTCTATTACTAAAGTTTTCTTGCCACCAAAGTTAGACGACCTGTTTTAAAAGCTACTTGAAATTTTAACTGAGCTTACCTCAAAATCGGTTTCATCATCATGAAGAGTGCTTAAAATAAAGGTTTGTAATGCACACACTTATTAAAGTGGAATATTGAATAGGCTGCATCGTTGTACATAAAGCACGTTTAGGGGTTGTTTTGTGGTCCTGAAGGATGCCTCCTAGTCCATGTCAAATATTTTCCTTGGTAACCATCGGTAAAGTCTAGCATGTAAAAATTGTATTCTTATTTTGATACGCTGAGATTTAATTACGGGGGGCGATCAATAGGTTTTGGGAATCTGTAGGGCAAAACAGAGGAAAGGTGATGGCTGTTTGTGTGGGTGTTAGGAGAAGTTATGAAAAGTAAGGACCTGCAGCCTCACGCTCCTGCCTCGTCTATTTAAGAAGCAGTAGCTAATCGCAGATCGTCAGTCACAATTTTTCAACAATGGAGAAGGTTGAGCACCGTGCAGTGATCAAATATTTGACCAAGGAAGGCAAGAATGCAAAAGAGATCCATGAACTCATGGTTGCAGTGTACACCGATACCGCCCATACCTATGCAACCATTGCTTGCTGGAATAGGAAGATCCGCCATGGTTGTGAGTCCCTTGAATTTGACGCCCTTTCAGGACGCCCGAGGACAATGTGGCTCGTGTGGAGAGGAGGATACTCGAAAATCGACGGGTGAAGGTCGAAGAAATCAAGCGACCATTTGCAATATCACATGGAAGTGTTATCAACATCATGCACTACAATTTGGCCATGACCAAGGTCTCTTTCCGTTGGATTCCTAGAAACCTCACGCCCCATGATCGACTTCAACGTGGTCAAAGTCCACAAGGCCAGAGTTGCACAAGCTGCACTGCGCGAGTGCGGATTTCTGTTTGCCGGGAATTCGAAGCCTCATGTTTCGTTTCCTTTTATCTGAATTGCAAAACCTATTGAGCGCCCCTCGTACTTCGAATAAACTGTGTTCAGCGTAAATAATACCGTAGCGACCCAGTCAGCATTTACTCTTTCTTTTAACGAGTTGCACAAACACTGTGAATAAGATGAAAACAGTCATTTTAATTGCCAAATTAAAAGTGTATTTAAATATTTGTCATTTATAAACTGTTCTTTAGCGCTAAAACTGTCCATCGAAAGTTCGATGGTTTACATCTTGTTTATCCAAGTGTAACAGTAATGACCTCATAAGATATAACTTTATCAATTAGGTAATATAGATTCTGATTTTTATGAAAAGCACTTAATCGCAACAGACTCATTTAATTTACAAGACATAATGCAATGTAACAAGCAAGGTTTACAATCAGAGGAATACGCTAAGATAACTAAGATATGTTATATGCTATGATAGCCCTTTAGATAATTACTTTTTTCTTTTTTTTCAAAGGTTCTTGTACAGTTTCCTATGCTTTTTAACGTGAAAAAACATATCTACTTTGATCTAGTATGTTGGGAATCATTTTCCGCATAGAGCATTAAATATCTTCACCAGTTCTTGGGCACTATAATTTTTTTATCTAAACAATAGAGTGGATCAAATGTATCTATTCAAATATCATAAAATTAATGAATAAGAATAGCTAATAAATTATAATTGATTAATAAGAATAAATAATAATTATGTATAATAATAATTGTGAGGGAATGTCCTCGAAGGACCACCGTGAGAAGAACACTCTTGGAAATATCCCTCTATCTTTCAAGACCACGTGAGCCAGCGTGAGAATTTTCGAAAGACGGCAAAGAATTCGTTACTCGCTTAATAACCCTTCCCAGCTGTGTTTGTTTTTAGATGCCAATCATCACGCCCTTCCCCTTGATAACGCCGTGTGCAGCTATATTAAAACGTACCACCATATCGCGAGGCAAGTTTGATTGTCTGGAACGACGCGTTATCATGAATTGTATTTGCTTAGACTAACGACAAGAACTTCTTAAGAACCGCAAGGCCCTGAGGCTTTTATCAGAGCAGCCACTCGGGTATTTAACCCGAAGCTTGCGATTTCTAGAGGAGAATGAAAGCCCTCTATCCATTCTGTCCAGAAGGCCGTCTGTTTCCCGTGATTCTGCCCCCCTCCCCGTAACTCGTCTTCGTACGTCATCGAAAATCTCGTCAGCAGATCTAGCTTCGTTAATCTTTGGCACCTGTTCAGAGGAAAGCTATCGAGCCCTTGTCTTCCGGGAAAGTTGTGAGGACCTCTCATTTTCACCACCCATTCTGGGTTCTCGTTCTTTTGAGCCTGAGACTCCCTGCCAATCAGCAGAATTGCCTCGATTGAGATTACGTCTCTCTGGAGCAGAGAAAATCTCATTCTTCATCACGAAGTAATCCAACTCCATCTTCAATTGCTCCTAGTCAGGACTCCCCGAAGTATCTTCTTGAAGACCAGCGCCATTGTCTTCCACCCTCCATCCAATTCGCCCACGCTTGAAGGTAAAGCGATCGTGTATCGTCATCGCCAGATTACCTTGTTAATCTTCATTTAATTCATTTAACTGAAATAATTAATTTGTTCCTGCTTTTGTATATATATTTGTATATATATATATATATATATATATATATATATATATATATATATATATATTCCCCCTTTTTGTTATATATATTAAAATTATATTTTGGGGTATTGTCTTTATATATCCTTTGAACTGCGACTTGGCAAGCCTAAACTCGGTCAACCGTAATTCGCACTCTTTATTAATCGCCCAGACATATCTCCAGCTTCCTGTGGTCAGCTGTCTTCCCGTGCTTATCTAAAACTCTGAGCACTGAGCTAGTTTACACAGGTATACCTAAACAATAATTATCCTTTTGTTTTCCAGGAACTAAAAGAAACTCATTCATAAAATAAAAAAAAATCTACAAGTTACAATCTAAGCAAAGAACTGAGTAAGTTCCTTGCGGACATAGGTCATATCTCAGAGCTTCCGGGTAATGTCCACTTGCTGGTGTGGCCTAGGCCTTCTACTAGATCTGTCACAGGAACTTTCCTGGTTTGAGACCATTCATCATTTATCAGATGTTCGCAGGTTCAGACAAGCGTTTCTTTATTTCATTAATCTTCAAACTTTACCGGAAAATGCTGGAAGGCTCAAGGTTAGGTTTTAGCATATGAAACAGTTAAATTTATTATTCCGTTCTGGAAGAAGTATAGGTTTAAGACAATGGCCAAAATCAGAAACATCGTGCTATTGGAAAGAGCAAAGGAAATGTGGGAAAGCAAGAAGAAAACAGAGGAACATTTTTGGTGGATTAGACAACTTGTTCGATAAAAAATTCCAAATACAATCCAAGAAATAAAGAACAACAGACTCTCATCCAGAGATAAGAAAGACGAGGACGTCAGGCTCAACATGGATCAAAAGACTGAGATAAAACGTCATACGTGTGGTCTTGCAAAGATCTTTTGTGATATGATCCCTGTAGCAAACATTAAAATGAAAAAAATATTTACTTTGAAAGTTACAAAAAGGTTTTAACTTTTACTCTATTACTTTATTATGCATTTATTAACAATTACCATCTTAACATGTTAACTATATTGCAATTGCAGTAAAACAAGAAGCCCTTGTTTATGTGGATGATAATACCTGGAATAAATCAACTAACATGATGTTAACACAGAGGTAATGAACTCCGATCAGCATCGTTCTGGATGTTTTCACCTTCAAGCCACTGGGACCAGGTGAAGGTAAACCACTAGTTTAAATTCTGCTCCTTCATCACGTTTTGCTCCAGAAGTTTTTTAAACTCCTTTTAATTAATTTACTTAAATTTCCACTTTATTCCAGGATTTTAAAATTTTAGAAATATAAGGTGAATGAAACATGATGGTAAAATGTAAATGTTTCATTTCAACCGTTTTTACCTAAGGTTTTTAATAGTTTCTATTTTCTGCTCATCGACACAGGTAATTCTACACCATTTGATGCTCTTATATCAACCCATCCATCATTATTAAGAATTTCAAACCATTTATTTAATAGGAAAGTTTACTTTCCCGTTGTGTGAGATAAGATTACGTAATTATCCGTGAAATAAATACTTTCATCAACTCAACTCTATTGAAAGGAAAGTTCTCCTCATCTCAGCTTTCATTAACTAAAGTTAAGATTCATTTTAACTTCCCTAAGGAACGGGTTTCGGGAGATTCTTATAAGTATTTCGATTTCTTAACTTTGTCTCCGCTTGAATGGACGGTTTTCGACTTAGACAAGAAGTCGCATTCGCAATAAGCATAGTTTTTGTTATATTTGAAATTAAAAGGAAGACCAATGCAAGAATCTTCTGCTTTAGGTTTGCAAGGAGGGGTTGTTAGAAAGTGATGAATCTATAAAATTTGAAAGTGTATAAAAGATATTAGTCCATCTATAATGTGTCATTTTTTACGTTTATTATTATTTTATTTTTAAAAATAATCGAAAGTAGGTTTGTTTTTATACAAGCCTAGTCTAACAAACTCAAACTCTAGATATTTCTTATCTTCTATCAAGGCTTGTCTTTCGAAGTACCTTGGTCGTCATTTCTAGGAGATAGGCAAGGTTTGGCGATTTGAACAATGGATTCCTCACCACCTGTCAGAGATACACCATTTTTAAGTAGGATTGTTATGTGGGTTATGTGTAGTTGAAACAATTAGTCATATCACACATCACGTTTTATTTTGTCAATATAATAAAAGTTTAATATATTTTTATTTCATGAGAATGAGAGATAGTTTTTGTGGTATATTTCCTTATGAATAAACTAGATTGAGCATGTAACAAAAAATAAAACTTAAATTTAGTTGTTTTTTAGTTTTTTTCCATGTTACAAGCAGTACTGTCGAAACAATTATGTAGGTATGTATTTGTTTCAAAACAGGGCTTCCAAATTTCCCGAAACATTTCCTCTCGTAGATAATTTAACTTTATATAATTAACTTCTAATTTTGGATAACATAAAATATTGTAATAAGAGTTGGGTTTATCTCACCCTAATTTTACAATATAAGGTGTTATGAAAAAGAATAGTACTTGGCTATGCAGAACAGCATGGTCTACCCTCACCATACAAGACTATCCAACGATTAAAAAAATATATATAAAACAATTATGTCGAGGTTAACTTCTTTTCTTGAGAAAATGGATAATGTTGGGTTTATGCCCACCCTTGCAATTTGTGGGCACTTTGTTATAAATATCTCTATTATTAAAAAAAGACAATGTGGGCAAATTTCTAATTATGATGTTATGGTGAGAAATAGACGGCCACCATCTTGGGAGACACATTGTGAATTTTCAATCACATTATAGTGTATTATATATGATTTTGAATTGGAATTTTTTATGAATTAAAATATTATATGGACATTTTAAAATTAATAAATTTTAAAGAGAATATGATTGATTTAAATAGCATTCGGGGGTGAGGTTTATATCTGAAATCAAGGAACATGGTAGAAAAACTAGAGGCCTAACAACATTTAGCAGTCGTCTTTTGAATTCGAATCTAATGTTAGGCTTTAGAATTAGGAATATTAGAAGTTGTTTTTGAATTGCGGCTCGGTGGATGATATGAGTATATATAATACATGCAATATGATGCAATTGCAATAGTCTAACATAAAAATACACCCAAATCCCCCTCTAAATTTGCCCTAGAAAAAACATTGTCTAGATTTGAAAATACTTGTTTTTAAGTATATACGAGTATATTTATATATATATATATTTATATATATATATATATATATATATATATGAATTATCTAACAATTATCTAATTTGGACAAATTTTTAATATTAGAAGACGTTTTCGACAATGGATCAGTCTGAAGGAAGCAGCGATAACCTCTGCGAAAATAGCGACCTCATCCACCAGAATATTTTCTTGTGAGACATGAATGCCATAATCCATTTTAAGCTTTCTAACCCAAATCAGAGTATCACCAATGTAGTTTATTGTACTCATTTGCACCGTTTACATGAAGTACTTGAAGAAAAACAGCCATCATTAATCGAGAGAAGAAGAAGAGTTCTCTTTCATCAAGACAACGCATGACGTCATATCGTAAAACCTATCAAACAAATGCTAAAATATTTGATGCAAACTAACGAGTCATGCTTCATATTCCCCTCAAACTAGCCACATTGGATTACTTAATATCTTGATAGAATTTTAGTCGAATTACGAATATTGTTACTAGGAACTGTTGGAAATTCTAATTACGTATTAAATTAAAAAATAAATACTTATTCAAGTATAAATAATTCAAAGAGTTGATTGATACCTAGCTATAAAATAATGAAAATAAATCCTGCCTGATCTAAAATATAGCCGAAAATCTTCCAGATGGGGTGAGATCGGGGAACCACCTTGCAATCTTCCAAATTTCATCTGCGACACACACTCCAAGCATGTGACAAATTCTTGGGAGTACATAGGGGGGCATAGAGGGCGTGGCATTCCTTCATGCTTCAAGATTAGCAGGGGTCTTGCCTGAGCTGCATCATTCACCCTGCTCATAATAAAGACGGCCACTCCTTCTCTCACCTCTTTCTACTCTGGCTGAAATTTCTTATGGGGTAAATTACACGTGCTCCTCAGTGGATTGGTGCTATTTTACTTCGAGTCTTTTACTTTATAAATAAATGTACTTGTGCATTACCAAGAATATGAAATTCACTGAGCTTCATAAATGAAAAGTTTTTATAGTGCTCTTACCCCTTAATAGCATTTCAGCTATTAGGAGTTACGTTAGGAACGGTGACTGTGAGGGAAAACGAAATGTAAATTTGTGCTCGCACAATCTTAAATTAAAAACCTTAGAAACTAAATGAATAAATAGAGAAATCAGGAGGTAGAGGTGAGATTACATCTGCTGCAACGACAATCTATATATAACGGAGAGTATTCAGGCATAAACAGAAAAGCAAGAACCAGAGTGTAAAGAATATAAACCTTATGATCAACAGGACATTCTTAACAAGATATGGGCTAGATATCCCCTCCTATGTCTCACACAGATAAGCAACAGCAACCAAAACTATTCTAAACAATAACGAAATCAACTCCAACAAAGGTATACTTTAAGCCGTGTAAACAATCTCATGGTGAAAGAACCAAACATCACAGGAAAACTAAGAAAGTATAATAGGAAGATCCTCAAAGATATTCCCAACCTCCCTTCATAGGAAAGGGGATTAAAGACAGGAAATGAATTTGACGGTAAATCAAATTTGTGAATATGAAACATTTCTAATCACGACAAATTAAACACTCCCTTTCCCAAGATGTTCTTCTGAAATATAGAAAAGGCTTGAAGGACTAAAGATGATACACGAGATAAAGAAGAACAGAGGACCGAGAAGTCAACTCCACAGAAGTTAGCATATATCCAAACAATCAGATATCACATCAATGATCTCTTTCGAATGTGGGCGAAATTAATTGCCAAATGAAATATAAATAAAAAGCTCGTGATTTTATGGAACTTCCCCAAACTCTGCGGAAGTCTACCCCAAAGTAAACTCAAAATCGCAAGCGATAACGATTTCATATACGAGGAATGTCAGATAGAAGAGAAATTCCAAAGCACGGAAAAAGGATTAGACATCACGAAAAAAGAGAATGAGAATTTCGATGACGAACTTAACACATGAATAAAGGCTGAATTAAATAATGATTTATAGAAGACACCCAGTAACAATCATAGGAGAAAATAGAAATAGATGAAAAGAGTAAAACGACAGGTATGATGATGCGAGAGTTAAAGTCAGCAATATACTCGTTCACGCATAAAGACCCGGGGCCAATAACAATGAGAAATAATAATAAAAAAACTATCAACTATTTAAGGAGTTAATATTATTTTTTTTACTGCATGATAGAATATTGGCTACATTTCAGATGCCGATGTGATTATGAAAATGCAATACGTATTAGAGAAGAGAAAGAAAGAAACGGTGATAAATGGATACAGTCGGATCTCACTCCTTAATTACTTGGGTAAGTGCTTGAGAAGATCAAGAGCAATTTGCACCTTGGACCACCCGGAAGCAAAGGATAAATAATATAACTTAATTTGGATTGATGATAAATATATGCACAAAAATAGAGGGCTCTGTAAATAATAATAGTAATAATAATAATAAAGAAGAGACCACAGCAGAGAATTGCACATTTGATGTTGTAGCGAGGGACCAAAAACAATCCTTGAAAAGGTCTGGAGAGATGGATTAAAAGAGGAAATGATTAAAGCTGAATTAAAAGACGAAAAGGTGGGAATGATAATATTCTGCAGCTTTATATGCGACAGGGAAACGTATACCACAAAAACAATACTGTAATGGTTGCGTCATTCATAACCGAGGAAAAGTTACTGTAAAATAAGAGGAGCACACAAACTAAATACTACTCCAGGTTCGACGACATAATATAAAAATTCGATTTGTCGATAAGTCAAGCATGAAGTAGAAACCCAACGTCATTAGCGTTTATCTCAGAGACAATCATTGGCAGGAAAATTGAAAACAGTCACATAAAAAGTTACGAAATCAGACGAACAATTATATTTGTAAAATGGAAAAACTCATTGTATATTTATTGATTTAATACATCTTGATCTAGATCTTGAACACAAATCAAGATGCGATTTTACCTAAAAAAAGAAAAAATAATATTCTCTTCAAATTAATGAGTAAAATATGTTATTTGTTAGATTTACGAAAGATTTAGGAATTAATTTTTACTGGGAATTTTGTTTGTTGTGTTATTCATCCCTCGCATAGGTCAGCTCCAATTATTGCTCCATTATGCAACTTCATTGAAGACGAGAGAAACGCCCCCTCCCAAATTAAAGGCAAAAATCCTGTTGTAGATATTAATTTTGATGAGTAAATAAAAATATCACCTATTTTGTAACATAAAACTCTTCAGTTTAAACCACCAATATTTTACTATCCTTTGATGGGTCCAAGGAAAGGCATGCATTGGTCAAGGTTGAACAAAATAACAGTAGCTTTTATCTAAAGAATATATTAATTTCAATCTCATGAACAAATGTATGTGTGACCGGTGATAATGTTTGGATATGTGAAGACAGGGCAATTTACCAGCGAGAGAACCAAACATTGCAAACCAGTCAAAATTAATGGATTTCCTCATAACTAAAAGAATCATATTAGAGTATTAATGAACCTCTGTATGGGATAACAAATTTTGATCGTCGAATTAATGTGTAAATTGCTAATTATAGGGGTTCAGGTAGCAAATTTAAGGGCTAAATTAATTTATCATATTTTCACATACGCATCCATGTGTTTATGAGATGACGATGACCATTAAAAGCTTATCAATTTAATTGCCTAAACCAATTTACGCAAGTACCTCCTGATTAGCAAAATAGGCTGATCATAGCGCTTCTCCTATTTTCGAATATATCTCCCTTTGGTGGTGTAAATTCGCACTCTTTGACTTCTTTGAACTCATTTGTTTATTTGTCTCAGTTCGTCTACGAAACCCATTAAACCGCTATTTATTGCTATCTCCCTTTTGGACTACTATGTTTGTTTTTTTACGCAAACACAATACTATATAATAATCTGATACATGTAGTGTAGAAAAGATAAAAGTCACAAAATTTAACTTCTATTTTACTAAAGATTCAGTCCATTAAATTTAGAACTATTGTCGATAGTGGTTACGAATATATAAACCGCTTTAGCATAGCTCATATTTTCAGCAGGAAAAGTTTTCTGTTGAAATGCAGCTCAATACTGCATAGACGGATAAGATCGTGTAATATTTTAACATACCCAAAGTACAGCGTTCATAGAGGCGCAAAACTGAGAGAACCTCAATTGATACGGCCATCCTTCCCCGTAACGCCAAATATTCGAACTTGTCGGCATCATAACAGCGGCTTCTGGACACGCTCGTAGATTGTAAGATATGGATCATCAACGACATCAAGCATCTAATTTTCACTGTGGTTCCCGATAATCAGTGCCTCTAGTTGCACGCCAGCTCCGCTTCAGGAGAATCGCTTCCTTCGATTGCTGCTGGTTTCATCGTCCATTAAACCATAATGCTTTTAAATATGTGCCTTGGCCTCCATAAGGAGGTTGAGTAGGGTTCAAAGCTATGTATTTTCCTCTCCGTTCCGCAATTCAATTTCATAATTAATAGTAGCTTAGCGATATGCTCCATCCAGTCATCGTAAGAATCAATGAAACCACTTTTCATCGCCCCATCGTTACATAATCATTCAGATCAGCCGATTCATGTCTATGACTAGTAAGGTTTCTCCCCTTTTCAATATCCTGGTTATTTTATTTACATTTCACTCGCCCAAATGCTAGTGAAGATTTTATGCCGTTCCTCTTGCTTATCCTTCATTTATGAGATCGAATTATCAAGGATCAAACTTTGGTTAGCTTTCTATATGGCCAACTCACATTAAGGCCCCTCGAATCACTTTGCCCTCGCCTGTTTAGGATTTTTTTGATTAAATCCCACTGAAAATATTTCAACTGTTTATCCACAAATCATTTGTAATGTGTAAACTCATTTTACCTCACCCTCAATTAACCTCTTTTGGATTCGACAATCAAACTAGGCAATGCGAAGACTGAAAAGAAGGAATTGCTAAGATGTAAGAAGATAGCATTATCCGATCATCTCTTTCACTAAACTTTCAGCTTTAGTCCTTTTTTCAAACAAGGACTACCAATACGGCCTGTTTGATATCCGTTCTTTAAATAGGGTCAATAAGATGGGGAGATATCCTATACGGGTGCAAAATTCCTGCCCTAGTTTAATTTTTGAAAGGCGTTTCTTCAAAATGCCAGGAGGAGAATCAAGTGTCCTCGTAACTGCAGTTGCAAACCCTTACGTATGAGTAGTATGAGTATCTTTTAATGACACTTGGTCTGAGTTTGGATTTCGAAAGTTTGTGAGTTTCTTAAACAAAGTGCCAAGGAACCTTACCTTGTATTCTCCGTTTTATCTGTCATTCTGCTATTTATATTCACCGGGCAGCGACCAAAGTGTTTCATACGTCAAACAAGTTTTTAAAAGCTTACTTCCATTTTAAATAAAAAATTACACGTTATAGGTGCATATTTACTCTAGAGAGGCTGGAATTACATAGAAATCTTTTAAATAACAAGTGCATCTCATCTTTTTAGGAGAGGGTAGAGGCAATCAAAAATTCCCCAAACGGGCAACTTATAAAGTATTTCGAGAACATTTGGTCAGCTCCCTCAATTCTTCTCATAAATGCGGCCAAACTTTTACGTCATCTGAACGAGCTTCTCAAACTTAGACACAAATGTAGAAGATGATTTGGAAGGCTACGTATATATCGAAACTAGAATGGTACTACCCGTTATTGACAAGAAGGAATTGCCATAAATATATATTTATGGCAATTCCTTCTTCCCAATATATATATATATATATGTATATATTTATATATATATATATATATATATATATATATATATATATATATATATATATATATTCATTATAACAGGTTTTATTAAAAGCAACTGCTAGTACGAATTAATAATTTTTCTTTCAATCTTCTCGATTTGTCTTATATTCGTCTTTTCTTCATTGTTTAACCTGTGGATAGCGTACCAAAGTTCATCGGGGACTGATGCTTGTTATTTTGCTAAACGTAGAAGTAACTAATGTAATTTAGCACTTTCTTTAATTAAAACGACGCGTTTCGATATATCGAGTATCATAATCAGAGTTACAATGGGGAATTAGTACAACGTATTCACTTTATATATGTTACAGAATGTGTTAACAAAATTACGAACGAAGCTATCACGTATAGGGCAGGTTGGATCAAGGTAATAAAAGGGCGGAGATGTAGTTAGACAGAGGGGAAGGGGGTGGAATTAAGCTGCTTGCCAGAGGAGATTAGTAGCTAAGGGAAGCCCTGAGTACACCTGTCCCTCTGTTTGCTTTTCTTGCAGGGGGTAGGATTTCATATAGCTTCAGTGAAGAGAAGTTGACGCCTGTTGGGAGCATAGTCTAAAATATTGGTGTTTTCTTCTATAATTTATTGGTTGAGGCATTTTTTGTGTACTTCCTTTGTATGTTTTTTAGGTGCGCCGTTGTTCAGACGGTATGACATTCTTCTTAAGAAAGTAGATTCGGTCATGCTGATATATGAGATAGTAACAAGGGGTAACAAGGAATGGAAGCACCCGAGGAGACCTTACGGTCCATTCAAAGAGGGTACCTTTGAACTAGCAATCGAGCAGGCACATGGGTACTCAATTGTTTTGCGTCCCTAAACGGCCACTTTTTAAGACTTTGTCTAGTCTTGACTTGAACTAATAAACAGATTCACTTTGACAACTTCCACTGGAAGTGCGTTCCACTTACCGCAGATACTGTAGGTGAAAATATTTTCACACATATTGCGGTTGTAACGCTTCAGTTCAAGTTTGAAGCCGTGATTGCGTGTTCTGTTGTCACTGAGTGTGAAAATATCCCGGTAGTCAACATTGTCGAACCCTCAAAGTATTTTGACAACTTCGATGAGCTGACCACGCAGTCTACATGTTTCCAGTGAGAAAAGATCTAATTACCCTAGTCTATACTCATAACTTTATGTCGGATAGAGGGGACCATCTTGGTTGCCCTGGCTTGTACGCGTTCCAACCTTGCGATATCCTTTCGAAACGAAGGACTCCAAAATTGTACGGCAAACTCCAGGTGCGGCCGAACGAGGGAGTTGTACAGACAAAGTACTATCTCCTTGTCATGGTATCCAAACTGGCGCTTTATGTAGCCTAACATCCTTTGGGCTTTCTCCTCTGCCTCGATGCACTGTTTCAAGAACTTGAGGTCGCTAGTAATAGTTACACCCAAGTCCTTTTCAGTGTCACTCGATTCCAGAGCAGTGCCCTTAAGGATATAAGGAGATTGGGCGTTTTTGTGGCCTATATGCATCACTTTGCATTTGTTCACGTTGAAAGGCATTTGCCACGTGTCCGACCACTCCCCAATCTTCCCAAGATCCTTCCTGCAGGCGGGCAGTATTTCCATCCTTTGCAACGTTCATACCAAGCTTGGTATCGTCAGAAAATTTGGTAATCATAGCAACCATGTCACCATCCATGTCGTTGACGTAGATAATGAATAGTAGTGGTCCCCGGGCAGAACCTTGAGGCACCTGCTAGTAACGGGCACCCATGCCTGTCCATTCACCAGCAACTGTTGCCGTTTGCCACTTAGCTAGTTCTCGATCCAGCCAGCTAATTTTCCGTTTATGTGCAGCGCTCGCACTTTCCGTAGAAGGCGGCGCTGTGGTACCTGATCAAAGGCTTTCTGAAAGTCTAAGTACCCTACATCCACCGCCTTGTCCCGATCGTGCTCACTGAACACGAAGTGGAAGAATTCCACAAGGTTCGTCAGGCATGACTGTTGCCTTCGAAAGCCGTGCTGGGAACTCCTCAGTAGCAGGTTTGACTCTTAATACGACGTCATTTTGTCTACCATCATGTTTTCCATGAGTTTACCGACTATCGAAGTCAGACTGATAGGTCTATAGATTGACGGTTGGAGACGGTCTCCTTTCTTGAAGATAGTAGTCACCTCCGCTTTACGCCAGTCTCTAGGAACGCATTTGGTCCGGATTGACATGTTGAAGATTGTGCTCAGGTGTCGTGACACTTGATCGCGCACTTTTCAAAACTTTAGGTAGAAACCCATCCGGGACAGGTGACTTATTCGTCATTAGGTCACTGATCTTCTTTTTTCTTTCTTCTTGGTTGAAGTCCATATACTCCAGCTTTTCCCCCGAGTAGGAATCCATTGGCTGGGGGATGGGACCACACTCTTCAGTGAACACTGAAGTGAAGTAGTCGTTGAGGAGGTTAGCATTTTCTGCATCTAAGTGCTTTAATGCTCCTTCCTCATTTCTCAAAGGGCCAATCGTTCGACGGATTGGTTTACGGCTGTTCACATATCCAAAAAACTCCTTGGGATTCTCTTTACAGAGTCTCAACACTCGGAGTTACTCAGACCGCTTAGCCGCCCTTATGCTGGACATCACTCTTCTGGATAGCCTCCGGTATTCGTCAAAGTCACCCGAGATCTTCGATTGCCGGTACAACGTTCTCTTTTCCCTAAGCAATTGGGCAATTTCTCGATTAAACCACTTTAGTTGAACAAAAGACCGACGGGGACAGTTCAGAGGGATAACCGTGATTCAAGACTCATTAATGTGGTTTTGAAACTATTCTACGAGCCTTTAACTATATCGCACACTTCTAGTCTTGCATTAGTCAGTCCAACACGAAGACCTGCAAAGTTTGCTCTTTTCAAATCGAGTTTCCTCGATTTATTAGTTGCAGGCCCTGCCTTCGAGACTTTGAGTACAAATCTAATTTGTCCGAGGTCACTGCCACTGAGCTCTTCGCCAACAGAGAGGTCCTCAACGATGTTATCCTCAGAGGTAAAAACCAAGTCGAGGATATTGTCTCCTCTCGTTGGCTCTCTTACTCTTTGAGTGAGGAACTCGTTGTTCGCGAACTCCAGGAGTAGTGCGTTCTCGCCACAGGGTTCTCTGGTTGCCCAGTCAACTTGTGTGTTAAAATCACCCATAACGATACACACTCTGACTTCGGCAAGTTATCCTAGTAGCTGGTACAGATCTCTATCCTTATCAACGAGTTGGGCAGGAGGTCTATAAAGCACCAGGGTCCTGTATTTTGCAGGACCTATCTCTATTTCAACACCTACTAGGTCGGATACGATGTTGAAATCCGTCGAGTTGAGAATATCTTTGACATACAACATCACACAGCCACCCTCTCTGTCTGGCCTATCTTTCAGGAAGAGCTGATAACCGGGAATCGTGGATTCCCCTTCAAAATTTTTTCCTTGAGGTTTTTATCAACGACTCCGGTAGGGCCACCATCTCAGGTTACTCTGTTGCTACGAGGCCACAGAGCTCAAAAAACTTATTCCTGATTGACCTCGCATTGAACAGAAGAACTTTTAGGGAGTCCCCTAGTGTAGGACTACCTACGCTCATTCATTTCCCGGCTTCTCTGTAGTCGTGGTCACCCCCTTTTTGACTACCTCCTAGGAGGTTGTTCCAGGAGTGACACGGGCGTGCTGGCGCACGTCCGCTTTTGCTCTGTTTCGAACCTTCCTTTGGGTGCGTTCCACGCCATTTTGAATTAGGTTGGCGAGAAAGGCCTCCCCTCTAAAGGAGAGATGTACCCCGTCCCTTTGGTATAGGTCGTCTCTACAGATAAAGGTACGATAGGGGTCCACGAAGAAGACTCCTTCTGCCGTGAAAAGCTCCGGGAACCTTCTGTTCACTGCGACGTTTCTCTTGTAAGCGTTTCGGGATGGACTTCTTCTCGGAAGCATCCCAACCAACACACGTTTGCGGGTTTTAAGCCCTATGTCATCCACGTCTCTCATCACCGTTTGGATGGTCTTACCACTAAGGCCAACCTTACCCCTTCTCAGGTAGAGGTCGTTGCCACTCACCATCAGAGCAACAACTGAATTCTCAGAAATCTGAGTTTTCTCTGCCTTTACTCTAATGTTGTGGTTACCCTGTCCTGGCAAGCAGCTTACCTTCACGCTAGTGCGAAGGCGGGCCGCTAGCAGCGGCTGCAGATCCCGTGTTTGCGAGTCACCAATGAAGGTGACCTTCGTACCCTTGGTTTCCGAAGACGGGGTCTTCCCTTGTGCAAGAGGCCTTCCCTTTTCCTCTTTACCCTCCACATTCTTATCCTTTTTTTTCTTCTTGTTTATCTGTTTTTCTTCTATTTTTGGTTCTTCTTCTTTTGTTTAATTTTATTATTTTTCTTTTTTCCTTCTTTTTCCTTTCTTCTTTTTCTCTTTTTCTCTCGCCTCAGCTAGCTTAGCCTCAGATGATGCCGGAATCTCCGCCTGGTTACCAAGATATTTCAAAGCGTCAGTGGGCGGCGCCTCTTCTAGGCATCGAATCTGAGATGCGTTAAGTGCTTTGAGTTTTTTTAACTTTCTTTCAAGGATTTTAGTTCTCTCCTCTAAGGCTCTATAGAAGTCTTTCAGGTTATTCACCTCTCGCGTTAATATAAAGGTACTACAGATACTTTTGGGGCTTCAGTTTAAGTAGCAGCCCTCTGGAAAGTCAACACATCACTTTTCTAACTGGCATGTTGCACAGTTGTATTTTAGACGAAAGGGTCCTTTTTTGCTTGTCATTTTGAGCGCTTTCTCTCTCTCTGAAAACTCGTGACCAATTAATGATTAAAAAGGGGAGTTGGTGAGTTCTTCCCGCGTGAGTCGCTCCCGCCTCTCCATCGGACAGGTTTCGGATGTTTCAAAAGGCACGCTCCATGTGCTGCTGTTTATCCGACCGAGTCGGACGAACCAAACAGCACTGACTGTCCCCGTAAGGGCCATCGATTTTTCACCAGGGGAACAACGGAGCACGCTCCGTACTAAACTCCAACTAGTTCCCTTCACAACGGCCAGGATCCAGGAGTAGCTTTTAATAGATATCCCACCACACCAAGAGACTCGACCCAAGGCTTTTTCTTGGCCTGGCAACTAACCTGGGAACAAAGGACCGTCATCTCGGACCGAGGCACCCGTCGACGTTCACTGGGAATGGTCAATAATTACGCGCCAGGAAAGGGGTTAACAGGGCAATACCCTTATCCCATTAATCGTCCCCCAACGCCTAGGACACCTCTAGTCTTAGTCTCTCGCACCAGTGAGCGTCGAATGACGTTGTTTATAGAGGTTCCAAAGCCGGTAATTGTAGATGGTTGAGGCGGTCAACAAAATCTTGAGCCATTTGGAGAGCTTATAAGTGGGAGGATTAATATTGGAAATGATTGGGCGTAAGGGACATTCCTCTTTGTAGGTCTTTGGGAGCCCATACATATAGGGAAGTAAAGGGTTCGAAATCCAGAATTGTTTGATTAAATCTGCGCTTTTCAATATTCTCTTCAATTTGTTGTTGAAATTACTTGTTTTGTTACGCCCAATCATTTCCAATATTAATTCTCCCACTTATAAGCTCTCCAAATGGCTCGATAATCATTTATCTCCAGCAGTTGGAAGAATCTCATCTGCATACATCATGAACACTTAAGATTTCGTTGACCACCTCAACCATCTACAATAACCGGATGGAAACCATGGGCCTTCTGCGGGAAATCATGCCTAGGCTTAATTTGGATCTTTCCATTTCTACGAGCACAGTTATCGATCTAGTTGAATTATGTCTCTCTGACAATGTGTTTCGATTAAATTATGAGTTTTATAGACAAATATTTGGCCTTAGCATGGGAAATAGTTTATTTCCGATATTGGCATGTCTCTTCATGAAATATTTTGAGACTGAACTCCTTCCCACAATTTCTTCCCCTAACTTTATATGGTTAAGCTACATTAACGATGTATTTTCTGTATGGCCTAATGGCCATGATTTTGATACCTTTTTTCATCAAATTTAAATATGAATGGGAATATGATAATAGATTACCCTTTTTAGATGTCCTCATTAATAAAGATCACCATGAATTAAAACTTGACGTTTATAGAAAACCAACCCACTCGAATGCCTATATACATTATTTTTCGTTTCACGATAATACTGGTAAAAAATCGGTAATTTCTAACCTTTTCGTTAGAGCATACAAAATATGTTATCCTGCCTATTCAGATAAAGAAATTGTCATTATCACGACCATTTTTTCTATTTTGTATCACCCCGATTGGTTCATATCGTCTGCCCATTTTGCAGCTAGGAAAACATTCTATGGCAATAAGCCTTCCCGCAAAAAATGACTTCAACAAATGTATAACATTGCCTTTGAATAATAAATTAAATAGTTTAAAGGACATATTTGGAAAAGCGGGTATTAATCTAGCCTTTAAATATAATAATTCCTTCCCCTAATTGATGATGGCCAGGAAACCCCAAGAACATCATAACATAGAGGTATATGCAATACCATGCAACGATTGCCACAAAGTTTATATAGGGGAAACGGGGAGAAATCTAGACAAGAGATTGTATGAACACAAAAGAGATATTATAGTGGGCAGTCAAAGCAGTGGAATATTTTGTCATGTTAGAGATTTGAATCATTGGATCGATTTCAATGGAAGTAAAATGGTATTTAAATCGGCTAACTATGTTAAGAGAAGAATCGTAGAATCGAGCTTGATATCATCAGTTCCTAATTTAAATCTATATGAGGGTCAATTTTCTTTTAATCCTGTAATACGAAAGGAAATAAACAAAATAGCGAAATGTCAGCCCTTTAATATGTTTAGGCCTACCCCCCCCCCCTCTGATTAGCCACAAGTAGGGGATTGGGGAAAAAAGAGGGGATCATGCACGACCTCACTGTGTTATGTATGTAAGCATTTTCAAATATTTTCCAACCAGTGTCAGTTGAAAAAGGGTGTGAGATACACCGAAACTGTTCTGAATTAAATTGACTTCAGAGAATGTGGTTTAATTCCTCATCTTTTCTTGCAATATTGCATTAATTTTCATCTTTTTTATATATATATATATATATATATATATATATATATATATATATATATATGTACAGATTTTGATATATAATTTTTCTCTTAACCTCAATATATTTGAAATAAGAAGGTGATTACATTTATACAGGTATATTTACTATAGTTAAATGTTGAAGAAGTGAAGAATTAATTGGTCCTCATCCTCAACCACGGCTTCTAGGCAGCATTGGAACCTGCTGCAGCCCTTCTCGATGGCATTAATCCTTCTCAACAGCATTACCCATTTCAATAAGACGACCAAACTAAACATACAAGCAAATCTAATCATAAATACCGAGCATAACACATTACTGTACTCAAATTTCCGTTTCAAAGTGCATATTTCAATTCCATCGAACATCACTGGAAGGAGCTGAAGAAGCGCTTACCCAAGAGAGCCACTCGCAAAATTGAAGAAGCGTGTTAATGTAAAGCTTAAGTTTAATGTTCAGCCAAATTCCCTGAGCCAATAAATTTTGCGAGATGTGCATCTGCTTCTTAGCTTTATTAGAAAACGTTTCGAAAAGTATACGGTTTTATCCTCAGTCTAGGCAAAGTGTATATATTAAGTACTAGAATTAAATATAGTTCACTTATCTCTATTAATTGAAATTCTTGTTTAAATACAATGAAAAAAGCAAGAAATCTATCTCACTAAAGTTAAAAAAACCTCTATGCTACACAAACTATTTTCTACTTATTCTGCTGAACCACTTCTCGATATACTCCAAGGTAGAGTATTTAGAAGAGATTCAAATCAGTTATTTATGTTTTATTCTACAATTCCATAGGTAAAAACAAACAACCACCCAACTACAGATAATCAAGTCATACAACCCACGAAACCTGATAGCTTAGACAGTATTTCTTTTATATATATATAAATGTCTCGAACTAAAATTATCATTGAGTTCTAAAGTGTGATAATGAGTAAATTAGGTATCGATATTTCTTTTGTTGCAGAAGAAAATGTTATTTTAAGTTATTTTATGTTCCTTAATCGAGGAATCATCTTTTCTCCCAATTATATTTCTTGTTTGCCAAATGATGTCCTTATCGACAGAGAATGTCGTCCCATGAACCCTGCCACTGCAGGCAATATTAGCTGCACCACTACAACTGGGGCATTTAAAAAGATATACGACCTTGCTTCAGTGCTCAAGAGAGGTAGGACCATCATAGGGAATAAATTCCCTATAAAGTTTCTGTTTATGAAAATAATTTTCGTAATTATTTGGGGAAAAACAACTTTAATGATATAAACAAGATATCTTCTAAAACATTCATTAAGTGAGCCAATTTCCTATTGGACCTTACAATATTTTTACTTTTCCTAGCTATATTTACTTCGATTACTGACTAAGGCACAAAAGTAAGTTAATTTCGTACTAAATGCTACAACGATCGAATCTAATGGTTCGCCACATATAGTTAATTAAATTGGAACTACCACATAAAGCATAATTCGTGTCACGGCTTAAAATGAGACCTGCTTCTGAACCAATCATTTTTTCCTTATCTTATTCCTTCCTATTCCTATATTAATTTGTTTTCATTTATTGATTAAATATTTTATTTAATGCATCGTAAGTGCATGCTAACGCCTTGAGTGCAAACCTTACAATAGAACCTCAAGTCATGCACGTATTATAATTCTATATTAAGCCCCAAGTTCTCATAGTTGATGCGGCGTTTGATTTCTATCAGAAAAGATCGTCGCCCATTGAGAATAAGTACATAGCTAAATGAGGACCATTCGCTTTTTTTCCAATCAAACCAACAATGTCATTGCCCTTCCCGTATTCACATCTTAATATTCACACGATATATTCTGTTTCCTCACTTTCACATGAACGATCTTGTTGAAGATCAATTAATAATGTTTGTGGTTCAAAATTTCTATGTACTGCATCTGATGTTTTCCAACGAAAATTTTTCTCATTAAAATCTTGAATAAAAATCAAGCTCAATCTTATATTGTCCCGACCGACTATTTTCCCTTTATCTTTAATCAGAGTATTATTAAGTGACCAGACAAAAAGGAGTATGAAAGGGTGTGGATGTTCAATGTGACACTGACCAACATCATTCCTTTGTTGAAAATAAATCCCAAAATATGAAATCTTTTGTTTTCTAGACATAATATCAGGTAAGTAATTTACAATGCAGGCGAAGAACTAGGATCCATTCAGTTTATCTCCATAACTCTTCTTACTATACTTTTTTGTGACTCTTTTTGACTTCAAACGATAAATAATGGTATATCTTTTGATCACAGGTGTGTTTATCTATAATCTTCAATAAGATTTGTCCCCTTTATATGTTTCCCTTGGGTTTGGATTGCCTCATCTTTACTTAAGAACTATTTTGAGTAGTTAAGCATTATGAGCTAATTGCACTGTAGAACAATGAAAAATAAAACGAAAATGAGAATAACTTTTTCTAGGATTATATTTGACCTAAGTTACGAATATAGCATCCGTCTCTTTCTGCAACCCTCCAGTTTCTCGGAAATTACCATCTTACTTACGTTAAATACATTGATGGTTCCGTAGGTATTGAATGCAAACAGGATTGGGCCGAAGCTGACAAATCTAAAAGTTATAAAAGGATTTTGACCTAATTTGAATGAGAGTTCCTAAGGTATCTTAAAACATAACCTAGGAAATTTATGAAAGTATATTTAATATATCTTTAGTTATATGGGTCCAAATCCGTGGTAACCCTTACGTAACGCTTGAAAATTTTGTAACTTACTATAAATGCTTCCTACTTTTACTTTTTTATTTAAAATTTCTGAATGATACTATTTATACTATTTGTTACATAGTACTGTGTTTTTTCTTTACAGAACAGAGAGCTAAAATGCCTAAAGAATGTAAAAATTCCCCAGACAGATTCTGTTATAAATATGGATCAGTTACATTAAACCCTTACAAGAGACAGTTGACTAAACATATGAAGAAACTTTATTTGCTGTAATTTTCATGTAAATTGTGTCAGGTGTACAAGCTGCCTTTCTGCCTGGGTCAAAGGCAAAAGGCCTGGACTCATGTTTGGCGTAGTAATGATCTGGAGGGTGCAAAAGGAACATTACACGCATTGCTACTTCTGCTTAACAGATATTAAAGGTGGGTATTCAATGTGCTTTCATTCCTGGAATTTAATATATTTTCATAAAATGTAGCAACTAAAAAGATCGAAATGCATACTATGTCGTAATTTCACTTTTCTTGCGAGTGATTACGGCCAGTAATATCCAATTTTATTTTATTTCACTGCAAGTGGCAACAGAAAAGGCAAGAAATCTATCATGATCCAGATCTTCAGTCTGCTATGCTCCCACTTCTAAATTCACAGCCGACCTCTGAACTACCAAGCGATGATACGAGCAAATCAAACGATTCAGAATCTCAGGATACGCCATATGGGGCATAGTTTGAACCTGACAAGAAACCATATCTCATCAACCAACCGGATCTCAACGATCTAGTTGGTGATCTAACAGTTACTAAGCAACAAAGTGAACACCTGGCCTTATGTTTGCAAGAATGGAACCTGTTGGATAAACATGTACGAATTACATTATTTGGGAAGCGTTCTGCAGATCTACAGCACTTTATTCACTTTTGAAAACAACTTGACTTATTGTAAAGATATCAAAGGCCTATTAATGCCCTGGAGCTGACCTATGAACCAAATGATCGAAATTTATTCATAGATCACCCCTGTTGCACATTAGGAACACCATGCCTTCAGTTCCAGTTTCTTATTTATTCATTTTAAGAGAAACATATGAGAATCTTGTTTAAATTCTAGACCGCATAAGTTACAAGGAGCCTGAGTGGCTAATTTTTGCGGACTTGAGAGTAGTAGCCGTAATTAATGGGCTACCAAATGGATACACTAGGTTTGCAAGTGAGATATTAGGGTCATATCAGAGGATTATGTCTTCAGAATGGTTACATCGGAAAACTAAGACCCCCTTCCCCCGCGTACAGTCCTCGCCCATGAAGAATTACGTAACGAAAGAGAAAAAGCTCCCCCTCGAGCGTACTGCGTTTCATCCTCCCACAAAAATCATTTTTCCACGACTGCATATAAAACTAAGTCCTAATAAAGCAATTTACCAAAGCACTTAAGCATAAAAAACGATGTTTCTAATACCTTTAAGCGATCTTCCCTGAAATAAGCGATAACAAGATTAAAGAATGCATATCAGTAGACCCTCAGATTCAGCAACTTATAGCTGATGAGAACTTTGAGGTGACATTAGATGAAAGTGAGCTAGCAGCCTTGCATGCATTAAAAAATGTATGCAAAGGACTTCTGGGGAAGCACCAAGAGGTACAGCGAAAGCATATAGTAGAGAGCCAAATCAAGTGCTACTAAGATCTCAGATGCAATATCTCACCTAAGATACACTTTCTTCATTCTCATCTCACCTTCTTCTAAGAGAATGCAGAAGATTTGTGTGATGGAAATTGAGAGAGGTTCCATCAAAATATAGCGTCAATGGAAAACAGGTATAAGGGAAATGGAACCCTTCTTTGCTAGGCTGAATTGTCCTGAAACCTGAAGGGTGAGACACATGAGACGTCTTACAAACGAAGAAGTAAATACTTAAATGTGGGTTAATATATTATATAATGCTAACAAACTTGCTGATTCAATGCAAAATTATTCAATCGGCAATTTAAAAGAAAAGCTTACGTGATGAGCAATTTTTATCATATTCGAATTAAACTGACTCACTTTCATAATGAAATGAACATGAGATCATTGTATTTTTCTGGACAGTAAAATTTGTTGTATAGTGTTATGCCTCTAATTCTGTAGGTTTTGAAAAGTACTCGACGGATCGCGCCTTTAATAGCCAACTTATTTACTGAAATAGACAATTTCAGTCTTAACTTACCCTGTTACTTATCTCTCATTTTCAAGTTGTGCCATTGCCTGGTGTTTTAAACAACAACACCTTTATAAAGGCCTAACAAGAAAGCTAAAATTATGAAAGCGGTAAGAAGGAAAAAATATCAAATTTTTCACAAAAGTGAAAATAGCTCTTTTTAGATGCCTTTAGATATTAAATGCAAGAACTGTTACGCTCAAATTGACGAAAATTTCTATGGAAATTTATTGGCAGAATAGTTAACCAAAACTTCCCATAATCAAATGCATAAACATGACTGAGACGACGGATATGTGTGACAAAATAGAGGATATCAAAATTATCCAAAGTAAAAAAATAAATGAATTTAATATTTCACGATGGTGAGAATATAAGATTTCCATCGTAGTGTTAGCTGGCGTCATATCCAACGATTAAACGAACCTATACCGAGTCTTGAAATGAGAAGAGAATCAAAGTTAGTAGCAATATTATACATTGTGGTCAAGAGAAGAATTAGAGAATGAAGGAAACAAAGGCTAGATTAGTAGACTTGTAGTATACTTGGTATTTAAGTGATCGTATTTCATGACGGCCATTATAATTTTGGGGAAGCTAAAATATTCGTTACGATACCGTGTACACAGAGGGAGGGGTTGGGGAAGACGATGGTCGTTTCCGGCAAAGCGGTAAGATGATGGTTGGGTCAATTCAACGGGGTCCAAGGTCAACTTGCTTGTATTGAAATATTCGTTTGAGATGACGGGGGGAGGGGGGAGCAGAGTCTCTGAGTTGGGAATTCTTTGGGTGTAAATTCCTTTGAAGAAAACGGAGGGTGAGTTTCTCCGAGATGTCACAGTTTGCGTGGTCGGATATGCGTAATTAAGGGGGTATTAAGCTAAGCTGAATCTTCACTGAAGCCTTTTGGGATAAGACTTGCTTCTTGTTTGAAGATGGCGTCGATGAGCAGGGTCGGACCGGTATTCTTACGAGAAGAAGAGTTATTAACTAACTCTAGGGGGTGGATATTTGTTTTTTCCAAGAAGGGATGCTTGGTTTTGTCCCACAACGTTTCCTTTCCTTCGACGTATGACAACCCGAATCGAGGAGGAGTAAGATGGTCTGCACTCGAGAGAGTCTCTCGCACCAATCTGATCATTCCTTGTTACGCGGGTAGATATGGACACCAGAAGTGAGGGAACTTACCCCATAGAAGAAAGGGGAAGGACTATAGCACATCGTTTGAGTGATGGCAAACACGGAGCAGTGGCAAGTGTCTTAACCGCACCCAGCGTGTCTGAAAGGGAGGAGGGCAAACTTGTCGTCTTGTTCAATTACTCGCCTTGATAAGAGCACATTCCATGAACTCACACCTTTCCTTTCTCACCGTTTTGAGCTTCGAAAAGTGTTTGTAAGCTACACGAGGCCCATCATGGAGAGGCAATGCTTAAAAGCGACGTTATTTCTCCCCTCACGTGCTTGTTCCCCCACAAAAACTAAAACTATATATATATATATATATATATATATATATATTGTCGTAGAATGGACTCTCGACGATATACCATATATAACTATTCGTTGAGGGAACTTCTTTAATTACCTTTAGAGTTCGTGGATGTCTGGCGGGCCGATATTATGTATCTTCGATATGCTTAAGAAGTGGAACTGAGCTCAAGGATAATAATATTGCTATCATTAATAAAATAGAGTTTTATTAATAATAACTATCAACAATACACAAAACGGAAAATATTGACAAAAAACAGAGAATGAAAAGGGTCGTGGGGGCTCGGCTAATCCCAGGATTAAAAGATTTAAAAAGGTAAAACAAATATAAAGTTAAAGAGATGGGATAGTTCGCTAAACCATTTAAAGCACAGGATAGAATTGAAAAAAGGGTTAAATACTAAAAGGTAACGTTCGGCTTACGTAATTTTATACTAGTTGTGCAGTGGAAGGTGACGTGATGGAATTTTCGGTCCGCTGGCGAGTTCCAGCCCAAGGGGAGGGGGAATAAAATGATCCTGACGTGGCGTCTTGGGAATGAGAACCGTTTCTCGACGACCGGCTTAAAGAACAATGGCTGTTCTACGTTATTCTCTTCTGGACAACAGGGGAGGTGAGAACCGTCTCTTATCTACGGGCTCAAGAACAATGGCTGTTCTAATGTTGTTCTCTTCTGAACAACAAGGGGGAGGGGTGAGAACCGTTTCTTGGCGAACGGGCTCAAATGAACAATGGCTGTTCTACGTTGTTCTCTTCTGAACAACAGGGGAAGGTTGAGAACCATTTCTTGGTGAACGGGCTCAAACGAACAATGGCTGTTCTAAGTTGTTCTCTTCTGAACAACAAGGGGCAAGCCTTGTGGACTTGGCGTCACGAAGGCTCCTCCCCTTGCACTCAAGGGATATTGTCCTCCTTCTGGACAAGTGATGGTGAATTTCGAGGTCGAGGTCTCTTAAGGCACAAAGTGAGAGAGGGTCATGGTGATGTTTCGCGACGAAAATCTGAATCTCCAATCTGTTCTTAGTGGTAAAGTTTCCATCTAAATAGTCGAGACACTCCCTTGGCGTGGGGGACAATGGAGTGGGAGCTTCGAGGGAATGCACAGCCGAGCCTGGGAACAATGCCTTATCTGCCCATAAGCCTAACTCTATCTGGCCAGGCCGGCGTAGGGGGGCGAATGGGGAAAGATAAACCTCCTTGTTTAAACATTGACTCAGGTGGCTGCGATAAGGCGCCAAGCTTCAAGGCGAAGATGCACGTGGGAAGCATCGTAGTTTTAAATAACATGTGACAGGGGTTGAAATTAACGCGGCCTCAACCCGTTCTATCACACATATATATATATATATATATATATATATATATATTTATATATATATATATATATGAACTAAAAAGTAAACGCATCCTTCCTTTGTATGATGATCGACCGCTATCGTCAACTAGTGGTTGGCGTGTAAACCAGCAAGTATCTACCATCTTTAGGCTTATGATGTCTGATAAAGGAACGACCTGTGTTCAAAAGGTACACAGATCAGGAGAACAGAGATCTTAGAGGAGGTGATTATAAAAAAGCCACGAGAAAAACAAAACACATCTCCCCGGCAAGAACTCGAATCTCGAACTCTAGCTATCTATGTAAAAAAATGTATCACTTTTCGTGATAAAATAAAAGGGCTACAGTTGTATCATCGTAATAATTTGTTGGGAAACTAGTTCGGAAGTTCGACCATCCTTATTTTTATCCAATGAATGTTCGATGTTATGTTTTTTAATTCTTCCATGGAAAGTTCACTTGTTTTCTTCTATTTAAGACTGGCGTTATTTGAAAATCGTAATAATAATTTAGCATCTGCCGAAGTTATAGATGAAATAGTAGTTGTCCACAAAGTAAAAAGAGACATAAAATACAATTGAAAATACAGGTAGAAAAAAAAACAGGATCCGTGGCTGCGAAGGAAGTTGACCTATTTATATTTGTAACTTGTAAAAAATAGAGTGAAAAGTAATTTCGAGCATTGTTTTGGTGCTTAAATTGAAAAAGTATCTATTGGAGATTGCGCAAATGGTTGACAGCAGATCATGAGTTTAAACTTCGATGTGTTCTATGAGAAAATATGAATGAGGTGAGAAATGATAGGCGTGATTTAATTTGTCAATTTCTAACAAGAATATAATGGTTTAAAAGTAAATTTAATGTCGCAAATTATGTACTAGCAAAAGACAACCAGCAAATATTTCAAGCTTACTAAAATGGATTTCATTTGTTGTATGTAACTGCAATGTGTTGACCCTATCTATTGTTGGGGCTGATCGATACTAGGTAGCCTCTCAAGGTCCTGTACAAACTCCCAAGTAACCTAATTAAAGACAAAACTATCGAAAAAACAACTGTACCCTACTTGTTCCTATCATACCCTAAATGTATATATTATAATCTATTTAATAAGCCTAATAACACTTTTATAGTGACGATAAGTAAAATATCTGACACACCAGATCATCTATGGTGGGTGTTGTTAATTGTTGTTTACGCTATGCCTATAAATTATATATACGAGTGTATATATATATATATATATATAATATTGCAATATTTTTAGAAAAGTGCAGCATTTATGTCAAAGTGTCTACCAAAAATTAAATTTGATGCTTAATTTAATTACACCCAAGTGATGAATACTTAAAAGTTAAAAATAATTCATAATATTTGTGACGAGTTATGAATATTTTATGCAATATTTTGTGGAATTTTTCTTTCATGTCAAACTAGAAAAGCACGAAATTTAGAGTTAATTAGGTCACATCCCCTGGGAGGGTATTGTTTGTTATAGCTGTCCTTCGGACTCGAAGACGACTCAACTTTCATTCGATGAAAATGGAGATAATTTATGGGTATGATGATAAAGCGTTAATAAAGGAATGAGTGTAGAAAGGGGATGATTGAATGAAGGTTTGTGTAGGGGAATCGTCACTTTCCCTCCGTCTCCCCCCGTTCACTCGTGATGCAGTCCCAAGCCGGTTACCGCAAAGACATCCAGCGCAGGCATCGGCGAGTCAAAAGCGTAACCGCAGCCTGGCACAACTCGGTGCCATGAAAGACACTAAAGGTCAAAATGTAAAGTCTCCCCCAGGAGAGTGAGATCCAGTTTCACGTCAAATAAGAAATTAGAGACGTGTTTCTCCCAAGCTCGAAGGCTAACGAGGAGTGATGGTTGGACTTCATGGGAAAAACCGTTTGAAAAAAGAACTCTCCTGGGCCGTCCTCAAGCCCCTTTCCACCTTACCACTCCTCCAGTTGGGTGACGAGATATAAATGAGGAACTCTGAGGAAAATCGAGGTAGTATACTTCAGTCTCTAGGTAAAGAAGTCTTCGGATCAAACTGAACTACCGAGACTGGAGAGGTAGTTTACTTGGGTCGCCAGACCAAGAAGTACCCTGCAAGAGAGGCAGGGCTACCTACCTTAAGGGGCTAAGAAGAAGCTCATCCTCGAGCTATGTCCCTGGTTATTAAACCAAACGATAAGTTACCTTCGTTAAGTTTAACTTACTCTCGCCAGAGAGACTCCTTATATCTTTGTTCACCTTAAACAGCAGCGGTATTCCTCGTCCTTGAGGAATTAAAAAAAGAAAAAGGAAAAGGCTGCCCCCTGGAGCCCGTTACTCGGTGGCCACACCGAACTTCTGAGTTAACTTGGTAAGGAACCAAGTTCAAATTGTTCTCGCCAGAGAAATCCCCTTGCGTTATACTCGCCTTTGAAGAAGACTGGAACTAAGAAGAAGCTCATCCCCCAGCTAGTTCTTTGGTTACCAAACCTAACTTTAAGTAACTTATTCTCGTCAGAGAAACCCTAGCTCATCGATCCTCACCCTTGAAAAAGAGCCTCCCCGAGTTCAGTCCTCGTCTATAAGGAAATAAGTAACAAGGAGAAAATCTCCTTCTCGAGCTCGTTACTCGGTGGTCACTTCGCACTCCAAGTTAACTTGATTTAAGAACCAAGTTCGACTCACTCTCGCCAGCGAGACAACGACTGCCTAGGTGTTGCATAAAGCACCAAAATCGTTCTCGTCCTCAAGAACCCCCCCCTTTCCCAGAAGAACTTGTGGACCCTCCAGCTGCTACCCTCGCCAAAACGACCGTGTAATTTCGCCCATCTACATCTGGACAGACGGCACGCGTCGTGAGTCAATAACATTTCTGAGTCCTTTAAACTCCAGATGAGTCCGTAAGCTTACTTCTTATATTATTGTTGTGTGTAGAGAAATTAACCAATTTTTGTGGGTAAACTAATTTAATTAATTCTTGTTTAGGATAATATTCAGATTATTGCTGTAATTAATGTTTAGATGTTGTGTATTCAATAGTTAAAGTTAAAATATAATTTTATTTGGGGATTATTTTGCGTTTCTCTCGATATCCTTACTTGTTTCGGAACGGCTCTGTTCGTTAAGATATTCAGATATCAAAATATATATTAGATACTCTTAGCACTCTTAGAATAGAAAAAAAGGAAGGGGCATTCTACGACACACTATTATAAAAGTGGTGTCAGGTTAGTAGGGTTTTTATTAGAAAGAATTCTACGACATAAATAAAAGTGGTCTCTGGTTTGTAGGTTGTTATTAGAAAGAACCCAGCAGTGTCTAATTAAGAAAAAGCCAACATCTAAAGTAATATCAGAAATAAGAGAATAATTGACGAGAGGAAAATTGGTAGAGTTAGAGGCGGTAACAATCTAAGGGTAATTGGTAGGCCAGGTGGTAAATTTGTTGTCGGGAGTGGTATTTCAATCAACATAGTAGTGCGTTAAGGGTAAGTTATGCTAAGCGCTACCTGGTGAGTGGTAGCATAATTACCTGAGAGTAGAGTCAGGAAAATTCGACGGACCAATACAAAATGGATCCGGTCAAAAGAATTTAACTACAAGCCCAAATTCTTGGATTTGAAGGCGAGGATATGGATGCCTACATCCTTGAAGAATTGAGAATACAAAGAGAAGAAGAAGAAGAAATAATAGAGTTTGATAGAAAGAGGTAAAATATAAAAAGAGAGGATAAAAGAAAACAGGAAGCAATGGAAATATGGATGAACCGGAAAAGGGAAGAATCCCGAATACAGCGGAAAATAGAAATGGAGGAAATAAGATTTTCAAGAGGAAATAAGACAAACGAAAGAATAAGAAAGTTGAAAAGAGAAGCACCAGAATTCGGGATAAGGATAAAGAGTGAAGATGAGGAATGGAGAATACAGATAAAACGAGAAGATGATGAAAGAAAAATAAAGATAAACCTGGAAGATGAAGAAAGAAGAACTCGACGGGAAAAGGAAATAGCGAAAGCAGAAAAAGAGGCAGAGAAAAGGAGAATGAAGAGGGAAAAAGAACGTGCTCAAGCTGAAAGAGAAGAGAGAGAAGAAAAGGAAAGATTGCTCGCACTCGAAAGAGCACCTATCGATAATCTCATAGAGGCCAAGGAAGTTGTATCCTGGCCTGGACCTAAGAAAGGACCATCGAGGGAAACCCAGCCAAATGGGGTAACGATGGAAGAAGTAGAAAGTAGGGATGAGGTACCAGCAGGAGTACCTAAAGAAAAACCTACGAGGAGAACCCAGCCAAATGGGGTTATCAGGGAAGAAGAAGAAGAGGATGTAAAGGTACGAGCAGGTGTACCTGAGGAACTACCGGCGAAGAGAATCGAGTCAAATGAGTTGACAAGAAAGGAGGAAAGAGGTGCTATTGCGATACACCCAGGTAAGACTAATCAAATGGTAGACGCGGATGAGTATCCCCTACCCTTACTAGTCTCCTCTCCGAACGAAACGCCAAGGAGTTACCGCTAAATCACCAAGTCGTAGTGAGCGCCACGCCCATTAACGACCTCGCAGGGAAAAGTTTTCTCTATCTCCAAAGATCGAACCCAGACACGATCTTCCCGTGTATCTGGTTAAAGGAGAGCTATGAGACCCACGCGCCCATCAATTATGCCCGGCTGCAACAGGCCGCTTTAGCCATAAGGTTCAGTTTAAAGGTAGTCAAGTACCATAATATGGGTAAGTCAAGTAGGTTGAAATACCGCTACCATTTAGTAACATACTGGGGTAGACTCAATAACCCGAACGGCCGACTCATGCGCGGTAAAGTATTGGTATTAGAGCACCATTTTAGTATTAGCTACATCAAAGGAGCGGATAAAGTATAGCTGCTCTATAGGCGGAGACGAAATACCATTTAGGGTTATTTCAGTACCTAATGAGCGTGAAACCATGTTTTCATTTGTTGTACGGGTTAAAATTTATCGGTAGGATTTAAGTTCTCAAAAACTTAGAAATGTAAGGAAGTAGCTTGTTCAGTTGTTTTTTTGGGGGGGAATCGACGAATTAAGGTTTTTTAATTTTATGTAAATTTGTATTGCGAGTAGGTCTAGTTCGACACATTGCCTGTGTAAACGCGTGCGAGGGCACTCATGTGAGAGAAAACTTAATGTAAGAGAGGGCTAAGGAGAAATACAACTTTGCTAATCTCGACTAGGTTGAGTAAGTTGTTTTGAGTTCCCGGGAGTCCCTCCCCCCCATTAAGTTCTCCGATAGGAGGTGTTGTAGTGGAATCATTACTTTTCCTCCCCCTCCCCCCTTTCACTCGTGATGCAGTCCCAAGGCGTTTACCGCAAAGACATCCAGCCCAGGCATCGGCGAGTCAAAAGCGTAACCGCAGCCTGGCACAACTTGGTGCCATAAAAAGAGCCTAAAGCTAAAAATGTAAGATCTCTCACAGGAGAGTGAGATCCAGTTTCACGTCAAATAAGAAATTGGAGACGTGTTTCTCCCAAGCTCGAAGGCTAACGAGGAGTGGTTGATTGACTTCGTGGGAAAAAACGTTTGAAAAAAGAACTCTCCTGGGTCCGTCATCAAGACCTTTTCCCCCTTGCCACTCCCCCAGTGGGGAGACGATGTATAAATGAGGAACTCTAAGGAAAATCGAGGTATTATACGTCAGTCTCTAGGTGAAGAAGTCTTCGGATCAAAACGAACTACCGAGACTGGAGAGGTAGTTTACTTGGGTCGCCAGACCAAGAAGTACCCTGCAAGAGAGGCAGGGCTACCTAACTTAAGGGTTCTAAGAAGAAGCTCATCCTCGAGCTAAGTCCCTGGTTATCAAACCAAACGTTAAGTTAACTTTGTTTAGTTCAACTTACTCTCGCCAGAGAGACTCCTCATATCCTGGTGCACCTTAAACACCAGGGGTATTCCTCGCCCTTGAGGAATTAAGAAAAGAAGAAGGAAAATGCTCCCCCCTCGAGCCCGTTACTCGGTTGCCACACCTAACTCCTAAGTTAACTTGGTTAGAAACCAAGTTCAAATTGTTCTCTAGAGAAATCCCATTCCGTTATACTTGCCCTTGAAGAAGACTGGAACTAAGAAAAAGCTCATCCTCGAGCTAGTTCTTGGTTACCAAACCAAAATTTAAGTAACTTATTCTCGTCAGAGAAACTCCATCTCATCGATCCTCCCCCTTGAAAAAGACCCTCCCGAAGTTCAGTCCTTGTCCATAAGGAAATAAGTAACGAAGGAGGAAAGCTCTTCCTTGAGCTCGTTACTCGGTGGTCACATCGCACTCCGAGGAAACTTGATTTAAGAACCAAGTTCGACTCACTCTCGTAAGAGAGACCACGACTGCCTAGGTGTTGCATAAAGCACGGAAATTGTTCTCGTCCTGAAGAACCCCTCCCCCCCCCTCCCGGTTGAACGTGTGGATCCTCAGCTGCTTCCTTCACCAAAACGACCGTGTAATTTCGCCCATCTACATATGGACAGACGGCACGCGTCGGGAGTCAATAACATTTCTAAAGCTTTTAAACTTCAGATGAGTCCGTAAGCCTAATTTTTATATTATTGTTGTGTGTAGAGAAATTAACTAATTTTTGTCGGTAAACTAATTTTAGTAATTCTTGTTTAGGATAATATTCAGAGTATTGCTGTAATTAATGTTTAGATGTGGTGTATTTAATGGTTTAATTTAAAATATAAGTTTATTTGGGGATTATTTTGCGTTTCTCTCGATATCCTTACGTGTTTCGGAACAGCTCTGTTCGTAAAGATATTAAGATATCAAAATATATATTAGACACTCTCAACACTCCTAGAATAGAACAAAAAGGAGGGGGCATTCTACGACACACTATTATAAAAGTGGTGTCAGGTTAGTAGGGTTTTTATTAGAAAGAATTCTCCGACAAAGAGAGTGAGCGAGATGAGAGAAGAGAAAATGAAAATGATCAAAGATGTGTGAAGCTATGCTTGCGCCCTACGTGGATTAATGAGGAGAAGGGCTTGCGCTGGACCTATCCCCACAGCTTAGACTGACACAGAATTGATGTTGGCAAGAAGTAATCAGGACGACCATTGACTGTAAGATGTTGCAGAGGTCTGCCGGACATCCTGTTTGTTGAAAGCCGCCCAATGTGGACCCCACTCACAGATTTTTCATTCGGGGTTGTGCTCCGGTAGACCGATTAGGCATTTCATTCTACTACATACACTTAGTCTCTCTTATTCAGTTTTTATGTTGTTTCGATAACTTTAAAGCCGCTTTCCTTTCCTTTTCACTCTCCCTCAAGAATAAATAAGTATCGTGTTCGATCATTTAGTTGTACCCTCGCGTTGGAGATTTTTAAAACTTATCAAAATTATTCTTCAAAAGGTTCCTTCTTCCTTTAACACTGAATATGTCAGTTACATGATTCATCTTCATGTTAAACAATACGTTGTGGTAAATGGATTCTTACCAATATATAATTGTCTAGCTCGGGGAGAGGACCCAATTTCGCTTCACTTAATTATCAATATCATAATTCTGTGTGAATTAACAAATCTTTTATTAATTACTGACTGATAATTTGTTTTTGAACTTTATTACTATTCGGTAAATTGGCCTCTTACATTTAGGGTTCGATGATTAGCCAACGCACCGGGAAATTGCTCCATATGAGGTTCGATCTTACTTGTTTGAAAAATTAGTAACTCTGAGGCTTTCTGATTTTTTTTGCTTTATCAGCAAAATGTATTGGTATTATTATAATATGCAACCTATCTCTACTCTTTGGTACAGCGATATCTCTTACTCGCACATTTGGCTAATATGAATCTTTTCAAGCTAATCTTGCCAAACATTATAGCGTCGGTAATTATTAAGCTTTTTCTTTCTGCTTTAACACTTTTAAAAGGTTTTCATTATGTTGCTTCTAAAAGATGCAATAAATTCCTTGTCTTTTTATCAAAAGACATTTGAAAAAAACAAAGATTATCTTGCTAACCCTCCTAAAATTTCTTGTTTTTCCAAAATAGGCAAACCCGATATTCCACTCAGACGAGCGACCTTGTCGTGAACTACATACCCTCGTTGAAAAATATCCCACCTCATAAAATACATAAATGAAAAAATAGCCAACCTTAACCAAAAATGGAACCGCCTCATGAGCTTCCGTCTTATTCACTTCTTTGCAGATGTTGCGTTGAAACAACTCTTAACACGTATTTCTATCTCTTGGTCACATTTTGACCGCTAATCGCTGCTCAATCCACTCTCACGATTACACAATGCGAAGTTTGCTCTTAATTGTATAGGAAAACTCTACACGTAATCTCGGTTAAATTTACAAAACTCAAACCGTATTTACTGTACTCCATGCGTGTTATTCCCCTTACTAAGCGGTGTAAAACATATTTAGGACTTCTTCCATAATTATATTTTTTTTAGAATGCATAAAGTGAAGCGATATTCACTGCAATAATTCAAAATTAATTCGTATTAGCAATTTATTGGCCATATCTGATCGTATATAACTTGATCTCAATAGAGAACTACAGGTCTTATTTGTTGATTTTGACTAATAGTGATTTAACAAAGTGATTTTAAGTTCATAGCGTTCGTTATTTGCACTGTTGTGTAAACTAGTGCTAGAACGTTGTAGTATTTACTCTTGACGAATAATGATGGCTAATTTGATCTAATATCTTATGATTTAATCATTTTCCAGTTCCGATTAGTTTAGTTATCCTAATTTCCCTTAATTCCTTTGTTATTCTACCTATATTGTTTATATCTATTTGTTATTTATAGATATTAATAATAATCTTGAATCAAGGTCAATAATTATATTTATGTATAAATTGATATAAAAATGCTGAATTCTAAGGAATTTGAGATCAAAACAGCACAATTAAAACAAAAAAATGCTTGTGATAAACAGCTTGAAACACTATCCCTGGTGAACATAGCCATGATAGTGATGCGCTCGAGTTGATTCTTTTCCTTTTCTCCAGGGCATAATCTAGCGCCTGCTTACTAGGGCATAAGCTGCAGTGCGCTCAATTAGGGGGGGATTACTTTAAGGTAAAGCAAAGTGCATCTCTCTATAACCAACTTCCCATTAATGCTTAATGAGGGCTGTTTTACGAATGGTTTTCTAATTGTCGAGAAAAAAACCTTCCAATTATATATAAGTTCATTAGTCAGGACTACTTCTGTTTTGAAAGTTTTATTAATATTAAATTTATAACACCTTGATTAAAAACTAAATTTAGAGACTTCTATCTTTGCTAACCGCAAGTCCAAATCTGAGCATCATTCCCCAAGAAATCTCGTTTCCTGCATTTGAAAAGCAGGAAATCGGTTTCAACCTTGGTCGGCATCAACTGCAAGCTAACTGATCCTAAAACTATCGCTCCATTTTCGTTTGTACCACATCAGCAAGGATAAACAGGTTAACATTATGATGGACCAACAAAGATACCATTGATCTTCTAATATATCATTGGTCACCTCAATGATACTCAGAGAAAGAGGTGGCCAAACAACATTCTGACACCAGGTATAGCCATATTGGCTCTCCTATCATTATAATAGATCAGAATTGCTTAGCTCAAATAAAAAAAGCAACAATAGGATCTGATAAGGTTGATGTTGTTATTTATAGCTGCCAGATAGCCAATGGAATTTCTCTTTTACGATCGATTGAGAGATTAAGGATATATTAATATATAAGGAAACACGTTTTCGTTTCTGAATGTGAAATATTAAAGTCCCCTATTCTCTTTCTTAAAATATATGAATTTAGAAATGTGGAAATCTTGCTCAAGATGAACCTGTTGCTCTATAATCGTATCTCCTTCGAATAAAAAACAGTAAAATTATTAATTTCCTTTTTTTCATATTTTACTTGGACTGGATCATTTACTGAATTTAATTATTATTTGTTTTAACAATGAAGTGCAGTTTCAGAGGCAGCATGTATGCTTACAGAGCTTTTTTAACTAACAAGTCTACATAAGACTTACCACTCTTCTCAATCATTCAAATTAAGCTCACTTCAAACTCACTCTCATATCCTCTCCAATCGCGATTGAGTGCCGCTTCTACATAATGTAGCTCATGTACCGCATTTTTACCTCTTTGCATAAGACGACCGTCATATTTAGAGTAAAATAAGACAAAAACGTTATTTTTCTATTAAAACTGGTTAATGCCCCGCCCATAATAATCCTTTTGTTTAAAATAATTACAGCCCAAGACTAAAAGAGTGAGAGTATAATTAAGCGATTCAAATAATTACCTTGATGACAGAAAATTAAGATGATTCATATTTCACTAGCAGAGGTACCTGGCTTTGCCGTCAAGAAGAAAAGGAGGATGACACAGAGAACGGTAGGGATCAAGGAGTAAGGAGGGATATTATTAAGATACATGGGAGGCCCTGGAGAAAGTTGGCTGCCATGGAGAAAGGAAAAAATTACTGGATGAAGGAGGGGGGTCATGGAGAAAGATAGAGGTCATGAAGAAAGGTAGGGTCATGGAGAAAAGGAGGAATTCATTGAGAAAGGTGTGGTGCATAGAGAAAGGAATGAGGTCATGAAGAAAGGAAATAGTTCATGGAGAACCTAGGAGGTCATGAAGAAAAGGAGGATGTCATGGAGAAAAATAAGGGTTATTGAGAGAGGAATGAGGTAATGGAGATAGGAGGGTGGTCTTGGAGAAAGATGCGAGTGATGGAGAAAGAGAATTTGTCATGATGAAAACTAGGATCATGGGCAAAGAGGGTCAAGGAGAAACTCCCAGAGAAACATGAGAGGTCATGGTGATGAATGGTCTCTTACCTTGATTAATACTTGTTGGCCTCACTGATGCTTACCCATGCTGATCCTTGTCCTTACCAGGGCCCACCTCATACCTAGATTCACAGCTTGCAAGTGATGCAATGGCTGGTTGTGGTGCAAACTCCCTCGCTTCTCTTTAGCACTATTCTGTACTGAACACTACTGGAATCCTGTGTCTCTGATTCACTCTACTGGTAACTTTGCTTTTAGTTTGTTAATGTGGTTCACTTGAAGATAAAATTGAAACTAATCATCTGAGAAGACCCTCATTCCTTTATGCTTGTGTCAGCTGTGTATCCTGTAATGATCAAAAATGTTCCAAAAGAAGGATCTACAAGTTCAAGAATGTTTTAATTGAAAGATTTAAAAGAATTTGGATTTTTCAGGAATTATCTGGAATTTTCTAAACTGTGTTTCTCCGAGTACTGTCTCTTGCTCTAAAGTACTCGCTGTCTCTTGCCGCAAAGAAGGCATTTGTTCTTTGCTGATGAGGGTTGCCAGGAAAAAAACTTCTGAACACGGTTCCTAAACATAAACAATATCTCTGTTTATTGTGTAATTGAGAGTTTGCGGGGCTCCAAAGCTAAATAGAAATTTTCTAGCCAGATTGTGTCCTCAAAGATCACTTAAAATATCAAGTGAAAGCACTGATTCTTTTGCACTTCGTAGCAAATATTTGTTTCTATTTTGACCACCAGGTGGAACAACTTTTGACAAATCTGAGTGACCTATGTTAGTCTTCCGGTCAAGTTTCTCCGATTCTAGCATTTGTTGTCCTTAAAGATCAACAAAAAGTGGCATTTTAAAGCACTGACCTATCTACAGCTCTTATCAAGTATAGGTTTGCATTTTTCCAACCAGATGGCAGCACTTTAGCCAACTCTAAGTAGCCTACGTTACTCCCTGGGTCAAGTAAACCCCAATGGTGACTTTTGTGGGCCTTCAAGGGTCGCTTTAAGTGGCCTTCTATAGCACTCATATATATATATATATATATATATATATATATATATATATATAGACAGATAGATAGATAGATAGATCAAAACAGCCTTTTAGAAATATATATTAGATTTCGATGTTAAAATTACCTGAAAATTTAGTGTCAATCAAATGCACTGAATTAAAAAACTATCAAAAACTAATGTCATATTTTCTTTTACTGAAGATGACTAGCTTTCTAACAAGTCTTTTTCCTACTGTTATTTATTTGAGATTTACTCTTTACCAACATCCATATAAAATCAAATAATAGTAGTTCTTGAGAGACACAAACATTTCCAGGAGGGAACATGGGCGCCATTATCTTTGTCTCGAAAAATTGACGCACGTTCAATCAATATTTTCTACCTTTGGAAGAGAGCCCCTTTTACTGGTCACAAGGCCCTCACTTTCGTAATTCTTTCTCCCAAGTCTTTCCACCCTCCTGGTGGCTCGAGAGCGTGATTTCATTAAACAATTTGTGAGTGACAGGCAGATGTCACACGCTAAGCATCTCATCCTAGCTTACGCTCTATCTTACCAATATTCCGAACACAAACATTCTCTCTTTCATGGTCAGAATGATAATTTACACTTGTGTGGCACTGTTCAAGCGATGCTGTCTCTTTCTTGCACGTTAGGTTAGGTGAGGCCTTTGACCAGTGATGTGGTTTCTGTGTGAAACACTTTCAAGCGATCACATTTTTTAAACTAACTTTCCTCATGTGAATTAACGGTAAGATATGTGAGGCACTTTAATTTTATTTTATTTAATCTTGATTCGCAAATTGGTGGTAGGAAACTGGTTCACTTGTTCGTTGTCAAATCATTCGGCAATTCTACTGAAGAAAAATAGATCATTAGTAGCTATCTTTAATTCGTAGCTTTGCTTCAGAACCAACATAATGGGGTTTTGTTAGGTTAATTATGCAGGTTAGTGTATAATAATTTCAGTAAGTTGTTAGCTTCTCTCCCTTTTATAGTAGCAGGTCATGGCATAAGCTTTATTCGAAACCGACTGCTCTTTATGATGGTTGTAAACTAACTACTTGCATTCTTGCGTGAATATTATTGTGGTTTCGATGCTCTAATTCATTTTTGGTCAATTACATGGCCTAATGTGAACATGTTTGTAAACGTTGAGTGAATTAGGCTGAATTACTTTCAACGAGAAGGATATTGATATTCCAGTAAAATTTGAGGCCGCGAAGACAAAAAAATATAGAAAATGTATCATCGGAATCAAATTTTAAAACACTTTAAACCAAATGTGCTCAAATAACCTATTACATCTGACCTTCAATATACTAGTGAAACTACCTTAATATGTAGTTCTTGTATTGATGCAATAAAACATGTGACGCGAAGCTTTTTTTTGATTGGTGGTGTAAACAATCATTTATCCCCTCCTCTGGTGGCAGTGTGATCCTTATCCTGATTCGCATTTCATTATCTAGTCGTTGTATGTGGTCCACGATTAAAAAGGGGCAGATGACATATCCATTCCTACATAAATGTATTCTTAGTTTATTTTGTTAGCATCTCTAAAGTTTGGTTAGGCTATACGAAAAAAATACGAAATATCTACATATTTTTTTAGCTTGATGGAAGAGGACCTTGTAATTCCGATAGTGAATCGTCTTCTCCTCTAGCCTCAACTGTGCAATTTCAATAATCACCCATATATTCAGCACTCCAGGTGCCTCTCATAGACTGCTCCCTCTTATCAACTCTATGTAGCTGCGTCATGGACATTCTTCGTTCCCTGAGTTTCAGCATTTTCGGTGCTGATTAAGATGCTGCCTTACTTTTCTACTGATCTGTTTGTTTTACTTACTTTTTATCATCGGCATATGAACGTGTATTGCGGAAGTTGCAATTAACCCACAACAACCGTCTCCACCTTCCGCATGTCCCACAGTGGGAACCTTCTTGTCCATGCTGGGACTATGCCATTTGCTCTCCGCCGTGTACAGTGCACTCTCGATAGGCGATCCCTGCGCCTATCTCAGTCGCCAACGGCTCTGACTGTATTCTCAGTTGATCGTAACGGTGCCTCTATCAACGAGAGATGCCACTCATACACACAGCCCTTTCTGTTCAGGACTAATTAACTCCTTTGAGATCTGTGTAGCTCTCGGGACGGTGCTCGATATTTAACATGGTTAGTCTATTTTCGGAAAAATACATCATAAATAGCTATCAAAAAACTTTAATTTTGGTTTCTCAAAGTGGCAAGTCATTTTGCAATGCAAGCCTCTTTGACATAAAACTATCCTCTCCTCAGAGAACTAATTGCCCTGTTCCCAATTATCTTGGATCTTATTTAAAACTCTGACTCGTGACTTTACAAACGGGGTTTAAATGAACTGTTTGCTCGTTCGTCCTTTAAAACACTTTATAGTAAATGTCTTTGACACTACTGGCAGTTTCTCCCATCCTTACTACTTTGTTCTCTGAGCAATTGATTGTGGTATATGAACCCCTAAACATTCCCCTTTCCACAACTGTTCTGAATTCCTCACTCCTGTTTGTTATAATATAATCAATCGTTGATTCTTCCTCCCTATTTCACCATGCAATCATCTTCTTTCTATTTCAATTTTTGTAGTGAGGTCTCTCTGCTCAACAAACTTCAAGAGTATTCTTTCATTATTGTTTAATCTGTACCCAAATTTTCAGTTTACCATTGTAACAAAAAACAGAAATAGTTACCTACATTAAAATTAATTTAGTCTCCAAAGAAAACCCTAATAACTGGACTTCAATTTATAGAAAACGAACTTCTACATTTTCGGGGTTAAGTCTTATAGTTTCTGCGATTTAAATATAATTTTCTCTTAAATCAAGTCTTTTGACACTCCCCACTGCAATTTACGCATTGTTTAATAGTGTATTCGCCTGCTTTTTTTATGCTCAACAAATTCCAAGAGTTTCTTCAATTATTGTTTAATCTACACCCAAATTATCAGTTTAACATTAAAACCGAAGACCGAACTAGTACGCTAATTGAAATTAATTTAGTCTCTAAAGAAAACGGTAATAGCTCGACCTCAATTTATAGAAAACGAACTTCTACATTTTAAGGGCTAACTCTTATAGTTTCTGCGATTTCAATATAATTTTCTCTTAAATGAAGGTTTTTGGTGCTCTCCACTGTAATTAACCCACTGCTTAGTAGTGTATTTGTCTGCTTTGACACGAAGTTTCTTTAGTCGCATTTCAAACAATTTTCTTGTCTTTGTTAGAGCCAGATTGACTTGTAAGCGACACCAAATTGTAGCGAGACAAGCACTTCTCTATATTGTGGACTTGTCTTGCTTTTTTTTTGGAAGAATCCATCTGTGAATGTCCCCCCATAGATACTGATTTCTTTTCTTCTTTTTTTCGCTTGGTCTGGTCAATATTTACCTTGTTACCAGGAATTTCGTTCTTTGTAGTGCAAGGGGCGGCTTGTTTTATAATTTATATAATTAGTACTTTTCGATACTTAATATTGTTATATTTAATGTATATTGTGATGTATGTTATCTTGAGTCATAATCGGTAGGTTTTTAGTCCTATTTGGATAAAAAATCTCTTATTTTCTGATTTTCGTTATATGCTATGAGTTTTCTCTACGGGTGGTAAGCACTTTTATCATGAGTAAAAGGAAACTACTTTACTGTTATCCAGCAGGTTTGGGGAGCTGGGAAGTCATGCCTGGCCTCTGTTATAGTTAATCATTTGAATAATTTCCTCGTTGATCTCTTGATTAATTATTTCCTGCATATTTCTAGTCCGTTTTTCGATGTACTTGTTAATCTGACTTAACTCCGTCTCCCTGTGCAGGTCTTCTTTCGTCTATTTAACCTGAAGTGTCCTCTTTTGTGTCCTCGAGGCATAAAAGGATGGAAACAGGGTTGAGCAGCGTAGATCTTACAATTGCATTGTTGATCTTCTTCTAATTGCTTTGTATAATGATTATGACCACGACCGAGGCTTTCGAAACTCGATCAGAGATGTGGTTCCTGTACTGGGATCAAGTAATTTTCATTTCAGGTACATTGCACGTCGTGTTGTAGGAATAGCGCCTATCACACAACTTAGAATCTTATAGTATTCTCCTTTTAATGGTGACAATCTTGCACTTTTCTTGGTTAGTTCTTATTTTTCATTTGGCCTAGGAGATGTTTAATCTTTTGTTTACTTGTGCCATCATACAAGCATGCTAGGCCACATTACACCAAGGACACTGAATTATATTACTGAAATCAATAATATATGGAATTTTGAGGCAAGTTGGGTATACAGGGGAATGGACTTTTCTTGCTCTGTCTATCGATTAGATAATGGGTGAGCTAGGATTTGCTAATTGTAGTCTATTTTTCCGCGTACTTGGTAGTTTATTCCTACTTAAGTGTCTCGTAACTGTGGTTGCTTTTTTCTTCATAATTGTTCCAGGTATATCTATAAGGTCTCTCTAATAAAATTAATGGGGTGGGGGAACTTTGTGTTTTACAATATACCATAAATTATTATATTTGCATCATCTTTCCATTGTTTATTGCCGACCAACATTCTCCCAGCTCTCGTGGAAACTCCTTGTAAAATTATCAGTTACAGTATATGATGTTATGACTTGGCATTTGTGGTGGGAGATGGACACATTTCTTAGTGGTGGCCCATCCCCCTGATCTGGATGGGTTGGCAATGATAGATTTTATATTCATGCAAGTGTAAAAGACACACTTTCAATCGATCACATTTTTAAATAAACCGAATGCTCTTTATGGTGGTTGTAAAATAACTACTATCATTCTTGCGTGAATATTATAGTCGTTTCGCATCTATACTTCTTTTTTTAGTAAATTAGACGACCAAACGTGAAAAGAACATGTTTGTAAACGGTGATGGCATTTAGCTGAATTAGTATGAACGAGGAGGATATGGAGATCCCAGTTAAATTTTAGGCTGGGAAGAAAAAATTAAATATAGGAAATGGAATATCGGAATCAAATTATAAAAACTTAAAACCAAAGGTGATTAAAGAACCTACCACCTTAAACCTTCAAATTGATGAATTAAATAGTATGTTTAGGGGAAGTCGAACTGTAGAAACTGCATAGCCTGTGCACAATAGCGAGGAGACTAGTTGGGGAGTCGATGCTATAACCCACTCCACCTTCCGAGGTTAGTTGTACTTCCGTCCTCCTCGGATAGTTTAATAGGGGACTATATTTATGCGTGGCTTGGTATTACTTAAATTATTTTTATTATACTACTTGTGAATAGTTCGTTAAATTCAAACAAGATTCTAGAAGTTATTAGTTTTTATAGTCTTGTCTTGTCTTGGTATCTAAATTGCATATATCATCTGTTGTTGTTGAGTATTAGAGAAAGGATTCTACACTTTAGACATGATTCCAACTTGCTAGTGTCAGGGCAGAATAGGGCAATAAAGATGATACATTACATAAAGTGCCTCGAATATTTTTCCTGTAAAACGTGTATCGGAAGGAATGATTTTTTTTTAAACTCTTTCTGAAATACGCAATTTAAACATTGGAAAGATCTGGAGGGGAGCGTATAATGCGTAGGTTATAATGGATCCATTACACCTGGCTCTGCCTTTCGCACGTCCCCCAGTGAGAGTCTTCTTGTCGATTTTGGATAAATGTCATTTGGTTCCCGCCGTGCAGATCACACTATAATTCTGTACACGCAATACCTGCGCCTCCCTCAGTAACCAACGGCTCTCACGGTTTACCCAGCCGATCCTGACGGTGCCTCTGTCAACGAGAGCCGCAACGCATACCTTCAGCCTTCAGGCTAGGGCGGGGAAACTCCTTGGAGATATCGGTGTAGCTCTCGGGACAGTAACCTTTATTGTTCTGGCTCCAAATACCACCTCCGCTTATTTGACCCTCTAGTCCCTAAGAGGGAGCAGGATAGTGTGCTATGTAGCCGAGGAGGGAAAAAATATTGGTGTCAAAATTGAATATTGAGCCGTGTAACACTACTTATCTCCGTGATGCTGAGTATTAGTGTGGCAAGTTCATAACCCAGTTGAAGGATTTTAACTGCTCTCACAGCGATAGAGCCCCCCACTTTGACCTGATATCCAGCGCCTTATCGCCTTGGTAGCGACATATTTAAATATGGATATCTCTATTCTTTTATCCAGGAATTTTCAATAATTTCCTTACTCATTCCCATACTTCCCGTTCTTCCTCACATAATGCCCCTGTTATTTTTTATTGACACCATATACTGGGCCAAACTATATATAAACCCCATTTGTTGCCTTTATAAGCTTTCAAACCTACCATTTGCATTTCATATCTAATCCGCGCCATTTCTCCTCTTCCAATTCATTTTAGATTTTTTCCCTTCTTTCTCTACATCCAACTTGGTCACTTTAAAGATTTCATAAGCAGGCAACCTTGTTAGGGACTTATCATGTTTCCACAACTACCTTATCATATGGTAGCCTGTTTAGTTGCCAGGATTCGGAGCCACCATTATAAGCTTGATCGTCCCATCCTGGCTCTAATTATTTTCAGATGGATATTTTCGGTTGCAGACTATTCCGATTGACAGTTACCACATGGTTCCATATTTATGTCGCGAAATGATTTACTCATTGGTTTCTTGATAAAATTCCGACAGATATACTTTACAGGGTTCCCTTATCCTGTCGCAAATTGGTTTCCTCATAGATTTGTGCGTACTATTAAGTTAGACATTCGCCACAGGGTTTCCTTACCATGTCGGGAATTGATTCCTTTGTTGTTTCTCCGTACTATTTCGATAGACATTCGAAACAGGGTTCCCTTATCGTGTCGCGAATTGATTCCCAGGTAGAGTTCTTAGTGCTACTAAGATAGACATTTACCACAGTGTTCCCTTATGCTTTCGCGAATTGATTCCCTCTTTGGTTTCTCCAAACTATTCCGATATACATTGTCCACAGAGTTCCATTATCCTATCGCGAATTGATTCCCTCGTTGGTTTCTCCGTACTCTTCTGAGAGATATTTGCCACAGGGTTCCTACATGTTGTAGGGAATTGATTTCATCGTAGGATTCTCCGTACTATTCCTATAGACATTCGCCACCAAGTTCCCTTATCCTGTCGCGAATTGATTCGCTCGTTGGTTTCTCACTACAATTAGAATAGACATTGGACACAGTTCCCGTATCCATTCAAAAATTGATTCTCCTATTGGATTCTTCGTACTATTCTGATAGACATTCAACACAGGGTTCCCTTATCATGTCGCAAATTGATTCCTTTGTTGGTTCTTGGTATTATTTTAATAGAAATTCGCCACCGGGTTTCATTATCCTCCTGCAATTTGATTTTCACATTGGGTTCTCGGTACTATTCGAATAGACATTCGCCACAGGGTTCCCTTATCTTGTCGTAAATTGATTCCTTTGTTGGTTTCTGTGTACTATTCCTATAGCCATTCACTACAGGGTTCCCTTATACTGCCGAGACTTTTTCGTCCGTTGGTTTCTCAGTACTATTCGAATAGACATTTACTACAGAGTTTCCTTAACCTGTCGCAAATTGATACCCTCGTTGGTTAGTCCTTATTATTCCGAAAGACATTCTACACAGGTTTCCAATATCCTGTCGCAAATTAATAGCCTCGTTAGTTCCTCGGTACTATTTTGATTGACATTCGCGAATTAATACCCTCGTTAGTTTCTCGGGACTATTCTGATAGACATTCGCCAATTGATACGCAAATTTATTCCGTCGTTGGTTTCTCGGTACTATTCTAGTAGAAATTCGCCACCGAGTTTCCTTATCCTCCGGCAAATTGATTCTCTGCTTGGGTTCTCGGTACTATTCGAAAAGACATTCAAAACAGGGTTCCATTTTTCTGTCGCGAATTGATTCCTTCGTTGGTTTCTCCGTACTATTCCGATAGACATTTGAAACAGGTTTCCCTTATCCTGTCGCGAATTGATTTCTTCTTTAGTTATTCGGTACTCTTCGACTAGACATTGTACACATGGTTCCCTTATCTTAGTGCGAATTTATACTCTCGTTAGTTAGTCTGTAGTATTCCGATAGTCAGTTGCCACACGGTTGCCTTATCCTGACGAGAATTGATTCCCCCGTTGTTTTCTCCGTACTATTCAGATAGACATTCGCCACCGGGTTTCCTTATCTTCGTGTGAATTGATTTCCTCGTGGGGCTCTCGGTACTATTCGAATAGACATCGCGACAGGGTTCCCTTATCCTGTCGCAAATTTATACCCTCGTTAGTTAGTCTCTAGTATTCCGATAGACACTCGCGACATGGTTGCCTAATCCTGTCGCTAATTGTTTCCATCTTTGGTTTCCTAACTGTTCCAATCGGCATTCGCCACAGGATATCTTTATCCTCGGGCGGATTGATTCTCTCGTCGGGTTCTCGGTACTATTCGAATAGACATTCAAAACAGGGTTACATTTTCGTGTCGCGAATTGATTCTCCCGTTGGTTTCTCTGACCTATTCCGATAGACATTCGCCACAGGGTTGCCTAATCCTGCCGAGAATTGATTACCCCGTTGGTTTCTCCGTACTATTCCGATAGACATTCTCCAGAGAGTTCCATTATCTTGTCGCTAATTGATTCCCTCATTGGTTTCTCCATAGTTAGGATTTTAGTTTTCTCTTGTGGTAGGAATTGGGCAAAGTTTAATACAGATATTATTTTCTATTGTAGTTGCATGGTAGGTGTGCTCATTCTTTAGCTTAGTGGTTGGATGTAGGATTCTCCTAAATTTGTTTGCGCATTTTCCGCTGTTTTTGTTATTTGGCTCCCTTATCCACCGTTCGTTTTACAGGATGGAGAAAGTTATTAAGGATGGATTTCTATGGCTGGGTGGTGGAGGGATATTTGGTACGGGACTACCTCCTCCTTAAACTCTGCCCCACTCTCCACACACATACTTTTCTGCTAGTGGTGGAAAGAGATAAAGTGTTTAAGGGTGCAAGGTACGAGTATTGTAGGTTCCTGGTAGTCAGGCCTATCGCTTTCATTATTTCCTTATGTAGTTTTTGTTGTTGTTGCTTATAGTTTACATCTTTGGTTGATGAGTCTTGATGATTGTAGTTTGTAAAAGTTTGTTTAGTGTTCGTAATTCGGAGGTATATGAAGTCATAGGTTTCTTTTTTCTAATTTTTTTTTCTCAGGTGTCCTTTTTATTATGTCTTTTACTGATGTTTCTTTTTTCTCTGGTTTCCTTTTTCATGTATCATTACAGCAGGTTTCCTTTTCGGCAGGTTTCCTTTTGGAAAGGGTTCTTTTAGGTGGGTTTCCTTTTGTGAAGAGTTCCTTTTTAGCAGATTTTCTTTTGGACATCTTTCCTTGTAGACATGTTTCCTTTTGTGCATGTTTTCTTTTGGGAAGTTTTTAGGGGTAGATTTCGTTTTGGTAATGTTTCCTCTGGGGGAGGTTTCCTTTTGGAAAGGTAATGTTTTGAGCAGCTTTACTTTTGGGCAGATTTCTTCTTGTCGCTTACTTTTTTGGCCGCTTTCTTTTTGGGGCTTTAATCTTTTGCCGCTTTCTGTTTTGCAGCTTTTTTCAGGTTTTTCTTTTAAAGATTTCTCTTTTTTCAGGTTTTTAATTTTTTCAGGTTCTCTTTTTTTCAAGTTTCTCATTTTACAGGTTTCTCTTTTTTTCTTTTTCACTTTTCATGGGTTTCTCTTTTTTAAGTTTTCTCTTTTTTCATTTTCACTTTTTTATAGGTTTTTTATTTTACAGGTTTCTCTTTTTCAGGTTTTTCTCTCTCAGGTTTCTCTTTATTCATGTTTCTCTTTTTCAGCTTTCTTTTGTCTCTTTTGTTAGATTTCTTTTTATAGCTTTCTTTTTAGAGCTTCCTTTTTATAGCTTATTTTTATAGCTTACTTTTTTCAGCTTACTCTTTTTTCAGCATTCTCTTTTTGCAGGTTTCTTTTTTTTCAGCTCTCACTTATTTCAGGTTTCTCGTTTTCATTTAACTTTTTTTCTAGTTTCTCTTTTTCAAGTTTCTATTTTTTAGGTTTCTCTTTTTCAGGTGTTTCTTATTCACGTATCTCTTTTTTAAACTTTCCCTTTTTCAGGTTCTCCTTTCAGCTTTGTCTTATTTTTAATTTTTATTTCTTTCGTTTTTCTTTCTTCCTATTTTTCTTTCTTTATTTTTATTTCTTTGTTTTCTCTTTGTTTTATTTCTTTCTTTTATTATCTCTCACATTCCTTTATTCTCTCTTGCTTTATTCTCTTTTCCTTTATCATCTCTTCTTTTATTCGTTCTTCTTTATCAGCTTTCATTTTTCTTTCTTTTTTCTCTTATTTCTCTCTCTCTCGCTTTATTTTTATCTCTTCTTTTTCTCTTCTTTTTATATCCATTCTTTGTTTCTATTCTTTTATTGCTCATTTTGCTTTTTTTTCTCTCTTCAAATTATTCCTTTTCCCTTCTTCATCTTTTTCGGTTTCTCTCTTTTATTTTATTTTCTCTTATTTTCTCTCTTCTTTTTTCTCTCTCCTTTTTTTATTCTCTTATTTTTCAATCTTTTTGTTTTCTCTCTCCATTTTTTCTCTCTTACGGTAACTTAGGTTATTGTTGTCTAGTTTCTTTGTTTCTTATTTATGGATTTCTTATTTTTTTGTTTATTTGAATATTTAAATTACATTTAAATCATTAAAATAATCGGTCAATGAATTTGATTTTATTGATCGCAGGTTTGGACAGTTTTCTTGTTCTAATCCACTATTAAGCCGTGGGATTACTACGTGTAAGGCTCGTTCTTCTTGGCGGTAATTTTCTGCCCCTCTGGTGTTTCAGTTCCCTAGGAATTGTATGTACGCGGTTGCTTGGGGTCCGAAGCTAAGAGAAGCACGACGGTGTACACAGACCCTTCGTAGCACATATTACAAAATTGCCTAGCGTGGTCACACACTGATTCTCTTGGCAACTAAGGTACGTGCTGTGGAGGCTGTGCCAAATTTTCTACTACGATGATGATTTACTAAACTCACAATTGTATACGATAAAACTCTGAGGTTTTGTCATATTTATCTAAAATACCACAACATATTGGCCAGTCTATCTCTCTTTTTCAGGTTTTCTTTTTTTTTCTTTCTTTTCTTATCTCTCTTTCTTTATTCTCTCTTCTTTTATTCTTTCCTTTTTTAAGCTTTCTTTTTTATCAGATTTTATTTTTTAGCTTTATTTTTCTTTCTTGTATTATCACTCTCTTCGTTTATTCTCTCTTTTCATTCTCTTATTTCGCTCTTTTCTTCTTCTTCATCTTCTTGTATTCAGTCCATCTATATCTTTGCATCCTGTGTCAAATCGCTGGAAGCTTGCATCCACGTTGCCAGTAATCTTATTGACCAGGGAGAACTTCGCTCTTCTTAGGAGCATTGCAATAATCTGCCTATAAGATTATTAAAAGCCCTTTCATATTTAGTTGATCCCTGGTAGCAATCACAAGTGCTAATAACCTCTTTCTTAAATTCATGCTATACCTTCCTGTATTAAAAATTTTGCACCAGAGGACATATTTAGGGTAAGTCATATTTTATAATATTTAAAAAAAGTAGAAAAGATACAAAATATTTTAACATAGTTTAACTTTAGTTTTATTTGCTTCTTACCAAAATAATCAATTATCTTATCGTATAAATTTTCTTCTACTTGAAGTTGACTTAATAGATCTCTTTCAATTGAAAGTTAACTAAATTTTTAAGTATTTCTTGAGAATGCGGGTTTTTGCATGGGTTTAAATTCGATTTAATGAGGAGAAACCACGTTATACTGAGGAAGTTGTTGCTGAAAACGTCATTAATATATGACAGAGATTATATACTTCCACATATGCAGAATTAATCATTTCATTTGAACTTATGAATTTTATAATTCAAAGGTTTTCATATAGTGAAATCATCTGCAATGTAACAAATTTGAGAGGTGATTTTAGTGAAAGGAAATCAAATAGAGTACAGTAAGTATTTTGTCGTAAGTCTAAATCTTGTTCAGGAATTCCTTTTGCAAATATCGGCAATAATACCAGCGAATCCAAATTTTCAAATCTTGATTCAAGATGGTTAATTATAATCTCACATATTTCATTGGGAAGTGTTTGTAGAAAGTCTCGGTGCCAATATTTCTTTTCAGTCTTTTTCGGCTATTTTGAATTTCCTCTAGGTCTACTTGCAGATTTGTTTCTTCCAATATTTTTCGAAATTATTTTATGTTGTACACTAGTTTTAATTTCATTCATTCTTTTAATGCAATAGCCAATGTTGCTTATTTTTGCTTGTGAAACATCAAATATAGTATTGCAAAAAGTAAAAATTGCTTGAATCACTTTTAGGAGGAAACAAAATTAAAATTTTTAAGTGACAATAAAAATCAAGAAGCAGCATTATAAGGTACTTGGTCCCAGTTAAACTAGGGTCTGGCATCGTTTCTAAAAGGCATCTGATTTTTTATACAAGCGACTACAACAGTTGCTAATCCATTTACAGTCATGTTAAAGCCTTTACATTCACTTATTTTTGATTCCATCTGTGAAAGCATCAAATTAGAGTTTTGAACAAAACACTGTATAAAAACTGCATTTGGGTCCATTGAAGTCCATTCATTTCAACTTCCATCACTCCTGCCCCATCATAACTCTGAGCAATCAACTTTTTTTTTACATTTAAGATTCTGAAATTAATCTACTACTATCTTACCCATTGTATCTACTGTTCTATCACTAGACAAATCAATGAATCTCATGAATCTGTCATGAAAAGTCTCTTTAAAAAATAACGAATCAGGAAAGATAGTTGACATATTTTAGCTAAGTCAGTAGTTAGGTCGAGCATTATGGCGATTAACTTTGCCTGTCTAATTTATTCTTTAATTTTATCAAGTAAGCCAAATGCAATGAATTTATGAGCTTATTTTGTATTAAATTTTATAATCCAGAAAATGACAAAGCATTCTCCATAAAGTTTGATTAATTGTGATCATAATCTTTTAGGATGTATAAATTAGGGTGGTCCCTAAAAAATTTTTATTGATAAACTGTCCTCCCATAAGCCTAAAATGTTCCATTGGGTACCAAATAATGTATTACAAAATGAGAGAAAATTTAAAAAAATATTTAGAGGTCACACATTGACACTGAATTTTATACATTTTATACATTTTTTACAAAGTCGGCATTTTTCTTTCAGAATCATCTAGCTACTTTGCTACAGACCTATTTATGTTCATTTTCAGTGTCAATAAACCCGAAAAGTAACTTGAGGATCTGTGCAGACCTCACCCTAGCAATATTTGCCATTAGTAACACTAATACTCAGTGGTGGTTTATTTGCAATGATACCGAGTAGTCATTACACTTTACCGTTAGTACTCTTCTCACATCTCACTGTGCGCTGTGTACTGTGTAAGGTAGGATCTGTATTGTTCTGACTTCTACCTCTGAGTAAATCAGCTAATTGCTTCTTGAACTCTAAGAATTGACTTTTATTAGCATCATATAAGATATTAGTTTAGTGTGTTCTTTACTTTGAAAGTGTCATCATGGCACCAAAAAGAAGAAGTGTCATATTTATTGTTAGTCCTAGAGAAGAGCTCACAGGATCCAAGCTTCTATCAAAAGGGGAAGTACTGAGCAACTTTCTCCACTATCATCAAGATAAAAAGCTAGCTATTTGCTCTGGTGCAGATGTAGTAGTGAACAAAGTGAGAGAGTTTGAGGAAAAAGCACGCATCCTAATCATAGAAAAAGATCATTTGTCGTAGAATAGGCTCTCGACGATATACCATATATAACTATTCGTTGAGGGAATTATTCTAATATTTCAAGTGCGCGGTAATCTGATTGACCGAGGTTAGTCCAAAAGGAGGGGGGGTGCTGGAGAGGCTTATTTATCTTTAATAGGCTTAAGAAGTAGAACAGAGCACAAGGATAAATAATATCGCTACTATTAATTAAATAGAGTTTTATTAATTAAACAATCAGCAACACCCAAAGAAAATGTTGACATAAATAGGGAATGAAAAAGGGTCGTGGAAATATCTGACTAATCTGAGGATTAAGATTTGGAGAGATTTAAAAAGGTAAACAAACAAAAAATAAAGAAGGGGAGGAATGGTTCGCTAAACCATTTTAAGCACAGGGTTGCATTGACAAAAGGCTAAATGATTAAAGGTAATGCTCAGCTTACGTAATGAAAAAGTTGTTGTGCAGAGGAAGACGATGCAAAGGAATCTTCGGTCCACTGGCGATTTCCAGCAGAAGGGTTCTTCGTGGGGTTGTCCTTAGCGAAGGAGAAGGACTGTCTTCGAAGAGTAAAAGCGAAGTGGGGCTCGGAGGTAGGAGCGATCTTTGTGACAGCAAATCGGGGATGCTCTAGATGGACAATGGGGGTTATTGTTGAAACCAAGTGTTCTCTCGAAGAACGTTAAAAGGGGGGAATCAAATTATCCCGACGTAATGTCTTGGGAATGAGAACTGTTTCTTGACAAACGAGCTTAAAGCACAATGGATGTTCTAACGTTGTTCTCTTTCTGAACAACAGGGAGGGCGAGAACCGTCTCTTGTCAACCTGCTCAAAGAAGAATGGCTGTTCTAACGTTGTTCTCTTTCTTAACAACAGGGGGGGCCTTGTTAACTTGGCGTCTGGAAGGCACGAACCTTGGCACTCAAAGGATATTGTCCTCTTCTGGACAATACGGGATTTTTCGAGGTAGAAGGTAAATATTGTGCTCAAGGGAGACCGGATCGGCGTGATGCCTCGTGAAGATGTTCTGGATCTGATCTGCTTTAATCGGGAAAGCTATGATATAAATAGTCAAAGCCATCCCCTTGGCGTAGGGGACAATTGAGTGGGAGGCTTCGGGGGATTGCCCCGGTCGCGCCTGGGAAAATACCTTATCTGCCCATAAGTCTAACTCAATCTGGCGAGATCGACGTATAGAGGCGAAACGGGGGAATGAACCTCCTTGATTAAATATTTGCTAACGTGGCGATAACGCGCTCTGCTTCCTCTCGCAGATGCAGGTGGGTAGCAAAGTGTTTCTAAACATGTGATAGCGGCTGAATTTAAGCGGCCTCAGACCGTTCTATCACACCTTGTTAATTAAAGAGGTATTTTAAGAATAGAGGGACACAGGGTTTACAGATTACCATTAATTGTGATGGATTGGAGAGACGACTACTCAGGTCCATAAGGGGTTGTTCGTGTGGCGTTAACACGAGTTCTCGGGGAGAGGGGGGATAAGACGACGGGTTCGGGGCTGCTGGATGCAGTTCCGGTTAGTTCACTTCTAACTGGATGTGATACTAACAAATAGTATCTTCCAGTAACTATTTGGATGTTCCTTTTCTCTCTCAAGTTACGTTGAACAACAGAGCGTATTCTTCTAGTCACAGACTCTGCGGGGCGGGATTTACTTCAGGAACACTTTGAGACAGCGTCAAAGTTGTCTCGGTGGCGCGTTGGTAGTCGATACGTTACGGCGACGACTTTTGTTCAACGTGAGAGTTACGTGTTACGCAAGTTGGTTTGGGACACTGCTGTAGAGGGATGAACGGAGATGACATTTATATCGCGGATTGTGGGAAATCGAGAAGCAGATTCCATTCACGACAATTCGCTTATCGCAGCGCCTTCTGGACAATCTCCATGGTATCATAAAGAAAGCAAATAGTATTTAGGGTGCTCTATGAGATAGGTCTTTTTCCGTCAGACTTCCTGTTGCCAGTTGGGGGAAGGGAGGGGGGAAAGAGGAGACGAAGGTCAACTCAAACGACGAATTTCTTTCGTTTCCACGATTGTCTGAGGGCATGCGAGTATGTACGTTCCATACCCTCACAATAGAGATATACACAAGTAGTATAGTAAGGATAATTTAAGTCATACCAAGCCACGCATAAATCTAATCCATTATTAAACTCCGGAGGGAGGACGGAAATACAACTAACCTCGGAAGGTGAAGTGGGTTAGAGTGAAAAAATACTCGAGTTACAACCTGACCCTTGAGCAGAGCATTATAGCATCGATTCCCCAACTAGTCTCCTCGCTATTGTGCCCGAGCTATGCAGTTTCTATAGTTCGAATTATCCTTGACATACTATATAATTTATCAATTTGAAGGTTTGAGGTGGTAGGTTATTTAAGCAACTTTGGTTTTAAGTTTTTTAAAATTCAATTCCGATATTCCATTTCCTATATTTTATTTTGTCTTCCCAGCCTAAAATTTAACTCGGATCCCCATATCCTCCTCGTTAATACTAATCAGCCAATGCAATCACCGTTTACAAACATGTTCTTATGCGTTAAGCCATCTAATTTACTAAAAAAGGAAGTTAATATGCAAAACGACTATAATATTTACGCGAGAATGAAAGTAGTTATATTGCAATCACCTTAAACAGCAATCAGTTTATTAAAAGATGTGATCAATTGAAAGTGTGTCTTTTGAACTCAAGAGAATTGATAAACTCACATTCCCAGCCCCAAAACATAAGGCGAGGGGGAGGGGCACCGCTAAGGAATGTGCCCATCTCCCATCCTAAATCCGAAGTCATAACATCATATACTGTAACTGAGCCTTTTACAAGGGGTTTCCACGACAGCTCTCAGCAGATTGGTCAGGGAAAGGCAATGGAAAGATGAAGCAAATATTATAATTTATGAAATAAAGGAAATTCCAAAGTTCCCAGCTGCAGTAATTTTATTAGGGAAACCTTATAGATATACATGCAACCATTTTCAAGAAAAAAGAAACCACAGATATGAGACACTTAAGTAGGAATAATGGACAAGTTACCCGGGAAAAAGACTGCAAATAGCTAATCAAAGCTTACACACTATCTACTCTATTGACAGGGCCAGAAAACTCCCTTCTTCTGTAGACCCAACTTGCCTCAACATTTAAGATGCTATTGATTTTAGTAATATAATTTAGTGTCCTTGGTGTAACGCGCCCTAGCAAGTTTGTATGACAGCGCAAGTAAACGAAAGATTAAACATCTATGAGGCCACGATTGTCCCCATGGAAATGAGAATACTATCAGATGCTAGGTTGTGTGATAGTTGATATCCTTACAACACGGCGTGAAATGTACCTGGAATGAAGATTACTTCATCCCGGTACATGCACCACATCTCTGATCCAATTTCGCAAGCCTCGGTCGCAGTCATAATCATCCGAGTAGGTAATTAGAAGAAGATCTGCAATGCACTTCTAAGATCTACGGTGCTCTATTCTGCTTTCAACCTTTTGTGCCTTGATGACACAAAAGAGGACACTTCAGGCTAAATAGACGAAAGAAGACGTGCACAGGGAGAGGGGGTTAAGTTGGATAAACAAATACATTGGAAACCAGACTAGAAATATGCAGGAAATAGTCAATCAAGAGATAAAGGACGAAATCATTTAAATGATTAACCAGAACAGAAGCCGAGCAAGATTTCCCAGCTCCGCTCACCTCCTGGCTAACGGCTAAGTAGTTCCGTTCTACTTAGGATAAAAGTGCTTAACACCCGAAAAGAAAACTTATACCATATAAGGAATATCAGGAAATAAGCGATTTTTTATCCAAATAGGACTAAAAACCTACCGATTATGACTCAAGATAATATACATTACAGTATACATTAAATATAATAATATTAAGTACTGAAAATTACAAATTTTATAAATTCCAAAACAAGCCGCCCCTTACACCCGAAGAACGAAATGCCTGGTAAACAAGAAAAATATTAATCAAACCAGGCGAATAAAAAGAAGAAAAGAAATCAGTACATACTTATGGTGTGATATTCAAAAATTGATTCTTCCGAAAATACAGTAAGACAAGTCCACAATATAGAGAAGTGCTTGTCTCGCTACAATTTGGTGTCGCGCACAAGTCAATATAGCTCGTACAAAGACATAAAAATTAATGAAATGCAACTAAAGAAACTTCGTGTTAAAGCAGACAAATACACTATTAAGCAGAAAGTTAATTACAGTGGAGAGCACCAAAAGCCTTGATTTAAGAGAAAATTATATTGAAATCACACAAACTATAAGAGTTAGCCCCTAAAAAGGAGAAGTTATAAATTAAAGTCCAGCTATTATAGTTTTCTTTAAAGACAATATTAATTTTAAAGGGGCTACTATTGTGGTTTTCCTTTTCAATGGTTAACTGAAAGCTTTGGCGCAAATTAAACAATAATGGAAAATTGCTCTTGGAATTAGTTGAGCATAAACAAAGTAGGCAAATACACAATAATAATAATAAAAATAGGTCTTTTATAATTCGCTCTTCAAGGCCAGACGCCTTTCCAGAGCGCACGTTGTGCTGAGATGAGAATGGAAATTGAATGGAAATTCAAGAGGGGGAGAAGGCAATACTGAAAAGATGCGTTTTCGAGAGACGCTTAAATGTGGTAAGAGAGGGAGAAGACCTAATTTCAGCAGGAAGAGCATTCCACAACTTAGGGGCGCAGACTGAGAAGGAGCAGTCTCCATTGAGCAGAGGGATAAACGAGGAATATTCAAAAGAGGTGCATGTGATCACCGAAGGAGGCGGAGAGAGGAGGATGGCATATTCACAAGCAGAGAGTTACAGTAGTCAAGGCGTGAGGGGATGAAGGCATGAACAGCAGTCTCAAGACTTTGGTGATCAAAGTGAGAGAGAATGCGAGAGAAGTTACGAAGGAAACAGAGAGAATTTGCTGACATTTTGGATATGAGGCTTAAAGGAGAGATGCTCATCAAAAACAACACCCAGATTCCTAACGCAGTCAGAGAAAATGATAGTATTACCGCCTAGAGTGAGCAAGGGAAAGAGAGATTTTGATTTGTTGACAAAAGCAGGGGTGCCGACGAGGAGGACCTTAGTTTTGGAGTGATTAATCTTGAGGAAGTTGGTAGAGAGCCAGTCAGAAATGGAGGAGTAGGCAGCCAGGAAATCAGTGATAGAGTAGGCAAGAGACGAGGGGGATGAGGAAACGAAAATTTGAGTGTCATGAGCATATAGGTGGAAGGATAAACTGAGATTACGGAGAAGGGAACTAAGAGGGAGAAGGTAGATACGAAATATGTAGTAGAGGACCAAGGACAGAGCCTTGTGGCACTGCAAAACGAATAGGAGTAGAGTCGGATGAAACGTCGTCAATAACATCGAATTGGGTACGAGACGAAAGGTAAGAGCGTAACCAGTCAAGCACAGTGCCTGATATGCCGAGGAAAGAGTGGAGACGATCAAGTAGGACGGTACGGTCAATAGTATCGAAGGCAGAGGAGAGGTCGATTAGAATGAGGATGGAGGCACAACCCCTGTCCGCGGCTCTGACTTGAAACCAGATTGATAGGTTTCATCAATGTTACAGGCCACCATGTGACTATTGATGCGTGAAGCAACCACTCTCTCCAGAACCTTAGAGAGGAAAGGAAGTTGCGAAATCGGGCAATCAGGGTTCAGTTAAGGCTTTTAAAGAATCAGACGGATGTGGGCATGTTTGAAGGAAGAGGGAACAAGACCAGTTGCAAGTGAGGTGATGAACAGGTGAAGAAGCGTTGGGAGGATAGCAGGCAGTGGATATCACCAAAAGCCTGGATTTAAGAGAAAATTACATTGAAAACGGAGAAACTATAAGAGTTAGCCCGGAAAATGTAGAAGTTCGTTTTCTATCAATTAAAGTCCAGCTATTACCGTTTTCTTTAGAGACTAAATTAGTTTCTATGGGTTACTTTTCTATTTTTAGTTACAATGGTAAACTCAAAGTTTGGGTGCAGATTAACACTAGAATGACGGAGCGGTTGTTTTGACCGCTTTTGAAGTGATTTATTAAATATCAGGCTCTTTTTTATTGCAATCCGCTCAAATTTCTTGACTTTTATTTTTTATTTTCAAAATGTCATTGTGAAAGTATAAAATTATTACAAGAGTCAGGTAACGAGCGATTGAGTACATATACTACCTAGAAACACTGTGCGGTTTGATTGACCGCTGCATAATATAATCCTTTTTTCACGTATTTATTTCATTACAGGGCTCAGCTACATTTCATAACTCAGTGCAACCTTGTTCCAACATGTTCTGACAAATTTTGTGCTTTTTTCACATAAACTCGCTGCAATTACACGATTGTGCAGTACACAATAGTCTCTTGTTGGTTGAAGATGTCGTCCGATAGAAGGGAGACTCGCCCACAAAGGAACGTCTTCGACACTTTCTTGTTGCCACACCTTACGATTAATCGGAAGGAGAATCTTTTGATATTGATGAAGAAGAATACATTCCTCAACAAAATTTTACATCAAGATCAAACTAAGAAAATGACACATTGCGTCAGCTACAGAGCAACATTAGTGTGTTGTGATTATTTTATGATACTGTTGGAATGTCATTCGATATACCGTTCTATATAATATGTAGCTAATTATATTATTATTTATATTATTATTATTATTATTATTATTATTATTGTTATTGTTAATTTTATTATTATATTTACATTATTATAATCGTATGTTACGATGAGTATATTTTATTTTGCTAAAAATAAATCCGAACCTAAATATGTGAGGAGAACTTTTTAGGTACCTTTGTTACATACGAGTATGTATTATTATAAATGACTAAAGAATCCTTACATCTTTATCTACTAATGATGAGAGAATTTTTGAGAGTAATTCCACTGCCGCTGAAGAAATAATGAAAGGAAATACATCAGATGAAGCTCCTACATCTGCATATGGCAAAAATATAAAGGCTCCAGATTGGACCTAGTGGATTGAAATTCTTACTGAAGGCTCCGATACTACTCGCAGATACAGTGCGCAGAATATTCTTACTGAAGTTCCCGGTCCTTCTGCATATGCCAAGACACATATTGTGTTAGCGAGCTTGATGAGCGCATTTTCTTTATTTTTTGATGATTTCATAATTCAAGAGATAATAAGATCTATAAAAGTAGAATCTCGCTGCAAATTGAATGATGAATCATGGACCGTAACTAAGGAATAAATATATGCTAGATGACTTAGTGCTAAAGGACAACCACTTGTTTTTCTATGGTCAAGGTTTGGGGGCCTCGTTTCTTCTCCATGACTATGTCAAGAGATACATTCAAGCAACTTCTTCGATTTTTACGTTTTGATTCGAGATCCACCAGAAGTCAATGAATTCAATCAGATAAATTTGCTCTTTTTTTCTAATATATGGAACAGATTTATTGAAAATTGCCAATCATGTTACAGACCTGGAGCAGATATAACTGTTGATAAACAGCTTTTCCCCACTAAGTCCAGAAGCCCCTTCACCCAATATATGGCAAACAAACCCGATAAATTTGGAATCAAATTCTGGCTTGCTGCAGACTCAACGTCCCATTACTTGCAGAATGGATTTCATTATCAAGGAAAAAATGTTCAGCGTCTTCAAAATCAAAGCTTATCGGAATATGTAATGATGGAATTGGTAGGTCCTTTTCTAAGTAAAGGTCGAAATATCACATGTGATAACCTTTTTACTTCGGTGAAGATTGCTAAGTAATTGCAGACTAAGAAAATGAGTATCGTTGGAACAATGAATCGAATTCAGCGCGAAATACCAACAAGCATGAAAAATAAGAAACTACGACTACACTCATCGCAACATACGATAATAATAATGTAAATATAATAAATATCGGCCGTATGCTAAGAAAAATGTGAAATGCACTTTTATCAGATTTAGTGTAGCGTCACAATTATTTATAAATTTATTATATGCAAAAAGCTAAAATGTAAAATTAATTAAAAAAATATTTCTTTTGCTCAAATAAGCATTTCAAATTTGTTTTAGCATACGGCCGTTTTAAGTATCGAAATTTGGCGAATTTTTTAAAACCCAAATGAGGGCCAAGTTCCTTGGAACCTACTCTTCAGAAGAAGTGTTCGTGAGTGTCTACAAGGAAATAATGAGTAATGACTTAGGCATGTCCCTGCTTGACTGTGAAAAGGGTTGCAACCTGGTCAACACCGTTGTTCCTGCCATCGCCAGGTCCCTCTCTCATGTCATAGGCAAAAATATGGTATCAAAAGTTAACAGTCATACCCATGCAAAAGTCAAAAGAAGAGTCATAAAAAGAGGTAATCCGGATGCACCCGAGAAAGCTACCATGAGCAAAGATGACTACAGCAAGAAGATATTAGAATCCAGCTTAACCATGAAATAGGTTAATAGTACAGGGTGTCCACACCTTAGATTCTTACTAGCTATTACTTTATTATGCCTATTTCAGAATAATATAGTCGGTACTCACCCATGTGGTATGAAAAAGATTTATAAAGTTAAAAATAATGAAATTAAATGCGGGAGTCGAGCTAAAAGATACCTAATGGAAATATAATTGTTTGTTAGATTAGGCAGGTGTGGGCCCTAGAGGGATTTCTTCTTTTCTTCTTTAGTTGATGCTACCTACCTTATTTAATTTACTAGAATATATCTAGAAATATGTTTGTAATTAAATGTAATATAACCATTTTTCATTACAGTTTTAATTAAAAATTTTGCCATTTATTTATTTTAAGTACCTGGAAAACCTATGTAAGTTTGAAATTTGATATTAGTAGAAACGCTGTAGTATCTAAGAATCCCAGTGTACACAGCCTTATTAAATACAATTGAATTGAATAAAACCAACATCGGTTATACATATAAGGTTTTGTTTTTCATTTTTCATTAAATAAGTCCCACTTTTGCTTGTCGCGCCGAATCTATTCATCGAATAAAAATTTGACTTCACAGCTCGAAGTATATTAAGCTCAGGATGCTTCATGCCAACTTTGGGGTGAATAACTTTAAAAATAAAGAAATGAGAACGATTTTTGTTTTTCCCTGGCTTGCTCGACTATGGAATCACCTGATTTTGAGCTACCAATCAAGTATTCGTTTTCTATGCGCATGTATATGGAGTCGATAAGAGGGAGCAGTGTGTAAGAGGAACCTGGAGTGCTGAATATATGGGTTATCGTTTAAATGACACACTCGAGGCTAGAGGAGAGGACGATTCAGGATCGGAAGCAAAAGAACTTCATCCATCAAAGCTAAAAGAAATATATACATATTTCGTATCCTTTTCGTACATCCTAGCCAAACTGTATAAAGACGTTAGAGATGTTAACACAAATAAGCTAAGAATGCTCATCAATTTATGCATGAACGGGTATGCCATCCGTCCCTTTTCAATCATTGTCCATCAGGATTAGAATGGCACTGCCACCAGGGGATGAGATAAATGATTGTTTACACCACCAATCAGAAAGAAAGCTTAGCGTCACATATTTTATTGCACAGATACAAGAACTACATATTAAGGCAGTTTAACTAGTATATTGAAGGTCAGATGTAATAGGTTATTTAAGCACATTTGGTTTTAAGTGTTTTAAAATTTTATTCCGATGATACATTTTCTATATTTTTTTGTCTTCGCAGCCTCAAACTTTACTGGAATATCAATATCCATCTCGTTAAAAGTAATTCAGCCTAATTCACTCAACGTTTACAAACATGTTCACATTAGGCCATGTAATTGACCAAAAATGAATTAGAGCATCGAAACCACAATAATATTCACGCAAGAATGCAAGTAGTTAGTTTACAACCATCATAAAGAGCAGTCGGTTTCGAATAAAGCTTATGCCATGACCTGCTACTATAAAAGGGAGAGAAACTAACAACTTACTAAAATTATTATACATTAACCTGCATAATTCACCTAGCAAAACCCCACTATGTTACTTCTGAAAAAAATCAAGGAATTAAAGATAGCTACTAATGATCTATTTTTCTTCGGTAGAATTGCCGAATGATTTGCTAACGTACAAGTGAGCCAGTTTTCTGCAACCAATCTGCGAGTCAAGATTAAAACCACTTAAAAAAAAGTGCCTCAATTATTTTATCGTTAATTCATATGAGGAAAGTTAGTTTTAAAAATGTGATCGCTTGAAAGTGTGTCACACAGTAACCACAGCACTGGTCAAAGGCCTCTCCTAACCTAACCGCACCTAACCTACCTATAAGAGTTAGAAAGCTGCGCTCAAATAGTGCCACATGAGTGAAAATTGTCATTCTGACCATGAAAGGGGAGAATGTTTGTGGTCGATGTATTCATAAGAAATAGCGTAAGCTAAGATGAGATGCTTGGCGTGTGATAACTGCAGGTCACTCACAAATTGTGTAATAAAATTACGCTCCCGAGCCACCAGGATGATGGAAAGACTTGGGAGAAAAAAAACGAAAGTGAGAGCCTTGTGACCAGTAAAAAGGGTTAATTTGAAGCCTTGTTGATGACGAAAACAGTCGGTATGAGCTCTCTTCCAAAGGTAGAAATTTTGATTGAACCTGCGCAATTTTTCGAAGCAAAGCTAACGGCGCCCATGTTGCCTCTGAAGGTCTTTTAAGGTGCCACTCCCTTACCCCCACTGGAATAAGCCAAAATAATAAGTGGGGCGTCTTTCGATGGGTGCTTCAATTCGGTGGCTGAGCGAATAGAAAATTCTACTCCTAAATGTCATCAACAGCAATTAGCAGCCAATTTAATCGGAATTTACTGCGTTTGTGTACCTCATTTAGGAGATCGTTTAGCGGAACTAAGGTGAATGTTGCATCTTGTACACGATTCCTGTAAAAATGGAACAGGTATCGGAATCCCATCAGAGATTCATATTTGTAGGAAATTTGCGTATGGCTGCAGCACCTCCGTCAGGAGACAAAGGTGAGAGATTCCCTCATTGGTTAGGAGGTATCCAATAAATTCTAGCTGTTCTACTCCTAATTGTGTTTTGGCAACTTTAAACTAGACCGCAGTCTCTGATCTTCGGGGAAGAGTTTCCCGCTCTGGTGAGAGGACCAAAGAGGTAGAAACTCAAGGGAATTTATCCTCTGGGACGTCGGCATGAAAACGCCCGACCGGAGGGTGGATTTGCAGGCTAGTCCCCAATTAACTTTTATGCTTTCATCCCTAGTGGGACGAGGAGGGCGAGAGACGACCTTCTTCATCATGTCTGCATCTTCCCTTTTACTGTTCAAATATTTCTTTACTACATCTTTACTCTCCCTATTTCGCTTCATATTTGAAGGAAACAAAAAAGAACTGCCCCAAAATACTTGCGGTCGCCTTCATTCGGGTGCCCAGAAGAAGATAGAGAGGTAGATAGAGAGGAAGAAGATAACAGAAGACCTCTTCTGAAGACCAGTGGGACAGAAAGGCAAACTCGGGTGGTAGGGTCGGTAAGGCACACAATCTCACATTGTTGTCGTACAACTACTCTATACCAAACACTTCTCCTAAATTATGTGGGGATGGACTTAATCACCTACTGAAACGCGAAGAGTTGAAGGACTTTTCGCAGGTATTAACGATAGACTAGGAGGTCACATTTGAGGCGTTGGGTTTCAAATCCTTAATAATCAAACAGAGTGCATAAATGGCTGGCGAGATTTACTTGAATAGACCGAGAGTATCGTTCAAGTTTAGTTAAAAATGAAACAACAAAAATATAATTTTATTTGCAAAGATCAAAATAAGAATAATATTAGGCAAAGGGGAATTATTTACATTGAAAGAGTCTCATGATACTTATTATGAGGAGGGATTCTGAAATGGAATTAATTGATTAATGTAACTAGGTTCAGATCAATACAATACTAATAATGAAGGGGGTTTCAGTCCTACGGGTTGATGACTTCGAGGAAGATCCTTCTTGCGATGAGGTGAGTGTGGAACGATCCGATGGGGCAAGTGGGGCACGATGCAAATGAGGTATTTTGGGGCACGACCTGAACCAACATTCAGATTAGGATAGCCAAAATCTAAAAATGACGTTCGACGGGGATGTGGGATTACTCGTAGTGCCACTTGAAGAGGAAGCTTCATTTTCCTCAAAGGTAATCAATGGAGATTTTCTTTGGTTCTCTTAAAAGAAAGTGAGACTCTTGCGCAAATTCAAAGGCTTGCCGTTTACTGAAACTACCAATAGGCTTTGGTAGAATCACGGCTAAAAAAGTCTTGCTGTCTGACGAACGCTCACGGGACGACAAGATATGGAAGGCCTTGAAGTGCGGGCTGGACTCTTTGAACTACAGAATAGCCCGAGTATTTTTATGCCCGATTCAGGAGGGGGAGGAGGAGTTTGGAGAAAGGATTTACAAGCTCCATTCATCTTAATCCAGAAGTAGAGGCGATTCATGATTTAGAAGCAAGGTGCGAGACATACCGGCTTTCTCGCGCCTGGTAACCGGAGTATAAGGAAATATTTTTCCACGTGCTCAGGAGTCGAAAATTCAAGAATGTTCGAACAAAAAATGACGTTTTCCATGGAGGAATACCAATAGCACGTGGTGTCCAATTATTTTGGAGTGGGGGAGGGGGCAGGAGATTGTTCTTAAAACGACCTTCAACCCACTCTCGTAAAGCTCGTACGAATCCTCTAAGGATAAGCCAAACCTTTTCAGCCCAAGAGTCGATGGTAGGAGTTGTGTGAAGGCCTCTGGTTTCGAAAAGCGCCATGCAAACATTTTTCTTATAATCATTATTAGTATTGCCAGCTAACATTCGGAGCTCCTCCAGAAAATGGTAATTTAAGGTATATAATTGGGTAAAGATGTGGGAAGTAAAAGGGAAAGGATGGTACATGTGCAAAGCATTCTAAAGAGGAGACTACTAAGAAAGGAAGTTTGCAAAAAGCTAATCAATAAGCTATAAGAGGCAGTTCCTGTTTCCCAACCCAGTTCAGTCCCACCTACTATCCTCTACCATTAACTTATACAATCAACATTTAAATCTTACCAAGGAGAGAGCTACTATCGCATGACTAGTGACCCTATTCCCTTCATCTATCACTCGAATCGTAAACCAATTTTTACCAATCTCTTTTCCTTAACCTAATCTTGTCCAGCTGAAACCGAAGGCTACGTATCATTTCCGGTTCACTACACAAAAGCACTTTACCCATGTCTCTCGTATTGAAACCTTTTTCTCGCTTGAAGACTTCAATCGAACTATTCTCCTTTCTAACTTATGGAGATTTATTCTCTTAAGCCTTCATTCTCTAAGGTAAGCTCCTCAGCCAACCAAACATATTTCTTTGCTCCTTAACCCATCACTCATCTTGGCCATCCTTCTCTGCTTAGACTCACCAAAACCATATTCATCCTATAATATTGAATACAGTTTCAGAATGACATCAGCACTGCTATTACTTACACTCCTCCCAATAAACCTTAATGCCCTACTAGATCTATTCCTAGCACTTATGCACCGCTTTCTATGCCAGAACACATCAGTCTGTTTCGCATTCTCACTTCCATACAACTTTCCCATTCAGTTTATAATTAATCCCTAGATTGCAATTACCTATACTGAGTACTTCGGCAGCTTCTCCCCGAACCAAATGTCGAGGTGAATGTGTATCGAAATGGTAACGATAAAACAACAGATGAATTAATTCGCGACAAGATAAAAGAACCCGGTGGTCAATGTTTTTCGGACTGGTATGATAAACCAACAGGGAAATTAATTCGAGACAGGAAAAGGGAATCCAGTGGTCAAAGTCTATCGGAAAAGTAAGAAAAAGTACCTACAGGTAAATCAATTGGCAGCAGAGAATGTCTATCGGAATAGTATGGAGAATCCAAAGGGGAAAATTTATTTGGGATAGGATAAGGGAATCTTCTGGTGAATGTCTATCGGAATGGTAAGGAAAAACTTAGAGGAAACGGGAACCTGGTGGTTAATTTCTATCGGAATAGTAAGGATAAACCAACGGGTGAATCAATTATCGATAGGATAATGGAACGCTGTTGTGAATGTCTATCGGAATGGTTAGGATAAACCAACAGGGGAATTAAATCGCGACAGGATAAGGGAAACCTGTGGTAAATGTGTATTGGAATGGTAACGATAAACTTCGCAACAGGAAAAGAGAACCCTCTGGTCAATGTCTATAGGACTTCTAGGATAAACCAACAGGGGAATTAATTCGCCAAAGGCTAAGGAAACGTTTTGCTTAATTTTCAATGGGAATGGTGCGGATAAACCGACGGGCGAATTAATTCGCAAAAGGATAAGGGAACCCTGTGATCAATGTCCATCGTAATTCAAAGGATAAACCAAAGAGGGAATCAATTCCTGTGAGTAATGTTTATTTGAATGGTAAGGACAATCCAACAGGGGAATTAATTTGCGACAGGATAAGGGAACCCTTTGGTCAATGGCTATAGAAATGGTAAGGATAAACCGAAGGGAGAATTAATTGGCAACAGGATAAGGGAGCCCTGTGAACAATGTCCATCGGAATCCTAAGGAGAAACCAACAGAGGAAATATTTTGCGACAGGATAGGAGCACCCTTTGCTCAAGGTCTATTGGAATGGTAAGGATAAATCGATGGGGTAATTAATTCGCAATATGTTAAAGGGATTCTCTGATAAATGTTTATCAGAATCCTAAGGATGAACCAACCAGGGAATCAATTGGTGTCAGGATAAGGAAACCCTGTGAGTAATGTATATCGGAATGGTAAGGATAAACCAACAGGGGAATTATTTTGCGACAGGGTAAGGGCACTCTTTGGTCAATGTCTATTGGAATCCTAAGAATAATCCAATGGGAGAATAAATTCGGCACAGGATAAGGGAACACTTTATGAATGTCTATTAGAAAACTAAGGAAATTCCTGAGTGGAATTAATTCGCGACAGGAGTAGAGAAATCTGTGGTCAATGTCTATCGGAATTGTAAGGATAAACCAACGGTAGAATCATTTGTTGAGAGGATAAGGAGACCCTTTGGTTAATGTCTATCTGAATGAAAAATATAAACCAATGGAGCTTCAAATCGCGATAGGATAAGCGAAACTTGTGATCAACCTCTTTCGGAATCCTAATGATAAACCAACGGGTGAATCAATTCACGACAGGATAAGGGAATCTTTTAGTCAATGTCTATCGGAGTGGTAGAATAATCTAAAAGGGGAATTAATTTTTGACAGCATAAGAGGACGGAGTGTTCAATGTCTATCAGAAGAATAAGGATAAACCAAGAGTGGAACCAATTGCTGATAGGATAAGGTAATCCTTTGGTCATTGCCTATCGGTAAGGTAAAGATAAACCAACGAAGTATTAATTTCTGACAGCATAAGAGAACCCTCTGATAAATATCTATCGGAATCAAAAGGAAAATCAAACCAGTAAATCAATTCATGACAGGATAAGGAAACTCTGCGGGAAATGCCTATCGGAATCAGAAGGGTAAGGATAAATCGATGGGGTAATTAATTCGCAATATGTTAAAGGGATCCTCTGATCAATGTTTATCAGAATCCTAAGGATAAACCAACCGGGGAATCATTTGGCGACATGATAAAGGAACCCTTTGGTTAATGTTTATCAGAATTGTAAGGGGCATTAAGTCGCGACAGCATAGGCGAACTCTTTTCTTAATGTCTATCGGAATCCTAAGAATAAACCAACGGGAAAATAAATTTGCAAAGGATAAGGCAACCCTTTGGTCAATGTCTATTGGAATGGTACGGATAATCTAACGAAGGAATTTATTTGTTGAAGGATAAGGAAACACTGTGGTGCCTGTCTATCGGAATCCTAAGGATAAACCAATAGGTGAATCAATTCGCGACAGCATAAGAGAACCCTGTCTTCAATGTCTATCGGAATCCTAACAATACACCAACAGGTGAATCAATTCGTGACACGATAACGGAACCCTGTGGGGAATCTCAATCAGAATGATAAGGATAACCCAACAGGGGAATTAATTCGCAAAAGGATAAGGCAACCCTGTGGTCAATGTCTATTGGAATGGTAAAATAAACAAAAAGGAGAATCAATTAGGGACAACATAATGGAACCCGATGTTCAATGTCTATCGGAATCCTAATGATAAACCAAGGGGGAAGTCAATTGCCGACAGGATAAGGGAACCCTTTGGTCAATGTCGATCGAAATAGTAAGGATAAACCAACAGGGCATTAATTCGCGACGGTGAATTTAATTGGTGTCAGAATAAGGGAACCCTGTGAGGAATGTATATCGGAATGGTAAGGATACTCAACCTGAGAAACAATTTGCTAAGGATAAACCGACCGAGGCATTAATTCGCAACAGGTTAACGGAAGCTTGTGCTTAATATCTATCTGAATCCGAAGGATAAACCAACTGGGAAATTAATTAGGGGCAGGATAAACGAACCCTGTTAGGAAAGTATATCGGAATAGTAAGGATAAACCACAAGGAAATTATTTTGCATCAGGATAAGCAAACCATTTTCGAAATGTTTATCGGAATCCTAAGAATAAACAAACAGGAAAATAAATTCGTGACAGGATAAGGCAACCCTTTGTTCAATGTCTATCGGAATGGTACGGATAACCCAACGGAAGAGTTAATTCATAGAAGGATAAGAGAACTCTGTGGTGCACGTCTATCGGAATCCTAAGGATAAAACAACGGGTGAATCAAATCGCGACATGATAAGGGAACCTTGTGGAGAATTTCTATCTGAATGGTAAGGATAAAACAACTTGAAAATTAATTCCCGACAGGATAAGGGAACCCTGTGCTCAAGGTGTATAAGACTCGTAAGGATTAACAAACGAGAGAATTAATTGGCGACAGGATAAAGCAACCCTTTGGTTAATGTCTATTGGAATGGTAAGGATAAACCAACAGAAGAATTTATTTAAGAAGGATAAGGGAACATTGTGGTGCCTGTCAATCGGAATCCTATGGATTAACCAACCAGTGAATCAATTAGCGACAGGATAAGGAAACCCGGTGGTCAATGTCTATCGGAATGGTAGGATAAACTAACAAAAGAATTAGTTTGCGACAGCATAAGGGAACCCTGTTTTCAATGTCTATCGGAATCCTAACGATAAAGCAACGGGTGAATCAATTCACGACAGGATAACGGAATCCTGTGGGAAATCTCTATCAGATTGGTAAGGATACACCAAAAGGGAAATTAATTCACGACAGAATAAGGGAACCCTGTGGTAAATGTCTATCGGAATCGGTAGGATAATCCAACGAGTGAATCATTTAGAGACAGGATAAGGGAACCCTTTGTTCAATGTCTATCGGAATGGTAAGGAAAAATCAACGAGGCATTAATTTGCGACAGCATAGGGAACCATGTGGTCAATGTTTATCGGACTCCTAAGGATAAACCAACGGGTGAATCAATTTGCAACCGAATAAGGGAACCCTGTCGGGTATGTCTATCGGAATGGTAAGGATAAACGAACGGATGAATTAATCTACGACAGCATAAGACAAACTGTTTTTAATGTCTATTAAAATGGTAGGATAAACTAACAGGGGAATTGATTCGCGACAGCATATGGGAATCCTGTGTTCAATGTCTTTCGGATTCATAATGATAAACCAAGAGGGGAATCAATTGCCCACTGGATAAAGAAGCCCTTCGGTCAATATCTATCGGACTGGTAAGGATAAACCAACGGTGCATTAGTGTGTGAGAGAGGGTCGATATCAGTTGATCCCTTAGAATGAAGTCGATTAGCCACTCATAATCATTAGATACTTGAGCGGAATCAGGCCAGAATTGAAAGTTACGCCGAAGCGTGAACCCAAATTGTTTGTCGGTTTGGCCTGGCTGTATTCGTGCGGAGCGGAATCTAACCCTATAAAGTTCAGGATTCTTGTTTATAGCAGAAAGAATTCTGCGTTTAGGGTTGATTAATCAAGGGTGGCCTCTGAAGGAAGCAAAATATATGTTCTGAAGACAAAGGTTCGGGATTGGGTGTAGCCGGGCGACACCATCTGATTTAAAGGCCGAATTGTGACTTTGAAGATCTTCTCAAGTGCGTTAAATAGGAGCCAAAATCTTTTCCATCCTTGTATGCGGGGAGTTTTAGTGAGGTAACTTGCGCCTGTTCATTTCGAGATCCTACGGAGCTTATCTCGACTTGGTCACGGCTTACCTCTCTCTCGTGCTACCTAATTTTTTTTCTCTTCTGCTTCTCTCTGCATTTTTCTTTCTTTGGCTTCTCTCTGTGTTTATCTTTCCACACGTTCGTTACGTTCCTCTTCATAAGCAATCTGCCCTTGCTCATAAAAGCGATCGAATGGAAACATCCTGGATATGCTACTTTTGATCTTTGAACACGAAAAAGCTACCGGAGCGATTACAACTTCAACAAGAAAAATATAAATTCTACTAAGTGCAAAATTATTAAAATTTCTGGTAAAAATCGGGCAAACTCACAAAAGATAATAACTAACTAACGAGGGAATCTTACTCACGACACAAAAATTGCGGTTACTATTACCGCTTAGTTAGTATCCTCTTTTAAGGAACTATGAAAACTGTGGACACACCACAAAAGAATGACCTTAAAAATTAGGCAGTACCCGTCAATCAAAAAGAGTCCTAATAAATTGGTGTTCAAATATTCTTGGCAATGAAGCTGCTATTAATTGAACTTAGTGCTTCAAAATCAGGTAGGGCGGATTCTTCCAAGCACCCAAAGCCTGACCCTAAATTATATAAATATATATATATATATATATATATATATATATTTATATATAAATATATATATATATATATATATATATATATATATATATATATATATATATATATATATATATATATATATATATATATATATAAATATATATATATATATATATTTATATATATATATATATATAAATATATATATATATATATATATATATATATATATATATATATATATATATATATATATATATATATATATATATATAAATATATATATATATATATATATATATATATATATATATATATATATATATATATATATATATATATATATATATATATATATATATATATATATATATATATATATATATATATACATAAATTAATATTGGTGATAGAGTCGTTCCTTCGGAGCCTTATTCGTAGCAGGAATATGAAAATATATGTGATGGTTACGAACATTTCCTTTTCCGGACGTTTCGTTTATTAACGATGACCATCATCATCGAATTCTAAATACAAAGAATTATTTTTATAAGAATAACTAAACACAGCAATAAAAAACATGACAGAAGTCAAAAATTATAACCGAAAGCAAGAAGTTAAAATGAAATATATATTCCTAAACCGTTGAAAGCAAATGGGTGAAAATCTCTTAATTAGAAATTTATTAATTTTGTAAAAAATAACTAAATCAAATAATAATCCCATGAGTTTAAAATACGAATAATCAACATGAGTTAAATTAGGATTTAAATACAAAAATTGTAAACTTTCGCAAGGAAAAGCAAGGGAAAAGGAAAAAAAATGATTATAAATAATCCCATGAGCAGCAAATATGAATAATAAACAAGAATCAAGCATCAAGCGGAATACAAAAAAATCACTATAAATCACAGCAAGAGAGAATTATATAGGCAGGGCGAACAATCCAAAATAAGTTAGATCAGGGGGTATGTAATCGAAGCGGATCGCTAAGCAAGGCAACAAGGGTAAATGTTCTAAGAGTCCGATTTGAATAGTTATCTGCAGCCTCGTGACCAAGGAATATTCCAAACACAACAACAAAAATAGATTTTAATATAGACTAGATAATCGGTTTAGTGACGGAAGCATGGTTGCAGTGTTCACCGACACCGCCCTTTCCTATGCAACCATTGCTCGCTGAAATAGGGAGCTCCACCATGGTCGCGATTCCCTTGAAGATGAGCCCAGTCAGGACGCGCGTCAGACGTGAATAACGAGGACAATGTGGCCCGTGTGGAGAGGAGGATTCTTGAAAATCGACAGGTGTAGGTCGAAGCAATCAAGCGAGAACTTGGAATATTACATGGAAGTGTTATCAACATTTTCCAAAACAATTTGGCCATGACCAAGGTCTCTGCCCGTTGCTATCTATGGCATTAAAATGTGTATACCTCTGAAAGGAGTTTGACCTATTTGAAGCACGTTTCCTCTTATCGAATACAAAATACAGGTCTTATATTTGTCAGCAAAATACTTTTATAATACAGCATATTTTCTCACCCATACTATGTGGCCTTGCTGATTCATGTATCACCCACACTCATAGAATATATAAGTTGGTGTCAAGTTTGTGTCTATAAGCAATTCACTGGATAAAAATTCATTTTCTAATTTTTAACCTTTTTTATTTAATTCTCGTAAACCATATTGCTTAGCATTTTTCAATCTTAACCATTGCAGAAAAGTTAACAATAACAGAAAGAGCGGCTAGTGATTTGTTTCCAAAGGAGGGTAGACCATATGTTTAGTGGCAGTTAGTTGCAATGTTAAGCAGTCTAAGAGACAAACATTCTAACAAAGAGGTTTGAGCACAGTTTTTGCTGATTTTAAAGATAGGTGAAATGTTTGCGACCGACTATGGAGTAGACAACAAAAGAGGGAAACTGATCCCGAAACATAAACATATTTGTGCGGAATGTGGAATCTAGGCATGTGTAATTTAACGCACGTAAGGCATTAATTAAGGAATGTATTGCACGTAACAGGTGCATCAAGGCGATTGAGTGGATGTTCTCACTGTAAAATAATTTTTGTACTTTAATTAAAATTAGTCTAATAGAATAAAAACTATGTTAAATATCGAAAAATAATTTTGATAGAGGAAATTACCTGTAGTGTATGTAACTTGCACCAGCAATTTGAAGTTTAAAATATATATTCAGTATATATGGAAAATATTAATAATATATAAACATATACAATAAAATTCAAATAGTCACTGTTATTAATATATTTTAAGGATCAAAGTAATAACTATCAGCCTACTCAAAATATGACATCCAGATACTCAGGGGGTCAAATATGTTTACAACAGTCAATGACAAGCCAAAAACTATACTAATATCTGAATTAATACGTAAAATATATGTACATATAAATTATTTTCCAATTTAACTGACATTTTTTTCTTAATTCAAATTTTATTTTACCAGTGTTGTTTGTATTCAGGTTTCTTAAAGAAATACCGCAAAATACCTAGAACAGGGATTATGTCTTACTTTTCAAGAGAACATCAACAAAGCGAATTCAATCTGAACCTGAATCATATTTTTGTGCATAAATTGACGCAATTCATCGTTTTAGTGGTTAGACGAAAGGAAATTATTTTGTTCTTCGTTAACCTAATGGCTTTTCTTTCTAGGTTTTCTTATTCGTAAATAATATATCATACAGAGATACAGAGAAAGAGTAATAGGTATTTAAATTTTGATGGTGAGTAGAAAGCACAAGAACCAATTTTCTTGATGTGAAAATGAACAAATTTAAGTATGAACTTGTCTTCAAATGAGAACTTCACAGTTGATACATTTAATTTTAGATCCTCTTCCGTATTTAAAATTTTAACATTTTAGAGTTCAAAGAATATCACTCTTTTGCTTAACATTGATAACACTGGGGAACACAATTTTTGTTAGGTTAGGTCTGACAGCTGTCTAACGAATTTTTGGTGCTGAATCCAAAACTGATCTTCGTTTTTCTCTATCACGTCAATTTTTGAACTTTTTCAAATATTGACATACAATGAAATATGAAAGAACAGGCATGATTGCAATGTTTATTTAACACTATCATGTTTTAACAAAGGATATGGCTACTGTAATTATATAATTATAATTGTGTGCAAGTAGTTAAGGTAAAAAATTTACGTTTATAGCTCTTTCTGGAGTGTTCAATTTGAGGACTATCGCGTTTGATGCTCCAACAATAGTCAGCCATCATCTACCCTGATAACGTTTATCTATAACATTCAAATCTTGGTGAAATCGTTTGCCTTGCTCGTCACCAACAGCACCAAGATCATCCATTAAGCTGGCAAGATGGCAATGCATAAAATGTAGTTTAATACTCATGTTGCAACCAAGCGCCTTGTAGCTCTCCAATAGATTCTGAACCATTTCTGTGTAATTACTTGCACGTGTATTTTCAAGAAAGTTCTTGACGACGTCTTTGAATGATTACCAAGCATTCTTCTTCAGGTTTGACATAGTCCTGGTGAACTGTTCATCTTTGATGAGCTGTCGAATTTGTAGACCATCAAAGGCACCTACCGGCCTTGATTTTTTTAATTGACAGACCAGGAAATGTTAAGATGATGCACTTAGAACAGTCGTCATCAGTTGGCAATGCCTTTACAAACTGCTAGTGTCAAAAAGTGGATCATGTAGAATGTGGGATCTCCAGGCTTAAGATCAGATCTTAGAGGCCAATTCGTCTCAACCCAATGCTTCCATCGAGCTCTGCTATCCCATATACAGAGAAAGCAGAGATACTAAGTGTACCCACGATGCTGCCCAAGAAGGTAGCACACCATTTTAATGTCAACATAGATGATCCAATTGTGTGTGTCTTATTGCACTAACACAATGACCCTCCTTATATCTCCATATTCTTTACGAAGACAGACAGAATGCCCAATAGGGACTGCACCAAATAAATTGCCATTGTGTAGAAGGACAGACTTTAAGCTCTGCTTTGAGCTATCAATAAACATTCGCCATTCATTTGGATTGTGGATTGAAAGCCCTAATTCCTTCAGTAAACTACGAATGTTATGGCAATACACAAAGCCACTGTTACTTCGAAAGTACTGCAGAAATGTACTTTCTCTGGTTCGAAAGTATGATACTTTCGCTCCTTGTTCAACTAAGTTTTCCTCATTCAGTCTTGATGCTAGGATTTCTGAAGCTTTTACTGATAGTCCCAAATTATGTGCTAAATCATTTAACTCGTGCTGATCAAATTTGCTACGAACCGAATCATCATAAATTTCGAAATCTGCATCATTGCTGTCACTGCGTTCGTCAACATCACTCAGATCTTCTAGAGGAGGTAGTTGTTCGAAAACTGGCACTGGAATTTCAGCTGAATGAGGCATTGGCCTTATATGGAATAGTTACCAGCTTTGAAAGCTAAAAAAACAGCATATAAGGAAATACAACGTACAACACACACCTCTCACCGCACTGTCGCAATGGTGACTGCACAAACAAGGTGCCACGTAGCTGTAGATGAATTCAATCGTAATCAGCAAGCAAATCTTATTACAACTAAGAATTGGAATTTTACTTCTCTGGGGGGTAAGCTGTGGCGAAAAAATAGACGTGCTAGAAAAAAACGACTACAAATTTTGAGATCAGCATGCTAATTTTAGTCTAAATCAGTACAAATATCTAACTCAACGGAAATCTTTTTCAAATTGTTTCCCGGTGTAATATACAAAGATTGGTTGAGTATTCCATTTAATCTATTTCAACACATCTTAATTTATCCACTTTTTCTTTTCATTATCTTAATCATCTTTCTCTTCTCTTGCAATTTTTAATTTGTAGTTCTTTTTTAACTCGAATTGAATATATATATATATATATATATATATATATAAGTTTTCTTGAAAAAATAGTCGAAACTTAGGATAAAGAAGACGACAAATAAATGTGACAGTAGTCTGTTTCTCCGGATTCGTTCAAGCTCTCAACACATCGGTGCATTAAGACGATTTTAAGATCCGAAAATATTAGATAAAATTTATCATTTGGTGCCGCTTATTGTTATAAGTTAATTTAGAGCTATAAATCATGATGATTATTTGATTTGTTAGTGAAAGTAATAAACAAAATGGGCCTTTTACAGTTGAGGTCTGTAAAGATTCTAATCCAAAGTTATGTGCAGTATTAAGATTGTTAGCGTTTATTATCAATATTTTTATTTTGAGAACTTTTTGGTCTTACGAATTCAATGGATGTGAATTACGTCAGGAAAACCTCTTAACAGGAATATCAGCAGTCTTTTTAAAGTCATTAATAATCCTAAGGATGGTGCTTGTTGATGAAATACCTTTAGCATCTCAGCCACTTTCGTGCAGAGCAACAATGGTTGCGCGCTTTTCTTTGGAAAGAACCATATTTGGATTTGAAACTAATTTAAACATTTATTTTTTTCTAAAAGAAATATTAAAAAATAGATAATAATTACACATAGTTTATTTAATCCATATTTGTCATTATTTTACCCTTTTGATGGAATAGCAAAGCTCGTGAAACTGAAACTCACTTCTTACGCGAACTGGACCGGAGCAGGATTTAGAATTCACCGAAGGAATGCATAGCTATTTCTTATTAATTTTGATATGCTGACTTTATAATAAACCTAAATGAATTTAAATAATAGAATAATTATTCCTATCATCTAAATTTACTAAAGGAATGAAAACTCATAAATTAGTTACAGAGGTTTTGGCCAAGACTACCTGCAGCAATCTTATTAGCTGGATTTCTTAAAGTAGAAGGTCTCTTAACTCCGTCCACATAATTCTTCTGGGATTCATGTCAATTCATTTTATGAAGATTTCAAGCGATTCAGTAATTTTCAGACAATTAATTTTCACCTTTAAAAATAGTTTAATAAAATTCCCTAATCTTTTCAACGCTTTGGACAAGTTCTAAGGAACCAAACGTAGCAAAGAAAACTCATAAGATTTTTCTTTTTCTTCCTCGGCTATGGATTATGGGGTTTCGTTAGGGACAAAGGCTTCGCCAAGATTCAGTGAAGTAAGTATACTTCAATTCAATATGCACTTGAAAATATTTTCTATAGCTTTTACACTAATTTACTAGCAGCTTAGCAGCCACCAACCCTCTATACTCTATTCAGAACAACACGTTACTGTATGTATAAACATTATATTATTGTAAAATTTACAATAAAGCGAAATTAAACAACAATAATATGCATGATAATTTTTTTTAGAATTTCCCCTAATTTTTACAGTATACCTGAGTATAAATGCTTTGTTTTCGAGTAGTTATATTAAATTTAAATGAGCAAGAGAGTATGCACCATTATATTAGTCTAATATATGAGTATTGAATGGGCTCGTCGCTTAATGCAAAGACAAATCGCAAAATTGCATTACAGTGTAGGGCCTTTGGCTTATTGCTTACTAATTATTTTTACACTAATTTTAAAAAAAGTTATATTTCTTAAGAGATTTATAATTTTTAACGTAAACTTAAAAATGAAAATAATATTATAGAATAAAACGTTGGTTGAAAAAACAGAAACTGTTTTGAAGGAAAAGACGTATGATAACCCTAAAATTAATTGAGGCTACGATCAAAAGTTGGTTGTCGAATAAAAATTGTAATTATTACATAAATACTAATAAGATCTTTGTTAAAATGCAAACGAAATGTTTTGGCGTCTCCAGCAGATAACCGCTCAGCAATGCAAATATGCATTATCCAATTTAGGCGGGCCAAACTCCAAGGGAACCAGCCATTTTAGAAGGACTCATAATAAGTAAATCGCGCAAATGTAGTTTTCCGTAAAATAACATAACGACTCTGAAAATTTTCCAGAAATATTTTACAGAAATATTTTATAGTAATATTTCATGCACATACCTACTACCACAAAAAAAAATTATATTCTATTTTGACCTTAGCTTTTAATTCTTATAATTTTGCAACTGTGACCAATTAAGTTAAGGTTTACTACGATGAAAATTTTGTATCTAGAAGGATATAGCGATTACTTCATTGATTAGGGTAGGTAAAGTTAGGTATAAAGATGTGTGAAGAAGGATGTAGCGAGTACTACTGTGATTACTGAAAGTCACTTAATTAGCAGCAGTTATTTTTCTCCTAGGGTCCTTCTTTATAAGGCAACCTTTCGAGAAGGGGGAACACCTTTCCCCCTTCCTCTTCCTAAGTTGAGGTAAGATATTTCTCCGGTCGCAAGGTATTTAGAACTATTATTCCCTATTATCGTGAATGATCTAATAATATGAAGTGCACATAAAAAGCCGTATGACATTCAGTGGTGAACCCGAAGGCACTAGGGACCGATCCTCGTTATGAAAGAACGTTTCCGGGTCTTATTCTGTTCCTTTTGAAAACCTTCAGCGATGGTGTAAATCTTCCTAAACCAAGGGGGACCCGATATGCTGATGAATAGGGGAATATGAGGGGGGAAGGCGGGGAGGGAAATGATAGCGGTGGAGCGATTGGCTCTATAAGTGATGATGCCTCTGGATCTACAAACGTCTTCGGTGGTATCTGCATAATCGCCCAAAGGGTGGCCAGCTCATAACGCCCTTTGAAGCTTTGTATCTCCGCTCGATGCATACTAACCCTTGCAGAAACGCTATACATACAGTGCGGTAATCACTTGTCTAGCGAGAGATCCTCATTTTCCGCGTAAAAAATCGGATAAACAGCTTTAGACGACAGAAGACCAGAGGAAACGTAATGACTCTTGATTAAAGATAGGAAACTAATTAAAAAAGGATGTAATTTTTTCATAACTAATAGTGAAATAGTCTTTCTCAAATGATAAAAGAGACGAAAATACTTTAATATTCAAAGATTTAGCGTGAAAATGTCAAATTCGCTAAAAGAAATAAAGGGAAGAAATTTAATGTCTTTATTTTCCTTCCGAGACGCACTGTATATTGATACCTTACATTCCTAAGTAATTATCTTTGGGCTTTTAAACCAATTTTAAACATTTAAGGCAAGAAAGCTTGTTAACGCAACAGATAACTGATGTCATAGTACTTTTAAAATTAATCTCCCGCAAAGGGAGGGGAAATTCAGGAGGGAAATTTCCCTTCTACACCTGAGACTTGGAGGGGCGGCGCGCCCTTCTGGATCCAGTGCCGCAAAGGAGAATCTTATTATATTTTGGTTCGTGTGTTGTGGGCGAGCGCACAAACGGAGTGGCGAGTGATTTCAGTGATTCAGAATGTTGACTTGGGGACGGAGGGGAGGGATATTTGACATCGTTTGAGTAATGGATCTAGTGCTGGATGTTGATTTGATGTCTCTTGGTCTTGGTGAATATGTTGCAATACAGCCTTGAGAATGAAGCTGGATTGTAAAAGATGCAACAATGAATTGCCTGGCCCTAATATTAAGGAGATATTTCAAAATGAGGACATCTTTCCTGGGTTACCTGGAATATGTGTGTGGTAGCTGTGCATCAAATTATTATTTTAAGGGGTTTTGCTGTATAGTGTCTGTAGGACGCCGAAGTGAGGGTAGTGGTTTCTTTGTTATTCCCAAATGCATGTACAAGTATTCTTAGTGCTGCCTCTGAGGAGTTTTCACATGTAGGTATTTTCTATGATTGGGTTGAAAGTTAAGTCGGCTGTGTTGGTGTTAGGAATTGGTGTACTGTGTAATGATTGCATCTGTTGTGCTCTTTAGTGAAATCCTCAGAATTTCTTTTTTTATAATTAGTAAATGTCTGTCTTTTGGCAGCTGAAAGCAGTGATATTTGTGTAGTGATGATCATTTGGAAATGATCAGAGCATAGACTCTTGAACACTCTCCAGGATGTTGTGTGGGCAAGATTAGGTGAGCAAGACTTTGGTAAGGGTGGGAGAAAGAGGGCTTGACGTGTTATGTGTTTGTGTTGTTTAGTATAGTGATCTGTTTGGTCTGGGATTGGATTAGTGTCTTTCTGTTTGTATTCGGGATATACCAGGTGGGTAGGATTGAGTTAAAGCAACCCCTCAAGATTATGTTAGGTGAGTTGGTTGAAATCAGTCAAGTAGACTTGTGGTAGTGTTGGGGATGATTATAGTGGAATGTATATGATTTTGATTCTCATATGTAACTTCTCTCCAGTGCGTATTCAAATTTACTCTATTTCTTGGTTAAAGTCATCTAGGATTAATAGATATTTTGTTTATGTTCTGGTTTAAGTGAAATTATTGGTCTTCTATATTAGAGTGATGAGTTCTTCGACACTAGCTCTAGCCAGATCCTGCTTAACGGTGGTATAGTTTGGGAAATTTGGTATTTTTGTATTGTTTCGAGTTTGGTTTCTTGTAGAAAGGCAATGTATATGTTTTGTTTTTTAATAAGGTGTAGAGGTTCTAGTTTTTATTGTTTGTCATGTATGTTTAATTGAAGTATATTCGTGTTGTGTGTGAGGTGAGTGTTAGGTGCTGTTGCTGGATGGTTTGGGGGAACGAAAGGGTGAGAAAGGTCTGTAAGGAGAGGATGGTGGGTAAGGAAGGTAGATGTTGTGGGCAGGGTGGTTGGGATATTAGAGAGAGACTAGAGAGGGTAGGAAGTGGCATGGAGAGGATAGAGGCGAGATTGTTTATAGGAGTTGCATTGAAATTAGCCCTAGGTTTGTTGACTCGATGTGACGTGTTTGGAGAAGGGGGGAAGTGTCCATCTGTTATTGGGGCCTAAGTTCCTCTTGGTGTTACCGGTTGGAGTGAGCTTTTGAGAAATGGTCACTTCTGTTCGATTTCTCTTGATGGAAGAAGTGGAAAGGTGTAGTATCGCCTGGGTGACTTACGACTTTCCCAGGCACTAGTGGTATGTTGGGGGAGAAGGGGCTGGGGAAGATTTGCCAGGGTTTGGCCCCCAGAGGCGTCTATTTTGCTGGGAATCTGTTACATCCTCTAGATTGCAGATCTCAGCTTTCGTGGCTCCCCTCCGCTGCTTTGTTTTCCTGAGAGATAGAGAGTCCGAGAACATAGACTTGTCGGTTCCAGGAAGAGTTTAGTTAGTTAATTGCGCAACTTGTCTCTTTCAAACCTTTAAATGAGCTCCACCGATTCGGTCATGAAATTCTTATAATAATCAGAACAAAAATTGCTGGCAAGCCATAGACACTTGGAACCTGTCACAAATTAGAAATAAAAGTGTAGAAAAGCAATAGCAATGGTGGTAAAAGAACCAGTGAATTAGGCCCCATACGTATCCTCATGTTCTTTTGTTTAAGTGATAAGGAAGAAAGAAAAAGCTATATTCTAGTTGGCTTGCGAATCAATATGATGTAGTAATTTCTCTCATGAACCCCTTTGCCTCAATGTAAGGTGGAACTACTTTAGACCCTAACCTAAATCAACAAATGCTTTCACAATAAGCATTGAAGCAATTATCGCTGGACAACCAAATGTTGGTATGAACAAATAAATAATAACATCAAGTAGTATTCCCAATTCGAAAGCCTAGCATTAGATTTAAATTCAAAGGGGATTTTCAGACGTCGTTAGAGGCAAGCCTAGAAAAAATTAAGGGAATTGGGCAAAGTAGCTAGAAAGGTAGCCAAAAGAGAATCGCTAAAGAAATTATCTGACATAGCATATTTTAATGTGCCATATCTTTACCCTCGAAATTACATTGGTAATATAATAATACGTTTCATTTTTACATAACCACTATAATGTAGTCCACTAAGTAAAACATATTATATTTATATGTTATTAAATAAATAAAGTACAGCGAACTGACGATGGTAGAGACTTGTTGCTTGTGGATTTTATATAGGTAAAAACTCATTAGTGTGCGCCTCACAGAACCGCTAGTAAGCAAAAAAGCAAAAAATGTTTTGTGCAAAAGCATGTCTGCACATAAGATTGTCACATGGAGACCACAATTTTGGAAGAAAAATAGAAATATTATTAAAGATCTATTTTGTGGTCAATATTCTCTAGAAACTTCGGGAAAGAAATTACTGTTTTACTTTTGGCGTCGGAATAATTTTTATTGTGTTACGTGTCATATTATAAAATTCGGCAGTTCAATAATTCTACCTTCATAATGAGATTCAACCTCGTCTTAAAAAGCATCTTACAAATCAGGCTGTCTGTAAAATGAAAATACTCGATTTGCCACCCTGGCCGCCGTGCTGATGGGACTCAGCACCCCGTCCGACCCCAGCTTAGCCTCTTCTTCTTCCTTCAAAACACTTAATTTCCTATCTTTTCATACAACCTCTCTCACAACTTTCAATGCTCAGCCTCTAATTTCACAGGGTAGATGCTGACCTTATTCTTAAGTCAAACGTCCCGGATCGTGGCTGAGGGGGGAGGGGACAATGTTCCCTAACCCCTGAGCTCCGGTCTGGGGTGGTTGGTTTTTAACAACCTGCTTTATCCCCACCCATACCTTCCTAACATCCCTTTTCCTCTCCTCTTCACAATCTATATATTTTTTTTACGCCGTGTTCAAGGTTGAGCCGCCATGCCGATGGACTGCCAGGCCACCAGGCGGGAGGGGTGGTCTTAAATGTCGGCGCCTCGCTCTGCCAGGCTTGTTAGCACCTCTCGCAGTGCGGGCTACTGCGAGAGGTGATGCGCGATTGCATCCCGTGTCAAAAAAAGGGTCACCATGCCCCATGATGAGTTTAAAAAAAACCCAACCCCCAACTTCCCCTATAACATCGACGGAGCCGCCCTTGAGCAGCTCCAGCAAAAAAATTGAGGTCCGCCCCCTGTGCTTGCTCAGGGCACCCTCCATATATCTCTAACAGGAGAGGAGGCTTACTCCTCTCCTTCGCTTACGGGTGTAGGGGACTCCCCCTCACTCCCTTCTTTGGAGGTGCTTTCGGGCGCCTCCCTTTTACAAGCGGCAGTCCCCTCTGTTCTTTTCAAGGGCACTGCCAAGAAAGCCAGCAGGCAGCCCTTAGCCAGCCGCTCTACATCAAAGCGGCTCGGTAGGGCAAACCCCCTTAAAGAACGGAGGGAAGCCAGGCCCCTTCGCTCGCTTTCCTCAAAAGACCTGCTGGCAAGAATACTGAACCTTGCTGGGGTCAAGGCCCATGCCTCCCCAAAGAAGACTAGTGACGATACTGCTAACGGGACCTGCGATGTCTTGGGGGGGGGGGGATGGCCAACTGGAGGCCCACCCTGAGATAGACATGGTCCTTGAGGAAACCCAGCATCAGACGGTAGGGCCTTCCATGGGGGGGGCATCCTGGCTCGCCAAGCACCGAACCCGAATCCGCCCCGATGCAAGGTCCTCCTCAAACGGATGGAGAGTCTGAGGCAGTACAACGAGGGGAGGGATCTCCTCCGGATGATGCCCCTGCGACCACCAGGACCTTCTCCATTTCGGAGAAGGAACTGGCTGAGGCCGGTCCATCTGGCCTGGGGGCTTCTACAAGAGGAGGTGAGAAGCGGGTTCATTCCCCGCCCTCCTCTCCAAAAAAGAAAAGGACGAAAAAGACCAAAAAGACGAAGAAGACTCGGGGCTCCTCTCCATCCGCGGGGGCTACATGGACGGATGGGTCTGCTGCCACTTTGGCAGGCGACCAAGCCGAGATCGGCACATCCGGCCACTCTGCCCCCCGGGTACGGAGCTACTGACCATGACAAAGACCAAAAGTGCACAGGGCAGGGCCTCGATGACATTGGGGCCCCTCATTTAGAGGTTACCTGGCGTTTTCGAGCCCGCTGGCTTCAAATGCTTCCTCGATATTCGCTCCACTGATGGCAGCATGTTGTCCAAGGGCTACATGATCCATCAGAGGAGAGGATTAGCTAGTGCAATTGGTAGAGAGCCGAAAGTAACCCGTTTCTTGGACGGGAGCCATCTGGCGAATGCGGCGAATCCCGCCGAGGCGGCCAAGATAAGTGCTCTTCGGACATTTCATGGCACCCCGGTGAGTGTGACGCCGCACTCTACCATGAACTTTGTGAAAGGAGTAGTTTATGCGAGGAGCCTCGTTGACTACTCCATTGAGGACATCACCCTAGAGCTGGCCGACCATGGGGCGGTAAGGGTCGAACGCGTGATGAGAAAACAGGGAGAGCCTCGAAACCCACCCTACACTCTTCGTCACGTTCGACTGTGACAAGCTCCCTGAGTCGGTGCGTGCCGGTTGGTACCGCTACCGCGTGAAGTCATTCGTGCCACTGCCGCGGCGGTGCTATTACTGTCACCGCTTCGGCCATACGAATCGCTCATGTAGACGTGCAAATTTGGAGTCACCCGAAGTCTGTGTAAATTGCTCTAAGGTCGCACACGATAAGTCCAAATCGTGTGTAGCCAAGTCTGTCAATTGCGGAGAGCCGCACCCTGCTTCTTCGAAGCGATCTAGTGCATATCTCCTTGAGAAAGAAATCCTGGCCGTTCAGGCCCAGGATTGACTCTCATTCCGCGAGGCAAAGGACTTGGTCCTAACGCGCCCGGCTCTGCCTGGGACGTGATATGCCTCAATAGTTAGAAAGGCACCCTCTGCTCCTGGCCCATCCAGGCCAACGAGCACGGTTGTTTCCGCTTCCATTCGGAGCCCTTTTGTGGGCTCTACCCAACCCGTGCGCTCCTCTGGTAAAGTTGGCGGCAAAAAGGGTTCAAACCCTGCCCCGGCTAAAAACAGGGCTCCCCCCTCTTCCCCCAGCGTGACCATTTCCCGTAAGGTGAAACGGCCACGCGCCTCCACCGAGTCGTTAGACTCACAAGAGGCAACACCCCAGAAGATGGTCGCTAGACCATCTTCTGACGTTCCTAAAGCTGTTCGCCGAAAGGGGGACAGCAACAAAGGAGCTTCGGCCCATTCGCCCACGCCCCGAGGTGGAGCGAGTGGCTCGAAGACGGTGGTTCCTCGAAAAGAGGGCCCTCTGCCTCCGAAGCCGCAACGCCCGCCTAAGGTTTCGAGGCGGAGGGAGGAAAAGCCTTGCATGACGAGCCCACCCGTCCCCAATAAGTCCTCGAAGGCGACAGCGCCTTCAGCGCTTTGTCCGGCTAACAGCGCCCAGGGTTATGCCCCCGGGAAGCGTACGGCCATTCCCGTGAGGGTCTTCAGTTCGAGGAGGGCCCCTCCTCCGAGCTAGGCCTGAAGGACATATTCCTTCAATGTAATTGCCGTGGACTCCGGGCTAACTGGGTGGAGCTGCGGAGGCTCGTCTCATCCCGTTCCCCGTTAGCTATCGTTTTGCAGGAGACCATGCTAGGCGAGTGCCCTTTGCCCGCCCTTCCGGGGTATAAGGGTCTTGCGACCCTACCCGGCATGATGTCTCCGTTCTTCCTTACTCTTTAGATACCTTTTTTCAGGCATTGGCTTTGCAGCTGCACCTGGATAAGAGGTATACTCTGATTTCTGCTTATATTCCACCGTCAGCTGACTTCGACGCGGGGGACTTCCGCCGCGTCGTGGCACGGTTGCCGAGGCCCTATCTCTTGCTTGGAGATCTGAACGGCAGGCATCCTCTCTGGGGAGATTACTTCATAAATCATAGGGGACAAGTCCTTGCCGATCTAATCGAAGAGCTTAAGATGGGTGTCCTAAACGTGGATGAGTTTACGCATTACTGTCCGAAAACCACTTCATTTTCTTGCCTCGACCTATCTTTGTGCTCTTCGGATGCATAGCCTGATTTTGATTAATAGGTGTTTGATGACCTTCATGGTAGTGACCACTTTCCCATTCAAATATCATTTTCAGGGCAACTTCCGCCTGAGAGACCACCTCGGTGGTGCTTGGCGCGGGCGCAGTGGCCTGCATTTCAGGAAATGACTGAATTCTCTATCTCAGTCGAGGAGTTTAGGTCGGTAGATGAGACCGTTGGGTTCTTCTCCGGCAACCTCATCGCCGTGGGGCTGACTACTATTCCTAGGACGTCTGGCCGTTTTTCACGCCGAACACTCCCATGGTGGTCACCCGAGTGTGAGACGGCCCTCAAACTGAAGCGTTATGCCTACATGCGCTATAAGCGCCGCCCGAACGTTTTTACTGTCGCTGAATTTCGTCAAGCTAGGGCTAGGTTCCGGTATATTTCGAAGCATGCTCGCCGCTCTTCTTGGCGGGCATACGTGTCTTCACTTAACAGGAAGACCCCTTTAGCCGAGGTGTGGAAGCGAGTCAAAAGGATTCGGGGTGAGTTCTCGCAGGACCCCCATCCCGTTCTCCAGGAGAATGGGACCGCAATCTCGGACCCCGCGTCCGTGGCGAAATCCTTAGCGACCGCTTTTTACGCATTTCCTTGCCGTAATGCTGCTCCGCCAGCATTCAATGCACGTCTTGATGTCGCGGAAGGCCGCCGGCTGGACTTTACCCCCAGAGGCGGAGAACCCTTCAACGACAAGTTTACTGTGAGTCAGTTGCGTTCCGCTCTCGCTTCGTGCGCGGACACCGCTCATGGTCTGGACGATGTCCCGTACGCCATGCTTCGACACCTGGTTGAGCGAGGCATGGCCTTTCTATTAGATTTGTTCAACAGGATCTGAGGGGAAGGTCTTCTCCCAGACTCCTGGCGAATCGCTACTGTGCTCACCTTTCACAAGTCGGGGAGAGATCACTCTACTCCGAGTGGTTTCCGCCCAATCTCTCTAACCTCTTGCGTGTGCAAGTTGATGGAGAAATTGGTAAATGTTAGATTAGCCTAATTCCCGGACAGTGGATGCCATCTGTCTTCTGCACAGTGCGGCTTTCGTAAGTTCCACTCCACGTGGAATGCTCTGCTTCGACTGTAAAATGCCGTCTGCAAGGCTTTCCTTCGTAGACAGCACTACGATACGGTGTTTTTTGATCTAGAGAAGGCCTATGATGCCGCATGGCGATACGGTATCATGGAGACTCTCCACACGATGGGGGCGAGGGGATGCCTCCCAATGTTTATATCTGAATTTTGGCGAGATCGTCGATTCCGCGTACGGGTGGGGGGAGCCCTCTCCGGCCTAAAGGAGCAGGAAGAGGGTGTCCTGATGAAGTGTCCTCAGTGTCACATTCTTTGCCTTGAGCATCAACGGCATCACCTCGGTGCTGCCGGAAGATGCTGTCGCTACGTTCTACGTGAAGGACCTTTCGATCTCTTTTGGCGCGGCCCAGATTCCAACTCTGGAGCGTCGACTCTAACATGCATTGAACCGCGTCTCTTGCTATGCCGAAGCGCACAGGTTTCGGTTTTCTTTGGATAAGGTGGTGCACTTCTGCCGCCATCCACGGTTTCACCCCGACTCAGATTAATTTCTTAATGAAGTGCGCCTTGATGTGGTTGAGTCGCACCGTTTCCTTGGTCTTGTTTTAGACCGACGCCTTACCTGGGAGGCTCATATTCATAGCCTTAGGGTCTCTTGTACCCGCGCCATGGATATTCTCCGTTCCGTGACGTTCAGCACTTGGGGCGCTGATAGGGTTTTTTATCGATCCTTTGTTCGCTCGAAGCTCGACTACGGATGCGAGTTTTATGCATCCGCAGCCGAGCGTTTATTGCGGAAGGTGGATTCGATCCACCACACCGGCCTTTGCCTTGCGACCGGTGCCTTCCGCACTTTTCCCATTGAGAGCCTGTTGGTCGATCCTAGGGAGATGCGACTCGCTCTGCGCCTCGTGCAGTGCATCACTTGCCTGTACGCTCGAACCCAGCGCCTCCCTCAATCGCCAACAGCTCTCACTGCATCCGCAGGTGATCTCGATGGTGCCTATGCCGCCGAGAGACGCCAGTCATACCCTAAGCCCTTTGGGTTTAGGGCCAGGAAACTCCTTCGAAAGGTAGATATAGCTCTCGGGCTGGTGGCGCCCTTGGTTCTGTCCAGGACGCCACCCTGGAGGGTACCACATTTGGCTATTTGTCGCCACGCCTCTGCTCGCAAAGCTTGTACTGTGCCGGGAGTATTGCGTTCGACCTTTCTGGAGCACACATCGTGTCACGCTGGTACCGTGCCAGTGTATACGGATGGCTCCAAGTCTCAAGAGGGGCACGGCTTCCACGCCGTGTACCCTCTGTTTGAAGTCAGCAGGGCTCTACCAGGCGCTGCGTCTGTCTTCACGGCCGAGCTGGTGGCACTCCCCTACTCGGTACGGGCGATTACGCGACGTGCCTGGTTCGGACACCGGATTGTGATCTATAGCGACTCACAAAGCGCCCTGAGTGCTCTCGGGGCATTAGAATCTCCGCATCCCCTGGTCTGCGAAATCCGTGACGCCACGGTTTTGGCGAGCCGCGCAGATGTCGAGATTATCTTCTGCTGGGTTTCTGGATATGTAGACATTGCGAAGAATGAGCGCGCCCATGAGGGCGCCAAAGAGTCCGCGAGGACTCTGTGACCAGGCCAGCGTTTTTTCTTGCTCACACTGACTACATGGCAGGAATACGGGCAGCTCTTCGGACTGCTTGGCAAAGAAGATGGGATACGGTCAAAGGGAACTTAAAGTTGCGTGCCATTGCGCTGCGACTGTTCTTACGGACTTATCCCCCAATGCCGCGGCGGCTTCAGGTCGCTTTCTGTCGTCTCCGAATCGGGCACACTCGTGTGACGCATCGCTATTTGATGGAGCGCTCGCCTGCGCCCTATTGCAACGACTGCGTCGTCCCCTAGACTGTTCGGCACATTCTTTTGAATGTTCCAGTCTGGGTGATCTTCGCGCACGACACCTTTCCAGGTACCGAGATGGGCTGGGTCGCTACCGCCTGTCCCTTGTACTCGGGATGAGTGCGTGCACTTTGACTGGTGGACTTGTTGACTTTTGGGGGGAGGCTGACCTTCTCCCTTTCATTTAACCAGGTTCAATTGTTGTTGTTTTTTTGTTATGTTTTTTTGTTATTGCTTTGTTATTGTTATTGTTATTTCTTTTTCTTGTTGTTCCCTGTTCAATTTTTTAATGTAGCATAGAACTAGGCTGTTTGTTTACGGCGACTTATGCCTAAGTCGGCAGTCGCCAGATAGCCCCTTAATTAAAAAAAAAAATCTTGAATCAAATTTACCTTAACGTTTTTTCGGTTTATTATGGGAGCATGATGGAGAATCCCGATTTATTTGTATTATGTACCTCCGAGTGAGATAATTTAGAAACTTTAGGATGGAAAATAACTGGTAAATATTGTTGTGTTATTCCTTTAGATGCTGTAGTCATATATGTAACTAACGCAATGCAGGTTGATGTTTTTAGTACGGAATATTTTCATGCTACCTTAAATTCTTGGCTTTTACTGAGGCAGATTGGTTTAATTAAATTGCATTAAAGCCTGAAACAAAGGTTAGTTAGACTCTATTAGTAGAAAAAGTCGCTCAGGAATTAAATTTGGGTGGAACAAACTATCTTTCATAACTTAATTATGAACATAAAATTGATGCATTTAAAATGGGTTTTGTATGAATCAGAAAAAAAGTTGCTTTTACTATTTCCAAATTATATAAAGTATATTGAATCAATTTGGGACCTTTTCCTTAGCAATTACTTTATATGGAGTGGGGGGAATGGATAATAATTCAAGAAATTAAATTTAACAAGAAATGCAATAAAATAATTTTAAAATAAATGAAATAAATCATCTAATATTATGTAAAATTGAATTTGATATTACTAATTACAAATAGCCAATAAATTCAATCTTTATTCAAATTAATTCTCTAACGGAATACAAATTTTATAGGGGTTCAATTGAATAATATAGGAAAGATGGTTATAGTGAAGAGGATCTTTTCTTCTCACTTACCTCTACAGAAAACAACCAAACAGTAAAATGGCTAAGAAGGGTTGCAATTCAAGGCGAAGAAAAGCGAACCTTTCTCTCAAACATCGATGTTCCGAAGAAAAAAGTTAAAGGTGAATGGAATTTGATATGTTTAATAAGATTGTAAACGATAATTGAATTTATTGGTTATAGGATAGTTACCTTTTAAATTAATAGTTATTTATTTGTCTTTTATGAATTTCTTGGCCGTTCGTTCACCTTTAAATTTCTTCGAGCCTTAATATATTAAGGCATTATGAACACCATTTCGAATTACCTTATCCATCATCAGGCTAAAGGGATAAACAATTATTTAAAGAGCAAAACAAAATTAACAATAATTAAAAATTACAGAAGTCTGGGAATCATGGTGAAAGGAATATATATTTAAAATTAAACTTTAAATAAAAAATTAATTATATATATTGAAATATATAGAGATTATACAAAACAAAGGCTAAAGTAAAATTAACTAAAGTTAATGATTTAATATAATGAAACCTAGATAACTTTGAAGTAAAAAAGATATTTAAAAAAAGGCTGTTATCAGAGAGTCGAAAGAAAACCATGAATTTAGAAAACAAGGACAACATTATGGATAGTTTGGTTGTTGGACAATTTTAACAAGTTTGGAGTTTGTTATTTTTTGTTATTAACGAAAAGGAGAGGCAAGTTGAGTGGTCATTTTAATATGGGGATTTGTGTTTTTATTAAATTGACGCTAAAATTTGTTGGTCTTAGGATTCGAACGTAAAATCTTAAAAGTTCGATGCTCGCATCAACATTGCATTTTGGGACGTGGTCTCTGATGGGTGAAACTTCCTCCCTGGAATAAAATTTTCCCTTCTGCAACTGAAGCCTAGTTGTGCACCTAACCATGATTTTAAAGAGCGAATGGTACTTCATATTTATGATCCAGGGCATGAATATTGGTAGAAAATATCATTACGCAAAGAAAAATAGGTTACACCCTTAGTACGAAAGAAACCACCAAATTTCATATTGTTACTGAAGATCATTCGAGGATGAACTTGTGGAAACTTCTTAACGGCTTTTTTTTCAGAAGACCAAGATCCGGAACTATAAAATAAAGTTAATCTTTAGGGACTGTAAACGTTGAATCTTTGTTTGGAAAACGTAATTTACTATTCTGCCCATGCAATACATAGTTAGCCAAATAAAGTAGTAAGAACTTATTCACAAAATATTTTCTTAGAAAATCAAGGTCTAGGTGCATTAAATTGTAGGAAGAACAAAGCATAAACCCTCTTTCTATTCAAAGGTACAAACCATTTATCTTATATTTTTGATCGCAAATGCTGAAGAAATTCAAACCTATTCCAAATTAGATGGCGCTCTAAAAATGGACAAGCAGAAAATTTTTAGTTTTCTTTTATTAGAATGTCTAGGGAGGATATAGAGTTTTTAGTTACTTCTTTATAGTAAACTTAATATTAGGATGATAGGCATTCAAAAATTGACATAGAGAAGGATGTCTCAAGTTTCTTCTAATTATTGTTAGATTTGTTTCGTTCTTGAACACCTTGTTATCACTTTAGCCTGAAGTCTTGGAAGATCATCGGTAATTTAATGCAATTATATTATATACTTTCCCCCTCACTTGATATGAACTGTAAAGAGGTCAGTTCATATCAAATATGAAAGACGAGCAGATTCGTTTAATCTTTGCAAAATGCTTTTTTTCCTGTTAAAACATCAAAAAAGTGGAATGCATTGCTTTTTCTCTCATGAGAAAAACTTTAATTAGGACCAAAAGGTATACACAGGGATTGATATATGGTTATGTAGAGTAACAGGCAAGGTTCGAACTTTAATTCATACTAAGTTTCCAGCAAGAGTGAATTTTATGGGAGTTTATAGCAGTGAGGAGATATCAAATCCCTTAAATTTGTTAACACGGCTTGAAGCCTCAATGCTGCTGCCTACACAGAAGTTACGGATGAGGTTGTCAGCCCCAGGATGGATTAAGTTTTCAAAGTAACACCTTACATAAAACACCAAGACTCTGGACCATCTCATTAGGGTAGAACAACCATAGCTTGGCTACGTGCCATTTTGCACGACCATGTTCTTCAGACATACGGCCTCCAGGCTGACTTGATCTTAATCAACTGTACTATTATATGCGTGTCGTAAGTCGTCTAGAGTAAGATAAAATATAATCAAAGGTCCCATAACGCCATTTAATTTTTCAACTCCGCTATAACAAAGACTATGTCAGAACTTTATAATGATCATCCGAGTCTGGCAGGTTAAAGTTTCAGACCCCTAAGATTATTTATAGCGATTTACATTTCAATGCATATTTTCTCTGCTGTGCTGTGCGTCTTTTTATACAATCCTACAAATGACCAAAATATAATGAGTAACCATGCATATATATAATAAAAATATAACAATTTTTATTCGACTTGCATGTGGCTACAGTATTATAGGGAAGTGTTCAGAATAGTTACATATAAGTTTCTCTGTTTTTGGACATCCAGCAAAGTTTTTCTGATGAAAATAGAAGTCACGCTTCTTGATTCAAACGATATTTCCCTTAAAACTTGACTTATCTTTCAGTTTGCATTATTTGGTGGAAAATATTTCTTAGTTATTAGAAAATGTCGGGATATTTTGCTTGTTTGGCATATATATATATATATATATATATATATATATTCGGTTTTCTTGCATATTAATTTATTTTAAATCACTTGAGCTCAGCAAAACGGAACAGATTATTTGGGCTATAGAAACAGAAGAGCCAACAAATCTCCTTACTTCAAGTATTCTCCGGTCGTACTTTCCTTTGTGTGGGATTTATCAAAACCCCCAGAAGCAGTTGTAGACCCTAGTAATACAAAAAAGGATGGTTATGATATGTAACAAAATCTATTGGGTTTTGTTGATTGCTACAATTTGCCAACTAAATATTGATGTCTGAGACTAAGTATTTTTGACAGGTTGTTTTGATGGTACCTAGGAAATTTAAGTTCTCCTAAATCTTGAATATTATCATTTTTCCAATAAGCCTTGCTTCAATATTAAATCTATAAAAGTGCCTCGAAATATTAAAGTAAAAGTCTAATTTTAATTTTTTGTTGTGATCCATTAAATTAGGAAAATTATGACACACATAGATTGCCGAGATAAATGTCAAATTTCCATGTTTGCCAAAGTATATCTCTTTTCCTTAACAAACCCTTAAAATGAACCTTATGCTCTCAAGTGATACCAAAAGTGCGATTGATGATGGTTTTTGTCTCCCTTATTTCCATATTCTTCTAAGTAATATTAAACTAGTCATACATATTGACCTTTCCTATTTGATACCGATGTGCTAAACATAATTACACCCCCTTCAACAGCCCACAACTGTGATTTTCCTCTCATAGATATCGTGATTAAATAACATAATTAGAAAGTGCGATAACTCTAATGGTTTCTCCGGATCCCTATTCTCATCTTGTCATATTCATCAAAAGTTATAGCGGATAAATGTAAGAACTTTTCCAACAAATCATCTCAACTGAGCCCCTCGTCTACAAATCAAACCTATGCAAGTTTGGATTTGCTCTATAATTACTAAATTACTTATTAGGTTCTAACTGCTTACCCAAATGCAATATAAGTGATATCTCCGATCCTTTCCGCACAAATCTACCACACATTCCAACCAATAGTGATATCTCTGAATCTTCGGGTCTCCACACGAAGCCATCATTGAATCTTAGCTCACTCAAATTTATTCTCCTGATATTCATAGTTAAACCTTTTTTTACCGTTTAGGAGGCAACAGAGGTGGAGGGGTCTCTTTTTATCTAATTAACTTTAAATAATGCTTTCCTAAAAGGCAACTGGTTATTTTTCTAATGATATAATTGGACTTTCTTCTGCTCGAATACGTTAGCTTTTTAAACCTTACTCGGAAGCGTAAATCGACCGCCATGTATGTAGGTCTCATAGGCCTCGCTTTAATGATACCATCCAAAGTATACTTTCTGACTTAAACTCTCAGCCTACCATATTGGTTCACGAATTAAATAATCAAATAATCAATCTTTCTAATAATGAACTCGATTTCATTAAGATTTTAACTGCTTCTTATTTCTTCCTCTTTTAAACATGCTACACATTTCTCGTCCACTTACTCAATTCGTTTGAACCATATCTGATACCACCAATATTCCATCACATTTTTTGGAAATATATAATTAGACTTAGTATAACTGAACAATTGCCTATTCATGTTATCTTAGATTTACAAACGTATACAAATCTCTTCTTCCTTAAATGATTTCGCTATCACAGCCAAACAAACCTCTACAGACTCCGTAATGGTATCCCTACTTAATACGAATCCCACCCCTCAAATCAATTTAATGACCTAAACACTGTGATATTATAATTTGATAATACTTTTTATAACATATTCAATGAAAAGTGCCCTGTTGGCTCAGGGTTTCTCCTTCTATACATAATACCTCTCATTGAATGAGCAAAAATTAATTCAAATTTACTACAACATAGATACACCCTTCAAACATTACAAACGAGAGGTACATTATTTACTGCCTAAAACACTTAAAAACATTATTAACTTTCATCTTCTGCCATACCAATATAAAATATTTCTAGCCAAAATTCAGATTTATCATCTCCGATAGCCAGGCTAGATGGATGAAGTTGAAGAACGATTAATCATTTTTTTTCCAATTCTATGCTTATATACAATCGCAAGTGTCACAATAGGCCTTATACATTAGTACATTGCTAATAAAGTAGAAAACTGCATCCCGCCAACCCATATCTCTTAGATTAGTTACACCTCCGCCAGGAAAATCAATTCTTTATCAATTCCTAATGTCAAATATTATAAAAAATGTAAAAGAAATCCTTTCCATAATTTTATCGCCTCTTTGCTTTACAAACTCAGCGGTAATATCACTATTACAACAATCTACCTTCAATCTCATAAATCCTTAGTATTCTACTCTTTCAATCAGGTGCTAATAACCTTATAGCTAATTATAGGCTTTTCTTCCAAACTTATACAAGATTTTCGTTAATGTACAAAAGACTTCTGTCTTTTCTATCTATCAATACAATCCTATATCCATATTAATATAGGAGCTGTCCAAACATTAAACCGTTTGATGTCATTGATTAATTTCTTATCAAAACATATGATACTTTAAATTATTCACACTCAGGTATTTAAGATTTTCTTAAATTTAAATTTAAATCACAATCACTTGTCAATAATCTTGAACGAATCGGAAACACTGGCTTTCCTGATCTCCTGACAAACAAACAAATTTTGCGGCAGTAGATGGCATTATCTGCCCCAAGAAATCTAGCTCTTTAGGGGTACTTTTGGTTTTTCTGTCTTTTGTCTCCTTCTCTTTATAATTAAAATTAATATTAATGACATACCGCATTCTTCACGTTATAAATTACATACACGTTGATGAAGATACCTCTGTATCTCTAAGGTACAATACTGTGCAGACATCAATTCCACCCCTCAACACTGAGCTCTCTAACATTTTCTCTCTCTCGCATACTGCACCAAACCCCATCACTGAAGATTAGTAAAACCCTAGGTATGATACTCTCCTGTAATACGCTTCCTAAAGAAAAAGACAACAAGCCTATCAACTGATCGGTTTCTAATTGGGATTCTTTGATATTGGAAATGCTGATAGACCAAAGTTATACTTCTACGCAGAAATACACTTATTGTATCAGATTATGGGATTCTATTAGCACCGATTATTACACTAAACTACGTGATTTTCTTTGAAGAACATCGAAATTTCTTAGCTTGTACCGCCTACTCCGCGACACAATTAAAACAAAATTACTCTCTTTTTAACTCTCCTATATAATAAAATTAGCAATAAATTTTAATACCGATAATTAGCCCTTTCATAAATGACGCCCTCCTTCAAAGTCACGCATAAGCGACCCACTTTTCTTCTGCTCGAATAAAATATGACCAACAACAAACCATCTCCATTTGGATATGTTTACGCGTGTTTAATTGTGAATATCTATTATTTTCATTCAATCCCAAACTCTTCTACATACTTTATATAACCTTAGATCTTGCAGTAACGTTTTCCTATAGCACATTAATTATCTTTTGCCAAATAAATACTCTGAAAATACATCATCTAATTATCATATTTTTTGCTTCCACATCAGATTATTTTAGCGCAAACATATGATTGAAACAGTTCCTACCAACCTTAAATCAAAAAATGCTTTTACAGAATCATTCCCAAATTTTCTTACCCTATAAATCAAACTTTCAACACATATATTTTGTAGATCAATAAACAAATTAGTTTTTTCCATGACAGTTCACCATTCTTCGATATATGTAATGTGTGTTCCAATAACTTGGACTGATTTTAAATGTGAGTTAAGTTTAAGCGTCTAAGGATTTTTTTTCTTTTTCCTTCAGATTTAACAACATTAGTCTTTGGCAATTTCAACCATGGAAAGATTAACAATCGACCAACTTGTTAAAGTTATCGAAGCCTATTACAAAAATGGACGTTCAAACAGAAACGCATTTCGGGCACTTCGCGATTTTTTTTGGTCAACATAATCGACCAACCGAGAGTGAAATTGGGATAATTGTTCGTAAATTCAAACAAACGGGGTTGGTAGCAATATTTAAACGCCATTGCGTGCTCGTTTACGCCGCTCAGTTGAAAACATTGCAGCAGTGCGCGATAATGTGGCCGAATATCCAGACACCTCTATTCGTCATCGCGCGCAGGAATTGAACCTCTCCACAACAACGTTACATGGAATTTTGACAAAAGATTTGTCTCTACACGCTTACAAAGTTCAATTGACACAAAAAATGAAAACTGCTGACCATTTGAGGCGCCGTACATTCGTCAATTGGGTGTATAAGCAAAGACAAGGCGATGATGATTTTTCTAAAAAAAAATCATCTTTAGTGATGAAACCCATTTCCATCTTGGTGGATTCGTTAATAAGCAGAATTATCGCATTTGGGCTGATGAAAATCCCAGGAAGATTGTTGAAAAGCCACTTCATCAACAAAAGGTCCCTGTTTGGTGTGCATTTGTTGCTAGCGGAATTATTGGGCCGTATTTCTTCGAAAATGATGCTGGGAATTCTGTTACGGTGACAGGCGAGCAATACCGTGCCATTAAAACCAACTTTTTATGGCCTGAGTTGAATTCTATGGATGTCGAAGATTTGTGGTTTCAACAGGATGGCGCCACATGCTACACAGCTAAAGCAACAATGACTTTATTGAATGAGAAGTTCCCAGGTCGCATCATCTCTCGAAACAGCGAAGTCAATTGGCCACCACGAACGTGTGACTTGACGTTTTAAGATTTCTTCCTTTGGGGTCATCTCAAAAGTAAGGTATATGCCAACAAGCCAACAACAATTCAACAGCTGAAGGATGAGATAATAAGGCATATTGGTGAGATCAAGGCACAATTATGCAGAGATGTCATCAAATATTTTGACCATTGAGTAGAGGTGTGTTGCCGCAGCCATGGCGGACATTTAGGCGATATTATTTTTCACCCATAATTGCCAAGGGTGAAATCAATAAATTTTTACTAATAACTTCGATCCGTCCCAATGGAACACCCTATATGTAAAATATATATCAACATTTCCCCATTCTTCAAACCCTTTTTATTCAAATGTTTTAGACCACAACCATTAGCCACCCTGGAAGTATCTGCACGGACTGCGTCCTTAGGGTAGAACTTCAGGGGCCTAGGGAACTTTTTAAATCTTCTGAGGAAAAAACACGCGGCTGGAGGAAAAGGTGAAAATCCTCGAAACTGAGCATGTGACTCAAATCCGTCATCTCGAGCAGAGATTAAAGCCGCCAAAGTAAAGCAACAGCAACAAGAAACTCCCAACGACGTATATGGCTCCTCTGTTTGGCCCTCATGCATCCCGCCGATAGAGATAGGCCAACCACCCGACGTCTCAGAGCCATCAGCTGCTGGGTTTACTCAGGGCGACAAAAAGAAGAAAAGGAAGATTAAGAAAGGAAAAACAGTAGATAAAACAAAAGAGAAAGTAGAAATGGAAGAAAAAACGAAGAAGAAAAAAACTTAAAAAGTGGGGAAGAAAGAGGAATCGAAAGAGCCCATACTGAAAGGGAAGCCTCTGTCCTCTTGAACCCAGATTCGCGAGGGTCATCGTGATCGGTGACTCCCAAGCGCGAGATCTACAACACTTGATAGCGGCCTGCCTTCGCAGCAGTGTGAAGGTAATCTGCCTTCCAGGAAAGGGGAACGGAGAAATAAGGGTGGAGGCTGAGAAATTTTAGATCTCTGAGAACTCAGTAGTTGCCCTCATGGCAAGTGGCAACGATCTCTACCTACGAGCAGGTAAAGTAGGCACCAGCGGAAAGATCCTGACCACGGTTATGAGAGGAGTTGACGACTGTTGGCTAAAAACCCGCAGACGTGTCGCGGTCGGGATACTTCCAAGACCAGGTCCATCGCGTAATGCTCACGCGAAGAACGTCTCCAGAAACCAACGCCTGGTAGATCTTTGTACGGCGGAAGGAGTCTTTTTTGTAGACCCCTACGCACCTTTTACGGAAGAAATGACCTGTACAAAAGGGACGGAGTGCATCTTTCCTTTAAAGGGAAAGTTGAACTCGCGAACATGATCCAGGATGTTGTGGAGCAGATCCAAAGAAGTGTCAGACCCCGAGTAAAGAAGGACGTACGCCAGTACACCCGAGTTACTCCAGGAATGACCTTTTCTGAAGTCACAAAGAAGGAAATGACCCCGCCACAGAGAAACAAAGCGGGAAACAGAAGAGCGTAGGGAGTTCTACAGTCAGGCACTCCCTCAAAGTTCTTCTGTTTAATGCGAGGTCTATCAGAAATAAGTTTCTAGAACTTCGTGGCCTCGTAGCAACAGAAGAACCGGGGATGGTAGCCATAATGGAGTCGTGGATAAAAACCTCAAGCCGAGATTTTGAAGGTGAACTCACGATTCCCGGTTACCAGCTCTTCCTGAAAGATAGGCCAGACAGATAGGGTGGTGGTGTGATGTTGTGAGTCAAGGATACTCTCAACTCGACGGATTGCAACATCGTAACCGACCATGAACTACTAGGTGTTAACCTAGAGATAGGTCCTACCAAATCCAGGACCCTAGTGCATTATAGATCCCCTGCCCAACTCGTTGAAAAGGACAGAAATTTGTACCTGCTACTAGGAGAACATTTCCAAGACAGAGTGTGTATCGTCATGGGTGATTTCCGCACACAAGTTGACTGGGAAACCAGAGAACTCTGTGGCGAGAACGCACTACTCATGGAGTTCGCGAACAACAAGTTCCTGACTCAATGGGTGAGAGAGCCAACGAGAGGAGACAATATCCTCGACTTGGTTATGACCTCTGAGGATGACATCGTTGAGGACCTCTCTGTTGGCGAAGAGGTTAGGGGCAGTGACCACCGACTAATTAGATTTGTAGTCAAAGTCCCGAAGGCACGGCCTGCAACTAGTAAATCGAGAAAACTCGATTTGAAAAGAGTAGACTTTGCAGGTCTTCGTGCTGGACTAGCTGACGCGAGGATAGAAGTGTGCAATGTTGTTGAAGACTCGTAGAACAGTATTAAAAATAAGTTCATGAGTCTTCATTCACGTTTCATCCCTCTGAAATGCCCCCGTCGGTCCTCTGCTCAACCAATGTGGTTTAATCGAGAAATCGGGCAACTGCTTAGGGAGAAGAGAAATGTGAACCGGTAATCGAAGATCTCAGGTAACGTTGACGAATACCGGAGGCTAGCCAGAAGAGTGAAGTCCAGCATAAGGGTGGCTAAGCAGTCTGAGGAAGCTCGAGTGGCAAGACTCTGTAAAGAGAATCCCAAGGAGTTCTTTGGATATGTAAACAGCCGTGAACCAATCCGTCGAACGATTGGCCCTTTGCGGAATGAGGAGGGGACATTAAAGCATTCATATACAGAAAATGCTAACCACCTCAACGACTACTTCTCCTCAGTTTTTACTGAAGAGTGTGCACCCATTCCCCAGCCGACGGATTCCTACTCAGGGGAAAAGCTGGTGGTACTGGACTTCACCGAAGGAGAAATAAAGAAAAAGATCTCTGACCTAAAGATGAATAAGTACATCGGACCGGACGCGTTTCTATCCAAGGTGTTGAAGGAAGTGTGCGATGAAGTATCACGACATCTCTGCGCTATCGTTAACATGTCAATCTGGAACGGATGCGTTCCTAGAGACTGGCGTGAGGCGAAGGTGACTCCGATCTTCAAGAAAGGAGACCCCAGCCATCCGTCACACTACCGACTCATCAGTTTGACTTCGATACTGGGTAAACTCATTGAAAGCATGATAGTGGACAATATAACGTCTTATTTAGAGTCAAACCTGCTACTGAAGATTTCACAGCACGGCTTCTTAAGGCAACGGTCATGCCTGACGAACCTTGTGGAATTCTTTCACTTCGTGTTCAGTGATTATGATCGAGATAAAGCGGTCGATGTTGTGAATCATGACTTTCAAAAGGCCTTTGATAAGGTACCACACCGCCGCCTTCTCCGGAAAGTGCGTGCACAGGGCATAGACGGCAACGTAGCAGGTTGGATAGAGAGCTAGCTAACTGACAGAAGGCAACGAATAGTGGTGAATGGACGATCCTCTGAATGGGCGCCTGTATCTAGCGGTGTTGCTTAAGGTTCCGTACTGGGACCACTACTGTTTATTATCTATGTCAACACATGGACAGAGACATGGTTGCCAAATTATCCAAATTTGCCGACAACACCAAGCTTGGTATCAATGTGTCAAAGGAGGGGAGCACTGACCGCCTCCAAGAGGACCTTTAAAGGATTGGGGAGTGGTTGGACACGTGGCAAATGCCTTTCAACGTGGGTAAATGCAAAGTAATGCATATCGGCCACCGAAACCTCAAATCTTAGTACATTTTTAAAGGCACTGCTCTTGAATTAAGTGACACTGAGAAGGACTTGGCTGTTACTATCACTAGCGCCCTTAAGTTCTAGAAACAGTGCATCGAGGCAGAGAAGAAAGCCCAAAGGATGTTAGGCTACATAAAGCGCCAGTTTGGATACCGTAACAAGGAGATAGTACTTTGTCTGTACAACTCCCTCGTTCGGCTGCACCTGGAGTATGCCGTACAATTTTGGAGTCCTTCGTTTCAAAAGGACATCGCAAGGTTGGAACGCGTACAAGCTAGGGCAACCAAACTGATTCCCTCTATCCAACATAAAAATTATGAGGATAGACTAAGGGAATTAGATCTGTTCTCGCTGGAAACCCATAGTTTTTAAAATACTTCGATGTTTCGACAATGTTGACTACCGATGTATTTTCACACTCAGTGAGAACAGAACGCGCAATCACGGCTTCAAACTTGAACTGAAGCGTTACAACCGCAATCTGTGTGGAAATTTTTTCACTTACAGTATCTGCGGTAAGTGGAACGCACTTCCAGTGAAAGTTGTCAACAGTGAATCTGTTGACCAGTTCAAGTCAAGACTAGACAAAGTCTTGAAAAGTGGCTGTTTAGGGACGCAAAACAATTGAGCAGCCATGTGCCCGCTCGATTGCTAGTCCAAAGATACCCTCTTTGAACGGACCGTAAGGTCTCCTAGGGTACTTTCATTCCTTTTAACTCCTTGTAAGTCTTCTGTACACTATATTTTTCTACCTTAACTACTTTTCCAAATACTTTCTTTGATAGCGTTTGGATCCTCCCTCCTTTCTCACCTTTCTTGAGCTTTCTTATCTCTACAAAACAATTTAATATGGAACAGAACAATCACAACTTCCTATATTTTATAGTCTTACCGCTAATATCTGCACATAACGGATAAATTTCATTACATATTTTTATACACGGAACTAATCATTCAGATATTTTCATAGACTAAATTCTTGGTCCATACCATGTGTACTATCATTCTACTTAATGAAGGTATTTCCCTCAAATAGACTTCTTTTTAGCAAAGAATTATAAAAATACCTCTGTATTTTTATTCTATATATATTTTATTATTTCCATATTCCACAATCGTCAGTCCTTTTTCTCGAAGGCAACAATAAGAATCTTCATTGTCATAAGGCAGACATTTCTTATGAAGACGGCTATGAGTTTTTTTCTAGTGTATTTACTGCTGCACTTTCAGTTAGCACATAAGTCTTCAGCTTGGGCCAATGGCAGGGGAAAACCAAGACGATCGGAGCAAACAGGCTTGTTGCGCTCTTTTCCGCCTTCACCGCCGTTGAAATCTTTTTTAGGAAAACTTCGTCATTACAAAAACAATTTGATAAACAGTTATGATGGTTAATAAGTGATAAAAGTCCTAGTTTTAAATGAGTCTGCTGAATTCTTTTCATCTTTATTTTATTAATTCTATTAGTTTCCTAAAATTTTATTATGCAGCATGATGCAGCAATCACATACAACAGAAAATTCGTAAAATAATAAAAGATGAGTAAATTGTATGTACCTTGTTTTAATCCCTGCGAAGAAAGCGGTAGATAATTTTCATGCGTTCATTTAAACGACATGTTAATAAAGAGAAATTTTCTAAAATGCATAAGTAAGAGATATGGGCGAAATAAATAATTCGTCGAAATGAAAAATTTGACTAATACTACCTAAAATATAAAATACACTCACCGCCAAAAATTAGTCATCTGGGACCGAAGTGTACCGAATAGCGTGTAATACCCCCACCAGTTTGTATAACAGCTACGATTCAAAGTGCCATGGACTGGATAAGGCTCTAGAACTATTAAACATCTATTTTCAGCCAATCCTGCCTAAGAGAATTTTGTAATTCGAGAAGATTGTGTTGCTGCTGTTCCTTGGTGTTTGCTAGATTGTTCGAGGTAGTCCCATAAATTTTTATTTATGTTCAGATCCGGTGATTTTGCGGGGCAATCCATATCTGGGATCTTTTCTAAATGTTCTGCATGCTAGTTAGTCGCATTTGCTTTCCTTATCCGATGGATGCAGGAGTGGTTATTCTGAAAGACAGTGATTGGAGTCATACGTTTGGTGTTAATATGAAAGGCAAACGACAAAACCTGGTCGTCTCGCAGATTTATGTAGAAATACTGGTCCAAATTGTTCACCTCAACCAAAGGAGCCAACTCCACCTAACTAAACAACCCCAGTTCATCACTTACAGATCTTCCTTCATCTTAAACTGTACCTTACACGCAATATTCCTTGAAGGGCTCTCGAGGATTACAATGAACACGATACCGGGCTCCATTTACATACAAATAGATACGTGATTCTGCTGACCAGGTAACTCGCTTTTATTCCTTCACAGTCCACTATTTTGTCTTCTCGTTCACTTAGTCCGGGTAACGTTTTAAGTAGAGATTAATTAAAGCCTCTCGCGTGCTGCTCTGCACCATATGATTATGCTATGCAGTTCCATGCAGAGTGGTCTTACATTAATGGTACAAATGTAACGGCATTGACGTCTTGGTGTAATTTTTGCATTGAATCGAAGCGATTTATAGCTACAACCCGCAAAACACTCCGGCCTCCCGGTCCGTCAATATCGTTTTTCTGCCAGAATTCTTCTTGGAATTTGATGTATACTGAGATTTATTTTTGCGGGTATACCTAAATGACCTATGCTTAGATACAGCTCATAATTTCGCTACACCCCCACACAGGATGCCTTTTAGGGAGCCCATATGGAATTAATTATTTTTGAAACTCAGTAGCATCTTCTTTGCCCACTCCCTTTTGCACAGCGTACAAGACAAATACTGCAATTAAAACTGCGCGAAATTTATGAACCTCATCGCATAGTATCCTCCCTATTCTTCTCGTTCGATGCTAACTACATCTCCTATATTTTCAATTAGTTTAATCACCTAACCTTTCTATTTTTATGAGGAGCTTATTTTTTTATTGGAAAAAATATTTACATAATTAAATGCTTTAAAAACATTATAACCAAATAAACGATAATCAAGAGGTTTCTGCATAACTTAGTAGTGTCTATATTACTTTGAATTGAATACTGGAAATAAATTCCAAATATTGATTTAAAAGAAGAAAATCTTTTTAAACGAATTCTGAAAATAGTACATGATCGCGTGACCTAGTTTATAGTATTCTCTCAACCACACAAACTACCACAAATTATGGCAGCAGCGGTAATTTAAAACAGAATTTGGATTCAATCATGCAGATAATTTTACCGATGTTACCTAATCTACTCAAGCCAGAAGCGGTCTTCACTTTTCTTCAATGCGTGAAGAAAAATGAAGAAAACAAGCGGCTATAATTTGTAAAGGAAATTTTACAAACCTATAAAATGAAAAAAGAGAAGAATACACTTTAAAATAAAAGGAATTTTCTAGACGAGGCGGTGGCGTACTAAAACTTACCCGGGGAAAACTAGAGGGAAATATTATATAAACTCAAGTCTCTTCGAAACAAATTACTCTACATTGCAAATAATATTATGTATTACATGTTTTTTTGGTTTATGATAGATGAGATTCGCAGAGTTAATTTGGTGTAATGAGAAAGGTTCCGCTGATTTTGAGTTGACTTTCTTCCCTCAAAGCTCCTCATAAATTGTGGTTAACGATTCTACTATTTTTTCTTTAATTACCAACAAATCTTATTCCAGATTTTGGTTTAAATCTTTCGTTTTTAATATTTTAATCTTTAAAAGATCATATAAAATGAATTTTGGAAATCATTATATCCTTCATTTTTCTTTCAATGTTTTTGTAAGCATTATTTGATCGTCTTTCTACATTAAGTCTTGGAGAAAGGGATAAACATTTGATTACTTTCTCTACGCAAATCAGTTTTGTTTTGGAAAATTTTAAGAAAATTGGGATGATTGTATTATTCCTTTTTCCTTATACATACTTGTATGTATGGGGAACAAATTTGAAGTTTTTGTCTAATGACTTAGATTTAGTAGTTAATTATTATGAGTAATTTGGGTGCGCGTGTAAGAATTTCTACTCTGTGTAGCTCTATCAGGTCCTGATTTTGTTCAACATATTTTCTCAATAGTTGCTAAGTCTTTTTGCAGTTGCACATTATAATTATACTTATCTATTAGCACCTATCTAAACTAATGTTTGTTTTTATATTTCAGATTTTGAAAATAAGAAATTGAAATACCGTTACAAATTGACAAAACAATCAAGTAATATGTCTGTTTTATTTTGCTACATATGTAAAGTTTTACACTTACACATCAACAAGGAAATATAACGGACTTCGTGAAAAGAGTTTACTTAGCTTATTTACGTATAAAACTGGGGGATGACGATAAATCCTGGGTTCCGCATAAATCCTGCACTGTGTGCATTGAATGACTGCTTCAATGGATGAAGGATTCGGAGTCAAAAATATCTTTAGGAGTTCCAATGTAAGTTTATGATTTCATAAAAATACGTAACTTAGTCATTTGGGTACTGTAAATTATCCAAGTGTAATTAATTGTAACAAAGTTACATAAACAACTTTTGATAAAATTCGCTTTTGTTATCGCTTCACAATTTTTTTTCCCATTTCATGTGTGGCGAGAGTCTACTAACCATGAGACGGATTGCTACTTCTGCTTTGTCACGACTTCAGGCTTCACTATGAAAAATAACTTGGTATCGAGTACCCAAAGTTAGACACCGCAATACGACCTGTGCTACATTTAAATGAAATGCACATTCCAGAATTTGAGAGTCTGCCATCTCAGTAATTAGTTGAAGATGTTTGGGAATATTGTTATGCACTCTGAGGAGTCACACATCGATTTCGGCCCCAGCGTAGTTGTAAGTGAAAGTGATCAGCAAAGGTTTAACTAAGTTGAGTTGAGCGATCTTGTAAGTGATCTAAATTTACCAAAAAAAGCCTGTGGAAATTTTAGCTACAAGACTTAAACAGAAATTTTTTTTTAATTGAAAAACATATATTTCATTTTACAGAAACAGTGAAAAAGAACTTCTTAATATTGTAGGACAGAGCATAGTTTGCTGTATTGCTGTAACATATTAGGTTTTTTAAAAGAGATGGAGGTTCAGTCTTACAATGCAAGTGATTGGCGTTTGTTTTTAGACAGTTACAAAAGAAGTCTTAAGTGTGTCTTCTTCAAAATTGCAATCTATACAGCTCGATACCAATTTTGCACTCAACAACATTAAAAAAAGTAAGAGCATGTAGAACCTTTTTAAAACTTATCAAATATATGGAGCACAAGTGGATCGTATGCGTTGATTTAAAAATAGTCGTTTCTGCTAGGGCAACAAGCAGGTTATACTAAATATCCCTGCTTCCTTGGTTTATGGGAAAGCAGAGCTAAGGAAAAACATTATTCCACCAAATCTGGTCATCATATTTCCTCCTCTGCATATCAAACTAGGTCTCATAAAACAATATATAAAAGGTTTAGATATAAAAAGCAGGTGTTTCCAACACATAATCGGCATATTTATCGATAATTATATCTTTCAATTTGTTCACTTCTTTTCCTTCTATGTAGGAGGGAAAAGAGAGTGAGTATTTTAAGCCTATAATTGTAGCTAAGATGTTGAATTCCCCTTTTCATTTTCGTATAGCGACGCTGTACTTGTCATATTATATTTACATCTCTAGTTAATAGTGGAGAACAGAAGGGAGCAGCATAATCTAATATAGGTCTGACTAATGACGTGTATACTTTTAACATGGTCTCTGACTTACGCGTTGAGACGGATCACCTGATAAATCATGCAACCTTTTGTTGCTTTATTTTTAATTACAAAGTATTGACTGGAGAATTTTAATTTATTATATATTTTAACTCCTATATCGAACTGCTCTTTTACTTTTATAATTTCTGTGTCTTGGAGATAATATTTAAATTTAGGATTATTTTTTCTGAAGTGTAAAACGCCATATTTGTAAGCATTAAGCCTTATGCCAGCTTCGTTGCACCATTTATTTAACATATTCATGCAGTTTTGTAAACAGCTTGAGTCTTCTTTATCCTTTATTATTTGCTCAAGTTTAATATCGCCCACGAATAAATTTACTTGGCAATTCATTCCAGAACCTAAAGTTTTTACGAAAATTATAAAGAGTAGGGGGTCCCAAAACGGAACCTTGAGGAACTCAACTAGTTATCGACAGCCAATCGGATGTCATCCCATTTAATACCTCTTTGAATGGTATTTTTCGAGTCTAAACTTAACTAACATTTAGAATTTCAGAGTTACATTAAATTTCATAAATTATAATTAATTTATTGAAATAATTTCACGATTCCTTATAAAATCGATTGACACGAGAAATCTAGAGATAAAAACCTAAAATTCGATATATTAAAGCGCATGTTCCTCCCGACCAACCTGTTATTAATTGCAATTCACACTAACTACCAAAGAAGAGACCTCACAAGGTAATACATAACATATTTTCCTTAATGACTATGCATGCAAGCAAGAATGACGAAAGGCTAAAACAAATATTTTTCTCTGATAACATGAATAACTGAGTTTAAATGATGCTTCCTATGGGAAATCTATACAAATAATGGGTTAGTGAAAATTGGATAGATCAGCCTAAATTCCTTTATGCATAATAGTTTAACAATAATTAAATCATTGATTTCGACAAGTATTCTGAAAAGTTGGTGAATAACACGCTTGAATTATTTTTCTTTACCTACCCTTAAAAAATTCAAAGTAAAACTAAGTGATGAAATTTTTAGTATAAATATACGAAAACTACCATGATATATTTACTAGTGAATTAAACAAGTTAAGAGAATTTCAACATTTCTTACAATCAATGTTATAAGGAAAATTCGAGACATACTAGGGGCGGTCAATAGGTTTTGCAATTTGGATATAAGGAAACGAGATATAAGAAAAAGTTGTTTTATTATTTTTCAGTATATCTACCCTCGACTTGAATTCAATTGCGATACTTGTCCCTGAGGCTTCGAATTCCCGACAACTAGAAATCTCCCGACTGCTGTTTAATCCACTCCTGGACGGCAAGCTGGACATCTTTATCGTGCCCAAAACTGCGTCCACACAGTGCAGCCTCGAGCTGGCGGAATAAAAAGTAGTCGCTAGGGGCCAGATCTGGACTGTAAGGGAGTAGTTGAGCTCGTCGAATCCGCAATCGCGCAGGGCAGCTGGTGCAACTCTGGCCTTATGGCCTTGTACGACGGTGAAGTCGATCATGTGGCGTGAAGTTTCTAGGGACCCAACGGACAGAGAACCTTGGTCTTGGCCAAATTGTTGTGGATAATGATGATAACACTTCCATGTTATATTTCAAGTTCTTGCTCGAATTCTACAAACTTTACCCATCGATTTTCGAGGATCATCCTCTCTACACGGGCCACATTGTCCTAGATGTTCACGTCTGACGGTCATTCTGGATTGGAGTCATCTTCAATGAACTCACGACCATAGCGGAACTCAATATTCCAGCAAGCAATGGTTGCATAGGAAGGGGCGGTGTCGGTGTACACTGCAAACATGCGTTCATGGATCTCTTTTGCATTCTTGTCTTCCTTAGTCACAAATTTGATCACTGCGCGGTGCTCAACCTTCTCTATTGTTGAAAGATTTGTGACTGACGATCTGCGATCAGGTACTGCTTCTTAAATAGACGAGGCAGGAGCGTGCAGCTGCTGGTCCTGACTTTTCATAACTTGTCCTAACACCCTCACAAACAGCCATTTCCCTTCCTCTGTTTTGCCTCACCGATTCCTAAAACTTATTGACCACCCCTCGTATTTTATTAGTAGTAAAAATATGCTGTAATCCAGAAATTAAGTATTTAAGGAAGATATAAATATTTATATGACTCGTTTCATTAGTTTATGACTGGCAACTTAGATTAAATGCTTAAGGATTTAAATCGCAATTAGACAAGTCAAATCATATGAATTAGGATCTTCAATTTATTATTTTTCTTGTAATTTCTCTTTTTTGTATAGAATATCAATGATATAAATTTTATTTGGGTCATTAACGTCATTTCCCAATACAGACAAACTTTGATTTCCTTAATTAAGCGGTCATCAAAGATATACATATACTCTCTGGTGTGCAGTCTTACCAAACTCGAAAAGACCACCCAAAATATAAATTCGATCACTTTTCTACTACTTACCATAATATGTACTACATTTCCACAGATAAAATAAAATGAGAATTCAATCATGTATTACTTAGAATTTTAAGGTTTAATTCAAAATCCCACTACAAGATGCATTAATATCTTCAATTTAAGAGATAAAATTTCTGCTTGTAATAAAGGTGTACCAGAACCAATGTCTTAGATAATTTATTCTTATTATTAAAGATAAATTAAACACTAAGCTACACCAATCATTATTGGTAAAAAAGGTTTCCTCTTTTGACAATAAATAGAGCTAAAAAAGCCTCGATCAATTGTAGAAAGGTATATAAAAGTGATCAAGTGTATAAGGTTCGTCTTGAGATTGATTCTGTTTTAAGCAGGCTATTTTTCTCTACCCTGCTGTTTTCTCTTTCCTAATTTATTGTCCTTTCTTATAGTTTTCTGACCAATATTATATTTTATAGTCATTCAATTTATAATTGATATTAAATTTCTCATATGAATAAATCGTAGTCTGTCTCCAAGAATTCGTGTTTTGAAGTCAGCTGGAATTTCCGTAGAGATTCACATGAGATGAAGGAAAGACCAACAAAAACTAAACTATATCATAAACAGCAATTTGTGAGTTACAGTCGATAAATTCTTTGGTTTATTCGACACTGAAACTAATGAGGGCACTGACTAATTTAGAGCAGAAACGAGGACGTATGAAATATGAACATCATGACCAATGCAAGAAAAGAGATTGATTTTTATTTGATTTAATAATGAGTAAACAATATTTATTGATTGTGTCAGGCTATTATAATATTTGAATAGGTAATGGAACTCTAGATTAGGAAACTTATCGATGGATCATAATTTGCTACAACAAACATCGAACAAATAATTTAACCCTATTATTTTAGTGTATGGAACTGCTTTGATATGGATATAATTATTTAGAAGGCACTTCAGTCTGCCCTTTTTAAAAAAAGTGATTAAAAAAACGAGGAGGAACCGAAGTCTGGGCCAGACAATTAAAGAGATGAAGAAAGATGACCGTCACCTTTCGAAGGGAAAAGGCTATTAGGCTTCATCTTGACGGAATTGAAATATATCTTCGCGGCAGGAAGATTTTTAGAGCCCTTATACGAAGATTTAGCAATTTGTCTCTATAAAGCTTCCTCGTAATAAAAATTATTTTTACCAAAGTTGGAAAAAAAATTATCATTCTTATCATATTAATGTTTTATGATTTAAGAACCTGAAGGTGAACGATACGCAGGTAACATGTTTTTCCTCCCAAATTAAATCTCATGTTCATGTATATATATATATATATATATATATATATATATATATATATATATATAGTAGATATATATTACTGGGATGTTAGAAAAAATACATATATTTCTAGAAAAAGTTTGATAATTTTCTAAAGTTACAGAAAACGCTATCAGCTACTTACGACTAAAAATATCTTTATTGTTCAGGAAAATAAATAAAGTTTTAAATATCATTACTAAGATCAACTAAACAAAGTTTAAAGTGTATAATAATAATATCCGTTCATTTTAACCATTTTAAATTAAAAAAAACTCTTTTTATCTAGGAAAAAATTATATAATTTTAGTTACTTATTGTTTTCACTGAGGAAAAAATGTATTATCTCGGCTTCTATTTTGCCTATCACTCTGACTCAGATACGACACCTAAGAAGTGGTCACTTGAAGAAATATAAATATACCACTACTTATCCGCACTCATTATCATTTCAACACAGTATTCAAGAAAAATACATAAATGTTCCTGTAAAAAATCGAGTTTCATAATTTTCCTGCGATTCCCTATATTTATTGAATACCTTGAATGAAAGACAGAGTATTTTTTTAATTTGGAGAAAATTAATGATGTAATGAAACAACTAAATTTTATAAGAAAATTTACCAAATTGAATAAATTATGGAAAATCTAATTGTTAGCTACTACTCGTTTTTTTAGACCTCCATAGCTAAGTTTAAAGGTAGGAATTCGACAGGTGTGTTTCTGATATGGTAAAAAATTATAGCTCGAATTACTAGATATCAGGTTTGCAAAAATGTTGTAAAATTTAAGATTTCCATGCCATACTTTGGTATTTTTAGCTAAAGTTTCCTTTGGTTTTCCTCTTAGGTTCACATTGTTATAGCAGCATGATGTGATGGACAAAGCCGTGCATAAAACGTTGAATGTACTTTAGTTTTTTTTATTTATCGTTCCTATATAGACCGTGATGATGCAGATTTTAATCTTTAAATAAAGGCAGCTCTCTTATATTCACTTGAATTCTTGCAACCACTTACTTTTTCTGCTATGATAAAAAAATATAGCCTTAAAATTTAAAGTTACGTGCGTATTTACTGTATTGTTGTCTAGCTTTCGAATAACGGCATGAACTTAAGAAGAAACACCGTTGTCTCGGCCTATAATTAGTATTCAATTTATTCGAAGTTTTCTCCGATTTATTTTCAAACTATTAGCGTCTAAGATTGCCCAAATTTTCTTAATCTTACAACGAAAATTAAGGCGTAGAACAAAGTAAATACAGCTGCTGAAGTACACTATTTACGTTAACCCACTACTTCCACTTACACATATTGGAGAGAAGTAAGAGTGGTTTATATCTTAGCTGAAACTTTGTAGTAACATAAGGGATTAAGACAAAAATAGCTCTCATCTGCTTTTGGTAGAATGTTGCCTTTTTCAACTAGTGAAACATTTCTAACTGGAAATCAACTAAAATATTCTGCAACCAATCAGAGTATTGTTAATCAATTGAGGATAAGCAGTAGGAGGAAAGAAAAATTACAATTAAGGGTAGAAGGAAATAAATATTGGCAATAGTGTCGATGACGAGTAAAAATCTTTTCCTTGCGATACAATATTTTGTCTGGAAAGCTAATCATATAAAAAGTGATCAATTTCATATGCCTGACATTGACAGTGTAAATTTTGATCTTGAAACCCCTTGCGGTGACGTCAAAAAACGATAACACCGAAAATATTTGAGTAATAATATTATAAATGACACAAAGTTGGAAAGAAAAGCAAATAATATGAGCCGGAATTAAAGGTTAAACTTGGTGAATGTTCATTTAAATACAAATTAAACTGATGAAATTTCAAATTCTACAAATTGAATCAATTAATAACCTAATCAATAATAAAGATGTCAGAAACAACATTAAGTGCGCTGTCAACTGAAAGAATCTGTCTTAGTAATATCCATTTTAAAATCGTTAAAGTATTCGTTGAAATTTATGGCAATTTACAATATCTATTTTTTGGGTATTTATTTATCTAACTAATTAACTTTTGATAAAGAAATATTTTATATATGTAAGTTTATTTATGCCAATTATTTTTCAAGTGTTGATTATATTCTTATTAAATTATAAAATTTCTATGTTTATGTTTTTATATCATAAAGGATAAATTTATGATTTTAATAAAAATGTACATCCTTTAGTGGCTAGTTTTAATTTTGTTTACAACCAATACGGAGTTTATATATAAGATTCGCCAGAATCTGCACCAACCCGCCATGGAACCAGAATTTCCCTGAACCTTTTCTTCTGTTTGTTTATACCCAGCCTCAATTTTTTATTCTTAAATATATTTTTAAACATATCCATTTATTTTCATGTTTGTTGATTGCTCAGTTTTCTTATAATAATGTTCAAAATATTTTTAAACATAAATTTATCCATGTATTTTTCGAATTAGTTGATTGGTCCGTTTTCTTACGGCAATGTTCCAACATATTCAATAGAATTTGCTGTCATATCACATTCACCCAAACGATGACCTACTGTTAGGTCGAAAGACGTCTAGGCAAATAAAGTTGTACCCCTTCCGAGAAATTCTCCTCGCCTAGAGCCATCTGTTGATACTATAGTCAAAGCTATAAGAAAGCTGCAGCCAAAAGTAAACAATGCAGCCGTTGCCTTCGACTTCAATCAATGCTTTAAAAAAAGAAAATATATATATATATATATATATATTTATATATAGATATATATATTCCTTTAGAAAGTTAAATTACAAATGCATATTAAGGTAGGTAGAAGACAGGTGGAAACCTCAGAAGATAAACGTTTTATTGCACCAATTTTATATAATATATCACAAAAACTAAAGAAATTTAATCCCGGCCCTTTAAAAGTTGGTTTTCTAAAGACACTAGTTTATGGTCTAAAGAGATTTTAGTTTATTAACAATTTACTCCCTAATATATATATATATATATATATATATATATATATATATATATATATATATATGTCGTGGATTAGCCGAGATTATTATTATTTTTTGTTATTATGATAAATAAGGTGGGTCGAACGTTCGTACTTCTAGTGATCGCTTCAGCATCGATCTCTAAGTGCGCTTTTCTTATTTTTATTCTATTGAATGAATATAAAGGGAGGTTCTTTCTTTAATATACTAAATGCTGCCAACGCAACTTGTTAAAGGTTAATTTAAACACTTCAACCAAATTAGACCTTTACTGTACATTAATCAACTCAAACAATATTAATATATACACGTACAAAATACATCTTAACAATGGTTCTTAAGTCCCGTTCCCGACACTCGGTTTCTAGTTGTTTTAAGGGAGAACAATTTACTTAAAAAAGAATTCGCTTTAAGTTTTACAAATAATCTACGTTAAACGCACGGAGACATGAAATTGGAATTGATTACTCACATATGGTAGAGGGGTTTACCCAAAGAATTTAAACGAAATACCTTCATTCGAATATTGTCAGGAGAGGCGTCGTGAGTGTATCTTATTTGCTTTTCAATAGAGGGCGTTACTTAGAACGAGGGGGGAACTATTGACGTCAGGAGGAATTTCAAGGTGACGTAGGAGAAGAAGAGACCAAAATAAAAGGCTGATTGAAGGGGCGATGCGTGTGCCTTTTTGACCTTGTAAAGGTTTTCTCAGACGAGTCTTGAAGATGGCTGTATGATTTTCTAGCGATTTGGTTTTGCTAGTAGAGTAACCTTTTGGGTGAGAAATATATGTAGTTTGGGGTATCAACCTCAGATAGGGTAAGAACACTTGACGATCTTTAGTAATTTAACTGTGCCTACGGATACTTGTAGGTAAAATCACTTGACGTTCTTTGGATTCGAACTATGCCGATTATGTTTGGTGTAATCTGGTATTGCCCACCAAAATGAAAGTCCTTCCTCAACTTGCGTGGGAAAATTATATCTTGGCAAGTTCTCATCGATGTCTTGACAAACGAAAAAGTCCTCTTTTTCTCCTGACGAACAGTTTAATATTCGAATTAATTTCGCGGAGGGATCGGAGGGGGAGGGGTTTAGCAAGGGTGGACCTGAGGGTGCCCTGGCTTTTAACTGCCTGTTAGTTCTCTTCCTAGACATTTTAAACTTAGCAAAACTGGATCTCATGTTAAATCGACAGGAGAAGGTATCAATTCAGCCGTGCTTGGCGTCGTGTCGCTCTGGGAGAGCGTAATACGAAATCGAGAGTTTAAATTTTTGACTTGTTTGGTTATAAATACACCCTCGGGTGGTTGCCCTTTTGAGTAGAGGTCAGGAATAACTGTCTCCTAAATAAACCATTTTTATCGTACTTGTATGTTACCAAGGCTGGGTAGAGTGGCTTAGAGAAACCCAGGGGGTTTTGTTTTTCTTTTATTGTTTTTCTTCGCCATGAGAAAGACCTCGATGTATATATATATATACTCACAACTTCTTAACTACCTCGATTAACTCGTATATCTCTACAATATATAAATATATATATATATATATATATATATATATATATATATATATATATATATATATATATAAGCAGGCTAAATTAAAGAACTTCATAATTATATTATAACTTCTTGGTACTGAAGTTTCGGGTAGGAACCCATTCTCAAGGATATGAGATTATAAATATATACAAACAGAATAATTTTTTAGATTGGGTATCAGATATTTATAAATTAATTATATGGGAAATGGGAAGAGCAGATGTGGTAGAATTTGAATTATAAAAATACATGGCTTTTAACTGTTAGGGAATAGGAAATATGTTTTTTTTTTAAATAAAACTGAGATTAATTAGTTTTGGGTGTCTTTATTGTAAAAGGTGGAGATAATAGAAATATTTGAAACATAGAGGTTGTTTTGGGGGCAGTGTATTTGGCGTGTGAAATTCGTGGGTGATTACAGTTGTAGTAGAAGTGGAAATGAGCTTGTTTCAGAGTTTAAAGTGGGTTTTTAAATCTAATATAAAGAGATTCCAGTATACGTATTTGGTTTTCGTTGTTTGCTGTATCTTTAATTGAAAAATTATTTAAGTTTGGTTTATGGTTTGGATGTCTGTTTTCGTAGTGTATTCGGATAGGGGAGAATTCGGGAGTAGTGCGTGGGGCTGCAGTTCTATTGCTAATGCTTAAATGTGCGCAAATACAGGTATTTAGTGTGATCTGTGACGATCCTACCCGAAACGTCGGTACCAAGAAGTTATAATATAATAATGAACTTCCTAAATTTAGCCTGCTTATTTATCTAAAAAATACGTATACGCCTGGCAACTAGTAACCCCTTTGATCTCTGAAGATATATATATATATATATATATATATATATATATATATATATATATATATATATCAGAACAATTGTTAAATCCAATGACAGATTCCAAATATGTAAATAAAACCACTGTGCAGGAGCGTAGTATTTATTATCTCGAGACCAGTTTCGCCATAGAGTTTGTCATGCCAGCCTCAGTCGAACACTAGGAGTACATGCAATTACACCACGCGTACAATATATATATAGTTTACAAAGATCAAATTAGAGTTTCTAATCAGACGACGTTAATTTAGGTTCATTACGATTAGATGTTTGACGTAGGTGCTGCATTCAGATTGCCCATCCGAAAGGTGAAAGTTGTAGATTTCATCTAATAGGGTGGATTCGATGACCTTTCTTTTGTGGAATTCCTTAAACGGGTAGATAAGTTTGGCCTGTGGGAAGTCTATCGGGTGATTAAAGTTGTTACTCTGTGTGAAAAGACTAGAGGCTATGTTGCCCCGTCTAATGTCTCCTCTGTGTTCGTACATCCTCTTATCCAGGTTTCTTTCTGTTTCGCCTATATAAATTAAAGGGCATTTAACTTCTTTACAGTGGATTCAATTGAGTCCTGCTTCGTTGGCTCATTCTATAGGTTTGCTGGTAGGGAATGATTTTTTAATGGTCGAAGGGTATTTATAAGTGGTGTGGTTATGGGAAAGGATATTAGTTAAATCTTTCAGTAATGGAGAAAATGGAGCGAAGAGAGAGTTTATTTTAGTATCGGGGTTCCTGCTTTTCGGGCAATATAAGTTGACATGGCCTTGGATAATCATTCATTGATGATATGGAGGGGACATTTTAGTTCTATAAATGTAAAGGTGATGAAAGTAATTTCATCGGACAAGAAACATGGGTCACAGATTCTAAAATCTCTCAAAAAAATATACATTACAATGGAGTTTTTCATTTATATATCATCACAGGAGTAAAAATGGATGTAAGAATTTGGATTAGTGGTTTTACGGTATACAGAGAAAGTAGGTCAGTCATTTACTCCTACAATTTTAACATGAAGAAAAGGTAAACAGTTATTATTTTCCTATTTAAATTTAAATTTTATGGTAGGGTGTAGGTTATTGAGGTTGTTTAAGAAAGTGTAAAAGATTCCAGTTGATTTAAAGGCCACATCGATAGGACGTCATCAACATATATGTACCCTAAAAAAAATTGGGGATAGGGTTACACAGGAGAGTAGAGATATTTCGAAATGTTTAATAAAAAGATCGCACATAATGGGTGACAAAAGAATTTTCCTACTCAGCCCATGTTTTTGGCAGAAGAAACCCATATCGCTATTAAAAACATTTTCATTAACGCAAAGTTAACTAGGTTAACAATTTTTGTTTGGGATAATGTGAAGTTTAATTTCGGGTTTCTTAATACATTAGATAATCCTTTAAGGGCTTCAACAACGAGTACATTGGTAAAAAGACTTTCTACATCAAAGCTTACTAAACGACTGCCTTTAATTTCAATTTTTTTAATTCTTCGATGAAATCTGATGTGTGAACTATATGTGATGATGAGTATATTGGCCAGCCACTTAGAGATGAAATATGCATGAGAACCAATTCATGATATAATTGGTTGAAAACCCACAAGCCTGGAACAGTTGTTTTTTTCCAAATTTCTGGGATTGCGAAATTAATCGCTCTCATTTCGCCTTTGTACTATGCTGAAAAAACAAAATGAAAACATAGGTATGAGTATACAAATACTAATCACTTACTTTTATTAAATCGTTAAAAAAATCCAGTATCTAAAAAACAAGACACATTATATATATATATATATATATATATATATATATATATATATATATATATATATATATATATATATTTATATATATATATGAAATGAAAAGCTCACAAAGTATTACGTGACGATAGAAAATGAGTGCAATGTTCCGTAGGAAAAAATGAAATGGTGTTTCTGAGTACTTTCCAACTTTATTAAGTTCCTTATCAATTAAACTACAAGAATTAATATTATATTAGAGGTATATATACGAAAGAAAAGTATAAAAAGACCACCTAAAAACAAGAAATCACTAATGAGGAAGACGGAAGGGGGAAGGTAAAGATTCACATTAAGAATTACAAGAAGCAGGTGGTAAGGTCAAACCGAGAAGACGGAAAGGGTAGCAGATTAAAGGAAATGGAGATAGCCTTAGGAGGGAGATTATAAAAAACGAGGAGTGGAAGAGTAGAGAAAATACAGTTTACATATCAGAGCAGTGACATAATTAAAAAAAAATATGGGTTCACATAACTAAAGATTGTATATAAAACTAGAGACAAAAGTTGGAACTAATTTCTTTAATTATTAGTTTTCTAATTATAGCATCAATTTTATATAAGCCAGGGGAACGGTTAAAATTATCACATTGGCTTATAAAAGCTCATTCAATGATATTCCTTTATATTGGGTCATTAGAACGATGAACAAATTTTGCCGATGCTCATTGAATGCCATTTATATTCTTTTTCCAACATTCCACCACACAATTTACTATCGCTGTTGGGCAGACCCATAAGTTTCTGACTGACTTATCGTTGTTTTTCTATGTAGTTCTATATGAACATAATATAACTCACCCAAAATATTATGATGTTTTTGAATGGAAAAGGAAAACATGCATCTTCTAGCAAGAAATAAGATTTATTAAAGTAAGTATTAGTTGGCTTAAAACACATTTCCCATCGTACAATAAAAAAGGAATTTAAGCTTCTAATTTAAAAGATAAATTCTTTGAAAAAATTAAATCCTTGACGGACATTTCTATCGTGTGTTTAGATGCGCAGACGTTTCAATTTCGATTCGATTCGTTTATGAAAGCGAGATCTTGCCAGGGACACAATAAGGAGCTGGTTCAGGAGCCGTTTAGAGGCCATGGTAGATTCTAAGGACGCTACTTGGAATGAACTGATATCTCCCAGCCATAATCTAGTTGACATTGTTTAAAAATACATTTATGTTTGGCTGAGAGATGGAGCGGAGTTTTTCTCTGATGAGACCACAGCCTCTCATATCAAACCTCACTCAATTCTAACTTCTGAATATCAATAGAACATTTACATTAAAATTTACACTACTTCTTAATTAATTTAGCTCCCCGCATCACACACCAGATCAAAATAATTGATCGGCATTTTCAAAACCCTCCTACTTACAGCCCCCATCACCAGGTTCTCAGCATATACCAACCTCGATCACCACCATCACTCACTCTTCCTCATCTTTAACATCCGATTTCCTCATTTCCATGCGTAATTCTCTCAGTTCTCCATCCTTAATCGTCAGGCCAATGTACATGAAATATCTTCTTATCCACTTCATTATCCCACTCTGGCTCTCTTTCGCTCTACTGCAAGCTGTACTTCCAAATAAATATTTCTCACACCATCCATTTCTTTACTACACACTCCTTACATTCATATCACCTGCCGTAATAATTCACTAATTACAAGATTACCTGATTCCTAAACCCAACCTACACTTCACACCGCTGAAACTTTATTTCCTCCGCTGTAACTACTTGATATTCACACACCCTTTTTGTTTTAATACTTATATGTTAATCTCATATCAATCACTGATTATCCTTATTATTAACTTATACTATATCTCTATCTCGCACTTATGTTCCTCTTCTACTTTCAAGCATTTTCACATAATTCCTCCTTTTTCTCTGATGACATACTATTTTAATTCTGATTTTTCCTTAATTTCCACCTTCTTCAGGTCGTCTTATACATGCACTAACCACTTTAATCTTTCACAATCTCATGCCAAAGCTATTAAATCTTTCATATTAAATGCGCTCCTTTATCATATTTTTCCTTCTAGAAACATGCAAGAATACGAAATCTCTAGAGATATATCCAGCGACAACTTACTCTTAGGTTGCTTGAGAACCTTTTGCATTCGAACGATGCAGTAACTTCTACCGTAACTGCATTCTTTCAGAAACAATTCAGGTTTCAAAAAATATGGAGAACTTTAGGAGTGTGAGCATGTGTACTGAGTTGTGAATATCTTAACTTGAGAGAGGATATAGATTTGTAAGTTCGGCTAGAGAAAAGGTGCGATGCAATGCGTTCTATTACTCAGTTTTTCCATTTTAAGACATAAAGATATATCCAGTCGAATCTTGAATGAATCAGTTAGTTCAGAAAGTAATAAGAGTCCTAAAGTGCAAAATTAAAATAAACAAAGAGGCAAATAATGAATCTATTTTATTCAAAATGGGAACCATGAAATTGAATAAACTTTTACCAACAAATTATACTGCCATTTATGCCTTTAATGTAAAAGTTTTCACGCCTAGGGTCAAGAAAGAAATGGCGCTTTTCTCAAAATCACATATATGTGACAAACCAACCAAACAAATTGAGTTGAAGTAAGGCTTAATATAAATATTTCGGCTGTACATAAGTTAAACACGAACTTTTCATTGCCCACCTCTCAAATCGGCTTGTTTTCAATTTAGTGGCCCTTGAAGGAAGATGAGGTCAAACTTTGGAAAAAAAGCTTCTTTAACTGCCCATAACATCAACAAAGCATTTGGCTAATGATCGGTTGTTGTTCGTACAGTACAACGCTGGTTTCTTATGTTTCTAGAGGAGATGAGAGTCTACAGATATTTATCGTCGAGGGTGTAATCTATTTTTCGAATATGTTACACATAGGGAATGGTGTCGAGACAGAACCTCGTACATTGACAGCATATAAACCTCACTTGTTTAAAATGGGAAAAAGAAAAAGTATTATTAGTTTGTACCACATGAACTGTTAGATGAACAACAAAATCGTCGCTACCAGATTTGTTCAATCCTGTTGCTAAGAAACCAGAATAATCCATTTGTTGAGCGAATGGTTACTTATGATGAAAAATGGCTTCTTTACAACAATAAAAAAGGTCTGACCCATTGGCATGTCAGAGATGTTAAACCGAAACATATCTCAAAAGCTGCGTTACATCAAAAAAGGGCATAGTGATAGTGTGGTGGAATGCAACCGGGATTATACACATAACTTCCTTAACCAAGGAGAAACAATCACATCACTGAAATACTGTCAGGGATTTGAGGGAATGCATAAAAAGTTACGCGAAATCGGCCCGCTTTAGTCAATCGCAAAGGTCCTATTCTCCTTTACGACAATGATTAGCTACATTTGGCAAATGTGAGGCTTCAGAAATTAAACGACGTTGGAATTGAAGTCCTGCCTCTCCATTTATTCTCCAGACCTATTCCCGAGAATATCCAGATGTCTTTCAAAGGAAGAAACGGTTTCAAATCCAAATACGTTCAGTAAAAGCATTTAAGGCACTTTTTAAATCGAAGCGTGAAAAGTTCTACAGAAAAAGCATAAATGACATTGTAATACGTTGGCAAAGGTGCTGTAGGGGAATGGTCACTCCCCCCCCCCGTTCACTCGTGATGCAGTCCCAAGGCGGTTACCGCAAGGACATCCGCCCCAGGCATCGGCGAGTCAAAAGCGTAACCACAACGTGGCACAACTCGCTGCCATGAAAGACCCTAAAGGTCAAAATGTAAGATCTCCCCCAGGAGAGTGAGATCCAGTTTCACGTCAAATAAGAAATTGGAGACGTGTTTCTCCCAATCTCGAAGGCTAATGAGGAGCCGATGTTTGACTTCGTGGGAAAGACCGTTTGGAAAAAGAACTCTCTTGGGGCCGTCCTCAAACCCCTCCCTCCCTCTTACCACTCCCCCAGTGGGGTGACGAGGTATAAATGAGGAACTCTGAGGAAAATCGAGGTAGTTTACTTGTGTCGCCAGACCAAGAAGTACCCTGCAAGAGAGGCAGGGCTACCTACCTTAAGGGGCTAAGAAGAAGCTCATCCTTGAGCTAAGTCTCTGGTTATCAAACCAAACGATAAGTTAACTTTGGTAAGTTCAACTTACTCTCGCCAGAGAGACTCCTCATATCCTGGTGCACCTTAAACACCAGGGGTATTCCTCGTCCAGAGGAATTAAGAAAAGAAGAAGGAGGTAGTATACGTCAGGCCAGGTGACGAAGTCTTCGGATCCAAAACCGAGCTACCTAGACTGGATTGGTAGTATACGTCAGGCCAGGTGACGAAGTCCTCGGATCCCAAACCGAGCTACCTAGACTGGATTGGTAGTATACGTCAGTCTCTAGGTGACGAAGTCTTCGGATCAAACCGAACTACCGAGACTAGAGAGGTAGAATACTTGACTCGCCAGACCAAGAAGTACCCTGCAAGAGAGGCAGGGCTACCTACCTTAAGGGGCTAAGAAAAAGCTCATCCTTGAGCTAAGTCCCTGGTTATCAAACCAAACGATAAGTGAACTTTGGTAAGTTCGACTTATTTTCGCCAGAGAGACTCCTCATATCCTGGTGCACCTTAAACACCAGGGGTATTCCTCGTCCTTGAGGAATTAAGAAGAAGAAGGAAAAGGCTCCTTCTCGAGCCCGTTATTCGGTGGCCACACCAAACTTTAAGTAACTTATTCTCGCCAGAGAAACCCCCCTCCGTTATCCTCGCCCGTGAAGAAGACCCTCCCCGAGTTCAGTCCTCGTCCATAAGGAAATAAGTAACGAAGGAGAAAATCTCCTCCTCAAGCTCGTTACTCGGTGATCACACCGCACTCCAAGTTAACTTGATTTAAGAAACAAGTTCGACTCACTCTCGCCAGAGAGACCACGACTGCGTATGTGTTGCATAAAGCACCATCTTGGTTCTCGTCCTTAAAGAACCCTTCCCCCCCGGAAGAACGTGTGGACCCCCCAGCTGCTACCCTCGCCAAAACGACCGTGGAATTTCTCCCATCTACCACTGGACACACGGCTCGCTTCGTGAGTCAATAACATTTCTGAGGCCCTTTAAACTCCACATGAGTCCGTAAGCCTAATTCTTATATTATTGTTTTGTGTAGAGAAAACGTTAACCAAATTTTGGAGGGTAAACTAATTTAATTAATTCTTGTTTATAATAATATTTAGAGTATTGCTGTAGTTAATGTATAAAGGTTGTGTATTCAATGGTTAAAGATAAAATATAAGTTTATTTTGTGAATTAGTGGGCGTTTCTTTTATATCCTTACGTGTTTGGTAACGGCTCTGTTCTTTAAGATATTCTTATAATATCAATATATATTAGACACTCTTAGCACTCTTAGAATAGAACAAAAAAAAGGGGGGGCATTCTACGACACTAAATAAAATTGGTGTCAGGTAAGTAGGGTTTTTATCAGAAAGAATTCTACGACAGGTGCTTTTAATCACATACAATCGGTTTACTATAGTAAAATATTTATTATTTACCTGTCTGTTTAGTTTAAACGCTGCACCTTAAAATGCATTTACTTTCTTGTCTACGTAATATTTCGGTGGCGTATTTACTCGGAATGAAGCATTTCATGCAACTTAGTAACATGAAAGGGGCGAAGTCATAAATTTCCTGTCTCACAGTCGGAAAGTATATAAGGAGAATACATCCATAAAACCCGGAAGAGTTTGATGTTTTGTTGGCAATGATTTATCATTGTGGAGCTAAGTAGTTGTTATTGGATAAGTAAATCAAGCATTGTTTTCCCTTCATCACATAAGATTTACTACAGCTTCATTTTATGCTTACAATATTATTTATAAAATCTGCTATATTTGATTGCAGTGTGTAGAGGAACTAATTAGTAAATATACACCCTAGTTTTTGGATTAAAAATTAAACACAACCTTAACTTTCATAAAAATTTGTGAGAGTGCTCTTAATTATATGTGTTTTTACGATGTCTCAGTTATATTTTTCAGATCAGAAGATGAGATTTTCGAACTGAATAGCTAAAAGGTACTGGTGTTTCTCTGGCTTTAGTATATTATGGGCAATAGTTATTACAGTAGAATAAAAGAAAACTTAGTACAAGAATGTTGTGAAAGAGAGAGGCATATAGAGTATATGATAGGGCATTTAAGACTATGTTTAGCCATTTTTTGTACATATCTTGATGTCTTCCTCTCTTGATGTGATTCATTATAACTGTTGTTTATATTCAATCACCACCTTATTTCCTGTTTCATTACACCTATAAACTCTACTCCAATTGATTTAAATAGTCTGGTTGCTGGGCATATTTCCTTTCATAATGCGTAATAAGTAAAAAATTAACGAAATGAGTTTAACCTTTAAGAATTTCTCAGATTTCCATATATTTATTGAAAAACACGAGTAAGCTAATAGCATATTATACCAAATGATTTATGATATTAATTATAATGTAAGAATCATTGTACTTATAGAGTTTAGATGAATATATGACATCAGAAATTGATATATATATATTTAGTCCTTATATATATATATATATATATATGCAAATTTTGTTGAAGACCACGGTATATTTCTCGTTGATCAATAATTTCCTTTGGCAACTTTCTATTCTTCTACCTGTCTTTTTTAGTCCATCTTTTAGATGGGAGATTACTTGTCCTATATTCCTCTCTCTTTTTAATGAATCGATTTACTAAAAACCAAACTTAATTGCTGAGCTTTCAATCTTATTCGATGATCTTAGGAGCGTCTTTATGTATTTTTTCCTCCTTTACCTATAAAGTATGGTGGAGTCAGAATTAGGCTGAATAGAAAGAAAACGGTTTTTAGGGGGTATTTATTTCGCCTCGCTTAAGCGTAAAGTCCACGGAAACGAGCCGATCCGGTGAGTGGAATTTTTAGAATAACTTTAATTTTCGATTCCACCTCATTGCTTGACTGTGGAGGGCCAGCTTTTATTTATTTATTAAGATGGCATCTAAGATGTTAAGCCTAGCTTTACTTCCCTCTTTTTTATAATTGTGGTGTTGTCAACTAGAATACCTCTAGTTAGGTTGATGTTGTGCGCGCTCTCCATAAGATTTTTGGCCCTCCGCTTTAAGGATGCATGGTTAAACGTTTTGAATGGGTCTTGGTTTTCATGTCAATATATATTAAGTTATTATAAATAAAGCTTGCAGTCTTCATTAGGGCAGATAAACTCGTAAAGTGTGTGGTTTAACTTTAGATTCGAGAAGTTTTGGCAGCTCTTGTTTTTCATAAGAAGATTCTTGGCTTTTCTCTTATTTAGTATATACTAAATTGAATTTTGTCCATTTTATTTTTAACCTTGATATTACTGTTAACAATCCCATTGATGTTTTTTTTCATCTATTTTATATGCCATAGACATCTGTAATACGGTTTGATATTGTCAACTGCTTCCTGATTACTTTTCATTTTATCCGTAACTTGGAATTGCATATTTAAAAATGATTGGAGTCGTTTTCAATCAGATTGTTCGAGAAACCGTTGTTAACGAGTTTTTTTTTTACGCGTGAGTTCTCTTTATGCAAAAGTTCCAACATAGAGCAGCACTTTTAGGCTCGGCCGATGTATAGCTCGATTAGACTTATTTTGTACCTTTCAGGGCATTCACTATCCACGTTGAGGCATCTTCCCATGCCTGTACCTTTTGTATATACATTCTTGATATAGCTACCATTGATGTTATGTACCTCAACGTGCAGAAAAGTTAGTTTATTTTCCGTACTCAATTCATAAATGAATTTTAACATGGAGTTCTCCTCAAATTGCTGTTTGGTATCTTTCAGATGTTCTTCGTTTTGGACGTTGATGTACATGTCTACGTATCAGCAATATGTGTGTTGCTTATTTTCACTGTTGTCAAATAAGCTCTCTTCAAATTGACCCATATGGTAGTTGACGAAAGTTGGCCCCAATGTTGACCCTATAGCCACTTCATCCACTTGCACCTATAGATTACCCTCTGGTGTCCTGAACGGAGCCTTTGATGTGCATGAACGTAACATATTCCTTATGATGTTTAAGTCGAGATTTGGAGAGTACATTGTAGGATGGTGGTACACATTTTGTATAATGATGATGGTCTGAACGATAGGCACATTCATCAACAGGCTTTCCACAGCAAGGGATGCTGTTAGTCCTGCCTTTATTGTAGAGTAGAATATATCGATAAATTCTTCTGTAGAATTTATGCTATACTTTGAGGGATATATGGTTTTATTATTTCATTTAGGAGAACTTCACTTCCAAAAGATCATCGGTGAACAACCTATTAAGGCCTATCACCTCTTAATCACGACACCACAGTACCGTTTAGCTAAAACCTTAAATGAAGTAATAAAATTGAGCATCCCTAAAAAGTATAGCATAAAGTCTAATCCTAATCACAAAATTAAACACCATTATTAAATATTATTATTATAATTATTATTAAATTATATCTTTCTTCGGTGAGATTGCATGGTTAGCTTCGGAATTATGAAGCATAACAATATTTTAAAATTTGTGTAATTAATTTTATTTAACTTTGGTTAGCCTCGTATCTATCTTGTGACGTGGTTTCATTTGGCCAAAAGCCTTCTACAAGACAGAAATCCCCCATTCATTTAATTTTAACTATTTTATCTAGTCACTTTTATCCTTTGCCCTATCTTTCATGTTTCTTGTAATATTTGCATATTTCAATTGTCTTTAAATAGTTCTCAACTCTAAAGAAAATGCTGCTCAAAATCTATATTGAGAAGTAGATTTTATTCAATCAAGATTTTGTTTTCCTTCAAATTTCCCATGGTCAAACGGATAAATACGCATCTGTCCATCTTATTCAGCAGAAATGAAATAAAAGAAGATGTTATGAAAGCTTATGCATTACAACAATTGTTGGTTCCCGAATTCACTAGTTCAGGACTCCTGAAACACTGAAGGCCTAATACATTCATCGATTTTAGTTCGACTCCAAATCCAAAAAGGGTTTTGAATCTCTCAGGAGCGAATAAGTATAGTAAATGTATACGCTAATAAATGGAAGATGTATGATATAGATTTTTGTTTTTTTTAATCTTCTTATACTGTATGTACTATTGATTAATCAATCAATGGAATTCACAAATTTTTATACGCAACGTTGTCGATTGATAGTAATTCGGATCAGCAACAGCGATAAATTAGACCTAGGTTATTATTGGAAAGCACGGAAAATTTCGCTATCACTTTCAATGATTAAAAAAGATAAGGCAGATTTCTATTAAAATAATTATATGTTTGTAATATTTTATTTGACTATATTCAAATCTCTCCATTCACCGCCTATATAGTTCCCGAGGGAAGTTTATCGATAAATTAGTTTGGTAGCGTATGAGAGGTGCGCGCTCAGGCATTTGCCTGCGTTACTCTGAAGGGGTTTGAGAGATTAAATAGAGTCAATGATAAGCGAAATAGCTAAATAGAGAGAGAGCAAAAACTGATTATTCTCTGTAGATGAAAAATAGGCTGCAAATCTGAGTCTTGGAGAAAACTTAAGGAGGTTGAATTTCGTTCCTTTCGAATGAAAGTTATGCGTTCAATCCACATTTGAAAGAAATCAACGCTTCCCTCTGCTTGGAATAAATTGTTCCCTTGGAAATCTTAGGTTGGTTGCAGCAAATTGACGACTGTATTTTCCTTTTCCTAGGAATCTTCCGCCAGGGACGTGATTTCGACACGAGGGCTCAACCAAATTGAGGTCAGGTAAAAATATGACTGAATTAGCAAATCATTTTTGTCCGATTTGAAAGGGGAAAGGAATTTGTCTTGCACGCTGACTATTTATGTGTGTGTGTGTCATGGGCTGTAGGACGTAAAGGAAAAAAAATCCAACAAGATAAACGCAACAATAGTTTATTAACATATGAAAATCATCAACCTATCGATCGTAATTGCCCTAAATTATTTACCAGTCACAAGACATTTCTACAAGTATCATTGGTGAATGCTCCTGGGTACTCGCTCTGCTCTGTAAGACACTTAGAATTGTTGCAGGAATACAGCGATGTTATTTTAGAGAGTACTGAAGAGAGACGCGGAAGTTGCATAATGTTACTTAAGTTAATTTAGACAATTCTTTAAAAGTCCACTGTAGTTTTTAAATCTTTTGCCTCTCTAGACTCAAATTAATTTTCTGCAAATCTGTCCTAGCGAAAAATTTTAAAAATGATATATTATGGCCACTTTCATTATCTATACATTAAACCCAAATCATGTGGAATATTAATTATTTGCATGCTCTTAAAATAAGGTGTAAACCATAAATTAGATATACTTAAAGAAAATTTTGTTCGATTTATTTTAAAATGATATATTAAATTCAATACTATTTATTTTTATGCTTGTTTTCTTACTTATCTGGCCATTTATTCACGGCTATTAAAAACTTATCTATTTTACTGTTTTACTAGCAAGCACTGACTAATTAATTACTGTTTGCAAGAGTTAGAAAACGGATAAAAAACAATAAATTGGTAATATATTCTTTGTCCCCATAGAGAATATGTTCTTTATTTTATTTCCATCGGCCACCTTTTATTTTAGAAATTTCTGAGGTCTTATTACAACACGTTTTCAAGCAAAACTTGAATCAAATGGTATAAATAACAAATTAATTTTAATTCACTTGGGTGCTTTCATTCTTTAACTTTGTTAAATCTTTCATTTCATTTAAGATTATAACTTTTAACATTTTATAATAGATTCTATACCTATATCAGAGGTTATAGGCAGCCTAATATACGAAATAGTATTGTAAAGTTTTAGGGTCCATAAAAGAACTTACATATGTCTTACTTTTCTTTGATTACACTATGGTGCCTCTTCTCATAAGAAAGAAAGTATAAAGTCCAAGAAATGAGCGTGAGACAATAACTATATCAATTACTAAATCACGCAGGCCACCAATCGGTCAATTAAGAACTATAATGGCTATAGAGCTCTTCCTTTCATATCTCTTTTAGCAAGGCAAAACTATTTATGATCAGCAAATGGTAAATGCGCAATGTTCCTATAAAAATACATAAAAATGTTTTAGTTTTCTCGTAAATTCTTTAAATAATTTGGGTTATAGTGAATAATACTTTATATCAAGCAGGAGGTCATAAAAGCTCATAAAAGAACTTGAATATGTCTTACTCTTCTTTGTTTACACTATGGTCCCTCTTCTTATATGAAAGAAAGTATAAAGTAAAAGAGATGAGCGTGACACACTAGCTATATCAGGTACTAAATCACACAAACGATCAATCAGGAAATTAAGAAATATATAGGCTATAAAGCTCTTCCTTACATATCTCTCTTAGCAAGGCGAAACTATTTGTGCTATCATAAAATAGTAAATGTGCAATATTCTTATAAAAAAATACATAAAAATGTTTTAGTTTTCTTTCAAATTCTTTAAATAATTTGTATTATAGTGAATAATACTTTATATCAGGCAAGCGTTCATAAAAGCTCAGAGTGCCGCGTAAATTCCAACACATCCCTTTAGATCGTGCATTTTAACACTCTCCGTCCTATTCTCGTATATGCAAATACCTAGCTATGATTTATGACTTGATTTAGAACTAAAAGGCCATCGCGAAGATAAAATCAGCTTTAAAAGAATTACTTGGACAATTGTGAACATTTTACCTGACCTTGAAGTTAACTTTATGTACTTTGAGATAACTTGTTCTATGATCATGCCAAAAACCTAGAAGAACTAGTAATGTTTTTGGACAGCATTAAAGCTTTCTTCTTATTTTCATGGTTACTGAACTTTGGCTACTAAGAAAGGTAGCTGTTTGCTCATGTGTTGAACATTTTGATCGCCAAAAGGTATAAGTCGAAGAAATTTATCGAGGAAAATGAATATCCATCTATACATTAATGTTGCAATCATATTTAAGCCAGATAACACAGGGAAACAATTTTAATCACATTTTCTGGTGACTTAGGTGTATCTGCAAATTTTAATTTATCTTTTCATGCTGATTTAAAATATATAATCCATTTTACTTACCTGCTATAGTTATTAAGTAATTTCTCTTTTTTCGTTTGCTCGAAAACTGCCCTCTGGAGGGACAGAAAGGGTGCTTGTACAAATCAAATCCGTCACAGTACATAGTAGTAAGATAGTAATAAGTGTCATTGCGCAAAATATTGACATCATTGTTTCTTTATTTAGGTCCCATGTTATAGTGATGGCTTCGTCAAGAGGAAATTGCGTTAATTATCCAGATAAATTTGTGGCTGTTACATGCTAGGTTGTCAAAAGCGCAATATATAAAACTTTGTGATCCGCACTTATAAGGCATATTTTGATGTTTCTTGTGGCGATCAAAATAAGAAGTGAGCCCCACATGCTGTTTGCTATAGTTTTGTCGAACATCTTCGTGAGTAGAAAAAAGGAGAGAGAAATGGCTTTTCTTTCGTAATCCCCATAATGTGGCTCGTGTATCAGACTGTTATTTCTTTCTAGTGAATACTAAAGGGATTGGCAAGAAAAATCAGCACAAGATCGACTACCCCATCATTCCCTCGGCAATCCAGCCAGTACCTTATTCTGAGTCTTTAGCAGTTCCAATTTTTGGTGGATATGCTTCTTCCGAGGATGAAGATGATGTACCTGATATATACGTCTACGGAATAGATTCAGAGTCTGCAGAGTCATCATCAGATGCTGAACATGCATTAGTTCCTTCCTGTTCTAATCAAGAGGATTTGAATGACTTGATACGTGATTTGGCGCTCTACAAGAAAGCTGCAGAACTTATAGCCTCCAGGTTGAGTAAAAGACATATGCTTGACAGGTCGGTACGGGTATCATATTACTGAACAAGGGATAGTACATTTGTTAAGTATTTCTCTGAGGTCAAACAATTTGTATACTGCTACAATATTCCTCGTCCGATTATCGAGTTGGGACTTGGCACCTATAGCCCTGCTGATTGGAGACTGTTTTTGGATAGCTCCAAGCATAGATGCAAGTGTGTCTTTTTGCATAATGGCAATAACTTCGGTGCAGTTACTCTCGGTCACTCTGTTTATCAGCGAGAAACTCACGATGACATAAGAATGGTCATGGATTTACTTAAGAAGCATGAACACAAATGGATCATATGAGTAGACCTTAAGATGGTGAACTTCTTCCTTTGCCATGCCTGAGGGATAAACAAAGTTTCAACGCTATATCTGTATGTGGGACAGTCGAACCCGTGGCAAACACTGGTCCCAAAAATATTGGCCAGTTCGGCAAACTTTAGAAGCAGGAAAGCCAAACATTGCAAGGCAAGAGAAGATCGTTTTCCCTCCACTTCATCTTAAACTGGGGTTTATTAAGCAGTATGTCAAGGGGATGAGCACTGGCAATGATTGTTTTGAGTCCATAGTAGAGGCGTTTGCAGCTTTTTCATACGAAAAAATAAATCAGGAGTATTTGATGGTCCCCAAATCCGAAGACTTCCGAGTGATTCTAGATTCGTGAACACCATGAATGAAAAAGAGAAGGCAGCCTGGCCCTCATTTTTTGCCGTTGTTCGTAACTTTTGCAAACAAAGAAGCACATAACTACGAGGATCTGTTTACTAATATGATTTTAGCATATCGTGATCTGGGATACAAGATGAATGTGAAGCTGCATTTCCTAAATAGTCACCTCAACCGATTCTCAGAGAATCTGGGAGCCGTGTGTGCCAAACAAGGGGAACGCTTCCATCCGGATTTGATGACGATGAAAGAGCGCTACCAAGGTCACTGGGATAGACACATGATGGCGAACTACTGCCTCGTGATTAGATTAGAAGAGATCAGCCAGAAAAGACTTACAAGAGAAGGAGATACAAACGCAAATTTTTGCACGATTGAAATCAAGAAGAAGTCCTCTAGCCTGATGTACGGTCATTAATAAATTAGTATCTATTTTATTACAATATTTGTAATCCTAATGGGTAATTAAAGGTTCTTCTCATTTACAATCAAATGTTTGTGCAAAAAGACCTGCTTTACTATAAATAACGCAAAAAAATAATTAAAAATTATCTCGGGGCATGATGATAGGCGTGATAAAATGAAAATTATTGCATAATATTAGTTATTGATATCACACAAAATCTGTAGCGTTTAGAGAGAATCTGATTTCAGATTTAGATTCAAAATGATCGAATTAGGTAGGAAAATGTACTTTAGTCAATTCAAAGGAATACATTGTTTCCCAGTGTTATTAACATAATGTCTCTCTATTACCCAGAAAACGATTAAAGATAAGTAAACAATTATAACATTGGGTATTATAATTCTTTATTAACATAATCCCTAAATATCGATAACGATGAACTTGTCTTTTATTTTAGGCAAACTACTTTTCCTTGTCTATTTCTTGTGTTTTTTGTATATAAATATATCAACCTGACACACCTTATAGTAGGAGGAATTTCCATCTGCAGGAAAGGTTAACGGAATTATAGGTAGGTAATAATGAATATGGTGTCACAAGAGTCTGCATGCATAGTTAATTGTTTCATTTAATGAACAGTTTCTTGATAAATCTTTGGTCATGGATCCTTGCTATGTTCTTTGATTTAAGATATCTCTATTCAACTCAATTGATCTTTACTTGTCGGTTTTTCTTAAGGTCTCAAGGCACAAGCAAATGAAGGCGTTTATTCCAAGTCCAAAGATTTTTTTATCATTGGGTAGCACCATGTGTAGAATTGTTCCTATGGAAAATTAATTTTACTCCGATTTTATGTAATTCGAGCAGCAATTAAAGATATAGCCCAAAGCATAATATTTAATTCCAGAAAATGACGACCTTCAATATTAAACCTTTTGAAATAATCTCAAACCTTTTCATACCTGTTTATGGTTTTTGAATCCTTGATGTAAAGGAAGAGAATCTTTTAAAAGTTGAGGAAAATCTCACTTATATATCTATCATTAGAATTTAGGAAATAATATACTAGGATGGCATATTAAACACTGATATTGGATAAATAAAGCTTTCCTAAACCACCAGGAGTATTAAAATAATTGACAAAACTGTAAAAAAGGAAATAGTTTTTTTTGCTACGCTTTTTATGTTTATAATTTTTGTTTTTGCTAGTATAAACTATTTTAAAATGGACATAGTTTAAAAGAACTTAAAGAAAATCATCATTGTTGGTCTGTTCAGTACTATTAATTGTGATTATTGAGTGTGAAGCAAGATCACTTTTTGCTTCGAGAGAATAAGGCCTATCGTATCCAGGAGGAGAAAAAAGAAATATACCAAAAACATTAAATAATGAACACTTAAATGAAAGCAGCCTGCTATCTTAATATATTATATCGTAATATTTTAAAAATGCCAATTAAGAACACTTAAAATCAAAGAATTCTTTTATATATATATATAAATTATTTCATATAATGACTATTAAAATGTACTACTTCCAATTTAACGTAGCTCTTACTTTATTTGGCTTTTTAACTTTCGTATTAACATATTACCCGGTAGCATCACATCACTACATGCATTGTCTTGTAAAATGGTAATTCTCAATAGTAATTGCTTGTATATTCAATATTCACAACCATGTCTGTTTATAGGTCAGCATGATTCAGATTATTATGTTGTTACTAAATATGGATTCATCTTTGATCCAATTATAAATGCTTCACGTGGAGGCCTAACCTTCTTCTCATATTGCATACTATCTGCCCAACTGTCCCATAAACATAAGAAAAAGGAATGCTTCGTTTAGCCTGTTTGCATCTCAAGTATAAGAGACACTACCTAAAAAAAATTTAGCAGGGTATGTTAATTCAAAGTGTAATATTTTTTAAAAACAAATTCAAAGTAATATTTCTTAAAACAATAAGAATATGAATATGTACTGAAATATCCTGTATGCGGTTACATTAAATCATTATATTAGAACTAATTGGATATATGTACATCTTATTTTGAGTTTAATGAGTTATGTTGTATACCTTCTCAATTAGGATAAGTTCCCCATTAACCCAAAAGGATGCATTAACCTATAGGGATACACATCAATAAAAATATATCTCAAAATGACTCATGATTTCCAGATTTGCATTCTTGTAGTATGTAAGTTAACCAAAAAGTGTATACAAGTATTAACCATTAAAAATGAAAATGTCAATACCAAAGAGCTTAGAATCGCCAAGTGTAAAAGGATCTCACCTTTAAGTCACCACATATCTTCCAATTGTGGTTAGAGTAATTTATCATAAATTTCAGTAAGTTGGATTGAATGGTCTATAGGAACCGAAGCTAGCTTGTTACCAATATTCAATAACACATCTTTTAATATTTTACTGAGGAATCTATAAAAAGTCTCCATTATAATGGGTTGTAAGGAATTCCAATTGCTTTTAACAAGTCCTTTAATATTGGCGCAGTATAGTAAAGAGCTGGAAGAATGCTGTAAAAAACAGCTTAGAAACACTTGTTCTCTATTTCTGTACGAAATAAATGATGTTTCTTTAGCGAGAAGATTACTTTCACGAAGTTAAGAGCCAAAAAGTTGTGCATTCTCCTTTGAAAGCCCAAGATCCCTGGTCAGGATATTTAACTGAACTTTAGTGAATTAACATGCGACCATATCAGTGTGGAATCCTGATAAGTCTTAGATGTGGCATAATCTTGACCAACTTCCATATTAATCTCTTCATGGACTCTATATATTCAGGGGTAGGAGGTATAGGAATTCCTGGACCAGGTAAGGAGTTTGATGGCAGAAGAAACATCCGGATATGCCACACTATGTTTATTCTTATTATTAGATACAGCATAAAATCAAAAACCAACATAGTTCACTTCAGGATGAAAATATCTTTTACTAAAATATAATTGCATATTACATAAAGGAATTGATTTGGAGTTGCAGATAGTACATAAAAGTTTAGTAAAAAATATGTTCATCCTGAAGTGAACTATGTTAGGTTTTGATTTTATACTGTATCTATAAAAAAATAATGACATTTTCAGGAGCCAGTATAATGCAGAAAGTTTAAATACTTGATACAATGCTCAACGTTAAGATTTGTCATGTAAAAATAGCAGTCCGTAGTGTGGTCTTAGCCCTCTCTCCACACCATGGAAACACCAAAAGAGAGAGACTTCTGTTTGCTCTGACTCCAGCGTCTTAAACTAAATTTATTTTTAGATTTTTATCATTTAATATTCCTAAGTGAATATTTTTATACATATAAAACACAATATTTGCATCATCTCCTTGTTGTGGTTCCTGCAAATTTAAAAATATTTTCTGCAATATCCAGCGAATTTCTGAATATTTTATTAGATTCTATTTTATAACTTTGTTTCATCATATGTTCAAGAAAAAAGTTGACTTTCAGCCTCCAGTCGTAGCATAGATGAATTATCCTGCGTATCTTTTTCATATAATGCTGCTTTATCTGATACATTATGGAGACCAGAAAAGAAAGAGATCACTAAAATATGTCTATCAGAAGTCGTTGGGAACTTTAACAGAGTGCTCTGATTTACTTTTTATGCAAACTGCCTGAGGACTAATGAAAATTTTTTGCTTTTTCTCTTGCTATATTGTGGCTAGTAAAATTTATTTTTTATCAGTTTTTCTCTTAATTTTAATATTTTTTTTGCAAGTTTGAGCTCAATTCATTTGATAAAGTATTTGAATTCAGGTTATTTTCCTCAAAAGCACAAACTCTGCAGAATTTTTTGCACAATTAAATATATATAGTAATCCGGTTATCTTTTATCATCAATTCTAAATCAGTGGATTACTGTGAAGAACATAGGGAAAGATTCCACCAGGACATAAATACAATGGAATAAATGGTGAGTGGGACGTAAACATGCTTGCTGACTACTACTAGTGTTTGAAGAGTGATACAGCAGATGAGAGGCATAAATGAAAATCCTCAAGGGCAACTTTTCTTGGAAATTAGAATTATTTATTTTTATTATGCTGCATTCTTTAAATTTATTGTTTATTAAAAGGATTATAGTTTATTAAAGGTTTATTAAAAGGATGATATAACAATAATAATGCATTATTAGATAGAGAAATGTTTTTAAAAAAAAAAATATTTAGGACAAATGAAGTACTCTCAATGAAAATGGTATATGCTGTACTGAGAAGATCTGATCTCATTCAACAAACGTACATTGATTTTTGAGCTCAAGAGGTTTGATTCATTAAAAAAACTACAAAAAAATCCTAAGGAACCTAAATTTTTTTCAAACGAAGAGCTGTGTTATCAATGGTTTATGTGATTAAAGAACCAATTGGGTGTTATTAGGTTGACATCAAGAAAATAGGTTGAAATCGAGATTGATTTATATTTCTCATCAAAACCTAAAGAATTTTACAAGGGTCGAATATTTTTGCTTGCTAAGAGATGGAATGAGGTTCTAGAAATCAATTAAGATTATGTTTATAATTAAATATTTTTATGATCATGGTATTTTCAGTTTAAATATACCTTAAAATCGGTCATTAGTTTCGTTCAACCTGATATTTGAATATATTCGCACTATATTTATTTATTAGATGAATAGAGATGGACATATTCAGGCATAAAGTAAATTAAATTTTCTTTTTTCCCAAACGTAAATTTACTGTCTCTCTTAAGTGAAATTCGCTCAATCGTTCATGCAGTGCAAGAATATATTCGCAGGTAATATTTTACTATTCTTCCACAATATCCTTCTTAAGAAGAGTTATTTATTCTCTTTTCTGGTAAGCCTGTTTAAAAATGTGGCAAGTACATACGGCAGTTTCAACCCACTTGGGCCTAGATCAAAAGGGGAGGGAAACCTGGAACTGAGGTATATTTGAGCTAAAAGAAGCGATGCTAAATAATTAGATTCATGTCTCTGTATGGTCGTATTTTAAAGAAATATTTATCCATTTTATTATAAACATAATTATTGTAGTGCTTTCGAACAACACATTCTTAGAAAAAGCATTCAAAATCTGTGTTACTATATAATGGAAGAAATCTTTTGTTATCGCTCTATTGAATGTTTGTTTTTATACTTTGAAACCGTTACATTTTCGACTCTCTGTTATAGAGAACAAATATTTGGAATAATCTTTATTAGCAAATCAATTTACTATTTTAAGTACTTCAAAGTGTTGGCTGAAAAGATGGAGGTGTGTCAGTAAAGGTGAATCAGTCTTTATAAATAAGACACATATATCAACGTTAAGGAATTCATGACTCTGCTCGAACGCTGGCCGTGTTTAAATATTAGACTCTAATTTATCATTTATGGATATTAGATTTGTACCCAATATTCCAACTGAGGTCATATAAACACTTTCTATAATGGAAATAATATATTTTAATTTAAGTACAAAGTCTTAAACTATGTGCATTAACTTGCAATTGTCCACGTTGATTTGAACCGGCTATCTTTTCACCATTTTACTAATCTCTCCACGTCTTTTAGCACTTCTCTATATTCATTTTGTTGTTTACATTAATATCCAGTTACGAATTAAAATATTTTTATTGTACACAATAAATTTGTTTCCTAGATTGTTAATCAATATATATATATATATATATGTTAGCAAGGATTGGAGAATAAATCCAAGAGCAACGCCAGTAATGAATATTTACATTAGCAAACCTCTGCCCACGTTTTCCATGCCAGCCATTATTTCATTTAAGTTTGCTTCCACTTATTCTGTACGATTGTAGATTTATTTAGTTTTTAAGTTAAAACCTATCAAAAGACTTTTGGAATTAAGAAAAACGTGCATCTACAGGTTTATCTTAGTCAACCATTGGTATCATTTCGTAAAAATTATTCGCAAATTATTTAATCATATATAATTGTTCACCTTGAAAGCTGCTTATGATATTGACCTCTACATAATCTTTAATATTTTTCCTTCAATTTCTCTTTAAAGAGCCGCAAATTTGAATAGCCACTGTTGAATTCGATCCTTATAATTGTGTTCCAAATTTGCTGGTCTTATAAAACAACCTGCTGACTTAGTTTCTCATCAAAGAACTCCAAATTTCCTGATATGTAAAAATACCAATGTTGAATTAGCTTGAAATCAAGGGGCCTTTTATTTGCTAACTTTTTAAAAGAAAGTGTTAAATGAGATTCTCATCAAAACACCCTACTTGTTGAACTTAAAAAAATCGTAGAATTATATCCAGATCAAAGTGCCATCAATTTTATGATATTTTAAACAAAAGAGTTCTATCAGTTCCTCATCAAAGCGACACAAATTTTCTGACATTTTAAAAGAAACTGTTTAATAAGTTCCCAATTTCGCTATCCCAAATTTGCTGACCTTTTAAAAAAGATTGTTAATTTAGATTGTAATCTAAGCGTCAACAAATTTGCTCGCAATTTGATGTGTTATGTACTACTGTCCAGGCAAATTATTGCCCATGTTTAGTGCTAGAATCTTGATCTCATCCAAAAGAAATTGCAATAAAAACTTAGACAGAGTAAATTGTTCGCGTAAGATATTCTTTCCCATTTCACATACTAACCGGATTTACATAGCACATACTGAATATCACATATTTCAAGTACCAACACATATTTTACATAAGTGTCCAAAGATTTAGAGCCCTAATTACATTGTACATGGTTTCTTAAAAGTTTATTCAAACAAAAGTAGTGAATATTTTGAACCAGAAATCGAAAATTTGACTTCCCATATAACTCTAGGAATTGATAATGATTAAATATTAATATGTATGTTACATACTATTACTTGGCATTTTGGGGGTTTTCTTTTGAAAAGACGTAGATATAGCCATCTCTACTTAATATTTTATTCTGTATTAAAAGCAAAAGAATGATTTTGTGTAGGGCACAATCTATTTCTGCAACTTTTATTCACCTTCGTGTGGTTGTATAAAAAAGGCTTTTCCCGAGAATAAAAAGGTTTCATTAATGAATTCATACATTTTTATTTTCCTCCTTTTATGTAATATCACTGGGAGTAACTGCATTTTTCGTAAAAGATTTTCCCACAAAATTGAAAAAATAACTCAGCAAAAAGATACATATAAAATCCTCATTATCTTTAAAGTCAGAAATTCAATGAACGGAACTTATAAAACCCGACATTCAGACGTCAATGAATCTCATCTGAAATATGGTATACAGAGCTAATAATGGGATATATTTTAGCTAAGCTTCATGATTTTGTGTTATCATTTTGGGAAAGGAAAATTTAAAATTCATTTCGGTAAACAGACAAGCGCGAATATAATGCCACATTCACGCATTTATATAGTAGTCATTACAGAAAGGGTAAGCCAGATTTAAGGTTATATTTCGCACCATTCTCGTATCCAATGTAGAGCTAGTTTGCATGTTTAACGTGTTTATGCATTTATAAATGTTAATGATAACTTTTAGTTTAATTACAAACTTCAAATTAATACTAAGAATTATTATTATTCTCATTTCTCCTATAAAAACAGTCAAGATAATTCTCTTTTTAACTTTGATAAAGGAATAGAGTAAATCTCGTCACATTAAAATTTTGACACTTTATTAATTAAATTTAGTTGGACTTAGATCGATCTTTTTCGTAAAGCTTAGAAATAGAAGACCCAATTCTTTAAAACGTACTGTAAAAAATGAGAGAAGGAGTGAGACAGTGTCCATGCAAAAGAGACGTTGACTTGAAAGTGAACACTGCCACGCTCACAGTACCGTACACACAAAAACTACATGGGAATAAAAAGTTGATAAAGTTGTTGTTTATAGATCGCCCGGATCAGATGGCATCTCTCCTCCCCCTGATCGTTTGTGAGTTTAAGGGAGAAATCTTTTACCTTTCACCCTGTGCTGTAGGTCTCACTTAAGCTGGTAAATTGTCTCTATACCAGCATATGAGAGTCTGAACGGATATACTGGGAAGTTTATTGGGTTCGCTATTTCTCTATAAATATTGACTTTCAGAAATGGAATAATGGGTATTTTATGTCTTAACTATGTTCTATGCGTGTACATATAATGAAATGTGGCAAGAATTTCTTAAAAAATATTACTCCATCCTAAAAAATAATTATCTAGTAATAATGGTATACTATACCCTATTTAGATTGCGAAGAAATAAAAAAGTTCAGACTGCCCACACATCAAAAAAACTGTAGAAGTCTATAACGTTGGTTGCTTTTATAAATATTGTGAGAGAAAAATTACTAATAAAAATATATTTATTATACGTTAACAAATGTTGATATTGAATGCAATTAAAGTAACAACCTTTTCAATTTCTAATTTTTAAGAACAAGGCTAGTTTTCGAGCCTCATGTGACATCTGTTAGCCGGATAAACACCTACAAACTTTATCCTAAGAGGTTTCGTTGATAAATATGAGGAAGAAAAATACTAACAACAACAAAAAATACAAGAAAAATAATGCAATGATGGATTAAGAGATATATCAATGTTGATAATATCTTCTCTGTGTAAATTTAAACACCTTGTTAGAACACACTTTATTACTAGTTCTCCATATAAGCTTTTAGTATTAATAGGTAACATGGAGATGTAGACGGAGGACATGGAGATGTAATAGGGATAAGAAGTGGAAAAAGTTTAGGACCAACTTCACTGAAGTAGTGCAGGGATTTAAATACAAACGATAGAGTGCAGTTGGTCGTTATTAAACTAAAGTAGGCTACGGGCTATGAGGCTCATGAAAAGGAGTAAAAAAATACACTTTAATATCTTATATGTAACGCAATAAATAGTTTAAAATAGAATAATGGTAATAGATACTCGATGTTCACAATAATCTATCTAAAAGAGCTACTCGGAGCAAACTCTACGGCAGAGGGCGAGAGGCTATACGAGCCTCTGTACGTACACACACAGGGATGAATGCCAAAGAAACCACAGATGATTCGTCTCAGCCTAGCTTGGGTTCGAGACTTTGAGTGATGAAACGGGGATCGGATGGTTATTCGAAGGACTTTAACCAAGGGGAGTTTAACTTCTATTTGTAACACTCACTGAAAGAAGTACTCGTGCTAAACGTAATGTACCTAAACCAAGAATGGGCCGATTGAGTGGAGCTCAGATCCTTCTTAATAATTCTAGCCTTTGGGCTCCTAGGGAAATACGGCGCGATCGAGAATGACGTGTTTTTTTGTAAAAGGCAGGCATATACTATCGATGCTCAATTGGGACCAACAATATATATAGACAATGCTGAACCGTTACTGCCTCTCCTTGGACCAACACGGCGTTTGAGGGATAGGAAATACTCCCTAGGGGGTTTGTTGATAACGTCCCGGAAGGCGATAGAAGCACGCGTTTAAGATTCCAATCAATCCCTGGCTTATCGCAGCAAGTGGTTTGATATTCTGACTATTCCCAAACTCCTTGCCAGTCATGTTGTCTGTGTCACCAAATATACTTGTTTGTTCAACTCTTCCATTTCACGTCGGTTATAAAAGCACAACAGCAGTGCTCCATTATTTTCTCATAGAACCAAAAATCCAAACACGAAAGCATGCGCCATCCAATTGGCTAGGTTTTGTGACGCGGGAAACTACCCTGTCTCTCTTTCTTGCTCCATCTACACTTTTCTACTTCTTTTTGTTTTTACACTTGAGGAAAGGATAAATAATGCTTTGGCAGAAATGTTTACCAGAAGATTGCGGAAAATATCAAGCACACAGTAGTAGATAAAAGTGAAAAAAATTTGTTAAATAAGAGTGAAACGAATGGATGTGAAAAAGGGGGTTTGAATGGTATTAAGAGTAACGAGAAGCTATGGGTAGAACCCAAATCATTCATGTAATCTTCCACAAATTGGAGAGTGGGCGCCTCAAAACTAATAAGAGATGATTAGACCTTCAGGCTATTTTAACTTAAAATAATTTAAATTCATGTGCACGGAATCCAAGCTAAATTAGCCATATGCGGTCATATTCGCTTCAAATACCTCAGTGAAAAAGGTTATTCTCTCTGCCTCACCTTCTGGAATTGGGGGGATCAATGCATTAAATATACTTTTACTGTAAGATTCCCCCTATATCACAGTGGAAATTGAGGTCTCTTAACCTAAGAGAGTATGATTATGTCCCAAGGGGACCAGAAGTTGTAAATAAGGTCAGGGTACAAATTTGAATAAATATTGGCATCAAACAAATAGAGATTGCCATAAAGACGTGGGGTTAAGCAATATTTAAACTTGGGTACAAATCATAACATCTGGCGATGTGAAGACGGATATAAGCATAAGGTCCCATATGTCAGCATTTGGAGCACACAAGTTCATTGTAAAATGAATTGTATAGTAATACAACTGATTCCACCATTTTCATCTTTTAAATTCTAATTTCATCTTTCTAAGCAAGACAATTGGAGTTGAAGGTATAAGCATCGTGCCACTTCCAGGTAATCTTCTTGTATCTACCTTTTGAGAACAATCCTGAATAGAAAACTAATTTCTCCTAAATCATATATGAATTATATATTTATAAAGAAAACAACAAAATGACCATAAAGAAAGATTAAAACCAAATATATTTGCTTGTTTTCACCCAATTCTTAATAAGACTAAATTATTATAGCATTGGATATTATTTTGCGAGCCATTTTTCATGAAATTCCAAACCAGAATTTATTGCTTTTCTCAGATTAATTTCAAATGCTTCACTTGTGATATTCTATAGATCGTCTTTCCAATTTCTCTTCTTTCACTGACATATTTTCTTCACTTAAAAACCCAATGAAAAAGATTTACAACAATGCCCTCTAGCTTATACATGATAGCAATCAAGACAATCACGTTCTCTTCATAGCATTTATTTTTAATTATGTAAACAAATAATATCGGACAGCGAGGGTCAATTCAATTTTATGGCGTCAGAGGGCCGAGAACTTAGTTAATTTTTAAGAAATATTTTTGATGTTTAGCCAATAAAATATGAATATAACTTTAAATTAAACAAATGAGACATTATCGTCAAAAGGGTAATTGTGAACAATACTCGATCGTATTTACGAGCCAATATTATTGTGAAATAAAATAAAATCATTTAATTTTAAGCAGTGCAAATAACCAATGATGTTATAATAGCCTCATCTCAATTCTTTTAGGTGAATGTAAACTATATTGATTTTCAAACATAACAGGTAAAGTTAGAGACAAAATAATCTTTGCTTTTAATCACAAAATTTAAAGTATTTAGAGAAGCAAAGTTTTAACTTCTTTTTCCTCTGAAGGTTAACTTATTAGGTGAAAACAGTCAATGTAGCCAACTGCGTTTATTCGATCTTCATAATAAATAGTAAATTATAAATATTATTGCATCGATCAATTCTAAAAATCACTTAATAAAGTTATGACTATTTTATAGATGCAAGAGAATCATATAATCTTTGTAAAACATGAATTATTCTTGTATAAAAGATTGTCGGCTACTTTTCGTTAAAGACTCTTTTAAAGCTGGACGAGAAATCTAATTGCCAAAGAAATTTGGAAAGGCTCGAATTGTTTCTTAGGCTCAGACGGTTTTCTCTTCTTTTCATGAATTTCTGTAAGGAAATTCACTCCGCTTCCAGTTTCACTGGACGCCATACTATTTATTCTGGATATGCATCATTGACATATTTTTATTTTCTCGCACTTCACCTTCACTTGATCTTTTCGCCTGAATTTCTCAGTTCATATTCTTTAGTTTCAAGTTCTAAAACACACAAGCTTGCAAAAGGTTTCGGAAATTCGGCAGCTTTTCGAGAAAGATCTAACTTGGGACAAAACAAACAAAAATAAATGTGAAACATTTGCTAATTAAAGTCGTTAAAAGGTCAAGATCTTAAACATTAGTTATCAATTAAAAATATAAACTTTTAAAAAAATGAAGATCCTAGTTTATATTGTAAAATATAATAATTAAAAAACACGTATCTTTCATTATTAGTTTGAGTATAGGACTAACTAAATGTATCACTTTCTTTTTATTTGTTTATTTCTTTATATATCTTCGCATTAGATGAACTATGAACCACACTGGCAAAGAAAACATTTATAATATTTCTCTTATCAAACTCGAATTCTCCATTACAGCCTAAAAAAATGAAAGTTAAAAATTATATATATTTCTCCTATTACTTTTATAGCCATAGGCACTGCAAATACTACGTTATCATTCTAGAGAGGAGATGTGTTGCCTTGCTAAATGTCGCAATACGAAGTTCCGAAATCGGCTTATTTTTTTCTTCGAAATTAAATAAATTTATGAAATTTGTTATAAATAAAATGTACGAACAACGATTTACACTTGGATTGCTTTTGAGGTAATGATTCAAACGATTTTATAAAAAAGAACTACAACAGATATAAAGTTAGCCGTTTTTAAGCCGCTATTTTCTTATAACAGTATTAACGGGAGGAAGATGCGAGGTCAGGATATGTGTTTTTTACCGACAGGTGCTAAAGAATAATAAAAGAGCATCTCTCTTTATATTTGAAGATGTTTAAGAAATTATTCTGAATACAATTTCTTTAACTGTCGTAATAATGTTGCTTGATGTTTGATATAGTACCTAGGTAAGCAATGCTTACTTTGCATGTTAACTAAACACGTGACTCTGTTCAACATATTTTAGCCTTTGGATCACTCTCGAAATTAACTCCATTAATTAATATCGTTTATTTCCGTACATAGTTTTAACAGTGACTGATATGACTAATTAAATTATAGGTCACTCAAATAACTAATGAGGTACAAGTTAGTCTCAATTAGGATCCCAGGCGGAAGAATTTGGCTGAAAATCGAGCCATTATCGCTAATATTTGTAATAAACATCTACTCTTTCAATTTCGAATGCAGAGCGTTATGTAATTTCTTGATTCAAATAATTTAACGGAAAGTAGACTCAAGTTTGAATGAAAATATCCTTTTTAATTTTCGATGCAAGAACTGTGCTTCATCAGTAGAAATTCGTCCATTCGTATTCATGTGCGTTTTTTTAGTTTATGCAAACGTCAAATTTACCCCGAGCAACCTGTATAGTAATCAGGCAGTTCTTGTTTACAAAGCGAATTACATGTGCCTTTCCTCGTGAATAAAAGTAAGGAGAATGAAAGTAATCTGACTTCTTTTTACCTTTCTCTTTTGGTTCTACTACTTATGCATTTTGGAATTCTGAAGTGACTGCACAGGTTATAATAACCTGAAAGTCCGGAAGAAAAAGAAATTTGATTCAGAAAGCTTTTGCTTTTTATTACACATGAAAAAACTCCCTGAATCATTTATTTTGGGGGGGAAGTAATTTACATCCTTGGTCTCACACGAATAATGTAACTTACTATGTAATCTGAAACCATTGCTGCGTAAGGATTTTATTCAAATTTAATATTTATTGGGCATTTTTCAAGACTAATGTACACTTTGCATCCCTGAGAAGATTTAGGTTTTCGGAGACTAATATCGAATAGAAAGGTTTACAATTCCTTTGCTGATTCTTATTAAATGTCATTTATATTCTCTATCCAACCTTCCTTACCATTCACTAACGCTGTTGGGCAGACCAATAAGATTCTGACTGACCTATAGTTGTTTTTCTATTTAATTTGATGTGTTCTAGATAAAAGGGGTTATCAGTGTTGATGTTGCTTATTGATTCGTTTGCAGATTTTGAATGTTGTGCTCAGTGTTTAAGGTATCGAAGTGATAACTTGTGGGAAATCTGAGTTTAAATAAGTTGATTTAAGTGTAGCCAGGTAAACATTTTTCATCTTTATATATGCCAGGAGAGCGTAAATGGATTACTGATTTGCTTGGAAGAATATGAAAGTTTCGTGCAAATTTAGGATTTGAGAGTTTGTATAATTCTAGTATGTGCTGGGGGCAATCCTGCATGTATAGATTACACAATAGAGTATTTTTCATGTTGCGAGGTGGAAGGGATCTGTTTTCAGAGGACTTCAAGGATGGTAGGAGTTTTGTTTTTTATGGTAAAACTAGGTAAGGAGTAGGTTTAAGCAAGTTCGTATAAGAAGTATTTTTTGTGTCTGCGTGTAGGTAATTATTAATGGGGGACTATTAGATGAATTAGATCAGATAAAGGACAAAAGTTGTCTAATAATTATAGGGGATATTCTTTTACCGCATTCAAGGCCATAGTCTTTCCCTAAGAGCTTGTATATCAAAAAAGGTAATACTTGAGAAAAGGGAGGATTTTCAGGGCATGCTTGAAGGCACAAAGCAGGGGGATGCGGGTATCGAAGCAGGCAGAGCATTCCACATTCTCGGAGCAAACTGAGAGCAATTAGGATCTATAATGTAGTAAAGACAGCTAGGATGAATAATGAGTGAGATATTAAACTACTTTGGTAGATCAGAAATCCGTTTAATCACTATTTTGAGAGATTTAATTAATATTTTGAAAATATTTGGTCTAATAAGGCCAACTTATTTTCATTTTGCGGCAGCCATGAGCTTTTAATAGAATTCAGGCTTTAAAAAACTAAAAGGGTTCACTTCTCTCGTCGAACCAGTATACCTAATTTGGAGCTCATGAATCACTAGCTCCCTAAGTTTTACTCAAAAATAAGCAACTGATGTTTCTTCTTCTTCTTCTTCTTCTTTTGCATCACATACTTGCCGCAAATCCAATTTTTGGGGAAAAATAATAAATCTGTCAAGGCAAGAGTAAATTTATATTTAAAAGAGAAATTAATTAAATTCTAGTTCATAATATAAAAACAATAGAATTTATAAGCAAAGCCTCATTGCATTATTAAGAAATAGAGCGCATATTGATGCAGCTTAATAATTTAGGGGTAAAACTTTCATCTTAAAAACTAGAGCTGATTCCACTAAACTATTTTCATTTTTAGCCCCATTCCTTCAATGAAAAACTTTGTCAATTGGAAAAAATGTGATATCGGATGAAACCATTTCACTTCATGACCCAATTTACATTTTCACTCGTTCTAATCTTTCGTTTGATTTCTTTAATATTTCATAGTCATCAAGCTCACTAGCTCTCTTTTTCTTGCTAGATGGTTAGTTGTACCATTCTTATTAAATAGGTGATCCTAGTTCCTCGAGGAATGAATTATTCCCAAGCCCCTTTATTTTTCAAGTACCTTAATACTACTTATGTAGAAACCATTCATGGCGTTATTAATATTCGAATTATTTTAAAATGGAAAAGGAAATGATAAATCTCATTTTTTAGTTGTTGCGATTAAGTGAAAAACATTGTTTACAGATAAATAGCAAACCTTCACACACGATGGAAATAACATATATTAATTATGAAAATAATTTAAACAACATACATATTTTATTTAAGATATCATTAAAATAGTAATTAGTAATCGTAGCCTAATATTTCCTTTTTGAGAAGACCACACAAAAAATCCAACGCAGAAATCTAACGAGATCTTCTCCGCTTATGCATATTTCAAAATGAGGAAACATTAGAATGTTTAAAAATAGGAAAATATATTTTTTAAAGTAGCCAAAACATTATTAGACTTTCATTATGCGGGTATAAATGTGTCGTTGTAAATTAAGTTCCTGGAGAAATATAATTCTGCTTAATCTTAGAGAAGAAATCGGGTGGGCAATTTTTGGTTTACCACTCTGTTTCCTGATCCTCATTTTCATTTCAAGATTGCTGGGGGTGACCAGACCGTTTTGCAAGTAGCTTGAGTGAAAATAAAATCAGAATTTTATTTCTGAATAGAATTCTGTTTACCAACAACAGTATTTCAATTATAACTGAGTGTGTAAAAGAATATACAGGAATTGGTGATGTAAAATGGAAACTCCTTTATAAATTTATAGAATTTTTACAGGGGTAGCAACGTACCAGCGAGCTTTTTTGCCTCTTACTCGTTTCCCTATCACTAATTTTGGCATGTAGGTCGAGAAAATTCAAGTAAAAAATACCCGAGACTAGTAACTTTACTTTCGCAGCTTCCCAGCCACAACGTATGTAATTTGTTTCTTAGTCTTGTGTAAGTAAAATTTTTTAACACTTTAACTCTGAAAACTTTTCCTAAGGACTCTACTTGCACGTGTAGCTTAAATTAATGTTAAGATAATGTTTTGGGGTTCGTGATTACTGAATACTTATTAATGTAGTCACGAAATGCGCAATACAATACATTTCCATGTCTTCAATATATTCCTTGATTTTCCCATCATTATTAAATAAGGCGCCAATGTACGAAAAGAAATCAAAGGAGGAATGACTGTTTCTGTCATCTCTAATCTTCCCAGAAGTTATTTTAAAGAATTAACTGGGCCAAAAAATTCTTAGACGATTTTTTTGTCTTAAAAATTGATTTCAACTATGCCTCTTTATAGATTGCAAATAACACAAAAACAAGCCTTCACAGGGATTCGAACACGAGAGCAAATGCTTGAAAGAAGCCAGCTTACCCACAGACTATTAAGAAAGGCAACATAAACTCTATTAAGAGCTCAGAGGAAAATACTGGCCATAGCTCTTATATACGCCATGTTGCGCTTCTTTTATTTTTCACTGTGTGTCAGCCGTTATGTCAGAAGTTTGCAGAACTTGTGAGTTTAGTTGTTAGAATTCCTGTGGAGGCTGATTTTTTCATCATTGGCGATTGTTTCATACTGAACTAATAAGAAAGCCACATTTTTAAACTAGATACCTTCCAATAAAATGATACCCACTTCGCGAGTGTTAAAAGCCAAGACGTAAAATAGACCACTGAGTATCGAACATTGAAATCGCCGTTTCGAAAATAAGTGCTGAAGATATATAAGGGGCCTTATTTTTACACTGTAGACTTAGGAATTACATGTTAAACACTACCGATTATAGATATGTAAAACACCATTATTTTTAATAGAGTAGCTTAATTTTCCATAGGCGTTGTCTCGTTAACTCCATAAACATCCTACACTAATGTGATCAAGCTTTAGATTTACTCCATTTCTCAAAAACCATTCACTCACATAAAAAATATACAATAAAAAGAGATTAATATAACACCCTCCCCTTTATAGTTAACTTGATATGAAAAAAATGACAATAGTCTTCAAAAATCAATATAAAAGAAACCTATTAATGGTTTAAGAACAAACACTTATATTTGTTCTGAAGTAAAATACCAAATTACTTCAATTAAAACTTATGTTGATTTAAAGGCTCATAAAAAAGAATTTCAAAATCCTTTTCATATTACGATAATTAGTTTGAATGGTTAATCAGTTGTTTGACGCAACTCATTTCAGTCATATATTAAATAATTTACCCTAATCAACACATTTATTGTGGTGTTTGTGATTGCCTCACATCTAACCATCATTTATTTCAGATTATTCCCACTGAATAGAATGTAATGAGATCACTTGGTAAGACGTCCTGAAAGGCACCATCAAATTGAAGCGAATAGACTTGAGCGGGGATTGGTTCCCTGCTACTAGTTTTCAATAGCCTCTCCTGATAATCTTTTAATCTTGTAGTATAATTGCCTATTAATCTAGTTTTCTAAATAAGGATAGGTAATTAGCTATTTAGGGATAAGTGTCACTGAGTATAATAGATATAATGATAAGCTAAATATTTCCAATTAAAGGAGTATACTTCCCAAAGTAATCTGATTAACTTGAAAATGGTATTAACGGAAAATCATTTTCAGGAAATTAGAAGAGTTGATTTCTTGTAACTATTTAGGTATTCAAACCGAGCGATATCCACGTTCCCTCTGAAGGATTGAAAGGCAGGTGTGTCATGTGAGAGCAGGATAGTTGACGTATGAATGATTAATAACCCTCTTTTATTTCAAATTTGCTTTAGTTTCTTTTTATACACTTCCTTAGGGAGATGCCAGGTGTGTTTATGCTTCATATAAAAAAACAAATCTTGAAAATATTTGGTGAAAATGGTCATTGCAATGGAAGTTATTGTAAGGTTTATATTTATGGGAAGCATTTAGGGTTTCAGGAAATTATTTCTACTGCTTTTATGTAAAAAATAATGCAGTGACTTTTAGGTGCTATTAACATAGATTAATATTAAGTGATCCTCAATGTTAGTGCAGATTTGGAAACATTCAAATAGATTTTTATTCACATTTAATTAATTATATAGTTCCCATTCACTTCTAAGCCTTTTTCCATTATATTGGCTTGAGAAAAACCAAAAACCAAATTCCTGCCAAAATTTAAATTACATTCATAAGGATTTTGAGCCAAGAGTCCAAAATACCAAATAAACCAGAAATGTAATCTGGTTGAACCGACCTAGGCTATCACTATTCTGTTGAACAAATTTAACATGTTCCCTTTCGTTAAAATTCGCTTATTTCTTTACGGTAATAGGCTCGACTAGTTCTATTATATTTAATAAATTAACTGGGCTAGCTTAGTCCTACTTAATAGTCTAGCTATTCTAGATTACTCTTCATTTTTCGTTCAATAGAGCGATGAGAGTTGTTAGCTCAAAAGATTTGCGTAGAAATTCTTATTTTTTCGAAGAATTTTGTTTCGTTTCTGGTTTCCAAGGAAAGCAATTGTGAAATGTTCTAGGAAAATATACTAAATATATAATTGATTAAATTTACTAAAAAATATATTTTAATTTAATGAATTTGTTTGGAGAAACAGCTTTATAAACAGAGTGTGATACCAAAGTTTTCTCTTGAGAACAACTCCTACCGAATGATCCATAGACATTTTTTGTTGTGATCCTCCAGCTTTCCACCATTATAGACACCATGCTGACCCTACATAGAGAAGGAAAAGTTTAAATTCACCATCCCCTTTATGCTGTCATGGCTAGCACAAAACCACATCTTTATCAAATTAGGATCCAGTTGGTTATTGTCAGGAGAAAATTTATTAGGAAGTGAAAATCTGGGAATGATGACAATCTCCAAGCGTTAATAAACCAATAATGGAGAGGCATCAATCGAAAAGGATCCTCTCCTTATCTTTATCTGCAGCCAGAAAGGATCTCTTAAGTTATTCACTTCTACAACTTTTTACAGAGAGAGGTCATTAAGCCTATGGAACTTATGAATATAATTTTATTTGTCATATAAAACGCCACAATCGCATGTCAATGGCGTATTTAAATCATCTGAAGAAATTAAAGCGTAAGTAGCATGAATTTTATTCTATCATTACCTTTAGTCTTGACTTTAAAACTACATTTTTCAAACTTTTATTTTTAGGAAAGAATAAATTGTACAAAATAAATAATGCCCCTCATCTCATCAAATTTCCTGAAAAAAAAATTCCCCTCAAATAGCAAGCGAATCTAGGCGATACTCAACACCTGCCCTCTCTCCATAGTTATTAGTTATTCTTTTTGATTTAGAGGTCAGTTTTTCGACGTCATGAGAACCAATGATAAGAACCCTATCACTTTTCCTATCATATATTTTGTTCCCTTATTTAACGATGGGCTAAATTAGATATCTTATTCAATAGTCTAGGACAATTAATTTACATGTCATATCAAGTTAATGAGCTTATTTTAGGTCATCTGAACGTTTGTTCTGATTTGTAAAATAACAATATATGCATATATTTATTCCAAAATATAATTACTTATATAGTAACTGTTTTATTTTTCAACCATTTGCCATTTTAATGGTTTGAAAAATTAAAACGAAACAAAATTCTTTGAAAAAATATGAGCGACAAATGAAGATTCCAAGGACTTTCAAACATTTTCAAGGGGAGAAGATTCCTGGTGGCAGGAGAGGATTCAATCGACCAGGCTTCATCTTCGGATGCAGGGGGCTGCCGAGACTCCGGTCTGCTGGTGCTTGCTTATAGTCGCTCACAATCTTTAGATATTTCACCTTTAATTTATTAGACAAACCGAAAAAAATAACACGTTTGATTGCGTCAATTAGGTTTTATAAGAAAAAAATATAGTTTCTCAATACTATAAACAAGTTTAAACATAATAATGAGCAGCTATAAATCAGTAAAGTGGTACACCGTGGAATAATAGAGAGGAAAAAGGTAAGAGTAGGAGGAAAATGATTTGAAAACAAGTTTTATTTCAATATCTACAAATTCTTGCGTAGAAGATTTGGCAATTTTCTTTTCAGAGAAGAAAGATGAAGCAAGGGTTAAGAGATAGTGCATACAATTGACGAGATATGGTTTATGTGAGTACCAATCTTTTCAATAAAAATTTAATACCAACAGCTCTATAGTCTGTTTTGCTTTTCTGTTTATGCTATTTAATTAGTAAAATTACGTGAGAAAACCTTTACTCCACGTAGATAAGTAGTTAAGAGGTTTCTTACCTCATTTATAAGAAGCCTGATGATTCGTAACAATCTCTCTACAAATAAAAAAATTATAATATTGTCTTTTCTCAATCACACCTTTCTATTTAAACTAAATATCCGAATGAGAAAATGCCATTCAAAGGATTTTCTCTCTCATTCATGTTGTATATTGGAAACTAAGGCGAAAGCAGCGATTTGCTCAAAAACTCCCTGCAATCCTTTCGTTCATAAGAGTTTTACAGATAACTTTCAAATAAAAAAATAGATACGCTAATTAATGACGTATTCTTTTGAAAATTACGGATTTTTTTTCTTTGAATTGGGGATATAATCTTTGAATAATTCTCTTATATCAATTTCAAAAGTCATATGGAGTCGTTTGCAATTGATGTAAAAGGACTTTTGCTGCAGTTTAGGACAAATGAAACCCTATAAATAATGGAATAGTGTGACTTCAAAATTTAAAAAAGACCCATATTCGAAAAAAGGGGGAAATAGGAGCAGATTGTGGTGTGGTAAACGGAGAAAAGAGCAATATCTGAATTTGTAAAAAACGAAGAATTTCAAATTTTATAATTTTTGCTTAAACATAGTTATTAAGGCGCCTTTCTTTATTATTTTTCATTATTTATTATTTCCTCATACTGTTCTTATTATTTTCCACGTAATATACTAAAGGAATCTCATGAATGCAAATTAGGAACCTGAAACTAAAAATTAGACCCTTAGATCAAAATCTTCTTTTGTCCTATTCGTTCTTATATTATATAAAGAGAAAATCCTCATAATGCAGAAGAGAGGTCATTTTCTCATTTTGTATTTAAGAAATCTTGTCGTGGAAGTAAGAGAAGGGAAGTATGTGGTAATTAATTAACCACTAAACCTAAGATTTCATCAATTACAAGAGTAAAAAGTGCTGCTCACATCCGAGCATTAAAAATCACTTTTTGAAATAACAGAAAAGCCATTTCGTACTAAAAATGCTCTGTCATTCAAAGATTTTTCAAGAGAATCTCTGTTGTTTGGTAATTCCAATGAGAAATAAAATGAATTTATTTATAGACAATATTCTACTTTTTCTCCATTTGTATTTCCTCCCAGAATTTGAGGTTCTATGGGTCTTCTAATCGTTTGAGCTTATTTTAAGTGAGGTCAGTCCTTGTCATTTAACCAAGTGAATAAATATACATTGTAAGAAAGAAATAAGGGCAGAATCAAATGTTAAGGAGTGGTACCTGGAAGGCAAACTCATTTACATGGATCTTTATAAGCCCTTAAAAAGTTTAGGAATGAGAAGGTAATTAGTATGTTTATATGAATGCGAAGTTACGTAGCTTGGCGCATAAAAATTGTTAGGGAAAATTTATTAATGTATTGTGGCAAAAGATAAATATCGTATAAAAATTCGTAATCAATAAAAAATTACAGTTTTTACTCTATGTATATACATACCTATGAGGGGTTGTGAGGAATCAATTGCCTCAATCGTTAAACCTTGCCTATATCCTTTATTCTGTAACCTATAACAGTAAAAGGACGATGAATAGTGGATTGATAGGATTTGAATACATTTTGAGTAAAGGGAAGTATACTAATCTGGTGTTGAAGGTCTACGATAAGTGTGGTTCTAAAGGAGTTAATTTAAACAGTGAAAATATCAATCAGATGCATTGCAATTATTTTGCTGACTATAAAAGATATATTACATAATGTAGAATTGTACTTCTTTCTATAACAGAAAATCAAGTCTCTTGACTAGTATAAATAGAAAATAGGACAATGGGCTGGATTCGCATGGATATCAAGAAATATTTGAAGCTGCCACAAACCACTGTTCATTGAATGATAAAGACAATGAAATGACTCTTGTGAGGAAAAAAGCCACCTTGGTGATTAAACATGGTTAGAAATCAGAAGGACTTGAATGAGTTGTAAGAAAAGCTTGTGTGGGACCTAGCAAAGAACATGAGATACATCACCAAAGATATGAGCGTTGACCACAAAAAGATTGCCAGAACATTCCACAAAGCCTCTGGCCTTAAATCCTCTGCTTATTGACAGGTCTAAGTGCTCACTCGAAAGAGACAGGACAAAGGACATATAAACGCTGCAGGTCTCATCAAAAACCTGAAACACAATTCTCCTTGCATAGTGAGGTACCACATGGATATCGACGATTTTCGAAGGCTGTCATAAGCCACTGTTTATCCAGGAACAAAATACAAAAAAGGTAAACCAGAGGAATTGGAATTAGATCAATAAAGACCTCAAGAGCATATTGTAGTGAACCACAGAATGTTTCCCTCTTCTCTGATCGAACTTGGCAACATTAGGAGTGTGAGGGTATGGAACGTACACACTCACATACCGCCAGGTAATCATGGGAAAGAAAGATATTTGTAGTCTGAGTTGACCTTCGTATCCTCTCCCCCTTTCCTCCCCCGACATTCTACCGCTCTCCTACGCATTCCCCCTGACCTAAGTTGCTATACGCCCACTCCCAACAGGTGACAGGAAGTCTGAAGGAAGAAGGCCTATGTCACAGAGAAGCCTAAATTCTATTTGCCTACTTTATGATACCAAGGAGATTTTCCAGAAGGCGCCGCGATAAGCGAATTGTCGTATAGGGAATCTTTCCTGATTTCACACAGTACGCGGTATAAATGGCAACGCCGTTCGTCCCTCAGCAGAAATGGTCGTTGCTGTAACGTATCGACTGCCAACGCGCGCCCGCTGAGTCAACCTGGTCGCTGTCTCAAAGAGTTCCTGAGGCAAATCTCGCCCCGCAGATTCTGTGACTAGAATAATAAGCTTTGTTGCTCAACGTAACTTAAGGATGAAAATGAACATCCAAATAGTTACTGGAAGTAACTATTTTTTAGTGTCACAACCAATTTAGGAGTGAGCTAACCGGAACTGCAGTCAGCAGCCCCGAACCCGTCGTCTTACCCTCCTTGCTCCCTGAGAACTCGTGTTAACGCCACCCCAACCAACCCGTCTGGACCTGAGTAGTCCTCTCTCGAATCCAACACAATTAATGGTAATCTGTATAAATGGCAACGCCGTTCGTCCCTCAGCAGAAATGGTCCGGACCTACTCGCGTAATCCTCACGTTGAGCGAGAGTCGTTGCTGTAACGTATCGACTGCCAACGCACGCCCGCTGAGTCAACCTGGTCGCTGTCTCAAAGAGTTCCTGAGGCAAATCTCACCCCGCAGCTTCTGTGACTACAATAATAAGCTTTGTTGCTCAACGTAACTTAAGGATGAAAATGAACATCCAAATAGTTACTGGAAGTAACTATTTTTTAGTGTCACAACCAATTTAGGAGTGAGCTAACCGGAACTGCAGTCAGCAGCCCCGAACCCGTCGTCTTACCCTCCTTGCTCCCTGACAACTCGTGTTAACGCCACCCGAACCAACCCGTCTGGACCTGAGTAGTCCTCTCTCGAATCCAACACAATTAATGGTAATCTGTAAACCAAGTGTCTTTCTATTCCTAAATTACCTATTTAATTAACAGTGATTGATACTCCCATTGATTCATTATAAATCTAAGCGCTTAACGTCATTGTTATCCTCCCTTTATTAAGGAGATTCAAGTGAGTCATTCCCTGATATTATTATTTATAATTGCTGTTTACCCAGATTAATCCGTGTTTAATAATTAATCTTCACTTACCTAAATGCCCGTTTAACTATTGCTACTAATTATTATTTTGTCGTAAATTAAAGTTTATTTTTGTACGTGTGTTTATTTGGTGGCTTCTCCTTTTTGACGTACCAGGGGAAATACTTTAATCAAGAATCCCATCGGCTAATTTATTCAATCTGTATTATGCACTCTTAGAATTTAACAATCACAAACCTCCCCACAGTAACAAGTGGGACTCTTATAGTGAGAATCCTGGCCGTGGCACAACCCGCCTCTAACCAGCCTTCGTACGCTCAGGAGCAATTAGAGCCTATATATATATAATGATCGTAGATTGAGTCATAGGGTCTCAATACCATCGACTTAAACAAAAGCAGTGTGTCCAGATCAAGGACTAGATTAATTATTGGACCGGACTATAAGCAATTTTACGACAATGAGTGAGATTGACGTCAGGCATCAACACTTCTTCGAGCAGGGTCTCAGAATAAGGCCGAGATTTACATAAATGGCCTGTAGACCGTCGGGAAGCTATGGATTAACCATCTGGCTTCGGCAGGAAGTAAGACCTAAAACAGGAATCATCTCCAGCCCGCAAGGCTAATTACGGGTAGTTGTGGCTGACGATGAAGGTTAGAAATTACAGAAAATCTACATTCAAAACCTGTAGCTTTCATGAATACAACTTCATCAACTACTAGATGTTAAGCGTCGTCGACAAAGGCTCCTTTAAATTCTGCCACAATACATTCACTCAGTCAACGACGCGGTTTAAGAAGTGATGATACATATAGACAAAGCAATCGTTGCCAAAGCCTGCGCTTACTTCGGCAGCAGCTATTAGGCCATTGTGTTTAACATTGGGAAAAAAAAAATAATTTGAAAATAAGAGGGGCGACCATTCTTATGCAACCATTGCTCGCTGGAATTGGGAGTTCCGCCATGGTCGACGAGTCCCTTGAAGATGAGCCAGGTCCAGGACGCCCGTCATACGTGACCAACAAGGACATGTGGCCCGTGTGGAGAGGAAGGGGGTTAGAAGATAATGGTCGGGCTTTTTGTTTGATAAGCGTTCGAATAGGTTTCGGTTTAGACAGGCCTGTTACCTTGACAAAGCTTTCTTTGTTGTGAGGAACGAATTTGAGCTTCTTCATCTGCTATTTGGGAGACGATAGTTCTACATTCTTTCCTTCTTTAGGGTAACACTTGTGATTGGCTGCATATTCGTCAGCCTCTTCGAGGCACACCTTAAAGCTAGTGTATCTCCTGTCCTAGATGAATGACCGGATTTCGGATTGATGCGATGCTAGAAATTGTCCTTCAAGATGAAATCAATCATAGCATCGTTATTCTGGAGCACTTTTGAGGCGTTCAAACAGGAATTAAGGTGCCTTTGTAAGGGGTACCAGAATTGTCTAAATGTTTGATTGAGTTGGATTCGGCACTCCCTGAATTGAACACGTTAAAATCGGGATCTAGGTTAAATGCAGTGAGTAGCTCAGGCTTTAACGTGGAATAGTCAATTGTTGCCTAGGATGGAAGGGAAATAAAAATATCCCCCAGGTGGGTGTTCAAAAGGGGTAACAACTTAGCTACATCCCCTGGATTCTATATCTCAATGGTTTACCTCATAGATGCTCTCGAAGTAGGTCAAGCACAAGGTAAAATCATCCCTTTCTTTAAACACAGGCAACTTTACGGGTGTGGGTTGTTGGGTCCCGTCCCTAAAGGGATGGATAGGGCCTCATTTCTCGTCCTCATCATCTTTAATTCATGTACTCGAATTTTTCTCCTTTCTTCGCTTTTTATTCTTTCTTCTCTTTCCCTTTCTCTTTTCTCTTCTCTCGTCCTTCTCTCTTCTTCATAGATGTAAGATATTAGGTCTTTTCCCGTTAGACCCAGAGATTCTCCCTTTGCTTTGAAAATCTCGAACAACGACATGATGTCTTGCCGGTTCGTAAAAAAAAATGCACACAGAGAAAGACTAGAGTGGTTGTTGAATGCGAATTTTTTGCAATAATAATTACTGCGAAGGTGCAAAAATCGTTTAACCTGACCCCAAAATATGCACACCAAAATAAATACACACACGCAAAAGAACTCGCTTAATTCGCAATATGTAAACTATGTGATTGGCGAACTAGCCCTGGCGTCGACCCTTTTACGCGCGCCAAATACCAGTGACAAACTTAATTTCTGACTCTTTCAAATGGCAGAGAAAGAACAGATAATATTTCTCTTGGGAAATTATTGAATCACAATCAAAATAAACACCGCAATTAAATTTAAATATTTACTGATCTTGTATCTAAAATTTGCAAGTAAATTAAAAAGAAAATTATTGTTTCCATGATATCCTAAAATCACTAATTTTACAAGACTTTTAAAAGAAATCTTTTTAACGACCCTTTAAAAACCTGAAACCAGTTTAATGATGAATGTATATTATATATTTTGTCTTAGGTCAGGTAGGCTTCGCTGATCTTCGCTTACCCTCCCTAGAGGCGGGGATATTTGAGTGCATTTTCTATCCTTGGCGGAATTAGGAAATAGATCAATGGCTTTTTATGATTTTCTTGGATTTAAACAAGAGAAACAAAAATAAACTTTACTAATATACAAACAAATAACAGAATTTAACAATAATTTATACACTATGGGAAAACTAATCGTTCAGCAAAAGGAAATTAATTTACAATGAATGCTTTGGCACGAGCTATGAGTACTACAATATTTACCCGAGAGAAAACAGGAGTAGATGATCAGGTGAGGATTCGTAGTCCGAAAGCGTAACGTCTCTTCGACAGTAATAGAGTAAAATGTAATAGGCATACGATTTTCCAAGAGGGAGGGGACCTTGAGTGGTTTCCTGGAGGAAGTATCCTTGCAGGGTACGAAGCGAAACGCTTTAACCAGGAAGAGTCCTTTCTTCATGGACTACCGTAGCTCTGAAAAACTGATTTCTTGCCTGCGAACCCTCAAGCTGCCGGGAAGCTGGAATTAAAGACGAGAGTCACTTATGAAGTGGTACGTTGTGTCCTTTAGCTGGTTCCAATGAATCCTCTTGATTACTGTTTGGATACTGCGTGAGCAGTGCCTGACTCCTGGTTGAATACTAATTTGCTCGTTTCCGCGCAGGGAAATAATATATACGATTGCGCCGCAAACGATTTTGCTTGTTGTCGGAAGTGGGTCCTACTCCAATCTAAGAAGAGGTGTTCAAGGGCTTAGAGCCCTCTCGCTTTTTGGGTTTCGGGGCTCCAGTTTGACCTGTCTCGATTCGTTATTTTCCCGGAGGTTGAAGGTCCGTTCGTCCGTGAGATATCCCTTTATATATATATATATATATATATATATATATATATATATATATACTATTATGTCGTAGGATCAGGTAGTCCTTCATGACCTTTGCTGCCCTCCTTAGATGTAAGGAGAAGGGGGCGCCATCAAATATAGGGTAATGTCTCCCACTTAATTGCGCGGAAATTAAAGACGAGTGCAAATCTAATATTAGCCTACTTTGATAATATTCCAATATGCTTCAAATGGTTATAGGATACAAACAAGCGAAACAAAATAATGTTTAATACTATATAAACAACAAATGAGATTAAAAAGAATGATACACTTTAATAATTAGTTTAATCGCTTGGCAAAACAAAATTTAATTGAATATACAAAGAATGCTATTGTCGGAGCCAAAAGAAGCACAATAATTACCCGAGAGGGATCGAAAGTATAATATGAAGTCATGCGGTTGGAGAGATCACGCCTCTTCGACGATAGAAAAGAAAATGAAATGTCTTACGATTTTCTGAGGAAACCTTCAGTAGTCGCTCGGAGAAGTATTCTCCTCTGCAAGCGTAGCTTAGCGCGTTGTTCTTGACTGAGTGCTTCGTCCTTGACCTTCGTCGTTCCAAATAATGGTTTCTGTCTACGAGCCGTTAGGGTACCAGGGTGCTCCTCGAGAAGTGTGAGTTGTCCTTGGATGATTCCAATGACCTCTCAAGATGCTGCGTAAGTACTGTGAGAGAACTGCGTGAGCACCGCGTAAATCTCGCTTGCGTTAAAGCGGCGTGGATACAGATCACATGCCGAATACTCTGAGATTACTCATTTCATATCATAATTCGGGGCTTGGGAATATATACGAATTCACTGGAAGGTCTTTTGTTTGCCGACGGAAGCGATTCCGACTCTGCCTCAAAGAGGGCGGCGATGGTTTTAGCGCCATATCGCTAAATGGCGTCCCCGCTCCAATCTGACTTCGATATCGCTCCGGAAGTTTAAACAGAAAGTTTCCGATGGAATGTTAGTCGTCGGTGAGATACTCCTTTTCCCCTTTATCTGCCCGACTTGCTTTCTCTCACTCTATCTCTCAACCCTTAATCTACGCTGATAAGGAATGAGAGTACTAGATTTCATTATGAAACTGACCTTCAATGCTAGTTCCCAGGCAGACTTATATATAAGCCTAAGCGATTATGAATGGTGTACAGAAAAAGAGAAACGTGTTGGTGCAGGTAGATTTCGTATCAAGGAACATAAAGTCAACTCTTACGAAGGACTCATAAGAAGTACAGTGATGATCAATTCGTTTTCCAGCATGATAGACATTCACCTATCATTGGGTACAGTTGAAGAAATTGCTCTGACTTCACCACCATATAAATCGATGTATGGTGCAAGCCAGCAAATTATGACAATCCCCTTTTTACCATAAAATCTTGAATGGAGATCCACCATCTAGGAATAAATAGTAAACCTGATATCCAAAATGGACGAATTCATAAAGAAATTCATTATTAGTATTTTGATGTACAGCTCATAAAACCTTGGTACAGAATATTCTGGTATTTTTCTTAGAAGCGTCAGTAACATGTCAATGGTAGTTAATTAATCTGAAGCGAGGAACTCAGAAAGTAAAGAATTTTCCTCTGGCTTTACTTTTGGTGTACAGTATACTGGAAAATTTTAAGAACTGTATCGCAGTTAGCGCACCTTTCTCGAGAGCATGGGATATTGTTTCCTCCTGACAGATTGAAGAATATTTAACCCTTTAGCGGGCAGGCAGCCCGCGCGGGATTCCTAATACCACGTTTTTGACGAAACGTGGTGCTATACTTTGATGGCGTAGACATCTTAGGTTAGTTTCATCCAATGAGGGAACTCCTTGGCTATTTTTCTGCACTAATAAGAGCTCGCTAGCCCATGCGACAGGTGGGCCAGCGCAGGTAGAAGCAAGTATTCTTTGTTTAGACGCCTACGCTCGCAATAATAGAGGTAGGTGCATAGAAATCAATAGCATATAGCCAGATAAATGTGTTCCAATGTGATATGGGTGTGAAGTGTATAATGTGAAAAGAAATTGGTGAAAAATGATGGTGAAAGAGAGATTTGTCCGCGCGGGACTTTTGCCCGGCTAAAGGGAAAAGCTATCAGTCCTGTACGGGATACTGTGCCCGCTCTAAGGGGAACCATATTAGTCCAGCACGGGACTTTATGCCTGCTATAGATATCTTATTTAACGAAATGTACGGTGATTTGTTTATGTTGAAACGAACTTATGGTAAAGTGGAACATTTATCTGGTTTGTGTCTGAGACCCATGTGGCATATGGCCTGAAAATACTGGCGTTTTCTGTGATTACCTGCATTATATTTACTTTTTATTAAAGTTATGGTGCATTATTACTGTGTTTTTAGATAAATATGGCCCTAACTAATGCAATGCTTCCTCATTTCAGCCTTTAGCATTCCACTCTGGGGTCAGAAGGACTAGGCAGCAGGCTCAGAAGGAAGAGGACACCCACACTCACTTCCTGATTTCCCCCACTGTTTCGACAGCGATATGGAGGTGTAAAATGACGCCCTGGATGAGATCTTTGATTACGACACCCTGTATCCTGACTTCCTCCTCAACCTTCCCGATGATCTCACTCCCACAATCTCAGGTAAGCAATGAAACTAATTTTTTAAAGAGCATGAGTGTTTGTTTTGGTGCCTTGTTTAGAAGGCAAAGTGCTGTGATTTCATTGGCATTTAATTTGTAAGTCACAGACTTGAAGAGAAAGCCCAAACAGACTCATGTTTTGCTGTGAGTCATTTGAATGGGTGGCCTTTAAAAGGCCTGCAGTGATTGTTTTGCTGCCGTTTTTGAAGGGAAAAGTTTAGTCATGTGTTTTAAAGGGCCACATCTTTGTTGTCCACAGGCGCTGTCACCAGGGTCAGGCCTCAGCCAATGCCAGAGGAGGACACCCTTGACAGTAAAGATAAAGAGGAAGCAACTGGACCGACTCCGAAGAAGGCTAGGAGAGCCCAGAATCATGTGCCATAAAGGACATGGAAGAAAGAGGTCATCCGCTACCCTCCACTGCCCCGACTTTACACACCCTGCCTCTCATGCTCTGAGGTCACCTTTAGAGTACTTTCAGGACATGTTCACCACGGCCCTCCTGGAAGATATTGTATACCAAACAAACCTCTATGCCCGGCAGAAAAACGTCAACACCACCTTCCAGATAGACAATCATGAACTTTATTGTGTTCATTGGCACAGTTCTGTACATGGGCGTCTCCATCTTGCCTTCAATTGAGGACTACTAGGGAACATACACGAGGGTGGTGCAGGTGTCTGAAGTAATGTCCTCTAAACAGTTCCTGCTGATCAGATCCTTTCTACACTTTAGCAACAATAAGGACCACCCTGGCACCACTGTTTATCTTTATTATTGCATTTCCTTTGATCTAGCAAGTTATTCACAGCACTAAAACAATATCTAATCTACTTTTTACAAGCACACACTGATGATTAAATTACCCGAGAGTTAATGAAACTGAACTACTGAGTGCGAGAGTTAGACAAAGAATTAGAAATGAAAAACACTTAATTTGGAATATATTCTCAGTCTCCATACAGAAAATTATCGTTATTTTATTTTCATATGAGAGCTTTCACTTTAATAACTTCTTAGGTCTTATCAGAAACGTTTGCCATCAGGACTGGAGGCAAATGGTGGAAATACCAAATTAATTTTAATTCATTTTCGTGTTTTTATTCTTTAAATTTAGTAAACTTTTTATTTTATATACAATTATTATATATTTTTGGCTTTCATAATAGATTCCTTAAATATATCAAAGGTCATAGACCACTCAGTATAAGGATTAGTACTGTAACGTTTTAGGGCCCGTATGAGAACTTTTCTTTTGCTCTTCTTTGATTACACTCTGGTGCCGCTTTTCATATCAAAGACTAGCTATATCAATTAATATATCACACAGGATATTATTAGAATTATTAAGAATAATTTCGGCTATAAAACTGCTCGTTTTTTATTAATCTTAGCAGAAAGATATTTTAGTATCTTAAAATGAGAGTTTCTAATGGATATCACAATGCGATATTATGTTAACAGCAAATAATAAAATGTGCAATAAACCTATGAAGCATTAATAAAAATATCTTAGTTTTCTCGTAAAGACTTGAAATAATTTGGGGTGTGATGAATAATACTCTATATTACATCTGCAAGCAGTCCTAAATACCTATAGTGCCGTAAATCCTCTCTTTTAGATCCTATATTTTCACACTCTCCGTCCTATACTCGTATATTCAAATGCTTATCTATGATTTGTGAGTTAGTTTAGCTTTAAGAGGTCATCGAAAAGATTAAGTCAGCTTTAAAAGTGTTACCTGGACAATAGTAAACATATTATCTTGACCTTGTAGTTGACTTTTTTTACTTTGGCTTAAGTAAATCTTAGAATATGCCAGAGACCTGATAGTCTAATAAAGTTTTTCGACATCATTTAATCATTTCTTTTCATTTTCAGTGTTTATGAGCTTCAGCTAGCACGAAATGTAGTGTGCATGCTCATGAATTGTTCATTTTATCCTACAAAAGTATGAGTGGAAAAAAAGCATTGACGTAAATGAATAGGCATGTGTCCTTTAAAGTTACTAGCATATTCAAGCGAGTTCACTTGCATTCTCTCCCTATATTACCCTAACAAATGAGAATTTTTAAGTAAACAAATATACTGTTGTATATGCCACTTTTTTATCAAATTATTTCCTAAATATCTATATCAAGGAACTCGCCATTTGTGTCATGCAAACTAATTTATGTTGTCAATTTCTTGTGTATTTTGGAATATAAATATATCAACATGAGACACATTATAGTACGAGGCATTTTTACTTGAGAGTTCGTATCACAAGAGTCTGCATAAATAGGTAATTGTTTCATTTAATAGAACAGTTTCTCGATAAATAAAATTATTTTCATGATTTCTTGGTATGTTCTCCGATTAGGTAAATGTTGATTTTAACTGACTTGATCTATAATTGTGGGTGTTATTTGAGGTACCAAGGCACAAGCAAATGAAAGGTTTTATACCAAACCCAAGATTTACTGAATATTGGTAGCATCATATATATAATTCTTCCTATGGATAGCTTTTTCTGAGTTTATATAAAACGAGCAATTATAGATGTAGCACAAAAAGTGTATATTTTAATAGAAAATAAATATATCTATTCTCTACCTTGATATGTTTTGGACATCAATCTCACTTTTCGCTTTCATACAAAATATAATTCAATTGCTATGCATTTGGTTCTTCTTTTCTTTCCCAACTTCAATTTCCACCCAGAGCGAATAAGCTCGTTTTCTTCGAATGCCCATATACGCATTGCAATATAATTCCTTTTAATTTTAAAGTTTATAACCCCAAATGAAGTAAATTATATTTATTTCGCATACTCTCAAGGCAAGCTATAAGCGGAAAATTGACTTATGCTCTATCGCTACTTCGCTCACCATGTAGTATATCCTTTTGCCTAGATGAACTGAGTGCCATCCATTTACCTCATTCTTTCTTACTTCTTTTCCTGAAAATCTTTTATGTTAAAGATTTCTCAGGAGTGCCTTATTATAAAAGGTAGGAGTAATGACACATCATTAAAGTGCCCAAATCGGACTGCCCTTAAGCCTCAACGCTTAATTTCAATATTAAAAATAATGCACTGGATTACTATCGATAATATTGGAGCAAAAGGTAGCGAACGTAGTATCTGGAAAACAATGATAAAACAATAACTGGAACTAAGGGAAGAGAAATGTGAAAATTGGTAAAAGTGAAACCATACTGAAGGGTTTTTACTGAAATACTCTGATTATGAGAAGATCATAAAACAATCGTCTGGTGTTAAGTAATCTCTAATACACAACATACAAATTACATGCTAGTGTCATAACATTATGCTGATGGGTGTAGTATAGGCAACAATGCTATAGCTGTCTGGCATCTGGATGATTGCAAGCTCCGAGACCTCCAAACGGTCGGGGCTTTATCGTCGACCACACGATTTACCCTCCTCTATCTTCACATTACAAATCATAGCATTGTTTTTGCTAATTTGTTTTTACTAACCAAAATAAAAACCGCTCACCAGCTCTCATCCATTGAAATCAAGAATGTTTAAAATTGACTCCAGTAAAATGCGGGCATCTGCACACTTCAACAAATACCACAATAAAATTCTGATCACGGCAGAAAAAGGCTTAGATTCTTTTAACACTTGTTCATTTCTAAATACATAAAGGAGATAGAGATTTAGCAACACAAAAATTGCTAAAAATACCTAAAATATTTTGGAGTCACATCACAGGTTGCATTTATGTTGTACATAGGAATAAACACAAATTCAGAAACACAGACAAAAGTAGACTCAATTTCCCGCCTCGCTCGAGTTAGGAGTTCGAATCACCAGCACAGATGTAATGTCAGTCATAATTGTAATCTAAGATGGATAAAATTTATTTTAAAATATCCCAGTGAAAAAAATTCCCTTTACCCACAGAGTAATGAATTAGGAGTTACTAAATAACTTTTTTAATTCGCTTCCTTAACTTACCTCTCATAAATTATTATTCCTTTATAATGGAATTATATGTAAAAAAAAAGGGTATAAAGATAGGTTTGCCCAAATATGCCAAATACTTTTGAGTTATCCTGAAAATCTGGCTTCAAATTTGCCCAAATGAATTTTGACTCATCTTAGATAGACGTCTTTTGGTTGATCATATATTCGTTCTAATTCTTCTACATAAACATTATTTCGCATTATGAAAAAATAGGGGTCCCAGTTTAGCACACTTGAAGAATAGTGATGAAAAGTTAAGGATATATATTAGAAAAGGTAAAAGAATAAATGAGCCGTATTTCTTACTTTGCTAACATTTCGAGTGATGCTGGCAAAGTAACCCATGTTAGCCTTTTTGGTACTACTATAATTACTGTCGCAGGAATTGAATTGATGGTATCAGAGCGGTATCCCCCTCAAATATTAAGACAATTAGCTACTATTCTAAAAGAGGCGTAAGATTGACTTACCAATAACTGTTATTTACGATCGATAGTTTAAAACATTTTTATGCTATACACTCATGGCCCAAAGTATTGAGCCTAATTTATATTTTTAATTCGTTTTAAAAATTGACGTGACAGGAATTATTTTTCTAATATTTACATTATTGCATTTATACTAAAAAGTCAGAATTTCAAAAATCGCACTCTAGTCTTGCTCCTGTAGTCGGTGAGTTTCAATTCCTGTAACATTGCTATTCGATTAAAAGGGTAAAATGATGAAAAATATGTGTTAAATGAATGATGGGTAATTATAATCTATTTTCGCCTAATATTTTTTAAAAAATAAATCTTTGAACATTGTGCAATTCTATAAATTTTTCTAGCCAAAGAAAAGTGTACATTTTCGATACCTTGCATCAAAGTAGCTTAAATACACAAGATAGTTGTTAAGGATATTCCATGAAGAATCACTACACTTACGATCATTAATAATTTTAAAAATAGTGGTTAGACTCCTGTAAATATCTCTTCTAGACGCTCAAGAATTCAAATGAACGCCAAGTTCGTCCCTTTCCTCCCCTGGTAAGGTAGGAGCTAAGGGATCGGTTTGCTTGAAGTACCAATCCTGATCACTATTGGAGAGCAGCAAGTGTGAACGCTTTAGCGCGCATAAGGAGAGGGAGACATTTCGGAAAACCTCTCAAGGCGAGAATGGCTGAGAGGAAGCCTCATCTCATCAACAACGAACCTATCGATAGGTTTCACTTTTGTAACAAAACTAGGAAGTGGTTTATTGAAAACTGGTGCAAACAGGAAACACGTGTCGCAACGAAAGGAAATCGTCTCCGTGTAAGGGAAAGGTGCAAATGGAAACACTTTAGACCTGTTTCGCTACGGCAGACCAATATACCATCGTCCCTGCGAATAGTTGATTAGCTGTGTTTGAGAGAACGTGCCTTAGAACTTGTCAGCCTGTATACCCATATTTAATGAACCCCATTATTAGCCATTGCCCTCTGCGATTGTCGATTTTTCCCCTCATTTGATGAGAGTGACATTTGGTAGCGAAGCGTAGAAATCGAACAACTTATCTCCAAGGACGGCGAGAGCGCTTATAAATGCCCACCATTTAATCTCCCATAAAACACGCCACTATCAGAATCTAGAATACACTACAAAATAATCGTTAAAAAAGCGTTTTGGAAAGATTCTGACCTAATTGGCCGAGGGTACTCTTAATTTAAAATGAAATATTATGAGGAAATCTTCTCCAGCGTGTTTGCGACCAGCGATCTAAACAGGAAGTGGGGAAGATAAAAGAAATCAATCTCTGTCAAAGATATTTGCTTGCTGAGCCTTTATACAGCTCAAGTAAATGAATTTACCAATCTCCTTATAAAGTCACGAAATATATACAAGGTAGTTTTGAAACTACCATTACCACAGGGGCAAAAATGGCATGCCTTTTCTCTAAGATTTAATTATAGCCGAGGCTTTACAGTGCCACTATTTCCACATAGTGGGGACGGTGCCATCTTCGATGGCAGCTAGATGATCCCCTTAGAATAAAATAATACTAAAATAATGACCCTTGTGATTTTCCTACGAAAGGAATAACCCCTTTGCCCAATATGAAACGACATAAGATCGATTTATGATTCTTACTTCTCCTCTGAAAGCAGTCGCATGATGTGTCCTGTTGGAAAAATATTTCTTGCCTTAATTTAATTCCAGAAAATGACGGCCTTAAATATTAAACCTATCGAAATAATCCCAAGCCTTTTCATACCTGTTTATGGTTTTTGAATTCTTGATGTAAACGAAGGGAATTGTTTAACCGTTGAGGAAACTCTCACTTATATATCTAACCTAGAAGTTAGGAAAAAATAAAATATGATAGCATATTAAACACTGATATTGGCCAAATAAATCTTTTCCAAAATCCCAGGAGTATTGAAATCATTGACAAAACTGTAAAAAAAAGAAATTATTTTGGGAGCTGCGTTTTCTTAGTAAGACATATACAGATTGACTCCATTAAAACCGGCCTCAACTTTGGATAGGCCTTATTTCTTAACCTTCCAAGGATTGAACGAAACTTTGGTGATAACTAGTTTATTGTGTTTAAAACATCATACCAAAACATGAGTTGGACTTTTCTTCTTTATTCTAGAGCACGTGTTCGAGATGACCTCCATTTAGTTCTGTTTCTTGAGGCACAGCACAGAGTTATGCATGACGTCCTTACCAATCACCCGACGAATGGTTCTGATGTCCTCTCTGATAGCTTCTTTGAGTTTCGTGATGGTCCTGGATCTCTCTGTGTACACTTTGTCTTTGAATATCCCCATAGAAAGAAATCTGGGGGGCTAAGGTCCTGGCTGTGAGGTGTCCACTCAAAATCAGTCTTTAGACTGATCACACGGACACCAAAGTTCTCTATAAGCCAATCTCGGCACAGTTTGAGGTGTGAGAGCTTGCTCCATCTTGCTTGAACCAGTACCTTCCCATAACCGACAGGAACAGGGTCTGCAGCTCTCTCTTGAAGGTATAGGGACCTCAACATACCACTCCTTAGAGAGGGTCACTGCCGCTCCAGTTTCCTCGAAGAACAAAAGGCCAATTAAGAACACCTAAAATCAAAGAATTGTTATATATATATATAAATTTGTTCTTATTATGACTATTAAAATGTATTCCTTCCAATTTAACGTAGTTCTTAATTTTGGGGGCTTTTTATCTTTCGCATCAACAGATTACCTGGTTACATCCATCACTACAGGCATTGTCTAGAAAATTGGTTATTTTTCAATAGTAATTGCTTCTACATATATTCAATATTCACAACCATGTCTGTTTATAGGTCAGCATCAATAAGATTATTATCTTTTTACTAAATATGGATTCATGTTTCGCTTAAGATCTTGGTGTCAAAATTACTTACAGATCCTATACATCAAGGAAACCCTCCTTCCTTGTCGAAATAGAAAGGAACAGGTGAGTTGAGTGCCTTGCTGGGGACTCAATCACCTCATCAGCTTAGGCCATGTAGCTACCACATGTAATAAGTTACCATCACTTATCTGCTTTATCCATTTCTCTATAAGTGCCCGTGAGGAAATCTTGCCAGCAAACTCTAGTACTTTATCAATACCAATTAACCTCACATTAAATTGATTAATAAAGTTAAAATTTAAATAGTAATCAATTTATAAAATAGGAAAACAAAAATATTGAATGGCAAAGACAAATTAAGAAGGAAATTTGCGGACGAGTTTCCGGTGATTCCAAATTTGCTGTCGAGCACAAGGCAATGGTTATAAATTTACACAGCATGCAACATCTCCGTTCCAATCAAAGCTGGCCCCTCAAGAGACCCTCACAGAAAGCGCTGCTCCGCTTAATTGAGGCCTACAGCACAGGGTAAAGAGTCAAAGATATCTCCCTTAAACTAAAAAGCGATCGGAGGAAGGAGGGATGCTATCTGGTCCGGGCTATTAATGAAAAACAACTTTATCAACTTTTTATTCCTATGTAGTGGCACTGTTCACTTTCAAGTCAACCTCTCTTGTTCATGGACACTCTCTCACTCTTTCTCTTTTTTCTTTATGATCTTTTAGAAGAATTGGGTCTTCGATTTCTAAGCTTTACGAAAATGATCGATCTAATTCCAACTAAACTTAATTAATAAAGTGTCAAAATTATAACGTGACGAGATTTACCCTATTCATTTATAAAAGTTAAAAAGAGACGTAACCTTGACTGTTTTGATAAATGAAACGAGTATAATAATAATTCTTAGTACTACTGTGAATTTGTAATTAAACTCAAATTTAAACATGCACAAATATCGTAAACGTACACACTGGCTCTATAATGGATACTAGAATGATGCGAAATATAACGTGAAATCTGGCCACTTACTAATGAGTGCAATATAAATGCGTGAATGTGTGATTATATTTTCTCTTGTCTGTTTACCGCAGTGAGGTTTAATTTTCATTTCCTAAATGTTAAAACAATAATCATGAACCCTTGCTGAAATATCTCTCATTATTACCTTTCTATAACATTCTTCCAGACAGGATTCATTGTCGTTTGAATGTGTTGTTTTATCCTTTCAGACCATTGAATTTCTGCATTGAAAAATAGTGAGGATTTAATATGTATCTTTTTGCGGTGAAATATTTTTTTAATTTTAGGGGTAATTTTTTAAGAAAGATGAAGAGACTCCCCTTGACATTATAAGGAGGCAAATTAATATGCATAAAGTCGTTGATGAAACCTTTATATTGTCGGGAAAAGCTCCTTTTATGCAACCACAGGAAGGTGAATAAAATATGCAGGAATAGATTGTGTTCTATACAAAAGCATTCTTTAGCTTTAATTACATAATAAAATATTAGTTTGATCTGACTTTAACTACCTATTTTCCAAAAAAAACCCTTAAAAATGCCAAGTAGTAGTATATAACCTATTTATCAATAGCTAATCATTATTAATACTTGCAGCTAAATGGGAAGTCAAATTTTTTATTTCTGGTTTTAATTATTCCGTACTTTTTTGTGAATAAACTTTTAGGAAACCATTTTCAACGCATTTTTGGCTCTAAATCTTATGCTAATTATCTAAAATATACGTTGGTAATCGAAATATTTGGTATTCCGTATGTACTATGTAAATCCGGTTAGTATGTGTGAGGTGAAAGAATATCCTACACGAACAATTTTGTTTGTCTAGGCTTGTATTGCAATTTCTTTTGGAAGAGATCAAGAATCTTACACAAAACATGTTCAATAATATGCTTGGACAGTAGTACATACCGCATCAAATTTGTAACCAATTTTTTGACACTTTAATTAGAATCTGAATCAACAATGTCTTTTAAAGGTCCAGCCAATTTGGGATGGTTTGATAAGGAACCTACTAAACAGTTTCTTTTAAAATGTCAGAAAATTTGAAAAATGTTAAAAAATTTAAGGCGCTTTGATCAGGATATGATTTCACGTTTTTGTTTTAAAGTCACCAAATGTGTGTGTTTTGATGAGGATCTGATTCAACACTTTCTTTTAAAAAGGTTAGCAAATATGAGCCGCCTTGATTCGAACCTACTTCAACATTGTTTTTTTTAAATAGCAGCAAATTTATAGTTCTTTGATGGGGATTTGATTCAACAGTTTTTAAAAGGTCAACCTATTTAGGGCGCCTTGATGAGAAACTAAGTCAACAGGTTTTTTTATAACGTCAGCAAATTTGGGACACTATTATGAGGATCTGATTTAACATTGGCTGTTCAAATTTGCTGCCTTTTAAAGAGAAAATGAGTCAACACTATTAAAGAGCATTTAGAGGTAGATATCATAATAAATGGCATAAACACAGCTTTCAATGTTAACACTTACATATGATTAAATAATTTGTGAATATTTTTTACGAAATGATCCCAATGTTTGACCAAGATAAACCTGTAGATGCACGTTTATCTCGATCCCAAAAAAGATTTTCAAAGTTTTTACTTAAATATTTAATAAATTTAAAATCGCATGGAATTGGAAGAAGCGAACCTAAATTAAATGATGGCTGGCATAGCAAGCGTAGTCAGAGGTTTGTCAATGTAAATATTTAATCATGAGCATGAATCATTACTGGCGTGGCGTTGCTGTGGGATTTGTTCCCGAACCTTTGCTTACATATATATATATATATATATATATATATATATATATATATATATATATATATATATTATATATATATATATATATATATATATATATATATATATATATATATATATATATATATATATATATATATTGATTAACACCCGGAAATAAATTTATTGTTTAAAATAAAAAAAATATGTTATTTGTTTATACTCAACTCAATATTATTGTAAACAACAAAGTGACTGTGCAGAGTTGCCAAAAACATGGAGAAATTAGTAAAATGATCAAAAAGATAACCGAATCAAATCAACGTGAACAAGTTCAAGTTAATGCACATAGATTGAGACTTTGTACTTAAATTGGAATATATTATGTCCCTTATATAAAGCACTTCTATGATCTCATTTGGAATATGCGGTACAACTCTAATATCCATAAATGCAAAAGGACAGTCTAAAATTTTAACACGTCCAGCGTTCGAGCAAATTCATAAATTCCTCAACTTTGATATATGTGTCTTATGTATAAATGCTAAGTCCCCTTCACGGACACATCCCCATCTTTTCTGCCAACACTTTGCAGTATTTAAAAATAGTAAATTGGTTTGCTGATATAGATTTTGACAAAATTTTTATCTCTATAACAGAGAGTCAAAAATATTTAATGGTTTTAAAGTACAAAAACAAACAGTCAATACCGGGATAACAGAAAATTTCTTCACCTATATAGTAATACAGATTATAAAAGTCTTTTCTAAGAAGGTAGTCGAAAGCACTACAATAATTATGTTTAATAATAAAATCGGGAAAAATTTCTTTAAAATATGACCTTACAGAGATGTAAATCTAATTATTTATCATCGCTTCTTTTAGTTCCAAAAAAACTCAGTTCCAGGTTTCCTTTCCCTTTTGATCTAGACCCGAGTGGGTTGAAACTGCCGTATGTACTTGCCACATTTTTAAAAAGTCTTACCAGAAAAGAGAATGAATGACACTTCTTAACAAGGATATTTTGGAAGAATGGTAAAATATTTCCCGCACGAAGATTTTCTTGCCCCCCATGAACGATTGAGCGACATTCCCTTAAGAGACACAGTAAAAGATAAGTTCGCGAAAAAAGAAAATTTAATCTACTTTATGCCTTTATATTGATATTTAGCCTAAGTCCTGAATATATCCGTCTCTCATCATCTAATAAATAAATATGCTGCAAATATATTTATGTATCAGGTTGAACGAAAGTAATGACCGATTTTAGGGTATATATCAAAGTGAAAATATAAAAATATTTCAATATAAACATAACCTTGATTGCTTCCTAGAACCTCATTCCATCTGTCAGCAAGCAAATAAATTCGACCCTTGTATTTTTTTTAGGATTTGTTGAAAAATATGAATCAAGCTCGATTTCATCCTGTTCTCTTACTGTCAACCTAATAACATCCAATTGTTTTTTTAATCCCATAAACTATTGATAATCAGAAGGAAAAGAATCAAGTGAATATAAAAGATGAAGAAATATTTCGAAAATGAGCTTATCCAAGAGATCTTTGGTCGTTCGAGTTGTGTGAGGACGGGCACTATCGTAATGCCTCCCTTCCATTTGACTAAGACGGGTGTTGCCGCGATGGGCATTAAGGTGCTTTCAAACGACAAAGTTGATTTTAGGAGAGATAGCATTATTTGGTTGATTGTTTTTTCATAGTTCGTAATGGACAATCCTTTCATTATCACACCAAGCACTCAACATGATCTTTTTTGGATGAAGTCGTCCTCTCGGTTGTTGAGAAATTCTGCTTCCTTAACCATTTAACGAGAATCCACTTCTGGTCACCGGTACCAATTCGCTCCAAAATGGTCTCTGAATTGTTTAGTGAAAGCAATGACATAGCGAGCAACGCGTTGTTACAGATTCATCTTAGACACTACATGCGGGACGCATTTTGCAATCACTGGAACCTGTTCAATCTTTATCGGTTGGTGTAGGACAGTCGTATGGGTTACGTTCAATGATTCTGCGAGTTCCATAGAAGATATAATATGATTTGGTGTGACAAAAGCTTCTAGCACTTGCAGATGAAGTTCTTTTAGACGACCTTATTTAGGTCCCTCTATTATACTGAAATCCCCCATTATGATAAAGAAAAATTAACCTCTGTACCTCTATAGACCTTTTTATGAAACTAATAGAGTAAACATGTCTAATGTAATCTTTAGATGGGAAGACATAGGGATGAATACCAAAGAAGATTATAAACAATGTTTTTATACTAAAAAAAAGCGATATACATTGTAGCATTCCTTAACAATAATATTAGGAACTATTTTAATAAATTCCTTTCCAAACTTTATACTAAAAAATCGGCCATTACTTTCGTTCCAACCTTGTACATCCCAAAATATCTTTATATTAATCTTACTTTGTTCGACCTGGACTCGTTTTAATAAATTCTGGCTCAAACTTTGCTCCACTCGCTATTTGGCTTCTTTTAATTTGTTCTTTCAATCACACAATATCAATAGAGTAGTAAATAACTTCAAAAGGGATGGGACTATTATATTCTCTCATTATCTCTTTGATTTTTGTGCTTCCTTTTTTTTCAAGCTTGGCTGAGGATAACTTAGCTTGCTTGGATTAAATGCTATTTTAAAGTATTATTTAGCATTGATGTATGTGAGGAAATCCCCACGTGAAAAATCTTTAGCAGAAAGGAACTCCCATGTGCAACAGAAGGCCCGGCTAGGCCTAAAGTGGTAAGCCTACCCCCCACCCCCTATTCCACAAACGGTAGCCTTGAATCGAGTCGCCCATGATTCACCTTTATGTAAGTTAAAATAGCTCTGCAAGAAGATTCAGGTCCTTCGAGAGTAGAGCTGTTTCCCGCTAACGCCTAACTCCGGGAAGAGCTTCGGATATAAATAACGCTCGAATCCCCGGAAGACACACAAAGTTGAGAAGCCTCGCCCAGAACCCAGAAGATTTCCACATGGTTCCAAGTCAAGTCAAATCTCTCATTATTTTTGTGTAAATAAAATTATATTTTAAATAACCTTGAGCTTTGCCATTGTCCATAATTTACCTGACCTTGTTGCACTCTCTCGCTACTCAGCCCGTCTGAACTCGTGGTTTTCCGTCCCTTTTGTCGGTTTGCTTTCAAGTTATAGGTCCCTCCCTGATAGATATAATTCTGGTATTGATATAATGTAATGTCATATCACGACATAACTATATATTAATATACGTATTATATTAATCTGGTGTCAAGTGTGTTGGGGTTTTTACGAACTCGTGTCATTTTAATTTCGACATTAGAAGTTCTCTTGTTATTTACGTACATCCTTTTTATTTTAATTTTTGAATTGTACTGGCAAAAGGCAAGTTCAGGTTATTTGAATAGCAGTGGAACGTAATCTATTTAGATTTTGTGTTGGACCTCAGGTAATTAATTTTTATTAATTGTGTTCGAATTTTGGAGACTCTCCTGGTTATTAGTCCAAAAGAGTTAAGGTCTTTGGTGTCCTAATTCCGGTAGGACCATTTTAATTTTTTTTCCCGCTTAGAAACAGCTGTAACTTAATTTTTTGGGGGGGATCAAGGCCTTCACGAATATTCAAGTATTCGTTTCGCGTGGGTAGTGTCCTAGCTCGTTCAAGTATCAGTGTTCCCTCAGTTAACTGCGTAAAAATGTCATCCTTCAAAAAAATTAAGAGTCAGCGTGACATGTTAGGTCTTTTGAGCAAAGACCTGCTAAATTAGGTATAAGAATAAGAGAGGAACAAACGAGCAGAGCTAAGGGAATTGGAGATGGAGAAGAACAAACTGAGGATGGAGATTGAGATGGAGAACAAAATAAAGATGGAGATGGAGGATAACAAACTGAAGATGGAGATGGAGGAGGACAAACTAAAGATGGAGATGGAGTAGAACAAACCGAAGATGAAGATGGAGGAGAACAAACTGAAAGGGAGATGGAAAACAAACTGAAGATGAAAATGGAGTGGGAGAAGAACAAAATTGAGGAGAACAAACTGAAGATGGAGGAAAACAAAGTGAAGATGGAGATGGAAAGACAAGAACAAATTAGGCAGCATGAGCTGGAAATGAGCCGAAATCAAATTGATTCTCAGTCCATCCGTTCCCGGGCTGAAATTCCCCAAACTCCTTTAGTCCACCTTCCCGCTTTTAATGATGGAGAGGACTTTGTGTCATTTTCGGCCCATTTTGAGAGAATCTTTCAGATCAATATATGGGATCTCGAAAATGATGGCTTCGATCACTTACTTCCCCTCCTAAATTACAAGTTAAGGGATATCTTCGTATCCCTTTCCCCGGAAGCAACTTTGGTCTATTCCACGTTAAAGTCCGAATTGTTAGCTGCTGTTCATATGAATAGCGAATTCTACCGCTTCCGATTCCGCCAGGAAAGGTTCTGCCCTGGCTAAACCTTTCGACAACACGGGTACATATTCCAAAGAAACCTTCAGTTTTGGCTGGATGCGTGCAAGATTCACCAGGTCTACGAGTCCCTTCTGGACTTATTCCTTAAGGATCAGCTTTTAGCTGCCATGGGTCCCGAAATTCGCGCCTTCATTAGGGATAAACGTTGCGCCACTTTCAAGAAGAGATTGGAAGAGGACGATGTTTACGCGGGTAGTCACGATTTATGCCCTAAGGATGTTATAAAGGCTCCCCAATCACCCCACAAAACTAAATCTTATGGCCCTAAGACCCCCACTAAATTGGTCCCAAGATTTACCAAAGTTCCTAGTCCCTCGAAGCCAAGAAACTTCCATCCATCGGAACACCGAGACATTAAGTCCCCAGTTTCTTCTCCCCTGGTTGTGCCGTACCAAAAGAACCCGATCGTCTGCTACACTTGCGGAGTTCCCTGCCATTACCGAACGAATTGTCCTCAAAACTCCCGATTCGCAAACTCTCAGTCCCACCAAGTACACCAAATCTGGGCCGCGCATAATCCTCCTCCGTCACCTCAGAAGACTCCCGAACCTCCTTCGCCCTCCCAAAACCGGTTCTATCCGGTTAACTTTCTCTTTAATGAGAACTACCCTGGTGGATTGAAGTTCGAGAACGGAACTGTGAACGGTCGCCGAGTATCCAACCTCGTACATGACACCGGGTGCACCTGCATTATAGTGTCTGAGGACCTACTCCCGCCTGTTGGGCCCGACCACAAGAAATTTGCGGTGGTCCACGACTACCTTGGCCGGGCGAGTCGTTTTCCAGTAATTCGTTGTCACATCAAGTGTGACTATATGTACGGTTGGGCCGAAGTGGTAGCGGCCCCATTCCAGTTCTGCTCCGTTTTATTCGGCCAGAACCCCGTAATTGACGACCATCCCGTGGCCCAGCCCGTGATTACCCGTACACTGGAAGCCCTTGGAATCCCGTGCACCTGTTATTTCCTGGAAATCCCTATTTACCCGGAGTTCCAAGCCCTCCGGAGCGATAAGTTTTCCCTCGCCCAGAATGAGTGCGAAACTCTCCCCCCCTTTGGTAGAAAACTAAAGCCCTCGAGCGTGAGTACACCCGAGGTAACAAACGAGTCTCGTATCCCGTGTAGAAGGACTTATTGAGAGGTTTAGGGACCTAATTGGACCTTAAGTCACGACAACAAAAATTAAAGCCGGGCGCAAAGGTGCTGGTGCTACTTCCCACGGAAAGCAACAAAATCCTTAACCAGTGAAAGGGACCCTACCCCGTCTTTGAGGTTAGACGACCCGTGGATTACCTCATCCATACTCTGGCAGGAGCAAAGGTTTTCCACGTGAATTGTATATATATTATCTCATTAATGTTCCGAATTATGATTTTCTTTGTCCCATATTTATGCCTCCATTTAATTGTATCCATTTTTTGGTTCCACTGAAATGTCGCCAATGTTCTCCTGTAATTTTTCTTTTGTTTAAAATTGTATTAGTTAAATTCTCTATAATCGACCTGTTTAAAGCTTATGCCCATTACTTCTCCGCTAAGCTCAGATTCACGTTTTTTTTGTGTGTACACCGGGTAAGCCTACCCCTCCTTCCACAAGTGGTAGCCTCAAATCGAGTCCCCCACGATTCCCCTTTATGCGGGCTAAAATATCTCTGCAAGAAGATTCGAGGTCCTTCGAGAGTAGAGCTGTTTCCTGCTAACCCCTCAACTCCAGGGAGAGCCTCGGATATAAATAACGCTCGACTCCCCGGAAGACACACAGAGTTGAAAAGTCTCACCCAGAACCCAGACGATTTCCCATCGTTTGAAGTCAAGTGCTAGCAACAAAGCAAAGTGACAGCTGGACTATTTTCTGTATTTTGAATTAGCCCTAGGCAGGAGGTAATTCCCCTAAACGATCGCGCCGAGTGATTTTCCCGACTTCTTTCATCAACTCTTGTCGAAGCGCTCCTCATTTCGGGTCGCCGAAATACTCTCCCCGGGACCGGAAGTTCCCCCTCCCCCTTGCTTTTTGGAAACCGTCATCACTCCAACCTCCCGCTTTTAGTTCCGAGCGGCCTGACCTCAAGTGCAGAAGACATCCGTAAGCCAACCCCTCTCCCCCTTTTAGTAACCCAATTAAGTTAATCCCCCCCCATTTAAATAGTCTCTCCGGAAATACCTTAAGTTCTAACTTCATAGCCTGATTTATAACCACAATTCCCACTTTCATTTACTGATGTGATTTTGCCCGTTGATGCTCTGAGGTAATTTCCCCCACCAATTCTCTCATTATTTTTGTGTAAATAAAATTATAAATTTGTTCATGCCAATTTAAATAACCTTGAGCTTTGCCATTGTCCATAATTTACCTGACCTCGTTGCACTCTCTCGCTACTCAGCCCGTCTGAACTTATGGTTTTCCGTCCCTTTTGTCGGTTCGCTTTCAAAGTTTTGGTCCCTCCCTGATAGATATAATATGGTAATGATATAATGTAATATCATACCACGACAATGTAAACTAAACCTCATTGTTTAGAGTGGTATTCTGAGAAGCTTTCAGCGTTTGACGGTACCTTTATTTTAACAAATTTCTAGGAAAAGCCATTAATATACTTACTCAATACGTGTCTATCCTTTCAAATAATGCATGGATTAAATAGAGATCGAGGGAAAAAGATTGTGTAAGAAAAGTCGAGAGATTTAATATATAAAATGACACATGCGACTGATGAATGTTCCATGTCAGAAGTTATGTACACATGAGATTGCAGAACTACTTCTTGTGTCATTCAGACCATTTCCTCAATCACTACCTAACAAACTATCTGTTATAATTCTGAGGCCTCTTTTGATACCAACTTTCAATTCCATTCAGTATCAGAACGAAGAGTTGCTACAAAGTTCTACACTAGCTAAGGAGTCCCACTGAAAGAGGATTACCATGTGAAATATTAATTTATATCTAATAACTAACAAATGTAAATCAATTTCAAGAATCCCTTTGTAAATTTAAACACTATTATTCACTTGACTAGGGGAAAATTTATTGCGAAAGTTAATGGATGATTTAGCTGTTCCGAAAATGAAAATTTTATTAAAGCAACTATTAGAAATTCCTATCGTATTGAGGAAATATTGTTGTCTCCATAAGTGTCCCCAACAATGTTATTTATAATAACTTGTGCTCTACTCTGATTAATGAGAGTGAATAGTGAGAGCTTCTTAATATAACAGTTTTCCAATAATCTGATGGAAAATGCCATAAAGTTGAGATCATTAATTGCGGTTCGCATAGAGTATAATATTCAATGCGATGTATTTAAAGCCATCTAGAATAAACAAAATAAGAGAGGTTATTTTAGAAAGAAATCTAAAGGAAAAAAATTAAATCAGATCAAAGCAGATATATATTTGTTGGTGCATAAATACTACTGTAAAATAATTTTTGTTTTATCTTAGTATTTATTTTTATATTTTGTATTTCACATAAAAGCCTAAAATCCTTAGAATTGAATGATTTGCTATATTTTCAAACTATGATTAGGTAATAAATGTTTGTTTTTCAAATTTAAATAAAATAATATAGACGAAATGATGGTTATAATCTATTAAGAATCCAATCGTGTATAGAGATCAATGAAGGTTAATTTGGGAATCCAGTGCATAATATTGCATAGATATACTGATATATTGCAAGATATACAACAAATTATGATGAGGGTTGATCACTTCACATTTACATATATTTAAATCTACCTTACTCGTGCTATGACTGTGCAGGTGTGTCTAGGTCTGTTTGGATGGAAAGGAACGATGGACCCCATCTCATATTGAAATAAAGTATACCCAATCTTGTTTTTATTTAACCTCGGATAAGAAGTTAATTTTAAATTGGAGAGAGAAGTTAAAATCTATTTATGTCATAAATAAAACCAAATGGATCTGTGATATATGCCTCACTAAATAGGGAAATGATGGAAGCCTCAAGTAGTATAGAATAAATCATTATACGATAGAGGAGAAATTAATAACTTGTTAGAAAGTGGAAAGGATGAGTGGAGTTTGTAAGACGAGAAGTAACCGTTTAAGACAAAAACTTGAATGCCTCAAAAAGACATATTTTAGATGATCAAAGGATACGTGATCAAATAGATGAGCAAGTCTACTATATAAGTTTATTTCAATTTACAGGGGCTGATTTTAGCTTTCTCTGTAGCTTTTTCTTTGTACAATAGAGAAAATCAAACTACAATGAATACATTTATAATTCTTTTTCTAGAAGCCTCAAAATTGTTTCTGTAAACGAAATAAAATAGCTGTGGTGGCAAATAAAACAAAAGCAGTCAAAGAACAAAGCGATATTTTAATTCCGTTTGTGATGTAAAATATTAACATTATATACATATACACTATGGTGATTTCACTCCCACGAAATGCCATCTAAATAATCTAATTAGGAAAAGGTTTATTTCTCATCAATTCTCGTGACATTTCTAGCTAAAATGTGAAGTCATAATTTGGAATTACTGTACTTATATTGACTTTCTTAAATACAGCAAATCTTACAAATAACCTAGAACGCAACGTATAATTGATGGCTATAGGAATTAATGATCAATCTTTGTATAATTAGCAAGGCAGATATCCGTGAAAATAAATAATTAAGATTATTTTTCCACCAATTAAAATTAATTAAAACAAGAAAATTATGTATTTCTTGAATAATTTGAATTAATGAGATGTTATTTAGAAAGGTAAAGAGGGAATAAATTTGCTCAATTGGATGTAGTAGAATGATAGATATAGGCACATTTTGACACAATATAGACACATATAGACACAATTTCCCAATAATCTGGGGTTTAAAGTATTAAAGATACAAAAATATCCAGTAATATGTAATATATCGGGTAAAATAACATCGAAATAATCTCCTATCATTAGATAGAGTGCATTGAATACGTGGTAAAGAACATATAGAAAAAGATAAGCCACCACCAGGTACTTTGACGCAATCTTTTCTTATATTCCTCAATCTTCTGATCCATAATGCCAACATAGCTCTTGCATTAATTATATTTCTTTTAATTATGGGGTATTCGATATCTACATACATTTACATACGTTTTTATCGTTTTGTTAAACCCTTTTAATTTGGACTAAAATTGTTGAAGAATGATGTAAATATTGATCTTCAATTTTGGGATCAGTACAGCAAAAATCAATCTTTCTACGAAGCTTTTACCAGACAAATGATAAAGTCCTCTCTTAGACACTTTGTATGGAGGACAATTGCGAACAAATTATAAATCTATTTTGAAAGGATGATCAGCTGAAACTGAGACGCTGTTACTCAATTCTGACACATTATTTCCTCTTTTTCCAAGGTCATATTTATTTTCCATATGAAGGTCAATTTCCTAGTATAAAATTTAAAATCATGTAAATTGTTGTAGGAGCACAGTACCTACCACATTTTGCGCGCAAATCAAATTGTTTGCTTCTAGTAAACCTGTTGCAATGATGCCTACCTAAGTAAGTCAATATGGTCTCATCGAGTAATATGTGGGCTTCGAGTTCATTGTAGAACATAAATTTCTGCTAAAGGTGTTCATAGAGTGGTTGTAAATAAAACTATTAATCCATTAGTTATGTTTTTGTGTTATCAGTCAAATATATATTGTGTAAAATAGTTATAAACATTTGTCTCTTAATACAATGGGACAGGATTTTGGTGCTATGATAAACATCTGACCAATTTTGCTTTTTGTTTGGTTGGGTTGATTTGTAAAAGAAAAGGAAGCCACTTACAAACATAAATTTCACATTACATACGATTTATCATTCTATTTTTGTTAGTTTTATCGGTTAGAATCTAACACGTAAGATCGAGCCATTTCGCATTAAAAGACAATAAAAAATCTCAGTGCAGTAAATTATGCAGGAACTTTGCTGTTATTTACATCAAGTGGCCGAGACCAACGACTCTTTACCCTAAGGTGCGGTTGGTCGTTACCTCACAAACACCTCTTTGTTTCCTCACTTTCTTTGTCATATTTATCAATATTTGATCTTTTTCTGGAAAGCATAAGTTCAACTCAATCTCAGCGACATGGTCCAATTATTCTGAAATATAAGCAGCGTCATTTACCTTTAACCTCAAATACATATATGGCATAAATACATAAGCTACAGCAAGATTAAATTAGTCGTCATCTTCCTTAAGGCAAAGAAACACTACATGCGGTAGATAGCATAGCCATCTTTAAAACAAATCTTTACTGTTGGAATAGTCCCAAATTGGCAATTGAAGTTCGAGTAGTCGAAATCGGACCAATAACTTTCCGTATCCTAAAAACCAAAATCAAATTACTTTGATCTTAGCGCCAGATATTCTTTATTTAATTTTGTGGATTCAATTACTCTGTTCGGAAAAGCAGAATTATTAATTAAGAACCAAGTTACTCCAAAATTCAAGATGAATCCTTTAAAGAACAAATAAAATTCTAATTTAATATATATAATATTAACTACTTGAATATTGCTGAAAGATTTTAATATAATTATTTTATTGTAAAAGAGCAGTGAAATCTTCTGTTCTTTGGAAAAAAATAAAATAGTTAATCGCATCTTAAAATTAAGGGTAGAAATTACTTTAATACAGACTCCAAGAAAGGTAAAGAGCTTATTAATATATATTAGCTACAGAATGAAGTTAAATTAATAAGGATTTTACCAGTAACTGTACCATGAGTCTAGAGGATAATCATATTTACAAGTAACAAAGAAATGTTATTTACTATAGTGAGTATTGACATGTTGAGCACGGGATCGTCACTTTTAGATATGCACCTACACATATGTGTTTATAGACATATGTGCATATATACAAGCGTATAGACACGTCTTCATACACAAACATGCATACAGACAGGATTAATTTACTGCACTAATATATTAGTAGTTTTGTTACACTTGTCTTTTTGTTACACTTAGTTGGATAAAGATATAATAAAAGTCAATTCTGCCTATAAACACAAAGTAAATGGAGTAAACTAACGAAATGAAACCATTTACCTACCTATAAAATTATGAAGAATCCCTGAAGAGAGGGTGCACTAAACGTGTTTCCTTAATGTATTTCGAGTTTCAAATGACTAAGATCACATCAAACCTGTGGTTTGCGCCAAGATGCAGATTTGAACGTGTTATAATATGTGAAGCGTGATCGAAATATAAGGAAAAAAGGTTTCACTAGTATACAACATTCCTATTTTGGAAACATTATATATATACCTTATCTTTTTTTCTACAAGATAACCCGTGGATTTTAGAATTTTTAATAATTATTTGTAAAACCATATTCTAAATTATAATATCAAAGAGTATAAAGGTATTAAAAATTTGAATATTGTTTTTATTATATTTATTATATTAAGTGATAATTGTAATTTTTGTATATATCTGATATCCCATAATATAGTTACTAAAAGTTTATTTTATACAAATATATAAAAAAATTCGAATAAAACATAGTTTTCCATTTTGGAATGCTCAATTACTGAATTTAGCCGAACATTGCGCTTAAAAGTCATTTAGAAGTTATGTTCCCAAAATGGAAACGATGGACACTAAAGGGTTAAATACCCAATCAAATGGACCTACTTCTGCTTTATTCTAATCATATGTCTTGTAAAAATACTTATAAACTACAATAAACAATACAATTTAGTTGAGTCTATGGTTAATATAAGTGTCACTATTATTAACAAATAATTATTATATTAATCCAAAATGATATAAATGAGAAAATCTGAGGAAATATTGCCAACTTTTAAATACATTATCCTAATTGTTTCAGGAAATATAAATGTCAGCAAGTCTTTTTAACATATAACCAAATACAGGATGCACAATAATTATTATTGCAAAATAATTCTTAATTTACAGAGTTAGCAAATTCAAATAAACAATATTTACATTGTTTAGTGTTCCATTTGTTACTATAACTAGGAAAGCCATAAAAAGTAACCGGAGAACTAATAAATAAATGTCTTTTACTAAGAAACTAAAGAAAAATAACAATCTCAAGGAAAATAAAAAGATTAATTTTTAAATACCTAAAGTGATATTACAGGTAAACGAGCAATCTTTGGAAAACAAATACATACATAAAATGAAATTTGTTCTACAAAATATACGGAATATACATAACTTATCTTCCTCCTTTAATTTAATATTCCTGTTTATTGCCATCCAATGAAATTTTATTTCACCAAGAAAGCTTTCTTATATAGTTCTATATCCATGAAGAATGAAGGTCCAGAAACTAAGTTCTCTGGCCCATTTTGAGTTAAAATGAAATTTTTAGATAAATGAGAGCATTAATAAATATTTCTCAACAAATATACTATTGAAAATGTTTTTAAAATATAAAACCTATTTAGAAGCGTTCCTTTGATTTAAATATCATTATGATTTGCCTAGCGATGAACACAACAGAGATCTAATTATATGATGCAAGAAAGTTTCAAGAATTAAATCATGACCACGATCAGGTTCCTCCGAAGCTTCTTTTAAGCAACGTAGCTTCCTCGTTTCCTTGGGTTTGGCAGGAAGTGAGATTATGGAATCTAATTATGATCCATCAATCGATTTATTTATTCTAAAAGGCTTCGCTTAAGTTAGAAATTCATAGTTTTAACAGATATTTACAAATTTATGGTTTAGAAAACCATTTATTTGTTCTAATTGTATGACACACAAGCATGGAAATATCAGTTTTTATGTTTATTTTCGTTTATTTCTAAAATTTCCTCTAGTAACATTGACATTGTTTATTCTGTACTAAATAATTATATATATATATATATATATCTATATCTATATATATATATATATATATATATATATATATATATATATATATATATATATATATATATATCACTAAAATAATAATTTGTGGATATGATTATTATGATAATATAACAGGAGTATATATAAAAGTAGATGTTTCATTTTTCTTACCATCCATTCTCTTGGTACTTTTATGTAGGTTAGAGATAATTCAAGTGAGAAAAAATCATTTCAGGTCGGAATACTTTCTTCATAGAGCGATCAGGATGATCAAAATGTTTGTGGAAAATTGGTCAACTTTCAGTTTGAGATTTCGTAACAAATCATATTCTGAACATTGGTCATAAAAAAGTCGGTCAGTAAGTGACAAGCAGATAATCCCATACTTAAGTGAAGGTTATTAATTATTTATTTTCTTGAATTGAAACAGGCATCTATTGAATATATGTAAGAGGAAATGTTTAAAAGTTAGTTGGAAAAGCTGAAAGTGTTTGATGAGATTCTATTTCTAGAATTTTTGTAGATATACACAGATGTATTTGTATTTATTAATTTACCACAATCTTACGAAAAGTTGGTCGAAGAACATTCCCTCTATAAAAGCTCTTTCGAAAATTGTAAGATTTAAAAATTTTTAATTTCTCTTTGACATTCAATAAGAAAATAGGTCATTTGGCAAAGGCGAGAGTTAGTTTTAAAAATCTATTGAGCTAATCTATATGTACTAAGGGCATTGCATAAGAGGATAAAATCAGTCTAAGTTTCATGATTGATATCTGTGGCTTTGATCGCCATAATTATTAAAAAGAGTTTTAGCAAGAGTTTAGTTTAAATTAGCTTCACCAGGATTTAATATAAAAGAATTAAATCAAATATAGCAAGAAACCTTTAAAATGCAGCTTCTAATTTAAAATGTATTCCAATTCCGCTTTAATAAGCCCGAGAATTATATGGGTGCAGTTGAGGTTTAGAAGGATGAAACTATGCGTGGTTGTAGTGTATGCACATGAAATGATAGAAGTGAATGTGAGAAAGAGAAGTGTTTTTGAATAACTTGGAACACTACGGGTAAGAATTTGGAATAATTATCGGCTGTTGGGTGGAGTAGCTATGAATAGACGAATAGTGAATGAAGGTAAGAGGTGCTAACTGGAGATTACGATACAGGGCAGAGAAGGATGGAAGGCTTTTGTGCTGAACACTTAACTAAAGCAAACTCCTTCTTTCAGCCCAATGATGCACATATGTTCGCATAATTTCAGCAAAGAAATCTGGAAAAACTAAAAAATGATCTATAATAAATAATATGATGCGGGACATATGTGATTTATAAGCTGTAAGAGGTATAAGTATAGGATATTATTCACACAAGATTGTATTGTGTAAGATTAAATTGTTTAGGGTATGGATTAAAAAAAGTGAGGAAATGAGGAAGTCATTACTTGTGTAATAAAAAATTAATCTAGAAATATTTATAACGACTAATACGCACAGCATAGAATTTGTTGTATGTAAGAATCTTCTTACATTGAGTAATTATTTCAGGTTATTTATTGTTGTCGTGACTATATAGATTGTCAAAGGATAATGAAATGTTAATATTTATTTTAATATCCTTTTTACATTACTTAACATTTTGTAAAGGATGAAACATGGTTTTTATAAGTTGTTCTTTATCAATGAAGAGTTTCCCTCTATCGTTGACTGTGAATTCTTCTGGGGATCACCCTAGCTCGGGCTGCCTGAATGTACACGGAATTTTTCGCAATTTTTCGAAGTAAGAAATAACTATTCCCGTAGAAAAATTAAGCCATTCTCTCTTTCTTATGGTGTGGTGGATTTATTTCATCATTCTTTTGCGCTCATGAGAGATATACATTATATATATATATATATATATATATATATATATATATATATATATATATATATATATTGAGACAGAGGGTCGACAAAATAATTAGAACACGTGTTAAATTCAATACATATTTATTTAATACGAATTTAGTACTCTTTTTGCTTTCTGAACAGCATCGATACGCCTTGGAATTGATTTATGTAGCCTCTTAACCACAATAAGAGGAATCTTGAGCCATTCTTGTTGTAATATCTGCTCCAGCTGTTTCAGGCATGACGGTGGAGGGTGAAGACTTCTAACTTGTCGCTCCAAGACGTACCACAAATGCTAAATATATTCAGATCTGGAAAAATGTGTTGTAGCTCACTCCTATGCTCTTCATAAGCGGTGTGTATTGGGACATTGTCATGTTGGCAAAAGTACTCACTATTAGAGAATAATGTTTGGACGATGAGATGGACTTGATCTTCCAAATTATTCAGGTATTTGTTGCTGTTAATCATAACATGCAGGGACAAGAGAATTCCAAGATATGGATCGCCAAACCATCACTGACCCTGCTCCGTGCTTTACAGTAAGAAGAAGGCAGTCATGATCGAAAGCTTATCGGGCTGCCTTCACAAATAAACTCGCCCTGCAGTGAGGAAAAGAGAAAAAACTAGATTAGTTGGAGAATATTATTTGCTTTCATTGGTTTGTCGATCAGCCTTTGTTATCTCTACACCAGTTCAACCTTTTTTGAATGTTTTGATGAGAAATCAGATTTGTTGATGGTGGCTCTTCTATGATATCCGGCTTTATTGAGCTCATGACAAACAGTTTTGGTCGAAACTAGGATTGTGAAATGTTGATTTAACTCTGCAGTCACTTTAGGGTCAGTTGTCTGGGGATTTTTCATCACAATGCGTATCAACACTCGGCGGTCTCTTTCAGCGAGCTTCGAAGTGTTGCCGGCATTACTCGTCCTGCTGAAAGTTTTGCACTGCTTCTTGAATTCTTTCATGGTCCTTGATATGGTAGCTCTCAAAAAAAACAGGCGTTTAGCTGTTCCGGTGACGTAAGCTCCTGCAATTCAAGCTCTAACAATTTGCCCTCTTCTGAACTCAGTGAAATCACGATCAAGAGAAAGAGAAATAAAAATAATCATTAAAATTGATAAATAAAAGGATGTATCTACAGTAAAAACAAAACACTCACAATGAAATTTGGATGAATATTCGTAATTTAATGGCTCATTGAAATATTAGTGTTAAATTTGTACTGTTCCACCTATTTTGTCTAACCCTTAAATAAATTATAAATCATACACATATGGTAGACCAAAGGGCTAATAAATACACGGCTTAGTGATTAATCCCGTAAATAACATTTAGTTCACTGCAAAAATATAATTAATATTTCTTAATTTTCCAGATGCTTACATAAAATCTAGTTTAGAGCTGCGCTTATAACAGCTCTCCTTGTTTTCCATACTCGTTGAACTACAAAATATTGGTTTGCAAAATAGTACACTTTCTATATCAAACTGAATTACAGATTATCTCAAGGTAAGAACAAATTTAAGTGCTATATTCAAATACGAATGCAATGCAAATATTAAATCTATATACAATAACGAATAAGAAAAATATAGTAGCTTGAAGAAAATTATAAAATGGGATTTCTTGATTTAATTTTATTCTGTATTCGATCCCATACACTACTCCTATATTATGCAGGGGCTGACTTAATCACCTACTGCAACGCAAACCGTTAAAGGACTGTTCGCAGGGATTAACGACAGACTAGGAGGTCAAACTTGAGGCATTGGATTTCAAATCCTTAGTAATCAGACAGAGTGCATAATTGGTTGGCGAGATTTACTTGAATAGGCCGAGAGTATCATTCAAGGTTAGCTAAAGATGAAACAACAAAACTATATTTTTATTTACAAAAATCAAAATCAAAATAATAATAGGCAAAAGAGAATTGTTAACATTCAAATATTCTCTTGACAATTATTATGAGATGATATTCTCAAATAAAATTAATTGATTGATGTTACTAAGCTCAGATCAAAAGGGAGAACTTGACAATATTAATAATGGAGGGGGTTTCAGTCTTACCGGTTGGTGACTTCGAGGAAGGTCCTTCTTGCGATGAGGCGAGTGGGGAACGATCCGATGAGGCAAGTAGAGCACGATCCAATAAGGCAAGTGAGGCACAGTCCGAATGTGGCTGGTGGAGCACGATCCGAACTAACCTTCGGATGAAGATAGCTAATCTTCAAAGATGACGTTCTACGGGAAATCTGGGATTAATCGTAATTCCACTAGAAGAGAAAACTTTTATTGCTCAAAGGTAATCGATGGAGATTTTCGTCGGTTCGATTAAACGAAGGGAGGCTATTGGGCAAATTCAAGGGCTTGCCGATCAAAGAAGCTACCAATTGCTGTTTGACGAACGGTCGCGTGACTTAAGAATTCAAGACGATGAAGGGGGCATTGAGGTGCGGGATGGACTCCTCAAACTACAGTAAATTCGAGTTTTTTTGTGTCCATATCTGAGTGGGACGGGGAAATTTGGAGAAAGGTCACAAGCTTCAGTCATTTTAATCCAGAAGCGAAGTCGATTCATCTTTTAGCAGCAAGGGGCGAGGCAGAGCGGCTCTTTCACGCATCGTCACCGGGGGGAGGACCTTGGGCCCAGTTCACTGGATTGCGGAATATTTCCCCAATGCGCTCAGGAGTCGAAACTTCGTGAATTTGGGAACAGCTAGTGATATTGTCTATGGTAGGATACCATAGCGCGTGATCTCCGATAAAGTGGGGGATAGGGGCCAGAGGTGGTTCTTTTACACCCGTCCATTACATACGATATAACTTTTCTGAAAAAGAGGGAAGAACAAGGTACTTCGCAAATTTGGATAAGAGGAATTATTATTAAGGCGACAGCCTGATAAAAAAAAACGGGGGACCTGACCTGTATTCGTTAGGCTTACAAAAGGTTTATATTGATCTGAGCATAAAAAATAAATAAATGGGTCGTCCTCAAAAAACATTTAAATTAAGGTAAAACACACAAAAAACACATTAAATAAGTATTTACAGGGACCATAGATATAGGTATGTACAAAGTTAAAAAAAAAAATAATTATATATAAATGATTACATTACGGGTTTACAGGCGACCTATAATTTAGTGGATTAGTCGGCATTGTCGGCTAATGGATTTTGGCTAAAATTATCAGCCGTACAATTCTCGGTACCACGTGTATACCAAATATCAAAATGATATTGTTGGAGTATCAAAAGCCATCGCATTATACGTCCGTTCTGCCACTTATTATTTCGGAGGTACGACAAAGGGCGATAGTTAGTCTCGACCATAAACTCATTCACTATTAAATACATGTTAAATTTGGTAAAACTTCATACTATAGCTAAAGTTTTCGTTCTATTATCGAGTAATTACGTTGACGGGACAGTAGTTTTCGGCTCGTGTAAACTACCGGGGGGCTTTTATCTTCATCGGAGTATTGGAGCAGCAAGCATCTAATTCCTTCCTCACTCGATTCCCTCCGGTTGTCGAAGTGTTTCGAGGGATTAGGAAGCATTAAAATGGGAACGGACGCTAGCTTGTTGTTGAGCTGCTGGAACCTGGCAGTAGCTTCGGATTCCATGAAAGGGCATCTGAGGGATCTCTTCTGAAGAAGGGCACTTAAAGGGGCAGAAAGAGACGCAAAGTTATGAAAAATATACGGTAAGAGGATACCGATCACATGAAGGACCTCAGCTGTTTCTCCGTGCGGGGAAGAGGAATCTCAATAAGGGCTCTGAACTTTTTGTCCTAGGAGCCCATCTGATTTTTCCCAACATTGAAACCCAGCTTTTTAATAGTATCGTACACAGTGGCAATTACTTGAGCCACGAAGCCTAGTAAGTTGGGCGCTGAGAGCTCTCACGTGTTAGTCCCACGTAGAGGTAGCAACATAAAGGTTGTCGAAGTAGAAGGAGACGTGCGGCAAGTCATCTTCAATAATTCGCATCATCCTATTATAGTTGCTACATGCAGTGACAAACCCGAAAGGAAGTCTTTTAAACTGCATAAGACCATTGTAGGTGGTAAAGGCCGTATACTTACGCGTGTTTTTAAGGAGGGAAATTTGGTAGTAGGCTTTGAAGTGATCCAACTCCGAAATAAATTTAGTTTCTTCAAAAAGGTGGATATATTCGTCTATAAGAGTGATAGGTTCTGGACCAAACACCTTGACCGAATTTAATTTTTGAAAATCGACGCACATAAGAAAAGTTTGGTCGGGCTTGGGAACCATGAATATCGGGAAGCAGTAATCTAACCTCGAGGGCTCGATGATATTGAAGGCTAAAAAATTGTCCACATCTTTGTTAATTGCTTTCCTACGGTGAATGGGAAGAGGATAGGGCTTCAATCGAAAAGGTTATTGAGTCGTGAAAACGATGTAATGCTCAAATTGAGTGCAGCAACTGGGGTTTCGAAGATGATATCTTCGAATCCATTAAACAATTGCTGCAGCTGACTCTTTTGAAGTGGCGCTAGCCTGGAAAAAAATATCCAGTACGGGGAATGATGATTCCGAAGATCCAGGTAAAGATAAGATGGGGTAATCACCATCTTGTTCAATGCATACTACTTGCATGACATTGAGGGCGTCAGCGGGATATACAGTTTCCAAAGGGGACTGTTCATCGAGGGCCACAATATTGTTGATACATGCAAGGCGGTGATATTTCTTTAACATATTGATGTGGAAAACCTTATCTTCTGAGGTGGTCTGAATCAGGTAATTCACTGGGCCTTTTACCTCTAGAACGGCAAATGGGCCCTACCACTGGCTCAAGAGTTTTTTTACTCTCCATGGGGAGTAGAAACACCACCTCCTCATCAGCCTTAAATCTTCTTTTCTTCGCCTTTAAATATAAATAGGTTCGTTACTTTTCCAAATTTACCTCAGTATTTTGGTACGCGATGTTGTTACCTATCTCGAGGCGCTTTCGGAGGTCTAGAAGGTACGAATAGGCGGATTGGATTTCATTTTCCAGACGGGGATTGGTGAAAAGCTTTTTTAAACTAACAAGAGGCCTTGAACATTACGGCCATAATTTAATTCAAAGGGAGCGAAACCTAGGGTCCTATGGGGGATTTCGCGACACGCAAACAGTGCCACAAGTAAAAAGTAGAAGCATTCTCGGGGTTGATCTATACACAATTTTCTGAAGATTGCTTTCAATGTGCCATTTAGCTTTTCGAAAATTCCGTTTGAAGCTAGGTGATATTGGATGGTAAACAGAGGTTTTACCATGAGTAGCTTTCCAACATACTCCATAAGCTCCGAGGTAAATTGCCTTCCTCCCTCTGAAAATACTTCTTTCAGAATTCCTATCAAGAAAAAATAAAAATGAAGGCTTCGGTGCAAGAAAAGCTATCAACGCCCTTAAAAGGAAATTGCATCAGGAGAAAGGGGAGCGAATTCTACTAAAGTAAGGACATAACTGTGTCCTTCACTAGACGGGGAATTAATAGGGGCAATAAGATCAATGGCCATACGAGAACATTTTTTCGAGATAATCGGGCTTTTTTAAAGGGGAGGCTGGCTTGGCGCACCCTTTTGCATATGTCCTTTGGCAGGCATTGCATGATTTGCAGTATTCTGCAATTTCTCCAAGAAGAAAACTTAACAAACCTCTGAGAGGTTTTATTATGACTAAAATGACCAGAGAATAAACTATCATGAGAAATCTGGAGGACTTGGGGACGTGAGAGCGGGAAACACACGATGAGAGGGGAGCGTTAATTATGGGCTTAATGTCTCTTGGCTTCGAAGTAGGGAGGTTCCTGGGTTTCGAGGGGCATTGAACTTTCAGGAATACAGGGGTATTTCTTGGATGATGCCCAGAGTTATTGATTTTAAACTTGGGAAAAGACGGGGGAGGCTTTTTATTAACCTTGGGATAGAAGTTATGAGTACTTGCATTAACATCGCCTCTTCTAGGCATTCTTCGAACGTAGAGAAGCACTTGTCCTTAACGAAGGCACGAATTTCATGGGGCAGGAAAGCTAAATATTAATCTATTAGGACGAAGTGCATAAAGGACTTGTACTCTTGGAGGATTTTACACGCATCTGACCAAAATTCAAGGTGTTTCTGAAGGCTGTAGCCCAAATCGCGGAAGTTATGACTGGGGCGGATCTACTCGTGGTAGAAACGGGCAGGATAGAAGTCTGTGGTTATATTTACGGCAGCTTAGAGTTCAGACTTGAGGTTAGAGTCGTCCAGAGGGGACTCTGAGGGAAAGGAATTGAATATGTCTTTCAACTGTGAGTTTAAGAGTGGGAGCAATTTGGCGACACTATCTACCTCGATGTCCCAATCGTTAATTTCAAAACTCTTCTCAAAATGCGTAAGTTAGGATCCAAAATCTTCTTCTTTAAAGATGGGTAACCTTACTGACGAGGACCGTAAAGTTTCGATCCGGGAATTAACTGACATTGATTCCCCAAAATACTCATTTTCTTTTTAAAAACAAGAAAGCTTAGAAGCGAACATAATAATTTAGTTCAAAATAAAAAAAATTTAGGCATTTAATGTAATAAACCTGAAGAGAAGCAAAAAAGGAAATTTTAAAATCCTGTAACCTCACAAATACCTCTTCTTAATGAGGGAGAAGAAAAAATATGCCCCCAAAATTTAAAAATAAACAACAGCATTTTACAATTTTAGTTAGCCGCAAGGAAAACCCGAGAGAATATATACGCAAAGATTGAAAGAAGGAAATATTTTCAACGGAAACATTTAATAAACATTGATGGAGTTTTGGTAATGAAAATCTATATGCATTATACTCGTAGCATAAACTGGAAATCGTAAACAATGAATCTTAAACAAAAATGCATAAATTTCGACTGAAAGAATTATTTTAAATAAAAAAAGAAAGTTTATAGACATTTAAAATTAATAAAATATAAATGGAATTTGGGATAATTTGGCTTAATCAATGGAATATCTATGGAATGTACTAAACATTACTATTTATCTTGGTTCAAAATTATGAAGATTAAGGTTTTTTAACATTTACATAGTTTTTTAAGAATTAGTAAAGTAAATATAAAATAAAATATATTTATTCATTTAATTTAAGTAACGAAATAAATAATTAACTCAGTATTGAGTTTTCAAATCACAAGAAAGACGCAGTTTTATAAATAATTTAGAATTAAATTAGTTTTTCAATTAGTTGTAGATTCACATTTTAAGAAAGGTTTTGGTTTAGTAAAGACGATGTGGTGGTTTTATACTATAGAGTGGTTTACAACGCTCCAGAGTTCCCCGATGGAGGTCACAACAATGTTCCGAGGAAGAGTTGGAAAAATTATCGGCTCCTTACGCCGAAGTAAAATTCTGAGTAGCCACTACGTGGGATAATATATATGTACATATATATATATATATATATATATATATATATATATATATATATATATATATATATATATATATATATATATATATATATATATATATATATATATATATATATATAAATACATATATATATATAATGTTTAACAGAAATCCCAAGAAATCCTTTTTATTTACTGGCGACGTTTCGACCACAATACGGTCATCTTCTTAGGCTTAAAATACAAATAAACGGAACAAAATATTTTGCACTGTTAAGAGAGCACACTGCTCAATGTACATCTAGAACTTTACTAGATAGTATTAGCTTTGAATTGCAAATTTAGAATTACAGAGAATATTTGGAAATGAGGCTCAAATTTACAATAGAGAGACTAGGGAAGGATTTTAAATATTTAAATTAGTTAGCTAGTGTATAATTTCTAAAATCTATTAAAGTAGGGGAGATTTGATTTATGAATCGAATGATTATATAAAACTGTTTTAAAATGAATTTTAATTGAATAATTGAAGTAAAAATTGGCAAAACCTAATATACAAAATCACAAACCTTGCCAACGAGCGTGTTACGTGCTCCAGGCGACCCAAATGTACCAAAACTGCGCCCTGCGCAGATTTGAAGGGGATTTTTGGAGTATTTGAATATTAATTTCATCTTAGTTTGGTTTTTATTAAAGTTATTTCGAATAATTCTTTTATAATATCAAAAAACAAAATGGTAAAGTTTTTAAAAATTTATTTTTAGATATTTTCATCTAAAACTATATTTTAGCAACGTGATATTTTGAAAGGGGGAAATTTAGTTTATAAATTCTTTTAAGATTATTATAATTGGCGAAGTTCAGAAAATTTATAAAACTTTATCCATAGCTGCTTTATTTTTAGATTTTAAATTTTAATCTTAGTAGATAAGTGAAAGCTTCCCTCGTAAGTGGGAGTGGCGAAGCCATTACCTGGTATATATATATATATATATATATATATATATATATATATATATATATATATATATATATATATATATATATATAAACTCCTGGGTCAAAGTATTTCGAAACATTTTTCACGCATTCCTCATCAAACTCAGGTAAAAGGTCTACTTATGCCCTTGGTCTAGCTATAAATATTTCTAGTAAAAAATATAATGAAACTGACTCATATGACAGTTCTGACAGTCATGAGGAATGAGGAGCCGATTATCCATTAATTACACAAGGGCACATTTAAATCACATTTACTGGTGACTTAGATTTATCTGCCAATTTTGATTTTTTTTCGCATGCTGATTTTAAATATATAATCTTTTTTTTACTTACATGCTATAGTTATTCTGTAATTTCTATTTTCTCGTTTCCCCGAAAACTAACCCTCGGTACAGAGAGAGAGAGTTCTTGTAGATAGCAAATACTTGATAGTACATAGTAGTAAGATAGTAATAAGTGTTATTGTGCAAAGTATTCACATTATTGTTTCTTTTTTTATGTATCATGTTAGAGTGATGGCTTGGTCAAGAGAAAATTGTGTTAATGATCCAGACAACTTCTGCTACATATGTGGCTGTTACGTGTTGTTCGTCAAATGCGCAATATTTCAAACTTTGTGATCCGCACTTATAAGGCGCTTTTTGATGTTCCTCTTGGCGATAAAGATAAGAAGTGGGCTCCAATTTCTGTTTGCCATAGTTGTGTGGAACATCTTCGTGAGTGAACAAAAGGAAAGAGAAATGGTCTTCCTTTCGCAATACCCATGATTTGGCAGGAGCCAAAGGATCATGTATCGGACTGTTATTTCTGTTCCGATTTTAGTGGATATGCTTCCGCCGTGGATGAAAAATTATTAGCTCCTCACTGTTTCAATCAAGAGGACTTGAATGACTTGAATCGTGATTTGGCGCTCTCCATGCAAGCTGCAGAACTTTTAGCCTCCAGGTTGATTGGAAGAAATATGCTTGTTACGTAGGTACGGGTATCATATTACCGAATAAGGCAGAGTACATTCGTTAAGTCTTTCTGTGAGGTCAAACAATTTGTATAATGCCACGATGTTTCTGCTCTGTTTACCGACTTTCTTCTTGGCACTTATAGCCCTGCTGAGGGGAGAGTGATTTTGGATAGCTCCAAGTGTAGCCGCAAATGTGTCCTTTTGCATAATGGCAATAACTTTGGTCCAGTTTCTTTCGGTCACTCTGTCCATCTGCGAGAAAATCACGATGACATAAGAATGGTCATGGATTTACTTAAGTACCCTGAACACAATTCGATCATATGTGTAGACCTTAAGATAGTCAACTTCCTCCTTGGCCAGCAGAAGGGATATACAAAGTTTCCATGCAATATCTATATGTGGGACAATGACAAACACTGGTCCCCAAATGATTGGCCAGTTTGGCAAACTTTGGAATCAGGAATGCCAAACATTGTTAATGAGCTAATAGTAAGTCAAGAGAAGATCGTTTTCGCTCCAGTTCATCTCAAACTGTGGTTGGTGAAGCACTAGATCAAGGCGTTGAGCACTGAGAATGATGGTTTTCAGTACATAGTATCGGCGTTTTCTGCAGAAGTATTTGATGGTCCTCAAATCCGAAGAAATCTGAGTGATTCTAGATTCGTGAACATCATGAATAAAAAGATTAGGCAGCCTGGCTCTCATTTTCTGCTGTTGTTCGTAACTTCTTGGGAAACCAAAAAGTGCATAACTACGATAATCTGGTTACTAATATGCTTTTATCATATCGTAATCTGGGATGTAACATGACTGTGAAGTTGCATTTCCTAAATACTCATCTCAGCCGATTCCCACAGGATCTGTAAGCCGTGGGGGACCAACAAGAGGAACGCTTCCATCAGGATTTGATTACGATCTAAGAGCGCTACCAAGGTCAATGGAATAGACACATGATGGCAATTACAAGATTTGCAAGAGAAAGAGTTACAAACGCAAATTTTTGCCGATGAAATCAAGAAGAGGTTCTTTATAAATTAGCATCTATTTGATTACAGTATTTGTAATCCTAATGTGTAATTCAAGTTTCTTCTCATAAGCAATGAAATGTTAGTGCAAAAAAAAGCTGCTTTACTATTAATAACGCAAAAGGATGATTCAAAATTACTTCAGGGCATGATGATAGGCGTTATAAAATAAAAATTATTGTATAATATTAGGTATTGATATTACGAAAATCTGTAGCATTTAGAGAAAATCTGATTTCAGATTTCAGGAAAATGTACTTTTGTCAATTCACTTAATACATTGTTCCCCAGTGTTATTCAAATAGCAGAGAGGCATATGCATAGTTGATTGCGAGTTCATTTGGCATCAAAGGACTGAGAATTATTAGGAATATTCGAATGCTTTTGATATAGGTGTATCAATCTGAAACTAAAAAGGTAACAAGGGCAATGATAATGACAAATACAATTTTTTTGTGTATAATTTAATAACGATTTTATGATTTCTATTGCAAAGGACATAAATACGAATTTTAAACATTTAAAGAAACAAGGTGTATTTTCGGCAAAGTCACGAGAACAAACGTAGGTGGACAGAATAGTGAATGAAATCCACATATTTTTAGTCGCGTGCGAGTCTACTCGTGGGCGACTCTACATCTCACTACGTCGGTCGGTCGATCCCTGTTATTCTTTTTTTGTTTTTGTAATACCATTGTAAATAATCTGCCAATTTTAACGAAATTTGAAAGTCTTATATTTTTTTACATTCTCTTCCAAAGGATATAATTGACAAAGTGCCCCTAAGATGAGCCAGGGAAGTACTTATGTTTTGCAATGCATCATAACTATTGGGCCAAGATTTTTAGGAAATTTGAAACTTTTATGTTGTTTTAAATTCACTTTTGAATTATATTATTGCTAAAGTCCTCCCAAGATTAGCCGGAGAATTATTTTGTTTTGGAAATGTCATCTTTACCATTCGGCCGATTTAAAGAAATTGAAACCTTATTTTGTTATATATTCTCTTTCGATTATTTCAATCACGAGTTCCTTTCAAGGTCAGTCCGGCAATTCTTGAAAGTTTTGAAGGTTGCAACGTCATAAATCCGGATAACTGAGACGACGCGACATTTTGGTCAGCAGACCTTGTTTGCTAATGTGTGGATGATGCCATATTATAAATAAGAAGGTATAAGTGAATAATAGTTGCATAATTGTATAAATACAACCCTAATATTTGGAAAATATATCGTAATAGATAGATTAATTTGCTTTAGCGGTGATATCATTTTGTAACAATGAACATTCAAATGTTCATTAATTTTGATGTTTATCTATTTCAAAAAACGTAAACGATGAGATGACAGAAACCTTTTAAACCAAAAGTTCTGGAATAAAACCAGTTGTAGTTTTTAGATGTAAAACAGGAATGGTTTTAGACATGATATGTACACGGTGAGAGTACAAAATTTAGAAAATGATATGTCCTAATTTGAATAAAGGCAATATAATATATAACCTTAATCTGAATAACATTCTTTCATTATCAGTATTTTTTATATCAACAAAGTACTGTTTTATTTAGAAGAGTAAAGACAAATCAAAAACGGCTTAAAGTATTCACTCATATTAATATATGTATGTGGTAAAGATTAATGACTCTATTTTATATTATTCGCCTAAAAACAAATCAATTCCTGCACCGAACTATATAATAAGCTAGCAATTTATGATTGATTCAGGTTTGGTGTGGTTGTATAAAAAGACTTTCCTTATTCTTCTAAGTTTTGAGCATATATATATATATATATATATATATATATATATATATATATATATATATATACAAGTAAGTACATTAACGTACATGTAAATGCCGGAAGGAAACCAGAGTGATAGGATCAATGTATTCGCGAAACTAGTAGGACGGAAACCTCCGTCATCTTCAATCGCTGGAATAAAAATAAAATAGAAAATAGATGCAAAAGTCCTGATGCATAAATTTCCATGTCGGAATCTGATTAGGCCTGGCGATATGAGAAAGCTAAAAAAAAGGAAATTCCAAACTTCAATACCTCCGATGGGCAATTCAACACTAATCCCTTGATATTATATGTAAGAGATTTATACTTCCTCTACTCCAAAATTTCAATGCTGCCCTATGCCCACCCCCCTAATCACATTCTGATTCGTAAATTTGTGTGTCCCCAAGATAAACATCTCTGCATTCATTAGTCCACCAGCGATTGACGATGGCGGAGACTTGCGCCAAAATCTAGGGGGGCAAATAACTTGATCCTATCACTGTGGTTTCTTTTTATGCAAATATATTTATATATATATATATATATATATATATATATATATATATATATATATATATATATATATATATATATAGTTAACAGGATGCAGGAAAAGGTGTATAACTGGAAGTTCATTGCGTTTACATGAGAGGTACAGCGTTTCTGTTTTAAGTTTCACCCATTTTCTAGTATTATTACTGACCTCTGTTGAAAAATTATCCTTTGTAAAAGTATCAAAAGATGGGTAAAAATTATACCCAAAACGTTGTATCTATTATTTAAATTACTTTAACTCGTTATACGTACTTTTCTTCAACAAGATAAGCACAAACCAACCAATATATATATATATATATATATATATATATATATATATATATATAGATATATAAAGGAAGAAAACCTACAGAGGAAAGAGAAAAAACGATTTCGAGCGCTTTTGTCTCTATTTTAAAAGACCTTTTTAAGGAATAACAAAGGATGGGTCATACATTGGTTCGAATCGTAGAGTAGAGAGAGGGGTGGATTTGATTACCTTCCTCTAAAACCTAATTAGTGGGGACAATAACCTGGAACATATATATAATCCACCCTTTCTGCTATTTAAGCCAATCCGTCTTTTCTTATTCCTTGAAAAGGTCTCTTAGAATAAAGACGAAAGAGTTTCGAATCGTTTTTGTAGGTGTTTCTTCATAATTTGCATATTGTGAGCTTTTTATCATATTTATATATATATATATATATATATATATATATATATATATAGTAGTAACCAACGAGAAACATCTCGGGAATCTTATTCTGAGCAGAGAAATGAAGGCGTAGGCGATGGTTGGAATCATAATTTATTATTACAGACTTTTCGGAACAAACCCTTTTCCCTCTTCAGTGGCTAAAGACAATAAATAAAATGTTATAACAATGGTATCAGCTATATTTAACAATCTATCAGCTGGAAAAAGAGCCTGAATTGTAAAACAATAAGATAAGGATTAACCAAAAGACAAAAACCAATTTAACCTCCAATAATAAGATATTAAAACTAAACAAATATATATAATATGTGAAAATAGAACATAGCTTGACTAACTCTGGATCTCAGTAGTGAAACTACTTCTCGTCACCAGTAAGGATGCCACCCAAAAATGCGTCACCTCTTCCTAGTACCATTCCAACAACTCCTGACTGACAGCCTGCCAGGGGTCTATTTACTCCTGCGTGAGCATCCTTTGAACCCAGCTAGCACACACTTTGCCCTATTTCAGGGATGACAACATTGCTTCCAATGCTTCGACACCACCTTCGAACTATGTGCGCATTTTATTCACCGTTATCCGCCGATTACAGGGGATGAGCTGATCGAGACGCGCTTCATTTTCCCTAGTCAGGGCTCTGAAACTCGGATTGTCATTCACATCTCTGTCGCCATTCTTGAATCGACAAACCAATGTTCTAAGCGTCCTGAGATCAATTGCCTCGGCTCCGTAAACATTCACTAAGCGTTGCTGAATGTTCATTGGTTCAACTACTGCATTGAAGAATTCAATGACGCATCTCTGCTTCTGACGCACGTACATGAGAGTGGTTACTTTCTTAGACTGTCAAACCGCTAATATCTGCAACAGAGAACTGAAAAGTTCAAGTAATTAGCGCAAAGCTTATATCATCATAACAATGTCATAAACAATTTATCTAGGCCCCTTAGGGCGGAATAAAAAAATAGGAGGCATTACTCTTGGAATGATCTTATATACTCAAGAATGCCAGCCTTCTCCAAGGGTTCTATGACAAGACAAATTGGTGCAGGGGAGCCTGGAACCCTTATTAATGATCGCCTTCCCACCAACCAATTTCATTTGGAAACCGAGCTAAAGATAATCTAGAACTCGCCTCGATGTCGTAAATAAGAGACATTACGGATACTGCGAACAAAAAAAGGCAGAGATTCTTGTGACTCAAAAGAGTTACTGCGCTCTTTAAACAGCTATGGAGACCAGGCGGGTCTCCAAACAAAGCCTGTTGCGTTGATCTTCGTAACTAGCGGAAAGTTGCTCGACCCTGAAGAGAGATATAACGACAGATTAAGTACTAGTATATCAAAAATTTCTTTTTCTATAAGTGACAAACTTACTCAAAAAAAGCGTAAGAATCTATCGTTTGTTGCATCCAGCCTAAAAGCTAACTTCTAAGGTTCTGCACATGAGCAGGCTGAATGTAATAATGATTCTTTCTTTATGTTACGTTTTCTTTATTAATAGACAAGAAACTTAACTTTTATTATTCCCATTAAATCATTTTAATGTAAAAATCAGTTGTTTTGGAATATTCGTTGGGGGCAAGCTCCTTTAGGTGCAGTCACGTATCAGGTGGAATATTAGATTGTTTCTTTGAGAAATATGATAAAGTTCTGAGGAGAAACCAGATTAAGAAAAAAATGATGAATCGGAGTGAATGAAAATGATTATCCAGTTCTTCTCGCTGCTTTTCTCCTTTTAGCTAAAATTTCCTATTCACCCCCTCTTACTAAACTCTATCTTTGTTCTTTTCTTCCCTCATCCCATCCTTTTTGGCAATTCTAATTTATTCTCACTGTGACTTCATTATTTGAGCTTTGTTGGTTTATATTAAAAAATTTTCACTGAGAAGAATGAAATACTTTCAACAATATCCTCTGCTAAATTGGCCATACTCGGTGCTCAGTTGAGCTCATTCTGAGATTCAATTCATTGGGATTCACCTATCTATTTTTGGTTCAATTCAACATCGAAATAGTATGAGATGGATAACATCACATAGAGGACATAGGGATAGTATCATATGAAGTTTAACTTACAGGGAAGAGAAAAAAATACAAACTTCATAATTTAGTCAAACTTTTATTTAATTTATTCTTAATGAATACCACAAGTGAGGGAAATAGAGAGATATAAATAAAAACAGTTTGCCATATTAAAGACAATAAATAAAGAAAAAGGGGCTAGTGGCTACTTCTTTTGGTAAGAATTTTATTATTGGAGAATCATGTTTAAATATTAATGGTATAATATTTACTTTATGTGAACTACCTAAAAAATTGACATTTAATAATATTTATTTAAATTTAATATTGTAACAAAAGGGTGTCCCTAAATTATTGTATCCTTTCCTTAGAAGTATTACTTAATATTTTCTAATACTATTCTTTTTCTAAATTCCGCTTGCATTTGATATTTATTTTACAATTTCTAATGCTTTTCTGTTTATATTCTTTGACAACAAAATTTTTCTTTAGAAAAGTGTGATCTATTGCAGCTAATTGCTCTCAATCAATCTGATAAAATCTTATTTTTTTCCCTGTAGTAAAAGAGTAATTATTAACCATTCCAGAAAAGCTGATGTAATCCTAAAATTCTACCATCTGAAGATATTTGATACTACATAATCTTCCAATACTTTGTAGATATTGGCAGTTGTGTGTGTTTACTTTTGAAGATGAGGAAGCAATTTAAGTTTTCCACAAATAAATATGTTAATTAAAGGAAATATGTTATTCATTAAAGATAAATATAAAATTGTAAGCTACTCAATTTATTTAAATGTTATTTTTTAAACGTCAATTAAAATTTAAAATAGCTTCTGTAAGTATGCACAACCACCTAGACAAGATGTTTTATCATATTGGCATACATTATAATTACGAGTGCAACAGGCTTACCTGTTTTAATGATAGTTTTTCTTTCATTATAGGTCATCGCACTGAACTTCATTTTAATAAGATATGAATAAAAAACTGTAAATATAATGGAAATAACCTTAGCCAGTGCTTACTTAACATCATATGCCACTTTGATATAGCAGGCAAAATCCAAACTGAAGAAGCCTTAAGTTCAATGAAAAAAAAAGAAAGAAATAAAACAGAAGATATTATACTAAGCCTAAAGAAATTAAAAGAGAAGTCAGTGCCAGTTAGCATAAATCCAGAATTTTGCAAAGTATTGAGTAATACTATAAAATGTCTAGAAGCCATCTTAAAATGGTTTACATCAATACTTTAAGGAAATACTGAAACGCAGGAATGAAAACATCAACAATATTAATACCCAAAGTAAAAAATCCCAAGCGGGACAATATAGACCAATATAGATACACCAACAAGATCTTATGTCACTGATAGGAGAAATGATAGAGACGCATATATTTCAAACTAATTTACAGGTAAAAATTTAAAATAGATTCAATAAGGTAGGTAGGAAACAATATAAGCTGCTGATCTTACGAGACTATATAAAAATGATACAAGAATAAAAAAAACACTTTGTATTATCAAGATTTCAATAAAGCTTTTGATTCTGTAAGAGAGAAATGATGATTGAGTTCCTAATGAAATATAGGGTACATGATAGAATTATAGGTGCATTTGCAAAAATATACAGTGATTATACAAAATTAAAGTTTAACGATATAGAAACTAAGATAAATTTTGCAAGAGGAATTAGACAAAGTTGTACTGGCAAGACAACACTATATATAATTATAACAATAACAGAACTACCCCAAAACACACACACACTCGCAGCCCTTACATACACCATCATTTGATACACCCACATATATACCATCCACACACGTACACACCCAATGTCAACGCATCCAACTTGCCATGACCCACACGCACACAACAAGTAAAGACCAAGGTGCACTTGTCTGGCCTGGTTTCCGGGGTGTCACAAGAAATGTTCGGAGGCGAACGACGCCTCTACGCCGCAATTCTTAACCAGCTCTAAGCTGCGAATGGAGTCGTGCGTATGCTATTCCCGGAAACGGCATATGCCCTCATACAGGACCACATAAACAGGAGGCTCGCCCTCTTTGCCACAGCTACAAACACATACCCAGCCCAATACACTCACATTGCACCCGCCCGTCCCCTGACCACCTACCCCCTCTCCTATCTCGATCTTCTGCAGCTCCTTTCCCATCCCTACTCGCTTTCAAATCCCCAGCCCTATTTTTCCTATTCCTATTCCTGTTTCAATCTCTGTTCCGAGTCCTACCAGCACCCCTACTGTTCCTACTCTGACTTGTTTCACTCAAATTCCTACCCTCACCCTAATTTCTGCCTATATACTAAAGCAAAACCCACAACTACGCCTACGGCAACTCCAGCTCCTCTTCCTAGCACTGCCTCCTACCTCCTCCAGGAATGTACTCCACACCTCTCCGCACTCCCAAGACAGCACAATCTTCCAACCTAACCACCCTCACGAAACGGACATCCCTTTCTCACACACAACCAACCACCGAACCCAACACGCAGTGAGTGAAAGTGATTGCTGCCCCCTTACCGTGTGGCCCGAGTGTCAGGAAGTAGGCAACCGTAAGGTGGCTATCACGCACTGCGCCCTTGCCCGAAATAGGTCGCTTAAGCGTACGCCGTTGGCGCGGTGTTCTACACACCGTCTTCAACACTGTACCAGACACACAACACCCTGGCATAATACTCCTGAACTCTACCAGATTACATCCCCCGAATACTAGGCTTCGCATTTCAAGCTACCACACATATCTGACCGCACAGGCGCGAAAGCTAGGCTCATCCATCCCATTTAAACGCCTTATACAGCATTCTCTCATAGACACAAGATAAAGACTTCTTCATAGCCTGCAGAATTGACACAGACACTGGCTCAATCCGAGTTGTCACAGACTTCAGACCACCCAGTCTACAACTACACATAGATGTCCTACTCCGAGCGCGACTAAACCACAAACTCCCAATCTTCTTCATTGGAGACATAAACGCACACCATCCTTCCTTTTTTTTCAAACAGAACAAACTATGCAGGAAGATAGCTGGTGGGTGCCTTGCAGCGATTTCACAGCGAACACATCGCCCTGGTGTTACCCACGTTCTTCGACCTGCGTAGCGGGACCTCATCCCCGGACGTGGTCATCCGTAACGACCACGCCTCAAGATTTCACACCAACATAGTCCCAGGTCCCCATGTACTATCCGATCATATTCCCGTAAGCCAGTATGTCTCTTACTCTCAACCCCTCCAAAAACATTGCCTACACCACCTCTATATAACTACACTAACACGAACTGGGTAGAGTTTGGCAACCATATAAACACTTACACACCATGCAACCTCAACCTTCAGGGGACAATATTCTCAGAACTAGACAACCACTGGAAGGTTCTCATGGACGTGATAGAAACAGCTCGCAAAACGCACTCGCCACGCAAAATATACCCACGCATAAAACAGATAACGTACCCAATACATAAAAAAAAATCATCTTACTATATAACAATCACTACGTCAGAGGCCCACGACAAAAAAATAGAACACTCCTTCGTGGCATCATCCTACAGTGCGTGCTGCTAGATCGAGATCGCCAGTGGGTTGAAATCCTACGCATTGCGAAAGATGCTCGCTGCACTGACTCCTTCTTCTGGCGGTGCGTCATCGATGCATTTAGGTCGAGCTGAGATCAAGTACGCAGACATAATTGATCCAAACCACACGCAGAGGACTACTTCCAGGAACTCCATGAGTTATGCCTGCTCCAAGACAATGATCGAACTGGAAGTGCTCGATAACGCACCCACATTAACCACTCCACTCACCATCGAGGAAACCAAACGATACACCAAAACTACACAAACACAAGCCCCTGGCCCTTCCGGCCATCCAGCCGCAATCATACATCACTTGCCAGAAAACATCTATCGAAAATTAACACACCTACAACGCTTCCCTAGCCTCTAGATATTTTTCGGAAATATTCAACATCTCACACAAAATTTTACTCCACAAACAAGACAAAGACCGCAAACAACCAGATAACCACAGGCTTAGTGCTCTCCTAGAGAAGTTAGGATAAATACTAAAACGTATGTTTAACACCTGCTTGGGGAGCTTACTGAGGATGAGAACTGATTCCCCCCCCTGCCAGTATGGCTTCAGGAGATGTTCTTCCAGTGGCGCGGTGGTAGCGATCGTTTACGACATCATGCAAAAAGCATGGCAAAAACAGCAGAATACATTCACTATCAGTAATGATGTAGAAAAGGCCTTCAATAAAGTGTGGCGTGTGGGGCTCCGTTGGAAACTAGCGCTACAACACGGAACTGCCTCTCTGCACCATAAGGCTTCTATGATACTACCTTACCAGTGACCTCAATTCTCGAAACAGTGTATTAAGGTGGAGAAGAAAGCCCAAAGGATGTTAGGGTATATCAGGCGTCAGTTTGGATATCGGAACAAGGAAATAGTACTCTGTTTGTACAATTCCCTCGTCCGACCGCACCTGGAGTATGCCGTACAATTTCAGAGCCCTTCATTTAGAAAGGACATCGCAAAATTGGAACGCGTGCAAGCCAGAGCAACCAAACTGATTCCCTCTATCAGACATAAAAGTTATGAAGACATATTTAGGGAATTAGATCTGTTCTCGTTGGACACCCGTAGACTGCGTGGTCATCTCATCGAAGTTTTCAAAATACTTAGAGGGTTCGACAATGTTGACTACAGGGATATTTGAACACTTGCTGAGAGCTGAACAAGAAATCGCGGCTTTGAACTTAAACGGAAGCGTTACAACCGTGATATTTGTGGAAAGTTTTAACCTACAATATCTGCGGTAATTGAAACGTACTTCTAGTGGAAATTGTCAACAGTGAATCTGTTGACCAGTTCAAGTCAAGACTAGAGATGGTCTTGAAAAGTGGCCGTTTAAGGACGTAAAGCATTTGAGCAGTGATGTGCACGCTCAACTGCTAGTCTAAAGGTATCGTCATTGAATAAACCGTAAGGTCTTCTAAGGTACCTTCTTTCCTTGTTACTCCTTGTTAACTTACAGATAGGAAGTGCTAAATACGATACAACAACAAAATATCACGTTCATTTACGCTCATCTTTTGAGTACCACAGGGCAACGTGCTGGCACCTACGCTTTTCATAATCTACATAAACGACACTCCATGCCAAGAAGAACACTTCACACGTACAGATACACTAACGTATGCGGATGAAGAGATCATTCTTGTCTCTAGCCAGCGCTCTGAACTGCTCGCAAGCCGTGCACAAATAATACTCAACGAGAAGGCAGAATATGAGGAAATGTGGCTCATAATCACTAATCCTCAGAAGACACAGTTTATACTATACGGTGTGCAAGACCACTACACTCAAAACATACAAATATATTATCACATACTCAACCCACAACAATATTTGACTCGTACTTACGCTTTCACGCACACCAAAACAACATAAAGTTAAAGCCAAACGCATAAACAACATACTGATGATGTTCTACCCCAGCAATAAAATATGCAGTTACACCTGTACAAAATATCCGTCAGAACCATAATCACATACGCTCCAATCACACTAACGACTGGAAGCCCACCATAGCAGAGGAGCGCACATCGCATTTAGAACTCTGCTCTGAAGGCCGCCTGTTGCTTTCCCCTGTACAGGGAATTTTGACAATCTACTACACAAATAAACTTAAACCACTAAATAACTACATGTTCACACTACTAACTCAACAACTGAGAAAACTCGATAGAGACCCCATATACAACAACCTATACACTATTCAATACGCTGCTGCTTGAGTACGCCGATTTCCAGTAGAACTTCACCACCAACCACCTGAATCAATATAACTCTACATAGCAGCATCATGTAACGTTTCCTCGAGTCTCAACGCACACCGCCATGCCGAAGGATGCAAGTCACTAATGCATCACGTTTCGGCGATTTAGTCAAGCCTCGTCGAACTGCCAAGGAGTCCGCCCTTCATAGCTGACCCTTCAGCCTCGCCAGTCAAACACCTCAACTACACATCAACACATACTTCACCCCGGTGTATAGCCACTGTCCTATCTTTTTCCTCCTATTCCCTCTCTGACTGCTAGTTTGCTGTAACCTGACTACAGCAATCTCTCTACTTTTCTCTGTATTCTCCTCTTGTCTTCTCTTAAAATGTATTTGCTAAAAAATGAAAGTACGTACCTTAACATACATGGCTCATTTAGTGGCACAAAACAAGAAAAGATTGCAAAAATACTATTAGATAAACAAAATCATGAATTAACAAAAACAGTATTCATTTAGTCGAGAAAAGCAGATTAAAGCTAAAATGCAAATAATAAATCCAATTTAAGTAATAAAAAATGACTCCCAAGGGTTTTAAGCTTGGAAGTCCGATAATTATGAAATTTTGTTCAGAATTAAAAAAAATGTGACAGAAACTTTTAATCGAAGGAATAAAGAAAATCAAAATCGTGCAATAAAAGGACAAAAGAAGTTTGAAGGCAAAGGCAATAATTCCAAACTGAAATTGTTTGATTTTTACTTTTTTTTAACAAATCGCCCCACTTAATTATAATAAAGGTTCTGCAATAAATGCACTTGTTTATTTTATTGTTCTTTGCCCTAAACATATTTATTATTATCTTGCGTCCTATAATTTCGAAGAGCATGGAATGCGCACGGCTCTCTTGTTCCAAGGTCAAGGTGGCTTAAGAAAAATGGTGGCCTATATTTCTCTATTATTTTGATGCTGCAATTGTTAAATTATAAATTTTATCGAAAAAGGATAAGGACAATAGACTTCCCTTTCTTGAATTTTAAACGAATTTAGCAGTTACTATTAGGAAATCATAAGGAACTACTTCAATCCAAAGAAATTTGAAAGGAGTTGGCCACTATTGGTTCGCTTAGGGAATTTAATCTCCAAATGTGAGAATGTGTATAATCTTCCTAGGGAAAATTTCATTTCAATGCAGTAAATGTGTTGGATTACATCTAAAATGCCACGGCTTATTATACAACCAAACTAAATAAGAACTTAGACTATATGGGATCTTCATAAATTAAACTCTGGTTATTTGTACCTACACACTTTCATGATAGTTCAGATATAAGTTATATAAACTCCAATAAAAGTAATATTAAAAGTAATACGGTCATTAAATTTAGTTCAACTAAAAATAGAAAGATTAAAAGTTGAATTTGTCTTGTATGCCATATTAGAAAATCACTTAAAAAAATCAGTGATGTTTGTTTGGAAGCCAAACATATCATAATACATCAAACTAATATTTCCAAGTCTATATGGACCTAGGTACGCACGTTTGCCCTTAGATTATAACTCTAGGGCTTAAATTCTCTTTATAAACTTTAATTTAATAATCAAATGGATTAAATGATACTTTAACCAGAGAACTTTTCAAGGCAAGAAATTTAGTATCGGCAACTCCCAAAAGGGAAATTAGGAACGCAGCTTCCAATTGAAAGTCAACACTAAAATTAATGAATTACAAAATAAATTTGCAAACAAATTAAACTTAATTAAAGCGAAAAGGTAAAAGGGGAGGGTATTTTCGTTTGGGACCGTCAAAACCTTCGGTAGTAACAGGTAATGCACAAAAAAAGGCACTGAACCAGGGTGGGAGAGGCCTGAGGGGGTTTAAGTCCCCCAAAGATTATATATATATATATATATATATATATATATTACTATAAATAGGTAGCAAGTTTTCTTGAACACCATTGTTTATTTAGTCTTAGTTAATTTTCCTTGGCAACTTTCTATTTTCCTTATAAATTTTTTTTCTCAATCTTGTAGATGGTAAATTATTTCACCTAGGATAAATAATTTACCATCTAGAAGATTAAGAAAAGAAAATAATAAGGAAAACATACCAATTTTGGCCCTTTTTTTGTGAAATGAACAACGTCCCAAACGTCCAATATATTGCACGACGTGTAACTTTCTTTAACAAAGCTACCTAAATAAAATTTATATAGCATCATCTAAATGTTTTTATTATGTTCATTGAATAAAAATGATCGCTCTAATCCTCTTATTAAACTTTATCCATTAATGGATTAAGCGTCATTCACAAAGACCCGATTCAGCCATTATGTTCATCGAATTCCTAACGACTATTGCTCTCTTCCTCGAGGAAGAGAGCAACTCGGACGCGACGTGGAACTCCACTGATCGCAATCCGAGAGTCGCGCTTTCTTATTGGCCTCGTCGTCACTGAGTTGGTTCTAGTTCACAACGTAGAGCTGAGCCGAGCCGTGCAATCTCTTACGGTCAAGCTCGTCTCATCATAAGCTATGATCGGTACAGTGGAGCCGTATCTCCACAGCACCCGGAAATGTGCACTGACCAGCTTCCGTGACGTCTTTAGAAGGCAGAGGAGCTCCTCCAGGAGATCGGTTCGTCACATGACACAATGCCTGTGCCTCGAGTTTATAGGCGGCAAAGGAAGCGAGCGAACGTACCCTACCAGACACCTGAGGAATATTACCAGGTGTTGACTGAGCTGCAGAGCCGGTTCGAGGACGACGCCATTCCTGTCGTCTTCAACATCAAACATTTGCTAAGCGACATCAACGGAGATGTTGCTGCTTTATTGGATCTGCCCTTGAGCCTCGTCAAGGCGGAACGGAGAACTGGTTTTCGTTAACACTTAAGTTTGACTCCATTGGACATGCTCTTACCCACGCCCATAGCCGAATCGATCTGAGCCCGAAGGCTCCTTTAAGTTCTGATCACTCTCCCAGTCTCGAACACGGAGGCCAAGTGTTCATTTTCGGGTCTAAAAACAACTGAAAACCTACTTAAGGAATAGTTTGGGTACAGAACGCCTAAATGGCCTAGGCTCATCGATATTACAACGAAATTAATGTTAGAATAGACAGCTTAATAAATTTATTTGCCCAAAGGAACAGGCGGGTTAGGTTCATAGGAAATTCTCTGACAATTATTTTGTGTTAGATAGTGTTATTAACCCTTTCACACCCGTTTATGTTTATATTTCCTCTTTAACACATACTTATATTTTGCTATTCAGAAAGAGTTAGGTAATAATTTAGAAGACATATAAAAGAGCTTTTATGATACACGTCTAAAATGCAGGTAAATCACAAAAATAATGATTAAATTCAGTATTATACCTTAGGTAACGTCTTTAAATTACAGTTCATAATTTTCTAATGTGTGGAAAAAATCGATCTGAAAGAGTTAGTGCTCATTCCCTTATTAGATGCTGTTATTAGCAATGCTTTGTAAGATAACGATTATTAATCATCAATGCCCTTTTCTCAGACTCCTCAGAAAAAGGAATAGGAGTTAGCTCCCACCATTTTTTTATCCTTGATACGCCACTGTTTGGCGATGGGTTGATATGTGAGATTTATTGTTCATTGATTGAACTTAATTAGAGTAGAAGAGATTTGCTAAACCTGAGTATTGCGACGAATTCGAGGAGGTATAAAAATTTAGGATGCGGATAGAAACGGGACACAAAATAACGCCAGATTTGGGGTTAAATCCAACAAATGAGAGGAGGTTGTAAGCACTTCCTTCCACCCTCATTTTTCAATCCCTACCCTCCTTATTTCTCTCTACCACACTTCCATTCTATTCCCTTCCGAAGGTACCCTCTTTGAATAGACCGCAAGGTCTCCTAGGATACCTTCTTTCCTTGTAACTCCTTATTTCTCTCTACCACACTTCCATTCTATTCCCTTCCACCGTCATTTTCCACTCCCTTCCCTCCTTATTTCTCTCTACTACACTTCCATTCTCTTCCCTTCAATCTCTCCTCCTTCCATTCAGTTTTTTCTTCCTTCCTTTCGCATTTTTTCTTTGCTCCCCTGCCTTCCATCCTTTCTTTTATCGCTTGATACCTACATTCCTTCTTCCCTTGCCTTATTTCTCTCTTTCTCTCTCTCTTCCTTCCTCAATTTCCTCTCTACTTCGCATTTATTCTCCTTCACTTTATTTCTTTATTCTTTCCATATTCCCCTTAGTTCTTTCTCCCTTTCTTCATTTCACCCTTTCTTCGTTTATTTTATCGCTCGCTACCTCCCTTCATTCTTCCCTCCATCCCTTGATTTCTCCTTCCCTTTCTTTCATCCTCTATCCTTTCCTTCCTCCCTCTACCCCTTCCTTTCCTCCCCCTATACTCCTTCCTTTTCCCCTCTACCCCTTGCTTTTCCCCTCCCTTCCATCCTTTTCCCCAATATTCCTTCGTTCCTCCCTCCCTATTCCCTTCCTTTGTATATAATAATTAAATAAACCTCTTGTTTATATGGTAATTTTCATTTATGCATTAACATAATTATCTATTTGAATGAAATATAGTCGATGCTGTAGGTTTGGGATGACAAATCCAAAAACATGATATAAAAAAGTATGTGGAAAGAAAAAGAGAAGTGAAGTTTGTAAAAATTGATAAAGCTTTTATTTATGTTTAATAAAGATTAATGTTGGATGGAGCTTAATGGCTTATGAACATTGTATTTCGTTATATATTGATAAAATGTATTTGGCATCCCATTCCCATTGAAGTGATTGTTCAGGGGAAAGAAGTTAAAAAGTATACACTGGATTCAAGCGAGAGTGTAAGAGAGGGTGTAGAAAGAGAATAAAAATGTAAATTCCACCACAAAGGAAGACTAATCATGTTTAAAATATAAAATGGATCGAATAGAATGTAAATAAATTATATCCTTACGTCTTGAAAAAAGATAATTTAATCTTAATAGAGTTACTGTGTGTAGTGAACTGGAACTCGAAATATCTCGTCTGATTTATACTAAAAGCTCTGAACAACCCAGATAAAAGGGCTGTTAGAGGGAAACAATAAACAGAGTTAAAATGTAGGCAATGGCTCACTATACAATGATATTTATAGAATCATGAGCTATTTTAAGGTTAACAAACTATAACACGAACAAGATGAGTGGCTTCACCACTCCTCCTTAGAGGAGGAGCTTGCGCTTCTCAGGCAGACTATCGGTCTGTGGCCTAAGGCCTATCTGACTCTAGCCACGAGGTCTAAAAAATCAAAAGCTTTACAGGACATATCTCCTAATAATTTACTCTTGGTCTATTTTTTTCAAATCCCAGCATATTTTCTAGGCCTAAAGGAAAGAAAACACTTTTATATGAATTCCTTTGAATTACGAAAAAAAACAATCATCAGAGCTTTATCATTTCCGCATCTAAATTTATATACTTACCAGGCAATGTCTTCGCCACTTCCACCTACGGGGAGAGCTTGCACTTCGCTACTAAAATTAAAATTTAAAAGCTATAAAAAGCAGTCAAGGTTAAATTTTAATACTTATTCTGAACTTCGCCAATTATAATCATCATCATCATCACTAACTCTATAATTTAAGAAGGGGATTTTTTGGAGTATTTGAATAAAAATTTCATCTAAGTTTGGTTATGACTTATGTTTTTTAGTAAAGTTATTTCTAATAATTCTTTTATAATATCAAAAAACAAAATAGTAAAGTTCAGAAATAAATATAAGTATCTAAATTCTGTGAATTTCCTTAAACCAAAAGAATTACAAATGGGGAGGTTCAGAAATTTTTTTTTTATATATCTTCAATAATTCTATATTTTAGCAACGTGATATTTTAAAAGTAGGGAAATATAGTTCAGAGTTCCTTTTTAAAATTATTATAATAGGCGAAGTTCAGAAAATTTAGACAAATTTAACCATGGCTGTTTTTTTGTAGATTTGATATTTTAATCTTAGTAGCAAAGCGAAGATTGGTGAAGCCATAGCCTGGTAGTTTTAAAAAGGAACTCTAAACTAAATTTTCCCCCTTACAAACTATAACGTTGCTAAAATATAGAATTATAGATAGAAGAATAGAAGAAGATATATAAAAATAAATTTTCTGAACAACCAGCCATGCCTTAATTTTAATTTATATTCTGAACTTGTGATTTGTAATTATTTTGTATAAAACTCCCAAAACATTCGATACTCATTTATTTTTTCTGATTTCAAGAAGGGGACTGGATAGCTTTCTTCTGAAGGGGGCACAAAACTTAATGAAGGTGGATCGGCTGACGAGATTTTCGACGACGTACGACGACCAGTTACGGGGGGTCACAGGAAACAGACGGCAATCCGGAATGAATGGATGGCGGGCTTTCTATCTCCTCGAGAGAGGCTGAGCTTCGGGTTAAATACCCAGGTGGCTATTCTGATAGACGCCTCAGGGCCTTGCAGTCCTAAAGGAATTATTGGCGCCAGTCTTAGCAAACACAATTCATGATAACGCCTCGTTCCAGAAGATCAAACTCGCCTCGCGATATGGGGGTAGGGTTAATATGGCCGCGCACGGCCTTATCGCAGGGGAGAGAGGTACGATCGTCGTCTGAAAACAAACACAGCTGGGATGGGTGATTAAACGCGTGACGGATCTTTTCTTCGACTTTCTAAAATTCTCACGCTGGCTCATGTGGTCTTGAAAGAATAGAGGGGTATCGCCAAGGGGCTTCCTCTCACGGTGGTCCTTCGAGGGCATTCCCTCACAACGATAAGTGAGGAAGATCGGATAAATTGTCGAATTACCTTAATGCTCAGAGATGGAATAATACCTTTTCACTTTTCACCCTTTGAAAATATAGAAATAAGGGAGATAATTCTTCCTTTTCGGTAATTGTTCGGAAATTCCCCTCGAGACAAAGTTCTTGTGTTTAAAAATAGTAATAGCTAGAATGAATCCTCATTTCAGAGTAAATCTCCACTAAATTCCTAAAGAGCGCCATCTACATATGTTAAAGAACAACACTTAATTATGAGGTACCCCGGTGCAACATCTGTTCCAATCTAGATATAACAATTTTAATTCCCTTTTAATTGGTGCTGCATTCCTAATTATCACATTAATAGAGCTGTCATCAGATTGACTCTCAATTTCCAGGAACTGTTGATAACAGTAATTGCGTAGGTTTGAGTGGTCGACCAATTACTTGCACATATGTCTTCCTAGATACTCACATGTGAACTTTTGAGCGCCTTTCTATGGCTCGCGATTTGTAGAAGAGCTTCTAATTGATCTTAAATTATGTGTACTTTGTTTAAGAGCACGACTGAGTTTGTATTTCGGAATACACGTATTTTTCTTTCATATTGGATTTCTCCTATTCACACTATTTGCTGGCGGCACTTCTAATTGCAGCTTCGGCCGTAGCGGGGGCTTTGGGGAGAAGTAAACGAGACATGTTTGCGCAAATTTCTTGATTTCTTCTCTATTCTATGTGCGAGCAATTTTATCCAGTCATTAGAATCATCAGACTTACGAGTTGAGGTAAAATGAGTGGAAAATAGAGAAGAAAAACTGCAAATATCTCGCCCATTAATTTAAAAGTAAGGTCATTTTACGCGACTAAAAGCTATGTAGGTTCATCGGTCGGATGGTAACCATTTTAATTTTCGATGAGTTTTTGAAAGTTTTGAAGGTTTTAAGGTCATAAGTTCATAGGTCAGAATAGTTGAGAGCACGTGACTTACGTCTGTTGACCTTGTTAATATGCTTTGAACTGTGTCTGGTTCTAGGAGGCAGCAGTAGCAGATGTATAGATTTCTCTTGTACTGCATATGTATATGTCATTTTCGGGTGTCTCGCACATTTGCCAGTCAAGTTCATTGGTATTAAAAGCAGCCACATCGGGGCAGTTATTTTGAGGTGAGCCTCAAAATTTTTTTCCTTAGGTATTTATCTTGGCAATTCGATAAACAAAGGGTTTAAATCAACGAGTCATTTTTTCCCTTTTTATAATTTAATTCGAGAAATTATAATTTATTGTCTTCTAGTGTAATTTTTAGGTGGATACACAAACAGAAAATAAACAACAATCCGTTTATAATTAGTTTTTATTGCACTCATAATAAACCCATTAGAGGAGGGATTCTTAACATGGTGTCTATGGAGCATGTAAAGGGGCCTATATGGGCTTTATGAAGTCTAGAACGGTCAAACAAACAGAGTTCAAATTAGAACCTCTTCCTCTGAAATAAACTTCTCGCCACAATTAAAGTTTCTTTTTGTTTAATTTACACAAATTTAATGTTTCATTTTATTCATGAATTTACCATTATTTTTTACATGTTAAAGTAAGAAACAATTCTTTTCAAATAAAATTGTCCGTCCCGTGCCTATATCAAGTTTTTTATAGGGAGAGTACATATCATTCGTCAGATTCCCAAAATGGGCCGTGACTCAAAGGTTAAGAAACAGTGTTTTATAGGACCTCCAAGACCCTTCTCATTCCAATTTATCAATTCTGAATTAAAGAAAATTTGCTTTAATTCAGCCTATGGCAATTTCTAGAATGTTATCTTCTTGCGAGAGTTCTTGCAAAATATGACTTAAATAAATGCTTCGATCGTTTCATTTGGAAATGATAATAAAACGTCTGAGTATTTTTACCTGAAGATTTTAGATTATTTAATTTTAGTAAAGGTTTATAGGTGATTCGATGTTGTAGAACAAACCCTTTTGGTGCTGGAGAAGACAACTCCCATCCATCGGGTCCCCAGGTTGCGGATCGGGGGAAGGCCTCTAGATATAGAGGTTAGTTGCGAATAAACTGAATAAGCAGCCCCGGACAAAATCACGAGTCGCCCTTTGGCAAGGCGTAGCGCTCGGTAGCCACCCTATACCAGGGTTACGGTATGGGCAGGTGGAGCTCATAGTCTTGTGTGACAATCCACCTAGGAGAGGGACAACTCCGAACTCAAACCCGGGCAGGTGGAGCTCGAAGTCTTGGTTGACAATCCGCCTAGGAGAGGAAAAACTCTGAATCCAAACCCTCCACTGTCTTGTGTATAGACACTTCAGTCAAAGGCTAAGGGACCTCCCTGACAGAAAGGTGTTCTCTTGCATTGGATTGTGCCATAGCCTCTGTACCATGGTCTTCCACTCTCTTGTGTTTGAGATCCCTGCCTAAGGGTACATTTAGGCATACTTTCCTATTTTTCATTCCTCCTCTTGTTTTACTCAAATGGTGTGTAGGGCAGGCTTAATAGATGAGCAAAGAGGCTCTGATGGCTTTTCATGAGGTTGCCTTGGTCTATTCTTTTCTTTTCTCTTTTCTTTATTCTTTTTCATTCCAAAGTCATCATTACTGTCCTCCCTCAGTTGTTGTGGCGTCCTGAAGGGAATTTTGCCTTGCATGATGTGTCGGCTCCATCATGTTGACCAGTTTTTTTTCCGACATATAATATTCAGTTAATGAAAGTTTTGCTATTGAATAATTTTGTACAAATTGTTGTTGTTGTTGTTGTACAAATTGTTATTTTTGTTGAAGATCTTGTTGCTAATATTATTTTTTTAATATCGATTTTAATTTTATCAGGAGATATTGAGCTCAACCCTGGACCTGGTCATCCTCGTCAGATAAAATGTCGTCTACTCTATATTAATATTAGGGGCCTACATGCCAATATTAAAGACTTGACTGCTTCATCCAAGTCTCATGACATTTTACTCTGTTCAGAGACCCTGGTTTCAAATATGAGGCATGTCTCTGAAATACTTATACCAGGCTTCAAAAAACCAATTTTACTTAGGCGTGATGCCATTCCTAGGGCTAGAGGAATGGCAGTTTACATAAGGAATGGTTACTCTGCTTCAAAGACCTCCTATGCTTGTTCTTGCCATGAGATGCAAGTTATGAAAGTATGTGGTAAGCAAAATAATTTTTATCTTTTTTCTGTCTATCGCAATCCAGACTTAGATGATACTATTTTTGATGGTCTGCTCCTTGCCATGGCCAAGGTACAGGAAAATGACCGGAAAGCCTGCTTTGTATTTATGGGAGACCTCAATGCTCATCATAGGCAATGGCTGTCTTCTGTCTCCCCTACTGACTGTCATGGTATCAGGGCTTATGATTTTGCGTGTGAGTCGGGTTGTGAGCAAGTCATTAGGGAGCCTACCCATTCATCTGGGAACTGCCTTGACTTGGTTTTCACTGATTCCCCTGGAGTCGTTACAAGTGCTGTTGATCCTCCTGTGGGAACTTCTGACCACTGTGCAATTTCTATAACTATCTGTATTGTGCAATCTATTCCTAATATAGCTCATACAAGCAAAGTATTCATCAAATCTCAAGTAGACTGGTGCAATATATTAAATGATATCTCCCGGATCAACTGGCCACTAATATATAAGGAGGTTGAAGCAGTTCGTATTTTGAATGATAAAATTGTTTCAATTATTGATAGACATGTTCCATTCCGTATGATCAGATATCGCACTAAGGACAAAGCCTGGTTTAATGATGACTGTAAGAGGGCTCATATGCAGAAACAAGAAGCCTACAACCTGTGGAAGGGGAGTAGATCTGCCTTTCTATGGGATAATTATGTGCACTACAGAACAGCAGCTCAGAGGGTATATAATAATGCGGAAGTTGAATTCAATACTACCACAAAGGGAACTCTTCAGCGCACAGCAAATTCCCACAAATTCTGGACCACTCTCAAGTCTGCTCTTTTTGGGAATGATTCATCTATGCCACCCCTTCTTAAACCTGATGGTTCCATTACCCATAGTCCTGAAGAAAAGGCAACACTGTTGGCTGATGTTTTTGATAATAAACAAAGTAATGAGAATCTAACTCTACCTGACACTTGTTTCCCTGAACCAAGGTTAAACAAGATTGCTTTCCGTTCAAGTGAAGTAAAACAGTTACTTCTTGATCTGGATGCTTATGGTGGTACTGACCCAAATGGTATATTCCCTTTATTCTTTAAGAAAACTGCAGAGTATTTGGCTCCCAAGCTTTCCGTTATTCTTCGGAAGCTGGCGAGGAGTGGTAGTTTTTGCGAATGTTGGAGAATTGGTAACATCATTCCATTATGTAAAAGTGCAAGTGGTAGTTTTAACCCTACTGAATATAGGCCCATTTCTATAACTCCTGTTCTATCTAAGATTTTTGAACGTTTACTAGCTAAACGTTTAAGTACATTTGCCGAGCTTAATCGTCTGTTTCCCTTTTTACAGTTTGGATTTCGTAAGGGTCTGAGCACTTGTGATGCACTTCTCACTGTCTCCACCATTGTCCAAAAATCATTAGACTCTGGTCAAGAAGTTCGCTTAGTTGGCCTGGATTTCAGTGCCGCATTTGACCGTGTCAATCATAAGGCCCTGATATTTAAGTTGAAGCAGTTGGGAGTAGGTGGTGTATTTTTAAATATTATTGAACAATTTTTAACAAATCGACATCAAAAGGTTTATGTTGACAATAATTTTAGTGATGAGAGAGAGGTGCTATCTGGTGTACCACAAGGCAGTGTTCTTGGTCCTCTACTGTTTATATTATATACCCATGATATGTGGTTTGGACTGGAAAATAGACTTATAGCCTATGCTGATGATGCTACTCTAATAGCCCCAGTCCCATCTCCTGAGTTGAGAGCATCGGTTGCAGAGTCTTTAAATAGAGATCTGGCTAAGATAAATGTTTGGTGCACTTCATGGGGCATGAAGTTAAATGCAAAGAAAACCCAGAGTATGATTGTTAGCAGATCCAGAACACTAGATCCTCCCCATCCAGATCTTTTAATAAATAACATTCCCATCTCTATATGTGATTCTTTTAAGTTGCTTGGAGTTATGCTTGACTCTAGGTTTACTTTTGAGAATCACATTCGATCTATTTCCTCCTCTATTGCTCAAAAAATTGGCATTTTGAGGAAATCTTACAAAGTATTTGGAGAGCAGACTGTTCTTAAAAATTGTTTTAATGCTTTTATTCTTCCGTGTTTTGAATATTGCGCCCCTGTTTGGAGTTCGGCAGCCAACTCTTATCTTAATTTATTAGATAAAAATTTGAGAGCAATAAAATTTTTAATTCCTGACCTCAAAGTTGATCTGTGGCACAGGCGAGCAATAAGCTCCTTATGCATCTTATATAAAATTTTTAACAATGCAGATCATCCACTGCATCACGATCTGCCCAATTTATATGCCCCTCAACGAGTTACCAGAGGTGTACTAAATGCCAATAGTAGGGCCTTTACGCCTATGAGATTCAACACAACACAGTTTTCAAGAAGTTTCATTCCTAACACAACTAAACTGTGGAATGAACTTCCTAGTGTTGTTGTTGAGTCCTTGGAACTTCAGAAATTTAAAGTGGGTGCTAATACATTTTTAATTAACAGAAACTTATAACTTTAATATTTTATTCATTATCCACACATATATAATATTATAATATTTTTAACATTATAGCATTTAATTTTTTTATTTTTTTTATTTTTTTTATTTTTTTTTTTTTGATTTTCTATTTATTTATTATGTTTTTCTTAATCTTTGTTTCGTTTTTTCCATACCAGGTTTCTTTCCCCACTGGGGCCCTTGGGCTTATAGCTATTTGCTCTTCCAGTTGGGGTTGTGGCTTGGAACTTTAATAATAATAATAAGGGTGTTTTATACCCAGAGAGGGAAAATATAGGTATCAAGAAAAATGGCTAATACGTAACATAGTTTTGTTTTTAGTTCCAATTTATAATGTTTAATATTGATGACGTTTTTTGACAAAACATGCAAAGGAGGATACAAAAAAAATAAATGCAGGACGTAGGTGAACTAAAACTAACCTTTCTCTTCTCGGAAGCTTCTTCAGAGAAACATGAAAATTGGGACAGGCTCGATTATTTGTCACTCTTAAGAAGCTCTAGAGGAGTATACTGTACCTTTTATATTTCTACATCTAATTTTAAACTTTCTTTCAACTTTACTAAGATCTTTGATTTGTTAAAGTTTGTTCTTCCAGATAGATAGTTAGTGTCCATCTAGAGTATTAAAAATGTTTAGAAGCTAGATTTGCTTCATCGAAATTATTGAGCCACATAGCTTTAGAGAATGAAGGCCGCTTTCTTAATATGTCATTATGGGGTATAGTTGACGGGGTCAGAGAAATGAGTTCAATGGCACATAATTTGCCTGAATTATACTTGTCTAGATTAATTTTTAGGGTAAATCCCCGCTTCCACAAAAGAGAGTGAGAAATGTACAAAATGGAAAAAGACGACACGAAAGAGACCCCTAATTTCTCTCGGATACTGGAGTATGGAAATCATGTCGTGCCCCCATGCTTCATTTGCAGAAGGGGCATTACACAAGCTACACCCCTTTCCTGTGGCATAGAAGGATGTGTGTCACCTGAGAAATTGAGTGGGCTTGTCATGTGATGGAGTCACTTGTGAAATAAGCGCTTGTAATGGGAGGTGGTGGGTTCTACTTGGCAAGATGCGTGTGCATTAATTGGGCAATGCCAAATGAAGGATTTAAATGGATAAATTTTCGGCAGAACTAACGTTTATTGTAAAAAAGAGAATGTTAGAGGGATTTTAAATTTGTAACTTATATGCTTTTTATATCCTGTAAATTGGCGAATGCTAAACCACAACTATAGTGGTTGTGTTGAAGAGGAAAAAATATTTGAGTTTCTATCTTAAAAGTGCACCTAGAGAACTTCAGTTTTAACAAAAGATTAACATGAAACCTCGATTAATCTTTCTGTCACACTTTGACCTCTTAAACCTAACGGGTTTCCTCCTTTAACCCAGAATAAGGAATCCTCAAACGGAACCTCAGTTACGACCCATAGAGAAATCCCCTAAAGTTTAAATTGAATTTACAGTGTCAGTGTTCATTATGGCAGTAATCTTTTTGGCCTGCATCATCACATCCCTTTTTTTTCTACTTCAACTCGTCACGTTTAATGCTTCGAAAAATCTTTCGTAAATGATTTTTGAAGCGTGAAATAGAATCGGCAAAAGTATAAATAAATACGATAAACAAAACAACATGCAAATATAAAAGTATAATATGAGGGGAGGATAGAAAGAAAACGCAAGGTGGAATGAGATCTTGATTTCACACTGCGTTCCTCTAGAGCTTCTTTAGAATGAAAAGAAATGAGCAAACCGCTGCTTCAAATACTCATTATACTTTTCTGGAGAAGTGCAAGACGAAGTAAGCATCCTATCCTTCTCCCTCACTCTCTTGTAAAAGATATTCAGCATGGACGATCAACAATCTAAGATAGGAAGCATGCTACCTTGAAGCTACTTACTCTGAAATAGGAGGAAATATGGTCGATCTAAAGGAAGTTATGGTATTATATCTCAATTACAATTCTAAGAGGAAATAAGATCGCTCCCGAAAAAGATATGTAGTTCTACCTCAATTAAAATTAAGGAGATATGGTGCACTCATGAAGAAGTAATTCAGTTCTACCTAAATTAAAAATAAAAGAAGAGATATAGAGTTATCCGATTTTATGGTACAATAGGTTGGTGAGTGCGGAAAAGTAGTCTTGGCCGCCATCATTGCTTTGAAGCAGACATGACCAACAGTGGATTGTGTTAGGTTTATGAGGTTGCAGACCGCATCAATGGCCATGAATGTGCTTCACGCTTTTAAATTAATCCTGTATATTTGGCACGAAATATAGTGACAATAAGTTCTTAGTATATTAAGAAAATGTCTTGATTTAATTTAATAAAATGGCACACGCTTAATTTAAGGCTATATAATTGATAACAATTGGCATCGATTTCCGAGGCCGTCGGAAGGAATTCCAGCATCAAATATTGGAGATTTTCGTAAAGATTGAACATAATACGACTATACCACTTCATAACAGGACCATGTTCTCGGATATTTCTAAAACCTGCCTAGACTTTTATTTGGGACAAAAAATCATTCATAAGATATCGATTAATCCAGGGAAAATGAATATTTTTGCATGGTACTCCTGTCATATTTTCAGAATTTTAGCATGTACATAGTTTATCCGTCAATATGAAGTTTTCTCAACAAAGTTTTGTTCACTGCAACCTAGTTGATTATTTGGGGCAATGAATTAACCTGAACGTAGAATTTTGTATTTAAAATAAAATGACCTCCCTTAAAAAGGTCACTTCTGTCGAAATTTAAAAAGGTGTAAGTAATGTCGACTGTGAATTATCGAATTTGTGAGATTTTATAACAATTTCCCTAATGCTCTAGTGGGAGACGCATGTTGAAATATACTCGAGATGAAGTAAGGCAAAGGCAAATTTTGGCCAAAATATTATTAATGAATATATCTAAATGATATCATTATTAGAACGGCATCTGACTCAATATCGATACTTAAACATGATATAATTATTTAGTATAATATTTTCCCTGATACTATCCCAAACTCAAAATAGTTTAATATTCATTTCTTTCCCAGACATTAGGTTGTTTTTAATAAAGGTTTGTATCGCTCGTGTCGTATGGATTTTAAACCTTTTTTAAAGGAATTATAGGCCGGGAAGAAGGTATGGCTTTGTTCGTGCTCCGGGGTTGGATTACTCTTAGTCTGGTTTTCTCTTCCTCGTCCTATTCAGCGTGTGGGGACCTATCTAACATCGCACTTGAGGTCCTTGAAGCACACAATCATCAGCATGACTCCAATTCACCTTTTCTCACATTTTTTATCTATTAAAGCGTGGAAAATATTGTAAAAGAGTGAAAGGAGGTGCATTGGATGATCAGAAAGAGTATCAATTTCTCCTAGGTCTCAAGGGGGGAGAGGGAGCGTCGCTCCTCAAGAGTTAAGTTGTACTATGGAAATTATCCCTGTTACACTACCCACCTATCTGTGGGGTAAGTGGAGGGAGGGTTTATTAATAGCAATTGATAGAATCGATCATTACAATATCCCGAACCGAAGATTTTTTTGTATCGTCTACTTATTACCGACGGACCGACCAACATAGTGAGATATAGAAATCGCACGCGACTAAAATTGAATATTCTCTTCAGTCTCTTCGAACCTTTTTACAAGTCCCAATCGTATTTGCACTCCAGAGTGTAACCACTTTTAATTAAATCACTCTCCATCAAGTGGCAAAGTTAATTGTACTTAAGAATTTACCAAAATCTTAAGCTATGGGCTTAACACAATAATCGCGTGAGAGAGTGAGGTATACCTTTGGTTCTATCAAGGAGATCAGATAATGCTTCTTCCTTTATCTTTGCTACCATTTGATGCCGTTTTGGGGTTCAGATTATGCAGGCTGAGGCCCAGTGGAGACTACCCTGCTAAATGTAGTATAAGAGATACCCAACGGATATGAGGTTATCTCGCTGACTCGCCGGTTTGCCTCTTTGTTAATTGTGACTCATGAATTAAGCGGTGCCGGAAATATTGGTTGTATATTCTTCGGGGAAGATTTGTTGGGATTTCGGTTTCAATTAACGGCAAAGACCAAAATCAATCATGTAAATTTTGCATTTTTCGTTATTTCGTCTAATGCAAAAGGTTTGGGGCTGATATCTTGGTGAACATAACCGACCTCATGAATTGATTAGAGGAGACTTAATACCTATATTTCAAGTTGTAAAGTTGTGTCTCTTGCTAAACCATTTTTTCTTCTGTTTCTTCTTACGTATATGGTTTCACCTAGGTATTGCACCGCTATCGCTTAGTAGGTACGGAATTAATTAACCGAACCTTCCGATATCAGGTTTGGGAATACATCATAGTACTGAACTTGTCTGAAGACTTCTATTTCATGAAGAAGCTAAAGAGCAGGTTAAATCTGAAATTTAACAGCGACTAAATTATCTGTGCTCTGATCATAAGCCAACCAGACTGTCCCGAAGTCACCTGTCCCAAGATGTCTATAAATCTATAAACATCCCCCTGCCAGAGAGATGCACGGTGGTTTCTTAGGCTATGGTGCCAGCGTCCTTATCTCCTGGAGTCACAACTTGAATTATTATTAAAACAGAGCATCATTGTTTCATTTATAGGTAAACCTTTTGTGAAGCTGTGGTGAATTTAGGGACCATGTTTTTAATCAAAAGCAAGCAAAAGGGCTGCATATTCTTAAAAAATATTTTCACTTAGCACTCCAAAAAGTTGAAAATATTTCTTGGTACGATGACGTTCACAAATTGTAAAAAAAATGATTATCAGAGAATATAGTTTCAGGTTCAGAGTCGAGAAGCAATTCCTTTGCAACGGTGCTTTTCTTATTTAGGGTCTTTCAATAAGGTCACTCGATATTTAAATGTAAATAAAACAAGTTCTGTGCAATATATGCACTCAATTTATTTTAAATTTGACAGTACATTTTATGGCATTAAGTGTGGAATATGACGTCGTTCAAATTTCCACAACGGCTTCGCTTGGTGGAAAGTAAACGGGAGGCCCAATTGTCGATGACTTTGTCGCATAAATCTGGCTGAATTTGCTAGATGTTGTTCGATATATTGACTTTGAATATATCAACTGTTTGCGGATTATTCGTATAGACCTGCGATTTAAGGTAGTCCCAAACAAAGTACTCTAATAGAGTTAAATCGCATGATCTCGGTGGCCAGTTGACGTCGCTGGTGCGCGAGATGAACCTGCCCTGAAATCGCTGGTGCAAAATGTCTATCGTGGCGTGCGCAGTGTGGCAAGTAGCGCTGTCCTGTTGGAACCACATGTTACGTCGTCAGTATCCATATCAGGCATATAATCCAGTTGAGGCCACAAGAAGTTGCTTATCATCGTCTGTAGGTCTCGCCGTTGAGGGTTATGGCAGTCTCATCTTCGTTCTCAAAAAATAGGGACCGATAATTCCTTTAGAAAAGAGTTCGCACCAAACATTAACTTTGTAGGGATGCAATTGGTGCTTGTGTATCTCATGTGGATTGTTTTCGTCCCAAGTCCGACCATTTTGCTTGTTCACAAATGATTCATCCAAAATTGGGCCTCGTCGCTGCAGATGATTTTTTTGTTGATATTTTGGGAAACTTTCAACTGCTCTAAAGCCCAATCAACGAAAACAAGGGGTTGTCTATGGACGTTTATCTTAAGTCCTGGGTAAGTTGGCTTTTGTACAGGTGCAGACGCAAGTCCATACGCATAATTCCCCCAACTGAAGTCGCAGAAAGGCCAAGTTTTTGTGAACGACGAGAAATTGACTGCCTTGTATTTTCGCGTACACTCTCATTGACCGCAGCAATGTTTTTAGCAAACCTGCGTTTCGGCGAGATACCAGTGTTGGCTGATTGTTGATGGACTCATTTTTCTCGAATTTGACCACCAACCGTCGAACAGTGGACTCGGCAGGACGATTGTGGCGAGGATAGAAATCACGTAATGCGAGGAACGTTTGTCGAACGGAGCACTAATATTAATAATAACATTTGATGATTTGCATACGCTGTTCATCGCTATAAACTTCCATCGTGAGTTGCCAAGTAGTACTGAATAGTTCACATTGAGGTTGCCAGATACGACTTGAAAAACTTGGCCACTATCGGCTGACAGAGTTCGGACGTCCTTGTTGAAAGACCCTTTATATTTAACACGTTGTCTTTTTATTTCCCTTATTCTCCAAAACTAGTATAGAGTGTTCTTTATTTCTTCTCTTTTTTTCAAATAAAAAATATCCTTTCAATTCTTTTTCATTTTGGGTATAGGGTTGTTGTACTAATAGTTTTTTCCTCTACTTCACTCTATCCTGTACACCATAAAATAAAGTGGTTTAAATATTCTGACTCATCTCCACACATCAAACACTTTTTCTCTTCACCTTTTGCCTCTTCCTGTCGTTTAGATTTAAGTTGTTTGTTCTTGCCCTATATATAATCACTGAGGCTGGTCTATTATCATAAAGGTTTTCTTCACCCTTTAGTTCTTTTGTCCAATTCTTGTAACTTTATACTCAACTTTTATGACACATCCTTTTTCCAAATTTCTATATCTCAATCTATTATTTTTTTTTAATTCAGCTTTGGTGTTTGCTTTCAAGTCTCCATGACTTAAATTAACATTTTCCATAAAGCTTTTATTCAAACTAACCCATAGGCTTTCTTTAATTTTCGTTTTGCCTCAACCACTTTTTTCATCATTTCATTTTGATGGTTCTCCTCTACATACTTCACAAAGAAAATCTGACTTGTTTTCATCCTATTCTGCACTGTACTTGAACCTATTTTTCCTCTTAAAGTTGGTGTTTGCTCATATTTCGGAGCTCCCAAGATATATATAGAAACACAATTTTTAATTCTTTGTAGACATTCAATTTGATATATTATATAGTACTAGATATTTTTTTAGTGGAGGGATAAATACATTTTACCTTTTCGGACCTTATTCTGAAAATTAAGAACTAAAAATTAAAATGAATTTGAAACTTTTAAAAATTAAGAGAGACAGAAGATGACATAGAAGGAAAGAATATATAATTCCCCCAGGTTGTATAATCTGGCAAACTGAAATGCTGGAAAATATCAGAGGAAAGAATTTAACGCTATGCTTGAGCTCCGTTGTCTCCATGGAAACTTAAGGTCGATTGAATTATTAACGCTAAGTAGTTGTAGGCTATTGGGTTTCTATGGAAACAGAATTTGGGTTGATTTATTAAAGGCTATACTTGGGCAATGGGGCCTCTAGGGAAACTAAAATTTGATTGATTTAATAACGAACCATAAATTCGGAAAATTTATTTATAAATATGCGTAGTCTATGGAGGCTCTATGGAAGAGGAAATTCTGTTGATTTATTTAACGCTATGAGTAGGCTATGGGGGATTTATTTAAGGCTATGCTTAGGCCTGGTACTCTACATAGAGACTTTCTTCCGCTCATAATTATGTTTGGTTTTCTTGAATAAATGTTATTTATCAGACAAACTTTGTATAAATCCTGTATTTATGACAGTTTAAGTTAATCACTGAGTTCGCCGGTTCTCACTAAATCTACGGTTAGTATTTTCTAGCTCTCTGCCTCAGGGGCCTGGTAACCCTAGAAATTTATACTTTATACTACCTCTTAAAACATTTATATTTCTTTGCCTGTTTCTTCTTAATTCATTCCTACGCTTAAAAAGCCCTAAAGATGGCCAAAGAGGATCAAAAGCCCTCCAGATTAGAGGTATTGGTCACCCTTTTTGGAATACGTCTTAGTGATGCAATAAGCGCATTCCCACTAATTTCCTTCCTGATTTCTACTTCTTCTCTTACTATGACCAGGGCTCTCGTTAGCCTCGCGGTTAAAATGTTGGACTAACAACGCCAAGGTAGCTGGTACAATCCCTGAGGGAGCAGACATAAAGCCCTAGTGCGGATCCGAGGGCCGCCAATTGGCGAACGCCCTGAGCTCGCTCTCTATCCCTTCCCTGCTTCAACATTACCTTAGATGGAAAATAGCATCCATAAGCCTCTGGTCATGTATACACCTCTTTGTAACCTCCCACCATCGTATACACGCATGGATTGACCAAGCAAAGAGTGACAGAGGGCGTTAAGTATTTTAAGTACAATATTGACAGAACCCTAAATGTGAAATTACGCCCCCTCTTTAAGGAACGAACGGTTCTTGCTGATTGGTGTCATAACTTCTACCCGTGGCCTATCTTTGTGGTCTCTGGTTTTAAAAAAAATGTCATTTTGATCTTTATGCGTATTTTTTTATACTGAGGAAAGGTCTCATCTACGATATTTAAAGAGAAAGATGCCACGACTATCGAATTAACGAATACTTTAATTCTTTTTACTTTTCAGTTTACAAATGGGAAGGGATACTAAATTCAATTAGTATTTGGGGCTGAAAATTAGGGGGTGGGATAAGATAAAGAGTTAGTGATGTACTTTTAAGCCAACAGAGGTATTAAGAGTGTTTTTTATGGAAAGATTAAGGCTATCTTTCAACCTTTGTTGGGTTTACTCATGTGTCTCGGACACATGAGCAAACGATTTACATATAATTATCATACATGATACTAGTATATAAGGAAGATGATCTCATCTTTAACCGGTAATTAGAGACAGGAAATATACACTAGAGAGATATACGACTGACTATAGTATCTGCCTATTTGTTTAACTTTGATAGTTATGAAGTAATTATTAACCAGATAATTATCAAAGCAGTAGTCATAATGGAGTGTAAAAGGGCTAATCATAGTCCAATCCTTAAAAAGCTGGGGGGGGGGACTTATCGTAGTTAATATGTTCCAAATAGTTTAACTTTAAATATTGCTAAATAAGGGGCTGTTCTAATATGCACTTTGCCGACATGTTTAATGATCTAATATACAGTCTACTTCAACGTCAACGTTTGAATAGCATTTAAAGAGGGAATGGTATGGATTTAAAATAAAAAGTGGTTCTATTTGAAGGTTAGGAGGTTAATTAAAGGCTAGGTAGTATTTCCTTACACGCAACTTGGAGTTATAAAGAATGCGATAGGACCATTTAATTAAAGCATATAAAATATAACCACCTAACCCTCAGAAATAACCAAGATTTTCATTGTTATTAAACTCCTAACCTTTTTCCGGCTGTATATTAGAATATCGAACAACGGCAGACCACATAAAACAGCACTCAAAATACTAGGTTATTTAAGTTAGCTAATTAAAGACAAACACAATGGATTTCGGTGAAGATGTTTCTGTTGATTGTCTATTTAAATATTTTGTATGAAGTTATTTCTACAATGAGAACAAGACAGTTAATGGTGTTTACTTAGAATACCAAAGGCCTTTGATAATTAGCACAAAAGAGGCTGTTGCCAAACTTAAGGTGCTCGAAATGAGAGTGGAAATTATTACTTTTAGAGAAAATTGGCCTACAAATTGCTCACAGCATTATTTCTTCAATGAATGATTTCGAACTATGCAACAATTAAATGGAAACTGGTTAAAGGACTGGTAATACCACCTGTTTTGTTTAATGTATACATAAAAGACCTTAATAATGATATATATAATAAAATATCTAAAATCTAGCTCTTTGAATTGAAATAGAACTAAATTCAATCTATAGAAGAAGTTTGATTATATCTCAGCTATAGTTTTATATCCACTCTTTTCTTTCTTAGGCATTTTTTATTTTGATTTCATGTTTATTTATTTTCTTTTTTTCTAATTTCCACTCTATATTATTTAGATGTAGCCAGCTAGGATTAAATTCCCTATGTCAAGATGAATGTGTAGTGGATTTAAGATTGAACTCTGGAGAATTTAAAGCTTTGTAACTCGAGGACAAATCATTAGATAAAACTGCTAAAAGAAATTCAATTTAATTTAAAAAAGAAGTCAAAACCTAAGTTAATGCGAAATCGGTTGACACCGCACTGAATTACATATGTATATATGTATTTATTTAGTGTAAGTGGCTCTATCTAGTGGATCATTTTAACAGGCCTTTAAAGACTGTATTATATGGGTATTTTCTGGGGTGTCTTCCTTGGCGTGGAGGAAGTGCATCTTCTAGTCTTAGATGAAGTGCTTCCTACAAGCGCGCCTGACTCAGTGTGAAGGTGGCTTCTCGTTGCTATGCCAACCGCATACGACCACTGCATCCATTTGGTTTGGATCCAGTGAATTCTCTTACACTTGTATAATCAATAGAATTACACGTCCACTGGTATTCCTGGGTAAGAAGAGATATATGCAATCGAAAGGCACATCCCTCAATTATTTTGCTTGTATTTATGTTTGTTTATATTTTGTTTGTATTTAATATTCCCAGTGTTTAGTATGGTATACACTTTTCCATTCGATCTGCGGGTGTTTTATAATGCAACTGGAATTTGGAGAACATATCGATGTGCATAACAATCAGATTAGTTACATTATGAAAATGACTGCAATTATCTTTACTTACATTATATATGTATCATCTTTTATCTGCTTGTGTTTTATAGTAATCAAATGAAACAGTGTAAATGTCAGATATTCTTGGCAAATCCTATTGCAATTCTGTTGTGTAAACTCTATCCACCCTTGTCGGCAAGAATAAATATAAGTGTAGAGATGTTAGTCATTTCCATGTAGATATGGCCCCAACGCCCACCTGGATGCAATCCTGATGTAGGGCCATTTGACTGCATGCACTAGCTCAAAGCAGTCTGACAGAAGGCGCGGCCCCAGTATTTATGGTAGAGTTAACGGTGCCTCCAGGAAAGGTTGTAGGATTGAAGCATTTCTCTCAAAATCTCTCAACCGGTCAGAAAAAGCAGAGGTCTGCTCTTGTGGAGCAATACAACAACAACTATTGCGACTCCTGTGGTTCTTGAGGAGAAGGAATCGCCCAAGCAGCTGCAATAACTAGCATATTTAGATTATATCAACTTTTCCAACTATATTTACACAAGTAATTAACCTCATTACCTTCTCTCGATTACAAGAGTTACTCCTAAAGAACAACCTGCAATGATCAAGCTAGCATTACTCAGCGCCAAAAGGTAATGATGATCTTCAGTCAGAAATTTTCTATATGACAGATCAGGATCGTTCAGTAATTCAATGAGATTTGGTAAACCATTGACATAAAGCTTTGGAATTTTCTAAGCTGTATTAGGATCCTTAGAACAGTTCTAAGGCAGATATTTTGTCGTCACTAAAGGAGACTTTATTCATTGTTGATAACGGAGTAGTGAGACTGTATCATTAAACAGAGATTTGTTGGGCAAAAGACCTTAAGGAAAAGAGAGTTTGAGTGAATATATAGTTGTTTTTTTGAGAAAACATGTCACCAAGTCACTAACTACTAAGAGCTGGACAGTTAGATTCATACAGTTAATTTCTTTAATTCATGACATTTTTCTTTGTTAGGGAGAACGTGATGATTGAATGTACATGATTCCTACATCATACCAATATTGAATTATATCAATACTCTCTACAGATCTTGTTTGCTCATTAGCGTGAGTTCGCACTCTTAAATATCTCTCTAGGAAAAGGATTCCAGCACCATTTCTCTAAAAGCTAATATTATCAAAATTCAAAAGTATTTTAATAATATTCTCTGTGCTAACGTAAAGATTTAAAGTGATATCAGAAAACACATGTGGTAAACAGTACTTCTGTCCAAACAAGGGTGAAATTTGTCGTCGATGGTATGGAAATATCCCGGATCTTTAATAATCAAGAGGCACTGGGAAATCCTCACTAAAAAACCTACATTAGCGGAAACCCACAAATTGCTACAACCTTCTGCCATTAGTTAGGCCTAAAAGGACTACTATAACAACAATAGTTGGGATTTTTAGATATTTTTGATTTATTTTTGAGCTAATATACAATATTCTGAATGATAATTGTAAAACTCGAAATTATAAATAAGTATTAACATATTCTTTTGATTTTGACATTAAAATATATTACTTTTGATTTAACGTAAATTATAATATTTGTAGTTCTCTTCATTTCCACTTACTTTCTAATGGACAAATCGTCTCTCTAAGGCTCATTACTCAAAGGCGAACTCAATAAGCACTGGGAAGCAGCAGTAAATATAAATGATTTTTATTATTCTTTAACAAAAAAAGAGCATTTATTCCTTTTATCCAGAAAAATGAGAAGGAGTCTCGTATATTTGAATACAAGTTGATGCTTTGAATTTCTTTCAGGCTTGATACATTCGCCTAACACTACGTTGGAAAGTAGATGAAGTCTACTCCACTGACTATCAACACCTTTACCTCCATTTCTTTCTTAGTAATTCAGTCCCTTCCCTTCAATCTTTCTAATGTTTTTGCACATATTCTTTCTATACTTCCAAAGTTACAATGCTTTGTTTACGTCCTTATTAAATACCTAAGACAAAGAGAAAAACAATAAATTATATATTTTTTAGGCCAAAGATGCCTCTTTCATGAGATTTTCGCTTTCCTAAATTTAGGATTAGTTTTCCGTTCATGTAATTAATCAAGTGGGAAGAGGAGAAATTCATTTAACTTGGTCTAACTTTTGTTCTGACATTTAAGTGGGGAAGAGAACAATATATTTCAACTCCATTTTATATATATATATATATGCATATATAATTATATATATTATATTTATCGCAATTTACCTAAATTATCCTTGACCCAATTTTCTGAATAAGGTTTCAAATATTCAAATGGACAAAAGTATTACTATATTTAAAGGCATAGTTTCGTGGGTTAGCCCAGATTATATATATATATATATATATATATATATATATATATATATATTTATTTGTTTCATTACTTTTAATAAAACCAAATAAACTTTGACTTGATGCGTTGTTTTGTCCTGCGGTGATCGATTGAGGATCGTTCTCTAAGAGTGCTAAACTTTATATTTATTCTAGGGACTGAATAAAAGGGGTTTCTTTCTTGACTTTATCGAATATTGCCACTTCAACTAGTTCGAGGATAATCCAAAAAGTGCTTTTACCCCAAAAAATAGACTTTAATGAACATAAACCCTCTCACTAAATAACATAAAAAAATACAGATCTAATACACGTATAAAAAGAAAATGGGATTACTGAGCGAGCTCTTGAGGCTCGATTCGAGATAGAATTTTACGGGGGAAATAATTTTAAGTTGATATCTTTTCCTTAGCCAGACATTCCATGAAATAATTTTATGCACAGGGACATAAACAACAGGTTGTTCTTTACTTACTTAAGGTAATGGAGATTAATACCGGATTCCACTTAGGATATTTTCGGAAATGTTTTCCAAAGAGGCGTAGTTCGATTAGTTGGTTGGTTGCTCAATAGATGGCGTTCGTCGGCCAGCCTGCCGATTTATCGGGTGATCGTCACTATGGATCTGTGTTGAGGGAGGTGGCTACAAGTGAAAGCTTAATCCTTCCCTTTCTAGGCGGTCGTGGTGACCTTGACCTCATTTTTTTCCGGCCGATATGAAATAGTTTTTTTCTCTTGTTTTCTATCTAGTTGGGATTTGTCCAACTAGGTAGAATGATACTCAGTAATCTTAGGGCTCGAATGGTGCCGAGCTTTCTTAGTACAATCTGGTATTGTACAAGGACTGCAGGTTCTCTTCAACTTGCAACAACTTTGTATCGGTGATTTTTTTAGTTTTCTTGTTGAACTTGAAAAATCTTTTGTCAACCGGTGACTTTCTTGTCTCTTCTGTTGGAACGACCAAAAAGCCTCCTTTCTTCGGGTCAACCTGTTATATACCCAAATTACTCCCGCTAGGTAATAGGAAGGTGGAGATGGGACTCGAAAGGTGAGACCCCAGGGCGGTTTCCTGAGCTTGGCGTCTTGTAGCTCTAAGAGAGGGTAATACGAGATGTGAAGGAGTTATGATTTTTGCGAAGCGCATCCTTTCATAATTTTGGGGCGTGTCTTCAGGCGTTCTATTAGATGAAAAAGTTACATGTTTCGCGCAGGGCTTAAATACATAAATCCGGAACATGATCTCAGCTCTTCCATCAGGGGAAGGAATTATGTGTTTCGCAGAGGGCCTCTCTAGATAATTCTGGAGCATGTCCTCGGCTATCTATGAGATTAAGGAGTGATGTGTTTTGAGTTGGGCCTCCAGAAATAAATCCGGGGCATGTCCTCAGAATTTCTATGACGTGAATGATATATGTGGTTCGCGGAGGACCTTCATACATAATTCCGGGGCATGTTCTCAGTCCTTGGATGAGCTGATATAGTTATTTGTTTCGCGCAGGGACTTGATATATGATTCCGCAGCGGTCTTCAGGCCTTATATGAGGTGAATGAGTTATGTGTTTAGCGGAGGGCTTATATAGATAGTTCCGAGGCGTGTCCTCAACTCTTCTATGAGGTGAAGGAGTTATGTGATTTGCAGAGGTCCTTGCTTCATAATTCGGTGACGTGTCGTCAGGCCTTCTATGAGGTGAAGAAGTTAAGTGTTTCCCGGTTTCCTTCCATCAATAATTTCCTGGCATGTCCTCATATGTTATTTGTGGCAAAGGAGTTAAAAGGTTCGCGGAGGACCCTTTATACTTAATTCTGGGGCGTGTTATGAGGCCTTCTATGAGGTGAATAGAAATATGTTTCGCGTAGGGACTCCATAAATAATATCGGGGCAGGTCCTCAGGCCTTCTATAAGGTTAAAGGGTTAGCTGTTTCGGGGAAGGCCTCCCTACCTAATTCCGGAGAGTGATCTTAGGCCTGATATTAGGTGAAGGACTTATGTGTTTCACTGAGAACCTACCTACCTAATTCTGGGGCTTTTCTTCAGGCCTTCTATGAGGTTAACGAGTTACGTGCTTCGCGGAAGAACTCGCTACATAATTTCGGAGCGTGATATTAGGCCTTCTATGAGGTAAAGGTGTTTTTTCTTTCGCGGAAGGCTTGCATATATAATTTCGGGGAGTGTCCTCAGCCCGTCAATGAGGTGAAGAGTTATTTATTTCGCGGAGGGACTCCTTACATAATTCCGATTCGTGTTTTCAGGCCTTCTATGAGTTGAAAGAGTCATGTGTTTCGCGCTGGGCTTGAATGCATAAATCTGAAGCATATCGTCAGCTCTTCTATAAGGTGAATTGGTTAGGTGTTCCGCAGAGGGCCTTCCTACATAACTCCGGAACGTGTCCTCAGCCATTCTATTATGTTAAGGAGTTACGTATTCTGCGGAAGGACTCCTTACATAATTCCTGAGTGAGAGCTTAGGCCTTTTTTGAGGTGAGGGAGTTATGTGTTTTGCGCAGGGCCACCTTAGATTATTCCAGAGCATGTCGGCAGGCCTTCTATAAGGGGGAGGGTTTATGTTTGGGGGGGGTGTTCCCAGGACTTCTATGAAGTGAATGAGTTATGTGTTTCGCGGAGGGCTTTCATACATATTTAGGGGTCATGTCCTTAGCCTTTCTATGAAGTGAAGGTGTTATATCTCTCGTAGAGGGTCACACTACATAATTCCGCGGTCTGTTTTCAGGCCTTCTATGAGGTGAAGACTTATCTCTTTCACGTAGGAAATCTATAGATAATTCCGTGCCGTGTCCTCAGTCCTTCTTTGGGGTTAAAGAGTCTGCTGTTTTGCCGAATGCTTCCCTACATAATTCCGGGGCGTGAGCTTAGGCTTTCTAAGAGGTGAAGGAGTTATGTCTTTCACGGAGGGGCTCTCTACATAATTCCAAGGCTTGTCCGCAGGCCTTGTTTGAGGTCAAGGATTTATGTGCTTCGCGGTGTGCCTCCCTACATAATGCCGAGGCGTGCCGTAAGGCATTCTATGGGGTGAAGGAGTTATGTTTTTCGCGGAGTGTCTCCATGCTTAATTCCCGCGCGGGTCGTAATGCATTCTATCAGATGAAAAAGTTATTTGTTTCGCGAAGGGCTTAAATACATAAATCTGCAGCGTGTTCTCAGCTCTTTTATGAGGTTAAAGAGTTATGTGTTTTGCGGAAGGCCTCCGTATATAATTCTGGTGCGTGTCTGCATGCTTTCTATGAGGTGAAGGTGTTATGTTTTTCGCATTGAGCTTACATACCTAATTACGTGAAATGTTGTTAGGCGGTTTATTATGTGAAGAGGTTATGTCTTTCGCGGAGGGCTTCCATACATAATTCCAGGTGAAGGAGTTGTGTATTTCGTAGAGCTCCTCCCCCGATAATTCTGAGGCGTATCTTCAGGCTCTCTATGAGGTGAAGGATTGATGTGGTTCGTGGAGGACCTCCATACATATTTTTGGGACGTGTCTTCAGGCCTTCTATGAGTTGAAGGAGTTATATGTTTCACGAAAGGAGTCCATACATAATTCCGTGGCTGGTCTTCAATCCTTCTATGAGTTGAATGTGTTAATTGTTTCGAGCAGAACCTGCCAACATAATTCTAGTTCGTATATTGAGGCCTTCTATGAGGTGAAGAAGTTATCTTTTTCGCGGAAGGCCTCTCTACATAATCCTAGGACGTGTCATCAGGCCTTCTATGACGTGAAGGAGTTATGTGTTTTGTGGAGGGTTTGCATAAATAATTCCGGGGTATGTCCTCAGCCCTTCTATGAGGGTGAGGAGTTTTGTGTATCGCGGACGGCCTCCCTACATAATTCCGTGACATGTCGGCAGGCCTTCTTGGTGGTGAATTTTTTATGTTTTTGGCGGAGGGCATCCATACTTAATTCAGGGGCGTTTCTTCAAGCCATTAATAAGCTGAAGAGGTTATATCGTTCGCAAGAGCCCCTATACCTAATTCCATGGCCTGTCCTCAGCCCTAACCTAACCTGCAAAATTAATGTAATAGTCTGTTTGAATCTGATTTAGTGAAAATATAAAGTAAATTAGCAGCAAAAATGTAATATTTTAAAGAATAGATATTTATTATGTCTGTGGAAATTGAATGAACCAAATCCAAGCGAAGCAGAATATTATTATGGAGTCGCAGTGGCCAGTCGTCATTCTGATTGGTGTCCCCTTAACAAAAAAACACCACATTTCAAAATAACCTTATAACCTGGAATTCAATCAACCATTCCACAACCATCAAAAATTGGATTTAATTTAGCCTTTCCTTATTTCGCTTTTGTTCACTTTCGCCTCAATTTTGGGCCTTTTAGTTTTCATTTTGTGCCACTCCCTGGCTAATTAGGACTTTGCCTAAATCGAGAAAATCTTTTATATTTAAAGAAGCCTTTTCTTTTCTTTTAAGGGGAAACTTTGAAAAAACTTTCAATGAAATGATTTAAGTTTACTGGCCCCCCAAAATCCACCTCAACCGTTCGTTTTTTATCATCTATTTTACTTTAGCCAAATTTTATTGTCTTTTCTGAAATAGAATCTAAGATAGGAATGACAGTTATGGTTCGTCTAACATCAGAAACATTTGCAAAATTTTGATGTGTTGAATAATGAATAGGAAGAAAAAGATGTGAATTATTATGTGGACGCAAGAACGGTTTTCATTTAAAGAGACTAAATTTATATTTTAAGATGCATGTCACTATGATGGTGTAGTTTGATTGTAGAAATTGTTAAGTTTGATCAATAATATGTAATATTTCGGGTTTTAGTGATAAAAGATAAAATAGAGTATGAATAGGGAATGAGGTAAATGAAAATCATTGAGTGAAAGCATTATTGACACTTTTTCGCTATCTTGGGAGCCAAAAAATGCTAAAAATAGACTATTAAATATATTCCTGAGTTATTTACCTTGTCTTCCTTTACAATCTTTTCATTATTATCTTAGCGAGAATACAAGGTAAATATTATTTTTTCTTACGCGCTAAATATTTTTCACATAATTTTGGAATAATGAAATTGAAGACCGAACCTAATCCAATGATAATCATGTACATAATTGCAATAAAATTTTATGAAAATCTTTTCCTCTCATTTTACCCGTATGATCTTAGTCAGTGATCTTATGAGCTAAATAATTTCAAGATAAAATCTCATGATTGCTTATTAAATCAAAGCACTATTTTGATATGCATACATTTGCACCTTTTAATTTTTTTAAGTCTTGGAAAAGAGAAAAGGCGGCAAAGTGAAGACACTTAAACAATATATTTTTCTAACCCAGAAATAAATGTACATATACAAATATATATGTATTTTAAGATAAAATACATCTTCCAATTTTTGGGGGCTGGTGTCTATTGAATCTTGCCCTACAATCTCCATCACAAACTTTTTAATATCTTGGCTTAAATTCCCATAATTCAGTTGATTTTTCTATAAAAATGGTATTTTTATAATCTCTATATTTTATTCCTCACCTAAAATATTAATTTCATTGCGTATTTCTATTTGACGTAAGAGAAAGCTTATTGGGGGCGCATTTCGTGGCATAACAAAGCTTTACCATATGATTCCTAGTGGTGTAAATCTGTTGATGTACAGAGTTTCACACTCTGTGCTAACTTCCTTTTAATAAATGTCTATATTTGTTTTTGTAGCATTTTTTATGTACACTAATCTATCTTATTTTAGGTATTTCTACTTAATTTCTTGAATTTTCCGTAGCAAATTTCATTCCCTGCTGAAGCCTTGACTTACATCGTCTTTTGAATTTTTCAGTTCCATTTCAATTTGTAATAATAATAATAATAATCGATATGCTTCTTTCATTTTCTTACCTTCGCTTCCATTTTCTATTTTGCTTTTCTTTTGGCTAGTGAAATTCATAATTTAGAAAAGTGCGCAATTGGAACTATAAGCGTCTTGTAGATCCATCTTATGCTACCCCCAATGAGAACGTACGAGGGGCGGTCAATAAGTTTGGCAATTCGGATATAAGGGAACGAGATATAAGGAAAAGTGTGAAATTATTTTTTAATATAACTACCACCGACTTCAATGCTCTTGCGCCACTTGTCCCTGAAGCTTCAAATTCCTGACTGCTGTTTAATCCACTCCTGGACGGCGAGCTGGACATCTTCATCGTCCCCAAACTGGCGTCCACGCAGTGTAGCCTTGAGGTGGCAAAATAAAAAGAAGTCGCTAGGGGCTAGATCTGGACTGTTAGGGGGATGGTTGACCTCCTCGAATCCGCACTCGCGCAGGGCAACTTGTGCAACTCTGAGCTTGTGGACGTTGACGACATTGAAGTCGATCATGGGGCGTGAGGTTTCTAGGGACCCAACAGGCAGAAACCTTGGTCATGGCCAAATTGTCGTGGATGATGTTGATAACACTTCCATGTGATATTCCATGTTCTCGCTCGATTTCTTTGACCTTCACCCGTCGATTTTCGAGGATCTTCCTCTCCACACGGGCCACATTGTCCTCGTTAGTCATGTCTGACGGTTGTCCTGGAAGGGGATTATCTTCAAGGGACTTACTACCATGGCGGAACTCCCTATTCCAGCAAGCAATGGTTGCATAGGAATGGGCGGTGTCGGTGTACACTGCGACCATGCGTTCATGGATCTCTTTTGCATTCTTGCCTTCCTTGGTCAAAAATTTGATCACTGCGCGGTGCTCAACCTTCTCCATTGTTGAAAATTTGTGACTGACGATCTGCGATCAACTACTGCTTCTTAAATAGACGAGGCAGGAGCGTGCGGCTGCAGGTCCTGACTTGTCATAACTTGTACTAACACCCCCCCCAAACAGCCATCCCCCTTCCTCTCTTTTACCCTACCGATTCGCAAAACTTATTGACCTCCCCTCGTATTTGGACCAGAAGATAGAATTGACTGTCATAATTTAAGGAATTAAAGGAAGTCGCACGCTCTAACAAACAAGGAATTATTTCCCTCACTGTAAGTACATTATTTAGCTGTGTATTAGGGGTACAGGATAGTAGTCAAGTCTCAATTGATATTACTCAGAAGTTTTAACGTATAGAGGTAAATTTTATTTATGGATAATAGTTCAATTATTGTTCTTGTTAGTTTGTATTCTCTTGTTGTTTTTTGCATCGGACAACCCCAAAATGAGCAAGAATTCAATGGTTGTCATATTTGTTTTTACATTCCTTATGAATTACTTGTAAAGACAACAAGGCAACAGAAGCAATGAAGGACATAAATATTGTGTATGATAATAAGAATAGTGATGTTAAATGTAAAGACTGTTTGGATAAGATAGAAAGAGGTGATTTTAAGCTCCTCGCTGGATATCATTAAGAATTCCTTTCTTGATAAACACACAGGAAAATATGCGCCTGAAGAAGATAGAGGCATAATGATCAAAGAGAGTTTTCCTAGAAACCAACTCAATTCAACAGAAGCAATGGTGTTAAGTCTAGTGTGCAGAAGTATAAGGCGTGTCTAAATAAGCCAAAGACAAGTGATTTCAAACACTCCGCTGGTATGATTAAGAAATCCTAATCTTAATAAAGACACAGGAAGATCTGCATTTAAAGAAGATACAGGCAAAATGATCAAAGACCTTTGCTAAAAATTGACTCTGCACTGATCCCCTTTTTAATAAGATAGGAATGGTGTATAAAGAAGAGAATTGGACGAGTCACATGTGATGTAATAAAAAGAAAACTTTAGATTTAACAATTTGCAACAGTTTTCTGCTAATCATGATTGGAAAATAATATTTTTTTTCCAAGTCGCAACACAAAAAGCTTCTGATGCGCTGCTTTTCAGGATAACGACCACTATCAAGCCTAGTCGCATTTTGTCTCACTTCGGAAAACGGTTTTGGTCTTCCCTTATTAGAAAATTTTTGAAGTATTATTTAAAATCAAATTTATTCTCCACAATTCCCAATTTTTAGAATTGCTTTGTTTTTAAAACTAAAAAGAACATACCAAAGATACCCGTATCTCTCAACATATTTTATGGCTACTATACATATTACCTCTTTACATTTCTCACAGCATTATTTTTTACATTATATCTGATTTAGATATTAATTATATCATTTTTGGTAAATTGAGTAATATTGAACTTAAATTTTATCCTCATATAAAGGCTCTGAAATGAAAATGCCAAAATTTAGCCTTTTATCAGTTCATAAAATTGCTAGAGAAAGAAACAGACTGATTTTCATCACCTTATGATTGACTGTTAAACTATTTAAACCAATTAATTTCCAAAATCTACTATTATTTTTAGATAATAATGATGTACAACTGAAAAATAATTCCATAGAACTTAGCCTGTAGATTTACAAGGAATTTTGAATTAGAATTAAACCTTTATCAAAACCTTTTCCTTTTGAATCTAATTCGTAGCAAGAATATAAAAACACAAGAAATGTCTGTAAACTTTTATTGGCCGGACGTTTCAGGCCTCAACTGCGATCATCATCAGCGACTACAAAAATAAGGGAAAATATAAATATTAAAGTTTTAGAATAGATTAAATAATGGCTTACATTAAAAATTGGCGAAAGTAAAGCAATACTGGAATAAACAGGAAAATATTTAGTGGTATTTAATAAAAAATAACACATTACGTCAAATCACTTAACAATATCTGGTGTAATTTTTCAAAAAAGGAAAAGAAAATTTAATTTAAACAAACTAACTTAAGCATCAACAATTGAAAATAAACTGAATAGAGTTAAAAAAATAAAATAAGCCAAACACAAATGTGAAAGCAACTCACTAACGCCAGAAAGCTAATAAAGACGAATGTTCTGTTGGTCTTTTGGCGCTTAATATACTGGTTGGTTATACGTTGAGTAATTAATTAAAGAGGTGTAATTATTTAAATTATTGATTTATTGATGAACAAAGACTCCATGATTTTCAAATCAAATAGTGTCGAATGACAAGATGCTAAACAATTTTGGATTAGGAGGATGTTGGTTGTTTTTAATGTTTTGGATGAAACCTTTGGGTTAGAAATGGGAATGCCAATCCTGTGAGACAAACCTAAGTGCTTAGCGATCCTGCATTGACGTTGCAAGCCAGTTCGGCCAACTTAATGACTAATTCAGGTCGTGTATATATAATTATAAACAACACATTATTGCAAGAGTATAGGAATTGAATCCTTACGGCGAAAAGAGGAATGTAAGAAATAAAGGTTAGAATTAATACAAAAAAATTGCCGATGTGGGAAGTGGTTTGTGAGGATAAAGAGAAACTAATTAAACTTAGATGTCAAAAATTAAACCGAGGTAATAATTGATACGAAAGAAATCCATAAAAAAAAGTGATAGCTCAATGAAAAATACCATTTATTAACTTTTAGTGGAGAATGCTTCTTCCACCATTGTCAATGTATATTGCGTAAAATGTATAGATTGTTTGAAATATTACTTTGGGCAATCTGGAACATGTTTGACAAAACGTATGTATATCTCAAAACAAATATAATGCCAGACGTGAAGAAGAGAGCATTTCAATTTATATACATATGTCACAATTTAGCCATCGATTAAAACTAAGCTAAAATCATTTGTCAAGCTAAAGATACTTTTGCGTGCAAATGAACTGAATCGATATTCATCAATAAATTCACTAATTTTAATTTAAGTCTGGACTTGTATGAACTCGATGACTATATTATAAATTACATTCACACAACGTTGTCCAAACATTTACCGTGTAATTAGGTAAATATATATATATATATAATATATACATACATATATATCTGCCTTTGAATTTATATATGTACGCTTATGTCTGTGTATGTTTGTATATTTTATTAGATTTGTACTTTTCCCTGTATCTACTTTTCCTTCGGACTTTCTATTTAATTGTTTGGTGTTATTTTTAATCCTCTGGGCAGCCTTTTGATATTTTATCTACCTGGCATTAATGATATAATTTTGTATCTATTTTTTCTATAAGCCATTATTTCATTCTACGAGTGTTTACTTATTTATTTTCGGTGTTCTCTCTCCTCTTCCTCTTGCTTATGTATTTAAATATTGCACTTTTCTGTTGTTTTCGTCATTCATTGATAATGAACTGGAAATAAACTTTGAAAGTACTTGGAATTTTTTTTAGTATATATATAAATCCTAGAGCGAACAGAAAAGGATGTAACATCTTTTAATTTTCACTACGTTTCGAAAATTTTAAGTTTTCATCCTCAGGCTGAAATAAAAGGTTACTAAAATTAAAACATATGAAGAAAACAAGAAAAGGTAGTGGTCAATAAGACATCGAAACGTTTTAACAGGTGGCCAATTATAAAATATCAATAAAATGTATAATAATCTAAAACTATAAGATTTAAAATTTAAAATATTACTTGGCAATAGTTAAATTTGCTTTAAAACTAACTAAAAAGCAGTTAAGATAAACAACTATGGACAAGACTAAATTGAATTTTTTTTTTAAATTTGTAAAAATTAATTAAACACCGTAGGAGTAAAAAATATTTATCATAAAAATGAGTTGCTTTTGGTACTTACTCAAGTGGATCCATGGATTTAATAAGGGGCTATTATTTCTAGGTTGCAGTGAGCTTGAGAGACGGGGAAAAAACAACTAACCAAAAAGTATTTAAACTTAGTTAAAAAAACGACTAACCAAACAGTAGCCAAAATTTAGTTAATTAATATGAAAATTGCACTTAAATCTTCATTGAGTGTTTGATATAAAAAGTTTCAAGAGTTCTTAAGCATTGTTGGTTGTTATTAAAGGCTAATTATACTTAAAATTAGCAAGAGAAATGACTTTTTTACAATTAATGGCGTGTTTCCTAATAGAAGAGTTCTCCCAATTACTTAATATTGTACCTGTGGGCCAACTAACTCCCATATAAGCAGAAAACCTAGCTCCAAGAAACCTTTATTACTGTCTAATTTTGGCATTGCCGTTTACATATCGGCTACCTTGTTTTTTCGTCTCGAGTGTTTAAGTTAACCAGTATTATTGAGTTCATTAGATGAAATTCTTCCTAATAATATTCAATGCGCATTCCCTCGTACAAGCGCTAGAGCAGAAGAGATTTTCTTTTAAACTTTTTTCATCATTAAACTTGTAGTTATTTTCATGTAATTTTTTAATTAATCTGTCTGTCTGCTTCTTTGCTAAGTTTCTCCATTAAATCTAGTTCCTTGATGGTATTGTCAAGTTCCTACTTCTCTCATTTATTGCAAAGCGTGAATTACTTGTTGTCTTTAGCAACTGTAATACCGTAAATGAAATATACTTAAATATTGAAAGATTTCCAGTGAATTGTTCCTAAATCAAAATAGAGTATTTAAAATGATTTCTGCAACGGTGATTTTTATTATTCCAGTCTGTGATTAGCCTAGATAATACGGGAGATTTAGCTTTCATATGGACTCGTAAAAAGAGGAACTAACTTCCTAAAATAAGCTTTTAGGAGTATATTTCGAAATTGTAGTGTTGATATATTATAAAATCTCTGGTATATAATAGTTTCTCATAACACTCAAATCCAGATGGAAAACAGTTTAAAATATTCACGAAGACGCAAGAATAGGAATGTCTTTCTGGTAATATATAACCAAGAATAAACGTCAAAGCTTCGCAATAGAAAATATCGTATAAAATCCGATTTATGTCCTTCATTTCTGTTACAATTGAGTTTTATGCAATTAAGTTACTCCTTTCTGCCTGCTTCCTGTCCCGTCTGGGATCATTACCTCCACCCCAGGCTAAAAATAGACTAATTCTGACTTCATGAAAAATGTTTTTGTTATATTTGGACAGTTGGAAGCAGTAAATGTCGCTCTAGTGACTATTACTATCATAACCTTTGCTCAAAAATTTATTCCAATTTTACTTCAATATTTTATGAGGAACAGCGACACAAAACCGCATCTTGCAAAAGCTGAAAATAAAAATGGATTGCTACTTAAGCTGCAAATTCTCAACTGTTGGCTCCTGCAGTCACGTCTTCGTAGTGAGTATAAAGTATGCAAGTGATACAGGCAAGCTTATGGATAATATCTTTTCAAAAATCTCGCCACGCTGTTTCTTATACATTCATAGAATATTAATAAAATAAGCTGAAGAACGAAAATAGACTCATTGTTTAATTTATAGAGCCATCCTTTACTTTTTGGTTGCTGGGTTTCTTACTAGCAGATTTTATATTACATCTTAAATTTAGGTTGTGTGTTTGATCATGGAACGAAACTAGGAATCTCGAATTTACAAATTAACGTTTGCTAGTTGGAAATGGATAAGACTGATTAATAGTAGAGAATCGTATCAAAGTTAGTATAAAGGAGGAGAGTCTTCCTGTATTTCAAAAGAGAATTGTAGTATCAATACTATGAGAAATTTAAGGAAACATCTTCTCTGTTATTATTATCTGAAATTCGTTGTTTGGTATCGATCTTAAATATGAAAATGCTCTGCTTTCAGTTAACAATAATTCAGGGTGTTTCCAAATATACTCACACTTTGACGTTGAATCATTCTTTGTCATATAGAAATGCACTTACACTTATACTAAGGATAATTAATTATATTATGTTGTTTTTAGTTCCGACTAACGTGAAATATTAGCAGAAGTCCTTTCAAGTTTTCAAAAAATAAAATTTGTTATAGATGGTTCTGAAAGTACGAAAACACCTTGGTAGTGCAAAGGCAATTTAGAATATAGTTTCGCAGAGATACAGCAACTCGTCACACCAATTCTTGCATCAGAGTTAAGTTCATAAGAGATAAAAAGGTTCAGGACGTCGATACGCAATGTTATGGAAGATAATAGACATCTAGCAACTCCGCAAGTAAGGAACACGTGCTGGACCTCCTCCCATCCCAACAGATGTTTGTACGACAAACGAATCATGGGAAAATAATCACCCGAATTGAGCGGCCATCGCATTTTGAAGCGATTATATTGGAAATGTTGCATTACATTGATCCTATCTTTCACGGAAGATTAACCTAACCGGAGAGTTGTATTTTTTGAATAGTATATGGACAAATGATCGTAATATGCAGCGATTCAATACAAAATTTTATGGAGCGTTGCGTCCACTTTTAAGTGAATATTCACCACTATTTAAATTTAGCAGTTTTTCCAATATGGCGTCAGATATCAGCAATCTGTATAGTAGGGCTAATCTTTTTCCACCAAACTACAACAATTTACGTTGATTTAAACTTGAATCCATTAATCTACGCATTGATGAGCAGTGTGGTGACAAACAAAATTACTTCCAGCCAGATAGAGCTGTCGGTTATTTCTAGCGGACATGAAACAGAATTTGAGCGGGGTATACTTCGCCACTTACAAAGCATTTCCAAGCGCAGTGCTCTACTAACTTGAGCGTGTTCCCTCTCTCCATGAAGAGAGACGGAGTAGAGGAGACAGCCGAGGAATAAGTCTGTTTATACTCGCACTTTTACTCTCATCTACTTTCTGCCATAGATGAGTTCCCCTTACATGATTTAGTCCATCGGTTGAAGCGGTTACCGGGGTGGGGCTCTTGGAGCTAGTATGTGAGAGTTGAGAATAGAGTGAGGTCCAGTCGACCTAACCATCTCACACTCTAGTAAGATGCATCAGTAGGAAGTCAAAAGCTGCTAACTCTAATCAGCTTCCCTACTTCCTTTTTACAACTCTATTTATTAAAAGGCCATATAACCTCAGAACACTTATAGTCACAACCTCTTTCACATCCAAAAAACATGTTATCATTCAATGTCTCTCCTGTTATCTAATTGTACTGCCCTTTTTAAAGAGATATCCATTTCATACTATGCAATAGTCTCCCTTCCATACACAAACGATGGAACCAGTATAATCTTACCACCTTCATGGCACGTTTCTCACTCATATCTTTGACGTTCACCTAAGTTTCTATTACTTCCAGACTTTCGTTTCATTGAAAATTTCTTCATCCTAATCTGCTTCATCTGTAAGATAATCATTCACGATATACTCCGAATAACTGGAACTTCTAACTTTTTCAAGGGTAACGCCACACATACTAATATCACAATCCATTCTTCCCCTCAATTATTACTACATTACCCTTTTCAGTATTAAATTTACTCACTACTTTCACATATATACGCTGTCAAACACTTTGATAAACATTTCCAAATCACTCTCGTACTCAGCTACTAAACCAAGCTCCTAAAAAATATACCAGAATAGATAAAATCCATTCTTCCCCAGTCTTAATCAAATTCCCCCACCCCCCAATAGATAGTCCCAGATTTAACTAAAATTCCATCTTAAAGCCAAAATAAATTATTTGCACATCCCATCCAATGCTAACCCTTATTCCGAAATTCTTAGCACTTGCTACAATGCATCTTTATGTGACTTAGATTTTTTGCAAGTAGTTCCTAACCAGCGCTTTTCTCTTTCTCACTCTGGGGACATGCTAGGAATCAGGTGAGTCCTCCTTCGGTCTGCCTGGCACAGAAGATGGGAAACTGTCATTGCCTTCTTATTTATTCCAAATTGGAGAAACTTCCGGAAAGCAGCGCCTTTTGATGAAACCCTCCACAATAGCTTATGGGGAAAATCCTTGTTTCACCGCAAGATCCAGTAAATTATCTCCAAGGCTAGGACTACTTCTACCAATTATCTCTCTATGTCCCGAGACAAGCCGGGTGACTACTACTTGGCCTTTTACTCAGGACGAGTTCGAGCACTTCTCACTGTAAATTGATCAGGTTCTTAGAGAAGCCTGACCTCCTCCGTTGTACATAGGTTTACAGCTGATGGGTCTATGAAAAATCCTTTGAGGGAGAGGGCTTCTTTTCGAGCAAGTGTGTGAAAATGTTATTTTTTTACTCTTATCTTATTTTTGTTATGAGGTATAATTAGGTTTATTGGTAATTCCTTGTCATTTTTAATATATTTAGTCTAATTTTATGGTCGAAAGAGGAGAATAATTTGTAATTTCAGTGGTTATGCTCTTCTTGGTATCCACCAGAAGAGAACATTAAAAAATTCTCCATTTGAAATATAAATTTAGCATTAAATTTACATTCCTTATCCAGTGTTTTTACAGCTACTCTTCTTATTGCAATTACTTTTCCCAAACACCCCTTAATAACTCATGGCAATGACTTTCCCTGAAACACCCTAACATAAACCGCATTGGAATTAATTTTAGGGACACCAGGCAACAACTCAGTTAAATTAACTTTCAGAACACCCCGTAAAACCCATTAAAATTTATTGTTCTGAACACTAGTAGACAATTCATTGCGTATACTTTTTCCGAACACCTCGTAACAAATTGCAATTATTTTTTTCTAAAGACTTATTGCAATTAAATCTTTAAAACATCCTCTAAAAATAAAATGCAAAGACTTTTCCAAACAATCCAATGAAACTTCAATTATTTTTCTAACATACATGACTCCGCAATTCATGGTCAGTTCTAGGGTAGGTGGAGTACTACACGTTAGTTCACTCGTGTGGGTCAAAGTGACAGAGAATTTTCTAATTTTATAAATCTCTATCGACATAGAGCTTTGATTGAAGGCAAGCTACAAGAATTCAAGTCAATATACGATCCTTTAAACATCATTAGACTTAAAGCCAAATTTTATTTTGTTCTAAATTTCACGTGAGTTTGATATTATTTTTCTAATACTTGTATGACTTTTTTAGCAAGAATTTGAAAAGTTGAAAAAATATACAAATAAACAAAGAAAAAGGATCTTATATTTACAATGCAATGCAGGATTAACTATAAAAAGTTAGGTAATTTGATCACAAAAGAAAACAGAGTCCATTTCCATTTTAACACACAATTAAGAGACCTTAAAACAGTTACGCAGCCAAACGTGGAGAGTTTGTTTGCGTAGCCTGCTCACAGCTTCGATTTGCCCTTTTTATTGAAAAAGAATAACATAATAAAATGTCTAAAAGTGCTCTAAGGCAAATGAATTTTTGCGAATTTTCCGCTCGGAAACTTGCAAGGAAAGCCATAAAGAAGTTTCCCATCTTGATGGATGTCAATTTGAAAGAAAATTGAACAAATATGCAAATAATGTCCATTTGTAAATAAAATATTGAGTTGGAAAAAATCGTAAAAATAAAGGGATAAATATATTGTTTAAATCTGAGAATTTTCTTTGATTTTCGAGACACCTAAGTAATACTGAACTCCTGAAAATTGTTTTTGTTCTGATTATGCAGTGTTTCTACCAGTACATTGTGTATTTTAATAATGATTCCTTAACATCTTAAAATGGAAATTCACACAAAAACACAAATTTATTTCATTTATAATTATGTTTTTAGTGAAAAAATAATTGGATAAAAGAATGAAGTTACAGGCATCATATCCTAATTTATGAATGATGTTTTATTTTTCGAAAAAAAGGACTGAAACCATCTGAAGTTTTGAAAACAAGAGAGAGTGGTTGTAATTTTTGTAAAGCATGACTCTGGATGTCATTAGAGTTTTACAAACGAGGAAAGAATTATTTGTTTTTTTTTGTGGATGGTTTCATTACACACTAAACTTATTAGATGAATAAGTACTTATTAAGAGAATGATTCATTATTCTCGATAAACAACAAACGAGATGTCAGCTTTTTACAACTAGTCATATCTAAAACGATTCTAATATTATTGTGTTAGGTGAAAAGGGCTATGTACTTACCCTTAAGTTTCAAAGCGATTTGTAATTTTAAGAATTTGGTGGAGGTAAAAGTGATTTCATCAGCTTCCTATTTTCCTTAAATTTCCATTTACTTTAAGAATTTCTCTCAGAATTTTGTACCCGACGTTTCTAATTAAGAAAAACGAACGATAGTCTCTATGCTACACCATTGTTTGTTGTACAGAGCAGAAACCCCAAAAGAGAAACTGAAGCTAACTTTTCTTTTGTGGCTTTTTTAGGATTGATACTCTTTACAACGTGTATCATGGGCTTAGAAATAATTTATTAAATCGTCTAAATATGAACTAACTAATAGGTGGGATACCATGGAAATTTAGGGCGGAGGGGGCCTTAAAATATATATTATACAAAATGTGAGATAATTTCCAGACCCGGTTATTCTTCTGCATTTTGTCTGTAGTTTTGTCTTCTAGTCGTCTTTGTTTTATAGCTGATATATTTTCACTTCTCAGCTTAAGCCCTTCTTTTCCAACCCCGACTTGCGATCGGCAATGGAAGAGTTACTAACTAAGTTGATGATGAACTTAATGATTAGTACTTAACATATGTTATATGTTTGTTTGATGCGCATCCTCGCGTTATGGAACGCTTAACCTTCAACAACGTTTATGTACAACTTTTAAGTGAAGAAACTCTGCTATCTAGAAAGACAATGAAGTTATTTAACAAAGTGTAAAACACATCTCAAGAGTGTGAGAGTAGGCCACTTGAAGGAGCAGTGTGAGAGGAGGCCCATTGATGGACGCCTTTTAGCTCCTTTCGAGGCCCAGACCACGTGATCCTTTTCGTGGGAATCTTAGAATTGACGAGAAGGTAACTGTCTTGAGATGAGAGGCCTGACCCGCCTGTATTTACTTAAGTGGGACACACATCGCCCTACCCCCTCCCCCCATATAACGCTGAGTCCTTCCCTCCATGCTTCGCGGACATTTTCTTCTCCCGCACAAACTCAACTCTACATCCTGGGGCAAAATTCGCCATTCGATCCAACCCCTTATCTCGAACTAAGTTTGGCAGACTGGCGTTGTGAATTCTCTTGGGACGGCTACGTCTTGGGTGCTATCTAACAAACAAGCCACCTGGCAATAAAACCCTGTGTCAGCCATTCCTCGAGGAGATTAAGAGCCTTCCAGTCCCCCTGTTCATACCGTGTGTCTGTTTCCTGCGAAGTCTCGCAACCCCTGTTCGAGTCGTACCTTGTCGTTAAGATCTCATCAGCAGATTGCCCTTTGCAAAGCTTTGGCCCCTGTTTAGACGAATGCTTATCGAGTCATCTTCTTCCCAGACAACTGGGCAGCTCCCCGTCGTCTAACACCCCCTTTTAATCCTAGAAAACTAAACATGGGCGTGTTATACCCGATGCGTATGACGTCCTTAGCTTAGTTTAAACTTGCGGTCAAGGTAGAGCGTTGGCGCTCACAGTACCACCAGTATTTGTTCAGACACTTCAGGGGTACGGTGTTTCGTTTCTATTCTCCGACGGGTCCACGAGGAAGACACGTGGGTGGGTGCAGTGTACCCTAGTTTGTGAGTAAAAGTGTATGTTGTTTTCGGGTCTTGTATAACCGAATTTAGTGATAGTTATATACGTGGTTTATCATACCCGAATTTAGTGATACAAACCTAGTATTTATTCGGTGTATTATGCCAAATTTAGTGACTTTGTAATATTTAAGGGTTCACTGCACCCAAGTTTAGTGATTCTAGAATTGTGTTTGTGTAATTTTTTAAGGTTATTTTCTTGTTTTTCTTATTTCAGTTTGATATTATTGCTATGAGGTGTTTGTAACAATTTACAATAACAAAAAATGGCACGTGCTAGTAATAAAAATCTTCATCAAGATGTAATTGAGTCTATATATTTTTAGAAAAGTGATGAGGAATATATTGAAGAAATGGAAGATATCTATGATAGTGACAATGATAGTGAATATTGAGGAACTGGTTACGGAAGAGTATGAAAGTGACTGTGCGGATGACCCATACCCGCAGGAAAAGACTGTATGTAATAGGTCCAAAGGCTAGAGGCAACCCCCTGTCACCCCTACTGTTGGCTCTGCTACCCATGCCACTCCTGCTGCTGGACTTTCTGCTGGCCCTACCACCCGTTCTGATGCCCGCCAAAAACGTGGTGATGCGGATGAAACAAACCTCATTGTTAGTTTCTGAGACCCATCAGCGAATAGTAAAAGTAGGTTTGAATAGAAAACAACTCATCAGTTACACACAGCAACGAGGACAAGTGCTTTGAATATTGCTGGGTCATTCACACCAGGTGCCACAGAAACAGCTGCACAGGCTACAACACCAGGTGAGTGTTTTAACCTATTAATAATTGATGCTATAATTAGTTAAATAGTGTTGTAGACCAATAAAACGATTAACGAGTTGGCGGCCAAGTACAAAACAAAGACAACAACTCTCACGCATACCTTACTATCTGAGATCCGTGCCCTGATAGGTGTCCTTATGTTCAGTGGGTACCTGAAGGATAACCACCTGGAGACAAAGGAAATGTGGTTCCCTATCTCCGGTGCCCCTTTCTACATAGCAGCAATATCGGAGGGGCGTTTGTCGTTCCTGCTATCATGCATTCGGTTTGATTACTGGACCACACGGCAAGAGAGGCGGGCCACCGACAAATCTTCCCCCATCAGGATTGTGTGAGACAAGTTTATTAGCAATTGTGAGATGCTCTACACCCCACATTAAAACATCACTGTAGATGAGCAACTGCTGGGTTTTAGGGGTAAATGCCCCTTTAGAATGTACATCCATAATAAGCTAAAAGTATGGGATCAAACTGGTCATGGCCAATGATTTCAAAAGCAAATATCTATTGAAAGCCATTCTCTACCTGGGGAAAAGATGTACTCGGCCAAGGGGTGGTCTACAACGGGGCCAAATGTTCACAATAGATTTGAAAGAAACAGTAACACAACACCCACTGCAACATAACCATTGACATTTGGTTCACTTCAGTACCCTTTATCATGGACCTGGCACATAACTGTGGCATGAAAATTATGGGAACAGTGAGGAGAAATAAGAAAGAAGTGCCGAGTGTCATAAAAGATAAGACCAGCCGGTTACCAGGTAGCACTGCCCTTCTCTTCGCAAAAGACATAATGCCGGTGTCTCAATTTCCCCTCAAAAAATCATCGAAGAAAAACGTCCTCCTGATGTCCTCAATGCGCAGGCAGCCAAATGTGCTTGACAATGGGAAGCCAGAGGTGATTCAATATTCTAATGAAATTAAAGGAGGTTTTGATACCTTTGACATGATGTACGCCCAATCCAACTGCAGCAGGGAGACAAAAAGGTGTCCACTGTGTCTCTTTTTGGAATCCTTAATGCTGCCACTATCAATTCATTCATCATATATACAGAAAATACGAATAGGGCAGGAGACAGCATTGTAAAAAGAAAAAATTACATGCAGAAGTTGGCATTGCACTTGGTCACTCCTTCAGCTGAGGAGCGCATGAATGCCCCTATGAAGCACCGGCAGGTCAAGCTGCTTATACGCAATGTATGCTCCATGAACCCCCTTTCCGCTAGTTCTGCTGGGGGACCCTCTGCAGCTGAAATGAAGGAGCCCATGGTCCGATGCTCCATGTGCCAGTCTAAAGCTGACAGGAAGACCCACTTCAGCTGTCAAGCTTGCCACCAACCTGTCTGCATGATGCACAATTACCCAATCTGCAGTCACTGTGTCTAAGGTAAATTTCATAGAATACTGATATAAATCGTTGTTTTCTTGTTTACAAGAGATGATAATATGCACTAAAAAAGTTATTTATAGAGTGAATGTTGTGAAAGAAGAAGTTATATTTGGAGAAAATATTGTGCCCCACAAAAAGGTAATTTTAGCCAGTTTTCCTACAGATTATGCATTGATTGTTTTTTGAGACCCCATGCCCTTCAGCTGACTGCATTTGGACCTGAGGTAAGTTATAATGCTCCAGGATTATACCTGGAACCTTTTATTTTGTTTCTATATATATATATATATATATATATATATATATATATATATATATATAAACTATGTATTTATTTAGTGAGTTTCTTAGGCTTAAAAGTAATATAAGGGAAAAAAAGGTAGAGTTTCGTATATTAAAAATAGGCCTCCTTCTACCTCTCTTCGCAACAGCCTACGGAAGCTTTGGGTGATAGCAACCCACTGAGGGTCGAGACAACATATCTGGGAAGGGCTAGGACCAGTTTAGGGAAACTCGACGGCGCCGTTTATTTTGTTGAATCTTTTTTGCAGAAAATGTTTTTTTTATGAAAAATCTATTTACAAATTTCTTTTAAGGATATTATCAACCTAATTTGTAAGTAATTAAAATATAATCATGTTAGAGCAAGTAAGTATGTTAGAATTAACTGTGTATAACTTCTTTTCAATATATATTTGAGTTTAATGACTTTTTTTAATTTCCAAAATCGTTTATGATACACCCATATTTAGTCTGAGACTCCCTGCCGTGCCGCAGAAGAGTCTCAAATGTTTGAGATCACATGTCTTTGGAGCAGAGAAAATCTCGTTCTTCGGTAAGAAGTTCTCACAACCCCACCTACGAGCCCTTCTCGTTAATACCGTCAGAAGTCTCTCATCAAAGACCCGTGCCGTTTTTCTTTTGCCCCTCCGAACAACTCTAAGCTTCAAGGTAAATCGATTTTGTCGTGTAATCCTATTATTACACTCCCCTTAATTCGTTACCTGTATTCTGAAGCATCTCCTTTGAAATTACTTGACGTTCAAACTTAAATAGTCTCCATTATTCGGATTAAGGGTAATTTAGCGATTCCCACTTATCTCTGTCAGATTGTTAATTGTCCCGATCTAACTACCTATCCATATAAAGTATAATTTGTTCCCCTTCTATATATATTGCCCTTACCCCCGTTTATTATTAATTTTATTAAAATTATATTTTTGGGTATTGATCATTATATATCCTTGAACCGCTTTTCGCAAGCTAGTAGATAAACCCCGGCCAATTTTAGAGTCACTCGCCTGCATTTATATATATGTTTTCTTGTATTTAAAATCCCGTGCATTCTAACAGTAGGCAGCTCTCCCCTCCACTCATTTCTCTAAATCCCATCGTAGACAGCCTTGTGTCGGCTCTCTGCCCGTAAAAGTGTACGCGCCCTTATACTGAAAGGGTCTACACCGGCATACCTCGACAAAGACTATCCGAAGCAACGTTAAAAGGTTCACCAAAAATAAAAAATGAATAATAAACCAATCATTAATCTTTCTTTTCTCCCTAATGAGGAAACACACAGTTCTTCCTTTCCCCTCTCGAAACTAAAAATATATAGTATACAATCTGATTAATTTGGCACACATCTGCGAAGATTTAGAGTTGACATACGAGGGGCGGTCAATAAGTTTTGCGAATCGGTATGGCAAAACATAGGAATGGGGATGGCTGTTTGTGGGGGTGTAGGAAAAGTTATAAAAAGTCAGGACATGCAGCTGCACGCTCCTGCCTCGTCTATTTAAGAAGCAGTAGCTGATCGCAGATCGTCAGTTACAAATTTTTCAACAATAGAGAAGGTTGAGCACCGCGCAGTGATCAAATCTTTGACCATGGAAGGCAAGAATGAAAAAGAGATCCATGAACGCATGGTTGCAGTTTACACCGACACCGCCCCTCCCTATGAAACCATTGCTCGCTGGAATAGGGAGTTCCGCCATGGTTGTAAGTCCCTTGCAGATGACCCCAGTCCAGGACGCCCGTCAGAGGTGACCAACGAGGACAATGTGGCCCGTGTGAAGAGGATGATCCTCGAAAATCGACGGGTTAAGGTCGAAGAAATCAAGCGACAACTTGGAATATCACATGGGAGTGTTATAAACATCATCCACCACAATTTGGCCATTACCAAGGTCTCTTCCAGTTGGGTCCCTAGAAACCTCACGCTTCATGATCGACTTCAACGTCGTCAAAGTCCACAAGGCCAGACTTTAACACGCTGCCCTTTTCCATTGCGGATTCGAGGAGCTCAACCATTCCCCTACAGTCTATATCTGGCCCCTAGCGACTACGTTTTATTCCGCCACCTCAAGGCTGTACTGCGTGGATGCCGGTTTGGGGACGAAGACGATGTCCAGCTCGCCGTCCATCAGTGGGTTGAACAGCAGCCGGGAGATTCCTGGTTGTCGGGAATTCGAAGCCTCAGGGACAAGTGGCGCAAGTGCATTTAAGGCGAGGCTAGTTATATTAAAAAATAATAAAACACTTTTCCTCATATCTCGTTTCCTTATATCCGAATTGCAAAACTTATTGAACGCTTCTCGTATATAGATCAACATTCGATTCTGCAAACGATAAGTTGCTAGCTACACTCGCTATCATCTAAGAAGCACCAGTCTAGAAAAAATTTAACAAAATGATTGAGGATGAAAGTAAAGCTATTGGATTATTTTATCATCCATTATCCATAACACTATATGTATTTTAACTTGGACAAAATTTGGAGATACTTCTATTACAAAAAAAAACTCTTGATATCTCACTTTTAGAGAAATGGATGTTTGCCCAGTCATATGAGTGGCGCTCCTGAAGAAGGTTGTGGAACTCACGTAGACCTTTCTAGCGCATAAACAAATGTTTACTAGTGCCCTTTCCTGATTACAGTGACGTGAATATTATTGTTTAATTTTCAAATATATATATATATATATATATATATATATATATATATATATATATATATATATATATATATATATATATATATATATATATATATATATATATATATATATTACTGTTAATTGTTGTGTTCCTTGGAATCTCATTCGGAGCAGGAATATAAAGACCCAGAAGATGACTCTAATCATTTCTTGGTAGGAAATGTATCTCAGCTCAAAATATCTAAAAACTTAACAACCTTTGTTAGTTTAGTTTAGTAGTGATCCTAGCCTACCTAATGGCAGAGGGTTATAGCAATTTGTGCTCTTCGGCTTATGTAGCTGTTTTATTAAAGAGTTACCACTGCCTCCTGATGGGTTGAGATCTGAGATGTTTCCAGGCTATCGACGCCAAATTTCGGTGGAGTGTGGTCAGAAATATCGTTTTCAACATGGGTTTGCTGATTAGACTCTAAATCATTACGTTAAACTCAGAGAATTTCTTCCAATTACTTTGAAATTTTTTATCGTGGGGCCGTCAGAGAAATGTTGCTACCATCCTTTTTGCCCATACTAATGTTCTTAAAGAGATATGTAAGAGTGCCAGCTCAAGTTTAGACAGGCTTCACTATCGTTACGATCCAGAAATCATGTCCAGGCAACCCTCAAGATCGCCCAAACAAAGAAAATTGTGTTCACTGGGAGAAATGATCTCTGTATCAATCTAACTGTCCACCGCATTGAGTTGCTTACATTCACAGTGCCTCCTTCCCTCTGAATAATCTATCCTCTTCCCCTCTTCTTTCTTTTGAGGCGCTCATCAATGTCTCTGATTCCACCCCCTCTCTAACTATCTAAGTCCTCTACCACCCCCACAGCTCCTCCCTCGAGCTTTTTCTTGATGAATTTAGTAACCTCCTTGCTGGCCTCTTTCCCACTGGTTCGCAGCTAATCCTCAGTGATTTCAACCTTCCTAGCAACAATCCTAATTTCAAAGCCTTTTCTGAAATCATTGATCTCTTCTCCCTCACCCAACACGTTTCTTCCCCTACCCTACCCACTCTTACGGTAACATCTTAGACTTTGTAATCTCTGACTGTCTTATTTCCAACCTGACGACTACATATTTGTCAAATGATATATCTGATCACTTCCTTATCAACTTCAACTTCTCTATCCCATTCCATATACCTCCCTAGCGGTCTCATAATCCTAAGCCTATCCGTCGACTTGCCTCCATTGATATTCCCTCCCTATCTAATGATGTGGCTCCAAACTTCCTCCCATTGATGCTTCTGCCTTTCCTGACCAGATTCTCTCTTCTTTGAAGCAAACCCTTCTCACTTGTATTGATGGCCACTTTTCCCTTTTCACCCTTCGAACTCCCGTTGTCACCTTGCCCCTTGGTACTCTATGGAACTCCTCCGTGCTAGGTAGTCCATGCGTGTCCGTGAAAGAGTCCTTAGAAAGGCTCGCACCCCTGGAAAAGACACAACCCCTCTCTTGCTGGCGTTCCGACTTGCCACAGCTTCCTACTTGGCGAAATTAAAATCTGCTCGTGGAGCCTACTCACGTAATCTGCTAACTGATAATAGGAATGATCCCCGTGCCGTCTTCCGCCTGCTCTCCCGTCGTACTTCTCCAGCCCAGGTCTCCTCACCTATTAGCCCTGCTACTCTCTCGATTTTTTTAGCAGATAAGGTCACTAACCTTCGTGCCTCCCTCCCTCAACTTTCTGTCCCGGCTCCTGCCATTCTCCTTGACTTCCCGCTTTAGCCGCTTATCGATTTCCCCGCTGTGACCGCGTTGGAGCTTACAACTCTGCTCTTGCGTGCTAAGAAATCAGGCTCCCCAAAGGACATTTTTCCGCCTAAACTGTTATGTAAAATTCTGCCTGCTATCCTCTCAATGCTTCTTTAACTGTTCAACACTTTACTTGCAACTGGTCTTGTTCCCTCTTCCTTCAAACGTGCCCACATCCGTCCGATTCTTAAAAAGCCTCAACTGAATCCTACTGACCCTTCCAATTATCGCTCGATTTCGCAACTTTCTTTCAACTCTAAGGTTCTAGAGAGAGTGGTTGCTTCACGCATCAACAGTCACATGGTGGCCTGTAACATTGATGAAACCTATCAATCTGGTTTCAAGTCAGGTCACTCCACAGAAATCGCCTTTCTCAATGTGTCCGATTGATTACGAAGAGCCGCGGACAGGGGTTGTGCCTCCATCCTCGTTCTTCTCAACCTCTCCTTTGTCTTCGATACTATTGACCATACCGTCATAATTGATCGTCTCCACTCTTTCCTCGGCATATCAGGTACCGTGCTTGACTGGTTCCGCTCTCACATCTCGTCTTGTACTCAATCCATTGTGATTTACGACGTCTCTGTGCTCTTCAAAGTCACAGAGGACTCTTTCCATGACCGCGTTTAGTTAAGGGCCCAGGATTTTGTATTGGATTCCTTCCGCCTAGACCTTGTCGAAGGCTTTCTGCACGTCTCTCAGCAAAATATCTACATAGTAACCCTTTGTCGGTAATACTTGTTCTTTTCTGTTTCTCTTTCTGTACGAAACCCATAATTTTGCTGGTTGTGCGCTACTAACACGCCCAGTTGAGCTTGACCCATATAGGCTATTATCTTCTCAAAGATCTTGCCGTGTATTTCTAGGAGAGAGAAATTGGGCGATAGTAATCCACCTGCTCTGAGGGCTTGTTTCCTTTCGGGATGCAGATGTTTTTTGCCATCGTATACTAGTCTGAGAAGTAGCCTGTATTCAAGGTGGCGTTTATGTTGTTCACGAGATTGTTTTTCGTGATTCTAGACTAGCCGGGCGCCCTTTGTTTGAAGGATCTTAAGGTGTTCATGGTCTCTTCAAAAGTTATAGGGCACCCATGGATAACCATCTCTCTCTCGATACTTGCGGGTGAGGGTAGGACTTATGTATCATCGCCCCAAGGTCCTCGAGCAGCTGGTCTTCGAAGTCCTGGTCGAAGTCTTAGTTCTCCTCAGGTGATATTGTCTTCTAAATATTTTTTGAGATTCCGGATCCTCTATGAAATTGTGGCCTTCTTTGATTCGTGTTCCATGCCTAGAAGGCAATTCCCTAAGTTTCTGCATGTTATTCCAAAAAGTTACGGGATTGCTTTGCCTGTCCAGTCTGCCCACAATATTGCCCCAAGTTTCCCTTTGCTTTACAACGATGATATTTTTAAGTTCCTCACTTAGCTGCCTCATTCTCGCTGTCCTTTCCCTGTTTGGTCCTGTTCTGCCGATCTCTTCAAAGATTTTTCTGTGTTGCTTGGCGATGTTCCTCATATCATCTGTCCACCTATGTTGTGGAAGCAATTTGTATGAGATTCTGGGGACGCATCTCTCATCTGCTTGCGTGAGGAGTATGGTGATCTTCTCTATCTCCTTATCGATTTCTTCTAGATTTGCATTGCTCATGTCAGCTGGCTGGTAGTTGCTGAGCATCTCTCTGTATTGCTCCCAGTTACCTTTTGCATAACCTTTCGTAAGTGGAAAGGGCTTGACCATTGGCGCAAGCGATCTGTTGGTGATGATGCGGATTTGATCACTCACGACCACGGGCCAAGGTTCGTTGCTGATGTTGAAGGTGAATTGCAAACTTACAAACATATTTTCAGGTTTTCTCGCCGAACGATGGTTTAGGTAGGGCGAAAAATCTGGCTTGACCCTATGGCGCCTATTTCTTTCGAACAATGGCACCAGGTTACTTACCCATTGCGTTGGCGCGCCTGTAGCCAGAAGCACTGCATCTGGTGTTTAGGTCACCTCCTAGAAACGCCAGCCTACTGTCCCCGAAGAGGGTTAAGAAGTTGGTGATTGGCAGGTATTGGCGTCCAGGCGGCTGATAGGCTGCCGCCACTCTTAGGCCTCCAACTCGGCTTGGGATTTCGACAGCCATAAATGATTCGTCTAAGTTCGGCAGCGCCATTGAATCGTTCCTGTGTGTGATATTTCTGTATTGTTGTGTAGTTGTGTATTTTTATCGTGTCCTTGTTTGTATTAATATGATCTTCTGAAATGAGGATGATGTTCGGATCCACTGTACGGAAGATATTTCCATAAACAATGGATTTTCCTTATCATCCATCCACATTCAGCTTGAGTATCCTTAGTGAATTGTTTGTGTTTTCCATTTTGTCTCTTTTGCTTTAGTGTGTTTCTTTGTTTGAGTTGTTTTATTAACGATCACGTGTGTTTCAGTTCCGGATCTTTATGTATTCTGCTTCACTGAGGCTAAAACAGGGGTTCTTGTACAGTTTTCTTCTGTTTTCGTAGAGGGTTTGTTCAACTACTGATTCTTGTACGTACTGATGCTGAATTGGTCCATTTAAATCTGTTTTCTCGGATACGACGGTAGTTCTCTGTGGTACAGGATGTTTCTGGTAATGGTTCTCGTTCCATCGCATAGAGCTTGAGGTCGATGGCCTCTCCATCTTACTCGTAAGTACCTACCATGGCCCTTCCCCTACTTCTTGATCTTGCTGGGCTCTTAAGAACATTGGATTTGACTTCCTTAGCACAACATTCTAAGGATGATGAGCACATGAGATGTTTTCGTTTGTCTAATTCCATTTGCCGCTTTTTTTCTTTTGCTGCTCGTGGTGTCTTGGTTTGTCCACCCTCGGATCCTTCCTGACGGACTTCTTGGGTCCTGGAGTGGCCTCCGGTACTGTTACAGCGCTTGATATTTTCTCTTCCGTTGGAAATAGAGTAGCCGGTGCCTCTGACGCGTCCTTGGGAATAAACTGCAGTTGCAGGGCTTCTTCCGATAGGGAGTCGTCCGGGAATCACATTTCAGACAAGCCATTTTTCTTTAGCATAAGATTTATACTCTTTGAAAATGTTGCCTGTTGTGTTAGATTCCTCACGTGCGCAAAATGTATGCACCCGAGAATATTTGTTGATTTCTTGAGCTTGAGATAACTTGTATACTGTTCCTCTGGAATTCTAGCTAGGGCAGCTTTTTTGCCTGTGCGTAGTAAGTGTTTGCCCTCCTCGTTTCTTCGGTTTTCTATTCGCTGTTATTCGCTTTTATTATTTCCTTCTTTCTCGGGCAGGGCATGGCCATAGCCCCTTGGTTTGTCCAGCAGTTGGTGCATATCTCGATCTGTACGGTATACTCTCTCCACCCCTACCCTTTCTAGCTGCACTTCGATCAGGTCATTTCTCATTCGTTACATTCCTTAGTCAGATTGTCTTCTATTTTAAAGCACCGAAAACATACTTGAATGGGGGTAAATTTCTTCTTCTCAATCTGCTCGCCACTGACTTTCGCCTTGAAAAGCAGCAACCCTTTTTCTTTGGTCTTTTGGGAAATTTGTGTATTGCTGAAAATGATCTTAAAAACGTGTTGGAATTCGGTGTTGTCACATTTGTTATGGAAATTCACCATCTTTACGACTTTGGCCCATTGCTGGTTTCTGCATATTTCTTCAGCTATTTCTTTTCTCGTCTGCAGCCGTATCCAGGGCTCTAGTTGTGAACAGATCACGCTAGCATGTACCTGGATCTGAGGTGGGGTGCTTAACTTGAGATTTATCTCTTTTAGCACACTTTGCGCAGTTTCCTTTGTCAGGGTTTCCATGTCTAATTTCCTGTCGCAGATAGCTACCTATCCGGCTGACGTCTTAATTAGCCTAAGGATAGCCACTTTTAACTTACCAAAGACTGTCTCAAAGACTATACCTCGATCTGGCTTTTGCTTTCCACCTCTGGTCCTCAGGGGAACTTGTGAGGCTGGTTAGGATGCAATTTTTTTCTGTTTACAGCTCCACTGATGTGGGGTTGGTTGTTGCAAGTCTTGCTTTTGGCAAAAAAGCTTGGATTTAACCTTGGAAAAATTACACGGACTCGCTAGTTGGTGTGTGAGTATTAATTTTACTTTAACTTTATGGTTTCGTTTAGTATTTACCTTGGGGGTATTGTTACCCACCTAGCTTATCTGATGCCAAGATGGAAAAGCGAATTGCCTTTTATATGAATGACGGATGGATAAGATGTATCCAGGGGGATCCTCTCGCGGGTGTGATTTTATGGCTGACCTATTAACAACGCCCCCCCCCCTCCGAAAGTGTTTTAATCGCAACGGCATCCAAATATACAATAGAGACAGTTGTATGTCCCTCTATGATCCTGGAAGGGTCCCTCTCTGAGATGAGCAGCGAAGGTAGCAGTCCCTCCCTTGTCCGTAATAGATTCTGACATTGTTATCAGCTGTGGGGTACACCTCAGACCATCTTCCTTCAATGCCCCCAATCAAGCTAGTTCAACTACCCGACAGTTCACTTGGATTGGGTCGGGGACTTAAGCAGTCATCTGCCTAAGTTTGGCCATTAAAATAGGAAATATGAGGATTAGTGAGGATGTTGATGGTGATGGTGTGTACAATAACAGTATGACTGTTTCTTAAAACTGGTTTCTATATATAGAAAACCAGATTTTGAATGCGTTTTTCGGATATACCGAAACGTTACCTTCTTCATCGAATTGGTGAGGTAATTGCTGGAGCAGTTCTGCTAAGAATTATAAGCAGTCTTTATGCTATATCTTCTTACCCGCTCAATACAATTTCTGCCGATGTTAACAACCACTATAGCGCTTTCATCATATTTATTTTTATTGGGCGAAGTATGTATTCACCGCTTATTGATGAAGATATAGTCTCGCGCTAGTCGTCAAGCCAGATCGTGGCAAAGGAGGAAGAGTGAAGGTTAAGTATAGAGAACGCTATCTCCAGACAGTAACATAGTAGTGTGGAGATGCGTCGCTTCCTGCTGAAGAACGTTACTAACCTAACCTAACCTAATCCTCCCTCACAAGACGTCCTGAAAATCCACCTAACCAACATTCCCCACGTAAAAAAACAAAACAAAAGAAGAACAAACCAAACCACAAAAATAAGACTTTGCAGACGAAGAAACGACCACTCACAAAACCCCAAATTAAACTAGAAGAAGAAAAAGAAACAAAGAGAAGAAAAGAAAAAGAATAACATACAAGAAGTTGAGCTAGACGCTTCAACGACGGAGGAATCGGTGAAAGAAGAAAAAATCATGGAAAAAGCGCAAACTAAAAAGCATGAAGAGAATACTACGCTCAGAGAGTACCAAGAAGCCCCACTTACCGAGAAAAAAAGGCTTCTTCGTTGACCAAGAAGAGCTGTCCCTCAGAGTGTACAGAACACCGCCGAGCGTCTCCCTAGTCCTAACACTCGGCTTCTAGTCGTTTTTTATACGCAGATGGAAATACAAATGGACGTTGGAGGGTCCCTACTCTCCAAAGGAAGTTAAGGATATGTTGTGGGATGACGCAATCATCGTTTTTGATACATGTTTCAGCGTCGTCAGCATCCCCAATTAAAAGAAAATCCACAAAGGACATAGATACGCCTCAGAACGCCTCGACATAGCGAAAAACAATTTATATATAAGTGTTAAAGATCAAATTAAAATCATAGTGAACTAAACCCTCAAAGTTACCAAGTCTAACAGTGAATGATAGCATAAATAATTTAATTTTAAGCAAGCGTCATAAGAGTTAATCATAAAAAATATACCATTAGTAGCAAAAGTGGATAAGATAGCAAAAAAGAGTGATTTTTATAAGGAGAATAGTCACTAAAGGCGAGAATATATTGTCAACTATACAACTAAGACATGTGAAGTTTATACTAGCATAGTAATGTAAATTAACATTGTGCCAAATAATGTAAATACTGAGATTTCTAGAAATAAAACGATAACATAACGTAAATTATCGTTGTAAAAACCTGTTAGTAATCAACGAGACAACCATAATATACAATAATCAATTTAATATTTATCTAAAAAGGAATTGTGATTGATTTTAAAGTGTTGACTAGCCGGACCTCCAGGCAAGTATATAACCTTCTACTGTATTTAACCTTTAACAAATATTCCTTCCTTCCATTTTTCTAGTACCCCAACCCACGAGAGTGTGTGGCGAAGGGGGTGCCAGAACTTTCATGTTTCTAATAATACAAAGTAAAATGTATTTACTTACCACATATTCAATAGAGCGAAAATAAAATAAAATTTGAATGGAAAAAATCTTCAGAATCATAAATATTCCCACCGAATATAAAATATTTATCAGGAGTGAACAATTTGTAAAATAATATTATGATTAAAGAAGAACGTATACTTAATATCTTTTAAAAACGTAGAAGATGTTAATAATTGTGATAAAATATACATGTAAAGACAAATGAAATAAAAATAAAAATTTAAGCAAAATCTAGAATTTAAAATTGAAGCAAAAAGAAATTGTGATGTGAATAAGATGCAAAGAAAATACACGAGTGGAAACTATATCGCACTTAAATGCAATTTAATGAAATTTAGTGATGTAATTATAATCCATCAAGTTTAGATATATAATAACACTGTCTCTAGAATTGGCATGTAAATAAAAGTCCTATTAAGAGGTAGGTCATAAATCTCGTCTCTTTTACTAAAGGACAATATATAGCAAAATTTCGAGAGGGTATGAGCATGACAGGAGAAAGATGAGATAGAATTAACGAGGTGAGACTTTGCCGTGAAAAGTTACGTGGGTGAGAGAAAGTTAGAGGCAGTCGAGCATCAAGCCGGAAATAAGTGATGCTTCATAAATCATTCGGGCAAAAAAGGTCCAAACACTAAATCAACGGAAGGAGAGAAACAGTGACGAGAATTTGAGTGACACATTTAGATAGGGTCTGCGTTCTGGATGTATGGGATTATTTTTCCTAATCCCTTGGTATTGTATCGCCTTCGGTATAAATATACAACAATACTAACACTAGAGAGCGAATGATTTCCAATGCCAAAAATTAATCCGCAACACCAGATAAGGACCCTAATTCTTTGAAACTCCTAAGCCCATAGGTAAAAAGAATGATAATAATCACATGGACTAAGGAACTAGTTTCCAAAGGAATGAATCTAGCACATGTAATTATAAGCCATTATTTAGAGACACTAATCTCTAAATCTTTGAAGTATTTCTAAGGGTCTAATAGAAAAACAATCTCTACATTGGTCTTAGTCAAAAAGGAAATTTGACAATGTAATTAAATAAGTGGTGTCGAATTGTCTTTTGGAAGAGTGTTCATACTAGATTGTTTAAGAAAAAAAAAGTCAGAATACACAGTAAAATATTGTTTTAAAAATCGCAGTAAGATACACCAAATTTTGGCAATAAAATAATGTTGCTCTCTTTACCGTATGTTGCTGTAAAACGCCGGGTTTCCTGGGACATTTAGAAGTGAAGATTTGATAGTGTGAAATTTTCGTGTTTTATCGCTTGGAGGGTCAAAAGATTAGGGTTTATAGTTTGTTAAATTTTCTTAGCAGTTTTTTTAAAATAATTTGATATTCATTCATCTAATCAATCAGTAATTTCAAATACTCATAAAATGACCTCACACTCAAAATGTATACTTTGATAAATATGTAAGTGATAGAAATAGGTTGAAAATGTTTGTTCGGTAGTTAATAAGAAAAAAATACATCCTTGCATATTTGCAAACGATGTATGTTATTTTTTCATTTGTTTTTAATCAAAGTGAATGTATATGCATTAATATAGAACGAACGCGGCACATATCACTCAAAGTTGGTGGCGATTCAGTAATCAGCCCTAATTTGTTCTATGTCTGAATTTGATGACCTCTTTTAACCTGACGCGTAAAGACATGGTCTCGTAGCTAACTTAAAATGGTGAGTTTCATTTTCATCTAAATTTTGTGAGAAACTGATTTAGTTCCGAACTGTCATGGTCCCCAACAGTACCTTACTCCTTATGGGCTGATCACCCATAACTGTTAAACTGCTCGCGCGGATGGCCTCCTGGAGTTTACCCTTCTTCTAAGATCAAGCATAACTGGCTGGCTGTCACAGGATATAAATCGCACACAGGTTGTTTTATTTTATTGCTTCAATGCTCTGTTTCTGGGGTAACTAAGCCCCCCGAAATAAAGAGCTCTCACTTTGGGTCGTACATACGATTTATTTCTCAGTCTCCTTTGAGCAAAAGTGTCATTTACAGCTGGTTTTTCTGTATCATTCAGCTCTAAAATGAGCATAGGTTTGTCGTCTACACACCTGGTTGATCACTATGAGTTTCCGACCTAAAATCAAATAAATTAAATTTATATCATGAAAATTTATCAAACGCTAGGATACCAATAATATCTGGAAATTAGATATTTTTAAAGTACTCCACACTAACAAAATACAATACTCTCGTATCCTAAAACGTAATAATGGCTTCTCTGTCATTGTTTCAGACATGGCAATCATTATTCTTAATGACCGTCTCGTTTTCGTTCATTTCCATGTTCTTTTGAGTAATATTAACTCAGTAAATTGCTTTGAGATATCTATTCATTACTGATGCTTGATGATACCAATGATGAATTTCATCTAAATGCTATGATCTATGTTCATTTTATGCCGATTCCTCACATAAATATTGATCCTGAAAACACCCAAATAGAAAGTATCTTACCTCCAATGGGCCCGATGGAATTTTATTCTTATTTTCTCCTATTCATCCGAAACTAATAGCAGATAAAAGCTAAAACCTTTCCATGAATGTATTTTATTCAAGTTTCTCGCTAACATGCCAAAACCATGTACGTCAGGTTTCCCTTACGGTAATCCATCCATCTGCAATTATAGCCAACTCAAAGAGGAGGCGCCATATTGGTTCAAAGAAAGCAATCGATGATCAGTAAAATTCTCACAAGTGATAAATATTCATTAAGGTCCTACGCCTTGCTCAACTTCAATATGGCTAATATCTCCCAATTAGTTGATGTTGTGCTCCGCATTAACTGGTAGTCTCGCTTGCAAGTACCAAATTTTATTTGTAAATCATTGCTCATTTTGTCTTCAAAATTAACTTCTTTCTTACTCCATTAATTCATTTGTTGTCACGTGGTGCTCTTTTTCTTCATTCCTGGCTAACCCTCCCACACTCCCACGCCTCGCAGCGGTGAACCCGCCCCCACACCCACGCCTTGCCTGGGCGAACCCCCCCCTCACTTTCTATGAGTCATGTTAGGGTTAAATTTTTCCCGTCTGCTGCGTTCTTCATAATTCTCGCCTTTGCTCCCCCCCTTTCTCCCCCACTATATATGATAGTCACTCAATCCTTTCACTCACGTCTTTAAATTATTTTCTTTCGCCAGCTACATACGCGAAGAAAATGGGGTTGGTATCCCCAAAACTCGCCCGACTAGGAGGGGCCGAGACTTTCGACATCCGTTAGTAACCTCTTTAGCCCTAGCATTCTTCCTTTACCCAACACCTCCAAATCGCCCCCTTACTCCTTTGCTCATCAGCAGGCGCTGTTGGCGTCTCTTCTAAATATTAGGGGCCTGATAAATGAGTTGGAGTATGTCCATGACCTGTTTGTTCACAATGGGATTGCTCTGGGTCATTCTTCATTGCATGTTCCTCGTAACCACCGTGGAGGGAGAGTTGCATTGATTTACAACTCATCCTTCTCACTGAATCTTCTCCACGTCCCCCCCCCTCTCGCCTTATTTAAGGCTCTCATAGCTATCTCAAGTGTTGTGGACGCTCTTACTATTGTGGTAGTTTACCGCCCTACCAGCTTGTCTCTGGCCTTATTTTTCTAAGAGTTCAGTAACATACTCTCTGACCTACCCTCTATTGTTTCTCTCCTTATTATCGCTGACTTTCATCTTCCTAGTCACAATGAGACTTTTCCTGCATTCATTGACATCATCGGCCTCTTCTCTCTTACACAATATAGGTCATCTCAACACATATACATGGTAATACTCTGAACTGAGTCAGCTTGAACCTCCATATATCTAATCTAACAGTAACGGACCTTACTAATGCGATTCCCGGCCACTTCTTGGTCAACTTTAAATTCAATCATACCTACTACCTACGTCATCGCTCTTTCTTAGATCCTACTACTTTCCGGGGACAATCGTCAATTGACACTACTTCTCTCTTTAAAGACGTTGTTTCTGCTATAACTTGTATTGATACTTCTGCTTCACCTGACTTAAACCTTAAACTTTCTGCAGCAATCAAAACTTGCCTGCCATGACGTGCACGCCCCCCTTATCACTCCTTCTTCAAACCACCATCACCGCGCCCTTTGGTTCACCATAGAACTCATTCCTTCAGGGGCTCATGAAACAGCCCTCCGTAAAGCACGCTCCCGTGGGCAGGACACGACCTCCCTCTCACTTCGACTTATACTTCCAAAATAAATTCAGCGCGCGAGGCTCCTTCGCGTAAACTTTTGTTGATTCAAGTCATTACTTGAAACAATGATTATTAAATTTGATAACGAATGACTGTTTTGCCCCACAAAAGTGATAAGATATAAGTAACTGGCGAGAAAATAGGGAAAAATCTTAGAATTACTAAATATAAACAAGAAGGTTCCTAAAAATGTGTCATGAATTACGATAATTAATTAGAATCCTATTATTTCAAAATGTAAAGTAAACAAGAACTCATCTTACACTAGAACAGCGAATCGTCAAAATGACCGCCTATCAGAATTAAATTCGTGCATCTTCCTTATTTCATGTTAACTTGCTATCATATTACATGAATATTTCCACTACGCCATTTCCATTTATGTGGTTTATTATGATTCAATACGCCTTGGTATTTCACAAGATAATCAGCGCTATTACTAAAGCAGCGAAATGGTCATTTTGACAGATTCTCATAAACGCGTTGTTACGACTTTTCCCGGCCTGTTCAATCTCACTCTATACTGCATAATACTATACCCTGGTGAATCATTTAGGAATGCGCTTCCAGGCTACGAACTTGTGTTTATAATTCTTTCATCCAAATCAAAAATAATTTTGGAAGTTTGAAAGCAATTTTAGTATCTAACTCAAAATCAAGTGAAATATCTCTCCAAAGTGATGGTAGCGAACATGATTTTGTTCCTTAAGAAGAAAGTTCCTACTCTGAGTCAAGTGAAGAAAGTGATGACCAGTCACCAAGTGATGCAGCTAATAAAGAGTTCAATGCTGGTCATGTTAAGGGCAAGTAGAATAAATATTTATTTTTTTACAATATGATGATTAGTACAAAGGTTTATCCATTATATTTAGTAATTATTTTGTGATAGATTGTAGGCGCATTATTATAATATTTTGCCGATCTAATATTTTCTAATATATATTATCATACTATTATCGAGCAAAGTTTTTCTGCATGTTTGTTTTGTTTATCAATCTCTCCGTTAACAAATTCGACACAGAATATAGTATATAATATAATGGAAAGAAAGAAAGTGATGCGAAATTAATGCTTTGATGGAAGTTGGTTCTCTTCTAACTGTGAGAGATGGCACAGAAGGCGATGTCATCTAACCCGACAACAGAAATGAGGAAAAAAACTCAGCCATACAATATTTTACGCGAAGAACCTCGTCCGACAGTTTATGCCAAACGACAAAAATCTTAAAATGATTTTTTGAGTGCGTTTAGATTGCTGACTTTATTTTAAAAAATATACAAACGTGTACTTAAGTAGAAGTTCATAGACGATTGAAAACTACTTCATGGACTGTAACACTAGAAGAAACTGTAGCCACTGTTTCCACAATGCTTACGAAATATTGGCCAAGGGGCAACCTGTTGATAATCTCTGATCAAAAGAGTCGGAACCTCATTTTCTAATAAAACAATGTCACCGGGTGTTTTAGTGAAATTATGAGATACCTCCATTTTAACATGAAGTGAAACAGATATAAAAAGATGAAAACTGTCAATTTACGCGGATGTTTGAATTTTGGCATCGATTTACACAAAATTGCATTGCTTAATACAAAGCAGGCAAAAGTATAACTGTTGAGAAACAGCTGTTGTCAACTAAATCAAAATAACTCTTTATCGAGTGCATTGCCATTAAGCCAGACTTAGTTTGAAGAAAATTCTGGATAGCTGCTGATAACAAGTCAAAATACGTTTTGAACAGAGGTTTTCATCTCTTTTAAGATGAAAAACCTCGAACAAACCAAACATTTTCAGAATATGTAGTTCTTCAACTAGTCTAACCATACTTTGGCAATAAAAGAAATGCTACAAAAGACAACTTTTCTACTTCTCTGAGTTTATACGATAAATTAAAACACAAAAATATTCCTTTCGTTGAGACAAGGAATCATGCCCGCAATGAAGCGCCAATTGTTTTCAAAAATTTGCGAGATAAAAGTTTCATCCCTAATGTTTTGAAAAGAGTGACACAAAGCAATGCTAACTATTTATCAATACAAACAAAATACAAAAATGATTCCTCTGATCACCATACATAGCTGTATTCAAGTTGAAGATGATGTGAAAAGAAGTCCTGATTCCAGGACTTTCTATAATTCAACGAAATAGGGAGTGGATATTGTTGATCAGATGGCCCGAAAATACCGGACACAAGCTGGTTAAGAAGGTGGCACGTTCAACTCTCCTATAATCTATTGAACCTTGCTGGAATTAATGAAGCTGTTCTCTATCTGGAAGTTACTGGTAAGAAAACTCCTCTTTGCAACTTTCTTCGGCAGTTAGCTTTACAATTGCGACGGGCTTTTGAAAAGTGTGAACGTTAAAGCAGAATAAAAATTGTGAAGTTTGCCACAAATGTAAAAAGAAAATGTATGTGGATCCTGCACATTCAACATAATCAAGAAAACTACTTGGGAGAATTGTTCTTCAACATAAAAATTTACAGAAATAAAACTAGCAATAAATGAAATAAATGATTTTCTCTTCTGGGAAGCTTAACTTATGGTTTTATTAATGGTGAAAGTTTGTAAGAAGTATATTTACTTGTTTTAATGCAAATAAGGATATAAACAGTATATCCTTTAAAGATAAATTTAAAAAACTGTAAAAAGTATAACTTTCCTTCGATAAATACTAATAAGTGGAAATTGAAAATAATACTGGATAGGGGTCAAATGATCACTGACGCTGTTAAAAGTATCTAAAGTTTTTCGCTGTTCTAGTGTTAAAAATGTTTGAATACAATTAGATCCAAAAATGGCTCGAATAATCCTAGTAGAGAATCCTCTATTCCAAATAGAACAACCAATATCCTTAGCTCTCTCTTAGCCTCAATTTGCTTTAAATCCTAAATCAATCGGGCGAGTTAATAGTTGTATCCATTTTCTTCAATTATTCTTACCTCTCTTAGTTTTCTCAAGTGTATACCGTAATTAAAATTCGTATTTTGTTCAAATTTTCTCCCTAATTAGAAATTTCGGGAAAATACAAATTTTCGCTTCGCTTCAAATTAAGCATCCATTAAGTAACGCAAACAAACCACTGGAGAAAAAACTCGCTCACTGAAGATCCCTTGATCTTTTAAACCTCACAAACCTATTTTCCTTCCTTCTCTTTTGATTATTTTCATTGCGAAAACATCGAAGAAACAAAGAACATTAAGACCAGGCCCTAAATTCTGCTTGCATTCCTCGTTCGCTGCTTTATTTTCTCTTTCGGTTTTGCTGGCGATACTCCGACACCAATCATTGTTTGTTTTAATGTGAGAAAAGCATCAGGGCACATATTCATTTTCTCTCTTTGTGGTTTATGTTTGTATGAATTACCTTTCGCCACTGAGTTGTTAAATTTTTATTGAATTGCCAAAATAATTAACAACTATAATTGCCACTAATGATAATTCGATATCTTTAGGAAGATCTTCTTTTGGAGGGGATTTCTTTATTATTATTACAATTCAATTTGATCAAGGAAACCTTCTAAAAATAATGAATCCCTAGGCAACACATCGTGAAATAAAGCCTAAACCAGCAGGTGTAATATATCCAATAAGTAGAAGGGGCTCTACCTCGGTAGCCTACTAGGCTTTATCTAATTAGCATCCTAACAAAAAAGGTAGGTAAACTAGTATTTTTTTACCCTAGTTTATTGATTGAAACCTGGTTGATATATTTCTTTAAACCAACAAGAATAATGATAGATAAATATTGATTTCCTGAGAAAAAGAGTACATATAATAATGTTTAATAATTATTAAGATAATAAACAATTATTAATAAAAGAGAAAGATGTTATCGTACGCAATCTATTTATGAAAAATGTCTAAATGTTTCCCAAATATACATCCCCTGCTGTGTTAAAATTGGTAGATAGATAAATTTTTAAACATAAATACCCTCTAAGGTTCGATAAATCATGGAATAGGTATCTTATATTATGTACGACAACCTCTAGCCGACAATTGGGCCGCGTCACAACATGGAATTAATCAGAGAAGTAGGAGAAGAATTCTGGAGAGAAGTTGACCAATGGCATCTTGATAGCTCTCCACAGTTTCCTGATATCTGTAGCTCCCGTATCTTGGTTACAAACAGAGACGGACATAACGTCCCATAAATGCTCGACTATTATTGATGGGGCTACTACTGGCACCACTGGATTTAAAGTGTTTGTCATTAGGGCCAAATTTATTTTCCTTTGATTCTCCTCCGAAACTACCGAAGGCAGTGACTGTTCGGACTGAAATTGCAGGATGTGGAATGTGTCATCTTTACAATGGAAGCGTCATGGCAAATAGTTTGGTTTTGTGATTTATAACAGTAAATAACTAATTTAAAGATATTAATTGAATATGAAAAATTTATATTGACCTATATAACAAGCAATTATTCACGTAAATGAGAATTTCTAATGAAAAAGGATTCCTTATTATTTCATTATATCTGTTTGCTTCAGTTTAGGCCCTGTGAAAAGAATAATTATATAGGAATAGATAATTAGGCTTTTCACCCTGTTACTAAAGAGTGTGATAGGCAAGAAGTCAATTGAATGTTCTTTGAGTTTGGTGAAATTATACGAGAAATGAAGGTGAAAACGTTGCCGAGCAATGGAGATGCAATGTATTCGATTTGGTGTCGTCGTCAAAGCGTGACGACTGACCACTTGGAGAAACAGCGTAGAGCGGTTACCATAAATATTATTGACAAATGTAGCCTTGTTATTTTATTGCAGGCGTACCTTCGAATCTTCACCGTTTGTGAAAAATGGGGTGTCTTCTGAATTCTTAGCAAACCTGACTAGCCTCTGTCTTTTCTTAAAAAACTGCGTTTTACCCCAAATTCGGATACTCTGGTGTATCCCCTGCGTGGAAAAGCCTCGTTTTCTTAGGGAACGTTGCTTCCGGCTGAAAATAAAGGGAAATAAGCGTTCATATCGGGTAAAACTCAGAAGTACCTCGATTATCTCGCTTTTGAGTGACCCGGAAGCGAGGTTCGAAGGTTTTCTTGCTCGCACAGGCATGTGCGTGTGTGCGAGTGGTACATCCTCGGCATATTCTTGGCGGGTGAGCGTGGTGGGAATATCATTCTTCGAAACTCTCTAGAATGTACTCAGAACAAATTCTAGGCAAGACGGGTTTTATCCTTCTGAAATAATCCATCTTTTTGTGTCATCAAGTCAATTAAAGTTATAAGAGATTAAATGTTATGAATTAAACAATTAACTGCTGTAGTTTTTTGCAATCAACGGTAGTAAAAAAGGTAAAAAAATATACCTTTTTTAAAGTTTAAAATTTTTCACGCGATGCTGGTCAAAAACATTTATCAAGGAGCCGAATGTTTGATGTTTATTAACATTGTATTTGACAAGTGGAAGCCAAAAGCATCCCCCTCACCCAAAGAACCTTATCTATCACATACAAGATTATAGGCTATCCCAATTTTCATTCTGATTAATCCAATTTTCCGAAAGTTAATTAGTTTTCGAAATTATCTCACGTTTAAACTAGGAGAAAGTCTGGCATATTCAGTTGTGTAAATCAACTAGAAGAGAAATTTCGTATTTTATTAAAATTATTGACTATACCTGGAATTTAATTAAAAGATACAGGTAAATATTAATTTCAATTCACTTCTTATCGAAAATGGATTTCAATTCCAAAACATTTAAATATACTTGGGCGCAAACAATTAGGAGGTTTAGGTTGCGTAAATGAATTTAGAAAGGGATAAAAAAAACCGCAGTATAATTCTCCTCCCCCATCCCATAAAAAGTACAATTTGGTTTTTTTGCCTCCTCCAAATTTTATATTCTACAGAATATAAATAAATAAATTGTTACCTGATGCAATTTTTGTATAATAATGGCAACATTCATACTTTCAGTCGTTGCCACCAAATCTCTTCTGCAATACCGGTGATAATAATATGCAAATCTTACACGATTTAATGTGTATTCTCTTCCGTTTTCTTTTAAAATGAACGAGAGGGGAAATTCGATGGTCTTTGCTATCCATACAAATAAGGAATAGGAGTAAATTGAGGCAGTCGCTGCGCAGTTAAAGTGACTAAGGCCATCTCGTAGCGAAAATCAATTTCACTAAACATTACAGACGAAGTACGATCATTGTATCCTTCCCTTTGTCTTTCATACTTCCAATACTCAGCACTTCCTAAATCACATTTATCAATTTATTTTTCAGTTCTTTTTCTTGCAACTGAAATTCACACGTACCTTTCCAGCTAAACCATTTACTTATATTTTGAATGGTTTACTCTGTCACCTGCAGTTCTCTTCCAACAGAGAGAACTCTTTCACTCCCTTAAGTCTCACCGAAATCAACACCTTTACTTCCCTCATAAATTAAGTTAATCCAAAAAATTCTTTTGACTTCTACTAATCTCACCCAAAACTTTCCTTCAATTATTTCTTCATCTGGAATGATGTAGTAGAATTGTTTAATGATACCACAGATGAGATGGTGAACTCTTACAGTTACAGTTCAAAAAGGTCTAACGTCAGTCATCCGTGTTCTTCCGACAGCTTTCTTAGAAAACAACAAAGATAGAAACAAAGCAAGGAAGTTTAATATATTTTCCCTTAGAAATAAGTTAGGTGATTTGACGGGCTGCATTCTTTAAGAAGACTCCCAGTTCTAAACTTTTTACCAGCCTCTCTTTTGCAGTTCATATCTTTCACTTTTCTTGAATATTCCTATTTTTATACACATTTAGCTAACTGAGTTGAAATGAATGCTAATAAAAGTCGTTTGCTTTGGCGCTACATCTCAGGAAAAGCTCATTAGAGTGTAGATTGATCATACAATTTTTCAACAAATGGGTTTTATAAACCAAAATGTTAATTTAATATAAGTAAGTGCAAATTATTATAATACTGCTATCACTATATTATTGGATCACCAATAAGAATTGTCTATAGGTTAAAAGAGACATTATTAAAATGAAATATTCTAAGTTTTGCATGAGTAAGACATAATGAATGTTGTTTTCATATATATATATATATATTCTGATATTAAAAATATACCAGTTTTGATAAATATGAGGGACGGTAGATGAACTGAGGCTTGTTGTTGAACCTAACAAAATGAGTAAAATGCTATTTATGTACTCACCTATTTTCATATTTTTACGTCTTTTGCATATTTTATATCAGTTTGTTTAGGTAATGTTAGACTACTCTTGATCCATAAAATAGAAGATCAGTCTCATAGAGGTACACTGATCCCGATCTAAAAGCCTACATACAAATCAAAACACATCATAAAATCATTAATTTCTTCATTTTTCTTCCTCTCAATTATATTCCCCTCATTTCTAGCTCTTTTTTATCATCAAAAATAGAAAAGCCTTTAAAAGCTAGTATTTACTCTTACGTGGCATCTGTATTTCCGCATTTGGTTTATTGTGTACATCAGAAAGCTTTTCGGTTTACTCTTTTAGGGGATTCGGGCCTTTAGGCGGCTTTTAGCCTTTCCTTTGTCCAATTCATTTGGTTTCTTCATCAGACTGACGATCAGAGTCGGTCTCAGGGTTCATTGCTTAGAAATGGACTTTAAATCATCATAAAACGATGAAGGTCCTACGAAAATTGGAAAAGACTAAGGGTGATGAAGTATATTCACCTGAAGCAGCCCTTCATTAGGGTCGGTGATTTCGCTCGGAAGAATATTTTTGTTTACCTACGCTACTTTTCTTCTTCCAAGTTGAATTTTCAAAAATTTACATTACTGACAAATTTATCGTTCATTTATATTAAGAAACACCACACAAAATTACCAAAGTTTAAGAGTTTTCAGATTCTGCACGAATTTTCAGGACGGATTGTAAGGATATTAGGTCCCGAGCTAGAAGCTATATTTAAGTGTAGGAGGCTCGATAACCAACATGGGCATCTTCACTGAATGAAGAATCCAAGCATAGACTAAGATAACTAAAGAAATAGAAAGTACAAGAGAATAAAAAGTTAGTCATGGGAAAGAAAACAACACTAAACCTGTGGAAATTACAAAATAAATTTTTGCAGCCGTAAATCACATTTAACAAGGACATTTATGCCTTTGCGCAGGTCCTTCATTGGATTCCGATTCCTTCCGAGTTGAGAATGAGACCTCGGTCAGATCGTTATCTACGTGACGCCGATAATTATCCTCCGTTCTCAAAAAAATCATAAAACGAGATATTTTCAGTGAGCTGGATTTATATTAATATGAACCTGTGCTTCAGGAGGTGTTTAGCAAGTGTTCATTTTCGCCATTTTTAATTTGGCGTGAAAATGAAAATGCTTCTTTTAAAAAGTCCATCACTAAGCGATTGTTATTAATTAATGTGAAAGTAACATTGACACAATATACCAAATAATATTTAGTTACAGTAAACCATAATAAGATCATAAAAATCATAAAATAGGAGAGTCTAAAATAGAAAAATGATAGCCCATTAATTTTTAGAGGGTTTTTGCATTAAACTTCCAATCCCGGAATAAGATATGATTATTTATGTTTACCTTCCTATATTTTCATTTAGAGTGAAATAAACATGATCCTTGGAGTTTAAAATTTAATATTTACAAAGGAAGATAATATCTATGAAAGCATAATAATATAGTCAAACAAACTTCATTAATATAAGGAATAACAAAATTAAACAAATTCATATATATGTATATATATATATATATATATATATATATATATATATATATATATATATATATATATATATATATATATATATAAATATATATATATATATATCTCTCCAAGTAGCGCGAGAGAATGATGAAAATAAATCCATTAATGGATTCACTTTCATTATTTTCTCTCGCTACTTTGAGAGATATATACATTTGTATATCTGCCACGCGTTTAACTATTCCTCATTTATTCTTTGAATTCCCAACTAACTTTCTATCTCTTTCATAGTCTCCGTTCGAACTTGCTAAATTGTTCCTTAAAAGCTATTCTATTCAGAGAATTTTTTGGTTCTCTACGTAGCATAGTGCACTAAAGGCATACTCTTAACTGAGATCAAAGCGGTGCTCGCTGCCTCAGTGTGCATGGTTGGAATTGCTTCCCTGCACGGATATTTTCGAAAAAAAGTAATAGAAATATTACTGCAAGGCAAAATGATTCTGTTTTGTCTTTTAATGTAGTTTAATGGATTCATATATATATATATATATATATATATATATATATATATATATATATATATATATATCAGAGGCAAATCGTGTTACATATAGAATTTCGTAAGTAAGAATAGAATAGTTTCATAAACTGTTTGTCGTGGTATAGCAATAATACACACACACATATATATATATATATATATATATATATATATATATATATATAAGGACACGTATACGCTGATAGCTTGGGTTGACCAGTAGGGAAGGGAGATAATGTTGTACCCTAGTATGTGGGTAATGATTATCCAAAAGAGCGAGTGCAGATTGGCTGTAAATGTCAAATGATGGCCTAGAGTCGTTCAAGGTTATTTAAAGAATGCTAAAAAAATAAAGTTTAATAAAAAAATATGAAATATTAAATATATACAAAAGAGGTTTAAGTGAAATACGTGATTAACTAAGTAACGGACACACTTGGTGTCAGGAAAGAGGGAAAACCAAGGGATTAAAAAGGTTAGTTACCTCACTCTGTTCGGAGTCTTAATAAGAAACTACACTAAGCCCATATACAGATAGTAACAATTGATTTGGGAAGACCGGATTATAACGAGATCAGCAGCGTCGGCGTCTTGCACGGGCGTAAAAGTCGAAGGGAAGGTAACTCAGGAAGGTGGGGATGCAACACAGGAATATGTTTTACCTCAGACTTTTCGATGGGGAAAGGTACTGGTTCTACCTCAGGGTACTGATGAATGGAGACTTGTTTTACTTCATGGTTTTCGATGTGGGATTACTGGCGCAAATTCACAGAAGATCGGCCGTTGCAAGGAGCTGCCAATTGACTGGGGCGATGTCCACGGCGGTAAGATTCTAGCCGTCGGTACCGGAATAAACCACGGAGGATCCGACTCGAGAACGTAATGTATATTCGTGCGTGGGCGAGCTGTACTGCCTATCCGGGTTTTAAACAGCGGTTATATAGGTGTTCGGCGAAGCGGCGAAATTGCTCCGGGCCACGGCATGCTCTCCTAGGGTTTGAAGTTGTTAGCCTTTGGCTGGGGAAAGGGACCCGAGATAAGGAGCCGTTCAAATAGCTCTTCTGGTTCTTTCTCGCGTCCTGAGTATAGAGGGGGGGCGAGATGAAATCGCCTCGGGTGCGAGAAATAGGCCTCTTTGTTCCGGGTTTAAAGTCACGTGGCTCTTCTAAGAATTCGATGTGGACCCTTAGATCCTATTAGACTTTATACCTCCACTCTTTTTGACACTTTTTAAAAAAAAATGATTTAATACTATGTTGAGGATCAAAGAAAGCTACAACACAACAAATTTATAAATGGTTCAGAAAATATTCAAAAATATTGGAAAAGTATTACAAAATTCAAACTTATTTAAGGTAATGGCGAAACACTACTGATATGGAAATTCTGACCATCTTGTTTTCTTGCAAAACTCTTTAATTACTGTTTGATAAAAGTTCTCTCGATTCCTCCTAAGTTTTCAGGGAATATTTTTTTAATTAAACTAGAAGCAAGATTAGATAGTCTGTCTTCACTTTGAAAACTTCGTAAGTAACTTTTAATTTTTTCAAGGGCAGGAAATGTGCGCTGAACAGTTGTTATTATTGGCATAGTTAGAATTAAATTTGTTAACTTGTATATTTTCTGTAGACATTTGTCAATTTTATTTTTAAGTTGATATTTGAGGAGCTCGGTAACCTTCTTTTTTGCAAGAGATTTGTGTGAGTATAATGAACAATTAAGAACGGAGGTGACGAAACTCAAAAAAGGAACTGTAGCCTTATCCTAAGATTCAAAAGCTTTGAATGGGAAGGTAACATCATAAAGCTCAAAGTTTTGCAATCTAAAAACTCAATCAATTCTAAATTTTCTATTGAACTGAAATGCTCTTTAATTTGATTGATTATTTTATCGAATATATCAGGATATAATTGACTTTACTTGTGTTTTGGTTAACGATTCTCTTTTATTTTGCTTTATGATTTACGTACATAATAGCAAATTTGTCGTTTCTCATTTGTGTAATTTTCTTTACTGTTTTTAACAGTCATTGATATAAAAAAAATGTCCATAAATCTTTTTTACAACACATCAAATAGATATTCAGCGAAGAAGAAAATCGCAGAAAATTCTCCTAATGAAAAAAAATGACATCAAAGGTATCGATGCCTGCCAGCAAGCCACTTGTGCTGATTTTTGCTTTTTTGTCAAACGCTCTTGTATTTTCAAGCATATATTTAAAAGGATTCATCAAACCATCTATATCTTCCGTAATCGTTGCAATTAACCAAGAAGAATAATTTAACCTTAAGGAGCTAGTTTAGGGAAATTGTTTCCAAAAACCTTGTCAATCATTGATGTTCGCTTAGTTGAACAACGAAAAAATGATGATAAACTTCCTGATATTTCAAAATAAATAATGCAGTCAGAAATTTTGGCAAGTTCTTGGGATTAAACAAGGTTAACTTTATCATCATTGCAGTGAAAAAAGCTGCCTCTTGTACAACTTCTTTTTATTTCCCTTTGAACTCCATTAAATTAGCTGGCCAGGACAGCAGCACCGACGTAAGTATTTTTTCAAACTCAGTTCATGTAGTTCTTTAATAGATAATTCTGAAATTGCGGCTGCACTTCTGTCACTACTGACATCATTGAATCTGATAAATCGTTCACAAATATCTCTATATTCATCTACATAACGTACAACAGTAGATAGTTGTGAAAAACAGCTGATATCAGATGTTTCATCTAATAAAATCGCCACATACATGGACTGATTAAGTTCATCTTTATTGTTTTTAAAAAATCCCTAAACTAATATATTGAATTAGGTCATTTTTAATAGCAGTAGATGTACCCGTGAAAAGACTCGCAGTTTTTAAATGATGCTCAAGATTTAAATCAAATTTTTCCATACAAATCACTAACTAATTATAGTTACTTCTATTATCAGAGTTTACTTCTTCATTGTGACCACGAAATGCTAACTCTTGCCTACTAAAAAGCATGTAATCCTAATTAGGCGTTTCAATATTTTTCTGTTCATACTGACTTCCTTGTTAGATCTAGAAATGGCCGCTGATTTTTTTTTGTGAAGCAATAAATCAATTCTTTTTGAGTTTCTAAATATTTTCTAATCAACAAATACATTAATATGAGAACGACACTTTTCATTTAAAGAAATAGCAGTGTGTAAATTATTTACATCGCCATATCCATGATAAACAGATTTCCAAATTTCATATGAACATTAAAAAAACGACAAACAGTACAATATTTATTGGAATTATTGACTCATAACCATGGAGTTTCATCATACATCTTCGCGTTAATTTGTCAAGTAAAACTTTTACTTTCTTTAATCAGCTGCAAATTTTGGAAATTTGCGCTTGTTCTCATCAATCGACTGTGAACAAAACTTTGGCAATTTCAATTCATTAAATATGTTGTTTACTATTATGGGCACAAAAAAGAAAACAATAAATTCGGTTAACAAATATTATGATTGGATAACTGCAGCTCAGGACCCTCACTCCCCCCAAAATGTCAGAGACATCAGCCACTCAGCCTTCAGTCTGTGTGGTTACCAGATATCTCCTGCGAAGGCATGAGTTTTTCAAATGCATGCATTCTGTATTAAATCGATAATTTCAATGATAACAACAAAATTATATATATTTCAAAAATTATTGTAGCTGAGGGGTAATTTTTAACATGTTTAGCAACATCTTAACTCATTTATTATTGCTACAAAAAACTTGAAGTAGCTATACGTTATACATAGTCAGCGAAGGTATGTACGCAACAAACAAACTTATTGTCTTCGGCAATTAAAAACATTTTTTCTGTACTCAGACACAAACTTTGAAAGCTAATATCTGGGCTGGATTGCTAATATACGCAACATACAGTCTTATTGTATACGGCGGTCAAAATAATTTTCTGTACCTAGATAGAAAATATAAAAGCTGAAATAATCTCTGCAGACTTGAAGACAGGCTACGGAAAATTTATCATTTGAATCATTTGAAATAAAGCATTATATCTTACAACTCATGATTCTGTGAAAACAAGGCATGCAGTGCATAATTGCATTCATGGAGGAATCGTCACTGATATATATATATATATATATATATATATATATATATATATGTGATGAAAATTAATGCAATATCGCAAGAAAAGATAAGGAATTTAACAACATTCTCCGAAGACAATTTAATTCAGAACAGTTTCGGTGTATCTCACACCCTTTTTCAACTGACACTGGATAGAAAATATAAGAAAAGTGCATACAAACATAATAACACAGGGTCAGGTCGTGAAAGATCCCCTCTTTTTCCCCCAATCCCCTACTTGTGGCTAATCTGGGGAATGGGGATAAGGCCTAAACATATTAAAGGGCTGACATTTTACTATTTTGTTTATTTGCTTTCTTATTACAGGATTAAAAAAAAAATGACCCTCAGATAGATTTAAATTAGGAACTGACGGTATAAAGCTCGATTCTAAGATGCTTCTTTTGAAATAGGTAGCTGATTTGAAAACTATTTTACTTTCATTGAAATCGATCGAATAATTCAAGTCTCTAACATGGCAGAATATTTCACTGCTTTCGCTGCCCACTCTAATATCTCTTTTGTGTTCATACAATCTCTTGTCTAGATTTCTCCCTGTCTTCCCTATATAAACGTTATGGCAATCGTCGCATGGTATTGCATATACTTCTATGTTATGATGTTCTTTGGGTTTCCTGGCAATCATCAATTGGTTTAAGAAATTGTTATATTTAAAGGCTAGGGGATTTTTCACGTCCTGATCCTGTGTTATTATGTTTGTATGCACATTTCTTATATTTTCTATCCAGTGTCAGTTGAAAAAGGGTGTGAGTTACACCGAAACTGTTCTAAATTAAATTGTCTTCGGAGAATGTGGTTTAATTCCTCATATATATATATATATATAACATTATTGCTGTAAAGTATAAAGCACCATATGTAATCATTCCTCTAAATTAATTAGATATTTGTGATAAATGAATTCAATAAGTATATATTATCTCATTATAACATTTTAATAGAAGTTAGACCTTCTCTTGCTCAACTTACAGCTATAATTATTCTTCCGATGGATTTCACGAAAATTTTGAAAGTTTCAACACTTAGCTTGTCACTAGTCGAGAATTTTCGAAAAGTTGTGTGCTTCTAAGTTCAACTAGTAAATTCATATGTATTTTCACGGACTGAATCCAAATATTATATTATAAAATGGTTTTTGGCTATCGTTTTAAATAAACGAGACAGGTAATATTTGATAAATTTATTATAACGTACAGTATGCGTCATTATTTTCTAAACTCTGATCCATATCCACTCTATTTCTTTTGCTTAGCGCTTACAGTAGTCTGAAGAATCATCTCTTGCCAATGTCCAGCAATAGTCTGCAAGCATTGTTGTGCTCCATTTATCCTAGTTCTGCTTTTCCATAGTTTAAAAATATCTTGGTGAAACCTTTCACCATGTTCGGAACTAAATGCCCCACAATTCGCTGGAAAAAGTTTAAATTTGATTCTCAAAAGTGAATTTTGAGTTACATGTTACATTCCATGTTCTCTTAAACCTTGATGAAGTTTTCTACCAAATTTTCATAGTTTCCTTCCTAGTGCTTCAGAGAAAACCGTTCGCAACTAACTTCAATGCTTCCCAATCAGCTTTTTCCTCCCCATAAATGGCTGATTCAAATTCACCATCTTCAAGATGCCCTGGAATCTCAGGACAAATAAAAACTCCCTCTTTTTTCTTAGGGCCACTCAGTGAGTGGAATTTTGATGTTAAATACTTGATTCCCTGACCAGATTTGTCCATAGCTTCTACAATTTTTTTTAGGAGCACAGTTTTATTAGTGGTGGTAGAAATATTTTGTTTGGTTCAGTGAGAGGTGGATGTTGAATATTTTTTATCACAGGCTCAATGACTGACTAGGTAGCCAGCCTCTGCTGATATAGTAGGAACCTCTTGAACAGTTGTCCCATTCACACACAGGCAGCATTAGTTGATGTATCCGCTCTGCAAGGCAATCACAAAAGCAACAACCATTAAGTCACCACAGAGCTGCCATTCATGTTTATCATATTTTTTGCATTGCAACATATGCGCTGCATATCCCAAAGGAAATGATGGGTCACTAATGCCGTTGTACAACAAGAGAATTTTAGGACTCGTTTTTAATGAATCAATGAACATTCTCAATTTTCTGGGTTCGTATTCGATGCCAAGTACTTCCATCAGACCATTAATATTGATGCAGGTTACTCAATCACCTTCTATTACGAAGAAATCGTTTAACTACTGCTGAGGGTCATGAAGTTCTTAAATTTTCACATCAGCTGCTAGGAGAACCTAGCAGTTCTCCTGCCTTATTCTTGCCAGTTGCAGATCCATGACAAGGTCATGTAGTTCTTGTTGTGTTGTGAGATGTGGCATTGAGGAGCGTGCTTCATAAATATTTTCGTCATTCTGTAATACAGTACTCTTTTCCTTATCTGCTTCCTCATCACTACTTTCCTCATCTGACTCAAAGGATACCGAAGTTGGTGCATTAGAAACAGGTAGATCTACTGCATGTGGAACTGAGTGAGTTCTTGATGGAATGTGTGGATATTAAATCAACTCCTTTTTCTTCTTTGAAAATCCCTTTTGTACTGGAGGTACCGTGCAGAAATAACAATTGTTGGTATCGTCTGTTGGCTCCTGCCACGTCATTGGCACAGCAAAATGTATTTAAATATTAGTGATACTTAGTATCACAAGGGTTGCAGCAAATGTGTAGATCTCAGTTCTTATCCTCGTGACCAATTTGGCATGTCAAATATAAGTGATATTTCTTTATAAACATAGCAATTATATGGTGCTTCTGTGATGCAAATGTCCTTCAACCACAAATGTAGCAGAAGTTGCCTGCCTTATTAACACAAGTAAGAGGAATTTGAAAGAAGAAAATAACAATGAGAAGATAAACAGAAAATATATTTATAAATTTATCATTATAATACAGAGCATGACAGCTTAGCGGAAGTATTTATATCAGGCAGCAGAAAAATAAAATTAGTATAGAATGCCTCACATGCAAATCAATACCTTGCTCAACAAGTATTTATTATAAGTTTAAAAAACATTTTACTAGGAAAATCACCTACCTTTTACCTGAAAAGGTAAATATTTTATAACACAACCACCTTGTATGTCTCCTTGAACAATACTGAAGGGCAGCGAGACTGTGAATGTGGTCAGAAACAACTGTGACACGTCGGTGTATCTTGAAAAGTAGACATAAAAAACTATCAAAAAGAGAAGGATTACACACCCTCACCCAATAAAACCGAACGTCTACCTGTGGCCCCTGAAAAATCCACCCGCACGCCCCTACAGCCCCAAGGGAGCATCGAGACTTCGCGCGGTCGGCTGACCCGCGTTAGGTTCTCTTTATCTTCCCATCACATCTTCTGACCGACGCCAGAGCTACGGTTGGCGCCAAAAACTTTCGCGAAAGGCTGTGAGAACGCCGAGACTACCCCTCCCAGGCCCGCGCGCATATTTTAATGAAATCCCCGTGCCGATTTGGGGGTCCCCCGGCTACCCGCTTCCCCCGAGGCAGTATTCAACAAATGGAGTACTCCCGCGCTCTTCTCTCACCGAGGTAAAAGTAAAAGGAATCTTGCAAGTGCAACTTTATAGCGTCACGTTTACTCGCTGTATTTAAGTTCCAGTCAAGTAGGCTCTATGTGAGTCTCCCGATAATTGCACTTTCCCATTTTCTCTGGAAGCAATCATCATGCATCCTCTCTCGGAGTCTCGTACCCGTCGAATCATTTGTTTCCTCCCCCATTAGTACCCCTGGTGTCATCTTATTTATTGTCATTTATTTACTTGTACTATTAAGATTTGCTTTGTATATAGTAAAGTTATATATTTTTCTACCATTAGTTCCTCTAATCCCATAAACTCTAAGAATTGATTATTCAGGCCAACCGCAATCGATTTTGTTTATTTAACCCTCTCACTGGGACCTGTGTCCTGATTCTCTGGGTTGCCCTGTTCACGTTCACCCTATGACACCAAAAATTTTAACTATGATATTCATTATCAGTAGAAAAGTCTCTATCAAATTATGTTTCAACGTTATGCAATATAGGGTTTGATGCCACCAGATGAACAATAATCTAAAGATTAAATTTTGTGTTTAAGTTACAGATATAAATTATAGTGAGCTGAGTTTCAACTAAAAGCTGTATTTCACAGTGGAGGCTTTCTCAGCTCTAGCTTGTATTAATCATATATAAAGGACTTACTAACTCTGTGAATTACAGATTGAATAAAAATCTAATTCAGCTGTTTGTTAGCCTCAGCAGAAATGAACACGTTCAGGTAAGGATTACATATTATTAATTCGACATAAACTGTGTAAAAAATTTACAATAATCCTCATATTAAAAATGAAGATAATAGTTATCTTCCTAGCTTCGTAAAATTGCTCAGGAAGGCAAATTCTTGGGGCTAAAAATAACATCTACCAACTGAAACAATCACATAACTAATTGAATAAACAAATCAACTCCGACGCCTAGCCTTCAAACAAATAAACAGCGCTTAACATGAAAATACCATAAAATAGCGCATTAACAACTAGAGAACTTGGAGCTCCCAATATTTCAGAATAAAATTAATTCATTCTATTAAATAGCAAAAGATGAACAGTCGGGAGATAAAGACATCGTTCCAGAAAGCAGGAATTGAACCGCTCTCTCTAGTCAAAGAGAAACAGAGGATTATATATAGGATAAAATTGACCCTCATATTATTTACCTAATACCTCACCCCCAGAGCTGCTTTAGCTTTTCCTACTCGATTTTGAAACCAGATCACCAGCTGACATTCGAGGACGCACCATTGTTTGCTTGAGAGATTAGATGACAGAAAGGAGGGCGCAAGACATCCATAAAATATAGCAAGGGAAAGTATTGGGCTTTTTCTTCATCCTTTCAAAACTTATCAAAGGATCTTTTCCCAAAATTCGAGGAGCAGTTAACACAAGTAACCAACTCTAACCAAGCTGCCTCCCATAAAAAATCCTTTATCCGTAAAAATGCTTAAGTAAAACAATAAGGGAAATGGCGATATACAGAATATTCTAAGTTTAATACAAAAGGCATTGGTAACCCCCCCCCCCACCAAAAAAAAGGTAATTATTTAAAAAATGTGGATGTACTCTTTGTAAGGGTGGATTGGTATTAAAGTAAAACTATATATTAGATAAAAAGAAAACATCCAAAATATAGCGAATAGGAACCCCCATAAAATAAAAAATTCAAAAAATTAAATTTAATTATAGGCTAAAATTCATATAATTTTATACATAAATTATACATAATTTATACATAAATTTTATTAAATAAAAATAAATGCAGAATTCAAAGGTTTTGTCCCCAGAGGAATTCTTGGAAATTTCAAGTTTGCGAAGAATTTGAAAACCATTAGACGACTTCTCCTCTTTAATGATTTTAGGACCTTTTATATAATTTAATCCGTTCTCAAGTTTGTTTTCCAAGTCTTTATATTTCCAGTTGTACTTTGGGAAATTCAAATTTGTTTCTCAGATTACTGATTACGCTTTGAGTTAAAGTTAGAAGCAGTTTTAACTTTAATCTCAGCTGCATTAGATATAAAGAGAATATAAAGGGAATAAATAAATGTTATATCTATCTTTTTCTCTCTCTAAAAACTACTTATGTTCTGTAGATGGAGTAAGAGCCAGCCGGATTTATTTTTCTGCTACTCACTCAATTATTTTCATTGCTCCACTTTCTTTCAAAACCTTATTTTCGATAGGATTATGTAAAGATATATCTACCGTGTGGTCTTTCAGATTTAAAGCAAACAAGAAGTATTTGTGGTCCCATGTTATGGCAGTGTTTGAGGAGTTTAAAAGCGAAACAAACCGTGAAGAGCCGTCCTTAATTGATCAAATAGGAATGTTAGGATTATATTCTTACATCTAATCAAACTCCAACTGTAATATGTTATAATTATAAGTAATAATGAGTTTAATGATAAGGGTAAGTATAATAATTACACTAATGATAATAATAATGTAAATAATAATAATCAAATGATTATCAGATAGGCATGAAATAAAAGCATAGAGTTTCACACAAATGTACATTATATTCCGAAGCTAAAAGTGCAGTAAATGACGCAGGCATTCCATTTTCCCAATCTCCTTCTTGCTGACCCAGCATCCCTGCTTCAGCTTGCCCCAATGACAACAACAATCAATATTCCCTCTTAAGTAGCAAAATTCTATTTTGATTTTTTTTTGCAAAAGACGTGCTTAGATAAACCCTGTCGGGCTCCACCTCTAATTATCTTGAATTGTATACAATTGTTTAATACTAGGATATAAGTATCCTCTGTCTTCAAAATATATTCACATTGGCTTAGTTGCATAAAATTTCCACCCCATTAACCCTATGATAAAGCTAACCAGATAGTTATTGTAAATACTATCTCACTGTATTCAATGTCTCTATAACCATTGGCTCAATCGTAAAAATATTAAAACTTAGGATCTAAATCAAATATAACTAGACCATTATTATATAATACCTGCTACTTTTTTCAATATTTTATGTAACCAAACCCACTTGAAATGAGCATATAAAAAATTATAAAAATTCTTGTCAGACAGAAAAGACTCTCATAAATAAATCCACCACCTTGAAGATGTCTCATTATGTCATTCTGTACCGTGTCATTCGATATAACCGATTCATATCTTCAAGCGACTGGTAGTCTCTCCCATCGAGCATCGTGCCTTCTCCAGTCGTAACAAAAGACGTTACCCGCCGTAAACTGGCATGACCTTCCATACCAGTCGTAACATGAATAAACCAACTATCCTATTTTCTTTACTCATTTTCAGATTTACTTCTACTTAAATTCACATATTCTATTTTTTTCCAAATTCTATAAAATTTTGCCAATTGGCACATCTAGATTTAGATTTAGTTGAGCAAGAAAACTTCAAATTATTAGAGAAATTTTCCTCCTTGAAAATCACGAGTCACCTTAATATCAATTTGACTTTTAATCCCCCTTTTGAAACACGAGTAGATTTTTAGCTTATTTAGTTGAAGCAAAACTGAAAAGCAACGCGGCCATAATGGGAGAGAGTGTTTAAAAGGATGTTTCTGAAAAAAGTGATTAACCTAGGGGAACCGAAACTGTGTGCCGGAAACATGAGCAAAGTATACATAGTATGGTGTTAAAAACTATAGGTTACTCCTATTTTTTATGAACATGACCCTCGTTCCGCAAGTAAAGAAGAAAAATCAAGAGGAAAAAGTATTAAGTTAAGCCGTTTCCCCTAACATCCATGCAATGCAAAATGCACTTATTCGTTCATACTAGAAGCTGTAGTCGTTCCAATTGTTTGTTTGTGGCATATATTAAGGTAAAATACAAAAGGCATAAGTGTTGACCATAAGCATGGATAACAGGGTCATTATTTATCTAAATTCACTGTGCATTTATGCATGCTATGCAGTTCTAAAAGAGCTTTAAAAGTCCTAAAACTTGTGATTACTTAACTCTGTTTTACTCTACTTAGCTTGGTGATTGGAATTAAAAAGGGAAAAAATGAACCTTTTTCTATGCACGATTGGTCAGGAAGAAAAAACTAATTCTTATCAGAAAAAGGATGTACATCAATCAGACGGCTGCTAAAAGATTACATTTTACATTAAATTCTCGAGAATTGAGTCAATTTCATAATTTAATCATGGTTATAGCCAAGTCAAAATTGATTTTAGACTTTATTAAAACCCAAATCCAAAATCGCTTTCCGGAGATTCATAGCCCTTACCTATTTAAAAACAACATACTTTTCTAGGAAGAACTTGGAAATCACGTGGTTTTGAATATCCAACCAGCAAACCGATTTGAACTAAATTACTTTCCATTTACTCCATCGTAGATTTTTATAATGCAATCAAATTCTTTGAAATTTTCAAGGCCGACACAAACACATTTCTCAAACAGCGTTCTTGCCCTTCTACCGAAAAATGCTTAAGGAATCGTTTCTCATGTCCTCTGAATTTCAACCTTACTACATATAGCAAATCACTGACTTAATACATTTTGAATATCGGTCTGTTTATATCTGGGACGTTATTCCATTATTTCTAACGCAACTTGGTTCGTTTACCAGAGAGTAACATAACCTTCCGAGAGTTTAGTATGTATATATATATATACTGGTGGTGGAGTCATTAATAATGACCGTCTTCAGCGAATTGAACTCTAATAATAGTACAAGAAAATTTTTGTAGTATTAGATAAGAAAATTGCAAAAATAGGGCAAACAATTCAATATTAGTTACAATATGAAAAATAAGTCAAAATCAACAAAACAGGAATCAGAAACAAAACCAGAAAGAAAAGCAAGCAGTACAATATAAGTTAAAAATACAAATCTATGATAGTGAAAAATATAGGTCCAAAACAGTTGAATACACGGGGTAAAAGTAATTCAAATGATCAAGAAATACGAGTAAACTAAGATATAAAAGTTTAAAACTTAATTAAGCAATAGTGAAGCAGTAAATAAGAAGGATGAACATGAAACTAAGGAGAAAAAATATATATAAAATCATTTGGATACAAAGGCGACAAAATTTTTAAAATATACACAAATAATAAAAAATAAGACTGAAAACTTTTAGACAGAACTAACCTTATTTTGTTGGAGCTGATAATATCACCTGATTATTATGGGCGGGATTAGCCAGGAGAAAAACTATGTAGGGGACTTTGGTTGGTTGTATGTTTTTATTTGCCTATATAGTGAACAGTTTGAGGCGGGTTGAATAGTCATTTAGTTCTTGGTTTATTTCTTTTATGGAAAGTGATCCCAGAGTTTTTAATTGCAGAGAAGAGGAAGCGGAAGATAATAAACTGAAAGAATCAGGGTTAAGTGGGTGGGTACGATTTTGAGGGTGTTGTCTTTTCGAGGAGTGTTTAGGTTTAGAGATAGGAATGTCACTTCTATATGACACTCCCATATGCTTAGCAATCCTACATTTTAATTGTGGAATATTTTGGCCTACATAGCACCTTTGGCAGGTCGCACTATTTTCTTATACAAATGCTACATCCAATGACTTAATTTTGTTTATACTGTTTTAATAAAAACATTCATCGATAAATAAATGACGTTAGAGGAGATTAAATTTTTCAAAATATATATTTATAGGTACAGATTTGTACTTAAGGAAACTCTATGCTATGAGGACATGAAGTAGCTAAAGAAAAGAGCATTTTCTAGGAGGGACTAACTTGAAGTTTATCGGCAGTCCACCAGAAGTTAGACGCAGGGAAAACGAAAGAGTATATATGAGCATACAGTTGAAAGAGCGAAATATTCTCAACGAAAATATTTTAATAAACATTGATTGAGCTTTGGTAATGGAAAACTAATATATGCATTATAGCATAAACTTGAAATTTAAAAGAAAGAATCTTAAGAATAAATGGATAAACTTCAATGGAAGGAATGATTTTAAATTGAAAACGATTCTTATGGGGTGTAATAATCTTGCGGCACGGGCGAAGTAATCTCAACGGTCAGATTGAATTATCTCGGGCACGAGTGAGGTAATCTTGAATACTGGGCGAACTATTCTTGAAAGCTCAGGCAAGATATTCTTGAACTCGGGGTGAGATACTCTTGGATGCGGAATAAGTGAACTCGATCGAGGGGGCGAAGTAATCTTAAAAACGGGATGAGATGATTGGGTCGCAGAATTCTCCGAAGAAATGCCGCTTCGCAAATTTACCTATTAACGAAACCTTCTAACTCCGAGGTTAGACTCAAGACGAGAGCTGTGTATTTTCGTAATAAGCGGGCGGTATTCTCTCTTCAGTAACGGGAGGCCTCAGATTAAATCCTCCTTTGGCTTACTCGCTAGAAGCCTCCAGCGAATGGCAGTCCAAGAGGAGATATGGCCTTAGGAAGACGCTCGTTCTGGCGGCGATCCTGGACTCAAGGCATGGGGTCTAGTTGGAGACTCGTGTCTGTGGAGGATTCGTATGTCCGCGGGGCATAGATTTCTCAGTGAATGTGTCTCAGCGGGGAAAAAACCGGTTTAAGCAAATACATTGGTGAAAAGTTTCGTTAGCTGTTTCCACGCGAGAATTTCTTTGATTCCTTGACTTTTGGAATCTTGCTTAAGGCTATGTGGCCTGTGCTGGGTCAAAGTGATCCTTCGAGGTCGTCCTCTCAAAAATATATTATGCTGATTAATGTATTTGATCTGAAATCTTTGAAGTAATAGTTTAGAACGATCTAACCACATGTGTACTATGTAAAACTAAATTAGTTTATGTGTTAATAAGAATATTTTATGATGAGGGAAAGATAAGGAGAAACCTATAGGGAAAGTATGTTCATATTGAAAAAAAGAGAAAACCTGATGGGTATGAGCGAGATTAGTAAAGTGCAAAGAAGGGGTGAAACAATAAGTAGAATCAATATCTTGAATTTAAAATTCGGTGAACGTTTTTCGTATTTTGATGTGAGAGAAGTATAGAGAAATGCTGCAATACCCATTGCTTTACTTTTAATTTAAAAGGCGCGAGTGAGTGGAAATGCATACATAAAAGTAAGTGAAAACTCAAGATAAACTAGTTATTATTCATAGTAAGAAAGCAGCCTAAGACTCATTTCAGTTGGACTGAAGATGTATGCTGATTTTAAGAATAAGACAGTTATGTGAATGGATGTCAGAAGGGTGACACAAAATGAAGATAAGCCACTTGCCAATTAAAGATTAGAAATACAAGGGTAGCTTTTACCGACGAGTTCAAACTTTGATAGTAGAGTTACTTCAATGGACTAAATAAAGTGTGTATAGAAAGCCCAAGTTATTTGGAATATAATCCATAGCAAATATACAATGAAGTTGTATATTGTTATGTAAAAGATAAAGAGATAGGTAGAGATGATATATTTGAAAATGGAATGGTAGTGGAAATATAAAATTTTCTAGTTTTTATCCTAAACGTGGTTAGGATCTTTGTTATCCAAGAATCTTGGGATAGGCTCCACTCTTGTAGGAAATATAAAGAACTGATCAAGACTGGGGCAAAGTGATATTCTGTGGTGAAGTTCTATTTTGATTTTTTGATTTTCTGGCTCATTTCTCGTTAGAGTGAGAAAAGGGAAGTTCTATGGCTAGCCTTTTCTCTTCCCCAAGCTAAAGCAATTGGACACACTCCATGTCTCAAGCTGCATCTAAACTAACGGAAGAAAAATAACTTTGCGTAAAAACAATGTGAGGAACTTAAAATGATACCGAAATGTGGTACATTAAAATATTACCCGGTAGGTTTAGAACAATTTATGTATGATACTCATAACTGTTCTTTTCAACATCATAGCACATATAGCCAAAACAAAAATCAATAACAAAGTTCTTGCCTTAAAATAACCTAGAACTTTTGGACCCATGACGCGATAACTAACTGGCGGTTGATAAACAGAAGCCACCCGATTATGAGCATTTATGTGAGTTTAATGAACAAAAAAGAGCAATATTAATAATGATATTATCATAGATTGTGTCTCTAGGATCCAAAAACAAATACAAGGAGGTATAAGGAATAAGAGACATCATTGTAAATATTGAATGCGCTGCAATTATTAACCCTATTTATTAAATAATTTGTTTCTTCTCTATATCTATGTGTATTTCACATTAAAATTATGATAAAAATATATTAAAACAAAATATAATGATTAATTATTGTCAAAACTTTTTGCGATTATTCTAAAGACGATGTGTCGAATATGACATAATGGAGTAGATAAATTTAAAAAATGTGTAGTGAATTATTTAAATTGTACTTATAAATACATTTTTAATAAACTTAAGTGCAATAAGTAACATTAATTCTTAAGGCACCGGAGAAAAAATATTTTTCGTTTTATTTCCTACATATCATTCAAGTTCATGTTTAACGTACGATAGAACTCGCCCTAAGAACGTTTCTCTTACATTTGTCAAATTGAAGATTTTGCCAGGCTTCTCCTAAAATTAACAAAAACTTTTGCAAATTAGTTTATATTTAATTCAACGTTTTCTTCAAGATTTCCTTTCGATTTCTCTTTTGTGATTAATTTAAAACTTTTAATTCTGCTCTCTCAGCATTTATTTTCGCAATATATACATATAACTCCGTTTTAAGTTGTAAATCTTGCTTAATATTTCAGTCCCTTCATTTTGTGGTGTGCATATCATAGTTTTCATTTTCTTGTCTTTATTTTAAGTACATCTATAGTTCTGTGTTTGCGAGATTTGTACTAAAACATATACCAGGACAGACCTTTGATCAACTCAATGCCTGTCGAAAAGAGCAGGTAAATATGGAGGATAAGAAACAATTTCCTATTTTTCTTTGATCAAAGAATCTTGTTGGCACTCATTGTAATAAAGGCGGATGAAATATATTGTTCTGAGCATTGAAGCAAGTTTTTAATGAAAACTTCATTTTCACGTATTTTTAAGCATTTACTTCTCTACTAACTGATTATTTATTATTACGTAGGTATAATGAATAACTCCTTTCACATACAACCGAATGCAAATCAGAGCCTGTAAAAAGTTAGAGTCTACAACGGTTTTAATTGTATCACCACCAACTGCAAAATTGTTGCCTCTACTTTGAGAATTTTTTAGTTCAAATTCATCTCAACTGTTTTTTTTAATCAAAGCTTAGATTTATAAATATTCGACAATTTATTTTAAAATTTCTAATCACTTTTATTCTTAAAGTGTCACTATCTTCTATATTTTACTCATAAATCATAAAAAAGTCCTCATGGGTTTTACATGCCGTTATTACTAATGAATTAGTAGGTTAAAAAGGCTAAAGATTTGCTACAGTTAAAAAGACCTACAAATTACTGCAGCTCAAAATTTCCGCGTGAATACCTCAGCTATCTTCTAACCAGTTCTAAAAAAATTCAGAAAACTAATAATCATTTTAATTATTTATCGCCACAAAATCTGACTCTAAAAGTTTCACGATTTGGTCTTTTATAGTAGACAGCAAAAGGTTTCTAACAAGCTGTTATTCTTAATGTGGTTTCTAGATCTTTCAGATAAGGTGTTGAGATGTTGTCGCTCCCTAGCACTTTAGATATTTTCATATATTTTATATAGGCTTCTATATAGTTTTCTGCCTTACTAATATTCACAAGAACCTGCGTTTCTCCAAAGTGATTATGCTTGAAAGAGGTGGTAAATTTTTCGTTTCCTGGAGATGAAAATTCGCAAGCAATTGAGGTAATGTTATGACTATTTTAGCCAAGTGCCTCAAAAGCAGCACTTCCAAATCATGAAGGGTGCCGGCGTTCTCCAACGTGTATGCGATTATTTAGCTATCTCTATTGTATGTTTGGCAAACCGAGGGTAACAATCCTAACGAAATCGTTTGTCCAAATTATTTTTTTCTTTTAAACTTTAGAAAGATTTCCTTCTTTAGTGTGTACATTTTTTAATTTCCTAATTAGCCGCGCTATACAACTTATGCCCTCACGACCATATGACCTTATACCTTCAAGACTTTTAATAATTCCCGGACAATTATTAGGAGGACTTTCGTAATAATATCATTCAAAGGAGAATGTAAAACAACATAAGGGTTTGAAATTTCGTTAGAATCGTGCGAATATTAAGATGGTTAGCTCGCAGTGCCCACACAGTTGTCATGATCCGGAACTCCGTGGATGTGGTAAAAAAAGCTGTAGAACATGAGAATAATGGCCAGACACGTGTCCTCACATTGGACAAGCCACTGTTTGCCTTGGCAAAGCAGATTCAGTAGAAGTGGTCAGAGAGGTATGGTGAAGATAAGATGGTAGTGTTGTTGGCATGATCCACATCGAGATAGCCACACTAAAGACGCTGGTCGACTGGCAACGAGGAGGTGGGTGTGCACAAGCCCCAGTGCAAGATGAGATTACAACATCAAGGACAGCCGACTCCTTCCTTCGAGCTGCCTACGTCCCTTGCACTAGAAAAAGCTCATCAAATCACTGCAGCTTCACTGCACATCTTGCAACACAATGCGTATGAACGCCACTGTGTGACATATTTTGATAATGAATAAGATCTGCCTAAGTTTAGAAGACTGGTCTCACCAAAAAGGAGAAGACATTCCTTAATGTCAGTACGGGGCAATTTTGCTGGAACTAAAGATGTTGCTACTGCTATAGGTGCGTTCTCTGCGGCAGGCTTCATTCACTATGTATCTTGATGCCGTAACGAAACTAGCCCTATTATTCTATGCTTTAGACCACAGACACTATGCCAGGTGTATCCCTGTTACCCTGAGGGACTTGGTTGGACTCCCAATGAAGCAGACAGATGTAGCCAGATAATTTATGGCTGGCAACTTCACTGTATGAAAGGCGAATAACGTGTACTCTGCGAGTCCAATCGAAAAGGCGCCTGAACAGAATAACGCATGCATCAAAGGAGATGTTGGAGCAGTCGGCCTCACTGATAACCCAAGTGTCCTACGTTGTTGGATTATTGGAGGACCAGAAGTTGCTAGAGCAATAGATGAGTTCCAAGATGTCCATCAACACTGGGGTACGGCACTCCTCATCACGACCAGACACTAATTGTGCAGACCTCTTATTCTAAGGATACCCGCACCCTTGTCAGCGTCATGGAAGAGCTTGGCAACCCCTTTGAGGAAGAGACCATGGATCTTATTGTCTTTGATACCAAGGAAATTGCCGGTCCTTCCTTAGTTGAGATTGTCAGGAATGTGAAGAAGATTGGCCAAGAACAGTTCAAAGCTTTTACCGGAGACTGCTTAGTGGAAAGGATAAAGCCAATTGATGATGCAATTAGTCGGAACAAACTGAAGGTTTTCAGCACTTCTACCTCGATAAGTGTGAGCAAATGGAAACAGCAGTTGCTCTCTCTCACGAAAAACATAGCACTTTTTCTGCCATGCACTACATTATTTTCCAGATGAGGGGGGGAAACCTTGAAGAATTCTTTCGTCATGAGAATCAAGTCTGTCATCCAGTTCTCTCCGATTGAAAAAGTCTCCGTGTAGGTACCAAGAGTAATCTCCTGAAATGTTTTGTAGTGTTCTCAAATGCCCAATTGGATGTTCCTGATGCAACATGCCTAGTTCTTGACGGGGCAGGTATTGTCCAGATGTTAAGGCCTGCCATAGCTAAGAACTTTGAAGACTATGCCGAGAATATCTTAATACCGTATTTGTCAAGAAAGCTTCAGACTCTGTCACGCCTTGACCTGCTCAGGGAGCGCTACATTGCTGATTTGTTGGAAGGTAGTGAAAGATCAAAGCGTGGAATTGGAGTGCGTAGATGCGTCATTGGAGCAGCAGTTATGCCTGGATACTAGCATAACTTCCTCCGAGTAGACACCAACATGACCGAGACGTTCAAGTTCCTACCAAAAGCTGTCTTAAGGGGTTTGACCAGAATGATAAGCAGCACGTTCTCACTGATGGAGATGCAGTCCTGAGTAAGCCACTGCTGCAAGACCTGGCCTTGCTGGCCCCAGGCAAACACAAAGAAGCTAACACTCGAATGTTGTTGCATGCATTTGATTCAGCCCACCATGTTCGGCAGAAGATGCTGCTCAAAAGAGTTGACACCGATGTAGTGGTGTTGGCTGTATCAGTGGCAAAGGGACTGCAACTAGAAGATGAACTCTGGTTAGCATTTGACAATGGGAACAGTTCTAGGTACCTGGCAGCCCATGAAATAGCAGCTGGCGTATGACCAGAGGAGGCACAAGCTCACCCTATGTTTCACGGTCTGACTAGGTATGATACTATCTCTAGCTTTGCTGGACATGGTGAGAAGACTGCCTGAACAATCTGGACAGTTTTACAGAAATACATATGCACTGCTAAAGCTATCCTCTGCAACAAGTATCACAGTACTAGATTATATCATACACACCATCGAGCAGTTCGTCATATTGCTCTATGACAAAACCAGCACGTGCAAGGACATTTGTAATAACCGGATGAAACTCTTCGCGAAAAAGAACAGCGTGCAGCTGATTCCGCCAACCAAGGTAGCTCTGCAGGAGCATGTAAAGAGAGCGCCCTACCAAGGAGGTTATGCGTTAAGTCAAACACTGTTACCAACGTCAGAGCTGCCTCCTTCATCCAGCTGGTGCTGGGTCAAGAATGACGACGGATTGTACTAGGCACACTTGACGAAGTTACCCGAAGCAGCCCACGCTTGCAATGAGCTAGTAGCGCATAAGTGCATTAAGAGCTGCCTGAAGCGTTGCAACTGCAAAAGAGCATCACTTCAATGCACAGCTTTGTGTGAGTGTGAAAAAAGTGGTCTCAAAATTGATTTGCGGCCATTTTGATTGAGTCGCAGTTATTTTGATTATGAGTTGAGACCATTTTGATTATGTTTTGGTAAACCAGCTTATAATAAAGGTTCAGACCAATGTTGGTGTTATATTATCCTATTAGCGACTTTTAATTAATAAGGGAGATTGTAAAATTATAGTAACTACAAGCGGCCATTTTAAATGCACAATTAGCATGCTAACTGGCCCACTATATAGTCATCCTAAGTCTGAGAATGGATTTCGATAGTGCTTTACTTTTTTCTCAGCCAACTTTTATTCAAATAATATGAAAATTGCTTACATTTTAGCAAGAAATTTTTAAATGAAGGTAATTGAATGTAGAGCTCCCCCTTGATCAAGTTTAGAACTTTATATCCCTGTTTCTTCTTTGATTTATTAGAAAATAGTGCAAAAGAGCCATTATTTTAGGAATACATTTTTAAAATTAGCGTTTCTAGAATTAGGAAGAAGCATCTTAACTTACCGTGTGTTATGATTAAGATGTTAATTTAATTAAAAAATCAATCAAGCTCTGCTTCTAACCCGGTTTGAAGGGTTTCTATACCATATTCTTTATACCAATTGCAGAAAATGAATATCTTGTAAATCAAGGCAAAGTATTGTTATAAGTAGCATGTGATTATCTTTAATGCATTGAATAAAATGAATTTGGATGTCTATTTGTTGAATTTTGGGAGATTTTTGTAATAAATCATTACCTCTATGATTACTTGAGGGGATCAAGATTTTTTTTTTTATTTATAGAGCCCAGCTGGAAACTGCCCACTTAGGCATAGGTCGCCGGAAACACGACCGCCTAGAACTAGGCTACTTTAAAATAAAAATATGAAAACATAAAAATGATATAAATTGGAAAAACTTAACAATTAAGAAGCAATCTCCGTCATCGGGGGGATGTCCCCCTCACCCCGGTGTAGGAGCGTGCAACCTACAAAGAAAACAATAACAAACAAAGAAAAAAAATAGAACCTTCTTAAATAAAGGGAAGAAGCCCGGCCTTCCCCTGAAAGTCAACAAGTCCACCAGTTAATGTGCTCGCACACTTCATGGATACAAAGGAAAGGCGGTAGCAACCCCACCTATCCCGGTACAGGGAAAGGTAACGTGCGCGAAGATCACCCAAACTGGGACATTCAACAAGAATGTGCCGAACAAGAATGTGCGACGCAGTTATCGCAATAGGGCGCAGGCGAGCGCTCCCTCAAATAGGCGATGCGTCACACGAGTGTGTCCGATTCGGAGACGACACAAAGCGACCTGAAGCCGTCGTGTCATTGGGGGATAGGTCCATAGGAACAGTCGCGGCGCCAAGGCACGTAACTTTAAATTCCATTCGAACGTCTCCCATCTTCTTGCCAAGCAGTCCGAAGAAAGGTCCGTATTCATGCTATGTAGTCGGTGTGAGGAAGAGCGAAACGCTGGTCCGGTCGCAGAGTCCTCGCGGACTTTTTGGCGCCCTCATCGGCACGCTCATTCCCCGCAATTCCTACATGTCTAGAAATCCAACAGAAGATAATCTCGACATCTGCCAAACCGCCAAAACCGTGGCGTCACGGATATCGCAAACCAGGGGATGCGGAGATTCCAATGCCCCAAGAGCACTCAGGGCGCCTTTTAAGTCGCTATAGATCACAATCCGGTCTGCAAACCGGGCATGTCGCGTAATCTCCCGTACCGAGTGGTGTATTGCCACCAGCTCAGCCGTGAAGACAGACCCAGCGCCTGGCAGAGCCCCGCTATCTTCAAACAGAGGGGATACGGCGTGGAAGTCGATCTGCTCTTCGCACTTTGAGCCATCCGTATACACTAGCACAGGTCCAGCGTGACACGAGGTGTGCTTCAAAGAGGTCAAACGCAATACTCCCGGCGCCTTACAAGCTTTGGGAGCAGAGGCGTTGCGACAAATAGCCAAATGTGGTAACCTCCAGGGTGGCGTCCTGGGCAGGGCTCAGGAGCGCCACCGGGCCGAGAGCTATAGCTAGGTCAAGAAGGAGTATCCTGGCCCTAAACCCAAAGGGCTTAGGGTATGACTTGAGTCGCTCGACGCCATAGGCACTATCGAGATCAGCTACGGATGCAGTGAAAGCTGTTGACGACTAAGGGAGGCGCCCGGCTCTCGCGTGCAGGCGAGTGATGCACTGCACGCGGCGCAAAGCGAGTGGCATCTCCCCAGCATTGATCATCAGGCTCTCAATGGGGAAAGAGTGGAAGGCACCGGTCTCAAGTCGAAGGCCAGTGTGCTGGGTCGAATCAACCTTCCGCAATAAACGCTCGGCTGTAGATGTATAAAACTCGCATCCGTAATCGAGCACCCCAAGCGCTGAACGTTACGGAACGGAGAATGTCCATAGCGCGGGTACAAGAGACCCTAAGGCGTCTAATATGAGCCTCCCAGGTGAGGCGTCGGTCGAATACAAGCCCAAGGAAACGGTGCAATTCGACCACATCCAGGCGCACCCCAATAAGAAACAAAACTGGGTCGTGGTGAAGCAATGGATGGCAGCAGAAGTGCACCACCTTAGTCTTGGCCAAAGAAAACCGATACCTGTGCGAATCGGCATAGCGAGAGAAGCGGTTCAAGGCCTGTTCAAGTCGATTCTCCAGAGATGGCATCTGGGCCGCGCCAAAAGAGATCTTTAGGTCGTCTACGTAGAGAGTAGCGAGAACATCTTCCGGCAGCACCGAGTTGATGCTGTTGATGCTCAGGGCAAAGAGTGTGACACTGAGGACACCTCCCTGCGGAACACCTTCTTCCTGCTCCTTTGGGCCAGAGAGGGCTCCCGCCACCCGTACGCGGAATCGACGATCTCGCAAAAATTCAGATATCAACATTATGAGGCGTCCCCTTGCCCCCATCGTGTGGAGAGTCTTCATGATAGCGTATCGCCATGCGGTATCATAGGCCTTTTTCAGATCAAAAAACACAGTGGCGTAGTGCTGTCTACGAAGGAAACCCTCGCAGACGGCATTTCCCAGTCGGAGTAGAGCATCCGACTGGAGTGGAACTTGCGGAAGCCGCACTGTGCAGAAGGCACATGGACTCTGCTGTCCAGGAAAAAGGTTAATCTAACATTTACCAATTTCTCCATCGAATTGCACACGCAAGAGTTAAGAGGAGTAGAGTGATCTCTCCCCTGTTTGCGAAAGGCAAGCACAGTAGCGATTCACCAGGAATCTGGGAGAAAACCCTCCACCCAGATCCTGTTAAACAAATTTATCAGAAAGGCCATGCCTCGCTCACCCAGGTGTCGAAGCATGGCGTACGGGACATTGTCCGGACCATGGGCGGTGACCGCGCATGAAGCGAGAGCGGAGCGCAACTCACTCACAGTAAACTTGTCGGTGAAGGGTTCTCCGCCTCTGGAGGTAAAGTCCAGCCGGCGGCTTTCCGCGAAATGCCAACATGCATTGAATGCTGGTGGAACAGCATCCTGGATAGAGAATGTGGAAAAAGTGGTCGCTAAGGATTCCGCCACGGACGTGGGGTCCGAGATTGCGGTCGCATTCTCCTGAAAAGCAGGAGGGGGGTCCTGCGAGAACTTTCTCTGAATCCTTTTGACTCGCTTCTACACCTCTGCTAAAGGGGTCTTTCCATTAAGTGAAGACACGTATGCCCGCCAAGAAGAGCGGGTAAATTACTTGGAAATATACCAGGACCTAGCCCTAGCCCGACGAAATTCAGCGACAGTGAAATCGTTCGGGCGGCGCTTATAGCGCATGTAGGTATTAACGCTTCTGTTTGAGGGCCGTCTCACACTCGGCCGACCACCATGGGAGTGGTGGGCGTGCAAAACGGTCAGACATCCTAGGAATAGTTGTCAGGCCCACGGCGATGAGGATGCTAGAGAAGGACTCAACGGCCTCATCTACCGACCTAAACTCCTCGAATTCAGCTGACGGTGAAATGTACGCAGAAATGATAGTATACCTCCTATCCAGGTGCAGCTGCACAGCCACTGCATGAAAGGAGGTATCTAAAGAGAAAGGAATAAAGGAGACATCATGCCGGGTATAAACGGCGCATCGCCCAGCCCGGCCATCCCGTGGTGGTGGGGTCGCAAGACCCTACTACCCCGGGAGGGAGGGCAGGGGGCACGCGCCTAGCATGGTGTCCTTCAAAAAGCTAGCTAACGGGGAAGAGGACGAGACGTGCCTCCGCAGCTCGTCCCAGTTGGCCCCGAGTCCTCGGCAATTCCAACGGGCTCGAAAACGCCAGGTAACCTCTAAATGAGGGGCCCCGATGTCCTCGAGTCTCCGCCCTGTGCACTTTTGGTCTTAGTCAGGGGCTCCGCAACCGGGAAGGCAGAGGGGCCGGATGTGCCGATCTTGGCTTGGTTGCTTTCCTAAAGTGGCAGCAGACCCATTCGTCCCACCAGCCCCCACAGATGGAGAGGAGCCCCGGGTCTTCCTATTCTTTTTTGGAGAGGAGGGCGGAAAATGAATCCGCTTTTCACCTCCGCCAGCAGAAGCCACTAGGCCAGATGGACTATACTCAGCCAGCTCCTTCTCCGAAATGGAGAAGGTCCTGGTGGTTGCAGGTGCACCGTCCGGATTAGATCCCTCCCCTCCTTATACTGCTTCAGATACCATAGCCGTTTGAGGATGACCTTGCATATGGGCAAATTCAGATTTATTGTTTGGTGCCGAGCCTGGATTCCCCCCCTTCCATGTAAGGCCCTACAGTCTGAGGCTGGGTTTTCTCAAGAACCATGTCTATCACAGGAGGGACCTCCAGTTGGCCATCCCCTCCTAGAACATCGCAGGTACCCTTGGCCATGTCGCCAGTCTTGTGTGGGGAGGCTTAGGCCTTGACCCCGGCAAGGTTTAGAAATTCTGGCCAGCAGGTCTTTTGAGAGAAGGTACCGAAGGGGCCTGGCTTCCTTCTCCCCCCTAAAGAGGTTTGCGCTACCGAGCTGCTTACACGAGGGGCGATCGGCAATAGGCTGCCTGCTGGCTTTCTTTGCAATCCCATTGGTAAGAAAAGGAGGGACTGCCGCAGGAAATAGGGAGGTGCCCGAAAGCACAGGGGGGGTGGGGGGAGGGACCTCCATTTTTTTAGGGGAGCTGCCCGAGGGCGCCTCCGTCGATTTTCAAGGGGGAATAGGCAGAGATTTGTTTTGTTTTTTTTATACGGGACGCAATAGCTCATAACCTCTCGCAGTTGCCCGCACTGCAAGAGGTGCTTACCAGCCTGGCAGAGCCATGCGCCACCATTTGGGATCACCCCTCTCACCTGGTGGCCTGGCAGTCCATCGGCATGGCGGCTCCAACTTGAACACGGCTTAAAACTGAGTGTAAAGAGGAAAGGAAAAGGGTTGTGAGGAAGGTATGGGTGGGCATGAAGCAGGTTGTTAAAAACCAGCCTCCCCGCCTGGATCTCTGGGGTTAGGGACAATTGTCTCCTCCCCTTCTCAGCCCCGATCCGGGATTGTTGGCTGAGAAGAAGGTCAGCATTTACCCTGTGAAATTAGATGCTGGTGAGAGAAAGCTGTGAGAGAGGTTGTTTGAAAAGCGACGAAGTGGGGAGGGAGAAATACAGGCTATTTGAAGAAAGTAAGAGAGGCTGAGCGGAAGACGGACGGATGCTGGATCCCGTCAGCACGGCGGCCACGATGCAAATCACCGCGCCCCTTACGGGGAGGGGATCAAGAAGACACAGGACGGTAACCGCAAACACATCTGGCCCTAGGCATCGTAGGTCAAACTCATAACCACAGCGCCTCGCCACTTGTCGCTATGAAAAGCCGAAAGGTTGTAAACTGCAAGATCTTCCCTATGAGAGTATATTCAATTTCACCTCAAATAAGAAATTGGAGACGCGTTTCTCTCAAGCTCGAAGACTATCGGGAGCCGAGGTAAGACTTGGTTAGAAATCCGTTGGAATAATAACCCTCACGGGGTCGTCCACAAGCCCCCTCCCCTCCTACTCCTACCCCAGTGGGGTGACCAGGTATAAATAACAAACACTTAGAAAAAACGAGGTAGAATTCCTCAGTCTCCAGGCTACGAAGTCTCCGGATTGAGGCCGGGCTACCGAGACTGGACAGGTAAAATACATGAATCACCAGAATACGAATTCCCCTGCAAGAGAGGAAGGGCTACCAAAGTGGCTAAGAAGCAGCTCATCCTCGAGCTAGTCCCTGGTTATCAAACCGAACGTTAAGTTAACTTGTTAAAGGTCAACTTACTCTCGTCAGAGAGACTCCTCCTATCCTGGTGCAACGTAAAAGCCAGGGAAATTCCTCGCCATTGAGGAATTACGAAAGGAAGAGGAAAAAGGCTCCACCTCAAGCCCCTTACCCGGTAGCCAAACCAAACTCATAAGTTAACGTAGTTGAGGAACCAAGTTCAACTTATTCTCGTCAGAGAAACCTCACTCCATTATCCTCGCCCTTGAGGAAGACTGGAACTAAGAAGAAGCTCATCCTCGATCTAGTTCCTGGTTACCAAACCGACCTTCAAGTTAACTTATTCAAGTTTAACTTATTCTCGTCAGAGAAATCCCCCCTCCTCGATCCTCGCTCTTGAAGAAGACCCTCCCCCCTTCCGAGTACAGTCCTCGCCGATGAGGAATTACGTAACGAAGGAGAAAAGCATCCCCTCGAGCCCGTTTTCCAGTGGTCACACCGAACTCTAAGTTAACTTCGTTTAAGAACCAAGTTCAACTTACTCTCGCCAAAGAGACCCTGCCAACTCTGGTGCCCCCTAAAGCACCATGATTGTTCTCGCCCTTGAACCCCCGTCCTCTTTGAATACCGTGTGGACCCCCATCTGCTACACTACCCAAATTACCTCGTGATCTCGACCACCTCCAACAATCTGTCGAAGCACGCGTCAAAGGCCCTACCAGATTCTTCGGTATCTGGGGCTCATTGATTTCAAGGTCAAGCTCAAATCAGTCGCCAGAGCAACTAAGGTATTTAAACTCCAGTAGATGCAATTACCCTAAAACTAGTATAGTGAAGTGCAGTTTGAATTTAGACAATTTTAGAGGGTCACGTTAATTGAAGTAATTATTGTGTATTATAATATTCGGAGTATTTTTGTGGTTCATGTTTGGTTTTTGTGTAGTAACTTGTTAAATTTAAAATATAAGTTTATTTGGGGAATTCCTGTGTGTTTCCTTCTTATCCTTACGTGTTGAAGCGGCTCTTTTTTAAAAACAACAAAATTAGCACTCTTAGAACAAAGCCTATTTCATCAAAGAAGTATATCACAACTACAAAGAATACCACGACAAAAGAGGGGTCAGGTGTGGAGTGATAAAAAGGGGCATTTCTTTTACTGTCATAATGATCAGTAATTAATTGAGTATTAGCGATCGTGATCTTTTCTAAAGCATTGGAATTTAACCTTGGAAATATAATTCACCAATTCACAAAAATATCTTTTAATCCGTTAATGTTTATAATTGGGTATTTATGAACTTCTGCATACGAGGACGAAGGAAGGACAAACATTAAAGATATTTAAGGATATTAACTACGGAAAGCATTTACGTTAACTGGATTCAAACTTCTTTCAAAGTGGATTATAGGGAAAGAGTTCATTTTGAATTTGAGCCAGGAAGAAATCCCTTTATCTCTTCCAGTTGAAGTCATAAAAGGCTACGTAAGCCAGAGAGGAGACATTGGCTTGGCAACCCAGCACTTAGATTTTATCTTCTGCGAGCGCAATGCGCAATGACGGAAATTATTGGTACTCTTACAGAATTCAATGACACAACAGGAATTTCATTTGATGGTTGCCGAACGTACCGTCTGGCAAATTGATTAAAAAGTCAGACCGATAAATTATGGTATATTTAGGGTACCATGAAGTGTTGATAGCCAGATTAACAATTTCTTACGAGATAGACTACCATAAAAAGCATTTCTTAGAAGAAATAAGCTGCCATCTTACATTCTATTTTATTGCCCTTGTATTGGAATAAAAAGGAGATACTTTCGGCTGACCTCGTGGAGAACAGGAAAGTGAAGGCTATAAGAAAGCCATTTAACATATAGTAACCAAATACGTTGGCCCTTTTTTTAGGTTCCTAACTAATTTGGACTGGTAATTTTTATTAATTTGCTGAGTTTTCTATAGACAGTTAGGAAATGAAGAAGGAAGAAATTAAAAAAATATCAGAAAAACTCAAAATACTGGTCAGTAATATTAGGAAAGCTATCAATAGGTTTGAAGAGGTAGTAAACTACATGAGAGATAGTGCACAGAATGCCCCTAAAATTACAGATTCCCCGCTCTTCATCTGTGTGACATATATCTGACACTGGCCCTTTCCACTCTAGAACTAGCTTAGTAGCTTAAACGCTCTGACTGACCAAACATCTACACAAGAGTGAATAAATAAGGCGTAGAAAATTCTGGATTTTCATTTAATGACATGAAAAATAATTCAGAATATATCGTAGTTATTTTGAGAAGAAACAACAGGCAGGTAGACTAACACTTATGGATTCCTTACACCAATTTCCTGATTGGAATAATTTTAAACTCAAATTTAAATTTCTTGGGAGACGATTAAGAGCGACGCAACCATCAAATATATAAATGCTAAAAGTTTGTTTCCTTGGACGAAGAGATGAAATTATTCCATAATATTTGACTTCTCTATATAGTAAATAGGATTCCAAGAAATTTTCCTCAATTCTAAAAGTAAAAGCTTATTTTCTCTACCAAGGCTTTTGTTTTTTCTCATTACCTAATTGTTTTTTGAGTTATGTTCAGCATAGTTACATGAAATTTAATCTGTAATAACTCTAATGTTTCAGTTACCTTCCTTTTCATGTGGTAATTTGTGTTTATTTTAATAATTATGGATGCACCCGTATTTATTTATGGCTGGTAGTGAGTATATTATTTTGTAGGATAGGAAAAGATATGGGATTCAAAACTCAATAGACTGCCATCTTGAACAGGAATGGCGACAAACAAAATCCTCTCAATTGCGTGGTAATGGTTTCTTGATATAATGGTTGATGAAGAAATAGAAATCTATGTTTAATAAATATTACAGACCAAAGTATACTCGTCCAATAAATTACAATAAGTTTTACATAAAGCCTCGTGAAAGTAGTTTTAGGAAATTAATTTTTAATTGTCACGATATTCATTAGGTCTCTGCAGTTTGCCATAGTTTTGGCCAGCGATATGGATTTTCAGTTGGTAATCCACTAATAAATAAATTCTCTGGGAAAAATTCAACTAGCTAATTTAAATAAAGAATATTTTAGGATTATTTCAGAAATAAATAAAGTCTTCCCGTTATAAAAAGCGTTAATGTGAAATCGTAACATTAAGTTACTTGAGTAAAGCAAAGATTTACACTAATTTTGGTTGTCTTTTTCTAAATAAATATATGCAAATCATACTTATCTATTCATAAATAGATTAAGTTTTAATTTAAAAGAGGATGTATAAACTTCCTTTATAATAAGAGCAACCTAGCAATGCAGCCATTGTAGTATATTACCCAAATCAAAAACGTGTGTAGTTGACGTTTATCCTGCCTCCACTTTGTTCGGTAGCAAAATTTATCTATATTTAGTAGAAAATGAAAAATCTTAAATTTCTTATTTTTTATAGCGGTTTCGTTGTCCAAATAGATTTTTTAGTGTAACTCTCATATAAGAATTTCAATTTTTCTAATTTTATCTACATTTATTGCTTTAACTTACTTATTTTAAGTTCCTGAGATATTTACTTTATTATTTGAAGATTAAACTACCAAAAATGGCCACACTTTTTTCTAATTAAGGAAAAATAAAAAATGTAAATTTTAAATATTTCTGTCTATTCTTATTAAATTATTCGGTGAACCCTCTAGAGAAATATAAATAAATAAAATATAAAAAAGTTCAATCGGCTTCTCATTGAATATACAATAGATTTTCCCACATCTCAAATTTATTCTTCTTACCCAAAAATACAGCGACAAAGTTATAAATTGTCTCATTTTTTTCCCAAAGATATTAAAAAATAATATTTTAGCAAGCGATACACCGAATATTGAAGCAGTTTCCTCCTTTATTCTAAAGTGTCAGTTAGGGTTGACCATTGGGTACAACTTATTCTTAATAAATATATATAACAAAAGTGAAAAGAATAATATCTCCACACTTAGAAAATGGAATATATCAATTTATTCAAGTGTAATTTGAATTAATTATCGAGAAATAAAATAGAGGCATTATTTTGAGACCAAGGAATATTTTTAAAATTTTTGAAAAACAAGAAACCTTAAATCTTGCGGTTTTTCGCAATATTTAAGGAAATCCAATTCCTTTAATTAAAATTCTGAAAAGGCCTGAAGTTTCACCTGGCTAGTAAATTGTCTCTCTTGTACCATTTAAATTCTAAGTTCACGAAAAGATTTATTTGTATGTGTAAAATCACTAAACCCAAACCCCCACCGTTGTATTTAACGACCAGACAGAGAAGGAGGCGCTGTTGTTTTGGATAAAACCAATTATTTCGAGAAATTCAAATCTCTTAGATCAAATAAAACAAATTCATAACATGTTGCAAAGAAATCTCCTCTAATACAAAAACTCAGGTCAAAAATTAAATGAATGGGCGAATACAATAATGCTGACGTATATTAACTACTAAAAATACATACACTTCAAAATTATTAATAAATCTAACAGCGAACATGAGGAATTCCGTAAAATTTAAACATATTTTAATGACATTCATATCCATAATATACATATTTTTGTTCAATAAATTTATATAAACAAAAACACCTTCAAGATAAATATATATTGGGGTTCACCTTTTAACACGTGAGATTCTTTAGGTATGTACATAAATAATCTCGTTACAATTATTGATTTTATAGGAGGATTTTGGAATGTCAGGCACATAAGCATCCCTTTCAAAGCGGGCTAATGCGAGGGGTGATGTGCTATTGCATCCCGTGGAAAAAAATAGGGTCACTAGGCCCATAGATGAAAAACTAAAACAAAAACAACCCTTAACTTTCCCTGTTTCATCGACGGAGCCACCCTCGGGAAGCTCCACAGTAAAAATGAAGGTCCTCCCCCTGTGCTTGTGCAAGGGACCCTCCATATTTCTTTAAACACAGAGAAGGCTTACTACTCGCCTACGCCTACGGGTGTAGGGAAATACCCCTCACCCACTTTTGTGGCGGTGATTTCGGGCACAACCCTTTTTCCAGCGGCAGGCCCTCCTTTTCTTTCTAAGGGGATTGCTAAGAAAGCCAGCAGGCAGCCCATTGCCGACCTCCCTTCATTAAAGCGGCTTGGTAGGGCAAACCCCTTAAGGGGGAAGAGGAAGGCAAGGCCCCTTCGGTCGCTTCCCTCAAAAGACTGTTTGCAAGAATACTAAACCTTGCCGGGGTTAAGGCCTATGCCTCCCCACACATGAATGGTGACTCTGCCAAGAGGACCTGCGATGTCCTGGGAGGGGCTGACCAACTGTAGTCCCATCCTGTAATACACATAGTTCTTGAGGCAACCACTCGTCAGACGGTAGAGCCTTCCATGGGGGCTCGGCGCCAAGCACCGAACCGAAATCCTTCTCAAACTGGTGGGGTCTCCGAGGCAGTACAAGGAGGAGAGAAATCTCCTACAACCGGTGCTCCTTCTCCATTTCAGGGAAGATCCTAGCTGAGGCCGGTCCATCCAGCCTGGGAGCTCCTGACGGCGGAGGGGAGAATCGATTTCATTCCCCGCCATCCTCTGCTAAAAAGAAACAGACCGGGGAAAAGAGGAAAAAGAGTCAGGGCTCCTCTCCATCAGCGGAGGCTGCAGGAACGGATGGGTCTGCTGCAAACTTTGGCAAGCGACCAAGCCAAGAACGGCACATCCGGCCCCTCTATCCTGCCGTGTGCGGAGCCTCTGACTATGACTAAGACCAAAATTGCACAGGACGGAGCCTCGATAACATCGGGGCCCCTTATTCGGAGGTTACCTAGCATTTTCGAGCCCGCTGACTCTAAACGCTTTCTCGTTATTCGCTCAACTGATGGCAGCACGTTGGCCAAGGGCAACATGATCCAACAGAAGAGAGCATTAGCTAGTGCAATTGTAGAGAGCCGAAGGTGACCCGTTTCTTTGACGGGAGTATTCTGGCTCCGTTTCCCTTAAGGCGAAACGGCCACGCGCCTCCACTGAGTCGTTAGACTAACAAGGGGCAACACCCCTGAAGTTGGTCGCCAGGCCATCTTCAGGGGTTCTCAAAGCTGTCCCCCGGGAGGAGCACAGCAAGAAATGAGCTTCGGATCCTTCGCCAACGCCTAGTGGTGGGCTGAGTTGCTCGGAGACGGTGATTCATCGAAAAGAGGGCCCATCGCCTCCGAAGCCGCAACGCCCACCTATAAGCTTCGAGGCGGAGGGAGGAAAAGACATGCATAGCGAGCGCAACCTCCCCCAATAATTGGCAAAGGCGACGGCGCCTTCAGAGCTTTGTCCGGCCAACAGCGCCCGGGGTTCTGCCTCCGAGAAGCGTACGGCCATTCTCGTGAGGGTCTACTGTTCCAAGAGGGACCCTGCGTCTCCTCCGAGCTTGGCCTAGAGAGATTACTCAATGAATCACAGCGGACAAGTCCTTGCCGATCTGATCGAAGAGCTTCAGATAGGTGTCCTAAATTTCGATGAGTCTACGCATCCCTGCCCGAGAACCACTTAAAGGGAACCTAAAGTTGCGTGCCATTGCGCCACGACTGTTCCGATGGACATATCCCCTAATGCCGCGAAGGCTTCAGGTGGCTTTCTGTCGTCTTCGAATCAGGCATACTCGTGTGATGCATCCCTATTTGATGGAGCGCACGCCTGCGCCCTATTGTGACAACTGCCTCGTCACCCAGACTGTTCGGCACATTCTTGTCGGATGACTGAGTCTGGGTGATCTTCGCGCACGTTACCTGTCCCAATAGTTGGATGGGTGGGGTCGCTACCTCCTGTCCATGGTACTCGGAACGAGTGCGTGCACTTTGACTGGTGTACTTATTGACTTTTTGGCGAACGCCGGCTTTCTCCCTATTATTTAACCAGGTTTTTTGTTTTGTTTGTGTTTTTTTCCCTTATAGGTTGCACGCTCCTGCGCCGGGGGGACCTCCTCCCGACGCAGGAGCTTGCTTACAACTCGTTTCCTTTTATCTTTTTTTAGTTTATCTTGTTTGGTTGTTTTTTTTTGTGTTATTGCATTAAGTTTAAAAGTAGCCTAGTTTTAGGCAGTTTTTAATAAGGCGACTAATGCCCAAGTAGGCAGTCACAGATGAGCTCTTTAAAAAATACAAAACCTTTTGGAGTTATTTTTATGTATCTTCATTTGTTGTCTATTTTTGGAAGTATTATACATTTTAAAACTTAATTAAGCCAAAAACATTGCCCATCCAAGATGTTCATGATGCCATGTAATCTTCCACGTGTTCTCTACAATCAGCATATTTTTTTTATGTGTAAATCAATTTCTTCTATCTAGTCGAGACATACAACTACTTCTTATTTTCCTTAATTTATTTTAGTAATCAGCCCAGATAAAGGAAAAAATGAGATCAGGTGAGGATGATTTGTGATTTACATTTTGGAAAAAATTGCTAAATTGGGAGAGATGTGATAAAAAGATAATTAGGAGGAATGCAAATGAGGAAGATCAATGATATTTTCTAAATCCGTTTTGGACTTTAGGAGAAGAATAAATTTCATGCAAAGTGCCAACGTGAGAAAAGAGAGGAAATTGATACTAGGAGGAATTGAAATAGATTCATCAGCTTTTTTTAATGGTAGAGATAATAAATATTATACCAATCATTTACTGCAATGGCAATATACAAAATGTGACTAGTAATGAGGTATATCATCAGGATTATGATGAAACTAGTACAATACGAATAATACAAGCAAATTTATGGTTATTTACCATCATCATCAAAGCTTTCTGAGGATATCTTTATATCTAAGTAACGACGATCTTATTGTAAAGAGGAGCTAAAATAAATAAGCAGAAATCAACTCAAAAACAAGTTCCTTCAAATAGGCAAAAAACTTTAATTACCCCCCAAAAAAGTTTGGGAATTACTTAGCGTTTCTAAGGGCTCTCTCTCTTTTTTAACAGCTAAAGGCAATTACAAGCATCTCATTCTGTTTAAGGTGATATTATATTTTATTGCCTAATGATGCGTTGCAGGCGAAGGAAATGAACGGCAGTATTGGGCTTGGATTCTGTTCACTTGCCTGATCAGTTTTGAGTTTGATGATGATGCACTAAACGACTCAATCTCTCATCCAAGCCCTGCATAGAACCTTTTCTCTTAGTACCATTGAAATTATTTTTAGGATTTTTTAACACAATATTTGCTCTTCTGGGGGATATCCGCATTTGGGGGGGGGTGTAACTTTGAAATCTATAAAGCAGTGATATTTATTTACCGTTCAATTTAAAATTTATTTTGATTGTGAGAATTCTTTTCATTAAATAGTTACTAATAGATGAAATTTCAACAAAGTAACCAGCTTAAAGTGGTTAAAGATTACATAAAACTAAACTTTAGCTGACATACTGATTCTCTTCTTTATTTAATATTTTGGAAAATCTTGAAATTAACTTCTGATTGAATATTTATACGTATAAAATGCACGGATTAGTAAGGACGATTATTACCCTTGATAATGGCATAGGATTGAAATCTAAATGGTTATCAATGAAATGTTGGAAGATAGGCTGTTACCATTTGCGAGTAGGATGGTGATTAATTTCAAAAGCAGCTTTTTCCTTCACTAACTTTGTAATTTAAAATCCTGTTTAATTATCCTAAGTATTTTTTATTTTCCTTACTTTTTAGGCGGCCTCGGGAACCCAGAGATAAGCAAATTGTCTTGTAACAAATTGATCTAAACTTAGTGTTGCTATGCACAAAGTTTCGCCTTACTTTACGAATTCTAATTAAAATTTATCCCTAAAATTATAATTTAGGTACGGGATTTTTTCTAAGGTCTTTTCATTTTTAAAATGTTTGATGCATAGCTATAGACAAAGAACAAATTATTCGACATCCTCTGCCTCAGAATTCGAGGCTGTGTTTTCCCTTATTTCACCAATAATTCCAAGACCTTGAAAATAGGTAATCACCCTTACACCCATTTTCCAATAACAAATTATTTGAGCCTATTAGAATCTAAAAACAGCCAGTATTTTGTTGTTTTTTTCGTATCTTTAAAAGTTCATCAAAGCATTTTGTAAATTATATTCCCCATTTCAACCGCCGGGCTGACGGGATCCAGCGCTCCGTCCGGCCTCAGCTTAGCCTCTCTTCCTTCCTTCAGATAGCCTGTATTTTTCCCCTACTTCGTCGCTTTTCATACAACCTCTCGCACAACATTCTCTGGTCAGCCTATAATTTCACAGGGTAGATGCTGACTTTCTTCTCAGCCAACCTTCCCGGATCGGGGCTGAGACGGGAGGGGGACAATGTTCTCTAACCCTTGAGCTCCGGTCTGAAGTGGTTGGTTTTTAACAACCAGCTTCCTCCCCACCCATACCTACCTCACATCCCTTTTCCTTACCTCTTCACACACTATCAATTATAAGACGTGTTTAAGGTGGAGCCGCCATGCCGGTGGACTGCAAGGTCACCAGGCGGGAGGCATGATCCTGAATGGCAGCAATCGGCTCTGATAGGCCTATACGCCCCCCCAGAAGGGACACCATGCCAAATGATGAAAATATTAAACATCTCCCCATAATTCCCCCTGTGTCATCGACGAAGCCGCCCTCAGGCAGCTCAGAAAAAAATAGAGTTCCCTCCCCTGAGCTTGCGCAGGGACCCTCCATCTTTCTCTAAACGGAGAGGAGGCTCACTTCTCTCATTCGCCTACAAGTGTAGGGGACTCCACCCTAACACTTTCTATAGAAGTGCTTTCGGGCACCTCCCTTTTTCCAGTGGCAGTCCCCTCTTTTCTGTCCAAAGTGACTGCCAAGAAAGCCAGCAGGCATCTCATTGCCGACCACTCTCCAATGAAGCGGCTTGGTGGGGCAAACCCCCTTAGGGGTGAAAGGGAAGCCAGATCCGTTCCGTCGGTTCCCTCAAAACATCTGATGGCAAGAATACTTAACCTTGCCGGCGTCAAGGTCTGTGCCTCACCACATATGACTGGTGAAGATGCTTACGGGACCTGCGATGTCCCGGGAGGGGATGGCCAACTGGAGGCCCCTCCTGTGATAGATATGGTCCTTGAGGCAACCCAGCCTCAGACGGGAAGGCCTTTCATGGTGGGAAATACGGGCTCGGCGCCAAGCACTAAACCCGAATACGCCTATATTCAAGGTCATCCTCAAAAGGCAGGGGCTTCGAGACAGTACAAGGAGGGGAGGGATCTCCACCAACTGGTGCCCCTGTGACCAGCAGTACCTTTTCCATTTCGGAGAAGGACCTGGCTGAGACCGATCCATCTGGCCTGAGGGCTCCTCCTGGCGGAGGGGAGAAGCGGATTCATTCCTCCCTCTCCTCTCCAAAAAAGAAAAAGAACAAAAAAAAGAATAAGAAGAATCGAAGCTCCTCTCCTTCCTCGGGGGCTGCGGGGACGGATGGGTCTGTTTCCACTTTGGCAAGCGACCAAGCCAAGATCGGCATATCCGGCCCATCTACCCCCCGTGTGCGGAGCCAATAACTATGACTGAGACCAAAAGTGAACAAGGCGGAGCCTCGATGACATCAGGGCCTCTAATTCAGAGGTTACCTGGTGTTTTCGAGTCCGCTGGCTTCAAACGCGTCTTCATTATTCGCTCCACTAATGGCAGCATTTTAGGCAAGGGTAACATGATCCTCAGAGAACTGCATAAGCTAGTGCAATTGGTAGAGAGCCAAAGGTGACCTGTTTCTCGGACGGGAGCCTTCTGGCGAATGTGACGAATCCAGCCGAGTCGGCCACGATAATTGCTCTTTGGACACTTCATGGCACCCCGGTGAGTGACACACCGTACTATACCATCAACTTTGTAAAAGGAGTTTATATGCGAGGGAACTCGTTAATTGCTCCATAAAGGAAATCACCTTAGAGATGCACGACCATGGGGCGGTCAAGGCCGAACGTGTGATGAGAAAACAGGGAGGGGCCTCGAGACCCACCCCTACACTCTTCGTCACGTTCGACTGTGACAAGCTCCATGAGTCGGTGCGTGCCGGTTGGTACCGCTACGGCGTGCAGGCATTCGTGCCACTGCCACGGCAGTGCTATTACTCTCACTGCTTTGGCCATACTAATCGTTCTTGTAGACGTGCAAAGTCGGGGTCAGCCGAAGTCTGTGTAAATTGCTCCAAGGGCGCACACGATAAGTCTAAATCGTGTGTGACCAAGTGTGTCAATTGCAGACAGCCGCACGCCGCTTCTTCGAAGCAATGTGGTGCATATCTCCTTAAGAAAGAAATCCTGGCCTTTCAGGCCCGAAACGAATGTCATTCTGCGAGGCTAATGACTTGGTCCTGGCACGCCCGGCTCTGCCTGGGACGTCCTATGTCTCAATAGTTAGAAAGGCACCCTCTGCTCGGGCCCCTCCAGGCCAACGAGTACGGTTATTTCCCCCTCCATGATGTCTCCGTTCTCCCTTCCACTTTAGATACCTCCTTTCAGGCAGTGGCTGTGCAGCTTCACCTGGATAGGAGATATACTATTATTTCAGCGTACATTCAACCGTCAGCTGACATCAACGCGGGAAACTTCCATCCCATCGTGGCACGGTTGCCGAGGCTCTTTGTCTTGCTTTGGAGATCTGAACGGCAGGCATCCTCTATAGGAAGATTACTTAATGAATCCAAGGAGAGAAGTCCTTGCCAAACTGATCGAAGAGCTTGAGATATGTGTTCTAAATGTGGATGAGTTTACGCATCATTTCCCGAGAACCGCTTTATTTTTTTTGCCTTGAACCATCTTTGTGCTCTTCGGATGCACAGCCTGATTTTGATTAGGGGGTGGTCAATAACTTCCAGGCTAGTGATCACTTTCCCGTTTAAATATCATTTTCAGGGCAACTGCCGCCTGAGAGCCCACCTAAGTGGCTCTTGGCGCGGGCGTGGTGGCCTGCATTTCACGAAATGACTGAATTCTCTATCTCATTCGAGGAGTTTAGGTCGGTAGATGAGGCCGTTGAGTTCTTCTCTAGCAACCGCATCGCCGCGGGCCTGACTACTATTCCTATTATGTCTGGCCGTTTTGCAATCTGACCACTCCCATATTCGTTGGCCGAGAGTGAGACAGCACGCAAACATAAGCGTTATGCTTACTTGCGCTATAAGCGCCACCCGAACGATTTCACTGTTGCTGAATTTCGTCGGGCTAGGACTAGGTTTCGGTATATTTAGAAGCACGCCCGCTGCTCTTCTTGGCTGGCATACGTGTCTTTACTTAACGGGAAGACCCCTGTAGCAGAGGTGTAGAAGCCAGTCAAAACGATTCGGGGCAATTCTTGCAGGACCATCCTCGTGTTCTCCAGGAGAATGGGACCGCAATCTCGGACTCCGGTTCGAAGCGAAATCCTTTGCGACTGCTTTCTTCGAATTTTCTAGCCGGATGCTTCTCTGCCAGCATTGAATGCACGTCGCGATGTCGCGGAAGGCTGCCGGCTGGACGTTACTTCCAGAGGCGGAGAACCCTTCAACGACAGGTTTACTTTGAGTGAGTGGCGCTCCACTATTGCTTCGTGTGCGGACACCGCCCATGGTCTGGCCTATGTCCTGTACGCCATGCTTCGACACCTGTGTGAGCGAGGCATCTGCTTTCTGTAAGATTTGTTCAACGGGATCTGGGTGGAGGGTCTCCTCCCTGATTCCTGGTGAATCGATACTGTGCTCGCCTTTCACAAACTGAGGAGCAATCACTCTACTCCAGCGGGTTTCGACTCAATCTCTCTATTGTCTTTTCTGTGCAAGTTGATGGAGAAATTGGTAAATGTTAGATAGGCCTTTTTCCTTGGGCAGCGGTGGCCTTCTGTCTTCTGCACAGTGCGGCTTCCACCAGTTCCACGCCACGTCGGATGCTCTGCTTCGCCTGGAAAATGCCGTCTGCGAGGCCGTCCTTCCTAGGTAGCGTTACGTAACGGTGTTTTTTGATCGGGAGAAGGCCTATGATATCGCATGGCGATACGGTATCATGGAGACTATCCACACGATGGTGGCGAAGGGACGCCTCCCAATGTTTATATCTGAATTTTTGCGAGATCGTCGAATACGCGTACGGGTGGTGGGAGCCCTCTCCAGCTCAAATGAGCAGGAAAAGGGTTTCACGCAGGCAAGTGTCCTCAGTGTCACACTCTTTGCCCTGAGCATCAACGGCATCACCTCGGTGCTGCCGGAAGATGTTCTTGCTACGCTCTAGGTGGACTACCTTTCGATCTCTTTTTGCGTGGACCAGATGCCATCTCTGGAGCGTGGATTCCAAGAGGCATTGAACCGCGTCTCTAGCTTTGCAGAAGCGCACAGGTTTCGATTTTCTTTGGCCAAGACTAAGGTGGGGCACTTCTGCCGCCATCCACGGCTCCAGCCAGACTCAGATTTGTTTCCTCATGGGGTGCGTCTTGATGTGGTTGAATCACACCGTTTCCTTGTTCTTGTATTTGACCGACGCCTCACCTGGGAGGCTCATATTCGACGCCTTAGGGTCTCGTGTACCCGTGCCATGAATATTCTCCATTCCTTGAAGTTAAGCGCTTGGAGCGCTGATAGGGCTACTGCCCTACTTTTTTTCGATCCTTTGTTCGTTTGAAGATCAACTACGAATGCGAGTTTTATGCATCTGCAGCTGAGCGTTTATTGCGGAAATTAGACTCGATCCACCACGCCGGCCTTTGCCTTGCGACCAGTGCCTTCTGTACTTCCTGTTTTGAGAGCCAGTTGGTCGATTCTGCGGAGATGCCACTCAATCTACGCCGCGTGCACTGCATCACTCGCCTGTACTCACGAGCCAAGCTTTTACTGCATCCACAGCTGATCTTGACGGTCCCTATGCTGCCGAGAGACTCCAGTCATACCCTAAGCCCTTTGGGTTTAGTACCCTAAGCCCTTTGGGTTTAGGGCCAGAAAACTCCTACAAGAGCTAGGTATAGCTCTGGGGCTGGTGGCGCCCCTGGTTCTGCACAGGACGCCACCCTGGAGTTTACCACATTTTGCTATTTGTCTCCACGCCTCTGCACCTAAATCTTGTATAGCGGCGGGAGTATTGCGTTCGATCATTTTTGAGCACACCTTGCGTTTTGCTTGACCCGTGCCAGTGTATACGGAGGGCTCCAATTTCGTAGAGGGATCGGCTTCCACGCCGTATGCTCTCTGTTTGAAGTCTTTGGTGTTCTGCCAGGCGCTGTGTCTGTCTTCACGCCTCAGCTGGTGGCAATACACCACTCGGTACGGGACATTAGGCGACATGCCTGGTTCGGAGACCGGATTGTGATCTATAGCCACACACAAATCGCCCTGAGTGCTCTCGGGGCATTGGAATCTCTGCATCTCCTGGTTCGCGATATCTGTTACGCCACGATTTTTGCGAGCCGAGCGGAGGTCGAGATTATCTTCTGCTGGGTTCCTGGGCATGAAGAAATTGCGGGGAATGAGTGCGCCGATGAAGGCACCAAAGAGTCCGCGATGACTTTGCGATCGGATCAGCGTCTTGCTCTTCCTCACACCAACTAAATTACAGGAATACGTGCAGCTCTTCCGACTTCTTGGTTAAGAAGATGGGAGACAGTCGAAGGGAACTTAAAGTTGCGTACCATTGCACCGCGACTGTTCCCATGGAAATAATCCCCTAATACCACGATGGCTTCAAGGCGCTTTCTGTCGTCTCTGAATCGGACACACTCGTGTGACGCATCACTATTTGATGGAGCGCTCGTCAGCACCCTATTCTGACGACTGCGTCGTCCCCCACAATGTTCGGCATATTCTTGTCGAATGTCCCAGTCTAGGTGATCTTCGCGCACGATACCTGTCCTGGTACCTGGATGTGCGGGGTCGATACCGCCTGTCCCTTATACTCTGAACGAGTTTGTGCACATTGACTTGTCGGCTTGTTAACATTTGAGGAAAGGCCGGGCTTTTCCTGCGCCAAGGTGTGGGGCACCTCCTGCCGATGCCGGAGATTGCTTCCTAATTGTTAAATTTTTCCATTTTTTATCATTGTTATTTTTTCATATTCTTATTTTAAAGTAGCCTAGTGCTAGGCTGTCGTGATTCCGGCGACCTATGCCCAAGTGGGCAGTCGCCAGATAGGCTCCTAATTTTTTTTTTTTTTAAATCCCTATTTTACTCATTAGATCTTGAAAATATCTAGTATTCTCTCTAAATAGACAAGGGAAATAGAAAATTAATAGATCCAATCAAAGACAGAAATAAAAGGGTAGTTTTTCCATCAAAAATTCCCCTAAAAGAAAATTTTATATTACCTTTGGACAAGAAAAATAGGCATAGTCCTAAAATAAATACACCTAATGAGAAATTAGAACTCATCTTGGTGTGGAACGCAGCAAACCGAGATCTTTGACGGTATTTTAGAAAGAATAAGGCAAGAAATAAGCCACTAGCCAAATCTAATAAAATTTCACTATTCCCAATAAAATAAGTTCCATTTAATTTTCTCTATAGGAATATTAGTGACACCAATTAATGGAGGCCAAAATTGGCAACCAATTTGAGGAAGTCAAAATTAATACCTCCAGCAACGAAATGAAAGGAAAAGACTGCGGATGGTGCAAAGAAAAGAATATTGTTCTTGCTTTAATTAGGTAAACAAGTAATGAAGGAAGTAATTCAACATTTAAGAATTATTACCTGAAATCCAATTACTTGAATTACTATGGGAAAAATTCTAGCTTGTAAAGCATTTTTATTCTAAAAAAGAAGATACCTTTATTCACCAAAGTTGGTTCCATGTTCCTTGAAAACGGTCTCTTATCGTTTAAAGAACCATTGGTTACTTTTCTTGATGAAGTCATTCAGGATTCATGAAATATTTGGTTTGATATCATTTTCTCCCTCGTATACATTATAGTAGACTTTGGCATTATTTGATGTTTTATTAACTTATATAAATCAGAATCACATGGTGCCAGTTACCGTAAATATGGAGGTTCAAAAAGTACTTCCAACCGAAGGCAATAATTTCATCTGAGTTCAAAAGACACAAGTATGGGCGTGCAATATAATGATGGAGTAGACACCCTTTTGCTTGACTTGTAAAGATGGAACACTTGTTCTATTTAAAGTTTGTAGTAACTGCTTGCCTAATAGTGAAGAGGTCATCATGAAAGCTCCATTTACATCCTAATAAATGAAAAACATTGTTTCTGCTGTTGGAAAGCACGTGTAAGAGTAGGAATTGGAGTTTTCTTGCGTTTAAGCCTTTTTTTAATTATTATTGCTGTAAAGAATTCCTTCGTCATGTTTGTTTACAAATCGAGATAATAAATGTGACAAACAAGCTTTATTTTATTGTCTACAAAAATATGGTCAAAACAGTATTAACGTAAAAAATGTCTAGAAATTGCTAGATTAAAAACAACTTAGGCATTACTGAACCTAAAAATTCGTACCACTACTAAGGATATATTTCTGTCACTCACAAAAAGCGATAAATAAGTTAAACCTGGACGAGTTTCGCTAACGTAACGTAAAGGACAGGTAAACGAAAACGATTTGAACCGACGCGAATAACTACAAACGAGACGAGAAGAAACGCAATCTTGCGCAAAGTCACCTCTAAATTGGTGACTAGCTGACTTTCAGGGATAGAAAGTACTAGTAAATAACTAGATTGAAATAAATGCCAAACTGACCACAACCTCTGTCTCTCTACTGGTTGATATTTCTCTGTGACACTATAAAACTTTTTTCAGCGGTATTTAGTTGTAACCTTGCGCTTGTAGTTTATCGGAAGCAAATCATCTTGAAAATTTATTGCCACAAACCCAATGACAGTAAGCTTTGAAAAACGCGCCCTTCCTGACTTGTTAGATGCGATTGGAGAGCTTCGAAATGGAACTTATCTGTTTGGTTCAGCCTTCGACTCTGCCTGGTGGTGTTATCTGTTTTATAGATCCTCTTTCTATCTAATTAGTCGAAAAATCAGGAAGTGCCTTCGCTCTACCGAAAAGTGATTTCTGTTATGTGAAAGACTGCTTTTTGGTCACCGTGTTGAGTATGAAACTGATACTGGTTTTACAAACTTATCGCTGGTCGCGTGGTAGGGTCTCGTCAAATCTTTCGACAAGTTTGTCTTTGTGATCACATGGGAAATGCGACCCCCACAATTCTATTTTATGCTTGAAAACTGTCCTTATTTCTCAGACATTTCATGTACCCACTTATCTACAGCGCACATTCCCAAACGCATATTTTCAAATATATTTTAAACAGGGTGTAATAGAATATTCTCTTATAAGTGAGAGAGAAAGCAAGACAGAGCAATGAATGAGGATATGAGTGCAAACATTACATTTTCATCATCCTATCTTTAAGTCTGTTAATATATTTTGACTTTCATTGCGCTTCTAAAACTCATTTCTAAGCAACATAATACTGATGATGGAATTTACGTTTAAGATAAGAACGGTAGCTTGAGAATCAAGAATCGCTTAAATGCATTTTCGATTCCTTGTTATGTCGAAAGATTATTACTAAAACCTTTTGAAATATCGTAACCCTAATCCTTCAAACAAACTAAATACAAGAAATAATAAATATTTTCTGAACATCATTTTTTGCAGATATTATCCTCTTTATTTCTCCATTATTATGACAGGTACAATTAATATATTCAATTTTATGTAGAGCTTTGGCATATATGTTTTTCTAACGTTAACCACTAATGTTTCTTTTAAGCCCAAATACTATCTCAGTTATTACTTGTAGATATGAGGGCTATTAACTGTACCTTTATTAACCCTTATGGAAAGATTTAAGTTTATTTCGATTGAGTTATTTAAATTCAATTGAACAAAATCCTATACATATAATAGTGAAATCAAGAGATATGAGCCTTTAACACATGCTCCATTTATTCCTTAAGTAACGGAAAATATTCAAAATGAAATCAAATTCGATTCTTCCAAATTTCTTTCAAATGGATAAAGTTCAAAAGCATGTCAAAGTACAAAATAAAAAGATGAAAATTGAGTACGATTTATTTTCTTATTGTCAAAATATCTCCAAGGTAATAAATCATCTTTTAAATATTATAAGTTGTGATGGCATTGATCCCTTACGTCTAGAAAAATACGCCTTGAACAAATATTAGCAGAAACCGTTAACAGTCAGGAAGGTTTTCGTTTTGGTTTCTTGTCTTATCCCAACGCAGTCTAGCAGACGATTCTTCGGTCAGTGTTCTTAATAATTACCCTATGATTGTAGCTGAACACCAGGGTAGCGAATCAGAAATGCTCCAAGCATGGGAAGGGATTGAGGTCCCAAGGTTTGTAAGAGACATTACACCTTCATGCGCCGAAGAAAATCTTCCAGGCAATTTTAAACCCAGAGAGAAACATCTATACTCTCTAACTATTTCTAGCCAAGTGATTTCATTGAGTCATTCCGATCTCGTGAGTCACGTGTATTACTAGCAGGAAATGCCTGAGCGCACAACTCTTTGCCTTAACTAATTAATGCCTTTATCTCCGAATGAATCGAGTCCTCTATGAACATTGCAGTGCGTGTAGTTTAGTAAGTAAATTTTATTCAAATTGAATCTAATTCGGTATTTATATTTTGCAGAAGTGCTCAGTAAATTTCTTATAAATTGCTAAATAATTTGTGTATATAAATTGAAGTGCCGAAAGCTATCATATTATTAAATAGTATCGTGTAGCGCCCCCTCAACAATGGTAGGTTTAGGCAGTGCAAATGGACCCAAACCATACATGGGAACAGACACATCGGATGTATGCAAACACCAACAGGCTGCACGGTACTTTTTGATAAATGGAGCTCATGTTCCTCTAGAATCTACGCAAAACTATACGTGTTGTAGATAGTTGAAGGTAGGAGATAAGATTGACATAATGTATCCGGTAACCATCAAAAGCCTTCTTTTCCTGATGGGGTCCATGACGTACAGACTGTAAGTTTGGGGAGCTAGAAATTAGACGTCTCTCATTGTAGTCCCCCTTAAGAGTCTCCCAAGCTCTCTTAGCATTCAGGTAAACAGTGGTAAAACTGGTTCCAAAGTTGACGAAAGATTTAGTAAACTTCTTTTACGAGAACGGAAAGAGCTGCGCGAACAGGATGCGCAATATATCTCCAACTTCAAGCTCATGAGTGATAAATAGAGAGCTCTCCCTTAATGGTAGGCTGAAACTGCTTCCATATGCTCTCAAAATTATCGCAGAGGGTATGTTAGGATGGAGGTCACTTTCAATTAGGAAACTTGGCGGTTTTAGGAGGTAAAACTATCCTGTATGGCTGCTTTTAAAATCTGGCACTTTGAAGTGAGGTATACTGCGTGTGAAACTTGAGTGTCACACGGAGTTCACCATCAAGATTTAAAAATTACCGAGTCCCATCGCTGTACCGACTACTAATGCCTAATTGTCTACTTATCCTACGTGATTAAATTAGGTTACCGCCACGAATTAATCGAATACTCTATACGCCTTTTTTCTGTACAGGGAGTATAATTTATTCAATTAAAATCTAATTAAAACAAATAATTACTTTTTTGTAAATCGCTTCATAATTTCTTCTCTTTAGTAGAGTTAAATAAATTTATCAGTGCATTTCTAAATATTTTGTACATATATAATTTATTTCTACAGCCGTTGCCTCGACCAATTATAACCAATCCTTAGTGCTTTTGCCTCTCGCCCAAATGGGTTCAATACCAACTTTTGCATCATCCATAGGCTTGATTCTTGAGTTAACGCCACCCACCTGCGCCTGTGCTATCTAATTTTCTGCATTGTTTTTAAGTTGGTTTAGACTTGCAATAAATTATACAACACTTTTTTATGTTTAAATTTCTAAATGTAGAGGCAAATTTCTAAATATCTTCCATGGAACTCGAAAAACAATTAACTTAATCTATAAGAGTTTGTAAATTATACCCCATCCACCTTACTTCCGTGTTATTTTTGTCCTCTTCCTTTTTTCTCTTTTCCCGTGATTAGGGTTACGCTCTTTCTTTCACACACATCACCACGGCTCTTAAAAATTCTCTTCACCAATTTCGTTGATGTAATATAAATCCTAAACTTTTCTTCTTGATCCAGTTATACTTCACGAGTATAAAAAATATGCTACTCTTATGAGGTGTTCTTTATTTCGACCAAAAGAATATTCTTCAAATGTGTTGGTTCTTTTCTGCCAGACCTTTATTTAGCAAGTAATAATTTTGCTTATCTTGGAGCTTAAGTTTTCAAGTTTGATCGAGCTTTTCTCTTTATATATCCTAAACCAGTGAACATCTCTGATGCTCACATTATCCATTCTGGCGATTTGGTTAATAAAATTAAAGAGGTTGATTTATCTAATAAGCAGTTTCTGAGGTTTGAGGTTAATAGCCTTTTCACTAAAGTTCCCGTTAATGAAGCCCTTAATGTCATAGTAGAAAACATACCTTTTTCTAACCTAAGATTACCCTTACTGTGTAATAAAATTGTAAAGTTGGTTCATTTGTGTGTTACAAACAATGTGTTAAAAGCCAAAGATTGTTTTTACAGACAGAAATATGTCCTAAAAATGGCTAATTCCTCCTTCTCCGATACTATGTAATCTGTTGAGGGAGAACTTTGAGAAAAACCTCCTTCCTCTATCTTACCTAATGCCATACATTTGTTCCGCTATGTGGATGATTAATGTGACACAAGGCCTATTAATGATAACGCATTTGATTCTTTCTTCGAGCAATTAAATAATATCTACCCCACCATCACATTTAAAGTAGAATGGGAACGAAACAACTCATTGCCATTTTTGGATGTAAAAATATCTAGAGTAAGCAAAAAAGCATATCGTTCTCTCTACCGAAGAACGAGCCTAAATCTTATGCCTATATTGACTATTTCCCAGGCCACGATGTATGGTTAAAAGTTGGATAGTTTATTTCCTGTTCCTGAGAACATATCGCATATGTGTTCCTTGTTTCTTGCAAGAGGAAATCAATGTTTTTGTCCAGACTTTCATTGATCTGCAGTATTCCCTTTGGTTCATAGAAAAATGTCATTTTAAAGCTAAAACCATCTTTTAATGACAGGCTAATCCTAAGGAAAATGTATGTGATATTTATTATATTACATTCGCATACTCGCCCCAATGAAGTAATTTTAAAAGGTTAGCACGATAGGATATAGTCTGTCTAAAAATAGATCTACCGATAAAGATCAGGCGTTTTATTATATCTCTTTCAAATCTGGCAATCAATTATATATTGGCGAAAGCAACAGATTGTCCAAGGAAATGAAGGAACATAAGTGTGATACTCGTATGCCACGTGGATCTCTTTCTTCTAATTTGTTCCATCATATGTCGAAGTAAAACTGTTCAATTGAAATTGATAATGCAAAAATAATTTATAATTTTTACAATTATATACATAGCCTTCTAATTTCGATTGGCAATTCAACACTAATCCGCTAATAAGTAAGCAATAAATGTAAGGCCTTTACTAAAAAATGAGGCTGATCCCTCATACTGCACCGCCTAATCATATTTGACTCGAAATTTGGGGGGCCTTAGTTAAGCATCTCTGGATTCATTTTGGAGCGATCCATCCCAAAATGAGTCTATTTTTTAAATAATATCTCAGTAACCTCCTTCCTATTCTTGACAATTTTCTTAAGCAAGATACTCTTAATCTTCATTTTTGAATGCAAAAACGAAATTTTCATACCTTTTGTAGATTTCTTGCACTTCACAGAAATAACAACATGCGTCAAAACAAGGTCTGCTGACCTAAGTCGCATGCTCTCACTTTTCTGATTTATACCTTACGACATTCATACTTTCCATAATTCCGAGCTACCCTTGGTAGGACCTTGGCAATAATATCATTCAAAAAGGAATGTAAAACCACACGGGAGTTTTAAATTTCGTTAGATCAGCTGAATAATTATGATGTTATAGCCAAAACAAAATAATTCTCGGGTTAACCTTAGGTGGACTTTGGCAATTATATCATTCGAAATAAAATGTAAAACAAAATAAGGACCTAAAATTTAATTAGAATCAGCCGAATAGTTACAGTGTTATTATCTAAACAAAAAAAGGCAAAACAGGAACCGACGGATCGAAAAACCGACATAGTGAGACTAAAAATAAATTGGATTTATGAAACTATAAATACATTTAATGACCTAGTTATGATTCCTGTTTTTATTGGCCATTCTTTTATTTATTTAGAGGTAATAAAGTGAAGCCTTCCTGAAAAAAGATAAACCTCCTCTGTGAAAGGGATGCAAATTAAAACTTTTTAGTTCTCTCTTCTTTTGTAAAATTGACTTCTTGGTCGGTTGAAATGTATCCTTCCCTTCCAAATTATTATTATCATAATAGCTCATTTGTACTGCCATTCTGATACTATTATTATCATTCTTTCACTCTAAATTTTTTATCGCAATGTTTTCCTTGCATTGCTAATATCTCCCAATGGATTGTTCAATTTTCAGTTTCCATCTCAATACTAAGAATAAAATCGTGAAAGAGTCTCTCAAAAACCAATTTGTTTGTCCTAAAACCTATTTTTTCCCTTAACTGTTCACTGTATTTTACAATACGCCACTATTTATTTAAAATAGGCCCCAATCTAAATCTCACGTAATGGATTTCTAATTAAGAGGGCCTGATTTTGATCCCTGAGTTAAGATACAGAATTGAATGATGTTCTCCTTGCCCATGTCTTCATATTGGCGCTCATATATATACTCTCGTACAGCTTAAAGTTGCATATACCATAAGAAAAAGTCCTTAAAATTCAATGACAAGTAACTATATTGTTAATTTCCCTATTTCGTTCTTTTCTAAACTCCATTTTAGTACAATGAAGTTTCCAACATTTAGTCTTCTTCTTCCTTTTCATCCTTTTGGTCCATCAGTAGCTTTTATTTATAATAATTTGCCCTTTAAATTTAATACAAGCTCTTAGGACGACCAATTTTCCGCCTACTCAATTAATTCGCACAAGTTGAAAGATTGCTTGATCATAACTAATTAAAGAAAATGTATTGATAAAGTTTTCTTTATTGATATTAATATTATTGTAGGTATTATTAGCTCAATAGAAACTACTTGATGTAGGTATAAATTTCTCAACTAAAGTTTTATTCACCTAGTGAAAAGAGTTGGCCAGTGAAGTACTCATCCCCATTACGTTAAATACTTTCAAGGCAAGTAAATGAGCTATTTACCTTAAGAGGTGTTTACACATAATCTTAAGGTGAGTTTCCTTTGAGTATTTGGATTTCTAATTTGGATTTTGCGATTTTTTGTCCTATTCGGTGGATATTAATTTCACTACACTTCCATAAACTCTCTTTTCGTCTTTCCACACTATTACATTAAAATCGAGGGTGGACAGGTGGTGATGTAAAAGACTGGCAATTAATTTGGTGTGTCATTCTTCGCACCTCTAAGAAGAATTCAGCATTAATTGGAACTTAACTAGGGTGTTCCCAAGGGTGCGTATGCAGCTCGGTATGTCTTTTATTATTTTCCACTTACAGCACTATCTTTTATGTATTTTTTTAACTATGGAAAATTCATCCTTTATCAATTTTAAAGAAAATATGATTAATTTAAATCGCAATCTGGGGTGAGGATTATATGCATGATGTCAATTAACGCGATAGGAAAACTAGATGCCAAATGACATTTAGCAATCACCTTTTGAATTCGAATCTAACGGTAGGCTTTCAATAGGTAATATTACTAGTTTATTTAAATTTATTCTTTGGACGAAAAATCAAAAAGAATTCAAGATATAAATTTTAAGGGTCTATAGAAAGTGAAATGCATTAGGTATTATGAGAATAACAATCTAGTAATCGACGAAATTTGGTGTATCATAAGCCTTATTAGCTGAATTAGAGAAATAAAAAAATATTAGTTGAAATTAAACAACCCACCTGTATAAGATAAGCAACTATGCTTTCTCAGAGAAGAAAGAAGGGGAAAAGAAAATAAAAATATATAGATATCATTATTTTATTCTCAATCAACAGCTTAGTAAATTTTAAGAATTTGCTAATTATATAACTCATTTATAGGTAATACTTGTTTAAAAATCCACAAGTTGATACGGTTAGTGTAAACTATAAATGAAATAGCCTGCTGCCCTAGGTCTCATGAGAGAAGCCCTAGTACTGTTAAGAGAGGATCAAGTTGCTGTAAACAATTTATCGCGTGTCCAAAAACACATTCAGAATAGCAACTGGAATTCTTGGGTACAAAAAGAAATTGATTGGAACTTAGCTAGGGCGTTCCCAAGGGTGCGTATGCACCTGGGTATGTTCTTTATTATTTTAAACTTACAGCACTATCTTTGATATATTTTATTTAACTATCAAACAGTGTTTATCCAGACAACAAAAAATATTAATATATAATTTGCCGTCTTCTGCAAAACACTAAAAGGAGAATTAGGACTAATAGTTCGATTATTTATTTTGGCCTATTGGAATATGCTGACTAAATTATCATCCCCAGACGGGACTAAAGCGTCCCCCCATTATGCCTTAAGCTCCAAGCTGTGATTTATTCCTTTACACTAAAACCACCTTATAATATTTCACATTACAATAAACGTAGCATACTTTAATTATATTACTGCTTCTATATGCATTTAAATGCCACTTCTGGTCCTACATATATACTTGCCTCATGAGCTTGCTAATTGTTGCTCAAGTTTTTTCATGATCAAAAAATTAAGGCACATGATTTACATCTTACTCCTAGTGTGAGAACCTTAAGCACTGATTTCTATTTTTAAATAACTCATTAAGGTTTGAAGTATAATTTCTGTTGTTTACATACAAAAAATAATTTAGTTTTTACTATGGTGTACATAATAGTATAAAATTTTATTTGCTATTCTTTTATATTACTTACCTCTCTAAGACTTAATGTTGTATGCTTTATATTTTTTGAAGCCAAATGGATTTATTTGGTCAGATTTTTTTTCAGGAATTTTTACTAATCATGGGTAACTATAATATTTTTTACTCAAATTGAGTTTTGACTCTCTGGCTTATGAAAAAAGTTTTGATAAGCCTTTTCTTAATTTTCCCAGAAAGTAAATATTCCAATCTCTTACTTAATTTTTTAGGGGATAGGCGGGTGATATATGGAGATTTAGTTAATAAACCCTTTTTAGGTAGCGCTTTTTAGGTGAAATATTGAATAAGGTAGAAAATTAAATGTTTTTTGCCACCTTCACTTGACGGAAGCATGATAATAGCAAACAGATTATGGTAAATTTAGACGACAACTGCGCCGGTATTCCTAATGTTTTAGAACCTTCTACTAAATAAAGTTTATAGAATCAATGTTATTCAGCCCATAAAATTACATAGGAATACCGTTTTTTCTTGCAATTCTGATAAAATTAAGTTTATTGAAACTTTCTTACGTTTTTTATCTCTTGATTAAAAAATAGATAGGCCACCATCATGGGAGCCAGTAGCTACATCGTAAACTGAAAATCGCATCATATTATGTTTTATATCATTTAAAGGGAAATTTTTTTTTGAATTAAAATATCATATAGACAATTTCTATAAATCAATTTTAAAGAAAATATGAATAATTTAAATAACATTCGGGGGTGAGGCTTATATGTATGATGTTAAGGAACGTGGTAGGAAAACTAGATGCCTAACGACATTTAGTAATCCCCTTTTTAATTAGAATCTAAAGTTAGGCTTTCGAATAGATAATATTACTAGTATATTTAGAAAATCAAGGTATGTAGGTGGGGCAATCCCCCACAATATGGTGGGGGTACATATAACGTCAAACCCCTCATTTTAGAATTACCTTAAAAATGATAATTTGCGGGCGGAAACAGCCTAAAGTAGGCGGCGCAATCGTAGTCTCAATTTCACCCAATTTTCAGCAACTTATTAATTTTTGTTTTGCTTTGTAGATTTATAAAAACATTTAAAAAATACATGTGTTTCTTTGCATATAGTGGTCTGGTTTCTCGTGGTGAAACTTTCCTAAAGAGAAACATAGGCTGATTCTCTATCAATCCTATCTATATACAAAAAATTAGGTTTAGAAAGTTTAAACCAGCCCTTATCTCCGAGTTATGCAATCGGGGGTTTTATTTTTATTTTTATATACAAATTTAGTTCAATTATTTCATTAAATAAGCTAAACAAAGATCTCACAAATCCTGCCACTAGTTATAATTAATATAATTTTATGGACAGAATGATAGAATTTCAAATTTACTCTCGAAAGTTTCTATAATTTTAAATAGATATCGGTAGTATGGCACATTTAAAATAATTTATAGTGACTATCTCTTCAAGTTGAGATTTATAGTTTTCAATCTATGGATCTATTTATGGACACATGAAGAGCAAATTTGTTAAATCGGAAGGTCCCCAGACATTCAATAAATACAAATCCAGAAGCTACACTTGACAGCGGTAGTTATTTGTAATGTATGGGTAATTAAATAGCTTAACATTTACTGCTTATGATAATTTGAAGGATTAGTAAGGAAATAATTTATTGATTATCATACCAATAGTGTTATTTTTCATGATAAATTTCGGATTATCAGCTTTTTGTCACGTAGGGGTAATTAATTAGCTAAACCTGTACTGCTAATGATAATTTTACAGGATTAGTGAGGAAATAATATATTGATTTTCATACCACTAATGTCATTTCTCTTGCCTATTTTTGTATTATCAGCTTTCTGTCACGTAGGGGTCATAAAAAAAGCTTAACCTTTAAAGCTTATGATAATTTTAAGGGATTAGTTAGGAAATAATTTATCGATTTTTCATACCAATCAAGGCAATTCTCTTGCTTATTTGGGGGTTATGAGCTTTTTGTCACGTAGGGGTAATTAAACAGCGCAAACTTTACTGCTTATGATAATTTTAAAGGAATAGTTAGGAAATAAATTATTGATTTTCATACTAATAATGTCATTACTCCGGATTATTTTTAAATTAACAGCTTTTTGTCACGTAGGGGTAATTGTATACCTTAACCTCTACTGATTATGATAATTTTAAAGAATAAGTGAGGAAATAATTTATTGATTTTCATACCAGTAATATAATTCTCGTGCCTATTTTTGGATTATCAGCTTTTTCTCACGTATAGGTAAATAAATAGCTTAACCTTTACTGCTTATGATAAATTTAAAGGATTCGTGAGGAAATAATTTATTAAAATCATAACAAAAATGTCATTTCTCTTGCTTATTTTTGTATTATCAGCTTTTTATCACGTAGGGGTAATTAAATTGCTTGACCTTTACTGCATATGATAATTTTAAAGGATTAGCGAGGGAAATGATTTGTTGATTTTCATACCAATAATGTCATTTCTCTCGCTAAATTTTTGAAATATCAGCTTTTTGTTACTTAAGTGTAATTAAATAGCTTAACCTTTACTGCTTATGATAATTTTAGAGGATTAGTGAGAAAATAATTTATTGATTTTCATGCGAATAATGGCATTTTAATGCTTATTTTTGGATTAACAGTTTTTTCACGTAGGGGTAATTGAAAAGCTTTACTTTTACTGCTTATAATAATTTAAAAGGATTAGTGAGGTAATAATTTATCGATTTTTCACACCAATAATGTCATTTCTCTTGCTTATTTTGGGGTTATCAGCTTTTTGTTACGTAGGTGTAATTAAATCGCTTAACCTTTACTGCTTATGATAATTTGAAAGGATTAGTAAGGAAATAATTTATTGATTTCAATGCAAATAATATCATTTCTCTTCATTATTTTTGGATTATCAGCTTTTTTTCACGTTGGGGTAATACCATATCTCAACTTTTTCTGCTTATGATAATTTTAAAATATTAGTAAGGAAATATTTTATTGATTTTCATACCAATAATGTCATTTGTAGTGCTTATTTTTAAATTATCAGCTTTTTTCACTTACGGGTAATTAACTAGCATAATATCTACTGCTTATGATTAGTTCATAGAAGTGATGAAATAATTTTTTGATTTTCATACGAATAATGTCATTTTTCTTGCTTATTTTTGGATTATCAGCTATTTCTCACGTAGGGGTAATTTATTAGCTTAACCTTTACTGCTTATGATAATTTTATAGGATTAGTGAGGAAATAATTTATTGATTCTCTTTCTAATAATGTTATTTCTCTCGCTTATTTTGGGATTATCAGCTTTTGGTCCCTTAAAGGGTATTAAATTGATTAACCTTTACTGATTATGATAACTTTAAAGAATTTGTGAGGAAATAATTTATAGACTTTCATACCAATAATGTCATTTTTAGTGCTTATTTTTGGATTAATCAGCTTTTTTTCAGTTAGGGGTAATTAGATATCTTGAACCTTTACTGCTTATCATAATTTTCAAGGATTAGTGAGGAAATAAATTCTGGATTTTCATTCCAATAATGTCATTTCTCTTGCTTATTTTTGGAATATCAGCTTTTTGTCAAGAGGAGTAAATACATAGCTTAGCCTTTACTGCTTATGATAATTTTGAAAGATTAGTGAAAAAATAATTTGTTGAATTTAATACCAATAATGTCATTTTTCTGGCTTATTTTTGGATTATCAGCTTTTTGTCACGTAGGGGGAAATTATATAGCTTAACTTTCAACGCTAATGATAATTTTAAAGGATATATGATGAAACAATTTAGTGATTTTCATACCAATAATGTCATTTTTCTTGCCTATTTTTAGATTATCAGCTTTTTGTAGAGTAGGGGTAATCAAATAGCTTAACCTTCACTGCCTTTCAATAAGTTTAAAGGATTCGTGAGCAAATAATTTAATGAATTTATACAAATAATGTCATTTCTCTTACTTTTTTTTGGAGTATCAGCTTTTTGTCACGTACAGTAATTAAATAGCTTAAGCTTTACAGCTTATGATAATATTTCAAAGATTAGTGAGAAAATAATTAATTGATTTTAATACCAATATTGTCATTTTTATTGCTTATTTTTGCATTATCAGCTTTTTGTCACGTAGTAGTATTTAAATAGCTTAACCTTTACTGCTTATGATAATTTAAAAGGATTAGTGAGGAAATAATCTATTGATTTTCATACCAATAATGTAATTTCTCTTGCTTATTCTTGGTTTATCAGCTTTTTGTCACTTAATGGAAATTAAATAGCTTAACCTTTATTGCTTATGATAATTTAAAAGGATTAGTGAGGACATAATTTATTGATTTTCATACCAATATGGTTATTTCTCTTGCTTATTTTTGAAATAACAGTTTGTTTTCAAGTAGGGGTAATTAAAAAGCTTAAACTTATAATGCTTATGATATTTTTAAAGGATTAGAAAGACAAAAATTGATTGTTTTTTATACCAATACTACCATTTTTCCATCCTATTTTTGTATTTACAGCTTTTTTTCACAAAAGGGTCATTAAATAACTTAATCTTTACTGCTTAGGGTGAATTTTAAAGGATTAGTGAGGTAATAAATTATTGAATTTCATACTAATAATGTCATTTATCCTGCTGTCTTTTGGATTATCAACTTTTTATCCCGTAGCGGTAATTAAATAGCTTAAACTTTACTGCTTATGATAATCTTAAAGGTTCGTCATAAAAAATAATTTATTGATTTTTATAAAAATAATGTCATTTCTCTTGCTTATTTTTAAATTATCAGGTATTTTCACTTAGGGGTAATTACATAGGTTAATATTTACAGCTTATGATGATTCTTAAAGGATTTTTAAGGAAATAATTTATTAATTTTCATACCAAAAATGTCATTTCTCTTGCTTATTTTTAAATTATCATATTTTTTTTACGTTGCCGTAATTAAATAGCTCAACCTTTATTGCTTAGGATAATTAGAAAGGATTAGTGAGGAAATAATTGATTAAATTCAGACCAATAATGTCATTTCTCTTGCTTATTTTTGGATTATCAGCTTATGGTGACGTAGGGAGAATTAAATAGCTCAACCTTTACTGCTTATGATGATTTTAAAGGATAAGTGAGGAATTAATTTATTGATTTTTATGACAGTTATATCATTTCTCGTGCTTATTTTGAGGCTTTCTGCTTTTTTTCACGTAGCGGTAAATAGATACCTAACCATTACTGCTTATGATAAGTTTAAAGGATTCGTGAGGGAATAATTTATCAAATTCATAGCAATAATTTCATTTGTCTTGCTTATTTTTGGAGTATTAGCTTTTTGTCAAGTAGGGGTTATTAAATAGCTTAACCTTTACTGCTTATGATAATTTTAAAAGATTAGAGAGGAAATAATTTATTGATTTTAATAACAATAATGTCATTTTTCTTGCTTATTTTTAGATTATGAGATTTTTGTCACGTAGGGGTAATTAAATAGCTTAACTTCTACAGCTTATCATAATTTTAAAGGATTAGTTAGGAAATAATTTATTAATTTTCGTGGCAAAAATATCATTTTTCTTGCGTATTTTCAGATTATCAGCTTTTTGTGACTCAGGGTAATTAAATAGGTTAACCTTTACTGCCCTTTGATAAGTTTAAAGGATTCGTGAGGAAATACTTAATTGAATTTATAACAATAAAGTCATTTCTCTTCATATTTTTGGATTATCAGCTTTTTATCACGTAGGGGTAATTAAATAGCTTAACCTTTACTTCTTGTGATAATTTTATAGGATTCGTCACGAAATAATTTATTGATTTTTATAAAAAGAATTTCATTTTTCTTGCTTATTTTTAGATTAGCAGCTATTTTCACGTATAGGTAAAAATAGCTTAATATTTACTGCCTATGATAGTTCTTAAAGGATTCGTGAGAAAATAATTTATTGATTTTCATACCAATAATGTCATTCTCTTGCCTATTTTTGGATTATCAGCTTTTTTTCACGTAGGGGTAATTAAATAGCTTAACCTTAACTGCTCATTGTAATTTTTAAGGATTAGTGAGAAAGTAATTTATTGATTTCCATTGCAATAATGTCTTTTCTCTTGCTTATATCGGATTATCAGCTTTTTGTAACGTACGGGGTAATTAAATAGATTGACCTTTCCCGCTTATGATAATTTTAAGTGATTAGTGAGGAAATAATTTATTTATTTTTCATACTAATAATGTCCTTTTTCTTGCTTATTTTAATGTTATCAGCTTTTTTTCACGTAGGGGTAATTAACCAGCCTAAACTTCACTGCTTATGATAATTTGAAACGATAAGTAAGGAAATAATTTATTGATTTTCATTCCAATAATGTCATTTCTCTTCATTATTTTTGGATTATCAGCTTTTTTTCACGTTGGGGTAATACCATAGACAAACTTTTACTGCCTATGATAATTTGAAAGGATTAGTGAGGCAATAATTGAATGAATTCATACTAATAATGTCATTTATCTTGCTAATTTTTGGATTATCAGCTTTTGGTGACGTAAGGGGAATTAAATAGCTAAATCTTTACTGCTTATGTTAATTTTAAAGAATAAGTGAGGAATTAATTTATTGATTTTTAATACCGTTATATCATTTCTCGTGCTTATTTTCAGACTATCTGCTTTTTTTACACGTAGCAGTAAATAGATAGCCTAACCTTTACTGCTCATGATAAGTTTTAAGGATTCGTGAGGAAATAATTTATCGAATTCATAAAAATAATGTCCTTTCTCTTGCTTATTTTTAAATAACCAGCTTTTTGTCACGTAGGGGTTATTAAATAGCTTAACCTTTACTGCTTATAATAATTTTAAAAGATTAGTGTGAAAATAATTTATTCATTTTAATAATAATAATATCATTTTTCTGGCTTATTTTTAGATTATTAGCTTTTTGTCACGTAGTTTGAATTAAATAGCTTAACTTTTACAGCTTATCATAATTTCAAAGGATTAGTTAGGAAATAATTTATTGATATTAATGGCAAAAATCTCATTTTTCTTGCTTAATTTTAGATTATGAACTTTTTGTCACGTAGGGGTAATTAAATAGCTTAACCTTTACTGCCCTTTAATAAGTTTAAAGGATTCGTAAGGTAATAATTGATTGAATTCATAAGAATAATGTCATTTTTCTTGCTTATTTTTGGATTATCAGCTTTTTGTCACGTAGGGTTAATTAAATAACTTAACCTTTACTCCTTGTGATAATTTTAAAGGATTCGTCACGAAATAATTTATTGATTTTTATAAAAAGAATTTCATTTCTCTTACTTATTTTGGATTATCAGCTTTTTTCACGTATAGGTAATTTAATAGCTTAATATTTACTGCTTATGATAGTTCTAGAGGGATTCGTGAGGAAATAATTTATTGATTTTCATACCAATAATTTCATTTCTCTTGCTTATTTTATGATTCTTAGCTTTTTGTCACGTAGGGGTAATTAAATAGCTTAACCTTAACTGCTCATCATAATTTTAAAGGAATAGTGAGAAAGTAATTTATTCATTTTCATACAAATAATGTCATTTCTTTTGCTTATTTTGAATTATCAGCTTTTTGTAACGTACGGGGTAATTAAATAGCCTAACCTTTACTGCTTATGATAATTTTAAAAGATTAGTGAGAAAATAATTTATCGATTTTAATAACAATAATGTCATTTTTCTTGCATTTTTTTAGATTATCAGATTTTTGTCACGTAGGGGTAATTAAATAGCTTAACTTTTACAGCTCATCATAATTTTAAAAAATTAGTTAGGAAATTATATATTAATTTTCATTGCAAAAATGTCATTTTTCTTGCTTTTTTTTGGATTATCAGCTTTTTGTCACGTAGGGGTAATTAAATAGCTTAAGGTTTACTGCCCATTGATAAGTTTAAAGAAATCGTGAGGAATTAATTGATTGAATTCATAACAATAATGAAATTTCTCTTCATATTTTTGGATTATAAGCTTTTTGTCACGTAGGGTATTTAAATAGCTTAACTTTTACAGCTTATCATAATTTTTAAGGATTAGTTAGGAAATAATTTATTGATTTTTATAAAAAGAATTTCATTTTTCTTGCTTATTTTTAGATTAGCAGCTTTTTTCACGTATAGGTAAAAATAGCTTAATTTTTACTGCCTATGATAGTTCTTAAAGGATTCGTGAGAAAATAATTTATTGATTTTCATACCAATAATGTCATTCTCTTGCCTATTTTTGGATTATCAGCTTTTTTTCACGTAGGGGTAATTAAATAGCTTAACCTTAACTGCTCATTGTAATTTTTAAGGATTAGTGAGAAAGTAATTTATTGATTTCCATTGCAATAATGTCTTTTCTCTTGCTTATATCGGATTATCAGCTTTTTGTAACGTACGGGGTAATTAAATAGATTGACCTTTCCCGCTTATGATAATTTTAAGTGATTAGTGAGGAAATAATTTATTTATTTTTCATACTAATAATGTCCTTTTTCTTGCTTATTTTAATGTTATCAGCTTTTTTTCACGTAGGGGTAATTAACCAGCCTAAACTTCACTGCTTATGATAATTTGAAACGATAAGTAAGGAAATAATTTATTGATTTTCATTCCAATAATGTCATTTCTCTTCATTATTTTTGGATTATCAGCTTTTTTTCACGTTGGGGTAATACCATAGACAAACTTTTACTGCCTATGATAATTTGAAAGGATTAGTGAGGCAATAATTGAATGAATTCATACTAATAATGTCATTTATCTTGCTAATTTTTGGATTATCAGCTTTTGGTGACGTAAGGGGAATTAAATAGCTAAATCTTTACTGCTTATGTTAATTTTAAAGAATAAGTGAGGAATTAATTTATTGATTTTTAATACCGTTATATCATTTCTCGTGCTTATTTTCAGACTATCTGCTTTTTTTACACGTAGCAGTAAATAGATAGCCTAACCTTTACTGCTCATGATAAGTTTTAAGGATTCGTGAGGAAATAATTTATCGAATTCATAAAAATAATGTCCTTTCTCTTGCTTATTTTTAAATAACCAGCTTTTTGTCACGTAGGGGTTATTAAATAGCTTAACCTTTACTGCTTATAATAATTTTAAAAGATTAGTGTGAAAATAATTTATTCATTTTAATAATAATAATATCATTTTTCTGGCTTATTTTTAGATTATTAGCTTTTTGTCACGTAGTTTGAATTAAATAGCTTAACTTTTACAGCTTATCATAATTTCAAAGGATTAGTTAGGAAATAATTTATTGATATTAATGGCAAAAATCTCATTTTTCTTGCTTAATTTTAGATTATGAACTTTTTGTCACGTAGGGGTAATTAAATAGCTTAACCTTTACTGCCCTTTAATAAGTTTAAAGGATTCGTAAGGTAATAATTGATTGAATTCATAAGAATAATGTCATTTTTCTTGCTTATTTTTGGATTATCAGCTTTTTGTCACGTAGGGTTAATTAAATAACTTAACCTTTACTCCTTGTGATAATTTTAAAGGATTCGTCACGAAATAATTTATTGATTTTTATAAAAAGAATTTCATTTCTCTTACTTATTTTGGATTATCAGCTTTTTTCACGTATAGGTAATTTAATAGCTTAATATTTACTGCTTATGATAGTTCTAGAGGGATTCGTGAGGAAATAATTTATTGATTTTCATACCAATAATTTCATTTCTCTTGCTTATTTTATGATTCTTAGCTTTTTGTCACGTAGGGGTAATTAAATAGCTTAACCTTAACTGCTCATCATAATTTTAAAGGAATAGTGAGAAAGTAATTTATTCATTTTCATACAAATAATGTCATTTCTTTTGCTTATTTTGAATTATCAGCTTTTTGTAACGTACGGGGTAATTAAATAGCCTAACCTTTACTGCTTATGATAATTTTAAAAGATTAGTGAGAAAATAATTTATCGATTTTAATAACAATAATGTCATTTTTCTTGCATTTTTTTAGATTATCAGATTTTTGTCACGTAGGGGTAATTAAATAGCTTAACTTTTACAGCTCATCATAATTTTAAAAAATTAGTTAGAAAATTATATATTAATTTTCATTGCAAAAATGTCATTTTTCTTGCTTTTTTTTGGATTATCAGCTTTTTGTCACGTAGGGGTAATTAAATAGCTTAAGGTTTACTGCCCATTGATAAGTTTAAAGAAATCGTGAGGAATTAATTGATTGAATTCATAACAATAATGAAATTTCTCTTCATATTTTTGGATTATAAGCTTTTTGTCACGTAGGGTATTTAAATAGCTTAACTTTTACAGCTTATCATAATTTTTAAGGATTAGTTAGGAAATAATTTATTGATTTTCATGGCAAAAATGTCATTTTTCTTGCTTATTTTTCGATTATCAACTTTTTGTCACGTAGGGGTAATCAAATAGCTTAACATTTACTGCCCTTTGATAAGTTTAAAGGATTCGTGAGGTAATAATTGATTGAATTCATAACAATAATGTCATTTTTTTTGATTATTTTTAGATTATCAGCTTTTTGTCACGTAGGGGTAATTAAATAGCCTAACCTTTACTCCTTGGAATAATTTTAAAGGATTTGGCACGAAATAATGTATTGATTTTTATAAAAAGAATTTCATTTCTCTTGCTTATTTTTAGATAATCACTTTTTTTACGTATAGGTAATTTAATAGCTTAATATTAACTGCTTATGATAGTTCTTAAAGGATTCGTGAGAAAATAATTTATTGATTTTCATACCAATAATGTCATTTCTCTTGCTTATTTGAAGATTATCAGCTTTTTGTCACGTAGAAGTAATTAAATACATTAACCTTAACTGCTCATCATAATTTTAAAGGATTAGTGAGAAAGTAATTTATTTATTTTCATACCAATAATGTCATTTTTCTTGCTTATTTTGGAATATCAGCTTTTTGTAACGTACGGGAGTAATTAAATAGCTGAACCTTTATGCCTTATGATAATTTTAATGGATTATTGAAGAAATAATTTTTTGATTTTTCATACCAATAATGTGATTTCTCTTTCTTATTTTGAGGTTATTATCTTTTTTCACGTAGGGGTAATTACCAGCCTGAACTTTATTGATTATGATAATTTTGAAGGATTAGTTAGGAAATAAATTATTGATTTTCATACCAATAATGTCATTTGTCTTGCTGTTTTTTGGATTATCTGCCTTTTGTAACTTAAGGGTAATTAAATAGCTTAACCTTTACTGCTTATAATAATTTAAAGGATTAGTGAGGAAATAATTTATGGATTTTCATACCAATAATGTCATTTCTTATGCTTATTTTTGGATTAACAAGTTTTTTCACGTAGGGGTAATTAAAAAACTTTACCTTTACTGCTTACGATAATTTTAAAGGATTAGTGAGGAAATAATTTATGTATTTTTTTATACCCAGAATGTCATTTCTCTTGCTTATTTTGAGGTTATAAGCTTTTTGTCACGTAGTTTTAATTAAAGTGCTTAAACTTTCTTGCTTATGATAATTTAAAACGATTAGTAAGGAAATAATTTATTAATTTTCATGCCAATAATGTAATTTCTCTTCATTATTTTTGGATTATCAGCTTTTTTTCACGTTGGGGTAATACCATAGACAAACTTTCACTGCTTATGATAATTTGAAAGGATTAGTGAGGCAATAATTGAATGAATTCATACCAATAATGTCATTTATCTTGCTAATTTTTGGATTATCAGCTTTTGGTGACGTATGGGGAATTTAATAGCTAAATTTTTACTGCTTATGTTATTTTAAGAGAATAAGTGAGAAATTAATTTATTGATTTTTAATACAGTTATATCTTTCTCGTGCTTATTTTCAGACTATCTGCTTTTTTACACGTAGCAGTAAGTAGATAGTTTAACCTTTACTGCTCATGATAAGTTTTAAGGATTCGTGAGGAAATAATTTATCAAATTCATAACAATAATGTCCTTTCTCTTGCTTAGTTTTAGATAACTAGCTTTTTGTCAAGTAGGGGTTATTAAATAGCTGAACCTTTACTGCTTATGATAATTTTAAAAGATTAGTGTGAAAATAATTTTTTCATTTTAATAATAATAATATCATTTTTCTGGCTTATTTTTAGGTTATCAGCTTTTTGTCACGTAGTTTGAATTAATCAGCTTAACTTTTACAGCTTATCATAATTTCAAAGGATTAGTTAGGAAATAATTTATTGATTTTAATGGCAAAAATCTCATTTTTCTTGCTTATTTTTAGATTATGAACTTTTTGTCACGTAGGGGTAATTAAATAGCTTAACCTTTACTGCCCTTTGATAAGTTTAAAGGATTCGTAAGGTAATAATTGATTGAATTCATAACAATAATGTCATTTGTCTTGCTTATTTTTGGATTATCAGCTTTTTGTCACGTAGGGGGAATTAAATAGCTTAACCTTTACTCCTTGTGATAATTTTAAAGGATTCGTCACGAAATAATTTATTGATTTTTATCAAAAAAATTTCATTTTTCTTGCTTATTTTGGATTATCAGCTTTTTGTCACGTAGGGGTAATTAAATAAACTAACCTTAACTGCTCATCATAATTTTAAAGGATTAGTGAGAAAGTAATTTATTCATTTTTATACAAATAATGTCATTTCTCTAGCTTATTTTGGATTATCAGCTTTTTGTTACGTACGGGGAAATTAAATAGCTTAACCTTTACTGCTTATGATAATTTTAAAAAATTAGTGAGAAAATAATTTAGTGATTTTAATAACAATAATATCATTTTTCTTGCCTTTTTTTAGATTATCAGATTTTTTGTCACGTAGGGGTAATTAAATAGCTTAACTTTAACAGCTTATCATAATTTTAAAAGATTAGTTAGGAAATTATATAGTAAATTTCATTGCAAAAATGTCATTTTTCTTGCTTATTTTCGGATAAGCAGCTTTTTGTCACGTAGAAGTAATTAAATAGATTAACCTTAACTGCTCATCATAATTTTAAAGGATTAGTGAGAAAGTAATTTATTTATTTTCATACCAATAATGTCATTTTTCTTGCTTATTTTGGATTATCAGCTTTTTGTAACGTACGGGAGTAATTAAATAGCTTAACCTTTACCACTTATGATAATTTTAAGGGATTAGTGAGAAAATAATTTATTGATTTTTCATACCAATAATGTCTTTTCTCTTGCTTATTTTGGGGTTATCAGTTTTTTTTTTCACGTAGGGGTAATTAACCAGCCTAAACTTTACTGCTTATGATAATTTTAAAGGAGTAGTTAGGAAATAAATTATTGATTTTCATACCAATAATGTCATTTGTCTTGCCGTTTTTTGGATTATCAGCTTTTTGTACGTTAAAGGTAATTGATTGGCTTAACCTTTACTGCTCATCATAATTTTAAAGGATTAGGGAGGAAGTAATTTATTGATTTTCATACCAATAATGTCATTTCTCTTGCTTATTTTGGATTATCAGCTTAATGTAACGTACGGGGTAATTAAATAGCTTAACCTTCACCACTGATGATAATTTTAAGGGATTTGTGAGGAAATAATTTATTGATTTTTCATACCAATAATGTCATTTCTCTTGCTTTTTTCTTGGTTATCAGCTTTTTTTCACGAAGGCGTAATTAACCAGCCTAAACTTTACTGCTTATGATAATTTAAAAGGATTAGTGACGAAATAATTCATTGATTTTCATACCAATATTTTCATTTCTAATGCTTATTCTTGGATTAACAAGTTTGTTCACGTAAGGTTATTAAAAAGCTTAACCTCTTTTGCTTATAATTAATTTTAAAGGATTAGTGAGAAAGTAATTTATTGATTTTCATACCAATAATGTCATTTCTTTTGCTTATTTTGGATTATCAGCTTTTTGTAACGTATGGGGTAATTAAATAGCTTAACCTTCACCACTGATGATAATTTTAAGTGATTTGTAAGGAATTAATTTATTGATTTTTCATACCAATAATGTCATTTCTCTTGCTTATTTTGTGGTTATCAGATTTTTTTCACGTAGGCGTAATTAACCAGCCTAAACTTTACTGCTTATGATAATTTAAAAGGATTAGTGAGGGAATAATTCATTGATTTTCATACCAATAATGTCATTTCTAATGCTTATTCTTGGATTACCAAGTTTTCTCACTTGGGGGTATTAAAAAGCTTTACCTTTACTGCTTATGATAATTTTAAGAATCAGTGAGGAAATAATTTATGGATTTTTTAAACCAATAATGTCATTTCTCTTGCTTATTTTGAGGTTATAAGCTTTCTGTCACGTAGTTGTAATTAAATTGCGCGACCTTTACTGCTTATGATAATTTGAAAGGATTAGTAATGAAATATTTAATTGATTTTCATGCCAATAATGTCTTTTCTCTTCATTTTTTGTGGATTATTAGCTTTTTTTCACGTTGGGGTAATACCATAAACAAACTTTTACTGCTTATGATAATTTGAAAGGATTAGTGAGGAAATAATTAATTAGGATTTATACCAATAATGTCCTTTCTCTTTCTTATTTTTGGATTATCAGCTTTTGGTCACTTTAGGGTAATAAAAAAGCTTAACCTTTGATGCTTATAATAATTTTAAAATATAAGTAAGTTAATAACTTATTGATTTTAATACCAATAATGTCATTTGTATTGCTTATTTTGAGATAATCAGCTTTTTTCACTTACGGGTAATTAACTAGCTTACGATTCACTGCTTATGATTAGTTTATAGGAGTCGTGATGAAATAATTTTTTAATTTTCCGACGAATGATGTCATTTATCTTGCTTATTTTTGGATTAGCAGCTATTTCCCACGTAGGGGTAATTAATTAGCTTGTCTTTTACTGCTTATGATAATTTTAAAGGATTAGTGTGGAAATAATTTATTATTTTTCTTCCTAATAATGTCATTTTCCTCGCTTTTTTTTGGATTATCAGCTTTTCGTCCCTTATGCGTTATTAAATTGATTAACCTTTACTGATTATGATAATTTAAAGGATTAGCGAAAAAATAATTTTGAGGTTTTCATACCAAAAATGTTATTTCTAGTGCTTATTTTTGGATTATCAGCTTTTTTTCACGTAGGGGTAATTAGATATCTTAACCTTCACTGCCTATGATAATTTTGAAGGATTAGTTAGGAAATTAACTCTTGATTTTCATTCCAATAATGTCATTTCTCTTGCTTATTTTTGGATTATCAGCTATTTCTCACGTAGGGGTAATTAATTAACTTTTCCGTTACTGCTTATGATAATTTTGAAGGATTAGTGTGGAAATAATTTATTAATTTTCTTCCTAATAATGTAATTTTTCTTGCTTTTTGGGGGCTAATCAGCTTTTCGTCCCTTAGGGGTTATTAAATTGATTAATCTTTACTGATTATGATAATTTAAAGGATTAGGTAAAAAAATAATTTAGATATTTTCATACCAAAAATGTAATTTCTAGTGCTTATTTTGGGGTTATCAGCTTTTTTTCACGTAGGGGTAATCAGATATCTTAACCTTCACTGCCTATGATAATTTTGAAGGATTAGTTAGGAAATTAATTCTTGATTTTCATTCCAATAATGTCATTTCTCTTGCTCATTTTTGGTTTAGCAGCTATTTCCCACGTAGGGGTAATTAATTTTTTAGTCCTTTACTGCTTATGATAATTTTAAAGGATTAGTGTGGAAATAATTTATTAATTTTCTTCCTAATAATGTCCTTTTTCTCGCTTTTTTGGATAATCAGCTTTTCGTCCCTTAGGGGTTATAAAATTGATTAACCTTTACTGATTATGATAATTTCAAAGGATTTATGATGAAACAATTTAGTGATCTTTTATATCAATAATGTCATTTTTCTTGCCTATTTTTGGATTATCAGCTTTTTGTCGAGTATGGGTAATTAAATAACTTAACTTTTACTGCCCTTCGATAAGTTTGAGGGATTCGTGAGAAAATAATTGAAGGAATTTATACCAACAATGTCATTTCTCTTACTTTTTTTTGGAGTATCAGCATTTGGTCACGTAGGGTGATTAAATAGCTTAAGCTTTACACCTTATGATATTTTTTCAAAGATTTGTGAGAAAATAATTAATTGATTTTAATACCAACAATTGTTATTTTTATTGCTTATTTTTGGATTATCAGCTTTTGGTCACGTAGGGGTATTTAAATAGCTTAACCTCTATTGCTTATGATGATTTTAAAAGAAAGCTGAGGAAATAATTTATTGATTTTCATACCAGTAATGTCATTTCTCTTGCTTATTTTTGGTTTATCAGCTTTTTGTCACTTAAGGGTAATTAAATAGCTTAACCTTTATTGCTTATGATAATTTAAAAGGATTAGTGAGGACATAATTTATTGATTTTCCTACTAATATGGTCATTTCTCTTGCTTATTTTTGAAATAGCAGTTTTTTTTAAGTAGGGGTAATTAAAAAGCTTCACCTATAATGCTTATTATATATTTAAAGGATTAGTAAGGAAATAATTGATGTTTTTTTATACCAATAATACTATTTTTGAGTCCTATTTTTGTATTATCAGCTTTTTTGTCACGAAGGGGTCATTAAATAGCTTAATCTTTACTGCTTAGTGTGAATTTTAAAGAATTAGTGAGGAAATAATTTCTTGAATTTCATACCAATAATGTCATTTATCCTGCTGTCTTTTGGATTAACAACTTTTTGTCACTTAGCGGTAATTAAATAGCTTAAACTTTACTGCTTATAATAATTTGAAAGGATTCGTCACAAAATAATTTATTGATTTTTATAAAAGTAATGTCATTTCTCTTGCTTATTTTTAAATTATCAGCTTTTTTCACTTAGGTGTAATTACATAGGTTAATATTTACAGCTAAGGATGATTCTTAAAGGATTCGTCAGGAAATAATTCATTGATTTTCATACCAATAATGTCATTTCTCTAGCTTATTTTTAAATTATCATCTTTTTTTTACGTTCCTGTAATTAAATAGCTTAACTTTTATTGCTTAGTAGAATTTGAAAGGATTAGTGACGAGAAAATTAATTGAATTCATAACCAATAATGTCAGTTCTTTTGCATATTTTTGGATTATCAGCTTTTAGTGACGTAGGGGAAATTAAATAGCTCAACCTTTACTGCTTATGATAATTTTAAAAGATAAGTAAGGAATTAATTTATTGATTTTTAAAACAGTAATATCATTTCTTGTGCTTATTTTTAGACTATCAGCTTTTTTTCACGTAAAGGGTAATTGAATAGCTTAACCTTTCCTGCCTTTAAAAATATTAAAAGATTAGTGAGAAAATAATTTATCGATTTTAATAACAATACTGTCATTTTTCTGGCTTATTTTTAAATTATCAGCTTTTTGTCACGTAGGGGTGATTGAATAGCTTAACTTTTACAGCTTATCATAATTTCAAAGGATTAGGTAGGAAATAATTTAGTGATTTTAATGGCAAAAATGTCATTTTTCTTGCTTATTTTTAGATTATCAACTTTTTGTCACGTAGGGGTAATTAAAAAGCTTAATCTTTACTGCCCTTTGATAAGTTTAAAGTAATCGTAAGGGAATAATTGAATGAATTCATAACTATTATTTCATTTCTCTTGCTTATTTTTGGATTATCAGCTTTTTGTCACGTAGGGGTAATTAAATAGCTTAACGTTTACTCCTTGTGATAATTTTAAAGGATTCGTCACGAAATAATTTATTGATTTTTATGAAAAGAATCTTATTTCTCTTGCCTATTTTGAAATTATCAGATTTTTCACGTATAGGTAATTTAATAGCTTAATATTTACTGCTTATGATAGTTCACAAAAAATTCGTGAGGAAATAATTTATTGATTTTCATACCGATAATTTCATTTCTCTTGCTTATTTTTGGATTATCGACTTTTTGTCATGTAGGGGTAATTGAATCGCTTAACCTTAACTGTTCATCATCATTTTAAAGGTTCAGTGAAAAAGTAATTCATTCATTTGCATACCAATAATGTCATTTCTCTTGCTTATTTTGGATTATCAGTTTATTGTAATGTACGGATAATTAAATAGCTTAACCTTTACCGCCTCCTATAATTTAAAGGGATTAGTGAGGAAATAATTTATTCATTTTCATACCAATAATGTTATTTCTCTTGCTTATTTTAGGGTTATCAGTTTTTTTTCACGAAGGGGTAATTAACCAGCCTAAACTTTACTGCTTATTATAATTTTGAAGGATTAGTTAGGAAATAAATTATTGATTTTCATACCAATAATGTCATTTGTCTTGCCGTTTTTTAGGTTATCAGCTTTTTGCACCTTAAGGGTAATTAAATAGCTTAACCTTTACTGCTCATTAAAATTTTAAAGGATTAGTGAGAAAGTAATTTATTGATTTTCATACCAATAATGTCATTTCTCAAGGCTTATTTTGGATTATCAGCTTTTTGTAACGTACGGGGTAGTTAAATAGCTTAACCTTCACCACTGATGATAATTTTAAGGGATTTTGTGAGGAAATAATTTATTGATTTTCATACCAATAATGTCATTTCTCTTGCTTATTTTGGGGTTGACAGCTTTTTTCCCGGTAGAGGTAATTAACTACCCTAAACTTTACTGCTTATGATAATTTGAAAGGATTAGTGAGGAAATAATTCATTTATTTTCATACCAATAATGTCATTTCTAATGCTTATTCTTGGATTAACAAGTTTTTTTACGTAGGGGTATTAAAAAACTTTACCTTTACTGCTTATAATATTTTTAAAGGATTAGTGAGGAAATAATTAACGGATTTTTCAAACCAATAATGTCATTTTTCTTGCTTATTTTGAGGTTATAAGCTTTCTGTCACGTAGTTGTAATTAAATTGCTTAACCTTTACTGCTTATGATAATTTGAAAGGATTAGTAAGGAAATATTTTATTGATTTTCATGCCTTAATGTCATTTCTCTTTATTTTGGAGGGGATTATTAGCTCCTTTTCATTTTTGGGGTTATACCATAGACAAACTTTTACTGCTTATGATAATTTGAAAGGATTAGTGAGGAAATAATTAATTAGGATTTATACCAATTTTTTCCTTTCTCTTTCTTATTTTTGGATTATCAGCTTTTGGTAACATTAGGGTAATTAAAAAGCTTAACCTTTGCTGCTTATAATAATTTTAAAATATAAGTAAGGTAATAATTTACTGATTTTAATACCAATAATGTCATTTGTATTGCTTATTTTGAGATTATCAGCTTTTTCACTTACGGGTAATTAACTAGCTTAATATTTACTGCTTATAATTAGTTTATAGGACTCGTGATGAAATAATTTTTTAATTTTCCTATGAATGATGTCATTTCTTTTGCTTATTTTTGGATTAGCAGCTATTTTCCTACGTAGGGGTAATTAATTAGCTTGTCCTTTACTGCTTATGATAATTTTAAAGGATTAGTGTGTGAAATAATTTTTTAATTTTCTTCCTAATAATGTCATTTTTCGCGCTTTTTTTTGGATTATCAGCTTTTCGTCCCATATGCCTTATTAAATTGATTAACCTTTACTGATTATGATAATTTAAAGATTAGTGAAAAAATAATTTAGAGATTTTCATACCAAAAATGTCATTTCTAGTGCTTATTTTTGAATTATCAGCTTTTTTTCACGTAGGGGTAATTAGATATCTTAAACTTCACTGCCTATGATAATTTTGAAGGATTAGTTAGGAAATTAATTCTTGATTTTCATTCTAATAATGTCTTTTCTCTTGCTTATTTTTGGATTATCAGCTTTTTGTCAGGTAGGAGTAAATAAATAGCTTAACAGTTACTGCTTATGACAATTCTAAAAGATTAGTGGAAAAATAATTTGTTGAATTTAATACCAATAATTTCATTTTTCTGGCTTATTTTCGGATTATCAGCTTTTTGTCACGTAGGGAGGTAATTACACAGCTCAACCTTTACTGCTATTGCTTATTTTAATGGATTTATGATAAAAAATTTAGTGATTTTTTATACCAATAATGTCATTTTTCTTGCCTATTTTTGGATTATCAGATTTTTCTCGAGTAGGGGTAATTAAATAGCTTAACCTTCACTGCCCTCGATAAGTTTAAAGGATTCGTGAGAAAATAATTAAAAGGATTTATACCAATAATGTCATTTCTCTTACTTTTTTGTGGAGTATCAGCTTTCTATCACGTAGGGTGATTAAATAGCTTAAGCTTTGCAGCCTATGATATTTTTTTAAAGATTAGTGAGAAAATAATTAATTGATTTTAATACCAATATTGTCCTTTTTATTGCTTATTTTTGAAATATCAGCTTTTTGTCACGTAGGGGTATTTAAATAGCTTAAGGTTTACTGCCAATTGATAAGTTTAAAGGATTAGTGAGGAAATAATTTATTGATTTTCATACCAATAATGTCATTTCTCCTGCTTATTTTTGGTTTATCAACTTTTTTTCACTTAAGGGTAATTCAATAGCTTAACCTTTATTGCCTATGATAATTTAAAAGGATTAGTGAGGACATAATTTATTGATCTTTATACCAATATGGTCATTTCTTTTGCTTATTTTTGAAATAACAGTTTTTTTCAAGTAGGGTAATTAAAAAGCTTTACCTATAATGCTTATGATATTTTTAAAGATTAGTAAGGAAATAATTGATTGTTTTTTATACCAATTATACCATTTTTCCGTCCTCTTTTTTTATTATCAGCTTTTTTGTCACGAAGGGGTCATTAAATAGCTTAATCTATACTGCTTAGTGGGAATTTTAAAGGATTAGTGAGGAAATAAATTATTGAATATCATACCAATAATGTCATTTTTTTGGCAGGCTTCTGGTTTATCAACTTTTTGTCACGTAGCGTTAATTAAATAGCTTAAACTTTACTGCTTATGATAATTTTACAGGATTCCTCACAAAATAATTTATTGATTTTTATAAAAATAATGTCATTTCTCTTGCTTATTTTTAAATTATCAGCTTTTTTCACTTAGGAGTAATTACATAGGTTAATATTTACAGCTAATGATAATTCTTAAAGGATTCGTTAGGAAATAATTTATTGATTTTCATACCAATAATGTCATTTCTCTTGCTTATTTTTGAATTGTCATCTTTTTTTTACGTTGCCGTAATTAAATAGCTTAACCTTTATTGCTTAGTAGAATTTGAAAATATTAGTAAGGAGAAAATTTATTGAATTCATAAATAATAATGTCATTTCTCTTGCTTATTTTTGAATTATCATCTTTTTTTACGTTGCCGTAATTAAATAGCTTAACCTTTATTGCTTAGTAGAATTTGAAAGGATTTGTAAGGAGAAAATTTATTGAATTCATAACTAGTAATGTCAGTTCTCTTGCTTATTGTGGATTATCAGCTTTTGGTGACGTAGGGGGAATTAAATAGCTCAAACTTTACTGCTTATGATAATTTTAAAAGATAATTGAAGAATTAATTTATTGATTTTTAAAACAGTAATATCATTTCTCGTGCTCATTTTTAGACTATTAGCTTTTTTTCACGTAGCGGTAAATAGAAAGCTTAAACTTTACTGCTTATGATAGTTCTTAAAGGATTCGTGAGGAATTATTTTATTAACTTCATAACAATAATGTCATTTCTCTTGCTTATTTTTGGAGTATACGCTTTTTGTCACGTAGGGGTTATTTAATAGCTCAACCTTTAGTGCTTATGATAAAATAAAAGATTAGTGAGAAAATAATTTATCGATTTTAATAACAATACTGTCATTTTTCTGGCTTATTTTTAGATTATCAGCTTTTTATCACGTAGGGGTTATTGAAAAGCTTAACTTTTACAGCTTATCATAAATTTAAAGGATTAGTTAGGAAATAATTTATTGATTTTCATAGCAAAAATGTCATTTTTTTGCTTCTTTTTGGATTATCAGCTTTTTGTCAGGTAGGGGTAATTAAATAGCTTAACCTTCACTGCCCTGTGATAAGTTTAAAGAATTTGTAAGGAAATAATTGATTGAATTCAGAACAATAATCTCATTGCTCTTGCTTATTTTTGGATTATCAGCTTTTTGTCACGTAGGGGTAATTAAATAGATTAACCTTTACTCCTTGTGATAATTTTAAAGGATTCGTCCCGTAATAATTTGTTGATTTTTATAAAAAGAATTTCATTTCTCTTTTTTTTTTTAGATTATCAGCTTTATTCACGTATAGGTAATTTAATAGCTTAATATTTACTGCTTATGATAGTACTTAAAGGATTCGTGAGAAAATAATTTATTGATTTTCATACCAATAATTTCATTTTTCTTGCTTATTTTTGGATAAACAGATTTTTTTTTCACGTAAGGGTAATTAAATAGCTTAACCTTAACTGCTCATGATAATTTTAGGAGGATTAGTGAGAAAGTAATTCATTGATTTTCATACTAATAATGTCATTTCTCTTGCTTATTTTGGATTATCAGCTTTTTGTAACGTACGGGGTAATTAGAAAGCTTAACCTTTACCGCTTATGATAATTTTAAGGAATTAGTGAGGAAATAATTTATTGATTTTTCATACCAATAATGTCATTTCTCTTGCTTATTTTACGGTTATCAGCTTTTTTTCACGTAGGGGTAATTAACCAGCCTAAAGTTTACTGCTTATGATAGTTTTAAAGGATTAGTTAAGGAAATAAATTATTTATTTACATACCAATAGTTCATTTTTCTTACCGTTTTTTTGGATTATTAGCTTTTTGTACCTTAAGGGTAATTAAATAGCTTAACCTTTACTGCTCATCATAATTTTAAAGGATTAGTGAGAAAGTAATTTATTGATTTTTATACCAATAATGTCATTTCTCTTGCTTATTTTGGATTATCAGCTTTTTGTAACGTACGGTGTAATTAAATAACTTGACCTTTACCACTGATGTTAATTTTAGGATTTGTGAGGAAATAATTTATTGATTTTTCATACCAATAATGTCATTTTTCTTGCTTATTTTGGGGTTATCAGCTTTTTTTCGCGTAGGGGTAATTAACCAGCCCTAACTTAACTGCTTATGTTATTTTAAAAGGATTAGTGAGTAAATAATTCATTGATTTTCATACCAATAATATCATTTTTAATGCTTATTTTTGGATTAACAAGTTTTTAAACGTAGGGGTATGCAAAAGCTTTACCTTTACTGCTTATGATAATTTTAAAGGATTAGTGAGGAAATAATTTATGGATTTTTTCAACCAATAATGTCATTTCTCTTGCTTATTTTGAGGTTATAAGCTTTTTGTCACGTAGTTGTAATTAAATTGCTTAACCTTTACTGCTTATGATAATTTGGAAGGATTAGTAAGGAAATAATTTATTGATTTTCATGCCAATAATGTCATTTCTCTTTATTATTTTGGATTATTAGCATTTTTTCACGGTGGGGTAATACCATAGGCAAACTTTTTCTTCTTATGATAATTTGAAAGGATTAGTGAGGAAATAATTGATTGAATTCATACCAATAATGTCCTTTCTCTTGCTTATTTTTAGATTTTCAGCTTTTGGTCACTTAAAGGGGAATAAAAAAGCTGAACCTTTGCTGCTTATGATAATTTTAAATTATTATTAAGGAAATAATTTATTGATTTTAATACCAATAATGTCATTTGTATTGCTTATTTTGAGATTTTCAGCTTTTTTCACTTACGGGTAATTAACTAGCTTAATATTTACTGCTTATGATTAGTTTATAGGAGTCGTGCTGAAATAATTTTTTAATTTTCCTACGAATGATGTCATTTCTTTCGCTTATTTTTGGATTATCAGCTATTTCTCACGTAGGGGTAATTAATTAGCTTGTCCTTTACTGCTTATGATAATTTTAAATGATTAGTGTGGAAATAATTTATTAATTTTCTTCCTAATAATGTCATTTTTCTCGCTTTTTTTTGGATTATCAGCTTTTCGTCCCTTATAGGTTATTAAATTTATTACCCTTTACTGATTTTGATAATTTAAAGGATTAGTGAAGAAATAATTTAGAGATTTTCATACCAAAAAATGTCATTTCTAGTGCTTATTTTTGGATTATCAGCTTTTTGTCACGTAGGGGTAATTAAATAGCTTAACTTTTTTTGCTCATGATAATTTAAAAGGATTAGGCAGGACATACTTCATTGATTTTCATACCAATAATGTCATTCCTCTTGCTTATTTTTGGTTTACATTTTTTTTTTCCTAGTTTAGGTAATTAAAAAGCTTTACCATTACTGCTTATGATATTTTTAAGGGGTTAGTAAGGAAATAATTTATTCATTTTTATACCAATAATACCATTTCTCGGTCCTTTTCTTAGATTATCAGCTTTTTGTCACGTAGGGATCATCATATAGCTTAATCTTTACCCTTTTATGGTGAATTTTAAAGGATTAGTGGGGAAATAAACTATTGAATTTTATACCAATAATGTCATTACTCCTGCCTATTTTTGGATTATCAACTCTCTTTGTTGCGTAAAGGGAATCAAATAGCTTAAACTTTACTGCTTATGATAATTTTAAAGGATTCGTCACAAAATACTTTATTGATTTTCATAAAAATAATGTCATTTCTCTTGCCTATTTTTAGATTATCAGCTTTTTCCCATAGGGTTAATTACATAGGTTAATATTTACTGCTTTTGATGATTCTTTAAGGATTCGTGAGGAAATAATTTATTTATTTTCTTACCAATAATGTCATTTCTCTTGCTTCTTTTCGAATTATGAGCTTTTTTTCCATTGGGGTAATTAAATAGCTTAACCTTTACTGCTTATGATAATTTGAAAGGATTAGTGAGAAAAAAATTTATTGATTTCCATACCAGTAATATCATTTTTGTGCTTATTTTCAGACTATCAGCTTTTTTTCACGTAGAGGTAAATAGAAAACTTAACCTTTACTGCTTATGATAAGTTTAAAGGATTCGTGATGAATTAATTTATTGAATTTCAAACACTGATCCACAACTACCGGATGCCATCGACTTCATTGAAACGTTCCGTCCCGGTCTCGTACGACCTCCCTGCTTCTCTAGATGCAGAGGCTCCTGTTCAGGATGCGCCCCTGGCAGCTAGGGTTGAGTCAAGTGCGGACCATGGCGACGGTGATGACGAGGCCAACGAGGACAACAACGAGAGTGAGGCTGGGAGTGTGTTCGACCCCCTAGCGCGGGCCCGCAATGCCTCCCTGCAACGTCATATCTGTGATTTTATCCCCGGTAATTTCTGCCACCATGTGCCCCTATACCCCAATGTGGTGAAAGATGCGGGAGGCAAGGGTGTCGCAGATGTATCTCGGTGCGTACCGTCACTTCGCCCTCAGCAATAGGCTGTTGCTCCCGGTGCTGCAGACTCTTCTGCGGGCTGGCGTGTAAGAACGCTCGGAGCAGATTAGGTGCGCCCATCAGGTGTTCCTGGTCCCGAAAAATGAGCTCGAGGATCGTTTCATTTACGCTATGTCCCCTTTGGGCGTGTCGGGTTTGTATACCCCCCTCCTTTCCAGCTCCTCTCTCTCGGAAAGGTTCTGCGTGATGCAGGAAAGGCCACGTGGGTGATAAAGATCGATCTCCAGTAGGGGTTTTACCGCATAAAACTCCACCCAAATGCTAGTCCTTGGTTCGGCGTGCTCTGTGGGAGGGATCGCTTTCGTTTCAAGCGTCTGCCCATGGGGTACGCGGGATCTCCATACATCATGCAGGCTTGCATGGCCCTTATCTTTGCCGAATTCGCGCGACAGGTAGGCATCGTTGCCTTCACTTATCTCGACGATGTCCAGGGCCTAGGCTGCCTCGCCGCCCTCATAGATTTATCGATCTTGTCCGCGGTTCCTCCATTTTGATCAATTAGGCAAAATCCATGCTCACTCCCACCTGCCACCTCGTGTACCTGGGCGTTGATATCGAATTGAGCTCCAGCCTCCCCCGCCTTCCCACGAAGATGCGTAAAAAGACCTGCACCACCCTGGAATGGGCCCCACGTGTTTCTTCTGCCTCCCCCTTCTGGGTTAGGCTCAGTGGCCTCCTCAATTTCGTGGGCATGGCTATTGGCCTACCGCGCTTCTGGTCCCAGTTGGCCTACGCGCGTTCCTCCCGGGTCGCCCTTCTGGTTGTCCTCCCTTCCTTCCGGATGGGTCTCCTGGGCCGGGGCATGGTTGTTTTTTGAGTAGAGTGTGAGTTTGTGTTGAGAGGTAATAATTTGTTGTTGTCGTGAATTGTGGACATTCTTTCGTACTAGGGATAGTGGCAAGCGTGCTTCAGAGCAAAGTTCTGAATGCGCTGAGCCTTTTTCTGCTACGTGACTCTTGCAGCTAACAGTGACAGTGAGGCGTAGGTGAGAAGCGGGCGCATGAGTGTTTTATATAGGTGTAACTGTAGTTTCTTGTCCGCAGGGTAGAACCTGCGCAGAATTTTGTTTTTGCGTGGGGCTCTTGTTGTATTATATACTGGTTTTTTATTGAACCTAAGGTACTTGTCAAAAGTTACCCCTAGGATTTTGGTCTGTTTAGTGTAGTCGAGCCTTGTTGGGTTTAGTTGTTTCCTGTCTTGTGTGTGTGAAAAAATGTGTAGGTTATACATGGAGTGATCTATTGTGCCGAATAGTGTCATCTGTGCCTTCTGAAGATTCCTCGAAATCAGCCATTTAACCTCGTATTCTCTCTTTTCGTCTAGTATTATTTGGGCGTGGTGTGCGATCTAGTCTGGTCCACGACCACTGACGAGAATGGTCTTGTAATTGGCGTAGGACACTGTGTAGGTGTGACGACAGTTTTCGAGTGAACGTGGGGTGTCGTTTTTTGTACATGATGTAAAGTGTGTGTGTCATTACGCTTCCTTGGGAAACGCCTGGGCGTGCTGTGAAAGGTTAGGATAGGGTATTGTAGTATTTTATGTGGCATCTCCTTTCATTGAGGTAGTGCCAGAGGAGCCTTCTGGTGTAGAGAGGTAACTCCGTATTGTTGACAAGTTTTCAACGCAGTCCCTCGTGCAACACCTTATCAAAGGCCTTCTGCACGTTCTTGCTGATGGAAAGTCTTTTGGCGTGCCTGGTGTTTTTTTTTGTATTCTGTTATGAACAGCCGCCTACAGTGGCGGCAACAAAAAAAGTGACATGTGACAATTCGGGGAAAATGAAACAAAAAAATGAAACTTACATATTTTATTATGAATATTTCATGAAAGTTAATACTTGGTCATGTTGCCCTTGCACTTGATGACCATTCTGAGTCGATTGGGCATTGATTCAGCGAGGTTTGCGAAGTAGGTGGGGTCGATCGTAACCCAGATCTTCTTCAGTGATTCTATCAGGTCCTTGATGCTGCCGGATGCTGTCTCTTGAACTTTGGATTTCATCAGATTCCAAGCATTCCCAATAGGATTTAGGTCCGGGGAATTACCAGGCCACTCCAAAACACTAATATTATTATCATTGAAGAACCTTTTTACTAACTGGGACCTGTGAGCAGGGGCACCATCATGCATGAAAATTTCACACCGATGAATTTCCCAAAATGGCAGCATGTGCTGCTTCAAAACTTCGAGATAGTTAGTCCCCCTCATGGTTACATTCTTGGGAAGGAAGTACAGACCTCCTCTGCCCTTGTTTCCACTAAAGGCACCCCACACCATCACACTATCAGGGTGCTTCACAGTTTTCACGGTATATTTTGGGTCATACCGAGACACATTGCTGGGACGACGCACGATCTTTGACTCTCCTCTGACCAGCCTAAAGGTGCTCTCATCACTGAACATCACCTTCTTCCAATGGGCAGCTGTCCAATGTTTATAGGTCTTGCAAAAATTGAGCCTTTTCATCTTCATAGCCTTGGTAAGAAGTGGCTTCTTGGCAGCGCGGCGAGCCGGTAGGCCTAAGTCCTTCTGTAAGCGATGACGGATGGTCCTGAGGGCGACGTTCTGGAGAAGGTCTGGGTGTTTTTTCTTGATTGAAGCGGAGGTTACAGAAGGGTCTGACATCACTTCACGCCTTAGGATATTATCAGTCCTTGGAGATGTCTTCCTAGCTGCACCAGTGCCCTCCTTCCTCTTTGGTATGGTACCTGGTGGCAATAACTCAGCTGCCCGTTTTAGGCGATAAATCGTATTTCTTGAGGTTCCTAAATCTGCTGCTACATCAATAAAAGACCTTCCCTGCTCTAATAGGGTCAAGGCACGGCTTTTCTCTGTCATAGAAAGCTTTTTCCGCCCCATTGTGTCCACTTGCACAGAAGTTATAGCACGTTAAATGTAGGCACGAATGCAGGAAATCAGCACGCTGGAGCGTTGTACACCAAAACCTTACTGTACGAGCTCAAACGAGACAGTGAGTTCCAATAAAGCGCAGTTCTGTTGTCTTAGCTCAGGAGAGTCATCCACTCGTGGCATAAGCCCCGCCCCTTTTCATTGGCTTGTTGGCAAGTAAAATCGTGAAAGCGATTTTATGTATCGATTTCTATTGCCAATATTCAATGTCACTTTTTTTGTTGCCGCCACTGTAAGTGAACTGGCCCCTCCTGAACCCATATTCGTGGGAGAGAACCAGTCCCTATCCTTCCGGTAGTCCTGTAGGCAGGAGTTGATTCTATGTTCGAGTATTTTGCCTAGCTGGTCTAATAGAGCATTAGGCCTGTAATTGTATGGGTGTTTGGGATCTTTGTTCATTTTAGGTAGAAGTATGATGTGAGAGACTAAATATTTTGGGGAAGTGGCCTAAGGGTAGTGAGGCTTAGAATAGGTGTGTAACTGTAGGATATATCTTTGCGGGAAGGCTGTGTATTAATAGGGCTGGTAGCCCGGAGGGGAGAGATGCGCGTTTTAGTGTTGGTTTAATGTAGTTATTTGTTTTCTCGACGGTGATCTACAAGGAAAATAAGTACCCTAGAAGTCCTTACGGTGCATACAAGGAGGGTAATTTTGGCACAATCTCCGAAAGTGTCCGTTGACAACCTCAAAGATCACTCGCGAGGATCTTAACGGCGAATTCGCAAGACTTTATCCAGTCTTAACTTGAACTGGTAAACAGATTCACTGTTGACAACTTCCGTCGGAAGTGCGTTTCAACTATCGCAGATACTGTAAGTGAAGAATTTCCCACACAGATCACGGTAGTATCGCTTCAGTTTAAGTTTAAACTCGTAATTGCGCGTTCTGTTCTCACTTAGTGTGAAAATATCCCGGTAGTCAACATTGTCGAACCCTCGAAGTATTTTGAAAACTTTGATGAGCTGACTACGCAGTCTAAGGTTTCCCAGCGAGAACATATCTAATTCCATTAATCTATCTTCATAACTTTTATGTCTGATAGAGGGAATCAGTTTGGTTGCCTGGCTTGCATGCGTTTCAACCTTGCGATATCCTTTCGAAACGAAGGACTCCAAAATTGTATGACATACTCCAGGTGTGGCCGAACGAGGTAGTTGTACAGACAAAGTAATATCTCCTTTTTACGTATCCAAACTGTCGCTTTATGTAGCCTAACATCCTTTGGGCTTTCTTCTCTGCCTCCATGCACTGATTCGAGAACTTGAGGTCACTAGTGATAGTTACACCCAAGTCCTTCTTAGTGTCACTCGATTCAAGAGCAGTGCCCTTAAGGATATACTGAGATTGGGGGTTTCTGTGGCCGATATGCATTACTTTGCATTTCCCCACGTTAAAAGGCATTTTCCACGTGTCTGACCACTCCTCAATCTTCCTAAGATCTTCCTGCAAGCGGGCAGTATTTCCATCCTTTTCAACGTTCATACCAAGCTTGGTATCGTCGGTAAATTTGGAAATCTTGGCAACCATTTCACCGTCCATGTCGTTGACGTAGAAGATAATAGTAGTATTCGTAGGACAGAACCTTGAGGCACGCCGCAACAGGAGTAATCAGTGTAGATGCATTGTTGAGCAGCTCCAGTCTGGCCAGGGGGTCAGGCCTTAGCCAGTGAGCTTGGGCCCGATACCACTCTTGGACTTCCTGGAAGTGCTCTTGCACGTGGGTTTGGGTGGCTTGTGTGTGTGTGTACTGTGTCAGTACCACCTAAATATGTCTAGGATGACGTTAGTGTCTGTGAGTATTTGGTTATTTACTTGGAGGGTGATGGGTTTAGAAGGATCGGTGCCTAGCATCCCTTTTACGCGCCACCAGAAGAAGGAGGGGTCAGTTCTTATCTAGATGCACGCACGTAGGTGGGTGATGTTATATTCTCGTGGGCCTCTGGTATAGTGATTTTTCTAATGTGTCATGAGTGTCTGAGTGTGTATGGAATATGTGAAGTGTTTTCTACATGTGTAGGTTATGTGTGATATGTTTAGTTCACGTGCTGTCGTTATAGTGTTCAAGATTGAGCCCCAGTGGTCGTCTAACTGGTCTGGATTAGTGTGGTTCAGGTAGAGGTTTTGGGGCGTGTTATCTGTTATATTTCTCTTCAACTCTTCCCAGCTCCTGCTTTTGAAGTCGAATAGAGGTCGTGTGGGTATGAGTATGGGAGTTCTGGATATGAAAAGGCATATCGGCCTGTGGTCAGAGTGTACGTGAGGACCCGGTGAGATGTGAGTGTAGAAGCGCGTAGCGTGGTCGTTGCGGAAGACTACGTCCGGGGACGTGGTTCCTCCGCGAGTACCAAGGAATGTGGGAAAGGCCGAGTCAATGTGCTCACAACAATAACGCGGCTGGGCACCGGCCAGGTACATTCCTGGCTTTATATACATCGTTATTTAGTAAACAAATGTACGAACATACTTAATTAGTTCAGAACTATACGAACATACTTATAGGGAATTGAAACTTTAAATACAAAAGATACATTGAAATAAAGTTTTTGAGACTGTTTAAACACAAAAGTTACATTGAAATGAAGTTTTGATACTGCTTCAAATATTTAATCTATAATGGGCACAGAATTAATTTGGCTAGGGATTATTATTCCTTGCACGGGGACGTAAGAAATGCAGTGAGTTGTATGTTTGTTTGCATAATTAATTTGGGCTGTTTTACTTTAAAAAATTATGCTTCTAATATAATTAGCTGTCGACGATTGGAGGATATGATAGGATTCTGGATTTATCTTCGAGTAAATTCCGGTCCAGTTGTCTTCCATGTTTTCCAATATGTTTGTTTTGTAGGCACCATTGTTTAAATGGTAACATATTATTCGTGTTAACTTTGTCTGTCATTCCAATATATGAATGAAGTAGAACATTAAAGTGTCCCATTTTCCAAGTATATTCCTATATTAAACGACTTCTCTTCTTAGGTGTTAGATGAGGTCCTAAGTTGTTTTTCATTGTAAGTTTCTATGTTTGTTTACTATTGTAGTAGTTTATAAGTGATAATTTATTTTCATTTTGTTTTTGTTTTACTCATCTGTTCATGATTTCCTTCATTATTCTTTTATTCGTTTTGTACGCTGTGCTTGTAATGTTCTTTTAGTATAGTTTAATGGTGTTTCTATCGTCTTGCTCATTAGAACTGCCTGTAAGTGACGTATACTATCTTTCCATCTTCTTAAAAAAAGGCACAAATTATATCTACCAACAAACATACCAGTCGCAGTCTTCTAATGTCCCGCGCCACGAATAATATTACCTAGCCAAATTAATAATGTGCCCATTATCGATTAAATATATGAAGCAGTATAAAAAACTTTATTTTTAACTTTGTGTTTAAACAGTCTCATAAACTTCATTCCAATGTATTTTTTGTATTTAGGAATTTCAATTCCCTATAATTATGTTCATATAGTTGTTAGCTAAATAACGATGTATATAAAGCCCTGTTCTTCAATTCATTAAGTTACAACTATCCACCTTTGAAAATGATACAGGTGGAGATAGAAACGCGTCAGCCTAATATATTTATTTGTTATGGTCAGTAAATTAGTTTCCTGCACTCGTTCGTTGAAATTTTTCTAAGGAATTTTGGCGAACTTATCATAGGTTAACTCAAAACCAAAAGCACAATATAAGAAAAGTCGAAAGATTTGACAAGAAAATAATTAACGCTAAACTCACAGTAGGCTTCCATAAAATATGATATTTTTAACTTTGTGTTTAAACAGTCTCATAAACTTCATTCCAATGTATCTTTTGTATTTAGGAATTTCAATTCCCTATAATTATGTTCATATAGTTGTTAGCTAAATAACGATGTATATAAAGCCCTGTTCTTCAATTCATTAAGTTAAAACTATCCACCTTTGAAAATGATACAGGTGGAGATAGAAACGCGTCAGCCCAATATATTTATTTGTTATGGTCAGTAAATTAGTTTCCTGCACTCGTTCGTTGAAATTTTTCTAAGGAATTTTGGCGAACTTATCATAGGTTAACTCAAGACCAAAAGCGCAATATAAGAAAAGTCGAAAGATTTGACAAGAAAATAATTAACGCTAAACTCGCAGTAGGCTTCAATAAAATATGATATGAAGAAAATCTACGGCCCAACTAATATATATATATATATATATATATAAATATATATATAATTATAGGTATACATATAGTTTGTGTGTGCCGTGATAAAAAGCGAGTACTTTGGATTAATTTTGTCATAAGCGTGGCTGATAAAGAAGCAGGTATGAAAATATTAGCATGCTATCCTATTAAGTCCTACAAGATCGTCATTTAAGCTTGACTAATTCAGTAACAAATACCTTAAAAAACGAGTAAGGTTAGTTGATTCCATCATTCGACAGCTTTTCATATGTTTTCAAAGAGGCGATTAGAATAATTAATTATCTCTCAGTAAACATCCTTTTGAGTCAATTTCTATAAAGGATGTAAAGATAACTCTTGGAAACAATCGAAACCGATTTAAAGGAAATTTTAGTACATTGTTATATATTATTCTCTCCATGATGGAAAGGAACAATAGGCTAAAATAACAAATTTTAAACTTATTGCGAGTCAAGCTGTCCTAATTATTGTCTATTGCCTACATCTGAAGTAATATAGTATACTTTTCAAAGCTTATAGAAAATATTACTTTATATCTAAATGATCGACTAGCTACCTAAATTAATGATTTTCTATGCAATCAGCAATAATTTTTTCTTCATGAATTTGAAGGAATTGTTGTGTAGAGGAGTTGTTATTCAAAACCTGCATTTGCTGTTTAAAATTATTATGTCTAATAAAACTAATTATAGTACATATTAGGACCATCACTCATATATTTTGTAATGAATGGTTTTATTATTCTTTAAATAAAATAAAAACTTTGAGGTTTGATAGAATAAGGAACTAAACATATCTCAAGAATCTTAAGTACCGATCCGTTAAATAGGCGATTATAATTTATTATAGTTTGTGGAAAGTTATCAGTCTAAATTAATCAATTCAATGGTTCTTAATAAACCTCATCACAGAGCGGCATAGATTTGAACGTATACGAACTTTAATCTTTTCCTAAATTCATAGAGAAGAGGAGGGATCGCTTTCACAACCTTCCCCTTCTATTTAGCTATTAGGTTTGGACAAACGAACACTACTAAGCTCTTTGAGAACACAGTTAAACATATTTGATATAATTCAATAACAAAATCAAAGATTAATAATAATTTTATTTATAATATAATTATGATATTCTTTACTCATGTGAATGGTTAGCGTATCTTCCACTAACAAATGAAGAATAGCACCTCACCTCATTTATACTAAAGAAGCCATTTTAAAATACTCCACTACTTAAGCTTTGCATTTACGTTCATCTTCCATAGTTTTGGGGGGATTAAACATCCCCACTTCTGTATAAGAGGATGATGAAATAACCACTAAAACATTTAATCTTCCGTATGGTTTTTCATTCCGCGCTTTTTCTCTAAATTTATTTGTAAAGGAGGTGTAATGGAACTTTGTCGCAAATTAGACTAAATATTCCAATTTTTCTCGAATATTGAAGATTCGGTCTGATTTTTCCCCTGATATCGAAGGAAATTTGGACATTCTGAGGTTGTTAGATTTCAGCATATTTTAGAATATTACACTTTCTTCTATTTATTAGAAGTAATATTTTGAGCTGTGTTGCAGAACCAGTTTTATTAAGTTTGTAAACGAAATATGAAATGTGGAAGAATTACATTCAGCCGTCCCCAATAAAGCTTTTGGAAACCTAAGTAAAATAAAGTGTGAAATTTTATCATATAGTGATAATATATTTATGCAAATATATTTTAGTATGAATATATTTACGAAATGTTAAATTAAAAGCGTAAATAGACTTAAATCATTCATATGACCATCGTTGGAAGTGATATTGAATGGATAATTGTTTGAATAGTTGTTTTTGAGGAAATAAGGATAGTTTTCTGTTTAAAATGAATAGTACAGTACAAAAGTAGTTCATGATAACTTTATCAAAAGAGGAATCTTTTAAATATATCATTCATTGCTCTGCACGTCAGGGTTTAGGCTCGAGAACTGTCGGTCCGTTTGGGACTCCCCAAATACCACTACTTAATATGCTATAATCTAAATCACCAAGGCCACGTCCGAGACCTTGCATCATAAAAGAACTCCCTGTAGTACCTACCATGCACATTTTCCCTCTGCATACTACCCTATAAACGAGGCTAATACGCATTTTACTATGCAGTTTGAGAGGAAGCAGGTACCACAACACACCACGCTATGCTGGTTTCCGGTAGTGGCCTTACCTACCCGATAATACATTAACTTGCACCACATGTACAATCAACCCAGCCCGACCCACCAAACTCATAATCGCCCCATAATCATCTGAAATGTAGGAGATTATGTCGAGTGTTCATCTTTACTAGTGGTTCGTAAGGATCATTCTTCTTACCATTTGTTCATGGAGTGTTCATCTTTACTAGTGGTCATTAGGAGTATTTGATTTTCCCAGTGTTCTTTTATAACAGTTGTCCTTATGGTGCGTTCATCTTTATTAATGATCCTTGGTGTGTGTCATCTTTACTTGTCCTTGGGGAATCTATTTAAGGGCAAATGCTTCTTTGTTTGATGTTCATCTCTAACATTAGTCTTTGAACAATTTTCATATTTTCCAGTGGTGCTCATAGAATGTTCATCTTTATCAGTGGTGGCAGAGCCTGCCATCTTTACTAGATTAAATACTCCCGTTCTCCTCCTCTACTCCTTCTGAGCGTCCCCTAAATATTTAGAGATGAGAGAAGCAGCTGGATGATCTCGTGGCTAAATGGACAAAGACTCCTCATTTCTAGGCCTGGGTACTGGAGATCGTTTCCACCGGGTGCGGACAAGTGTCGACGAGACTGGCGGAAGCACAAATGCAATTCCTACCAGATTCGTAATCATGCGGAAAGATAATTACACTACTGCTCTCACAACATAATACACTTCTTTCAACGGAAGCCTCCGAAGGGGTTTTCGATCCATTTTATCATTAAGTGAAACGGGCGCTCCTCGTTAAAGCACCAAAGGTTCTTAATGCTGACGGGGAGGTATCAAAGAAGAGTAATGCGCCGCTTTCTTCCCCCCATAACCCTCGGTTCTTTAGTACCCACAAGATTTTCAGTTATTATGCTCATGTTTATGTTGGATTCATTATTCGGTCTATAACACCTTCAAAAAATGATAGAAATACCCTTTTCATGCTTATTCATGGATTTGCACCCATAAACAGGTTTATTTATTCATTTTTATAAAAACAATAATAATAATTCATACTTGTTATTCGACATCACCGATATCCAGTCTAAGTCGTTTTATAATGATAACACTTCATGCCTGTTCATGGAGTCGCATTCATATCTAATCATAGTCGGTTTTATAATAATAAGAATACTTCATCTTCTTCATGAAATCCCACCCATATCCAGGCTTAGTTGTCAATATAATAACAATGGCAATACTTAAGTTTAGGGTTACAAGATAGGGGCGCTGTTTGTCTACTACAATCCCAGCCCTATAACGTCAGAACGTAGCTTCAAATGTGGCCAATCATGGCCTTGTATTTGTTTTCTTATTTTGTTTTTAGCCTATATTCTTTAGTAAATACCATTTTTTTACTCAATCATATTTTTTACTAATGCGTTGATTTTTTATTGTTTACTAATGTATTCATTTTTTAGGTTTCCTTTTCCTATTTGTGTGACACTAAACCAATATTTTCACACACTGGCAACCCTTAATTCAACTGTATTTCAAACATTTGCAAACCTGAGGGCGAGCAGTAAAAAGAGCGTGATTCATGTGAACTCGGTTTGTTCGACTTTAGTACGCCTTTGGACACAGGAGTGGAAAAGAAGCGCGGCTCGATTATAATTGTGAAAGGCGGATATCATTTAAATTTTGACATGAAATGATTAATTATTAGGTAATTTAAGACGACGATAGTGCCGCTGATTTTAGTGATCGCCTTTTGCATTAAAATTAGATGTTACCCTTTCGAATTAAGGATATTACGAGTTTTTTAAAATTGAGGGGTGAGTCGACGGGAAACCCTCACAATTAAGTGTAATTTGCACCCTTCCTCCCACAAATGTAAATTTTGCGGTATTATCCTAAATTAGGCGGTGCCATCGTCTTTGTTATTTTGATAAGCGTGCGATAGGCTCTGAACGTTTATCGAAATAATAAAGCCTACTTTAGGCTATTTCCGCCAAAAATTAACATTTTTAGTTTCTTTCGAAATGAGGGGCTTCGACTTATGACGTCATACGTCATACGGACTACATTTTAGCCAAAAGTTCTAGCCCAGAAACAGCGCCCACTATCATGCGCCCCTAAACTTAAGTATTACCATAAAAATAATGAAAATAATAATAATACTTAATATTTATTCACGGAATCACACTCATAGGCATTTTTTTAGGAGCCAATCTAACGACTACCTCATATTACGAATTTCCCCATAATTGAGCTATAGTCTATTGCTAGGCTAAATTAAATAAACAAACAAAAATCATGCTAAACCAAATAATAAAGATACAAAAAAGCAAAACAAAATCAAAGACAAAAACCACAAAGAAGCAAGAAGAAGAAGGAAGTGAGATTCCTCCGGCGTAGGAATGTGTGATCTACACAAGAGTCAAATAAATTTAAGGAGGTCTGCCTTCTCCAAAATGTCATATAGTCATCGAGTCTGTGTAATGGAATCCGTGCCGATTAAAAGGAAGAAATGGTAGCGACACCGCTCGTCCCTATAAGGGCACAGGTAACGTGCGAGAAGCTCACCTGACTGAGACATTGTATAAGAATGTGCAAACAGTCTGGAGAATAACGCAGTCGTTGCAATAAGGTGCTGCTGAGCGCTCGATCAAATGGCAGTGCGTCTTGTGAGTTTGACAAATTCGAAGACGATCGCTTCTCATTGGCTTATACCTATCGCCATTCTATTCGCAGAAGTAAATAGAGAATCTTTACTTTGCTATATTACCGAATGCTTTTGGAGAACCTTCCAATGAGGAGAGTCAAGTGATTGTGAAGATTTCAAACATTGGTGATGTTAGGAATATGTTACTCACTGCTATGATCACGTTTGATAGATCTAAAAACTATACTAATCATACTGGTGAAATCCGGTGAAGATACATGGTTTTTATAATTTTCTATGAAATGATAGAAAAGAAAATGGCAAATATATCTGGATTCGTACGATTTGAAGGTAGGAGAAGCAACTTCGAGTGCAAAGCATCTTTTCAAATTGATGCGTCGCTACCTATTGGCATGTGAGGGGAAGAGACCGTATAGCCCTGTACTTTGACTTGGACATATAAAGTATGTTTGGCTTTGTGTTGGTTGGGGATTGTAAAAAATCTAAGTGAAAATTGGGTCTACGCCATTGTCAATGAGTAGTATGCTGCTCCTAAATCGTTTTGCGTGTCCTATGTAATCAAAGTCCATGTACCCGAGTACAAACTCGGGAAAGCGGCACCGGTGTACGTTGTTCCAGATCTTGCTTGTTCTTTAGTGAAGCTCCACGGTGGTAGTGGTTTACTCCAGTTCACCATGGAGCTCACTCTTCCTTCTCCACTCTCTCCTCCGAGTTCTCGTTATAATATAGAGAGCCTTATTTCGGACCCTTTGCAGTTTAAGGACTAGAGTTTTGGAACTCTGGTTTATATGGACCGATGGACACAGGAGTTTGGACCAAATGCTTGCATTATAGATCTTTAGTATGATGGAGGTACTCAGGTTTAGGAATCTAATAACTTCCTCCAAATCCCTCCTAGTATTCTTTTTAGTTTTAGCTACTTGACTCCCATATCCACGAGTCGTAATCCTAAGTCCCAGAATCCTGCCCTCCGTGCGGTATGGAAGGCGTGCATCCCCAATACGGATATCTGAGAGGGTCCGTCCTCGAACTCTAAATCAAAGTTATCATTCTCTTCCGGGGATATCTTAAATATAGATGCCCAGAAAAGTCTGAATTTTTCTTCGATTTCTTTCGTGGCCGTAATTTCTGCATTGTCGCGTTTAATTTTTATTGCCTTTTTTGTATGTCCCCAAGGGGGATGACTTTTTAACTTTTGTATCAACAATTATTTCCAGTAGCACGAATAAATGAACTTTTCCGTATTAATGACAAGAATTACTTTTATTCCATTGAAATAATGAAAAAAGTCACGCACAAACCAGTTTGAAATGTAATATCGGCAATTTTTGCATTTTATATGTGTTAAAAATATTTATATTAAATATATAAGTCATCTAACAGACTTTGACAATAATTTATGTACCATAGAATTGTATAGAATTTTCCAGAGAATCATCACGCCATTTCTTGAGCGATTACTATAGAGTTCCAGAATTTTCTTCAACCATTTCGCGTGCTGTATATGAGCAAGATCTTTAAAGTGGGTAGTTACTAGTTTAGTTATAACGGCGTTGACATTATTATTGCTTTATTATAATTGTTGTGTATTCTCCTACGTTTATTGTAAAGAGATCCTGGTATTATTTGGTAAGCTGCATTTAACTCTCTCATTAATTATATAATATAATAGCATATATTTTATTAGTGTCTACCATCTCTCTTATTTTTTATAATTGTAATTTGCTTAGTTTTTAAAAAATATATAAAAGCTCATTAACAGTTTCTTTAATTTGAAACCTATTTAATATTTAGGTTTATTTTGTATTTTAGTTGCTGCGTACAAAACATGTCGTTCAAAAAGAGCTTTTTTAACATGGAGAAGAACAAGAAAACCAGGACACTAACTTAGTCCAGTTTCAAGCACCATCAAGAATAGGTAACGTAGCAGTTTATGAAGCACCCTTAGGTGAACGGAGTCACATGCCCCTGAAAATCCACGTCGTTGTACGCTTCAAATTTCTTGAATCCACCACCAAAGAACCGAGGGAGAGGATCGGCCTAATTTTTGTGGAGTTAAAAGCCCTATAAAGATAAATATTGAACTTCCCTCATGTATCTGATCAATCCATTTGTGCAAAACTAGAAAACCTTCTGTAAGACTATGAGAAATGCAGAAAGAAACAAAACTTTAATTTTTTGAATGAACTGTTTGACATTACCAAGATGAAAGGAGGAAACTGGTTGTGCAAAGAAGATGAGAACCTCTATAAACAGCAAATTTTGACCAAAGGCCAGGTTGGAAATTCCAATGGTAAACCTGCTAGTGCCAAGACCATCCACTAAACCAAGCGAAAAAGGCAATGGAAGCGACTGTTTCCCCACTCTCCATCTTAGCACCACTTGATTGTCCCCAAACTAGCACGGATTCATCCAATAAGGGCAAAGGCGGTTCTTGGGAGGATGAGAATGCCGCATCAACGAGGAAAAGGAAGCATAACCCAACAGGCTTTGTAAGACTCCTTGCTACAAGCTCACAGCTGTCGTCCCACAAGGCAGCAAAGGTATGTCGCCAGCTTTCTGGTGAGGGCATTGAAATCCCATACCCATGTCAGTCAGCATTCCACAAGGCTATGTACACGAAAGCTGCTCAGGTGAAGAAGAACTTGGTAAGCACGCATCATCTGGAGAAGTGAAGCTTACACTTTGACGGAAAACGCAAGAATGAAGCGAAAGAAATAAAGTTGACTGCACTCAAATTAAAGGTTGGGAAAGCTGTAACAATAGCAAAAGGGCTCCAGGGTGTGTTAGAGGAGTTCAATCTCTGGGGACCAATTGTTATGCTTGTCACCGACACAACAAGCGTGAATACCGGCAAAAAGACAGGCGTTGTTGTTCGACTGAAGCAAATATTGAAAGATAAAGGTCACTCCAAACCCAAGTTCATCAGTTGCAGGCACTAAGTCCTTGATCAGATTCTTCGTGTTGTCACAGACGATAAACTCCATGGGTCGACTAAATCACCAAACATAAAGTACTTCTTTGTGCTAGATTTGATGAACAATTATGATAAATTGAAAACAGGCTTCAGCAACAGTAAATCTGAGATTAATGAAACAGGCGGCTGGAGAGACGCCATGAAGTTTTTCACTTAACGCGTGTCTTCCGTCACTTTACTGAGATGAATGAGGTCCCCTTTGTAAAGTTTCAAAAGATACCAAACATCAGCAATGCACACCGAAACTCTCGTGTCATTCTACGCCTTCTTGCGTTAATTCTAATGCCTGACACCCAGAGCAAACTGCGTAAAAACTTTTCATTCCTTTCATACTCATAGGCTGACCATTGGTTCAGCACCAACATGTTCAGGCATGGAGATTTTCATTAACTATCTGCATATTTGAATGAATACGCAACAGGTCACAAATGCTTAAAAATCAACTTAAACCAATTGATAATTGCCAGGAAACCCAAAGAACATCATAACATAAGATTCTATGCAATACCATGCAACGATTGCCATAAAGTTTATATAGGGAAAACGGGGAGAAATCTAGACAAGAGATTGTACGAACACAAAAGAGATATTAAAGTCAGCAGCGAAAGCAGTGGAATATTTTGCCATGTTGGAGACAAGAATCATACGATAGATTTCAATGGAAGTAAAATGGTATCTAAATCGGCTAACTATGTTGAGAGAAGAATTGTAGAATCGAGCTTGATATCGTCAGTTCCTAATATAAATCTATCTGAGGGTCAATTATCTTTTAATCCTGTAATAAGAAAGAAAATAAACAAAATAGTAAAATGTCAGCCTTTTTATATATTTAGGCCTAATCCCCCGATAGATTAGCCACAAGTAGGGGATTGCGGGAAAAAAGAGGGGATCTTGTGTTATGCTTATATACACTTCTCTTATATTTTCTACCCAGTGTCAGTTAAAAAAGGGTGTGAGATACACCGAAACTGTTCTGAATTAAATTGTCTTCGGAGAATGTGGTTTAATTCCTCAACTTTTCTTTCGATATATATATATATATATATATATATATATTATATATATATTATATATATTATATATATAAATATTATATATATATATTATATATTTATATTAGATATATATATTATATGTCGCCAGCTTTCTGGTGAGGGCATTGAAATCCCAACCCCATGTCACTCAGCATTCCACAAGGCTATGTACACGAGAGCTGCTCAGCTGAAGAAGCACTTGGTGAGCACGCATCATCTGGAAAAGTGGAGCTTACACTTTAACGGAAAACGCATTGAGGACTTTGAATATCAGGTCGTAGTCGGCAAGAATGAAGCAAAAGAAATTAAGTTGGCTCTACTCAAATTGAAGGTTGGGAAAGCTGTAACAATAGCAAAAGGGCTCCAGGATGTGTTAGAGGAGTTCAACCTCTGGGGAACAATAGTGATGCTTGTCGCCGACACAACAAGCGAGAATACCGGCAAAAAGACAGGCGTTGTTGGTCGACTGCAGCAAATGTTTTAAGATAAAGTGCACTTTAAACCCAAGTTTATCAGTTGCCAGTACCAAGTCCTGGTTTAGATTCTTCGTGTTATCACAGACGATGAGCTCCATGGGTTGACTAAATCACCAAACATAGAGTAGTTCTTTGTGCTAGATTTGATGAACAATTATGATAAATTAAAAGCAGCCTTCAGCAACGGTAAATTTGAGATTAAGGAAACAAGAGGCTGAAGAGACGCCATTAAGTTTTTTCCTTTACGCGTGTCTTCCGTCACTTCACTTTGATGAATGAGGTCCCCTTTGTAAAGTTTCAAAAGATACCAAACATCAGCAATGCACGCGGGAACTTTCGTGTTATTCTACCCCTTTTTGCGTTAATTCTGATGCCTGATACTCAGAGCAAACTGCGTAAAAACTGTTTATTTATTTCTTACTCCTGGGCTGACCATTGGTTCAGCACCAACATGTTCTGGCATGGAGATTTTTATAAACTATCTGCACCTTTAAAAGAATACTCAACAGGTCTAAATGCTTGAAAATCCACTGGAAAACAGATGAATCTCCAATAAATATTGCCCGAAGCAAACAGTGCAGTGAGCGTGCAGTCAAAGTTAGGCATGACTTGCACGGTTCCGGCCTCAACAAGGACAACCTATCACTGAGATTGATCCTGCCCATTGACATTATTGTAACTAATTTACTTCCTAGTGTGTTTGATGACCCTATATAATGTTATATATATATATATATATATATATATATATATATATATATATATATATATATATATATATATATATTTATATAAATATATATATATATATATAATATATATATATATATATTTATATATATATATATATATATATATATATATATATATATATATATATATATAACATTGCGACTTAATAATAAATTAAATAGTTTTAAAGGACATATTAGGAAAAGCAGGTATTAATCTAGCCTTTAAATATAATAATTTCTTAAACCAATTGATGATGGCCAGGAAACCCAAAGAACATCATAACATAGGAGTATATGCAATACCATACAACGATTGCTATAAAGTTTATATAGGGAAAACGGGGAGAAATCTAGACAAGAGATTGTACAAACACAACAGAGATATTAGAGTGGGCAACGAAAGCAGTGGAATATTTTGACATGTTAGAGACAAGAATCATACGATAGATTTGAATGGATCTAAAATGGTATTTAAATCGGCTAACTATGTTAAAAAAAGAATTGTAGAATCGAGCTTGATATCTTCAGTTCCTAATATAAATCTATCTGAGGGTCAATTTTATTTCAATCCTGTAATAAGAAAGCAAATTAACAAAATAGTAAAATGTCAGCCCTTCACTATGTTTAGGCCTAACCCCCCCCCCAGATTAGCCATAAGTAGGGGATTAAGGAAAAAAAGAGGGGATTTTGTGTTATGCTTATATGCACTTCTCTTATATTTTCTTCCCAGTGTCAGTTAAAAAAGGGTGTGAGATACACCGAAACTGTTCTGAATTAAATTGTCTTCGGAGAAAACGGAATAATTTTTCTTTGTAGTAATATTTTTATTACCTTTTTTAAAAAATCCGTGCTGGGAAGCGATTCGAACCAGGCACACTGAGGCAGCGAGCACCACTCTGATCACAGTTAAAAGTATGCAGTTAGTACACTACGCTATGCAGAGAACAAAATATTTTCTGAATAGAATAGCTTTTAAGGAACACTTTTGCCAGCTCGAACGGAGACTATGAAAGAAATAGAAAATTAATTGGTTATTCCAAGAATAAATGAGGAATAGGTAAACGCGTGGCAGATATACAAATCTATATATCTCTCAAAGTAGAACGAAAGTATGATGGAAATGAATCCATTAAACCACATTGAAAGAGAAAACGGAATAATTTTTCCTTGCAGTAATATTTTTATTACCTTTTTCGACAAATCTGTGCAGGGAAGCGATTCGAACCAGGTACATTGAGAGAGCGAGCACCGGTTTGATCACAGTTAAAAGTATGCCGTTAGTACACTACGCTACGCAGAGAAGCGAAAAATTCTTTGAATAGAATAGCTTTAAAGGAAAACTTTCGCCAGCTCAAACGGAGACTATAAAAAAAATAGAAAATTGATTGGGAATTCAAAGAATAAATGATGAAAAGGTAAACGCGTGGCAGATATACAAATGTATAAATCTCTCAAAGTAGCAAGAGACAATGATGGAAATGAATCCATTAAACCACATTGAAAGAGAAAACGGAATAATTTTTCCTTGCAGTAATATTTTTATTCCATTTTCGAAAAATCCGTGAAGGGAAGCGATTTGAACCAGACACACTGAGGCAGCGAGCACTGCTTTGATCATAGTTAAAAGTTTGCCATTAGTGCACTACGCTACGCAGAGAACCCAAAAGTTGTCTGAATAGAATAACTTTTAAAGAACACTTTCGCCAGCTCGAACGGAGACTATGAAAGCAGTAGAAAATTAATTGGGAATTCAAAGAGTAAATGAGAAAAAGGTAAACGCGTGTCAGATATACAAATGTATATATCTCTCGTGCTACGTGGAGAGATATATACATATATATATATATATATATATATATATATATATATATATATATATATATATATATATATATATATATATATATATATATATATATGAGGAATTAAACCACATTCTTCAAAGACAATTTATTTCAGAACAGTTTCGGTGTATCTCACACTTGTATGCATTTTTTTGTTATATTTTTTATCCAGTGTCACTTGAAAAAGGGTGTGAGATACACCGAAACTGTTGTGAATTAAATTGTCTTCGGAGAATGTGGTTTAATTCCTCCTCTTTTCTTGCGATATTGCATTAATTTTTATCCTATATATATATATATATATATATATATATATATATATATATATATATATATATATATATATATATATATATATATTTATATTATATATATATATTATATATATATTCATAAATATATATGAGTTGTGTTCAATCTTGTATATGCTGCCATTGACTTCAAAAACTGGAGAAAAAAGCTGAAAAATAAAATGTTTAATATCATTTTGTGCATGAGTGTTTTTGTAGCAAATCACCTTGAAAGTAAGATTTTATATAATCTTTAATTAAAGCTCATCAAATTCTAACACAGGGATATGAGGTTGTAACAAAGTCATCATCCTAATTCCCACCTCTTAGTCTTTTTCTTTTCTGCCAGAATGTACGTGAGTCGTTTTCTATATTTTGGCCGTCTGTCAAATTGCTCCAAAGTACATTAACTGGTCGCCTATTTGTCGAGTTCGTATGATGCTTTAGGCCAGTGAGGTTTACTTCATTGTTCCTCTTCCCCTATTCCCTCGCAATGGATTTTATCCTAGGGATCCAAGTAGGGCAAGAATATGTTTATATTTAACTCGGGGAATGGCCTTCTTATAACATTTTAATTACTATTTAGTAATTCTATCTAACTCCTCGTAAATTTCTTCTAAAGTGGCATTAATTAAAGGGTCAGGGTTGTAATTTACGAGAGTTGTTTATTAGTATCCTAGTTGCGGCGAGCTTAGCTTTTGCGTTCTGAGATGGAGAATTGAATGGGGGAGGTTGAGATTTTAATAAGGATAGACTGGTGGTCGCTGGGTATAGGAGGGCCCGGCTCAATGAGGTAGTTGTAGGGGATCACAGTGTTAGTGAGAACTATATTTCGTTTTGTGGCTGATCGTTGTTTAATGAATGTTGGAAAATCTGGTCAAATTCCAGTCTTAATTTACCTGTCAATAAGTGTGTCAAGATTAACACCTAATGAGTTGGTTGACGTGTAATCTGAGGCACCACTCCGCGCATGGATGTCGCTGGCAAAAGGAAGGGTTCTGTCGTGACCACACAGTTGCAGGAAGTTGTGACGGGAAAAGTACCCTCTTCTTGAGCGCTGGTACCCTTTTGCTAGGACCCTGGGGCCCACTGCCGTGCAAACCACCACACCGAGGTGTGACTCATTGAGTCCACTTATTGATCTGAAGTTAAGACCTCTTTTCACAGCTATTACACGTCAGTCAAAACGTTCTCCGCTATGGTTTTGGTTACGACTTCGTAGGGTAATATTTTTATTCTTGTGTGCGACATTTATTCCATGTTCAGTGACAACTATAACGTCTGGGACACATTACCGTATTACGTTACCGTTTATTATTTTTTCGTTCGTCCAGCTGTCTAAGTTAAAATATAATATTTTTAATGTGTTCATTGTCGTGTTGACAATAGATTCCTGTGTGTGTGTCTGTTGATTTTAGGACTTAATCTCTTACGAGCTGAGGTCCTTGTGGAGTGGTGGGGGCGTAATTTGTTTTCCTTGTAGTTTGTTTTTGTTTTTGCCGTCCATGAGGGTTATGAAAGCTTCGGGAGCTAATCTAATTAAGCATTGGAGTAAGGCTTCATCGAATTCTTTTTCAGGACAGTCCTCCGATGTTAAACCCTAATTGTACCTCCCGGGTATTACTCCTTCCGTTACATCAAGGGCTCTCATCTCCTTAGGGAAAGGGGAACTTTCTGCAGCCTACATCTTCGAGGTTATTTTCCTTGAATGAGATACGTGCCTTGTCTCCTGCTTACAATAAAAGACCAATTTCGGTCGTCTTTGAGGCTGCGATGTTCTCCTGGAGCGGAGAGACCATTCCCTTGCCTCGAGTCTCGCAGTTTCAGTCTCCGAAACTTCCATATTCTGTGTGTTTAGATGTTCGTTGTTTACATCGTTGTTTGGTTTTTCGGTGCGTGGTGGCTGTCGCATCCTGGTGGAGAACATCATACTTCTCAGCTGTCGCATTGTGGTGGAGAGCATTACACTTCTTAGCTGTGGCATCTTGGTGGAGATTATCTCTAAAAAAATAAGTGCCATCTTTACTGTCACGGGATTCTCGACACGCTACTGAGCTTCTTGTATCCGTTTAGTGTTGCTGTAATTTTTATGTTGCTGATGTCACACGTTTTAGCATCTTTTGTGATTTGTTAATCTATTTGATTGTTTGGGGCATATGTGACTAATTGTTATTTGTTCTTCGTTAATTTAATGAAATTTCTGAAGTGTCAGATAATGTTGATTATCATACGGTCTAAATTCGAGTGATTTTCGTAAATCTTCATTACTTCTCGTAACTGTCAGTCTGTGTGTATGCATATTAATGTTGCTGGAATATATAAACGTGCATTTCCTTCTTGCTTGAAATCGAGTTTAGCTTGAGTAATTTTATTTTTACTTGCTCTCAAGGGAGGTAATCTTGAATTTTAATATTCCCTCTTTAGATCACGAAAATTTACGTTCACACTTCACTTCGGGAAGCGTGATAAAATGAACAGTTACATATTTGCCTATCTGTCTTGCCTCAAGATATATATATATATATATATATATATATATATGAGGAATTAAACCACATTCTCCAAGGACAATTTAATTCAGAACAGTTTCGGTGTATCTCAGACCCTTTTTCAACTGACACTGGATAGAAAATATAAGAAAAGTGCTTACAAACATAACACAGGGTCAGGTCTTGAAAGATCCCCTCTTTTTTTCCCCCTAATCCCCTACTTGTCGCTAATCAGGGGGTAAGGTTAGGCCAAAACATATTGAAGGGTTGACATTTTACTATTTTGTTTATTTGCTTTCGTATTAAAGGATTAAAAGAAAATTGACCATCAGATAGATTTAAATTAGGAACTGACGACATCAAGCTTGATTCTACGATTCTTCCCTTAACATAGTTAGCCGATTTAAATACCATATTACTTCCATTAAAATCGATCGGACGATTCAAGTCTCTAACATTGCAAAATAATCCACTGCTTTCGCTGCCCACTCTAATATCTCTTTTGTGTTCATACAATCTCTTGTCTAGATTTCTCCCCGTTTCCCCTATATAAACTTTATGGCAATCGTTGCATGGTATTGCATATACTCCTATTTTATGATGTTCTTTGGGTTTTCTGGCATTCATAAATTGGTTTAAGGAATTATTACATTTAAAGGCTAGATTAATACCCGCTTTTCCAAATGTCTTTTAAACTATTTATTTTATTATTAAATGGCAATGTTATACATTTGTTGAAGTCATTTTTGCGGGAAGGCTTATTGCCATAGAATGTTTTCCTAGCTGCAATGTTAGCAGAAGGTATGAACCAATCTGGGTAATACAAATTAGAAAAACTGGTCCTGATAATGACAATTTCTTCATCTAAATAGGAAGGATGACATATTTTGTATGCTCTAAGGAAAAGGTTAGAAATTACCAATTTTTTAACAGTATTATCGTTAAACGAAAAATAATGTATATAGGCATTCGAGTGGGTTGGTTTCAAATAAACGTCAAAGTTTAATTCATAGTGATCTTTATTAATGAGGACATCTAAAAAGGGTAATCTATTATCATATTCCCATTCATATTTAAATTTGATGGAAACATGCAAATTATTCAAATTATTAAAAAAGGTATTAAAATCATGGCCATTAGGCCATACAGAAAATACATCGTCAATGTACCTTAACCATATAAAGTTAGGGGGAGAAATTGTGGAAAGGAGTTCAGTCTCAAAATATTCCATGAAGAGACATGACACAAAGATGGATGTCCCTTACGCCCAATCATTTCTAATAATAATTCTTCCACTTATAAGCTCTCCAAATGGCTTGCCAAGCATTTATCTCCAGCAGTTGGAAGAATCTCATCTGCACACATTTTGAACACTCAAGATTTCGTTGACCGCCTCAACCACTTGCAATTACCGGATGGAAAACTTGTGAGCTTTGATGTAAACTCTTTGTTTACCAAAGTTCCGGTTGACCAAACCATGGGCCTTCTTCGGCAAGTCATGCCTAGACTCAATTTGGATCTTCCCATTTCTACGAGTGAATTTATCGATTTAGTTGAATTATGTCTCTCTGACAATGTGTTTCGAGTAAATAATGAGTTTTATAGACAAATACTTGGCCTTAGCATGGGAAATAGTTTATTTCCGATATTGGCATGTCTCTTCATGGAATATTTTGAGACTGAACTCTTTCCCACAATTTCTCCCTCTAACTTTATATGGTTAAGGTACATTGACGATGTATTTTCTGTATGGCCTCATGGCCATGATTTTGATACCTTTTTTAATAATTTGAAAAATTTGGATGTTTCCATTAAATTTAAATATGAATGGGAATATGATAATAGATTACCCTTTTTAGGATGTCCTCAATAATAAAGATCACCAGGAATTAAAACTTGACGTTTATAGGAAACAAACCCACTCGAATGCCTATATACATTATTTTTTGTTTCACGATAATACTGTTAAAAAATCGGTAATTTCTAACCTTTTCCTTAGAGCATACAAAATATGTCTTCTTCCTATTTAGATTAAGTAATTGTCATTATCAGCACCATTTTTTCTAATTTGTATTACCCCAATTGGTTCATATCGTTTGCCCATTTTGCAGCTAGGAAAACATTTTATGGTAATAAGCCTTCCCGCACTAATGACTTCAACAAATGTATAACATTGCCATTTAATAAAAAATTGAATAATTTGAAGGGATTAATCTAGATTTTAAATGTAATAATTCCTTAAAACAATTGATGATTGCCAGGAAACCCAAAGAACATCATAACATAGGAGTATATGCAATACCATGCAACGATTGCCATAAAGTTTATATGGGGGAAGCGGGGAGAAATCTAGACAAGAGATTGTATGAACAACAAAAAAGATATTAGAGTGGGCAGCCTAAGCAGTGGATTATTTTGCAATGTTAGAGACTTGAATCATTCGATCGATTTCAATAGAAGTAAAATGGTATTTAGATCGGCTAACTATGTTAAGAGAAGAATCGTAGAATCGAGCTTGATATCGTTAGTTCCTAATTTAAATCTATCTGAGGGCAATTTTCTTTTAATCCTGTAATTCGAAAGCAAATAAACAAAATAGTAAAATGTCAGCCCTTCAATATGGTTATGCCTATCCTCCCCTGATTAGCTACAAGTAGGGGATTGGCGGAAAAAAAGAGGGGAACTTTTACGACCTCTCCCTGTATCATGTTTGTAAGCACTTTTCTTATATTTTCTCTCTAGTGTCAGTTAAAAAAGGGTGTGAGATACACCGAATCTGTTCTGAATAAATTGTCCTCGGAGAATGTGGTTTAATTCCTCATCTTTCTTGCGATATTGCATTAATTTTGATCATATATATATATATATATATATATATATATATACTCATTTTGCTCTATGAGTTTAAATGAGGCAATAAAGACGACGACTATAGCTATAAGATTACTGATTTAACCAAACCATCGGTCATGTATGTCAGTGAGTTATTGTTATTTTGTTGATCGCTCTGCTACTCGTTTTCCATTGAACCTTTGTTAAAAACCGTAATAACGTAGGTGGGAAAAGCCGTAAGACAATTAGCTTTAGATGCACAGAACCCTAAGAAATTAAGATAGCTCAAAGTTTTCCCTATCAGAATTGACATCAAGATCAGTACCCAACCCAGCAGACACTGAAGGAAAATCCTCAAGTTAAAATATCGACACCAGACAAAGTATCTCGCAATCTCGATGATAGATAATTATCAGTGCTTCTCCGCTGACTAGGTATAAATAGAGTTGATTTTTTTTTCGATGGAAAACATTTATTGACAGAATCTTGACTGTTTTATACTGGCCATCTCTCCGCTCCCTTCCTCAACACATTAGACAAAAAGATTGGTGAAACCTGAAAAATAGAGTACATAAACACCAATTTTTAAATTGAAGGAATATAAATTTGTTTAAAACAAATTTAAATAAAATGATTATAAACGACATGGATCATAATGACTATGAAAATGTGCATAGTTGGTTGATAGGGTCGGTTCTAATTATCCTAATACGCGATCTTCTGTTTCAGAGTTGATAAAAACATTGGAACATAAACTCATAAGTAATGATGAGTAGTGAAAAAAGTTGGAAACATTGGGAATAATGTTTCCTGTGATATAATGAATATATATATATATATATATATATATATATATATATATATATATATATATATATATATATATATATATATATATACAAGCCGCTGTTCTCTTCCTTAACAGGAAGAGCTTGGTTACACAGGCACCCCTGCGGGGTGTGGCCAACGGCCTTATTTGCTAATCTTAACCGCCTTTTTAATCCCCTTTATAGACTCTTTATTTTAACACCCTGAACACCCTTTTCTTCTTCTTCTTCTTCTTCACCTAATTCTTTTTCTTCTTCTTCATCTTCATCTTCATCTTCATTTTCTTCTTCTTGAAAAGACGTGTTATCTCTGTGCTCCTGCTTAATTCATCTGTGCCCATAAATTTCGTTTTCTGAGTAACTTAATAATTATAGATACTTCCTGCGCTCATATAATATTAGTCACTGTATTAAAAAGATTGGCCGTCTTATTCGCTGTGTTAATTTTATTTATCTTCATACGTATTCTAGAAATCGACAATGCCCGTGATCAAGTTTGAATGTTCGAGTTGTGGGGCTTCCTTTAATAAGGAAATTTACGTTCCTTCTAACATGGAACAAACTAGAATTTGCCGTTTTTGTATGTTAAACGATGCGTTGGAGCGTAAGTTTGCTAACGCGATTAGCGAAATTAAATTAGAACTAAATTCCGTCGTGAGGGACGTTATATCGACCAACCGTAAAGTCGACGAATTAAATTCGAGTCTAAATTCTACCATTCATGACATGCGTGGGAGGGAAAATAGAAATCGCGACAATCGGCCTACTCGTATGAATCATCAGACAATTGTTGACCAGCAACAAAGGATTTTGAACTCGTTTGGACCCCAGGATTCGCAATTTAGGCCCGTTAGAAATGGGGCTAGACCATCGAGGGAACAACATTTCACATTACCATGCTCAAACCCCTTCGCACTGCTAACTCCTATCGAAGGGGAAGAAGAAACTGTACTAATTGGGGATTCTCTAATTAAAAACCAAGAGCCGGAATTCACAGCGCGAAACCCGTCAAAACGAAAACGATTTTGCTTTCCTGGTGGCCGCATAGATAAAGTAGTTAGTGAAATTGAAAAATTGGACCAAACACGTGACGGGCGTACGATCCTCACGCTCGTAGGGGGGAATGATGTGCACAGATACGACAGCACCCCAGAAGGAATAGTAAACCGCGCTAAGACTCTGATTCATACTGCGAAAGTTAAAGCGGATAACGTAGGAATAATTGGCATTTTACCCCGACTAAAATCCACGTTGCGTCTGCAGTCCCGTGCTATATATACAAACGAGTGCCTTAAGCGCTTGTGTCGCGATACTGGAGTTAGCTTCTTTAACGTTTGGGATAAATTCCAAGACCAACCTTCACTTTATCAAACGGACGGAATTCATTTAAGCGATGTGGGAAACAGTCGGCTGGGTAGGATTTTAGACCAGTCAGTACGTAGCATATTAAGTAGGAGAGTTGCGGGGCCACGTGATGCCCATGCGCCAGACCGTTCCTCGCTTGAAGGGGCAATGAGTATTGGGGAGCAGGGAAACGGAACAGATTCGCGTGTGATAGAGGAGTCCACCTAAAGCGCAAATTGAAATGTATATATTCAAATGTTCGTAGCTTAAAAAATAAACTTGCCGAAATAAAAGCCGTAATTCTAGAGGGAGACTACGATCTCGTATTCTTAAGTGAGACTTGGATAGATACACATTCGGGGATCAGTGTTTGCGAATTTGATATACCAGGTTATAAAATTCATTATACAAATAGACAAACTGGTAGAGGAGGGGGCGTATTAGTGTATATAAAAGATGACTTAAACGCTATAACGATCGACTCGTCTACGGCAGATATGAGAAGTGAGGCCTTATTAATCCAATTATGTTGTAATGCAAAATATAAAATTAATTTAGCCGTCATATATCGTCCTCCATCGCAAATAGAAAGAGAAGATGCTGCACTCTTTGATATGCTTTCATCTTGGGTTAGAAAAGGAACCACATTAGTCTGCGGCGATTTTAACTATCCAAACGTTAATTATAGTAACCTAACGTCAAATAAAGCTGGGGAGAGACTACTAAACTTTATTCTGGAGAATTTTCTCGTTCAAAAAGTGGAGGAACCAACTCGTGATAATAATATCCTCGATTTAATCATGGCGACTGACGAGTCACTGGTAGAAAATGTTTGTGTATGAGAGCATTTAGCCTCGAGTGACCATAATGCGATTAGATTCGTGGTTAACACGTGTGTAGATGTAAAAATTAGTACACAGCTCATGCCACGTTTTGGTAGCTGTGATTTTGATACTTTTCGCGAAAGGATTAAGGATGTAGACTGGGGAATGCGCTTCGAGAATAGGTCGGTAGGAGAAATGTACACTGAGCTTCGGCGTACACTCCTTAGTGTAAATTTCGACTTAGTAAAGTATGTGCGCCGTAAGAGCGGGAAGTCGATGAGAGCGCCGTGGGTTAGCCCACTAATATTAAGCTTAATTAAGGACCGAAATAGAAAATTTCAAATACATAAGAACAACGAGTCATTTATAAGTCGGCAAAATTACATAGATTCTCGAAGAGAAGTTAAACGGGCGGTTAGAGATGCGAAGCGGAAATATGAAATAAAACTGGCGAAGGATTCAAAGAAGGAACCGAAACGGTTTTACGGCTATGTAAACAGTAGGAAACCCTTAAAAGGTTCAATAGGGCCGATTAAAGACAAAGATGGTCGTTTGACGGAAATTCCGGCGGAAATGTCTAAAATTTTAAATGAACATTTCACAAGCGTCTTTACTATTGAAGATTCGTCCCAATTAGGATCGTTAGTTGAAGAAGTAGATAATAGTGATATTTGCATATCCGATATAACGGTTAATGAAGTGGAAATTCTTAAATATATTAACCTGATGAAAAAGTCGAAATCACCCGGGCCCGATGGCGTTTACCCCACTCATTTAAAGGAACTTAAGAATGAGCTTGCGAAGCCGTTGCGTGCAATTTTCAATCGCTCATTAGAAGATGGCGTAGTCCCTGTAGACTTCAAGCGTGCAAACGTTACACCAATATTTAAGAATGGGAATAGATACGAAGCAACGAATTTTCGTCCTATTAGTCTAACTTCGGTAGTTGGAAAGCTTTTAGAATCGGTAATTAGAGATAGAATAGTGTGCCACCTCGAGGTAAATAATCTGATTAAAGATTCCCAACATGGGTTTAGGCGGGCGAGATCGTGCTTGACAAATTTGCTCGAATTCTTCCATAAAATGATTTGCGTTTACGACGAAAGCAAAGCTGTAGATGTAATCTATCTAGACTTTAAAAAGGCGTTTGACACCGTTCCGCACGAGAGATTATTAATGAAAGTTAAAGCAGTCGGTGTGAAGGGTAAGATATTAAATTGGATTAGAAATTGGCTGAAGGATCGTTCGCAGCGAGTAGTTATAAATGGTGAATGTTCAGATTGGGTCAACGTCAGTAGTGGAGTGCCACAAGGCTCCGTTCTTGGCCCATTATTGTTTCTAATATATATAAACGATTTGGATAATGGCGTATTTAGTACGATTTCTAAATTTGCTGACGACACGAAGCTGGGCAACCGTGCCTATGTAAGATCGGATGTAGAAAAATTACAAAAGGACCTAAACTTGATTGTCAGATGGGCGGATAAGTGGCAAATGCAGTTTAATTTAAGTAAATGTAAGGTGATGCATTTGGGTTGCCATAATTTGAGGGTAGAGTATACCATGAAAGGCCAGGTCCTCGACGTAGTTAAATTGGAAAAAGACCTGGGAGTTTTAGTCTCGGATGACTTCAAAGTCACGAAACAATGCGCGGATGCATGTAAAAAAGCAAATCGTGTGCTGGGTTATATCGCGCGTAATTTCACGTTCAAATCCAAAGAGATAATTTTACCATTGTATAAATCACTTGTGCGTCCACTGCTCGAATATGCGGTTCAATTTTGGGCTCCATACTTAAACAAAGATATCGCGCAATTAGAAAGAGTGCAGCGTAGGGCTACAAAATTAATTCCCGAGCTGAGAAACAGGCCCTATGAGGAAAGACTCAGGGCATTAGATTTGCCATCTCTCGAAGGCAGAAGATTACGTGGCCAGCTAATTGAAGTATTTAAAATATTGAAAGGATTTTCAAACGTTGATTATATGAATTTGTTCGAATTGGATCATAGGGGAAATACTCGGCAACACGGATTAAAATTAGTGAACAAGCGATTTAACACTAGTATAGCCCAAAACTATTTTACGTTTAAAATTACTCAAATTTGGAATAGGCTACCCACCCACGTAGTGGATAGTAGGTCGGTAAATATGTTTAAAAACCGTCTCGACGCGCACTTAAATAGTATAAATATAACGTAGTCTGAGCACAGTAAATAATAACGTCTTTGCAAAAGGAGTTTGGAGCGGAGGAACGACGAGAGTAAAAATGATGACTAAAAATGATGCCAGCGATTTCTCTTGCATGTGTAGTTTAGATATCCATTTTCTTTTCCGCCTATCCTATAACTAGATTTTCACCACTAGCAGTCGAGGGCTGCGGAAGTTGAGAAGAAAAACTTTCTATCACCCCCCCCTAGGTTGAAGTAGTTAATATGCCTGACATTGTACACATGTAGATAAGTGTGTACAGTAGATTATATATTAAAAAAAAAAAAAAAAAATAGCATGTTAGAGATACACTCGTAGATAAGTGTGTATCGTAGTTTCGGATGTAGTGTAGCGGACTAGCCTCGAGCGGACCTTAGGGTCTTTGTTGGTCCTAGATTCTGTAGTTCTGTAGTTCTGTAGTTCTGTAGTTCTTTATCTTGATCTTCTTTTTTTTTCTTCTTCTTCTTCTTCTTTTTCTTCTTCTTATTCTAATAAAGGAATTATTAGAAATAACTTTGCTAAAAAAATTAAATCTACTTAGGTGACAACCGAACTAAATAAAAAAAACTTATTTAAACCTTAAAAAAATCTCGTTCTTAAAATATAGGGTTATGGATAAATATATATGTGTGATGAAAGTTGATGCACTATCGCAAGGTTTATGAGGAATTAAACCACAATTCCTGAGGACATTTATTACACAGCACTTTCAGTATATCATACACCGTTTTCAACTGGCAACTGAGTAGAAAATTACAGAGAACTCCATTTACACCTCTGACCTAATATAGAAAGATCATGATACCTGACCCACTCCCCTGCTCGGGCTAATCCCAGGGTAGAAACAATTTACTACCTGATTAGGGCTGAGCAGTTTTTACGTAAAAAGAAGAATTGTAGAATCAAGTTTGATCACATACTTTTCTAATTTCAATTTACCTGAAGACCAATCTTCTTTTAATAGTTCGATTTGTAAGCAAATAAATAAAATTGTAAAACTGCCCAGCCTCCTTCGGCATTCGACCCCTTGACTTCACACGTTCGAAGGGGGGTAACGGTCTCTCACTGCTGAACCATGATGGACTTAAACGAAACGAAAAATTAGCTATGTTAAAGGTCTAAGGAAAGACACAAAATTAATAGCCAGGGTCTTTTACATCCCTCCCCGCCCACACTCGATTTTAATGTATAGGTATGGAAAGACGAAAAGAGAGTTTGATGTAACAAGAGGGAAATTAATATTCACCGAATAGGAAAAAATATCGCAAAATCCATATTCAAAAGTGAATTAATTTTTTTATTGATTCCTTTTTAACAAGTGCGTGGAAGACGGGGTGACATGATAATGGTAAATGCTCAAAAGAAACGCAACCTAAGCTGAAGCTGAAACACCTGTTAGCGTAAACACCTCACTCACTTACCTTTAAAGCATTTGATGTAATGGGGACGAGTACTTCACTGGCCAACACTTATCACTAGAGCAAGAAAACTTTAGTACGGAAATTGATAACTACATTAAGTAGTTTTCTGAACCTAATAATACCCACCATACAAATAAAGAAATGTTTCTGAATATAATTTTTTGAAAACAGTTATGATGAAGCAAGCTTCCAACTTGTAAGAATTTATTGACTTAATGAAAAATTAGTCGTCGTAAGAGATTGTATTAAATTTATTGGGCAAAAAGTAAGAAATAAAGACTACTGATCCAAGAAACTGATGGAAAGAAAGAAGAAAACTAAATGTAGGAAACTCCATTGTATTAAAATTTAGTTTAGAAAAGAATGAGATAGGGAAATAAAGCAATCAAGATATTTTTCAGGAGATTTAAAGGACTTCCTCTTTTTTCTACGGTATATGCAACTTTAATCTGTACATATATGATGAGTAAATGGAGAAATGTGGAAGGAGAGCATCAATAAATTCTGTATCTCAATTCAGAGATCCAAAATCAGACCCTCTTATGCGGGATTTCGATTTGGATTATTTTGAATTAAAATTGGCGTATTGGAAAATACAGGCAACACTAAAGGTGAAAAAAGGGTTCAAGGACAATCAAATCGGAATTGGAGAGACCCTTTCACGATTTTATTCTAACTGTTAAGATGGAAACTGAAAATTGCGCAATCCATTGGAAGATGTTGGCAATGCAAGGAAAACATGGAGAGAAAAAATTTAGAGGGGAAGAAAGTAAATAATAGAAGCAGAATGGTAGTCAAAATGAACTATTATGATAATAATTTTGGAGGAAAGGATACATTTCAACCGACCAAGAATGCATTTTACAAAAGAAGAAAGAACTAAAGAGTTTTAATTTGCATCGCTTTCGCAGAGGAGGTTTATCTTTTTATCTTGACGGCTTCACTATAATGAACCCTGAATAAAAGAGAAGCCAATAGTAACCGGAATCATAACTACGTCATTAAATGTATTTATATTTTCACAAATCCAATGTATTTTTAGTCGCGTCTGACTCTATTTCCCACTATGTCAGTCCGACTATATCGTTGTTATTTGGAGAAGAAATAATAGGTAGAATTACACTTATGGATTCCTTAAACCAATTCAATTTTATGTATAGACGACTAAGAGCCAAGCAACCATTAAATATATAGATTCCAAAACTATATTTCCTTAGGAAGGGGGAATGAAATTATTCTATAATATTTGTTTTATATAGTAAATATGATACAAAGAATTCCTCCACAATTATCACAACAAAAGGTGGCTAATTTGATCTAACGCCAAATTTGTTTTTTCTCTATACCTAATTGATTCCTTTGTTATGTTCGCACAGTCACATGAAATTTAATTTATATTAAGTCTAATGTTTTATTTACCTTTCTTTTCATGTGGTTATTTGTGTTTATTTAAATAATTATTGATGCACCCGTATTTATTCCTGGCTGGTAGTGACTAACATTATTTTGTAGGATAGCAAAAACGAATAAAAATTGGACATTGGACATAAAAGTGAGGAACAGAGTAGTAGGGTATTTTAGAGGGAGAAAATAGTGGTGAAAATTGGGGAAAATAATAGGAAAGTGAAAATGAAATTTAGAATAAAAGACAGGTCCGTGGTGATAGGGTATCTCTGGCCTTCTGTGTGTTTTGGAAGATTTTTGTTTTCCCTATAGCAGAGTGGTTTTTGGTCCCTACTGCTATGGTGAAGAGTTATCTAGGGTTTTACCTTCGGGATTTTGCATTGTTTCATTGTTTTTGTTTTTGTTTTGTTTTAATTTATGGCCAGCTAATTGCTCTAAAATTGTGGAATTAGTACTTGACTAATGTTTATAGGGAAAAGGGAATGCTTGACTTTCTGTTTTGGATTATAGTGTTGAATATTTGGAATTCTATGTAAACATTGGCTTTATGGCATTGTTGATTAGAAGTCTTCTGCTTGTAAAATATCTTGAGTGTCTAGTGTCTTCAAAGTCCATGTGTTCGAGTACAAACTTGGGAGGGAGAAGCCGGTGTATGGTGTCCTAGATCTTCTATGTTATGGCGGTCAACCCTAGATTACCATGGAACTTACTCTGCCTTCTCTAATCTCTCTCCTTCTGGTCTGCGTTAAAATTAATACAGCCTCATTTTTAACCCTTTGCAATTTAGGACTTGGGTCTTGGGACTTGCGTTTATAAGGACCGAGGAGTACAGGATTTTACATCGGATATAGGCATTATAGATCTTGAGTTTGTTACGGGAACTTAGGTGTATGAAGCAATACACTTCATCCCAGTCCCTCGTTCACATGACCCAAATGCCCACCAGTCCTTATCCAGAGTCACAGAACCGTGCCATCTGTGCGGTATGGGATACGTACACGATCCATACGGATGTTTGCGAGGGTCGGTTGAATAAAGCAATTATCCGAAACTTTTGACTATTGGTGGATAACTTCAATTTCCTCTCGAAAGGGTTGATGTTTTCGATTTCCACCGCCGTACTCCGTGCCATATGATTCACATTCCGATAAATTTCGTACAGATAATCGTGATGTCGTCCATAAATTTGACATATAATGAGCTTTCTGTTAGATATTGGGGAAGGTCGATTGTGTTGATATTGTAGAATAAAGGACTTATACACCCGATTTCTAGCACGCCCGCCCCGAATTTAAACTGAGGTCCATTTTAGCCTTTAATATGCACAAACGATTTTCTCTTCATTGCGTAGTTGCATAGTATCTTTTGAAGTATGGGATCGATGCCCAGTTATAAGATTTTGCATTGCAGGCCTCTCCTCTATACTTTGTCAAAGATATTTTGACGTCTCAGAATACCAAGTTTGAGTGGCGTCTTTAAGCTTTTACTTTTGAAAACTTATCGCTGATCACGGCTAGCACCATGTTCGTTCCTCGCTTCCTCCGGAAAACATGTTGTTGTTCGTTGTGGAAATTATTACTTTTGAGAAACGAGTTCACCTTGTTGGCCATTTTTTTTACAAATACTAGACCTAAAGTTAGCTGGACTGTCCGGTGGCTTACTGAGTTTGGGAATTAATATAATTTTTTCTACCTTTCAATGGTCACGGAGGTAGCCCACGTTCAGGTATGCATTCATAATATTCAATAGCCCCAGAAGGATGTTAGGTGGTGCTCATATAATTTTTCCCAATGCAATCCTGTACGCCATGGTGCTTGTTGCCGAAAGGATTTTAAGTTTTCCAAGAGTTCCTCAGCAGTAATTCTACCGCCGAATCCAATCATATTCCTTTATTGCGATGCATAATGGTAAGGGTAGGTTCTGTGAAACTAGGCATTGAGTTCGTTATAATCCCGTAATCGAAGTCTAAATCAAAGTTATCATTCTCTTCCAGGGATATCTTAAAAGCAGATACGCAGAAAAGTCTAAATACTTCCTCGGTTTCTTCAGTGCCCGTAATTTTAGGGTCGCCTCGTCTGAGTTTTAGGGATTTCCGTGTCTATTCTACTTTTAGTCTTTTTACAGTCTGCCAGAAAAGACGTGAGTAGTTTTTTAAGTTCAGTCAATTTAGTAAGTTGTCCCAAACTACACATTGTTGGTCTCGAATGAGTGTCATTAATTTATCGCGTATGTCTCGTGTTCCTCTGTGCTTAGTGATGTTGGGGCCAGTAAGGTTTACTTCAATGATCCGGTCCCCGTATTCCCTCGCGAGTAACTTTATTTAAGGGGTTCAAGAAGCGGCAGAGAGAGATTTAGATGTAACATGGGGAATTGTTTCCTTATTACTTTCTATTAATTGATTCGTCCAACTCTTCGTCGATCTCTTCCATAAGTATCTCAGTTTGCGCGAGCGTAGCTATTGGGTTTAGGGATGGGGACCTGAATAATGGATGTTGAAACTTTAATAAGGATAGCCTGGTGGTCGCGGGGGTTGAGACGGCCCGATTTAATGAAGTACTTGTAGGGGAATAAAGTGCTGGTGAGCACTATGTCTGCTGTGGTGGCTGATCTGTATGTAATTTATTACGGTAAATTTGGTCCAATTCTAGTAATAGTTTGTCTGTTAATACGTGTTTCAAGATTTCTGCCTGCTGGGATGGCCAACGTGTAATTTGAGGCTGCACTCCTCGCATTGAGGTCACCGACAAAAAGATCGGTTTTGCCATGACCACAGAGCTTTTGTCAGGACCAACGGGCCCACTGACGTTGGACCTCCAGAGTGAGGTATGACTCATTGAGTCCAGTAATTGATCTAAGGTCAAGACCTCTTTTCACAGCTATTGCACACCCATCAAAACGTTCTCCGCTCTGATTTGGGGAAAAAGTTTAATCTTGTCAGTGTCTCTATTTATCTCGTGCTTCTAGATAATTACAACGTCTGGGTCACATTATTGTATTACGTTACCGTACAGTACTTTTTTGTCCGTCCAAATGTTCGAATTAAAGTATAATACTTTTAATGTGTCCATTGTCTTGTTCAATATAGATTCCTGTGTGTGTTTTGGTTTTCCCGACATATTTTCTTACGTGCTTAGGTCTTTGTGAAGTGTTAGGGGTGCAACTCTTGTGTATGTTCGTTTTTTCCTGTAGTCTCCGTTGGTGAGAGTGATTTAAGTTTCAGGTGCAAGTTTGACCTAGCCTTGGTAGAAAGCCTCCTCGACCTCTTTTTCGTTGCAGTCGTCCGAGGTAAATTCCCATTTGTATCTTCCGGATATTATTCGTTCCGTTAGGTCAAGGAAAGTCATCTTCTTATGGAAAAGGGATTTTTTGGCAGCGTATAGCTTCAAGTTTATTTTTCTCGAATGATAAACGTGCCAGGATTCCTTCTTGCATGAGGAGGATGGCCTCGGACGTCTTTGAAGTTGTAAGGTTTTCCAGGAGCAGGGCGAGCGTGCCCCTATCTCGGGTCTCGCAGTCTCAGTCACGGTAATTTACATATCGTTTGGTATGTGTCTTAGTTTGTTTTAAATGTTTACTATGGTTCTGTATTTCCCTGCGTAGTTTTGCGTCTTATGCTGCCTGTGCCTGTATCCTAGGGGTCACTGGAAAAAGCTGGAGCGCTGGGGGGGGGAAAGCGTTTGGCACTAGTCTAGCCCTGGGAATTGAGACTAATTCTTAGAATCCCATCAAACCGTTGCTTCTCTGAAAACGAAATTTCCTGCATTCCATTAAGCTCTTTTGCAAAGGTCCCCTGGAAGGAGATATTTGCAAGGTGAGCATAATAATATCAAAACATAATTTTCGTCAGGTTTTCAGTTTCGATGTGCAGGTATGTCTTCGTTTCCTTTGAGTACACCACAGCAGCCCCTGCTACCTTGGCGTAGGTACTAATTGCTTTCAATTCTTCAGCCTCTCTTCTTTTGTTACCTTTTTTTAACAGATCTTTCTTCATTGGGAATACAATGCGCTCCTATTCAGTTTAAGCACTTCAGAGGGGTACCATTACCAGCCCTCCATGAATGTGCTCCTTATACTTGTAGCACTTAAAGCACATCTGGAGGTGGATAAATTCCCCATGTTCGATCTGCTAAAGGCAGATACAGACGTTAAAATAAAACATACATCCCTCCGTATCTTTAACCGCCATCGCCGTATCGCAAAAGACTATCTTAAGCACGTGAGTATTTTCTTTAAACTTGATGACCTCAGATACCTTTGACCAGGTGTGTTTTTTCACTTTCGCATGAATTTCTTCTACGGTGTGACCCCCAACTTATGGATTGAGGTGGCGAAGGATAACACTTCTATATGTTTTGATTTGTGGTAGGGCGTGTGGTTTTAAATTAATCGTCTCAACCAATCTTCAGTTTTGGGTGAGGTGAGTGGTTTGCTATTCCCAGACGGCCATATATTTGTTTGAAGACACTTCCTCGGTCCGCTTGGAGGCAATGGAGATGGTTTTCAGTGGTATCTGCCGTGTCTCTTTCATGACGGAAAGAGACACGTGATTGAACGAAATTGTTCCTTAAAATCTATCTTAACGCTGATTGGCCACTTTTTCTAGCATTTGTTTCAACCGTAAAATCTGTCTTAAAAGGTGTTTGGTCATGTTGTTAACGCTATGTGTGAAAGAATAAATTAAACATAAAACTTAGCATTAAAATCAGCTTAATCTTGATTGGCTAAATTGGTCTCTCTTAAGTTTACATAGGATAACTATAGAGGGAGCAGCATTTTGCGAGGAAGGCAGTTAGAGTTAGTTATTTTCCTGTACATTACTTGAAGACAACTCCACGCTCCCGCTGAATAAAGAAGTTGATATCCAGATCCAAAATTTACTTTACCTTCTGCGGAGGCTACGATCATGCTGATTCCCCATCCTACCAAATTACAAGACAGCCACCTTTCACACCCTCATAAGCCATATCCACACCATACTGCAAAAGCAAGTGGCCACAGTCTGGAGTATCAGACAATTACTTTGACCAAATCATTTCAAACAACGGGCCTCTCTAATCCTCAGAATCAAGCTATCTGTACTATACTTATATGTGGGACGTGGTTGAAGGGGAGATCCACAAGTTCCCATGCACTACTAAGGTGGAGTGTAGCTCCAGGATCATTACAGATTTCACCCAGTTATAAAGTGAGTCTGTAGAAAAGGACTGCAGTAGGTTCTGACGCCGTCTCGGTGACGTGGATGAGGCTACCGGTGATTTTATTGAATTAAATAATTCGTACAATCTTTAAAGACTTTTTAACATGTAACCCTGGTAAATATAACTATAAATGAACTCACTGTGTTATTTTTTTTTGATTGGAGCTAGGAAATAAATAACTCGCCACGCATTGTACATATAATTTTTAGAAGCAAAGTGAATTAGTTAAAGCCTATGTTTGTATTAATGTAGGTTTTTGCCAACTAGTTCTCCAAATAACCTTAGGAGGACTTCGGTAATTATATCAATCGGAATATAATGTAAAACAACATAAGGGTTTCAAAGTTCGTCAGAATCAGCAAAATAGTTATGATATTATTGCCAAAACAAAATAGTTCCCGGAAAATCTTGGGAGGACTTTGACAATTATATCACTCGAAAGAGAGTGTAAAACAACATAACGGTTTCAAATAACGTTAGAATGGTTGAAATAGTTATGATGTTAATGCAAAAACAAAATAATACCCACGCTAACCTTAAGAGGACTTTGGCAATTATATCATTCGAAAGAGAATGTATAACAACATAAAGGTTTGGAATTTCGTTAGAATCGGCCGAATAGTTACAATGTTATTACCAAAGCAATGTAATTTCCTGGCTAACCTTGGGAATATTTTGTTAATTATATCACTCGAAAGTGAATGTAAAACAAATAAAACAAAACTGGGAGAGATTGACCAACATAGTGAGGCATAGGGTATTACGTGGCTAAAAATTAGGTGCATAGATTGTGACCCTTATTCAATAAGCCTCCTGCAAGCTGCAAATCAACTGACTCTGAATATCTAAATAAAGGAATATATATATATATATATATATATATATATATATATATATATATATATATATATATATATATATATATATATATATATATATATATATATATATATATATATATATATATATGTATATATATATATATATTTATATATATATATATATATATATATATATATATATATATATATATATATATATATCGGAAAGTGTAAACTAAGCACGCTATCGTAAAAGCATCTTTATTTGTCTGGGGTTGAACCTTTCGAGGTTCTAGACTCATCTTCGGCACTAACAAACTAAGATAGTAAAGGGTTAAAATTTTTAGCTTATATAAAATACTAAAATTGAATAGTACAATTTAAGACAAGCTGCTTAATACAAGAATAAAAATTTCATTAATTCATGATACAATATAAACATTGGAAGCAGTTTTATTTAAATTTAAATTAGGTTTAAGTTTTAGGATGTAAAGTGATTCTAATATTCGTAGTTCGTTGGAATTGGGGCTATGACTAAGTATTTTAAAGTTATCCATGTTAATTTCAGACTTGCAAGTCATTTAGCTGAGCAAGATTCATATAAAATTATCAATGATCAAAATAAATCTAACAAATACTACGTTAAGACTTTGGGGACTACCATTTAAAAATAACGAATTACGTATTTCTAACCTATAATTTCTGAATGGTTGTAATAAAAAAGGACCAATATAGAGACGGTCGGGAGGAAATTTCCTGTAATCTCTCTAAAAAACAAAGAAAAAGTAGTCTAAAAGTGCGAGGTTAAATTAATAAAATTATGAAATTATAATAGAAGGTTAATAATAATTAATATAGAAAACTGCAATTAGTAAAAGAGAAAAAAAATTTCGATAAATAATATTGAGTAAAAATATAACAATAGCGTATCCATATACCAAAATCCATGCTTTAGAAAAATGAATGATATGCAAGATATAACAAACAGTAACTTGTTAAATGATTGTGTAGAATAATGCAATCAAATCAATAGCAATTGCGTAAAACCTTAGTTTAACGCAAAACGCATTAGTAAATATAAGTTTGAACTATATTATTTCAAAATATTAACACAAACGTTAATCATTATATGCACCTTGTTCCTTGCAATTCTTTCTTTCTTCGAAAAATTCCTCTTTCCCGCCAGATGACTCCTAGGGATGCAGAGATCTCCTTTCTTCTGGAATCCTTATTCAAAGAGAGGCCCCGCTCAAATTAATGATTATATGGGTGCAAATCGGACGGAAACGCCGCTTCTAAAACTCAATCTTTGCTTTGATTCTCGGGCAACCAAATTAAATACCTTTAATATTGGTCTTAAACAGCTAGTTTCTTTCTTCGTATTATTTAATGCATTTGTACATATTTACAATGGGAAAATAATAGCTCTTTATACTTTCATCGACCAATAATTTTGTATTACATATAATAAATTCTTTGATCTATAGGATGATTTAGTGTTTGAAACGATATCTTCGTATACAATTAACGGATGGCAAAACCTCAAAGCTCGACCAAGAAGAAATTTTTATCGTTTTATATGTTATAAGGAAACTCAGTGGAACCTATTATTTATGAAGTTTAGTAAGAGAACAAAATTATTAGGATATATAGAGCATGGATTACATAGAATATTTAGTCACAGGATGCATAAAGACATAAAAACGGCCTTAATAATTATATCCATATATCTCTGCAAAAAAAAGGACATTTTGTATTAATATGAACATTATGTTATATTCCTTAATAAAGTGAAGAACACTCAAATATAATTCTTGATAATATCTTCTCAAAGTGATTACAAGATTATAATATCTACTAGATCTTGTGTTTACATCTATATGCTTTCCTTCAAACGGTTGAGATCCTCGTTGCCAACGACCTAAAACTAAACATCTGAAAATTTGCTCTACCAATTCGGCATCATCAATTCGTTTTCAGTGAATAACTCTTGTTGTCAAATCTTTTCTTTCTCAGAAAGGTCCAGGCTTTGAATGAAGGTTCTTTATTAGTGAAAAACCACACATATACCCAAAGGTATAATTTTGATAAGATTAGGTGATAATTTGTTCGCTGATTTATGTAGTGTTGATAACATGTGTTGAAGCTATTTATGCCCATGGAAATAGCTTTATCGCTCACAGCCAGTCAACTAGCTGCCTGTAATTCCCATATGCTTTGCCACAAACGTAATATTTTATTTTATGTTTATATTACCACATTATCTAAGAAAAATGCCGTGGTTAAAATTACTTTTATGCTATCTCAATTTCAAGACAATTACAAAAGACTTTGAGCTACTATAGACATAGATATATCTATATATTCGTATAGTTGGCAACTGCTAACTTATTGTTAATTGTTTTCTTTTCAAGTGTCTCGATTTGTCTTATGTTTCGCTTTTTGTCTTGGCTTAACCCGTGGATTAGTTCACTGAAACTTATTAGAAAATTGTGACCCACGAGGGAAAAAAACTGGTTCACTAAGCAAAACTATTTTTTTTATTGGCCTGACGCGTTTTAATATATACACATGTTTCAAAGGCTACACAGTTGTGGCTAGGGAATAAGATACAGAGCTATAAATATGTAGTAAGCTGCGTTAATATTGATACGAACACATTTATAAGAAATTGGATTTCTCTAAACACAAGATATACATGCAAATGGTTGAGACTCTATAAGGAGGGGTTATCATTAGGGGCTGGTAGACGGGAGGATGGTAAGATGAATTGCAAATTTGTTTGCTTATTAAAATTTCCGTCACTTTTCTTTGTTTATTGCCTCTTGTCGTAGAATTTCCCCCCATCTTTTTCTATCTCTAAGAGTGCTAAGAGTGTCTAATATATTAATATTATAAGAATATCTTAACGAACAGAGCCGTTACGAAACACGTAAGGATATATATAGGAGAAACGAACATTAATTCCAAAATAAACTTATATTTTACCTTTATCAAATGAATACATAACATTTAGACATTAACTACAGCAATACTCTAAATTTTATTATAAACAAGAATTAATTAAATTAGTTTACCCACAAAATTGGGATAACGTTTTCTCTACACACAACAATAATATAAGAATTAGGCTTACGGACTCAGGTGGAGTTTAAAGGCCTCAGAAATGTTATTTACTCTCAACGCGTGCCGCCGGCCAGATGTAGATGAGCGAGATCACACGGTTGTTTTGGTGAGGGTGGCAGCTGGGGGGTCCACATGTTCTTCCGGGAGGGGGGGGGGGTCTTCAAACAAGAGAACCAATACGGTGCTTTATGCAACACCTAGGCAGTCGTGGTCTCTCTTGCGAGAGTGAGTCGAACTTGGTTCTTAAATCAAGTTAACTTGGAGTGCAGTGTGACCACCGAGTAACGTGCTCGAGGAGGAGTTTTTCTCCTTCCTTACTTATTTCCTTATGGACGAGGACTGAACTCGAGGAGGGTCTTCTTCAAGGGCGAGGATAACGGAGGGGGGTTTCTCTAGCAAGAATAAATTACTTAACGTTCGGTTTGGTAACCCGGAACTAGCTCGAGGATGAGCTTTTTCTTAATTCCAGTCTTCCTCTAGGGCGAGTATAACGGAGGGGGGTTTCTCTGACAAAAATAAGTTGAACTTGGAGTCTCTCTGGCGAGAGTAAGTTGAACTTACCAAAGTTAACTTATCGTCTGGTTTGATAACCAGGGACTTAGCTCGAGGATTGGTTTCTTCTTAGCCCCTTAAGGTAGGTAGCCCTGCCTCTCTTACAGGGTACTTCTTGGTCTGGCGAGCCAAGTACACCTCCTCTCCAGTCTCAGTAGTTCGGTTTGATCCGAAGACTTCGTCACCTCGAGACTGACGTATACTACCAGGATTTTCCTCAGAGTTCCTCATTTATACCTTGTCACCCCACTGGGGGAGTGGGAAGGGGGGGAAGGGGCTTGAGGAGGGCTTCAGGAGAGTTCTTTTTCTAAACGGTCTTTCACACGAAGTCAAACATCGGCTCCTCGTTAGCCCTTGAGATTGAGAGAAACACGTATCCAATTTCTTATTCGACGTGAAACTGGATCTCACTCTCCTGCGAGAGATCTTACATTTTGACCTTTAGGGTCTTTCATGGCACCGAGTTGTGCCACACTGCGGTTAGGCACTGAACCCGCCGATGCCTTCGACGGATGTCTTTGCGGTAACCGCCTTGTGACTGCACCAAGAGGGAACGGGGGGTGGGGGAAGTGACCATTCCCCTACACCTCTAATATAAGCAATCATCGCCGGGTTGGGGCGTGTGTTAAGATTTCAGTATTCGTTTCAAGCGACTTCCGGTCCAATTGTTTTCCATGCTTTTCTCAAGGGGTAGGTTATTCTTCGTGTAGGCTTTGTTTCGGTCCTTTCGATATATGAATGAGGTTGGAGTTCACAGTCTCCCATTTTACATTATATTCATAAATCAGGTGACTTTTTTGCTACACATATATATATATATATATATATATATATATATATATATATATATATATATATATATATATATATAAGTCTAGAAGTCCTTTTAAATATGATTTTTAAGGTTTCATCCAATAATTAATTACATTCCTGCAAGTTATTTAAGAATTTAGGGAATTTTCTGAATCAATGTGTAAACTCACTATAGACAACAACCATTTAAGGAAACGGCGGCAAAATAGCAAGCAATCGAGTACCGGTATAGCAACAGGAAGACAGCAGGTGATAGTTTTAAAGTGTTGGACGACACTTTAAGCAGATCTGGTAGTTTATATCAATCAATCGGTTTGAAGAGACAAGTAGTTAACTTCATAGTGTGAGTACCACTCTGTCCTGAGCATTAAGATCATCAAGACCCATTAAAAACACGATAAACACGATCAAATGAAATCCAAGGAAGATTCCCAGAGAACTGTGTAGGCCAAAGTAAGCCATGGTATCATGTAAAAATGTCTGAAATCTGATATGCAACTTTGAGATAGCTGAAAGACAACTGCTATCCAATCCTGACAAAAAAAAGAGGGTCGAGAGAGCAAAGCTACTCCTCTAACGACTTTTGATTACTTGCAGTTTCCAGTTAAATGGAAGGATTTGCAATTGGTCACTGCTCAGGGGACCCCCAAAACAAAGAATAATCATGTTCAGGCAGAAATGAAAATCCGATTTTTGTGGCAGAGCGGTCATATTTTAAGAGACAGAAGAGTTTAAATTTTTATTAAAGTGATTATTTATTTGGATAAGTTGAAGTAGAAAGTCATCTCCTAGTTAGATACGAGCATAGGAAATGCTTGCAAACTTTAAGTGGTTTTGGCTCAAAGAAAACTAGGCCTCCCAGTCTGCCAGATATAAAAAAAATGTAGACTTGGTAGTGTGGTTGATGCTTGAACAGAAATCCTCTACCTAATCTCATCAAACGTTCAAATTTCTGAAGTGCAAATTGAATAAATGTTCGAGAATATTTCAAGTGATTTTCTGCGTTCCACTCGCACTTAGATCATACCTAGACTTCGTCGTGTTACAGACGCAAAATGCCATCGGATTGAATATTAGCTACATCATCTTCTGGCATATAATTACTTGTTAGTTTTAGTCTAAGCATTATAAAAGTTTACATCATGTTCGGAAAATATAAAGAAGAATTATCAATGGCTACTTTCTGTTTCTGTGTACAAATATAGTTATTAAGCTAATAGTTATATATAGATGCAACTCTTTGTGTATCGTATTGCTCTAAACAATAAGAAAAATGTCCTATTCCTTGATTAACTGGTGAGGGAAAATTTCAATAGGTTTATATCTTCTTCCTTAATTGACTTTATCGGATGCGTCTTTTATATTGATTTCCTAATAATATTTGTACATATACAAATAGTTCTTCCGATCTCCATCTCTTTGTTTGGTCTTCTAATAAGAGACCTCCTATGATTGCGTAGTTAAACAGTTTCACGAATGTTGTATGTTCTAACCATTCCGAGGGTCCGGCTTTCACTTTACCAAACCAATGCCTTTATTTACAAATCATTTAAAAATATATCGGTGAGTGGTATTTTCCCAATATTCGCCACTTATAAATAAGGGTAACGAGTCACATTTTGAATTATGTAAATTACACTGGTCAACACATTTTTATTCAGAGACCTTACTATACTTTTCTAAATGCATTTTCCATGTTGAACCCGATCCTGCCTTCGGTTTTTTTCTAGCAAGTACCATTTCTAAGATATGCTAGAATTTCAAAATGGCGTCCTGCGATTATAAAATATAGTATATTACTGGTATTGCTTCTATTGCATGCATCATTATTTTACTGCTAAGATGAACAAAATAGATGCTTAGTGAATTATTTCTGGTTAAAGGGGTATAGAGAAGAATTCATTTACATTTGTTACCCGCATGCATATTTTGCGCAATTATTTATAATTCTGTTTTATGCTTTCAGGTTCCTCATGTGATGTACATCTTTTAAGCTGCTCCTTCTGCGTTGATATTAAGAGGCTTCCAAATATTTCCACACAGCAGTAACAATGCCTCAATATGGAAAAATCATCCAAATAAATTCTGCTATATATGTGGGCATTTTACAACGAAATCTCAGCAGCGTACTATCACCAATGGTATAACGAAAATGTACAAAGTCTACTTCGGTTTCTCTCTAGGTGACCAAGATAAATCATAGGTACCACACTAAGTTTGTAATTCCTGCTCTAATGGATTACGTCACTGGATTAACAAAAAGAAATCTTCCATGATCTTTGCTGTTTCTATAATATGGTGAGAGCCCAAAGATCATCTCGAAGATTGCTATTTCTGCAGTGTGACCACACAAAGGTTTTATGCGAAGAAAAAGCACTAAATTTTGTATCCAGCCATGGATTCATCGTGCAGACCAGTTTCACATGATGTATCTTTGCTATTCCAGTTCTAGCTAATGATGGCCTCGTACCTGATGATATCAGTGATGATATAAGTACTGAAGGTGTATGCACATTAGATGCGGATGCTGAATATGAGGATGATAACTATGAGCCAAAGTTATTTACTCAGGAAAATTTAAATGATCTTGTGAGAGATCTGTGACTGTCAAAGGAGAAAGCAGAACTTCTAGCATCTCGACTACAGGAAAATTCTTACTTGAGAAAAATTTGCATGTGAGTTACTTTCGAGGGCGTCATCGTGATTTAACTTTATTCTTCACAGTTAATGGCCCTTTCTGCTACTGCCATGATTTAAATTGATTGTTCGAATCGTTTTCTCAGACATATGAGGCGTCTGACTGGCGTCTCTTTATTGATGCTTCTAAGACAAGTCTGAAAGCTGTTATCTTGTACAATACAAATGTAAATCTTTCCATTCCTACTTGCCATTCAGCCTACCTTAAGGAGACGTATGCCAATATGGATATTCTTCTTAAAGTCATAAACTACTAAGCCCATCAGTGGTATATCTGTGGTGATCTAAAGGTAATAGGTATGTTAATGGGTATGCAAAAATTATGACAAGCGTGACTTGCCACTTCGATCTACATATGAGCCTGGAATGAGCAGCATTCAATCTGTTCTCCTGGTAAAGCCTCAGAAAATATTTCTGCCACCTCTTCAATTGAAACTAGGTCTAATGAAAAACTTCGTGAAAGCAATGGCTAAGGACAATTCTCAGGGACTCTAGTATCTGCGCCAAAAATTTACACAACTGAGCGCGGCAAAAATAAAAGAAGACATATTGGTGGGACCAAAACATCAGGAGATTTTAGCAGACCCTGACTTCGAGAAGACCCTCACTCTGAATGAAATAAATGCATGGATAGCCTTCAATTGGTTATGTGCAAACTTTCTGGGCATCAACACGTCACCAGCATACAAAGATTGCGTGGAAAACTTTCTTTAATCTTATAAAGAATGGGATGTCGTATGTCACTTAAGATCCATTTGAAAACATTCGCACCTAGACTTATTCCCAGACAATCTTGGAGTCGTAAGTGATTATCAAAGTGAACGTTTCCACCAGGATATCAAGATCTTGGAAACTCGCTATCAAGAATTTTGGAATGAGAGAATAATGGGAGATCATTGGTGGATGTTGTATCGCGATAATCCTGATAGAAAATTCAAACGCAAATCTCATGCACAACGTTTATGAATTCGAGTTTTGACTTATTAGCCCTTCAATCATTGTTTATCATTCTTATACATGCAATATAAGTATCATTCACTTCCTGATATTTGTGGAATAAACAAAACATAGCTATTTATCTTTATCATATATTTCCGCCAAAAGAGAATGATAAATTTTAGAGTTTCTATATGCTAAATGCATCATTTTTTGTCAGTTCAACTTCTCAATCTACATGGGGATATACAAAAGGCAATCATTTTCAACAAAAAAATCAGAGTAAAACGCTACATTGTATCAGCAATGTGGTAATATTGCACTTTCGAATATCACAAAAAGCTAATGAGCTAAAGAAAAGCTAAAGTCTGATTTTAAATCAGCGAGAAAAATACCATGATAAAGGTTTGCTCAGGTCTCTGATGATTATAAAAAGTTCATATTTGTTAGCCAGTGTTATCTGTCTTCTGCAAAATTAGGAGTAGCTGTCTGCTACTCCCTTAGCGAATGCAGGTTTTAGTTAGATCTCAATCAATGACTTGATTTCTCATTTAAACGTTATGTAGTTCATATTTTACTTTATACTTCAAATAATTTCAATCCCTGTAAACAGATTCGAATTCTTTGCGTTTGAATCGCCGCGTCTTACTCTATTTGCTTCGGAAGATCATATTTTCCTATTCTCGTCCTCATTCTCAGCCTTGGCGAATGTTTCCCATTGGTTGTTAAGTTTTTATTCTTCTTCCTTTACTTTTCCTCATTTCATCTGCTTATGATTCTTATTCTTCTCTCTTATTCTCAATAATGCGAAAAAACCTCTTGCCGAACTTGAATGCTAATTTTCATTTCAAAATCCAAGTGTTTGCTGCGACGTTTTATTTAAAACTTAATTTTCTAACTTTTAGTCGCGTGCAACTCTATAGCTCGCTAAGTCGTGGGGTCTGTCGGTCGCTGATTTTTTGGAAGTTCTTGTTTTAGTAATAATATTTTACCTATAACAGCCGATTCTAACGAAATTTGAAACCCTTATGTTATTTTAAATTTACTTTTGAATGATATATTTGCAAAAGTCATCGCAAAGTTAATCCGGAAATTATTGACATTTTTGAAGGTCGTAAGGTTATTAATCAGAATAATTGAGAGCATGCGACTCTGGTCGGCAGACCTTGTTTTTCTTTATCTTGAAGTAAATTCCACAGGTAAAAGAGAAACCTACTCTTTACTTTATTAAATATGATGGAATTTATTAAGTTGGCAGACTCAGACCACTGGCTGACCACTTTCGTTCGCCAGATGAATTAGCATTTGTCACCTGATCCAAGGCTTAATGGCTTTTTGACCTGGAAAGCAAACTATCGGCTAACAGCTTCCTGACTAAGGAGATTAGCGCTTCCTTGGCGAGATAAAAGCCTTTAACACGCCCAACTTCAGTAACTGCGCCTGCGAGGCGGCTGACGGATATTCAAATTCTTCTTCTTTTTTATCTTTGGCCTCTGAGATTACTCCACGTGTAGTTATACTTATGAGACAGGGAGATGGAAAGAATGCATGAAACAAATGAAGGGGGTATTCCTTCTGACATCCCTTTCCCTTACATATAATTTCCAAAGGATCTTGCTCTGGCCCCGAAATTTTTGTCATCACAATATTAATTTTAAGTAATAAATTAGCGCCTTTTTTGAAATGATGTCTAATATATGCCCCTTTTAATTATCCTAGTCAAAATTCCTTACTAATAGATGTTTTGAATAACGTTTAAATGGGTTTAATATGCTGGTTTCCAAATCTTTGAGTTGCATCGGCTACATCTATTTATGACCTTCAGGTAGAAACAATATTTTTTTCAATATATTACCGAGTATCATTTTCGTTTTTCATGGTTGAACGAATAATTTATTCGATGGAAATTATTGTCGTGAAAGGTATTTAAGTTATTATTTTCACTCATTTGTGTTCCGAGTCGTCACTAAGAATACTTTCACCATCCCGAAATCATCCGATACATGCAATAGTTAAAAGGTAAACCCCAATAAGTTTAAATTTTACGAAATTCCTCATATTTGATGCTTAAATCTTTTTTTAAATTAGAGTTGGTTTTGCTAATTTAGATCTTGGTCGCTTCTGGATTTATAAATACTTTTAAAGTGCATGTATTAGGGGAAGTTTCTATTAGTCACCATTATTGTATTCGCACATTCATTTGTGTCGAAGTTTTACTGAGGGGGTAATCCTTGTTCCACTTCCTGGACATATATTTTAGTACAGCACCGAGGTAAAGTGGAGGTTAAGTGTATCCAATACACCTACCGTAGCCACTTCCGGTGAATAAGAATAACACTTGTGCGTACCTTTGCTCAAAACTAAGATGATGTTCCCCTGAGTGTGTCCCCACTCAGTAAAAGCCTATCATGGATGGATCGGTGTAAGATTTAAGCCAAATGGATTGCTTAATAATTGCCAAAGGATCGTCCCAAATAGTTAACCACACAGAAATAAAAATAATCTTTAATGTACATGAATTTGAAATAAGCAACAGCGTATATAACTATAAATAGATTAAATCTTGTAATGAATAAGTAAGTCCACGAAAATGTCGTGGGGATTACTTAAAAATTATTCATTAGGATGCTTGCGTCTTAATGGCACCCAACAGAACGACTGGAATATTATTATTGAGTTAAACACTGAAATACGCACTTTTAATAATCGAGGTCATGGGCTCGGGGTGGGAATTCTAGTTCACAAATAAACTGGTCAATTTAGGGAACGGGATAGTTCAATTAACGATACCTTTAACTTCGTAAGTATTTTTGAAGGGGACGGTAAAGATCTTCTCCTGGTGATGATGATCGCACTTAGTCCGGCCGTCCGAGGTTACCGATTTAGAATGTAATACTAGACTGGTGATATACTGATCTTATGACAGATCACGAAAGTGAGCCAAACTGTGGCTTAAATCGGACTTCTTCCTCGAAGTGCCTGTCCGATTATTCGGATCCTGGAATGGGTAGCCAACACCGATTACCTAGCTCCGTCTAGGATAATTCGAAGAGGAAGGTCTTGTGTAACCTCTGACTCTAAAGAATGGGGGTCTGCAAGAAGTTTGGCCCTTACAAGTACTGTGACGGCTACAACCAATTCCCCGAGAAGTTCCTTTCTTGCAACAGGCGAACTGTTTCTTATGTATATCGAGCTCCACCTCACAAAGTAGGTTCAAGGTCTTCTGCTCGAATCCACGGAGAAGTTTTCATTTTATTTCCCTTGCGAGCATAAATCGAGAGAGAGCACCGAATTCACATAAAATCCATATTGCCGCGAGAAAGAGCTTTTTTTCATCTGTGGGTGGACAGTATGTCTTTCGCACCTTTCGAGCCATATTGGAGTTTACGATGGCGCGAAAAAGGGCGACAGAGTATTCGAGGCGACTGGGATATTTAGTAATACGGGAGGGGCACGCAGCTTGTGTCGGAGTATTTCTGCGTACACTTATGTACGCGGTGTTTAGACTTCTACACTTTGCTTCATTTTCTTCTTGTGATTAAATTTTTCCCTCTACCTTGGACACTCTAAATTTGATCTTCTGTCGCATTGAGGAATATCAAATTTGAACTGCCTACTCTTAATGAGGTTTACCAAGCTATAAGGTAAGAATAATATCCTTTGAATTTAATACAAATCTCTTAGCTTGTAACACTTAAATTTGTTTGGTTGTTTAAAATCCTACAATACATTCCATACAAGAATTAGAGCCCCTCAAATTTAAGTCACCCAAAGTAGTTACTTCAGTTTCCAGTTTCTCATTATAACAAAATTGTTGAACCACTGACGTGGGATTTCACCGATATTGCTTTATTCTTATGTATGTTAAATCTCCTTTTGTACTTTTCAGAATATTTGATTCCTCTACCCAAAACGCTTTGTCAATTCTCCAAGCTTCTCTGATAATCATCACTAACTCTATACTTTAAGAAGAGGATTCTTTGGAGTATTTGAATAATAATTTCATCTTAGTTTGGTTATTACTTATGTTTTTTATCAAGGTTATTTATAAATTTTTTTTATAATATCAAAAAACAAAATGGTGAAGTTCAGGAATAAATATATTAGATCGAAAGTTTGTGAATTTTTTAAAACCCAAAGAATTACAAATGGTGAATTTCAGCAAATTTATTTTTAAATATCTTCTATATCTATATTTTTGCAACGTGATATTTTGAAAGGGTGTAAATTTAGTTTAGAGCTCCTTTATAAAATTATTATAATTGGCAAAGTTCAGAAAATTTCTAAAATTTAACCATGGCTGCATTTTTTAGATTTTAAATTTTAATCTTAGAGGCAAAGCGCAAGCTTCCCCCTTAGGGAGGAGTGATGAAGCCATGGCCTGGTTTGTTCTATTATCGAATTGTTTAACACCTATAATTTTTTCCATTTAGGATAGTATATTATTTTAAAGGCTTTTCATATACTCTAGCAAACCAGCTTGTCAGAAAAGAGCATTAGAGACACCACTACTTAACATTTTTCTTTAATTTAGTCCATAAATCACCACAAACTAAATATCATCTGATGAGCATTTCTCAATGGGCGAGTTTATTGCAAACTAATCCTTACGCTTTTAGCTCTATAAAAATTCTTTAATATAGTACATTTTCAAGGTTCGTTTAATAAATAGATAATATCTATATACATAACTTTAGATTAATTCGAATCATTTTGTTTGTGATAAAAAAATTTCCTATTACTGACACACAGCAGCGGACAGCCTAAACCACGCTGGATATCATATTTTAAGTTTTTAGGCTTTAAATTCTCCATGCTTCGGTGTCTATAATTTGTCTCAATGAGATTTAATAAAGAAAATTAAGAGAAATGAGCGGTGATTTCCGCTCCTATAAACTTCGTAGATGCTAAATATTCATTAAATGTAAACATCAGCCAAAGCGATTCCTATTTTTGAGATCAATTTGGTGGATGGGAGTTTTATTTCTTCGGCAAAGGTCATAAATCCGTCAATATACTCAAAATAATGTACAAATAGGATCTCAAATTAAGAATTTCTTTCAGTAACACTGTTCATCATTAGTGTTCGTGTCTTCTCTTCTTTTAACTGGTATTAGAGTGAAGTTGGCGAGAGTAATAGCTAATTTTTAATGAATTTTTATTCAAAGAGAAAAAATGAATCTTTTGACGCAAAGTCTAGAGGATTCTGTACCATACTTTTACGTTCTGTGGAATTAAAAAAATAAAAAAATTCTCACGGCTAAACTATTTAAGCTAAAGCCTTATGTTTGATCTCATTAGCTAGCAAATTCTCTCATTTTTTGGCATTAATATATAGGATCATTAGAATTCTAGGATTTCCAAGCTTTCCTAAACTCCTCAAGACAAAAAGAAAAACCTGTTTTTTCAAATTAAGACAAAAATCGGCATAAGAAAGGTAAAGCTTTTCTGCCGGTTTTTTTTCCGATAAAAATAATATACGAGTATTGGTTCCTACAGGTATAGAACTGATATCTAAAAAATACACATATAAATAACACTATTTACCTATGTCAAACATTCAGTGACGCAATGACCTTTCCAAATGAAAAGTTCGAGATAATATAAAATCTTCAAAATCTTAAACGATCTACGTTAAAGTCACAAATACTATACAATGGAAGCTAGGAACCAGCACCCGCTCAAACCTGATAGGATTATGAATGAATAAGATTGTATTCTAGAATGGTGCCAAGCTACACACTTTCTTATATTACGAGATATCGAAAATGAGGTTAACCAACCTCACATACATACATATATGAGGCCAAGCAGTCCAATATTTATAATGAGAAAGAAATGGTTATAAATTCTATCCATGCCTCGGAATATATTATGTTACCAAGACTAAGTATAATAGCACTGTATGTCTGAAGGCATATTTTTCGACCTACTGAAAATGGAAAGGACGAGAAACTTCTAGAGAACTCATTAGCGAGGTTTATTGGATAAAAGGTATTAATCAAGGAGAACAGTCCATTTACAAAAAGGTACTAGGTTTAATAAGAATAGTTGAGTAATTAATCCTAAGGAAATTTCCTAAATACGGTACTTCGAGAACTGTGAAAAAAATGATATGATTATACATGTTTGCAGTCAAATAGATTTAATGCGTTTTGGGAGCTCTGCAAACTGCTATTTTGTTGCTTGGCTTAATGTGTGGTTTAAGGATCAAACTATGTGTCCAAAACATGCAAGATGTGACCTGCACATGAAGCCCAGTAACGATACCTGCAGCGACATGTTCACTATGATACACCCCAATTGAAGTTCTCATATTTATCTTTCCTAGTCTGGCAACGAAGACGCTTCCCAATTATCTCTGCTGCATCACTGTAAAACGCAAAACGTGGAAAAGAACCTGTCAAGTAATTTTGGAAAATCTTAAATTTTGAACTCTTTTCTCTTCGGAGCATCCTTAGGTTGCAATATATGTACATTTAGATAACCAAAGAAAATTGCCAACTCCATTAAAGAAATTATTTAATTTAAAACAAAATTTTTAATGCCTAGACGAAACGATAAAAAAGGGTTTTGAGCAAACTAAATTTACAATAGGAATTATTCTTTATATTTAACCTCGTCTAAATTAAATAAAAATTTATAAATTTTAGTGATCGAAAATCCCAGAAAAAAAAACTTATTACAAGAGTTTTCGTGACTCCTTCAAAAATAGATATAAGGGAGAACATTAGAATCCAATTATGTATTATGGTAGCAGAGAGATAAGTCAGCAAATTACAGCATGATACATCGTACCGTTGACAAGAAATAAATTTCAGGTTTGTTTTATCTCCTTACAATCTTAAATAAATCACAGTTAAATCTATATAGCTCATTAATTTTTCATTTTAGTATGATTGATTATAAGCCACTTTGACTATAAACAATAATCTCATAAAAAAGAGCGTATTGTACATCACAACATCTGAATTACAGAGCAATGGATATGGAATTTTCCCTCTGAGGGTGATGAATAGCACTTTCTACCAGTTTTCTTGTTGTATCTGGATATACAAATTTGGTTCGTTAAATGGGCACGCAGTCACTTTGATCTTTCTCATATTTTTCAATGATAACAGAAGATCGGTGAAAGTTTTATGTTAAAAAAGGTTTGTACAAGGTTTTAGATCTTTTGAGCTTTTCAACGAACATATATGATAATGTATAATGAAATTTTGGATAGAAAAATTTTAAGAGCAAATCATTGGAAAAAGTATAGAAATATATTTCAAAGTTAACCAAACTTCATGTAAATTTCCTCGTGTAATTTTGTCTCTTGCATCCAATTAAATATCAAAAGTCCCAGACACTATTTTGTTAGAAGAGATCAATATCCTATACAAAAGGAACTATAATATATATATTGAACTATTGAAGAGATAAATAAAAAATTTAGGAATTATATATCTCTTTATTAAACCCATTTTGATTCATACCGTTGGATCTCATTAAGTGTTCATTACTCAAAAGTTAATCGTACTATATACACACTAGCTACTATTTTGCTAGTAATAGCCACTTTGAAAATGATTGTAAATAATGAAAATAAAAGTGAAAGACTTGAATGTAAAAATATTAAAATTTTGGGGGACATAACGGTTGGTTATCTAAAAATGCAAGATTACGTTCTACAATACCAGATAAATTGGACGTTCCTTTAGTATTCGGTCAATATTAGCATTTATTTCAGATTTTGTTGAGAGTAAACACGACAACCTAATCTAACCAAACCAAACTAAAAATTATATCATCTATTTATATTCAATATAATAGTACTAAATTTACATTGAAACAACTTAATGAAAACTGCACTAGGGAAAATTTATATTGTTACGAAAATACACATAAATAAAAGTGTGTCGTACCGAGTTTAATTATTATCTTGGGAGATAAATACATCACTGTTATACACCAATGCATGCAATGACATACCAGCCTCTACATGAACAAAAACGATCGAGCCAACCTTCATCTCGAAATTGATTCTGTGAAACGCTGGCCATTTTGGTTCACATTGATAGGTTTTCTTTAAAATGTATGTCATCGTTTAATACCATAATTTCCACCACTTATGTGATACATGACAATATATGTTTTCATTATGTTAAGTAAAATTAATCAATAACTAGTTGATTACTATTATTTGTATTCTTATGCATTACAAGCATCATGAAAATGACACATATTATTTGTCTCTTCTATTTGTTTAGCTTAGAATTCTTGATTACCTCATTAGGCGAGGAGGCCGTGAGAAAAGACCTCCTTTCTTTTCGATTTAATCAGGTTGTTTTTGCTTTCTCTTTTGCGAATGATTAGAGATGAATACTGAGCACCATTTTTTACCGAGCAAATTGAAACAGAGTGAAAACAATTTGACTTATTTAATCAAGCTGGGCCCCTACCCTGTATTTTTAGGAAGGAAAGTGCGTGTGTGTGTAAAACTAGATTTGAAACGTGCAAACATTGTTGTGAAAGAGATGCGTACGAATTAATTATTCAGTGTGCAGAATTCAACCTCGTTTACATTTTGAAAGCAAAAGAGGACAAAGAGATTTGAAGATCAGGAGTAAATTCAAAGCTCTTTTTGCCAATGCTTAATAAGAAAATTAATAATAGCTCGTTGTGGGCTCAGTTTCTACCTAGTCTTTTCTTACAAAAGGTAATGTATTGAGTGTACTAATAAAATTATATGAGGAATTAAAAATTTGGAAGAGAAAAAATATATGAGAAACGAAATTTAGTTCAAAGGCAACTTATATCGAAACAAGTGCACGAGCAATTAACCATTTTTGTTCTTATTATTATTATTACAAGGTTGGGTGTTCCATATTCAGTCTCTCCAACTATTCTTCTCGATCATGGACTAATAATAAGTCGTCTCCTTCGGCATGGTACTCAAATGCCATGGTGGTATTCTAACTTCAAAACAATATGTTGGGTGAACAACTGCTCAATTCATTACTTATACTTCTAAGAATTCACATTATTTAACTTTAGTAACAAAGTAATATCTTGGACACCAACTAATGAAATAATAAATCAAGCAGACTTTCTCAGATTGTGCGGTAACAAGTTTTACATATAACTTTATCTATTAATGCTCTCGTTATAATTCCTAAAGTTTTTTTAAATGGGGAGATTCACCAGGAAGAGAATTCGGCGTTGTTGCGAAATATTCGGCACTTCTAGTCGTGATGGTGTATTTAAATACTTTTACTTAGTCTTTTGTCAAAAGATGAATCGGTGGAACACTCGCCACACCAATCTGAAAATCTCATTTGATTTTAACAAGTAGTGCATTTGTTTTACTAGCATAAACCGGCTTATCTTACTTATCTCAATATCAACTGTATTTTAAAAACTACTGTGTACATTTTGCTTAAGAAAATGGCTGCTCTTGGTAGGTAAAGAAGGTGTTAAAAGTTATTTTGGGCTGAATTAAGCAAAAACTTTGATTGGGAAACATTTTTCAGACTCGGAATGTGCAAGCGCTGGGATTCCACAATTATGGTTATTTAAGACCAATATCATTTTATACTTTCTACAATGATATTAATAGTCGCTTGCTGAGTAAAATATGTAATTTAAGAGTAGATAGACAAGGATAGAATATGGGAAAACTAATGAAAGCTGGAGTAAGCCAAAATTGATTTTTTTAGCACTTGTTTCGTCTTCCTACAAATGGAAAATGAATTTAAACGCCGATAATTGTACAATTCTGTAAATTAAAGTGAAACATAACACAGGCCACCGTCACTTATAAAATTGTGCACGAGGTCCTCCGTTAGGATAATGAAGATGAAGGTGTAGAAAGAGGAGTTAAGTTCCACCAACAAGAGGTGAATTTATCGTGGCCGAAGTAGGAAATCTTTAGTTCCTTGAAAATGGGGTGGAGATATAAAACCCCTTCCGCACGTTTCAGCACAAACGATTGAATCTAGACCACTGAAATCTAGTAAACCTTTCAAAGGAATGTGGCCTCATTTTTCACATTCTCTTCTTAGGTATTGAAACAAAGGTAGCTGTAGTAAAATTTAGGAAATGTAGTAAATGAGTGATCTGTAAGAGAATTTCATTGAGCTAATTAATTGAAGTAAACTCAAATTCAACTAATTTCCAAACGAAGTCTATAAGGGGCAAATTTAAAGTACTACTATAGTAGTTAGAGTAATCTGTTTTCCCTTGAACAAATAATTAATATTAAAAAAATTAAATACATTCCTGACCCTTATTGGTTTTATCTATGAAACATTTAAGCAGTAATTTAAGATGTATAATTAAGAAAGATTGCTAATTATCTATTTAACTTCGTTTCATTAATAAATGCGAGACTTGCAAAACTATACACTATTTTACAGTGATTTTAGACCAAAAGAATAATTAAATAAGTGCAAATGTTGTTAAAGACAAAAACCTTTTTAGGCAGGTTTTGATTTGAGTGAGTGAATTGGAAAGAGTAGAGATCGACATTATGATGTCCACGTTTCACAGAAACTATCGGCAAAAAACAAATTTAATTGTCCCTCGTAATGTAACCTCAACCATAGCAATCTACGATTATCTTTTCGTATTGTTTTTTTTAATGAAGAGCGCCTTTCACTTAGTAGGTGGCTACAGTTCCGAAGATCAAAATGCATTAAATTCTGTAATTAAATGAAAAGCCGTTGAAAGGATCAATAACAAACTTATTTTATTTAATTGATTTGTAAAACTCTCGAAATTACAAGGAGCATTATTGCTTTGACTGAATTAACTTTGGTATTTAAACTATCCCCAGTTTGGGGAAAGTTACTATGTCCCCTTAAAAATGATACGCAATTGAGCAGGTTATATTTCTGTAAAATAATAGTGAATCAATTATTAAATAAATTTGTGAATGACCGGGGACTGAAAAAATAACGTAGGCCTAACACGAAATCATTCATAGCGTGCCTTGAGAAAAATGATGCTGACGCGAGGTTCCGTGAGAGACCTTCGCAGAGATAACATTTATTCCGATGGTTTCTGATGACGTGAAATAAGAGGCAAATGTCAAATTGTTCTTAAGGCCCGTTGCTATCCAACCATTGCTCACTGGAATAGGGAGCTCCGCCATGGTCGTGAGTCCCTTGAAAATGACCCCCGTCCAGGAGGCCCGTCAGACGTGGCCAACGAGGACAATGTTGCCCGTGTAGAGAGGAAGATCCTCAAAAACCGACGGGTGAAGGTCAAAGAAATCGAGGGAGAACTTGGAATATCACATGAAAGTGTCATCAACATCATCCACGAAAGTTTGGCCATGACTAATTTACAAGGAGTAACAAGGGAAGTAAGTACCCTAGGAGACCTTACGGTCCATTCAAAGAGGGTACGGGTACCTTTGGACTAGCAATTGAACAGGCACATGGCTGCTCAATTGTATTGCGTCCCTAAACGGCCGCGTTTCAAGACTTTGTCTAGTATTGACTTAAAATGGTCAACAGATTCATTGTTGACAACTTCCACTGGAAGTGCGTTCCACTTACCGCAGATACTGTACGTGAAAAAATTTCCACACAGATTGCAGTTGTAACGCTCCAGTTCAAGTTTAAAGCCGTGATTACGCGTTCTGTTCTCACTCAGTGTGAAAATATCCCGGTAGTCAACATTGTTGAACTCTCGAAGTATTTTGAAAACTTCGATAAGCTGACCACGCAGTTTACGGGCTTCCAGCGAGAACAGATTTAATTCCCTTAGTCTATCCTCATAACTTTTATGTCGGATAGAGGAAATCAGCTTGGTTGCCCTGGCTTGTACGCGTTCCAACCTTGCGATATCCTTTTGAAACGAAGGACTCCAAAATTGTACGGCATACTCCAGGTGCGGCCGAACCAGGGAGTTGTACAGACAAAGTACTATCTCCTTGTTATGGTATCCAAACTGGCGCTTTATGTAGCCTCACATACTTTGCGGTTTCTTCTCTGCCTCAATGCACTGTTTCGGAAACTTGAGGTCGCTAGTGGCCGATCTGCATTACTTTGCATTTGTTGACGTTAAAAGGCATTTGCCACGTGTCCGACCACTCCCCAATCTTCCCAAGATCTTCTTGCAGGCGGGCAGTATTTCCATTCTTAGCAACGTTCATACCAAGCTTGGTATCGTCGGCAAATTTGGAAATCTTGGCAACCATGTCACCGTCCACGTCGTTGACGTAGATGATGAATAGTAGTGGATCAGGACAGAACCTTGAGGCACCCCGCTAGTAACGGGCACCTACTTAGAAGCCTGCCCATTCACCACCACCCGTTGCCGTCTGCCACTTAGCTATTTCTCGATCCAGCCGGCTACTTTTCCATCTATGTCAAGCGCTCGCACTTTTTGGAGAAGGCCGCGGTGTGGTACCTTATCAAAGGCTTTTTGAAAGTCTAAGTACACCACATCCACTGCCTTGTCCCGATCGTACTCACTCAAAACGAAGTGGAAGAATTCCACAAGGTTCGTCAGGCATGACCGTTGCTTTCAGGAGCCGTGCTGGGAACTCCTCAGTAGCAGGTTTGACTCTAAATACGACGTCATTTTGTCTACCATGTTGCTTTCCATGAGTTTACCGACTATCGAAGTCAGACTGATAGGTCAGTAGTTCGACGGTTGGCCTTGGTCTCAATTCTTGAAGATAGGAGTCACCTCCGCTGCACGCCAGTCTCTAGGAACGTATTTGGTCCGGATTGACATGTTAAAGATTGCGCTCAGGTGTTGTGACACTTGATCGCGCACTTCTTTCAACACTTTAGGTAGAAACCCATCCGGGCCAGGTGACTTATTCGTCATTAGGTCACTGATCTTCTTTTTTATTTCCACTTCGGTGAAGTCCATATCTTCCAGCTTTTCCCCTGAGTAGAAATCCATTGGCTGGGGGATGGGACCACACTCTTCAGTAAACACTGAAGAGAAGTAGTCGTTGAGGAGGTTAGCATTTTCTTCATCTAAGTGCTTTAATGTCCCCTCCTCATTTCTCAAATGGCCAATCGTTCGACGGATTGGGTTATGGCTATTCACATATCCAAAAAACTCCTTGGGATTCTCTTTACAGAGTCTCGCCACTTGGACCTCCTCAGAACGCTAAGCCGCCCTTATGCTGGACTTCACTGTCCTGGCTAGCCTCCAGTATTCGTCAAAGTCACCCGAGATCTTCGATTGTCGGTACACAGTTCTCTTCCTTCTAAGCAGTTGGCCGATTTCTCGATTAAACCATTTTGGTTGAACAGAAGACCGACGGGGACATTTCAGAGAATGAAACGTTATTGAAGACTCATGAATGTGGTTTTGAAACTGTTCCACAAGTCTTCAACAACATCGCACACTTCTAGCCTCGCGTCAGTCAGTCCAGCACAAAGACCTGCAAAGTCTGCTCTTTTAAAATCGAGTTTCCTCAATTTACTAGTTGCAGGCCCTGCCTTCGGAACTTTGACTACAAATCTAATTAGTCGGTGGTCACTGCCACCGAGCTCTTGGCCAACAGAGAAGTCCTCGACGATGTCATCCTCAGAGGTGAAAACCAAGTTGAGGATATTGTTTCCTCTCGTTGGCTCTCTTACCCATTGAGTTAGGAACTCGTTGTTCGCGAACTCCAGGAGTAGTGCGTTCTCGCTACAGGGTTCTCTGGATTCCCAGTCAACTTGTGTGTTGAAATCACCCATGACGATACACACTCTGTCTTCGACAAGTTTTACTAGAAGCTGGTACAGATCTCTATCCTTTTTAACGAGTTGGGCCGGAGGTCTATAAAGCACCAGGGTCCTGTATTTGGCAGGACCTATCTCTAGGTCAACACCTAAAAGTTCATGGTCGGATACGATGTTGCAATCCGTCGAGTTGAATGTATCCTTGACATACAACATCACACCGCCACTCTCTCTGTCTGGTTTATCTTTCAAGAAGAGGTGGTAACCGGGAATCTTGAATTCACCTCACGCCCCATGATTAACTTCAACGTCGTCAAATTCCAGAAGTCCAGAGTTGCACAAGCTGCGAGTGCGGATTCCAGAAGCTCAACTATCTTCCATATATCCAGATCTGGCCCATAACAACTACCTTTTATTCCGCCAGCTCAAGGCTGCACTGCGTGGACGCCGGTTTGGGGACGATGAAGATGTCCAGCTCGCCGTCCAGGAGTGGATTGAACAGCAGTCGGAAGATTTCTGGTTGTCGGGAATTCAGAGCCTCACTGACAAGTGGCGCAAGTGCATTAAGGTCGAGGGTAGTTATATTGAAAAATAATAAAACACTTTTTTTCCTTTTCTCGTTTCCTTATATCCGAATTACAAAACCTATTGACCGCCTCTCGGAATATATAAAGAACAAAAAACAGGAGGATTCATAGCATCTTGAAACGACTGCCTCGGCCGAATTATTTATCTAATTTGAACTTAATACAACATGTGTAGTGATTAATAGATAGTACATTTTTGAATAAATCCAACAGACATGGAACACGTTCAGCATTGCTGAATTAAATATACCAATGTTTGTTGAAAATTCGAGAAGTTTAAATCTCAAAACTTTCTAATTTTATGCCGATGCAAGCTGCATCCTTAAAAGCCAACAAATGAAATTCTAAAAGTATTAATATTGTATTTTTTGTTTCAAAATCCATAAAGTTCTATAAATGTAGACATGAATATATTTTAAAAATTAACTGGGTCTTATTTTAGTTATTCTATATTTCTTATATATTTCAATTTGGATAACACTTTAGATACCACTCTGGATGATGTAAGTAATATATTGGAACTAATGCATAAACAATTTAATAACTAAAAAAACATAATGGGTAAAGAATATATTTCCTTTCAAATACTAGCTCTATTAGTTAGCGTTAGCATGTTTTAATGGTGAGACTTTAGATTCGGGGCGCAAGGTAGATGGCGCTGTTAGTTGGATACAATTTTGGGGTACAGTATATCTCTTATGACTTCAGACGGTAGCGTCAGATGTGAACAATATCGGCGTAATATTTTTTGTATATGAGTATATACTGGGGGGCTGCGCCCCCCCGACCCCCCGAATTGATTGAAACTCAGGATCATCGCAGAGTGGTCCCCCTGCAGTGATATCTCCCCCACGAGCAGTCCCCTTGAATTTACTGGAAGTTTTTTCTCCCTAGCAGCTTTTTACTGGCAGAAAAAACCTAACCTAATAACAACCTATTCTTACTTTTATAGGTTTCTTGATTATTTTATGCGCCTCTAGATTATCTAAAAGTTGTTCGCCATCATACAAAGTCAAGCCAAATTCGAATAACAAAGAAGCACATGAAGAGCACGAAAACACAAGAACGAAAGAAAAACATTTGCAAAACGGGTCCTATTTATAAGCTACGATGTTTCTAGTAAGAAGCTGTTATCGTTCGCAGTAAACAAAAGATACGAAAACAAAACAAAAAACAATAAAAGACATCACGAAACCTTACATAACTTAGAAAAAAACTATAAACGAGCAGAGCGCAGATATTTAGTAAATAATATACTAAAAGTTACAAATCCCCCAAACAACAAAAAAAAATAGAAAGCAGTGATTGTCACATCTGACGCTACCGTCTGACGTCATAAGAGATATGATGTAGCCCAAAATTGTAGCCGACTAACAGCGCCATCTACCGTGCTTGTCGAATCTGAAGTATTACCGTTTTAATTACTTAATATTTTATAAATACAGTGTGATTAATAAAATGTTTGTTTTATAAAATTATTATTTAACCAATATTCCTTGTTGCAGCTTATATTCATGACTACTATGTATTCCATATCTTTTTAATATGCAAGATCACTAAAACTAAAGAACGTAGAAATGGAGCGAGAAAACAAATCCTACTTTTCTACTGCCAAAGGTTTTCACAAATGGAAATTGTTACAAAAATAAAATGTTCAGGTTATGATCAGCAAACCATTGGATAAAGGGAGAGAAATATCAAGTGTAGGTTACAAAAATATCATCAAAGCATTTAGAAGAAAAGTTAAAGTTTAAGGTTTAAAACGATGAGGGTGAGATAAAAGCTATTGATATCGGAGGCCAAGAGATTAATCGTCTTCAGTGGGCCAAAGAACACAAGTATTAGATATATTTAACAAAGACAATTGTAATGTTGATTTAAATATAATTTATGTAATTTTATTTAAATAAATCTCGAAAGAAAAGTATTTATTTTTTTAACAATTAGGCAGTTATTTGTGACAAAGGTTTAGAGAGGCAGTGCACACTTATTGTTGGGTACTACATGTGGAGCATTGTGGTGGTTTTATCGTGACGAGGGGCGGCAGGTCTTTAGCAGGATCAGAAAAGATCTATTCCATGTTAGAGAAGAAGGAATTAAAAAATTATACCACCATCTTTTGACAAGATTTAGAGCCATCTATCTAGATATTTTATCCAATCACACCAAGAAATTAAGTTATCTTCAAGGGAACAATGGCACATTCCATACACCAAAAATTGGTTTTCAGAAATTAAATCAGCCATATGGAGTGGCCGTGACACTCCCTAAAAATTGTGTTAAGTGCTTGGAAAAGCATTAATAAGTAGCACATTTAAAAACAAAGAGAATTGTATGAAAAATGAAAGGTAAGTAGGTAAATATATCTTTAGAAATTTATGAAAATTGGAGAATCCATGCCTCAAAGAAATAAAAAATATATAATATACACACTGAATTCATTTTCTACAAATCTGTGATTACACTACAGGAAGTATTCTAATGGGTGCTTCAAACCTTCGGCCAATGATGTACATTTATGAAAAGTAGAAAAGTTACAATTAGCTGGCATTCTATACAATAGAGATAAATAATACCAGTATTGAAATAGTTACCCGAATTTCGATAGTTGAAATTGATTTCCTCGCAAGCTATAAGCACCATGTTAACGGATCTATATGCTCAAATCTATGTACACTATACTGTACTTAATAGTGGGATATATCCTACATACTTGTCAGGGTCCAGCTCCCACAGTCTTGAAATAACTTTTAAATCTAGACTGTGACTATTCTTGTAATGCTAAATTATTGATCAGTCTACGCTGTTGGGACTATATTCATGTGCCTTCCGTCCATGTCCACAAATAGAATAGGAAAATCACTCATGTTATTATATTTAGCATCAATTATTCCCCATTTATCTTCAGTCTTGGGGAAATGAAACAGAAATTTGGTGTTTCAAATATTATAGATGTACATTAATCAAGCTGCTACATATACTGCGTGTATATTTCGAGCGGAATGTAGGCAGAATTTTATATTTCGTCTAGTACATAAGATGACGCACTGCAGAGTCTTCCGTCAATTAAAGAAACTCTTGCAATGCCTTGCTCTGCAAAAGGAAGGCAAAAAAGCAAGCATGAGCTCATCCACTACTCCATACTCGAGAAAATATCAAGAAAATCAATTATTTCTGCTGTAGAAATTTTCCTTTCAATTATAGGTGAGCGTCTTTTTCCCTTAATTGATACAGACAATTTTCATGTATAGAAAAATCATAGTAATGAAATTGCATAAAATGACTGTAGTAAACTGAAAAATGATAAATAATATTTGAAAACAAACTGGTTGACTACCTCTCCAATCCAAAATCCTATTGCCAGCAATATATGGCAATATCAGCTAATCAAATTTAATATCCGTTTGAGTTAACCTCCAGCATTAAGTGAAAGATTAAATCCTCCCACCTGTTTGTCTAAGTGCGATCAAATTCGTTTTTTATGATTGACTGATGGTTGACTCTATCAGCTGAATGATAACTTCTATATACGATTTTTAACTATTTTCCAAACTTCAATATTAAAATAATAATTGAAAAGGAATGAAGATAAGTATTTTTTCTTCAGTGTGTGGTTCCATGTCAGCGATTCAATCAGGTCCATAGTTGCTGACAAAAGTGTGTCAGATTCACTCATCAGGAATTTAGTAAATAATAAGTTGACTTTCATGTTTGGCTTCTGATTGAACATTAAACAAACAATGAAAGTAGAGATGCTAACGGTAACTTTCTCGAACTTCTAATATCAGAAGGATAACCTGGAGATCAAATTAGGTTCTTCATTGATGGTCGTTGTATTTGCTGGCATCAAGTAGAATTTTCCTTTTCTCATACCTTTCAATTAATTTTATAGAATGGGAAACTAAAGCAGAGGCAAAATTGCTACCTTTATTTGAGAGCACAGTTCAAACCCTTCAACTTTGGGCTGTACAACAAATATTAATTCTCCTAAATAGAAAAAAGCTTTCGAAATACTTTATTCTTATTTATTTACCAGTAATATGCTCTTTCAGCTTCCAAAAAAGTTATTTCTCTAAGACAAGAGCCGAATGAGCTGAGACGAGTCATTTGATAGTCTTATATAACTTGTGACATCATTGAGTTGTTCTTGGGTTAATCTTTTTGAATCATTTAAACAAGATGATGGTAGATAGAAAGTTTCAGAGTCTCAATTTTTTATCTAATCACTACAGACTTTATCCCGATGCAAGATTTCAAGTAATTCTTGAACTGTACTTCCTGCTCCTTAAGGCATTATTTTTATGGTAGAGGGAGTATTTCTGTATTTAACAGTCTAATTTAGTGACTTTTGGATTCAGAATGCATTAGAGTCAAGCTAAAATCTTAGCTGCTATATAAGTTATCAACCAGTAGTAGGAAGTTTCTACCATTAATTTGGTAAAGAAGTGAAAACAAAAATGATCACTTTTTACTAAATTTCCTAAAGCCAATAAAAGCTTTGGCTTGGAAATAATTTTCACTAATATAGGCCAAAATAGCTTTCAAATTTAGAGAGCCTTCGAATCTCACAAATTGTCGATCTGTCGGAAAATAAGTTGCAAGAAATTATCTACCTATTAAGTTCGTCTTGCAAAAGTAGTAATTCCTCATATAGTGATTTCCCTCACGTTATTTATCGTCTAAAGTATTCTGCACATGTTCTTTATCATATGTGAAGAGAAAGTCATAATCCTCATCTCCCATCATCATGCAAAAACTAACATAAAAAAGGTTATGTTCTGGTGTATTTCGAGGCAGTAAAAGAGGTCATATATATTAAGACTCACCAATGTTGTTTTGTTACAGTGACTTGCACTTAAGAAAACAGAGTTTAAAAAATGCTGTGATGTTCGCGTGGGGTTACTTTTGCATCTTCTTTTCATGCTGAGTGATTTTTGTAAAATAATGAATAGCTCTATAATTTTGTGATACAAAACCATAAAGTTATGAAATAAAGCTTTCTGCAAAGCAAAGAGTAATCACAGCATTTAAATAAATCTTTATTGAATGTTTAAAAAGGCCTAAAAATAAAACATTTTTTAGGAAAAGCAAGAACCGATCTTCATAAACAGATTGCAGATTTAAATAGATAAAACTTTGATATCCAACACTATTGAGGAGACTTTCTAAATTTCTGGGACAATTAGTTTCATCAAAACCTTTTGAGTCTTATATTTTAATTCATCTGATTTTAAGTGCTGCTTACATTTGACCCTGTTCTCTGAAGTCAGCAAGTCCTGATCGCCACACTATTTGATTTCCTCGAAAGCCTCTATTTCTTCTATAGCTCCCATGATTCCTGCTTTTCTAATCATTTCATGATAATGGAAGAGCGTTTATAAAATATATGCTCATTAATTATTCCTTATTTCTTGATCCATGAATAATGGCCTGAAAAGAATTGTACAATTATATAGGATCGTTGTTTGCTCTGAGGAACTTAAAGTAATTACTGTGTATACTGTGTACGGAAGTTAAAGAACGCACCGTCTTTAGTCTATGGAAATATTGGAACCCTTCAATAAAAAAAAACAAATTCAAACCCTGTTAACTATGAAACATCCAACTTTGGTAGATAAGCTCCTATTTCCTATAAAAACAAAAAACTAGTATCAAAGTAAGGAGTTTTGGTAACCCTTCACCTTATTTAAGCCATTTTAGGGTGAAAATGTATCAATTGTCTCTTTTCAGGAATCTTGGACGAGAGCATACTGTAAAGAAAACGCTAAACATTTGAGAAAAACATATCAGGACCCTTGGCATTGTAATAACCATGTCAATATCCTGTAAAATAGCCCTTCACTTACCTTGTTATAACGAAAGAAATTCAACCAGATCTGTTCACAGTTTTCATTAATACGCTAAAATCTAAAACTTTTCAAAACTACGTCCCTAAACTTTAGAAAGATTCAAAAACTTTGGCAACGAAATATTATAAGTGATTGATAACGTAGAGAAAAAGGCTAGTTACACAGATAGATTGAAAACTCTCTTTTAAGGAAACAATCAATAATTTCGTAGAAGACAGAGCATTAAGTGTTCGCGATAAATGTGAGAGCAGTTAAAAAAATCGTATACAGAGGGCAGCCTGTAATTCCTTAAAAAGGAAATATAGGAGAACACTATTAGGCTGATAAGCGACAAGAAAGATTCTCTACATTTTCAGATGAGAAATTATTTAAATATTGCAACTTAGCAATTTTAACTGACACAAGTTAAAAGTGAACAGTTGACTAAAATGCATGCGATATATAAGGACAACTACGAGAGTCACGGAGCGATACATTTTAAAAATAGACTAAACTGCTTTAGAGAATCATATGGATAAGAACCCACACACTGGTAAGAATGGAGTGCAAAAGAATATAAGTTCTGTACTGGAAAGAGGAAAGATACATTGTTAGAAGAAAACACAAAAGCTGGGCAAATAAAATTATTAAATGGATAGGATCATTACACATAAGGATAACGTGAGAAGTTAGTTACCTGATAAATTTGAGCGAGCACTGTACCCTGATCAGCAAAACCCTCTCGGGGTATCTATTTTACAGTAACGCGATAAAATTAGCTATGAATAGGACGAAAAACCCATTATAACCAATACATTATTCAGTAAAGAAAATCAGATTGAAATTAATTGTATTATTACAATGCTAGAGGGACTCTAGTCCTATTATCTTTGGACCAGAAAATAATTAGACTCATTTAGATATTTTAATTCTACTGGAAATTTTGTTTTACTTGAGATTAAAAAATTTGTTTTTCGAGAAAGTGAAAAAGATATAATTTGATATTTCGTACTATAATATTCATAGAATCTGACCTGTTGGCGATTAATTAATTTAATACTTGTTATCCTTCCAAAGATAAAACGAAAAAAAAACTGCACTTAAAATTTATCTATCAATTTCATTTATAAAACGCTTATAAACTTTTAGAAAATATTTGTTTAGAAACTTTCAAGGGATGAATGACCGCTTCAATTTAATTCTATTAAAAAGAATCTTCACTTTAGCAAATTGCATTGACGTACATGTAATCAATACTTTTCTATATCGTGTTGCTCGGTACTTTACATACCATCTAATGACGGAATTTAATTGACTTGAATAAATGCAAAGTTGAAATGGTTTGTAGTGTCATAAGTAAGGAAGTTGGTAGCGGTGAAATGTGAGATTGTAAGTTTCGCTAGAAATGGAGAGATACTGCAAAACAATTCTCTCCATTACAAATTTTATGTGCGAATTTTCAACTTAAAATAAAAGGAGATTTATTCTCATTCTGCGCCCGTCTCGTTCTAAATATATGCCTTGACTTATATTTTGCGTGTAATTTCAGCGATTTTTTGAAGCTATTATTTACGAATAGAAGTTTTATGCGTATATAAAAATAAATAAAAATTTTATGTTTTAAAAATTAGCTAATTCACCAATTTGATACAGATTTCTAAAGATTTATTTTAGTAAAGACGAAGAGTTTATGTCAAATTCCGAACGACGACTCGCTGAAGTATATGGCATCCGCAAATCATACTCTGATTGGAGGTCAAATAGGTAAAAATTACCAGAACTGAGACGCCCTTTTATATGACATATCCTTGTTTTGCACATAGATAAAGAAGTCAAATCCATGGATGTACAAACTAAATCTCTTTCTGACAATGAGGAGTGGACACGAATCAAATAACTTAGGCTTGATTTGTGGCAAAAACAACGTTTATACTTGTATGTGTTTAACTTCCCATTTATATATTTGTCTAACGTAGTTGGATAAGGTGAATCACGTGCTACAATAAAAGAGAATTTGTAATAAGCATCTTTTCACACTCGAGACTCCTAGTACATATATGACCATGCAGTTTCTATGACTCCTGGGATATAAGTGTCACGTAGACTCTTTTCATATTTACTAGGACATGTGCGACATAATAAAAAATAAATGAGATTTATCTTTCCTTCACCTACGTGAAAATTACATTATTACTTTCTGAAACCCAGGCGGAAATAAATCCGCATTCAAAGAATGAACAGCAAAGTCGTGTGAGCGAAGTGTTCGGTTAATTCCCTATTTTTCGACGACTGGGTGAGTAAATTGTCACTAATTATTTTATTATAGAATTATCATGGTATATTATTTAAAAGTGTATGAAATTAGGTAACCACAATATTATATTTATTTGTTTTAGGAAAAATCTGGGCCTATTTTGTCTCGTGAGAGATTTTCGAGGTTCTCATATTATCCCAATAGGCTTTTGGGTCATATAGTATAAGGGCACATAACTCCCTAAATATTTCGCAGAAATTAGTCAAATTTGAACAAGTCTTATTACGGGATATAGTACAAAATTTACAGCAATTTGGGTGTTTCCTATCTGAAAATTTTAATATGGTCATTCTTTTTATATTCAGAATGATAATATAAATCAAACACGTTTGTTATAATGAACAAAACAACGTATTTAGAAAAAATGTCAACTTTATTATCCGATGGGTCTACATACCTTCCGTTAAGTAAGGATCCCTTAGATGATGTAATTAAATGTTTTAATAGAGACGTAAAAACCACTTAACCCTATTTGTATGTCCTAATAAAACCCCATAAACCAGGATACCCAATAAGACCAATCATAAGAGCCACTGGTTCAATCCAATATAAACTTTCCAAAAACTTAGTAAATTTATAGAAAACCGACAAATAATTTATCCTATCTCCATTTTTATTTAAGCCATGCCAAAAATATTAAATCTGCTGTTTTCTCTTCTCTGTATCTTAGGGCTCTTCGAATATGTAGTCCCGAACTATCTATTTATTTTATTTTTTTTCTAATTTCCATTCTAGATTATTTAGTTATAGTAACCTAGGAATAAATTCCCTACGTCAAGATAAATGTGCGGTGGATATAAGGTCAAACTACGGTGAATTTAATTCTTTGTAACTAGGAGACAAATCATTAGATAAAACTGATAAAGGAAATTCAATTTAATTTAAAAAAAGAAGTCGAAACCTAAGTTAATTCGATAAATAAAGAAATTGTAGATCGATTTCCCACGAAGGATTAGTTTCCAAATGCTCACTGAGAAATTATATGTTGACACCGCTCTGAATTACATATGTAAATATGTATTTAGTGCGGGTTGTATAGGAATGATTAGCCGCCAGCGCACTGCATCTTGCAGTGGCTATATCCAATAGGCAATTTTAACAGACCATAAATTAATGTATCATTTGGGAATTTTATGGGCTGTTAAATTGGCGTATAGGATAGAGACTCTTCTTCGGCGTTGGTGAAGTGCATCCTTCAAGATTGCCTGACTAATTATGAAGGTGGCTGCTCGTTGCTATTCCAACATCATACCACCACTACATACATTTGGGTTGGATCCAGTGAATTCTCTTACACTTGTTTAATCAATAGAATTAGAGGTCCACCGGTCTGCCTGGGTAAGAAGGGATATGTGCAATATAAACGCACATCACTCAATTATTTTTTTTGTATTAATGTTTGTGTATATTTTGTTTGTATTTATCTTTTCCCAGTGTTTAGTATGGTATACACTTTTTCAATCGATCTGCGGGTGTTTTATAATGCAACCGGAATTTGTAGAACAGATCGATAGACATAACAATCAGATTAATTAAATTATAACAATTACTGCAATTATCTTTATTTACATTATATATGTAATAATCTTTTATCTTCTTGTGTTTTATAGTAATCAAATGATTCAGTGCAAATGTCAGATATTCTTGGCAAATCCTATTCCAATTCTGTTTTGTAAACTTTATTCAATCTTTCGGGCAAGAATAAAAAGAAGTGCGGAGTTGTTAGTCATTTCCAATTGGATTTGACACCACCGCCCCACCTGGATGCAATCCTGATGTGGAGCCAGGGGATGCATGCAACAGCTTAAAGCACTCTGAAAGAAGGCGCGGCCCCAGTATTTGTGGTAAAGTTAAGGGTACCTCCAGGAAAGGTTGTAGGGTCGAAGGATTTCTCTTAAAATCTCTCAACCAGTAGTTATGATAAGAGTTACTGTGAACTATGTTATGTTGAGCTCAACTGTAAAGCGAACACTTTATCCAGGAAGATAGTGAGGAGTCCAGCTCCAACTTAGAGTTTGGAGCCATCCATATACACCAGTATGGCACAAGTGTAATCGATATATGGTCCAAGAAATACGAACTAAATACTCCCGCTGCTATAGAAGCTATGGTAGCAGAAGTTTGCCAACAAACTTTCAAATATGCAATCATAACCAGCAGTGACTTCAGTAGATACTTTGGTACCACCAAACTGAAGATTTGCACAACTTTCTAAGGATTTCTTAGCCATTTACCAAAAAGCCTTACGCCATCATTAGCATGGACACTGCAAAGATTGGCTGCGGACGAAAGCAGAGCCATTGACACCTGGGAGCTATGTTGAATCCCTGCCTATTAGCGCATAGCCTACTGTTTACTACGCAAAGGGAGTAGTATGTACTCTACATAGACTTGACTGCTCTTTCTATGGAACGAGAGGAAAGCGCCTTGTTTCTTAATCTTGCCCTCTAAATATGTACTCATCACAAATTCTTTGGCGTCAAATCAGACTCAGAAAGGCAACACCTGGGTTTGTGATATTGAAAGAGACAACCTCCATTAAAAAAATGTTATTATTATTAACCTAATCTAATAATTAAAATTCAGGTCACTAACAGTTTGCAACTCTTACCTCTTTATTAACTGCATAACTTAATTAACCCGATCATTAACAACTTCAGAGATCAAATTCTATCAACTCAATTTTTTACTTAATTAAGATTATGATCTAAAACCCTGAACGATTCGAAAGATTACGTTACCAATTCCATATATATTCAATAAATTCCAAGGTAGGTGGCAGCACTCTAAACCCCATAAAATATGTATATAGGTTAAGAAGTTTATTAAATACTAAAAAATTGTCGTAACCTAATGTGTCGTTCCAATTTCCTTGACAATTGGACCTGAACATTTGACTTCATAAATCATACTCAATCTAGCTGCTTTCCTCCTCTATTTCACCAACATACTTAGCGACTTTTAGCCTGAGTCTCTATTTTAGGCCTTCCGTCAATTTTACTTGAGAAGTCAAATTACTAATGTATGTTGCCTCCTCATGGTATCTTTCCAAAAAAGACAAGATAAGACGGTGCATCGTGAAGTAGAATATTAAGAATAATAATTGAAAATTTTAAGATGAATGCTAATTGTTCCTTGGGTAAAATTTCAGAAATCATTACTCCTACGGATTTATCGTCTTTCTGCTTTTCATGGCTCTGAAAGAGAGTTAACAACGTATTAAAAAAAATCCTAATTTCTTTCAAACATATTAGTTATTCTAAATTCCTTGTTATTGGCACTAAATTCTCGATTATGAAAATGTTAGTGCTAATGGCACTGTCAAAGCTTTACTTCTCATAGATTGATTCAAGATAGTTTTATTGTCACTTATTGCTTAAGATAGAATTCAGACAGCGAGGCATAAATTATAGAAAATTTTAGAACAAAAGGCGAATAAAATACGAGTCTGAAAGAAAAATTCAGACATAATGATCTAAGAAAATATGAAATGAACTTGTTAAAGTTCAGAATAAAAAGTGGAGGGGAAGAAAATGAGTTGATCTCCTGAGGCAGAAAATAAAATGCGGAAGTAAAGAGATTAATTACATATCTTGGTCAAGAAAAATGAGTTATATAAAGAAATGGAAATTTTAAAATAGCAATTTGTCGTCTAATTAATTCATTAAGTTTATACAGAAAGAAGGATTGTGTGAAGAAGAACAGAGCATTTAGGCATCACTTTTCAATACCCTCGCCTTATTATTATAGACGCAGAAATACAATTCATACGCATGATATATATGTGAAGGTACAATGTTACGCATATGTTTTATGTCAAGAGTTTTAGTTCCCAAAACGTGGTTCATTTAGAGGGACTTGGGAAAGGAAAGGTAAACACAGTTCTCAGTGAGGCAGAATAAACTTTCCATTCACATAAAAGCAACGCAATCCAGGCAAATAGTTCTTTCTTTGGAGGGCTCAGTCTTACACATTTATATCGTTGCATTTGATGTTTTTTACCACAATTCATACGCATGATATATATGTGAAGGTACAATGTTACGCATATGTTTTATGTTAAGAGTTTTAGTTCCCAAAACGTGGTTCATTCAGAGGGACTTGGAAAAGGAAAGGTAAACACAGTTCTCAGTGAGGCAGAATAAACTTTTCATTCACATAAAAGCAACGCAATCCAGGCAAATAGTTCTTTCTTTGGAGGGCTCAGTCTTACACATTTATATCGTTGCATTTGATGTTTTTTTCCACAATTTGCATTTTTATTTTACCTATTTCAGTCTAGACCTACACCATTGATTGGACCACATGATGCCCTCGAAAGGGTTGCATAACCTTAATCAGAATATAAACCATCAGCCTTCACCGGAATTCAAACCAGCAACCTCTCGCATGAGCAGGTCAGGTGTTCAGTTAAGCCCACATGGACCAAATGAAACGGAACTTGATCTCGATTGGGAATTCTAGCGAAAAGAATGACATAGGGGTTCTTGTAATTGTCTTGTTTGAATCATGATAGCAGATAATGATCTTATTATACTTTGGCATGAAAAGTCTTTTGTTGTCTCGACAACTGCTCATTTTCCTTTTACGTGAGTTGGACTCAAAGTTTATCTAGTTTATATACAACGATGTTTCGGTATTCAGTGACTCACTAAAGTTTGTACACAGAAAATATCCTCTTTTTCTGTGATATGCTAAAGGAGAATATGTACTCAATGGTCTCCCAGTTTACCTGACCTTACTTCACTACAGTACTTTTTCTAGGATTTGCCAAAGGAAAATATAAATTCAATGGCTGCTCTTTCAACAGAACTTGCGCCCCTTGACTCCCTTTTCTGGGTTATGCTAATAGAGAAGGAGTAATTAATGAAGATTAAAGAGATGAAACATCTGATGGAATGTGCTCAAATTGACGGAAATTTAGAGCGGAATGGATCGGGTGAATCTCGCAAAGCGTATCGAACTTTGCTTCACAAATGGTAAACATTGCATTAAAGATGTTATTGTAGGTGTGTAAGCTAGTCTATAAGTTACTATTTCGGTCTGTTGGTAGGATTGTAATCATTTTAAGTTTAAATGAGTTTTTGAAAGTTTTGAAGGTCGTAAGGTCAGATGAGATATTTGTTAATTGATAATACGTTTAATAATTATTGCAATAATTGAGAACACGCCTCTTAAGTCTGTTGGCATTGTATATTATTTCAATTAGATAAAATGTAGTTCGAATCTATCTATTAAAAATGATTTTCTTCTTCCCTATCCAGAGTTTAGGGACACAGTATAATGTGAACACCAAATAAAGCTTACAATTCACTTATTTGAGTTGATGTACTTGTAATAAGATATAGTAGCTCTGGTCATCTGGCTCTATCGAATGGCTAATAGACAAATATGAGGAAGAAGGGTGGTTTTTACTGTTCAAATGTCCTTCCTGTGACCCTGACCCATAAATTCTCTTTACAAGAAAAACAAATAGGAAAAGATGTCGAAAACCTTCAAAAAGTTACGAATAAATTGGTAAGTGAAATAATTCTTATTCATAACCTTTAATCCAGTTTCACAGACTTGTGGACCATTTGACTACTTGGAGAAGGCTGGCCTTTATTTTCAATGACTCTGAGGTTGGTCTCATGCTCCCGCGCCTAGGGAACATGGGCGTCCCAAAAACGTTGGAGCGTGCTTCCTTCTTTTTAGTTTTTGTTGTTGTTTTTACTTTACTTGTGTGTTTGTTTTATAGTTGAAGTCTGTTCGTTTTAACCTATTATAAGACTGTACAAAAATTACGGTGACCTATGCCCGTGTATCGTGTCGCGAGATGGGCTTGAGAAAAAAACTTATAATATAGAATGGCGAAACTCAGGCATAAAGAGACTCATTTCGGACATCTTCCTTTTATTGAAGTTTTAGGGGGCAAGATACGCAATAATGTAAACAAAGGGGCGCCCAACCCCCTTTTCGACTCTCTCGTGTCCTCTAGAGGCGATAAAACTAGTAAGATGTGGTAATAATGGCTTTGCTACAACTGAAACCTAAAGGAGCGTCACGAGCCTCCGACTCCAGTGCCACTAAACAATGTGGTCTTCTCTCTCGAGTCTACTTTTGCACCTCTTTTAAATTTCCAACTATCTTTATGACTTTAAAATACAAGGTTCATCTAATTACTACTATGGAGTGAAAAAAATGGTGCTGAGACCGTATTTAGGAAGGCAAGAATTGATGCTAAGTCTGTATTTAGGGGAAGGAATTGGTACTGAGTGCAATTTTAGGGGCAAGAATTGGTGCTGAGTCAGTATTTGAGTGCTAATAATTGGTCTGAGTCAGTATTTAGGTGGGCCAAACATTGGTGCTGAGTCAGTATTTTGTGCGGCAAGAACTGGGGCTGAGTTGGTATTTGAGTGGGGAAAGATTTGGTGCTGAGTCAGTATTTGGGTGGCAAGAATTGGTGTTGAGTCAGTATTTGGGTGGGTCAAAAACTGACGCCGAGGCAGTATTTGTGTAGCAAGAACTGCTGCTGAGTCGGTATTTGGGTGAGGAATGAATTGGTGCTGACTGTGTATTTAAGGGCAAGAATTGGTGATGAGTCAGTATCTGGGGGAAAGAATTGGTTCTGAGTCCGTATTTGTGGGGCAAGAATTGGTGCTCAGTCCGTATTTGAGAAAAATAATCTGAAAGGTAAAAGCGACTATTGAAAAAGCTGCCACCTGAACGAACTGCTCTCCTTCATTTATCGTGCTTTTTCTTATATTTTCGTATTTGTCTGCATCGATTCTTTTTCTTCTATCCTTTTTCCTTTTGTAACGAAGTTTTGTTTAATCATTTTTTGTCTTTACGAGTATACTGGGCATAGCTTTCATAAAACGGATGATAAATTATACAGAAGAAATTTCATGAATATTTTAGTTAATAAATGATTAAAAATAAAGGTAATACCTCAGATTCAATGCGCACGGTAGATGGCGCTGTTAGACGGTTACAATTTTGGGCTACAAAATACCTCTTATGACGTCAGACGGTATCGTCAGATGTGACAATCACTACGTTATATTTTTTATTCTTTTGGGGATTTGTAACTTTTAGTCTATTATTTACTAAATTTCTGCGCTCTGCTCGTTTATAGTGTTTGGCTAAGTTAGGGAAGGTTTCTTGATGTCTTTTATTGTTTTTTGTTTTGTTTTCGTATTTTTTATTTACTGCGAACGATAACAGCTTCTTACTGGCAACATCGTAGCTTATAAATAGGACCCGTTTTGCAAATGTTTTTCTTTCGTTATTGTGTTTTCGTGCTCTCCATGTGCTTCTTCGTTATTCGAATTCGGCTTTACTTGGTATAATCGCGAAAAACTTTTAGATTATCTAGAGGCGCATAAACTAATCAAGAAACCTATAAAAGTAAGAATTGTTTGTTATTAGGTTAGGTTTTTCTGCCAGTAAAAAGCTGTTGGGCAGAAAACCCCTTCCAGTAAATTCAAGGGGACTGCTCGTGGGGGAGATATCACTGCGGGGAGACCCCCCTGCAATGATCCTGAATTTCAATCAATTTGGGGGGGGCGCAGCCCCCCAGTATATACTCATATACAAAAAATATTGTGCCGATATTGTTCACATATGACGCTACCGTCTGACGTCATAAGAGATATGCTGTACCCCAAAATTGTAGCCGACTAACAGCGCCATCTACCATGCGCCCCGAATCTGAAGTGTTACCAAAATAACATTTAAGAATTATAATTATTATTACGTCTTTTCTAAGTAGGTAACATTCTTTTTCAACCCATTTTTCCAGGCATGAAACCAGTTTCTTAGTTTCTACGTCGAAAAAGGCTTTTGGAGGGCTTTTAATTAAGTGGTTTATTGCTTTTTTTCACATCTTCAAGTGATTGATAGCCGATTTTTCCTTGTGCTTCTCCCAGTTTTGGAAATAAATCAAAGTTCCTTGGAGCTAAATCATGTGAAAAAGGAGTATAGAGTAGTATTTACCGCCATAAATCTGCCAACACTTTCTTTCTCAGACGATCTGAGCTGAGGCTTCCTTTGTCTGGCTAAAAATAAAGACGAGCCTGAATTTTTTCCCATGTATCTTTTCAAGTGACTCTTTTAATGGTTTAATGGTCTTTTTTATATATCTGATTAGTTGCCTATAGATGTAACTATACGATCATTAATGGGCGCTCATTTACACATCTATTTCCATTTTTTCGATTTATTCTTAAATTCTGGAATAGAAAAAGTTATCTCTCTTTCATTAATTATGATAACTCTATGCACAAATGTTACCCCCGTCTGGCATAAGATTTTTGGCTTGCAAAGAGTATATCAATACGGTTTACGTTCTTAGCCCCGAACGGTTGGAAGCCTGCGTACTGAGACCTAACAGGCAAGATTTGATGGACTTGTTTGAGGTCAAGGTACAAGGCATTAAGTATAAGCCTGTCGATTTGTAATCCTTGTCTCTTGAGCATTAGTTCATGAAAAACTTGGATGATTTCAGCATTTACTGGTGAATTTGGCCTCTACTACGTGGCAAGGTGAGAAAGTATGTGTGTGTAAATAGGATGGTATTATGGCCTTATAGCTTATGCTATATTTTAAATACCAGGGTTTGTCATGAACAAGTTTTCGATTGGTAGGGTCAATGAATGCAAGGGGTTGTAGGCGAAGTGTGAAAGAGAGCTGCATGATCGTACGTGAGTAAAAACAGTTAATCATGGTAATCAGCCTATGGTATGAAACGAGAAAATAATCAAGGTTGACAGTTATGTAAGGGCACAATTTCCGAGCAATAATGAATGAAATAAGGATTTATAGTATAAGGAACGAATGAGAGAGATATATATTTGTTGTGATGAAGGGAGAAAATTAGGATGTGGCTGAGGTGGTACGCGCAATTAAAACAATTTTCGTGAAAAAAATATGAAAAATTTATCATCATCAGCCATTGCTGCACTTTTGTACAAAGTCCTTTGAATTATTCAAGACGTTCGGGTTTTGCGTAAGGTGAGATAATCATCGGCGTAGAGATTTTGACAATGTTTAGGTAGCAGCATTTATAGCAGAGGATATAGGCGGGAGCGAAATATTTGGTTTATAAATTTGGTGAAAAACATATAGTATATAAAATAGAGAACCAAAAGCAAAGAGGTGGTTATAGAAGTCAGAGTCCAATATCTCAAGTCGCTTGAGTTTAGCCAGGAAACGTTAATTTGGTATTCAATATAAAAATTACTTAACAAACGGCGAATTATATTTTTTTTACAAATTTACTACAAATAAGCAGATAGGAATTCATTTTGTTGATATAATGTGGTTTATCGAGTGAATTACACTGTTTCCTTTGTCTGGTTTAGAGGTGATATAAGATTTAGTTTCTGAATATCATATTCTTTTAAATATAGAAGAAAAACATTTTTGGTTTGAAGTTATATAATTATTTTAAAGGTTGTTTCATAAAGGGCGACGAATTTCAAAGGTGAATAACTAAAATGAATTTGTATTTATACCTTATTCTGATGAGTTCTATCTCCAGTTGAAGTATGGATCATAATGTCGGCCATATGTCCATCGTTACTGAGTCTGCATACATTTATGCGATCCTCAAAATTTCCTAAAACTCTCGCACAGTTATGTGACCTACTGCCTCCTGTGGGAGGACGACCACGAAAGTCCACCTTGACCCACCCCCCGTCGAGTAGAGGCCAAGTGGCCTTAAGCAAGATTTCAATAAGTGAGCCTGCAAAGAAATTCTCGCGTGGGAACAGCCAACGCGACTGTCCCCAGTTGTGTTTACTCAAGCCAGCAGATCACGCGCTGAGATACCTTTAGCAAGAGACCCATGTCCCGCGGACATACTAATACCCCGCACACACCAATCTCCAGCTAACTCCCATAACTTGAGCCGAGGATCGCCTCCTGGATGAACGTCTTCCCAAGGCCTTATCTCATCTGGTAGACGAAGAAAGGCGCCAATATATTCCTAAAGGATTGCCATGCCCTGTAGGCCTTCTAGCGAGCAAACCACCATGGTATTAAACCTGAGGTTTCACATTACTCGAGAGTACCGTCCGCTTTCCGCGATGATACATATTTTTCGTCTTGAGTCGAACCTCAGAGTTAGAAGCTTTCGTCGGCTAGACTAATTGCCGTGAATTTTGGTCACAGTCAATAGGTAAATTCGCGACGCGGCATTTCCTGGGAGAATTGTGCGACCCACTCATCTCATCCCGTTTTCCAGATTAATTCGCCCCCTCGTTCGAGAATACTTATTCCCACATTTAAAAGCATCTCGCCTCGATTTCAAGAATATCTCGCCTCCACTTTCAAGAATAATTCGCCCAGTATTCAAGATTACCTCACTCGTGTCCAAGGTAACCCAATCTCGCCGTTGAGATTACTTCGCTCATGCTGCAAGATTATCTCACCCTGTAAGATTCCGAGTTCTGGTTTCTCCGCCCTCCCCTCATAAAGAGTCCAGTCTACAAGGTTAAAACATTTTCCCATTTTATATTCGGTCCCGAAGATTATTCCCTTTTGCCATTATTTTCCTTTCTGACCGAGTCAAATATTTTTTCCATGATTGTCTCTTTAATCGTTGAGTTATTATTCCTTGTGTCCCGACATTATTTCACAATTTATCCCTATGTACATATTTCCATATTTATCTTGGTTTTAGTTGCATTTCAACCTTTATTTGGGGTTTTAATCTTTCAATAACCATGAATGAAACGTGGTATTTAAATAACTTCCTTGACCAACGAATACGCACTCGCATAGATTTAATCGCTTTAAACTTCCCGAACTCAAGAAAGACTCACTGTACCCACTAATTAGTTCTGCGCAGCCGGTCATCCGTCGGCCATCTGCCCCGTCAGTGTAATTGCCTTCACAGCTGCTAATCTATACACGAGACCTCCACCACACGCCTGATTTCAGCCTTGATTTCAGGATAAATTATATAGGATAAGATCGCATGACTTTAATGGCCTTTCCTGATCCAAATGCGTGTGATATCACCCGTTGCAGAAAATTTCGTGGAGTAATGCAAGTGTTTAGCGCGAAGTGTGGCAGATCGCTCCATCTTACTGAAACCAGAGGTTGTGAACCTCCGTATCTTCCAAGTTCTGCAATAACTGAATGGATATCATGTTTCGGTAACATTCTCCATTAATGGTAACTGCATTCTCCTCATCATATTCAAAGAAGAACGGTCCAAGCACTCCACCTGACCCAAAACCACACCACACAGTCGCTTTCAGTGGATGCATTCGGCGCTCTTGCATTTTCATTTTTACAAATTCAGCAGCTCTGTTTATTGACAAATACACTCAAGTGGAATTCGGCTTCGTCACCGAAGATGATTTTCTTTGCAAAATCTTTGTCGGTCACAAGTCTCTCCAAACTTAGGTGGCTGTGGATGCTGCGTATGTGAATTTTGTATGCATGCATATGGAGATCTTTATGCAGAATTTGATGTAATGAAGTAGTTGTCGAGAATTCCAACTGATGCGAACGTCGGCGAATCGATTTTCCAGGAATCAGAGTGTCATTGTCTCTCACAAAGGCAATTTGTTGTTCTAAGCGATAAGAACGAATCCGCCGAGGAAATTTAGCAATTGCAACTGAACCAGTTGTTTTAAACTTTGTCATTAGTCTGCGAACCGTAGACTCAATGGGTAGTTCATTTCTTCCAAAATCGTATAAAGTGTTTGAATTGTTTGCAAGTCGCACTTTCTCCGTTTTGGTAAAATGTCTTCACAGAGAGAACGCACTGCTCAGTTGTAAACTGCTTTATGACGCACTACACACACCAACCTTCAGAACAGAAAAGTGTCGCTCCATTCAAATTTGGCACCCTCTATGGAACACTCTTTACATAAGGAGTCTGTAAAAGGCAGATCAATACCATACTGTACTGTACTGTATCACCCAGCACAGTCTTACCTTACATGCTCCTCTCTAAATCTATCCAATTTATTCCTAAAATTCCGTCAAGAGGATGCTTCTATCCCAAGAGTACTGAGCTTACTCCTTTCATCTACCATGCGATTTGTAAACCAATTTTGACCGATATTTTTCCTAAACCTAAACTTGTCCAGCTTAAATCCATTGTTACGTGTCCTATCTTGTTCCGTATAAATAAAAACTTTACCCATGTCTCTCCTATTATTATAGGGGTATGTATATATATATATATATATATATATATATATATATATATATATATATATTGAAAACCACATAACGCGTGATTTTTTATAAATGTTTTTTTAAAGGCCCAAAGGAAATGAAAAATGGTAACACAACCCAGAAAAACACTTATGAGAATATCACGTGAACCAATCAAACCTTAAGAAGAAAAATGAGAGAGGTAAAGAACCGAAAGATAGGACAAACTATTTTAATCGTTCTCTAAGTCTCCCATTTTTCTTCTTAAGCTTTGATTGGTTCACGTTATATTCTCCTAAGTGTTTTTCTGGGTTGTGAAACCAATTTTCATTTCCTTAAGCCTATAAAAAAATACTATAATTATATATATACATATATATATATATATATATATATATATATATATATATATATATTCACCAGTTATGGTTGAGGAACGACACGGTCACTAGTGGTGGGGACACCAGTTGTAGGAAGGAAATAATTACGGGCATCAGCTTTGGGGCACGACGAGGTTCTAACCTTTTAGTGCTACGTGTAGTTACGGTGATTGGTTGGGATTACCGAAGGCTTAAGGCAAAGATGGACTTTTGAAAATAAACAGTTTATTTGATTGACTAAAGTTATATTATAAGCGGCTCGATTACAGAGCGTATTTGAAGGGAGACTAGCATGTCTAATTATTAACAACGCGAATACGGAATGAAGGAGAGACAATACTCAGTAATTAACCGGGAGCGTGAAAGCTAACTAACAATAGCATTGGTAATACGACTAATGATCTATACGAGTAGTCCGACCTGATCTCTTTGTCTCTTCTTTTCCTATTCTGATTATTTCTTTATATATGCTCGAAATACAGAGGGCGTGGCCAGAAAGGACCCGCATTCATATTAGGAGTCTCAACTATCCATCACTTTGACTGAGCTAAGTTGCCTGTACACCGTGTCTACATTTTGGATCCAATGTTTGTTCGTGTCATTGGATATGCTTCTCGCTGCATACCCTCGTGCGGTCAGCCGCTCTATTTATTCAGTGTTCGAGCGTTTGGCCTTTGCTACCTTTGAGGCTCAAGGTCTCATATTCGAATACAAATTTTTATGTACATTTACAAATCAATACAATATTGAATCTTTACAATAGGACCAATTAGCGTCAAATTTGTGGTGTTTTTCGGCCTATTGAATCCAGCACAAAACCTAATTATGGTGTAGTTCGACCACTACATTGTAACTTTTTACCTACTTGAATGCCTCATTCAAGTTGCTATTTATCTGGGCTTGGCACAGGCACTGAATTGGGTTGGTTTTCCGGCAGCAGTGCCTTTTCAATCCATAAATCATTTACAAACCAGTTTGTATTGACACAAGCAAACTAATATATTGCATCTTAATATACGGTGAACAAAATTTCCAACAGAATGATTGAAAAGAATTCTTAATATAAGTCAAGTCATTATGTGGAAGATTTTCTAGAGTATTTGCCAATTTATGAAGAGATAAAAAATATCGGAAGAAAATAGATTTATACGCAGTTGAATAATATTCAAGACCAAAGGGTAAAAAAAAGCAATTATTGGAAATGGAAATTAATGAACAATTTAAAATACCCTCATCTGGATTAAATGGCTTAAGATTATAAGACTCCGAGACTATTTAGGCTTTGTTTATGACCTTCACTTATACTGGATAGATAGAGCACGACCTGGGCACTAATATTTCGGGCAACTAATAGAAATTCTAACTTGTTCTTCTTCAGGCTCTCTCCGACCCGGGGTCGCCCTTCTTGATGAGTCGTTTCTCTGTAAATGACCTGTTCATCATTAAGGTTGGTTTGGGCAGAGACTTTACGGACGGATGCCCTTCCTGACTCCACCCTTCCCTATTTATCTGGGCTTGGCACAGGCACTGAATTGGGTTGGTTTTCCGGCAGCAGTGCCTAGGTATGCTTCCAATGATTTGCATATTTTCCTCCTAAGACCTTAACTTGATAACACAAGATCTAAAAGAGATCCACCTCCTCTTTGACAAAGCCCCATCACCAAAGGTGTCAATAGGCTTTCTTCCATGGTTATAGACCTGAATAGTACGTAGTAAAGTTTTCAATCCCCGTAGAAAAGGGGTGGGGCTCTTACTACGTACTATTCCAGTATCGCCATGGAATAATGCCAAAGAAATAGGTGGCACTCCATGGTTGCCGAAATGCAGGTGGATATGGTACGTCGGTAGATACGTATATAGAGCAGTATTTTTGTATTTAGCTCATGTTTTAATAATTATTTTCCCACTTTTCGTAGAAATTAGCTGAGTGAAGACATTCACGAACGAGTATTTAAAAAGAAAACGCTTCCGGCCCATATTTAGATGGAAAAGTCGCCCGAAGGCAAAGGTTATTTCTGACCTCAATCTATCGCAAGCTTACCTACAAGGGAATATGGATAAGGATTTTAGTTGTTATTTATCATTGTATTAAGCTTACGGCTGTCCATTCATTAGTTCGCATAGCCTTTACGTTGCACGATAAATTTACAGTCATTAAAGAATTTCTCATTTAGAAGGGTTCTCACTTAAACTAATCCATTTATTAACGCCTTATTATTTTCTGACTAAACCCTCCCCTAATCCCATCTGTATTCAAGTTAAATAAATACAGGTCTCTCCCATATATGTTCCCCGGGCTTTCAGATTAACCAGGTTTTCAATAATACCGTCCCATATAAGGAGTTAAGGAATGTTCCTACCAGTAGCTATAAAGTTGGCACTATGTTCAAATCTGAAAAAACGAATCCCTTATGCTCAGCGTTCTAATCTTAATAGTAAATTCTCTTCTATATGCTGCGATGCATCATATGTTTGTCCAATAACAGAATCCTCCATAGCAGGGTTGATCATCATCTATGGAAGGGCAGCGGAAGAGGTTAGAAATTAGGATCCCTTAACGAATTACTCATTCAAAAACTAACCAATTTTATTCAAACCGTGTTAGATTTAGAAAGCTTTCGAATAGTTTCCTCAGCACGCGACATAACTGAACTCATTTCTGACTCTTTTGAGATTCATACACTAAAGTCTTTCCTTGTGGTTAATCCATCTTCTAACCTAATGGTTTCCAACCGAAATTGTCTTATGTCCCCCTTAGGAACCTTGTTTTTTCCTGTGGCCCATAATCATTATTTTCAGTAGGTAATATGCAGTTTAACTCTACTTTAAAGGATAAAGATATTAAAAAAGCTATATGTATTCAGGTACAATTATATTTGTCACATATATAGGACTATAAACCTAGTGGTTAACAAAAATGTAATACTTTTTTAAAATAAATAATTAGTCTTACAAAAGATAAAATCCTTTAGCAAAGTGAAATAAATATATCATCAACTCTTTATTCATTCAATGCAATCCTTGTGCTTCATGCAGTTTAACAAGTTTTTTAATATCAGGCTATATAGTTGTAAGAGACAGACGGAGATCACCTCTTATTACTATTTCTAAACGGCTGCGAGCTTTTGATAGGAGGTGTGACACTTTACTAAAACCTGACTCAAGAAGATAAGAAAAGCAATAAAATATAATTTTTCTTCGTTCCAAAGCAAATGGTATTTCATACCAATTTCATGATTTGTCCATAGGTTCCTGACACCATGCTTAAATCTAGTCAGAGAAGTTTGATCACTCTGTAACTCAATGAAGCTTTCTTGTAATCTGATATCAATATCAGCTGCATTAATTCCAGATGGGTCTACGACCCAACCTGGAAGGTCCAGTTGTAGAAGATCTCTGAACTTAACTTCCATATCACTATGCAATTTCTCCAAATGATCAATGTATGTAGACTAAAATATCATCTTCTTTCAGCTCACTCTCAATAGTAGGAATGGTTGGAAACTGTATCAACTCTTTTCGCCTCACATTTGTCTTGGACAGCTTAATTCTCCCCATAAATCCACAAAAAGACTCTTTGCATGTTAAAATATTTGCATTTTTACCTTGTAGTTGTTTGTTCAAGATATTTAGCTTTTCAAATATATCTGTAAGGTAGAATATGTTACATTTGGCAGCAATGATTCTTACTCCGAGTTGCTTACCATACAGAAATAACACAACACTATCCTAAAGTGCCATGAAGCGATTCCGACAATTGCCCTTAGAAAGCCATCGCACCTCTATATCCAAAAGTAGGCGCTCAAACCATTGGTAGCACAGAGTTTTCGGAAAAGACGCTCTTGAAGTGGATTTGACATGATATGGGTGACTGTCTTGAATATACTATCAAGTGAAGCTTTCAGACGTCCTCCTAGGTTTTTTGCAATCAGATATTGACAGTGGACAACACAGTGTATGCAAAAATCTTTAGGTTCAGCTTCTTTTAAATGTGTAATAAATCTCCTATATCTACCTATCTTATCAGCGGCGCATCAGTTGCACACGCCATAATATTCACAAGTGGAATATCGTTTTCTTTGAAATAGGTCACTACTTCTTTGAAAATTGTTTCACCTTTAGTATTTGTCACAAGGCTGCATGAAAAAAGCATTTCTTCTCTGAGTTGATCTTTATCCAAAAACCTAACATACGCCATGAGAAGGTCTTCGTTATCACGTAATAACGTTTCATTAATTTGTAATGCAAGGTATTTACTTGTAAATGCTTAAAGAGTTTTTCCTCTACATCTTTTGCCATTTCGTCAATACGTCTTCATACTGTATCGTTGCTCAGCGGAATGACTTCCGTGATTTTGGGGGGATTTTGTTGCATGACAGTTGAAATAACCACAGATACTGAATGCAAAATCAATTCTTCGCCAATAGTAATAGGTTTTCTCGATTTCGCTATTAGCTTGGAAATCTCATAAGATGCAATAAATCTTTGTCTAGTTTTGGCGCTGTTTTTCTAAATATATCTTTAATAGTGCTCCTTGCTTGGAAATCATCTCGCAGCTTTTAAAGTAATCTAATGTTTTGTCTTTTTTGTCCTTGTGCTTATTCTCCAAATGTATTTTAAGCTTACTTGGTCGCATACTATCATTATAAAGTGTAGCCATACATAAAAGACACAATGGCTGTGTTATATTGTCTGGTGAATGTATAAAACCATAAAATAAATACTCATTGGAGTATTGTCGAAATTTTTTTTTCCGTCGCCGAAGCCATGGGTAATCTGTGCAGAAGAATTTTAATATATTAATGATATATATATTACATTTTAGAGCGGAGCTCACCGTAACAGAATTTAAGGGCGTATTTCTAAGAAAAGACCCAGAAACAACCTCTATTCCCTGTGCAGAAAACCAAGTCTGTGTCCAACACCAACTCCTATTACAGTTGGTCACGAAAATTTTATATAAATAGCTGTATTGAAAATTTTGTTTTCCTTTTTTGTGCGAAATACATACTTGCCCTTGATGGTAAATATTTGACACCAAAAAAGAACCGCAAAACAATGCAACTATTTTTATGAGCGTTTCTATTAATTGGACATGTCCGAACTTTTCGTTTTTGATTGTACATCCGGGTACTTTGTACCTGTACCTAAATGCAAAACAGCAGAAAAATACTCCCTCAGCGGGGTAGATCTGCATTAATTTTAGTAATATATTATATATCCATATATATTGCTCAAATTAATGCAGATACATTACAATAAGTACAATCATCATAATCTAAGATTAAATGCTAATCTCGTAAATAAGCTAAAAGTGAAACCAAAGGGAAAAAAAATTATTTGGTGTATGCCTAGCAATGGCACACTTTAGTTCCATCAAAAATACTCAGTTATTTACTAATAAAAGTCTTAAATTATTGTGCTTGTGTCAATCTATTATAATTTTTAAAACTATTAAAATTACTACAACTTCACAGTATAAGGGTAAACAAATAAAAGCTACTTACATACTATAACACTGAACCACTTGATAAATAGAGTGTAAGGATTTAAAGTTCAATCTAGAGTATTTTCATCAAGCTAACAACGGTGCCAGGCGCATAACGATCAAACGCAACATGGAGTGCGCCACAGAATAAGCTTGTAAGATGCAAAATATTTGTTTACAGATTAATGTAAATCCTATTATCCTAATAAAATATTTTAAAAGAGGGAAACTAGATGTATTAATATTTTAAAAATGTAATTCAACTGCATAAATTAAATTTATGTACTGCTCTAACTATAATTCAGCTTCCAATAGGTGAGTCCTGTGGTCCCCTCCATGGATCTGTGGCCCCTCTAAAGCTTGAATTTTCCTGTGGCCCCCTCAGATGTGACATGGCCCCCGATTGGGAAACCCTGTTCTAACTGACTGAATATCGTACATTAAAATTGGATGTATATATAAAGATTTTGATAATTTTGTAAAATTTCTCTTATAAAGATCGTGTTTTCTTTCTGTTTTAAAAGTTATTCTTATGGGCTTTGTTTTATATATACGAGTATATATTATATATATATATATATATATATATATATATATATATATATATATATATATATATATATATATATATATGTAAAGATCCATGTATACAAAAGTTACACACACTCATGTACTGGTTCTTTACCACACTCAGGTGTCTCGACTAGCGAACATCTGATCTTGCTTTGTTCTGTTTTGCGCCCCCCTCAGCACTCTGCCCACAAACATGCAGCTGCTCTCGGGTTATCTGCTCGTTCTGTTAGGCGAATCCTTCACGAAGAACTAAAATTTCATCTATATAAATTGGCTCTGGTGCAGGAACTTAATCCAAGCGATTTCGTTGCCCGATAAAATGCATGTGAGGCACTTCTTGGCATGCCTCATGACACACTTGTTTTTTTTCAGTGATGAGGCTCACTTCCTTCTTTCGGGATCTGTAAATAAGCAGAACATGCGCTATTGGAACCCTGATATCCCCAAACAACTTCATCGGCGTCCCCTACATTCACAACGTGTAACTGTTTGGTGTGTATTATCGCGAGTTAGAATAATTAGTCCATGGTTTTTTGAAGAAAACGAACGGGCAGTTTTGACTTCTGATCGTACTTTTCACATGATTCAGGAGCTTTTCCTGCCACCACTCAACCAGATGGATGTTGGAGGTGCATGGTTCCAGCAGAAAGATGCTACGGCAAACAGAGCGCGTGTGTCAATGACTGTTTTGCAGCAACACTTCTCAGGACACCTCATCTCTTTGAAGGACGATCTGCAATGGTCAGCACGGTCGCCTGATTTACCACCCTGTGACTATTTTTTATGGGGCTATCCTAAATAACTTGTTTCCAACGATCGTCCTAGTAGTCTGGCTTACCTGAAGAACAACATTCGTTAAGCTGTCGCTAATATACCCGGCAATATGCTGGAAAGAGTTGAACGAAACTTTTGAGTTCGATTAACACAGTTTATTGAGAATAATGGACGCCATCTGCCTGATACCATCTTTAAAACTAAGAAAACATAAAAAGTAAATGTTGTGCGTAATGCAATTCAAAGAATTATATATATATTTGCATTACTTTTGTTATAATTAAATTTATAAATAAGCAAATTGCTATGCCCCACCCTGTATATATATATATATATATATATATATATATATATATATATATATATATATATATATATATATATATATATATGTAAGGATATATGTATAGAAAAGTTACACACGCCCATGTACCCGTTCTTTTCCACACTCAGGTGTCCCGACTAGTGAACATCTGAGCTCTTTTTGTTCAGTTATCTTCTTTTGGATAAAAAAACTCAATCGCCAAAAAACCGCTATTCTAGCCATTCAACCAGTTTTTTTATGCCAGTCTGTAACATTAAAATCCAATTCTCTATACTCCCTTGTCGTTTTTCTCGGTCTATCTATAAAATCCCTCTGATAAATAATCTCTGCTCTCTCTCTCTGTCACGAACAAACATTCACTTCACACAACACCCCCTCCCCCAAATCCCATTGGTCACGCACACCTTCTCTATACATATAAAAGAAGACAGAGACAATAATATTGACGCATAAACTTTATCACTTCTTCTTCATCGATGGTAATGCATCCAATTATCTCAGTGCAGAGGATTCACCAAGATCCAGCCCTTCATCATTAAATATCAAATTAAAAAAAAGTTAATTTTATCAAGTCGTTTATAAGGTCCAAATACGAATTTATTTCGGGGACACTATATGTATATATATATATATATAAATATATATTTATATATATATATATATATATATATATATATATATATATATATATATTAAATAACTTAATAACTCTAGAATATATAGATAGTAGATAATGAAGAAAGGCAAAAAGGAAATATTTGGAAAAGACAAAATAGTAGAATCTCAATTTAGTAATTGCCTCCAATTAAAACCAATAACCACCTTCTCGGTAGCAGTGACCACCGACTAATTAGATTTGTAGTAAAAGTCCCCAAGGCAGAGCCCGCAACTAGTAAATCGAGGAAACTTGATTTAAGAAAAGCAGACTTTGCAGGTTTTCGTGCTGGACTGACTGACGCGAGGCTCCAAGTGTGCGATGCTGTTGAAGACTCTTGGAACAGTTTTAAAGCCACATTCATCAGTCTTCAATCATGATTCATTCCTTAGAAATGCTCCCGTCGGTCTTCTGTTCAACTAAAATGGTTTAATCGAGAAATCGGCCAACTGCTCAGGGAGAAGAGAAATGTGTACCCGCAATCAAAGATCTTGGGGTGACTTTGACGAATACTGGAGGCTAGCCAGGAGAGTGAAGTCCAGCATAAGGGCGGCTAAGCGGTCTGAGGAACTCCAAGTGGCGAGACTCTGTGAAGAGAATCCCAAGGAGCTTTTGGGATATGCAAACAGCCGTAAACCAATACGTCGAACGATTGGCCCTTTGAGGAATGAGGAGAGGACATTAAAGCACTCAGATGCAAAAAATGCTAACCTCCTCAACGACTACTTTTCTTCAGTGTTTACTGAAGAGTGTGGTCCCATCCCCTAGCCAATGGATTCCTACTCCGGGAAAAAGCTGGAGGATATGGACTTTAACGAAGGAAAAAGAAAAAAGAAGATCAGTGACCTAATGACGAATAAGTCACCTGGCCCGGATGGGTTTCTACCTAAAGTGTTGAAAGAAGTGCGCGATCAAGTGTCACGACACCTGAACGCAATCTTTAACATGTCAATCCAGACCGAATGCGTTGCTAGAGACTGGCGTGAAGCGGAGGTAACTCATATCTTCAAGAAAGGAGACCGTAGCCAACCATCTGACTACCGACCTATCAGTCTGACTTCGATAGTCGTTAAACTCATAAAAAGCATGATGGTGGACAAAATGAAGTCGCATTTAGAGTCAAACCTGCTACTGAGGAGTCCCAGCATTGCTTCGAAGGCAACAATCATGCCTGACAAACCTTATCTACGTCAACAACATAGACGGTGACATGGTTGCCAAGATTTCCAAGTTTACCGACGATCCTAAGCTTGATATGAACGTTGCAAAGGATGGAAATACTGCCCACCTGAACAATGAGATCTTCGGAAGATTAGGGAGTAGTCGAACACGTGGCAAATGCCTTTTAACGTGAGCAAATGCAAAGTGATGCATATCGGCCACCAAGCCCCCTAATCTCAGTGTGTCCTTAAGTGTCCTGCTCTTGAATCCACCGACACTGAGGATGACTTGGGTGTAACAATCACTAGTGACCTCATTTCTTGAAACAGTGCATTGAGAAGGAGAAAAAGGCCCCAAAGTTTCTAGGGTACATAAAGGGCTAGTTTGGATAACAGAACAAGGAGAGTTTACTGTGTTGGTACACTTCACTTGTCCGGCCGCACCTGGAGTATGCCGTACAATTTCGGAGTCCATTATTTCGAAAGGACATCGCGAGATTGGAACGCGTGCAAGCCAGGGCAACCAAACTGATTCCTTCTATCAGACATAAAAGTTATGAAGATAGATTAATGAAATTAGATCTGTTATTTTTGGAAACCCGTAGACTGCGTGGTCAGCTCATCGATGTTTTCAAAATACTTAGAGGGTTCAACAATGTTGACTACAGGAATATTTTCACACTTGTTGCGAGAAGAACAAGAATTCACTGCTTTAAATTTGAACTGAAGCATTAAAACCGCGATCTGTGTGAAAAAATGTCAGAGGACAGTATCTGCGGTATTTGGAACGCACTTCCAGTGGAGGTGGGCAACAGTGAATCTGTTAACTAGTTCAAGTCGAGACTAGACAGGGTCTTAAAAAGTGGCGGTTTAATGACGTAAAGCATTCGAGTAGAGATGTGCCCGCTCGACTGCTAGTCCAAAGGTACCCTCTTTGAATGGACCGTAAGGTCTTCTAGGTTACTTTCTTGCCTTGTTACTCCTTGATACTCCCGTTGTACTTGATTTTGAAAAGAACTTTTACCGTTTTTTTTTGCTCTTTTCAGCCTTCTCCTTTCATTTATTATGTTTACCATTCGCTTTCTCATCTCTGATCTCAGTTACCTACTCAGTAATGCAATGAACTTTATAGTGCTATAAAGGAACAGATTCTGTGGTCTTAATGGTAAGAAACGTCATAACTTTTACTCAGATTGGCGTCTATTCCTTTTATACACATTAGATACCACATAATATTACTTCTCATAATGGCATTTCTTTCGTTTATCAGAAGACGATTGCAAAGTCTTGATGAGATATTTTGGGGGATTAAATTTATTATTGTTTATTAGGACGAACTGGCCTAGAAAGACTTTAATTAGCTTTTTGCTGGATAAAAGTTTAAACAGTAGGAGATGGTGAGTAGTGTTTAGAGGTTTGATGTACTGATTTTACCCTTTGAAAAAGTGGTTTTAGATATATTAGTATTTGTATTGTCATTATTCCTAACAGCATAGCTACAACGTCAGATTCTAAGGCAAAAGGTTACAGATTCTACAGAGCTAGCGTGTTAAGTTACCCATTAAGAAGAAAAGAATAAATAAAATAAAGGCTAAATTACATAGAAGGAAAAACGATTCTAAAGAAACGAGATGAAATCCTTAAATTAATGTATCCTTCTTTCGTTAGCCTCTTCAAATTGTGCCCCAATTTGAACTGTGGAAGTTCAAAGGATGAAACAGAATGCCTCGTGAACTGTGTCCACACCTTGGTAACTGATAGGACCTTGGGAATTATATCATTTGAAAGAAAGAGAATGTAAACCAACATAAGGGTTTTAAATTTCTTAGAATCGGCTAAATAGTTACGATGTTATTGCTAGATACTATTGAAAAGTAAAATGGTTACCATCCTACCTACGACCTACAAATGTCATTATAACTTATAGAATCGTGTGCACACGCAACTAGAAATTGGGGTGTTAGAATCTTACAAGCAAATTCAAGTCTGCAACTTAACTGCATTTCGAGTCCAACACTCCGGTAAAATATATTGGGAGATCTGGAAGTACAAAGTGATCCGAAATGCGAAAAAATACATCGCATTCACATATAACTATTTAAACGTGGATGCGAGAGAGTGAAAGTGAGATGTGAAATAAGAAATATAATGTACAAGAACCCTACACATATCGTGCTCTGGTGGGTATTGGAGAAGAATCCCTAAGGGAGCCAATGGTAGGAGAACCGACATCTCTGAAGGATTGGCCCTAGAATCAGAACAATCAATGGCAGGAATATTCTGTGGTATCCACCACACCGTTTTATCAGGCCGCCTAATCCAGATCCAGGTAGGGTCAACCAAGTATGTGAATGGAATGTGACGGGATATATGGTGTCTGAAAGAGGGGAGTAGTAATCAATGTTCTTTTTTTAAATGGATGCAGATTCTTACTCTATGTGGTACAAACGTGAAAGGGAGCGAAAATTTCGTGTTGATTGGAGTGAATGGAATACGGTTGTATGTCTCAGGGTGGTAGAGTGTGGCAGTACTTTAGAGCGCGAGGAAGAATTAGTCAATGGTGGTGTATTAATGTGTGAGCTTGAAAATTATTTAGGTAAAATTGAGCTTTGCAAGGGAGAATTTCTTGCTTGCTGTTCCTTTAATGATAGAAGTTGAGCTGAGAAAGAAAGTTGTGAAATAATTTAGTGTATAGGAATCGTCACTTCCCCTTCTCTCGCGGGGAGTCACGAGGCGATTACCGCAAAGACATCCGGCCCGAGGCACCGGCGGGTCAAGCGCGTACCCGCAGCGCCGCACCACTCAGCGCTATGAAAGACCTAATGGTTAAAATGCAAGATCTCCCCCAGGAGAGTGAGATTCAATTTCACGTCTACTAAGAAATTGGAGACGTGTTTTTCCCAAGCTCGAAAGGCTAACGAGGAGCCGATGTAAGACTTGGTGAGAAAAACCGTTTGGCAGAAAAACCCTCCTGGGGCCGTCCTCAAGCCCCTCCCCCTCTTACCACTCCCTTAGTGGGGTGACAAAGTATAAATTAGTATAAATTAGGAACACTGAGGAAAATCGGGGTAAAATACGTCAGTCTCCAGGTGACGAAGTCCTCGGAATTAAGACACCGGGCTACCTAGACTGGATTGGTAGTTTACTTGGCTCAGCAGACCAAGAAGTACCCTGCAAGAGAGGCAGGGAAACCTACCTTAAGGGGCTAAGAAGCAGCTCATCCTCGAGCTAGTCCCTGGTTATCAAACCGAACGCTAAGTTAACTTTGTTAAGTTCAACTTACTCGCGTCAGAGAGACATTTCATATCCTGGTGCATCTTAAACACCAGGGGTATTCCTCGTCGTCAAGAAATTAAGGAAAGAAGAAGGAAAAGGCTCCTCCTTGAGCCCGTTACTCGGTGGCCACACCGAACTCATAAGTTAACTTGATTGAGGAACCAAGTTTAACTTATTCTCGTCAGGGAAACCCCTCTCCGTTATACTCACTTTTGAAGAAGACTAAGAAGAAGCTCATCCTCGAGCTAGTTCCTGGTTACCAAACCGAACTTAAAGTAACATATTCTCGTCAGAGAAACCCATCCTCATCGATCCTGGCCCTTGAAAAAGACCCTCCCCGAGTTCAGTCCTCGCCCATGAGAAATTAAGTACAGAAGGAGAAAAGCTCCTCCTCGAAATCGTTACTCGGTGGTCACACCGCACTCCAAGTTAACTTGGTTTAAGATCCAAGTTTGACTTACTCTCGCTAGAGAGACCACGACTACCTTGGTGCCGCATAAAGCACCATAAATGTTCTTGTCCTTGAAGAACCCCCCCCCCCTCGGAATACCGTGTGGATACCTAAGCTGCTACCCTCGCCAAAAGGACCTCGTGATCCCGCCCACCTACAACTGGCCAAGCAGCACGCGTCGTGAGACAATAACATTCCTGAGGTATTTAAAATCAAGTAGAGTCTGTAAGCCTAAATCATATATATTGATGTGTGTAGCGAAATTAACCAATTTTAGAGGGCCAAACTAATTTAATTAATTCTTGTTTATTATCATATTCGGAGTATTGCTGTTGTTAAAGTTTAAATTTTTTGTATTCAATTGTTAGAGTTAAAATATAAGTTTAATTTGGGAATTATTGTGCGTTTCTCTATATCCTCACGTGTTTCGACGGCTCTCTTCTTAAGATATCAATATTAGCACTCTTAGCACTCTTAGAACAAAAAGGAGAGCATTCTACGACACTTAGTATGAGTAGTGGATGGAAATGGGAATCGGTCTATCGATATGAGAATAGGTAACTGGATGAGAGAGAGAGAGGATAACTAGAGCTGATGGAACACGCGGGGAGAAGAAAAATTAGTATGATATTTGTAAGTTTCTGTGCTGAAAGAAATCTATGCTTGTGAAAAAATACATTCTTTCAGCATAATGATGATCCTAATTATACATGAGTGAAGCAGATCAAGGAAAAGAAGTTAAGAGTATGATTGATCATGGTGTATTCGGTGGGAAATATGTAAGAGGTATGAGTATGTAATATCTGATCACTTGATTCCCCCATGTAAAAGGGCTCTGTGTGGGAGTGTCAAAATGGAAAAATAATCAAACCTAAAATTTTGAAAGAAGAGATCTGGAAATAATGTGATAAAGTGAAAATGTGTGGAAGAAATATTCCCAAAGATTCTACAGGCATTGAGGTTTGGAGGGCATAGAGACCCCCTGATAGCACCTAATATCTCACTGCGGGCGAAAATTGTGAACAATAGTGAAGATGTGGTTGTCAGGAAGAGGCATATGAGAGCATACAAAGATGAGAAAAGGAAAATCAAACCATTAAAGTGAAAAGAGGAGGAAAGATAAATCAAGATCCGGATGGAAACAAGAAGCTTTTCTGAAAAGAAGTGAGATGCGTGAGGATCCGGATTATAAATATGAATGAGTATCTGGATGAGAACAAGGTAGCTATTCTGAAAAGAAGTGTAATGGGTGAAGATTCAAAAATACAGCTGCGAAGATCAAGAACAATAGCGAGAATAGGTTGATGAGCGTATAATCTGGGTATGGGAGATGATGCAAGAAAAATATGATTGGCCTCGTGTGTATTCATTGGTTGATGATTCAATGTATTGGATAGATAAATGGGAGGGGAGCTGGAGTAGATGATATAGTCACTTAATTCTAAAGGGTGGGTGGCGACTGTGTAGAGGAATGAGTTTATTAACTGTGTTGAAAGCATTCAAATGTGAAAGAGTGCTTGAGGACTTGAGGGGTTTAGTGATATTGCCTTTCCATAAGAGTCAAGTGGAGTAAGTGCCGGACCTAAAAGGCTCAGCATCCACACACTAGTTTCGAATACCACTAATGATGTGGAAAGGTACCTGACCGGTGCATTACAGATATGTCACTGCGAGAACATCGATCAAGCCTTCTCCACATTCTATGGATTTAGAGGAGTGCACGTCCTGGAACGTGGTCTTCTGCCTTAACCAAGTAATCTGCTTTCAACCTCATATTGTCCCAAGCACCCAAGTACTATGCGTGATTATCTAATCATCGCCATTACGCATTCCCACACACCTCTCTTAGAGTACAGTAAAACGACCTGGGAAGAGTTCAGTAGACACATAACAGAAAACACACCACACAATATCAACCTAGCCACATAGACACCCACTGGCTGGTGTTCACTTATGGACACCATAAAAACCGCACGAAACCTACACACACGACAGAAAACATAGTCACATCAAATAGTTTTCTATAGTCCATACACACACAAACACTCATTACACTTTACAACAACCACTACAACAGACTCCAAAGACATCACGCTCATACTTACCATCATCCTACACTGCGTGCAGCTAAACGGGTAACGCCAGTGGCGCGAGATGGTCCGTACTGCGGACAACGTTGGATACATTGACCCTTCTTTTTTTCTGGCGGTGCGTAAAGCGAATGTTAGGCACGGTCGCACCTAAACACATCAAGCTCCAAACTAACAATCAAACACTCACAAACACTAATGACCTCTTTGACGCAATTTTGTTCCACTAGGAAAAGGTGTTCACACACAACTTCCAAACTACACGTACCAGAGCACTTTATGGAAGTCCAGGAACGCTGCTGGCTCAATGCCAATGAGCTTGGGCTTTCCTCCCTGATACAAATGGAGGTGCTTGACAACACTAAAATAGTAGACACTCCTATCACGAAAGAGGAAAAAAACTATATTAAATCAACACTAAATCGCGCACCGGCCCATCTGCCCTTTCAGCCATCCTAATTCACCATCTCCATGAAACCATTTACACCACAATACCACATATATAAAATATCTCACTTGCAGGTGGTCGCTTTTCACACCCATTTAATATATCAAATAACATTCTACTAAACAAAAAAACAAATACTCGAAACACACCCAACAACTACAGTCCTCTTTCTTTGTTTAGTCACATAAGCAAGATACAAGAACGCATCGTCAATATGCGTCTGCGGAGATTGCTGAAGGAAACAGTCTGATATCTCCCCCTTCCAATATGGCTTAAGGAAGGGCCAGTCTACTGAGGGGGGTGTCGCTATCAATCATGACATAATATTAAATGCATGACCGAACGCAGGCTCCATTATTAAGGACATGGAGTTGGCCTTCGTTTTGTGTGGCATGAGTAATTCTGTTGGACACTGTACAATGACGTGGAGCTCCATCTTTGCACTAGAAAGCATTTTTCCCACTTGATCACAGAAAGAGATGCCATATAAAATACAACAACAAAACGCCAAGTCCATTCAGACCACGCTCAAGCGTACCCTATTGTTGCGTCCTGGCAACTAGACTATACATAATGTACAAAAATGACACACCTGAAGACTGAACACACACATAAACTCTATCCTACGCCAACAATCATACTATTCTCGTCTGCGACATAGGACCAGACAGGATCGCACACCACGCACATATAATATTTTTTCGCGAAGACAGATTATGAGGACTAGTGGCTCATAACTATGAACCCAAGTAAGATACAGGTGACTACACTATACGGTGCTCGCGATCACTATATGCAAAACCCACACAAAACTTACAAATATACACACAATCACCAGATCTCAATCACCCTAACCCAATAATACTAACATATTCATCCAATAACAAAGTCGTAAACTAAAACTACGCTTATATATAACCCTTGCCAGACCAATTCTTAGATACGCTTCCATTACTTTGGCAGGTGACTGCCACACAAAAGAGAACGAAGCACAGAGCATCCAGAACTTTGCTCTGAAGCGCGGCTGTCACTCCCTCATTTACACAAACATGGCCACACTACACCGAAACAACAAAGTAACACCACTAGAATCTTACTCCCACACCTGTTTTACGCTACAATGGGAAAACTCGCAAGAGACCCCAATACACTTACATTCACACCAGACAACACGCAGTGGTAGCATGAAACTACCCTGCAGCTTTAGTCTACCCCGCACATTAATGTATCAGTAGCGTGAATGGCGTGTTTCCGTGAATAAGAGCTTCTCTTTCCGCCTTCTCCTCCCCCTGCCTATAGCTACCGACCTATTAACACTCGCTATCCCATCTTAATTTCTGTCCGAACCTTTTTCTCGACGATATTTGTTCTTCTCTGGCATCTACATTGCTTCCTCTCTGTTCTTTCTATACACATTTATTGATTGGTTGATTAAATGACGAATACAAGAACTATGTACAGTTGGGTGTCTGTTTACTATTTTCGGTGACTTGTATATAAAAATTCTTATTGGGCCGAGATTAGGATAACTAGGGGATTGATGTGAGATGAAGAAGGCGATTCAAAGTGGGTAAGAAGCATGTGGAAGTAGTATTTGCATTGAAACAGCTAGTAGAACAAACAAAGGATAAAAGGAGTAAAATGTTTGCTTGTGTAATGGATTTGAAGAGAATTTGTCTATTAAAATAAAGAAGCACTATGGCATGTGCTAAGGAAGTATGGAGTGATAGGTAAAATATTGCGTGGTATCAGAGTATTTAGGTTTTAAAGTACATGATGCCTTAGGTGATAAATAGTACGAAAGAGTGGTTTTGAAATAGGTAGGGTTGATGGTAAGCCAAAGTTGTGGAATGTCAACATGGTTCTTTAATATCACTATGAATGGAGTGGCGAGATAAATACCTATAGCTGTAGAATGAGGGTAAAAGGTAAGAGATTGAAGAGGAATAGTGAAGGAGAGTTTAAATCTATGTTTGTATATGTTGATTACCTTGGTGTTTGGTGGTTGAGAGTGAGCGGGACTTGGAGATGTGGATATAAGTTTTTGCCAGCGTGTGTGAGAAGGGGGGCTAAAATGAACTGCAATGTATTAAGGCAATGGCATTTGACGTTCAAAGTCTAATAAAGTGTGAAATCCGAGAGGAAATGTCGCACTTGAACAACTATGAAGTTTTAAGTACCAATGATGCATTGATAGTGGTAGAAAATGAAGCTGATTGCAATTGAGAGGGATGATTAGAGTTTGCGTGAAGAATGTGCGCGGAAGCTGTATATGTATCTGGTGCGTAGATTACAATATGAATGATTGTTTGATGCAGAATGACTGACTGAGGTGAAAGTAACCTATATTGTGTATGATAGTGTGCCTGAAGGGGATTGTGCGTTGGCCTACCTTGGTGCCTTCTACCATGCCATGAAACCTGAACGAATGAAATGTTAGAGTAGATACCACCACGTCAGTGAGAAAGGGCTAGAACCTGACAAAATGATGGGGTTTTTCTGTGTATTAAAACATAAACCGGGTTTAAAGCAAGCAAACCCCACAGAAGGAAACTTAAATATTTAATTCTTCAAAACGGGATAACCTGATGTCTAAATGTGTTGAACGACATTCACATTCTTAAATTTCCTATTTCCGTGAAATGGAAAAAAATACACCAGGTTTGCTTCTCCAAAGTGAAACGTAAATACCTACATATTGTTAAAGAACTGATCATGGTAATGGGAAAGTTTCAATGCCCTGCCACTAATAACAACCATACTTTGAGTTTTGATATTTTAAGTTCTATTTAAATGAATTTGGTTAAGGGGATTCGGCAACCTCGAAAATATCTTATACTTTATACAGAGATGGAAGCTATGTAGAAAGGATCATCTACATAACCAAGAAGATCTTTTTTTGCGCTAAAGCACATTTTATGGGTATACAATAAAATTAGTAATCGAAATTACTTTTCTCTACTTAGCTTAGTGTCCATTAACAAAAAATTACTGCAATATATCGATTAAAAGTTGAAACAAAAAAGTTAATGTTTCTTTATCTTACTTGTCTAATTTTTTAAACAAATATATCATGATTAAGACGATCAAAGGCAACACTAGAATCAACACCAATCGTACAATTTTATCAACTGAAAAGAAAAAAGAGGGGAACAAGAGAGGAAGTTATTATGAGTGCATCACAAGCTCTCATTTTTTGATGAAACACAAACTGTAGCTAACTAAAGATAAACAAGCTCCGCATATGTAATCCGATGTTTTGACACCAATCGTTCAAAATCATAAGACAATATAGGTCTTAGATATCGAGCGAAATCAGGCGAGAATGAGCTTTCACTCCTACAAATAGATATAAGAGTAACATTCCTAGTCCTTTAACAATTTGAAAAGTAACCTCTACTTACAAACTTTCGAAAGACAGGTGGCAATATAGGAGCTAAAGTAGCGCACGTATTTAAAAAAAGAGTAAATAACATTCGGGACTAAACATCTAGAAAATAATAAGGGCTAACTTAATAATGGTTCAGCTTTAGCGTGTACCTCACCTACCAGTTTATTTCTTTATCGTATATCCTACCAGGATAGTGTTAGGTTCAGTTTTGGTTTAGGCACTCATAACCTGACCCAGCCTAATTTTTATATTAATATTTAAGAGTAAGATCAAACATTTCAAAAGTCAATGTCAAAATTAGCAAACGTTTAAGCCTAATTAAATTGAAAACTTAAATATTTTAGAACTTTGATTTCATGAAGCATTTTGGTTCGGAGATAATTTTTTAGCAGAATTTTAAAAGTCTAAACTTTTTTTTAGCAAAAATGACTAATTAACTTTTTCATGTTTGCCCAAATACAAATATAAGCAAAGGTAGGACACAGGATAAAGCAAAACGAAAATATGCTTAATATCACCGTAGCCCAAAACTAAGCTATTAAACTTAGCTCCAGGAAAACATGAAAAAGGCAATATAGATTTCTCATTGCAACACCCTGGGTTGTTTCGAACGAACTATAATATATTCGGTCGTCCCATAAGTAATGCGATTTTTTTTTTACCACTATCTACAGATTGAGATCAAACAAATATTTCAAGTTATTTATATTTAAATATTCAATTCAATATTAATTTAATACAGAAACAATTTACCGAAGGTTATACTTTTATTTTCCAGCTTTCTACAAACTTTTGGCATCTTTTCTCTTCTTATGGCGCAATTTAATAATAATTTAAGGTTTATTTCAAAAGCTGGCAGCCATTTGGCTGAAAATATACATTTAAAGTAACAGAAAACATATATATATATATATATATATATATATATATATATATATATATATATATATATATATATATATATATATATCATCAAAACTGAAAACACATACATAGTAAAATATGAAAATAGCTAAACATATCAAATGTTAATAATCTTGGCTAATTTAATTTTAGTTAGTGTGGTAACTGCACTGTTTTTGTAGCGCTTTGTGCTGGCTTTGATTGGCACAAGCTTGTTGTAGGCACGAGGGGCAATGCGGGTACGTAGAGCCTCAGGGGAAGGTATGACGCGTTGACGAGGGTTGTTCAGCAGTTTATGGCCAAAATGTTCGACACTGGCGGAGTACTGAGCTACTAGAAGGGTGAGTTGTAAGAGAACGGTGGCTACATCATAGATCGTGTAATTGGTGCCCAGAATGATCTTCATATCGCGTTTCTCTACCTTCTCTAGGCGGCCAATGTGGGTAGAAACCAAGCAGGAGACACATACATTAATTTGGGGAGAAAAAACATTTTAAAAATGTTTGTAAGTTCCAGTGTGGAGAAGCCAAGGGATTTAAGTCTTTCAGCCTGTGCAGCCTATACGAGGCAGAGCTAACAATGCTGCCGATGTGCAGGTCTTAGCTGGGCTTGTTGTTGATAGTCACGCCAGACAGCTTGGTGGAATGGAGCAGCTAGAGGGTGTGGTCACCAAGTGTGAGAGTCGGAACTAGGAAAGCAGTATTGAAAACGTTGAACTGCATAGCGACTGACTTCTGGTGGTTGATAGTGATGTTGTTAGAGGTTTTAATTCTAGAAGGGCGTTGAGGGAGAGTTGAAGAGAAATGTAATCCGGGAGAGTGTTGTCGACGGCCGCATCGATGGTGGAATTCTTAACATACTTCCAACGGTGTTCAGTGTCCAGGAGAGCAAGCGTCATTCATGAGTATAAGGAAGCAAAGGGGGCAATCTTTGTGCTTTGGGGCACGCTGCATGTGAGGGAGGCTAAGTTGGAGACCGCACTCAGTACTCGAACAGCCTCGCGAAACCTTAAGAGGAAGTCGTCTGATAGCCAGGAGATGAGGCATTCGTGGAAGTCCGATGATATTGCGGCTTTGGTGAGGACAGTAGTGTGATCAACTACGTAGAATGCCTTAAGAAAGTCGATGAATGCGCAGACGACTGAGGTTTTACGTTTGTCCAAGTTTGAATATGCAAAATTAAGGAAGCTAATGAGGCAGTGCGTAGTGGAAGATGCTCACAATTTCGTCTCCTCACCCAGAATGCAGAATGGACGGTTACTCGAGTGAGTAGCCTGTGACATCTTTAGTGATACTATTTCCATTTGTTTGTTTAGAAGAATAAGCATTGTTTTCACCACTAAAAAATGACAACGTACAAACTTGCTAAACAGGTGCAAAATATGGAATAAGTAGTGGAACTATTTGCAAAGGACACAACATCAAACCCTTGTTGTCCCATTACCCACTTGCATGGTGCTGTCACAAACAGTGGTGTAGAAACAAATCCAGAATAAGAAGCGATACCTGTTTAGGCTGGTTGAAAATACCTATGGAAACAATAATCTTTTTCATTCTTTCATGCTGCAACAACTTAACAACTACTTTTACTTTTTATAAAGAACAAATACAAATGCCATGCAATGCAATTGCAATGCAATTACGGACGATAAGAACGAACTCGGTTAAGTGGGCACAAATTCTTTATTCTAAAATCCTATAACGATCAGTGGAGATGGATTGATAGTAAAAAGGAAACACGCAAGTGTTTTATGTATTCAGTTCCTGATAGATCGGCAGAAACATTCTTATCTATGTTTAAATAATGTGTTTTGCCTGGCAGGACTATTCTATGTGATAAGTGGCGTGCATATAATGGAATTGAATCATTGCCAGAGATGCGGTATAAGCATTTGAATGTTAACTACTCGCTAAACTTTAAAGTTTCAGTAACAGGTACCCACACAAATTACATAGAATCGGTTTGGGCCAACGCAAACATGAGGAATAAAAAAGAATTTGGAACCGATCTTTATCTGATTCACTCTGATATATGTGAGATTTTATGAAACAGCAAAATAAACAAAAGACTTAGTTGCTCAAATTTACAAAGATATTGTAAAGTTCTATTCATTAAATATTCTTAAGCATTTACTATTTTTTTCCTTCCTCTTATTTGCCACCCAAATCCTTTAAATAAATACATATAACATACGAATGATCCTATCTCTCGATTCCCGCGCAGGAAAAGGCAGTTCAGCCTACCGAAGCAAACTTTCCGTGGATGAGGCGCAGGCTTCATCTAGTGTATTGGCTTGTTCCCAGGACTAATCCATTCTATAAAGCGCTTAATATTATTGTACTCAACCTACCTTTCGTCTCTTTCATCAATCCTACTCCAAAATGGTTCCACTTTTAGTCGTGAAAATAGGAAGAAACTGATCTTGTTTTTTTGCTGCAAATGCACCTCTAATAAATCGCGAGGAATCTATTGCCCCAATCGTCACTACTTGCATACCTCATTTCAATGATGATGCAGTGTGGTATGAGTAGAGGGTAGCTTTATGATCCAAATCTTTGACAGTTACAATCGAATTTTCCTCCGCTGTATTTTTTAAAATTCTTAATCAAATTGCACTGGTCGTCCTTATATGGATCTATTTTTAAGATTAAGGTTAGTTTCCTGAGCGAAAAAAGACGCATTTATTTGATGACAAAATATATTCCTACGAGAACCATAACTAGTTGGAATCATCAAACTTAGAAGGGGAACGATGCTTCGTCAAGTTAAGAGCGCAACCCTCAACGCCTCCAAAATATATCATGGATATGTTCATCACAATTTTTCAATTTAGCTCGATTTAATAATACAGACCTGAATATTCAGAATTTTTTATCATTCCAAAAATTTTAATTAGTTACTAAAACGATATCAAGGATATACTCAACAAATATAGATATAGTTTTAATTATACATTGGATACAGCTCATGATAAAGAATGTAAGGCCTCTGGATAGGTGTGTTGATTGTGTGAATAACTGTTTGGGAGAGAAAGTATTGACTGCAATGCCAGTGTATTGGGTCGTGAAGAGGCGTGTTCGGTAATTCAGTTTAACACTAATCTAACCAGGAGTGAATGATATGCGACAGCACAAAACCCTCCATCGCATGAAGGACCATAAGGCATGGACAAATTGATTGATCGTTTTGTGCTTGAAAGTTACAAAGGTGATCGAAGAGATTAGTTATTCTTATTAGCCCTGCTGATATTTATCGGCCATAAATGATAAGAAATGGCTTATGATTCAATCTTAAAAATACTAAATAACAGAGTAACAAATATTGTTATAAATATCTGCAGGGATTGAGGCAGATCACAATTAATGATATTAATGATTGTCGAGGAACGATACGGCGGTGTCACGCTCTATAAAGACTTTGACCAACGGCTATTCAACAAGGCCGGTAAGTCTCGGCTAAGGGCTTGTGCCCAATTTATATTCGAGTGCGTTAATCTAAAGTTGGCCAATAAAAGAGAGGAATCGAGAATAACGTTTCAGCTCAGGAGTTATTGAAAGAAAAACCTCTTACAAAAATAATCTTTAATATACAAGTAAATCATAAAATTATTATTGGTCACGAAAACTAAGCAAACTAATATAATAATGAATAAGTGACCAAAGGGTAATATAGACGGGTAGGAATAAATGGAAATAGCCCGGGAATTGTAAGAATCACTAGAAAGACCGTTATCAACGTGGGTTGAGATAATATTAATTAAATGCGGAGAATTACGGGGTTTTCGGGAAGCGAATCATAAAGATGAAAAATCATGGGACTAGGGCCCGGGTTTACCTCTGCAGCAGCAAATTTTATGGCGTTACCGGTCGAAGCCTCGGGGGACTTAGTAGAGCAGAAGATGAGCGTATATCAGGTTCCAAGTTGTCCTCCAAATGGAAATGACGAAGGGGTGGGGAGGAGAGTCCGCTCTAGAGACTGGTGTCGGCACAGCGACCAGATGGGAATCAGCACGAAATGAATTCTCGGACTTCCTTGCTCTTGTTTCACGGTTTAGCTTAAAGAACACGAACTTTGTAGAGTGGAGGGAATGGTCAGTGAGTTGATCCCGGTTATCCCTCCGAATAGGAAATAAAAAATGAAAGTAATCCGTCTCTGCCAAGAGAGATTACGAAGGTAAGATCTGCTTAAGTGATCATAGGCGTCCACACGGCGACCCAACTAGGAATGATCTGACGGAAGGACGTCGGAAGAAACTCTCGCTGACAATCAATAAAGTCGTTCGCATAAATACAGCGGTTTTTTCCCCTCGGAAAGTTGGGATGTAGCCATGTAAACAGCCTCAAGTCACGGGCGTCTCATAGCGGCTGGCGAGGGGGGTGTGATAGTTCTCGTTTTTAATTTTCCACTGGGGGATTATAACCAAGAACAATGGAGGGTGAGGGGGCGCCTGACAGGGTTTTGAGGGAGAAAACGTTCTGGGAGGCATCAACTAAGATGATATGGCCAGACTATGTCTGAGAATGTTTGAACCTTTGATCTCTCTTGGGCTAACCTCCACAATGATTAATGCCAGAGGAAAACGTAAAAGTATACCAACTTTTCTAAGCAACTCAACAAAATTTATCATTAGCATTATTCATTAGATTAGCAAATATTATTTCTTATTAAGATATATACATATATATATATATATATATATATATATATATATATCTTCTCAATTATTGAAAAGGTAACCTTGAATGAAATGAAATGAAATCGATGAACAAAATAGCAAACTGATTTCCTTTAAGGCTCAAATTCGCTGCCATGGGAATTTAAAACGTCTGCTTTCACCAGCATGGTAAAGTAGGCAAGGACAATGGAAAGTTATACTACGTGTGGAATACATTATAAAAGTCATCAGAAATATCTTACCATTTCTGCAACAAGAAGCATTCAAATCCGCTTTTTGCCGACAATCCCAATAACAAAGCTCTCTCTCTGTGCAAAATAACAGAACCTTCATCTGAACACAGTTTCTATAAGGAGTAAGGTAGGGATAGTGATACCAGGCAGGAGACAAGGCTAGATCTACGGAAAGGGAAGCCCTTTCTGCGTCATGAGCCTTTATCTTACAGTGAGTAAAGGATAGGGATAAGGATTTATAGGTAGAAGGGTTGTGGAGAGCAATCACTAGGAGGTTATTTAGTAAATATTAACCACACAAAATTTCGACTCTATTTCATACAGAGAAAGAAGATGGGAAAAAAATATGAAGCAACCTTGCTTATTAGATGACCGCGCTCAGGAAGGACCACTAGAAACCCAAACCTGAATGAGGACTGACAATACGAAGTTAATATGAAAAGCTTTAAATTGCACCTACTAAATTCTTTGAGTTGTCCGCAGACTACTTGCGCGTGAGGGGGCACTATCGACGGGGTGCAGGGAAACGGAACGGATCTGAGTGTTATAGAAGAGTTAACGTAAAGCGCAAACTGGGATGCATATATGCGAATGTTCGTAGCTTAAAAAATAAAATTACCGAAATAAAAGCCGTTATTCTAGAGGGTGATTTCGACCTCGTATTCCTAAGTGAAACATGGTTAGACACTCATACGGGGATCAGTGTTTGCGAGTTCGATATAGCGGGGTACAAAATTCATTACAGAAATAGACAAACCGGTAGAGGAGGGGGCGTATTAATGTATATAAAAGTGGATCTAAACGCCATAACGATGGACTCGTCTAAGGATGATATGCGAAGTGATGCTTCATTTGTCCAGCTAAGTTTAGATGCTATAAATAAAATTAACTTAGTCGTAGTATATCGTCCGTCTTGCCAATTGGAAAGAGAAGATGCTGCATTCTTCGATACGCTTACGTCTTGGATTAGAAAAGGGACCACATTGATCTGCGGCGATTTTAATTTACCTAATGTTAACTTTAGCAACCTTACTTCTGATAAACCGGGGGAGAGGCTATTAAACTTTATGTTGGAGAATTTTCTCGTACAAAAAGTGGAAGAGCCTACTCGTGATAGCAATATTCTTGATTTAATCATGGCAACCGATGAGTCATTGTTAGAAAACGTACGTGTGGGTGAACATTTAGCTTCCAGCGACCCTAATGCGATTAGATTCGAACTAAACACCTGCGTAGAAGTTAGAATGAGTTCGCAGCTCATCCCTCGTTTTGGTAGCTGTGATCTCGATATTTTTCGCGAAAGGATTAAGGATATAGACTGGGGAATACGATTCGAGAACAGGTCGGTAGGAGAGATGTACGCAGAACTTCGATGTACGCTGCTTCGTGTGAATTCTGATTTGGTTAAGTATGTGCGTAAGAGCGGGAAGTCGGTGAGAGCTCCGTGGCTTAGTCCGTTAATACTACGCTTAATCCGGGACCGAAATAGAAAATTTAAAATTCATAAAAACAATGGGTCAGTTATAAGTCGGCAAAATTACCTAGATTCTCGTAGGGAAGTTAAACGTGCGGTCAGAGATGAGAAGAGGAAGTATGAAATAAACCTCGCAAAGGATTCGAAGAATGAACCGAAACGGTTTTATGGGTACGTAAATAATAGGAAACCCGTAAAAGGATCGATAGGGCCGATCAAAGATAAGGATGGTCGGTTGACTGAAATTCCGACAGAAATGTCCAAAACTTTAAATGAGCATTTTACGAGCGTGTTTACTGTGGAAGATTCTTCCGAATTGGAATCGTTAATGGGGAAGTTCGTAGTGCTGATAATTGCATATCCGATGTAACTATAAATGACGAGGAAATCCTTAAATTTATTAAGCTAACGAAAAAGTCGAAATCTCCGGGCCCCGATGGGGTATATCCAATTCATTTAAAGGAGCTTCAAAATGAACTCGTTAAGCCATTGCGTGAAATTTTCAATCGCTCATTAGAGGATGGCGTAGTTCCGTTGGATTTCAAGCGAGCAAACGTTACACCTATATTTAAGAAGGGAAATAGATTTGAAGCAACGAATTTTCAGCCTATTAGTCTAACTTCGGTAGTTGGGAAGCTTTTAGAATCTGTAATTAAAGATAGAATAGTGAGCCACCTCGAGGCAAATAAGCTGATTAACGATACCCAACATGGATTTAGGCGTGCGAGATCGTGCTTGACTAACTTGCTCGAATTCTTCCACCAAATGATTTGCGTGTACGATGAAAGCAAAGCTGTAGACGTAATATATTTAGACTTTAAAAAGGCGTTCGACACCGTCCCCCACCAAAGGTTATTAATGAAAGTTAAAGCGATTGGGGTGACTGGTAAGATTTTAAACTGGATTAGAAATTGGCTGAAAGATAGCTCGCAGCGGGTGGTAATAAATGGGGAATGTTCAGATTGGGTCAGCGTTAGTAGTGGGGTACCGCAGGGCTCTGTTTTAGGCCCTTTATTGTTTTTAATTTATATTAACGATTTAGATAAAGGCATACTTAGTCGGATTTCGAAATTTGCGGACGACACGAAGATGGGCAATCGTGCCTATGTAAGATCGGATGTCGATAAATTGCAGGGGGACCTAAACTCGATTGCCAATTGGGCGGACAAGTGGCAAATGGAATTTAATTTAAGCAAATGCAAGGTAATGCACTTGGGTTGCCATAATTTAAGAGTAGAATATACCATGAAAGGCCAAGTCCTCAACGCGGTTAAATTAGAAAAAGACTTGGGAGTATTAGTCTCAGACGATTTTAAATTCTCGAAGCAATGCGCGGATGCGTGTAAAAAAGCAAATCGCGTTTTGGGTTATATCGCGCGTAATTTCACCTTCGAATCTAAGGATGTAATTTTACCTTTATATAAATCCCTTGTGCGGCCACTTCTCGAATACGCTGTTCAATTTTGGGCTCCATATTTAATGAAAGATATCGCGCAATTAGAAAGAGTGCAGCGTAGGGCTACGAAATTAATTCCAGAGCTGAGGAATAGATCATACGAGGAAAGGCTCAGGGCTTTAGATTTGCCATCGCTAGAACGCAGAAGATTACGTGGCCAGCTAATAGAAGTATTTAAAATACTAAAGGGTTTCTCAAACGTTGACTTTCGCAATCTGTTCGAACTGGATCATAGGGGAAATACTCGTCAGCACGGGTTAAAATTAGTGAACAAGCGTTTTAACACTAGTATAGCCCAAAAATATTTTACATTTAAAGTTACTCAAAATTGGAATCGGCTGCCCACCCACGTAGTAGATAGCACTTCGGTTAATATGTTCAAAAATCGTCTCGACGTGCATTTGAATAGTTTAAATATAACGTAGTTGAGCACTGTGAATTTAAACGTCCTTGCAGAGAGAGAGTTTGGAGCGGAGGTTTAAGGATATGAAATTATGATGACTAAAAATGATGCCGGCGATTCTCTGCATGTGTAGCTTAGATGTCCCATTTCTTTTCCGCCTATCCTATAAGTAGTCTTTATCCCTAAATTAGCTTTTCACCACTAGCAGTCGAGTGGCTGCGGAAGATGAGAAGAAAAACTTTCTATCTCCCCCGACCCCTAGTTTGATTAGTTAAAATTGCACGATAATGTACACATGTAGATAAGTGTGTACAGTAGATAGTATTAAAATAAAAAAAAAATTAAAAAAATAGCATGTTAGAGATACACTCGTAGATAAGGGTGTATCGTAGTTTTTGATTTAGTGTAGCGGACTAGCCTCGAGCGGACCTTAGGGTCTTTGCTGGTCCTAGATTCTGTAGTTCTGTAGTTCTGTACTTATGGAAGAGGAAAGAGAAAAATAGTTCAAGCAGATAATGACTGACTGATAATCAACAGACTAATAGCAAAACTTGTTCAAAAGATTATGTAGAGCTAATTGTTCCATTGTTTATCGAAAGCTCGACCTATGGAGAAGCTACACAATGTGGATAAATTGATAAAACCATTTGAGAAAAGACTAGAATGTAGGTATCGAAAATTATGAAATTCAGACACCATTCTCATGTTTCAAAGTGGTGCGTGCTTCTTTAGAGTTTTAAAACAAAGCAGTAAAGAAAGAATTTGGAAACTTGTAGTGATAATTTAAGCAAAGTAAAGTAAATAAAAATTTAAAATATCTAAACTCTCTCCCAAGCCTATGGGATGAAAGAATCTATTAAAACAACCTGCCAAATACGAATGAAAATATGTTCCTAATTTACCCATGAAGGTTACACTTAGAAGGATTACAATTCTGAAAAAAATTTATAATATCCTCTGTCTTATTAGTCCGTTGGCAATAAAACTGCACAAAACACAAAAAACGCCTTAATTAAATTAAAATAAATGCAAGTAGTAAATGCAGAAGAAAGGAAACAAACTTGCCGCTAGCAAAGGCTGCGATCAAGGAAAAAAAACACAGAATAAATATAACCTTAATAATAAACAAGAATGGATAGATATCAACAACATGTGGATTAAAATTCAAGTGCTATAAAAATCAAGTATATATATTTGCTGAAAAACGAAATCTGGAAAATTTGCCTCGCGCCAAATTACATTTTAGCTGAATCTTAGCGCATTTCAAACGGGAAAACACAAAAAAAATAAGAAAAGAAAAAAGAACTCCGAGAACAAGAAAGAAAAAATATAACAGGAAGAATCGAAAGAAAAAAACTATACACACTGTACATAGCACATCACCTGAAATGGAAATATAACTAAAAACATAGAACGAAAATTAGCCGCAAAAGAAGTTGTCTACTGAGAATCAAATACAAAATTAGAAACGACTCAAAACAGAACAGAAAATAACACTAGACTTGTTTCTATAACAATGTTGTAAGCACGAAGCAAATCCTTATGAATGAAAATTTTCTTTCACGAAGCCTAACAACTAAAAAAATTGATGAAAATCAACCGATACCCAGAGAGGCCTCGCAAACTAATAATAAACAAATTAAAGTCTATAGCAAAATTAAGGATTAGGAGGATTCTTTATAAATAAATGAAAACTGAAGATGGAATCAAAGAGAATGCAAAACAAATGAAACAGCCAACTAAATGCAAGAAATTGAAACCTCTCAATCTCACCCACTCCAAATTAACATGGAGTACATGGCTACATTGAATTTTTAAATACTTCAAATGAACAAGGAACTATGGATCAACAAGAAAATAACTTTTAGTAATATATTTTGTGAAAAAGACAAATGCAATATCTTGTGAGAGTCGAAGATCGAACCTAGTAAACATTTGATTGAAAAATTTAAACGGTTCACACATGAACCTAGGATACATTTGTTTGAAATTTAAACGGTTCACACATTGAACCTTATAAATAGGAAGATAAACTTCCCGCTGTTAATAGCTCTCTTTTGTAGATAGGAAGATAAACTTCCCGCTGTTAATAACGTTTTGGTAAATAGGAAGATAAACTTCCCCCTTTACAGTATTTCTCCTTTGTAAACAAGGGGTTAAACTCCCCAGTACGCAGTACGATATCTTGTGTCGGCCATAGGTAGCTCCGTACAAAAATAGATCTTGTTCATGAAGTCCCGTGGAGAAAAAGTAAAATCGATGGCGTTCTTGCATTTCCTTCCCTCGACTTTTCCTCCTTTGCCGGCTGTGAACTTTTCTGTGAGCTCAAAGTTTTGTAGATTTTTTCCAAGTCTACAAACCAGGTATGTATGTGAGAGTATGCAGGTAAGGGAGTAGAAAGAGTGTGTGGATAGACAGCGGAAAGTAGACCAGTGGTCAAAAGAGAAAGAAGTGTGGTAGGGTACAAACTGACTTCGGCCGTGTTTAAGTTTAAACGGTTGGAGCGTTAGGAAAACTTTAAATCTATCCTGACGCCTGATTGGTTGAAATGTTATAGAGTTAAGTTTAGATGAAATTACTATTTATATAGGTGATTTTTTGTGCATAAAACAATCAGAATCAGAAAATTATTGTTGTTTTAATAAGAAAAATTATATTCCTTGTTTACCATTTTAAAAGCTTATTCCGGCTATAATATACAGGAATAAAGAATCCAGATATAAATATATATTTTTCAATCATCCCGTAAGGAAGCTGATGATCACTTAAACTCAGCCTGCAAAACTAAAGAGAGAGTACCCTAACTGACTCAAACCCTACAATCTCAATCACAGCACACGCAAGCAAAGAAATAATTAACCACAAATAATTTTCAATTACAATGAAATCATATAAGAATACATCAAACTAATTGTTTTATGACGTGCCATTAGCCACCAATTAAAGAATGAAATATAAACAAGATGACTGAGATAGAAGAAACATATGTAGCCATCATACATCTAAATAGAATTCTCTCCAATGATTGTACTAGCAGAGTATCAGGCCTCCGGCAGTAACTATCTATTAATGAATGCAATAATGGATTTTTTTAACTTCAGTTACGCATATCTGCTTTTATGTGACCTTGTCGTGGTATGCTGTCGAGTAAATATGTACGTTTGTTCCATACAAGAATAACAGCGTTCCTTTTTTTCTAAGAGTGTTATACTTCTATTTTTCTTTTGTTTTGATTCTTTAACCAGGGAGGATTCTTAATATTATATATCTATTGCCATATGCAACGTTTTGAGGATTTAATTAAACAATTAGTGCTAAAATATACTTTTAATTACCTAAAAAATTTAAATATTAAAACTTTAACTATACTAAAAAAATAAAATAAGAGGATCTAATTAAAAATTAATACTACCAATGAGTACTACCCGATGGTTGACGCAAAAATTTACTTTAGCACGGAATGGTAACAAAAGAACATTAATAAGTTGAATTCGTTTTACTTTAACTAAGTGTAAGTCTGACGTGGGATGACCTTGAACGAGAACCTCGTTAATGAGATAAATCGAGACGTGTGGCTGACTCGGACTCACAGCTGTTTGTATTGCTTCTGGAAGGATAAGTTTGGTGGAGCCTATTCCGGAATAACAGCTGACTTTGAGGTAAGTGGGGAGCGCGTGGCGATGTTGCTTGACTTGACGATATACGCGAGGGAATGGTGGATGTAAAATTATACTAATCCTTGGGTTACACATGTGGGCTTCACGATGATGAGAATTGACAGTCAAAGTGAGGGGATTGTGGATGTACGATTTTTCCAATCCTTGAGTCAAACTTGCGGGCTTCTCGATGATGAGACTTGCCCAACAGGTGAACTTTACTCGACTGTAACTTCTCATTGGTATTTCTCAATAGAAAAACTGAGATAGGGGGATTCTCTGAACGAGGTTGGTATGAGAGTGATTTTCTATACCGATGGTCTACACTTCGGTGTGACTAAAAGAAATAACCTCGGGAAGAAAAATCCCTCTCGGTTCAACTTTTTCTTGATTCCCTGTTTTACTTGATTCTCGTTCTTTTCTCATGATCAACCTATATATACCTCGATTATCTCCTGAGGGGAGGGGAGATGAGTGCCCAACTTTAACCCTCTCTTCTAGCGCATCAATTTTCAACGTTGTGACACTTCGTTCTTGGGTTTACGTCGGAGAAAGTGAAATTTCGTCTATTTGGCGAAAATAGACCTAAACAATAAGAAGGGACAGTGAGCTTGTTCTTAAGTTGTTATTCTAAAGGCTCTCCCACTCTTCTTTCTTTATACTAACGGGTTACGAAATCAGCTGAGGGGAATCTTTTTTTTGTGAGTGATATCGAGGTTCGTTGGGGCAGCAGGGCAACGGGGAGGGAGGCGTAAATTATCGGGCCATATGGCCAGTAACTTTTGAGGCTGTTTAGCCAAACTAGACTCTGTCTGTTCTCGTGATAATGATTTCCTCATATTTCCTTCCTTCTAAAGAAGGTAATGGGGGGGGAGGGACTCAAAAGCAAAAAACATAAGCGACGCAAAAAAGAACACATGTCTTAGAACATAGCAGGTTAACGGCGGAGTTTAACCTTGCCAGGTAAAGCCAAGCGGTCCGGATTACAAAACTCAATTTAACCACCCCCCATAAAAAACATCGATTACAACAAAGATCAAGGAAAAGAAACTGGCATATTAATCCGTATCAGTTAATTGCGTACACAAATAAACCTTAACAGATTAATATCGTCAGCCAAAAAATGGTCTTAAGTCAGAAGGGAGTTTAATTTTCCCTCTGTTTGGATTCGGCTAAGGTATCGGCTCTATACTTATCGAAGCCTTTTATATTGTCGTGGTATAGCAAGCAACGAGTGATGGTGTTCGTACGTATAGGTTTGTTACGTACTTCAAAACTCGGTGATTAAGTTTTCTCTCTAAGAGTTCTATATTTGATTATGATTTTACTATTATGTTATTGATTTATCTTTGAGGGTTTCTTTTATTATGCTCAGCGTTTTGAGGATTGAATAAAAAATATTTCTCAGAAACTAGACCTTAACTTAAAAACATGAACCAAAATCTTAACTTAAATCTTAACTGTTAACTTAAGTTTCTTGGAACTCGGGCACTCACGCGGGCTCGTACAAAGACAGGGGATAGACATAGGCCTTGCGAGCCTCCTGAGGTATACTTCACAACACCTACTTTAATATGCAAAAAAAAACAACATGAATCATCGATTACACACACAAAAAGGAGCCTGGCTCAAAAAAGGTATCAAACAAGCTAATTCCTTACATTTCTAAACATTAATAAATTAAATACCTCCACTAAACACAAACACAGAAAAAATGAATAATGGTTTTAATATTACGGGGTGCTGAAATCACCCTCGATGGGATTTCGACTCATGTTATACAGGGATTTACCTTATCGGCACATTTGATATAATTAATATTAAAATGGTGTTTGATGACCATTACTTTACCGCGCATGAGTCGGCCGTTTGGTTTATGGCGTCTCCCCAAGTATATCACAGACTGTTAATGGTATTCCAACCTACTCGTGCTACCTTTTTTGGGGGCACCTGTCTACCTTTAATCTCACCCTTATGGCTAGGACAGCCTGTTGCAGAGTTGCATAAGTGATGGGAACGGGGTTCCCATCGTCATCCTTTACCCAGCTAAACTGGGAGATAGTGTTTGGAATTGATCTAATGGGGTCGTGACAAGTTTTCTTTACGCGGTCGTAAATGGGCGTGGCTCTCACGGCAAGTTGGGGTTTTAAAGGTAATTCCGTGGACGTTTCATTCTGGGGAAAGACTACTGAGGCTAGGGGTTACCCCTTATTTTCTTTACCATCTGACCCTTTCTCGATGCCCTTTCGTGTGCGAGCATTCTTTTTTTCTTCTCTCTCCTTTCTTTCCGCTTGTGCTAGTTTCCTTTACGGCTGTATTCTTCTTTCTTCATCTGCTGCTTTTATCTGTATTTTTCGTCTTTTCTTTTTGCCTCATTCTTAATTCTTCTGCTGCAGTTTTCAACTGTATTATTCTTTCGTTTTTTTTACTTCCCCTCGGTATTCTTCTTTGTTCTGCTTTTATTTTTCACTGTATTCTTTTTTCATCTATTTCCCTATCACTCTGGATTCTTTTTTCTTTAATTTCTCTTCCATTAGTATTCTCCTTTCTTGTATTTCTTCCTATTTCTTCGTCTTCTCTTTTCCGTTTTCTTCTTCTTTCTTCGATTTCTATTCTCAGTTTTTCCAGGGCATAGGCATCAATATCTTCGCCTTCTAGTTCAAGAATTTGATCTTGTTGGTACAATGTTTCGACCGATGCCATTTTGTGTATGTCCGTCAAACTCTCACCGCTGTATGCTCAGGTACTTATACAACCAGTAACCAGGTAGCGCGCTGCCTAACTTCCCTTAAGCCCAATAATTTGCTAATTGGAATACCACTTCACATAAAAATTAATTAATAACCTTAACCTGCTAATCACGACAAATTTATACACATACCTTTTTTTGTTCACCTTTCGTTGAACACTGGGCACACATTTACTATTATCGAAGAAAAAACAAGACAAACAACTTATGGTGACTTCTTCCAATACCCATATAACCTGGCACCAAATATTTATATCGTGTTATAGCAAGGACCGAGTGATTGTGTTCGTACGTATAGTTTTGTTACGTACTTCAAAACTCCTTGATTAAGTTTTCTCTCCTTAGACTGCAATATTTGATTATGATTATTATTATTACGTTATTGTTTTATCTTTGATGATTTCTAGTTCCATGGTTAGCGTATCGATGATTGAATAAAAAAATTCTAAGTAAACTAGACCTTTAATTAAAAACATAAAGCAAAATGGAAATATAACAAACATACTAAACAAGAATGAATTTAACAAATTTAAGTAAGGTTTACTAAATTACACAATTTGATTTAGAATAATGGTTGACCCAAAGCTCACCCTACTTTTTTAACGCAAATTGACCTTCAACGAAACAGATACTTGGATTTTCAATGCCTTTTAAGATTCCCACGAGAATCAGGTTTGAGCCTGACCTTGGCCTCAATTTTTATGTCGCCTGATGAATGTTATTTGCGGGCCGGCACGTGGACAGACCGTTCCAGATGGGTTCTGAAAGATGAATGCTATAAAGCCGCAGAGGGATTTGGACTGTATGGCAGATGGAGTTAAGCACGTATTCTTTATGAAGTGATTTCACCACGAGACAGGAAAAGTATGTTTCTTCCAATCTTCGGATTACTCTAGGAATAATTTGCACTGACGAGCGATGAGCCAAATAGTAAATGAATCCTTTAACAAAGAGGAGTGCTTGAGGGAGTTTACTTTGAGGTATTCCTCAATGTCGAGAAATATCTCGGCTTTTTGGACTACACCAGGATAGGGGGCTTCTCTGACGAGAGTTAGTTGAACTTGCTTCTCAATCCAAGTTCTCTAAAAGTTCGATGTGACCACCAGGAACTGGCTCAGGATGAGTTTCTTGTAACTCCCTTTCGTTGGTAGCCGGGCCTCTAGAAGGACTTAGTTGGCTCGATGACTAACACGATCTACCCTTGACAAGATGCTAAATTCTCTATGACTACCAGGAACTGGCTCCGGATGAGCTTCTTCGTTGGTTGCCGGGCGTCTAGCCAGACTTAGTTGTCTCGAGGACTAACACGATCTGCCACGGTTTCCAAATTTATTGGATTATATACTTTACCACCCCACTGGAGGTAGGAAAAGTTGGGGGGGGGGGTGAGGACGGCTGCATTAAGTCTCCACTTCTAACGGTTTTTCTCAGAGTGTGTTTCAGCTAGCCTTAAAGGGGACCTTTTGGCGTTAGAGCAACGCTCCTTCAATTTCACAAATGAGGTAAAATTGAATACCAACTCTTAGGTGAAATCTTGCTGTTTTAACCAATATTAGGCTCACTGAGGTCCGAAATGTGATGAATAGTGCATTAGGTTGTTTCAGGCGGCCTCAAGCTACATATATAATTTATGTTAAACTTTTACTCGATGGACAATAGATTCCATCGCTTGAGTCTGCCGTTCTGGTTTATGCTGTTGCGCAAATATGTCAGAGGCCGTTGCTTGAATTTCACGTTAAACTCACCACCGATTAGATATAAATTGAGTTTATTTATCCCCCAAATTACGGCTAGCGCTGCCTGTTTTATAGTTGCATAAGCTATAGTTAAAGGGGTATCATCGTCTTCATTTTGTACCAGGACACAATTAATTCCTTCATCACAGGCATAGATTTGGATTCCAAACTTCTTTGGGGGATTGGGTAGTAGAAGGATGCGGACTGAACTTAATTTTTCCTTTACTCGACAGGGCAATTGTGAATATATGAGCGGGCCAAGGTGGGGGTTAAATCTAACTCATTTGACGGGTCCTCCTGTGGGAATGATAATAAAGGTAGAGCATACTCGTTATCTTATTCTACGTACACCGTGTTTAGCATCTGAAGAGATTCACAGGGGTATAACGCTTCCATGGGTCCTTCTTCTTCCATCGTCTCAATATAATTAATACACGCTCGGCGGTGATACTTCTTGGGTATGTTTATCTGATACAGTTTATGACCTGAGGGAGTATCAATCACGTAGTCAACGGGGTCACGAGTTTCTATGACCAGAAAGAGACCCTTTCATCAGGAGAATAATTTATTCTTCTCTGTATGCATTAGTTACCATACTTCGTCGTCAGGATTTAATTTTCGAGCTTTTGGTTTTAAGTTGAAATAACTTCGGTATTTTTATAGGTTGCACTCCGCGTTTGAGCGGGCCAACTCTGTCCCTTTCTCCAAGCGTTCTCGCAATTCGATCACATATGCGTAGGAGGATTTATTTTCTTCATCTAATTGGGGATTAGTGAAAAGCTCTTTAAGAATGTTCATAAAACCCAGAGTTCGATGAGGGATCTCCCGGCACGGGAAGAGGACAACTGGTAGGTACTGATGCCTTTCTCGAGGCTGAAACTGACAGAGCTTTCTTAACACTGCCTTTTGGCTACCATTGAGTTTTCCCACATCGCGTTTTCGGGGGGGTAAAAAGGGGTTGTAAATAGGGGTTTGATGAGTAGTATCTTTCCCCCGTATTACATCAGTTCCGATGTGAACTGACGGACTCGATCTGAGAGGATTTCTTTAAGGATGCTGACTCGTGAAAAAATGGAGATAAGAGCTTCTGCACAGGAAATACTCTAAATTTTCCGCAGGGCAATTGTGTCAGTCAAACGAGTGGCCCAGTCTACTAAAGTGAGGATATAAGAGTGTCCTTCAACAGACGGGGAATGGAGGGGCCACACCAAGTCTATAGTCGCTTTGAAGAAGGATTCGGAAATGACGGGGGTTTTCTGTAGGGAAGCCGGCGGTACCCGCTCTTTGGCTGTGGCCTTGTGACACAGTTCGCTTGACTGGCAGTATACAGCCAATAATCTATCATATGCGATTTTTAATACCAGTTGGACGTAACACCGGGGAACGCACAAGACCTTATCCGACGGGGGGCTTACTTGAGCCGTCGTCCGGAATAGTAGGGAATTCTCTACCACGTATCTTCTTCGTTTGTTCCCGTGAACAGATTATATTTCCTTTTGCGCTGCCTTCTCCCCCAGCGGTGGAAGAGTCGGACACTCCTTCGAGGCATTAGCGAAGGCTTGGCAATTAAGCTATTCGTATTCAGGGTTGCCCAGAGGTGATAAAGGGGGCGGGGCCGCAGCTCTTATAGTTGCTTGAATCCGTGTGACTACAGGCTGAGCCACCGGATTTTTGGAGAACTGCGTGCTCTGGCCTATTAATCCTGCACAGAATTTAAATGGCGCTGCCACTACCTCGGTCCAGTCAGTTAAATACTGAAACAGGATGTGGCATCTAACGATGGGGAACTTGTTTGCTCTATCTAGGAACTCCTGAACGAGCACGAACCTCTGGTGCTGGGGGCTAACTAGGAGAAGCAATTTATCTGATACTACGATACAGGTGCACCGCGTATCGCGTACTAATGTTGAGGCTCGGCAACCATTTCCAGATCCAGTCTTGAACAGTAGTCCTCCGAAAGAACTCTTATTAAACACTAAAGTTCACCTGTTAGTCAGGGGAATTCTACGTGGACGAAGGAGACGCTAAAGCAGGAGTTTGTTCTTGGAGAAGAGATGCGCTGATGTTGTGCACTTGTTGACTCGAGGACAACCTAACACTCGAATTTTGGAGGCAATGGAAGCTAATGTAATCTGGGGTGCCAAAATTAAAAAACGTAACGGGATTTCTGGGGTATGCCGAGGATGAGGAGTTAGGATTAATTAGGGGCTTAATTTCTCTCTGATCCTTGGATGAAAAGAATTTTGGTTTGGGGAGTCCGGAGGTCTTGACAAATTTGTCGAAAATAAAAATAAACAATAGGAGGATACAGTGAGCCTGTTCATAGGTTATTATTCCAAAGGCTCTCCCACCCTCCTTTTTTATACTTACGAGCTATGAAATTTCTGATGGTAATTCATTTTTTGTGATGAATCTCGAGGATTGTTGGGACAGTGGGGCAAAGGAGAGAGGGAGGGTGAAGTATCGGGCCATATGGAACGTAACTATTGACGCTATGTAACCAAACTAGCCTTTCTTTGTCCTCGCGATATTGATTTCTCCACAGAACTATATTCAAAATGTAGTTACAAAATTAGAAGCAGAATAAGAGAAAATATAGAATTGTTGAATATAATAAATCCAATTACGAGCAGTAAAATATTTTCCTATAAAATTACTTAGAAACCAACAATAAAACTAGACATCGTTCTAAACATTCTCAATATTCCGTTTAATTTGTAAATGGAACAGTAACATTAACGTGTAGTGACCAAACAAGTCTTACACACAGTTAATAAAACCTGATAAAAACGACTAAGTACGTAATATATATCCACAAACATAAAAGTAAGATAAAAGAAAAATAGATGAGTGAATGTAAAACTCTACAGAGCATAATTCATAGCCCAGAATATGTATATGCGTGCCAAGAATCGCAAACAAGATTCACAAATGAGACGACGAAAAATGCTGATTTGTTTTTTCTAAAAACAAAAACTATTTTTAAAACAAGGCCAAAATCAATAATAATATCAAGGTCGACAAAGACTGAAAGGAAATAGAATTTGAGTGAAATGAAGTGATAGAAAAGTATATGAAAAACAAATACCAACAATCCTTTCCCCTCCCCCGTTTTTTCAGCTATCTCTTTCGAACCTCTTATATCTCGGTCAGATCTAATTATTTTAAATAGAAAGAATATACCTTTTATAATTCTTTTTAAGCCGTCATTGTTCAAATTTAAAAAAAAATAATTCAGTTATAAATAAAGCATAATGAAATTTATTAAGAATAGAATCTTAAAACTGGCTCTTCTATTATCGTCCAAGTAAGAATGGAACCATTCAGCCGTATGTGATTCTCCGCTTCATCTCTTTCCCGAAAATAATAAGAACTACAGAGCACCGATTTAGGAGAAAATTCTTTGAATTTTAAGCTTAGTTCGCTTACACCTGTAACAAAGTTTGTTAGAGTCATCAAACTAATAAATTGAGTGGATCCATGTTTTATTTATCACTTTTCTAAACTAAATCATAATTTGAACTAATTATCGGCCAAATTTCTTAAATTAATAAAATCTTTCCTCAATGTCTGGGAATGAAGGCCGTATCTCTCTTTTTACATAAATTTCTTGTATAGTGCTTTGCTTTGATTTTAATTAAAATTAAGAAGAAAAAGGTAAATACAAAAGAAGAAATATATGGAAAGTGTGAGCGGATGCCCTCAAAGGACCAGCGTGAGAGGAATACCCCTTTCAGCCCCTTCGATCTAAACCACGTGTTTCTTGGCGTGGGGAGTTTAGAATCTTCGAGAAGGAAGCAGTTCCACGTTTAGTCACCCAACCCAGCTGTATTTTCGTTCAGAAGCTGCTCACTTCCACCCTCCCCGCGATAACGGCGAGCTATCGCACTTATGCTTCCCCGGCATGTCGGTTTGCACTGTTTGCCTGCAGAGAACTTTAGGATTTGCCACTTTCGAGTTTTGTAGGCCCGAACGTCCGAGGCATATTGAATGAACTTATTTTTAATCTCCGCCTGGATGAGGAGATCAACTCTTCGTATTCTTACGTGTTAGACCATAGGAGCTGCTTGGCAGAATGCGCCGATATAGCTTAAAAAAATACAGACCTAAACTTGGAAAGGTATAGGATCTCTTTTGACGTTAGGTCAAAAGAAAGGCAATTCAAGCCCGATCACGAGGTGCTGCTCCTCCTACCCACGGAGGCAAATAAGTTATTGTTCTAGTGGAAAGGCCCCTTCCTAATTCTAGAAGCATGCGGATCTGCGGATTACGTAATTTAGACAACCTCAAGGAACAAATTGTTTCATGTAAATAGGTTTAAGCGCTACCACTGCCGCACCTGCATAAATAATATAATTGACCTTGACGAAGGGGCAGTAATTAAAGCCTCTCATCCCTCAATTCAAACCGTGTGTGTTGAGGTTGATAACAACTACCCTCTCCCTTCGATTTTTGGTTCCCGTGAAAGCTCCGCCCCTGAACTCGATTTAAATCTCCAGCTGGAACCTCCTAAGAAGACGAAATTGGCTCTTTTGTTGACTGAATTCCTCGATGTAATTTCTGAGAAGCCTTTATATTTTGAGCATGATATAGCCCTAACTTTCCAGCAGCCTATTCTCTCTAAACCATACCACTTGCCTGTTCACTTGAGTTCTACCTTTAATGCCGAAGTAGAAAACTTGCTAAAATTAGAGATCATTGAACCTTCCACGCCGGATTATTGCTCCCCCATTTTTATGGTCAGAAAGCCAGATCAGTCTTTTCGCATGTGCGTAGACTTTAGAAAACTGAACGCCGTGACAGTTTCCGACGTTGACCCTATCCCTTTGATAGACCGGAGCCTACATCTAGTTGAAGAGGCTAAGTTTATTTCAGAGATAAACTTGTGTTAGGCCTACTATCAAATCCCCCTTAAGGCTAGTGCCCGGAAATACACCGCATTTCCAACAGAAAAAGTGCTTATGCAGTTTAGGCGTCTTCTTTTTGGTTTATTTACTGCCTGTAGTATCTATAATCGCATGATACGGCGGGGACTGGATGGGCTGAATGACATTTCCTTTTGCTTTGATAAAGTTTACGTGGCTACCCGCACATGGGACCAACATCTAATCTCTCTACGCTCCCTACTTAATAGGATTCGTGAAAAAAGCCTCACTATAGGCCTTAGGAGTGCCATTTTAGCTACCACACTATTAAATTCTTTGGTTTCCACATTGGTGGAAGTCAAATGGCACCCCAGCACGAAAAGGTGAAGGCCATCGCCGACATGCCCGTTCCCCATACTAAAAAACAATTACGCCCGGAGGATTTGTTCCGAATTTTGCTGCTTTAGCGCCCTCCTTTAGAGCCCTGCTAAAAACCGTTCCAGAACCTCCTCGTAGGGAACCCTAAGCCGACCTTCCACTTGCATCAGCTGAAGGAAAATCTAACGTCAGCTCCCATACTGCGACTACCGAAAACGAGCAAACCATTTGGAATATGAACGGATGCTTGTAGTGAAGGTATCGGTTGAGTTTTTCTCCAGTATGAAGAAGATGGGAATAGTTAGCCCATTGCGTACGCCAGCCGCAAGCTCTCGTTACACAAAATGAACTAAACGGGAATGAAATTTGAGGCTCTAGCAATCGTATGGAGCGTACAGAAATTCAAAGCATATTTGTTAGATAAAGAGTTCATGATCGAAACTAACCGATCATTGGTTGAGGATCCACTCCCCCTGCAAAGTAAATTGTGTTAAGCCTTGTACTCTAGTGTATATAATCAAGTCTGCGTACTCACTTCTTCTTAATAATCATAGAACTCTGCCCCAACTGTGTATTCGTATGCTCCTTAGTTTTCCTGTAAAAGTTTGTTTGTTGTTTGGACATATTTGTTCATTTTGTATTTTGTTTATTTATTCGCGTTGTATTTTTATTCTTTTTCTTAATTGAATATGGTTCCACTACACTTTTCATGAATGAATCTTTATTTAAATTTATTTTTTGTGACTCTAATTTAACTATTTCCTGTATTTTTATATTTTATTTTCTTTTGTTCACTGGTTAACAACGATACCCTTTTAAATATACGTTGCCTCAGGAATTAAACGAAAGTCATTCTTTGATTTGGTGACCACTGTGTCGACTCAAATTTAAATGACCGCCCTTATTGTACATCTGTAGACACAGGATGCCCTTTTCCCTCCTCTACCTATCACTAAAATTTCATTTTCGGAAGGTGAGGCATTTGAGGGGATGCCCTCGAAGGAGGAGCGTCAAAGAAAGCCCCTTCGGAATACCCCTTTAAGCCCCTTCGCTCTAAACCACGTGCTTCATAGCGTGGGAAGTCTAGAATCTTTGAGAAGGAAGCAGTCCCGCGCTATCACCCGACACAACTGTATTTGCTTTCGAACGCTTCTCGTTCCCATGCTTCCCATGCATGGCTGTTTCCCCTAAAACACAGGCGTACTAACCCTACCCCCATATCATAAAGCAAACTTCGCTGTGTGATACGAGTAGTTATCTCGAAGTAAATTTACATAGACTGTTCGAGTACTAATTCGTAGTTAAAATATCACCAGCAGATTTGCCTTTGTGTAGCTTTGGCCCATCTTCTGAGGAAAGCTATCGACCCACCTTCTTTTCGGAGAAATGTGTGGCCACCCTCATCTTGGACCCCCTTCAAGACTCCCGTTCCTTCGTGCCTGAGACTCCTTGCCGAGCCGCAGAACCGTGTCCTGTTTGAGATTCTATTTCTCTGGAGGAAAAAAAATCTCGTTCTTCAAGAAGAACTACTCCAAACAAGTACGAGTCCTCCTCGTTATGACTTCCCAAAGTATCTTCTCGAAGACCAGTGTCGTTGCCCCCCTTCCTCAGATAACCACTACGATTCAAGGTAAAGTGATCTTGTGTTGTAATCTCCTGATTACACTCCGTCAATCGTAACCAGCATCCACTTTTGAATTGACTTCCCGCTCAATCGTAATTAATTTCTCTTGTTCGAGTTAACGTTAATTTTGCTCCTCCCGCTTAACTCTATCATATAATAATATGTCACAATCCGAATAACTATCTCTATCTAGTAATTTTTTTCCTCTCTTTTGTATATATATATATATATATATATATATATATATATATATATATATATATATATATATATAAATATATATATATATATATATATATATATGTATATATATATATATATATTCCCATTTTGTATATATATTAAAATCATATTTTGGGGTCTTGTTCTTTAAATATACTTTGAACTGCAACTTGGCAAGCCATTAGATAAATTCCGATAAACCGTAAATCGCACTCTGTATAATTTCAAGGAGGCGGTCCCTCACTCTTTTAATTGCCGCAAAGCATATCGCAGACGGTCTCTGGTAGGCTATCTGCCCGTGCTTGTGTATGTGCCCTTGCGCCGAGCGAGTCTTCACAAGTATACCTCGACAGAATGCTATTAAAAGGGTGGAAGAGTAGAGTTTCATGAAGAGCATGAATAAACCAAGCTACCAGGGTACTGGCTGTTCTAATATAATTTGCATATAGTTTTGTGCTGTTATACGAGTAAAATTTCTGTTAAAACTAAGTATAATAATAATATAATAGTAAGAAAATTAATAATAAAATAATAATAACCTTAATAATAATAATAATAATAGCGGTCTAAATCCAGCTCACGTTCCTTTCGACATCGGAACCAAGAAAAAAAAAAATACTGTTCGAAAATATAGTCAGGGATATATATATATATATATATAAATATATATATATATATGTGTATATATATATATATATATATATATATATATATATATATATATATATATATATATATATATATATATATATATATATATATATATATATATACTCGAGGGGCGGTCAATAATTTTTGCAATTCGGGTATAAGGAAATGAAATATGTGGAAAAGTGTTTTAATATTTTTCAATATAACTACCATCGACTTCAATGAACTTCCGCCACTTGATCCTTAGGCTTCTAATTCCCGACAACCAGAAATCTCCCGACTGCTGTTCAATCCACTCCTGGACGGCAAGCTGGACATCTTCATCGTCCCTAAACCGGCGTCCACGCAGTGCAGCTTTCAACCCGGCGAAATAAAAAGTATTCGCTAGGGGCTAGATCTCAACTGTAGGGGGGATGATTGAGCTCTTCGAATCCGCACTCGCACAGGGCAGCTTGTGCAACTCTGGCCTTATGGAAAGGGGCATTTTCGTAGAGGAGCAGGACACCGCGTGTCAACTTGCCATGCAGCTTCTGACGGATGCAGTTCTTCAACCCAGCCAGTTCCTCGGCGTAATATTAGCCTGTGATGGTCCTTTCACGAGGTGCATAGTCCACCATTAACACTCCCTCACAATTCCAGAAGATAGTGGCCATAATCTTCCCGGCTGAGGGTTAGGTCCGGAACTTAATGGGCGGTGGTGAGCCCCTGTGCTTCCAGGCCATGCTTTTGAGCTTGGTATCAGGATCCCAGTGATTGACCCACGGTCATCACTTGTCACTATGCGTGACTCAAATCCTGCCAGGTCTTAGTTGTACAGGAGCAGCAGCTCCTCTGAACTTTGACGAAGTTGAAGGCGATCATCTGGCGTAAGTTTTCTAGGGACCCAACGGGCAGAGATCTTGGTCATGGCCAAATTGTCGTGGATGATGTTGATAACACCGCTATGTGATGTTCTAAGTTCTTGCTTGATTTTCGAGGATCATCCTCTCCACACTGGCCACATGTCCTCGTTGGTTACGTCTGACGGGCATCCTGGACGGGCGTCATCTTCAAAGGACTCACGACCATGGCGGAACTCCCTATTCCAGCGGGCAATGGTTGCATAGGAAGGGGCGGTGTTGGTGTACACTGCAACCATGCGTTCATGCATCTCTTTTGCATTCTTGCCTTCCTTGGTCAAAAATTTTATCACTGCGCGGTGCTCAACTTTCTCCATTGTTGAAAAATTTGTGCCTGAAGATCTGCGATCAGCTACTGCTCCTTAAATATACGAGGCAGGAGCGTGCGGCTGCAGGTCCTGACTTGTATATATATATATATATATATATATATATATATATATATATATATATATATATATATATATATATTTATTTATACATATATATATACATATATATATATATATATATATATATATATATATATATATATATATATATATATATATATACATATATATATATATATATATATATATATATATATATATATATATATATATACATATATGTACGCGGATTCTTCAAAAAGTTCGTATAAAATGGCATAACCTTAAAATACAAGTCAAAAGAATTTTTGCGATCGATGATACCATCGATTTAACCATTTTTTCTAAAACTAAGGAATCTGGGATTAAATCAAGTTAATACAGTTAAAAGTCTAATGACCGACCATCATCTAACTCTGTTTGTTTCCCCAGCGTTAAAAAGGAACATGAAGGGTACTCGTTTATCTTCTCTTGATGATGTTAAAACAACTATTGTAATTTGATTTAATTCTCTGTTTTATAGAAATGATTTATATAGAGGGTATCATCGCCTCCGAAAGTCTTTCAACATCAAGAATGGGGCTTATGATAAATATTAATATTTCAGTGTTTTTATTTTATTCCATTTTTCTACGAATCTTTGAAGACGCCTCGTATTTATGTGTGTGCTGATAACAAAAAGAAATACTTTATTTCTTTCCTGAAACAAAGGAAAATGCTTCTTTTAGAGCCTTGTTTTTCTGTGAACCTCGTCATAAATAGTTAAATCGAAGCTAAAGGCTTTGAATAATGGCTGAGCCGCAGCACCGAACGCAGTGACCACCGCCGGTCGCAGCCCCACCACCTAGCTCAATAGCGAGGTCAACAGGCGGTCAAGAGTCTCCGCCCACGTGCCTTGGCACTGATACCCCTAGAGGTCGACTGTTTTTCACTGGTACGCATTCGCGCATCTTCTACCAATTATTATTCTCGGCCAAAAGTTTCCATTAATTTATACTTAGAGGTGCCAATAAGGAGTATGACGAAAGCTCCACTTAGAGACCCCATTAAGAAAAAAAGACCTCTCCATCTACCATTGCCTATTCGAACCATTACTATGCGACTGGATTTAATGATCTGCACGATTCTCACTTAATTGGACTGGCGATTTGATCCCCCCTTTCCTAACCCGTCTTTATGAACCATCTGTAAAAAGGGGTTCAAAGAAGCGGCCATGAGCCGCTTCTTTTAAAACCTCGGGTTTAGAAATTAAACTCCTGCGAGAATCCTTATGTTCCTTTGCAGTTCTTTTTCCGATTCCTTCCTTTCCTTCCGCCTCCACTTCTTTCATTTTCAGCAGGGCCTTTGTATCTCTCATTAAATGTTAATTAAATTCCACAATAAATGGTAAATTTCCTTTTAATCATATTTTAATTAAAAAATATTTCTTTGTTAGCAGAAAATAACTCGTTTTAGTAGTAAAAAATCCACGTCAACCTTAACTTGTTCCGACAGACTGTTTGCCCTATAATCAGAGTATTATTAAGTCACCAGACAAATGTCAGTATATAGCTATGCGTCGGTGTGGCTGTCCAAACTCATACTAATCAACATTATTGTCTGGTGGGAATTTTCCAATGTAGGCAAAGAACTTGGGTCCATTCAGTTTATCTCCATAACTTTTCTTACTATACTTTTTTGTGACTTTTTGTCTTCAAACGATCAATAATATTTTATCTGTTTATCACATATGTGCAAGTATGAAGTAATTATGCCTCTATTTCTGTAGGTTTTGAAAAATATTCGGCTGATCGCGGCATTTAAGATCCAAGTAATTTACTGAATTAGCTAATTTCAGTCTTACCTCATTTTAAAGTGGTCCGCATTGCCTGTCATGTTAAAAAACAACATCGTTTTAAAAGAGGAACCAGAAAGCTAAAATTATGAAAAGGGTATGGAGGGAGAGAAATCCAATTTAAAAAAAATATAACACGTACCTTGTTTAGATATTAAGTGCAAATCTGTTGACGCTAAATTGACGGAAATTCATATAGCTATTTATTGGCAGATTTGTTAGCCAAAACTTTGCCAAATCAAATACTTAAACTTTAAAAATAACTCTGAAAAGACCGGAACATCCAAAGGGATTTATAATTGAAGAGTTTCTCAAAAGATACAACCTTTAGAGCGATAGCTTTGCTCTACTTTGAATATTTGTCACCAAGAGATTAGGCGTAACCTCATGACTGAGACGGTGGTGTTGCCTGAAATAATAGGGGAAGTAGAAGCTTATTCAAAATTAACAATAAATGAATTCAATATTTCACTATGGTAAGAACTAGAAGATTGCCAACGTAGTGTTAGCTGCACGTTATTTGCAAAAATTAAACAAACCTATACTGAAGCTTGAAATGAGCTGAGAAGCAAAATTAGAAGTATGTAATATTGGACATTATGGTAAAGGAGAAGAATTACAGAATAAAGGCAGCAAAGGACCGATGATACATCCAAGGTAAGTCCTAGAATAGATACAATACTCTAACTAAACTACCTTAGAAGATTCAAAAGATTAATATACCCTATATTTTAATGCCTGTATTTAATGCCGTTGAATCTAAGGTTCAAAACTGCTGATATGCACTTCTCTACATGTGTAGAAAAAATAAAACCATACTTTCTTATTATATTCTCATGAATGTCGTAGGTTGTTGTTAGATCCCAACTTTTTCCAAATTCTTCAGCCCCAAAGAGAGGGGCCTAAGAACGGATTAGTTCGCTATGAGTGTGAGTACAATTATAAATACAAATCAGCGTGCAGTTAAGGTTTGCCAATGCTTAGCTATCTTGGAAGTTTTGGGGCTAAGAGAAACGGAGTACAAAACAACTTTACTCCTATGAAAATAATATAGTTACAAAATTAAAAGGGGTTTAAATTAAGGTATATAAGCATTGGAGACGTATATGAGTCTCGGCTTCAAATAGCGACCTGAGCGGTATCGACTACCATGCACACGAACGGGCGCTCAAATGACCTTGAGCGCACAGGAAGCTCAGATGACGGAGATTTAAAAGGGTGGGGGCTTGTACAGGACAGTTGTGCGTTGCGCTTACCTCGAATATTTGATCCAAGGGAGTAAACCTGCCTTCTTAGGGACGGCTTTGGGTGCAAAATAGAAGCTTGTTGACGAACGACGATTAAACGAGATGAACTCAGATCTCGCCTTCAGGTTTAGAATACCGAATCGAGAATTTGACGCGTCGCGTTTGGGTAACTGATACCAACGAGTATGGGGTTGAGTCTTGCGAGATCTGGGAGAATACACGGAGCTTGACAGGTTATGCAATGGTTCGCGCGGAACTAAGGAGGACGAGAAGATGGCAAATACTCGTGGATATTCTTGGACACAGACGGTTACTGCTGACAAATCTGCCTTCGGACGTTTTATAGAGGTGAGATGGAGGGGCTTTTCCTCGTGCACGAAAGAAGAGGGTTTAAATTGACAGACGCTTTACCGGGCTAGATAGACTTTGCCAGCCCCACACCATCGCATGATAATCCACGGCGGAACCCTTTGTACTCTCAATCACATCTCAGGCTTCCACGAAGTCGGGCTTTCATCACATCACTGCTTTTGCGATTTTGCGCCCTCGATAGTGTAGGTTAAATAGGTCTCTTGGTGGTTCTTCTCTTTCTCTCTCTCTTATTGAAAGGGGGGACGGCACTCGGCTTTTCTATCTCTAGCTCTGACAATGATAAGTCTAGAAAAACAGGCACACACTTTTCTACTTACGTATTATGATTCATTTAAGAGTAACAGTATTCAAAGCTAGTTGTACTACTTAAATTACACATTCAGGCCAAAGGCAAGAATAAAACTTAGCATCATTTTTCGAAAACATTATTGGCTGTTTCAGGTTAAGGTATAACACAATGAGAGAAAAATCTCAAAGGAGTTTGTATAGTGCATTTATGGGCTCTCTCTATTTGTGTTATACTTTCTGGTGAAAGTATAACACAATGAGAGAAAAATCTCAAAGGATGTATATAGTGCATTTATGCTTTCTATATTCGTGGGACATATCGCCACATGCTTTGTTTTCTTCGCTATTGTTTGATTTTTCGCATCTGAGTTTTCTTTTATCTAATATTTAACTTTTCATAAGACAAGGGATTTCAGGTAAATCCATATCAATTTTTCACGAAAAAAGGAAACAAGTTATGTACGAAAAAAAGAAGTAGATTCTAATCAGAATTTCCAGATGCGATATATATGAGTGAAAAATCATTCAAAATCACCACCACCTGCCGTCAACCGTCACCAAACAGGACCTAAACTGGTCGCATTCCCTGATTACAGTGTCTTTGCCAATGGACGACATTATCTCAACACTGGCAGCGCTTAAAGTTTCTAGAGTGTTGTGAACAGCCTTGTTAAATCCTTCTCAACAATACCTCAGAGGAAATAATCGAAGTGGTAGCAGTCAAGGGAGCTGGGCCGCAAAACGTCTAGACACCCGTAGGGCGAGATCTAGTTGAACAACCATGTATGTCTCTTCCTCGGCTTGTGTGCGAGATTGAAGTCCTGTTTGAAGATGTATAGTGTTTCTGTGGCTACGTGGTCCATCTGCTTCCTTAAAGAAAACTTCTGTATTTAACTTAAGGCCCCTTAGTGAAGGTGTACGTAGGCATAACGTGACCCTCGCTGCTCACTATGTAAAGAAGCATCAAATAAAAACGAAATTTACTATGCATGAGCATATAATCTCAATGATTATTCTTAGCCTCATCTTACTGTCGTTTAACTTTTTTGATGAGTTCTTTGCAGAGTTAAATCACTATCTCCTTATTGCTTCTCCTGGCATGGAGAGACGCGAGTATAGCGTTCCCTTTTTCGATTTCATCTCGCATTCTTAGAAGGAACTGCATATATATGTTGTTACTCACATGAAAATTACCTCTTAATCAGCGTGTCCAAGGTCATCTAATCTACATTGGATCGGTAATGAACCCATACTCACACTTTAAATTTTAAATAGATTTGCCTGAACGCACTGTACTCAACTCCATTTTTAGACAACACTACGTAACAATTTTCAGGTTCATATGCATTTATTTCACGATAATATGTAATATTAACCACTGAGTTCAAATTTTACATTAACTTAGGAATATTCGGAATTTTGAGAAATTTTCTTAGTTTTACATTTGATATTTATTTAGGCAATCTTGCCCTAGGGCGATATGTCTAGTTAAATCTATTTCGATTTCTAAAGATATTGATACAATGGCCTGTGTATTTTCAAGTACTACAACGTATTTAAAAAATAAAGAAAATAAGAGCAAATTTTACCAAACACATGTGCATTAAAATTTCTTTGAAGATCGTTATATATATTTTATCATTTATGAATGAAGTCTCTTATCATGGCAATATTATATCTTCCATAGTATCTCCTCTCCATTGTTGCGAATTCCTGATGGAATCTCTCACCAAGCTCCTAATTCTCATCACTCATTTGTTTACGAAAAAAGGCTAAATGTGACACACGACAGCCCATGACCTCATTATCTCTCAATAAACTTTGCTACCAGCTGCTTGTAGTTTGTATCTTTAGGATTTCTTAAGAATTCATGAAATATACCACGAACACTATGCTTCGCTTTCGACTTTGTTCATCACTCTTTCAAGTTTCTGAGACATCAACTTTGCATTTACTCGTGGTTGAACAAATATACCGCCTTTGATCTTAGCCTCAGAAAGCTTTCAAAACCTGGAACGCATTTCTTTAAATGCTGCTCCTCCAAAATCTAAGGAGTTCATAAACTACTTTTGTAATACAATTTATATAAAAAGCTTGGCGGGGTCGATATGTTACTGCCTGAAACATTAAAATTCCGGAAATGGAATTAATATCATGGAGGCCACTGAACTTTCCGGTAACAATCGTAAGGTCTACTCTCCCTTAAGCAAATGAATGATAAATATTTTGTGTATCCATCGTTCAAGCCAAGCAAGAAAACAAGCATCTTGAAGTCCATATCACAAACATTCCACTTGAATTCAGCATACTTGATCTGAATTCTTCTCTACGTGGTGTGCATGATGCAAATATGGGTATTGGTATTTATTGTGTAGTAACACGGCTTTGAGACTTGACGTTCAGCTGTCTATGTACAGATACCATTTTGCATGATCATTCTTTAGTCGAAAACCAAAATAAAAATCAGTGACATCTTTTGTAGTAACACAGACCTCAATTAATATTAAAGTAAATTTCAAATACACCATTTAGTTTTCGGTGCACAGATTTCATGCAGTATTACCTTAGTACATAAATTCCATTCCTTCAGCCTGGATGTTAAGAGTTCAGCTCTTGACTTAGTGATTATCATGTTCTTGATCAAATTATCCAATTCACTTTTAAATAATAGTCTCGTGGTCGTTCCTTGGGTATTTTCATTCTCTGGGAATAGAAAAGGGCATGCTCTTTCTTGCATCTCTCAATCATCCTTCGAGATTAGTTCAACAGATCCAAATATCATTTGAGGGGGCCATGGCTTTTCTTGTTCATCCATGAGCGTTCCAAAGTAGAGAATCTACTCCATATAGAATTAAGCACCGTTCACGATTTTATCTGACATATTCTTCGTTAAACTACATTATTCAGACAACTGGCAAAATATATCCGGAGAATTTTGGAATCCTCTAAGAACCATACTCAAGAAAGCTAAAATTCTCTCCTAAGAAACAATCTGAAACACAAAAAGACACTTAATTGTTGAAAATATAAATCATTTAAGGTGCTATTTTAATAATAAAATATAAATATATTTCTATAATGGCTTCTGGAACCGAAGGAATAATAACATATTTTAATTAGGCGAAAAAAATTGATTCATAAACAGTAGAAAAATCACAATAAAAAACTTTGCAAAGAATTGTTACATCATATATTAACTTACTTTCCACTACTCAGTAAGACAGACTATTCTTGCATGTTTGATTATACATCTAATGTATTTTACCTACCATCTATCTTGAAGAGAACTCTATAATTAATATTATGATATCATTTAATTCTAAATTCCTAGTTTTGCTTCTTTGCATCTGTTTTAAAAAGATTGTGTCTTTATTCAGTTGGGGAGACAGAAATTGAACTGGGTCTTCCATCTGACAACGGAGAAAGGATTTATATAGAGACAGAACGATATCTTTTGACCTAAATGTGAAGTTCTGGCAAATATATCTCACTATACATTTAACTTTCTTAAAAGCTTCTATACCTTATTTAGACACTTTGCTGTCCCCCTGTTTAAGAGCTCATCTGCGTTTTTATGTTAGCTATCTCTGAATTTGTCCAATTATTTGGTAATTCGCTGGTAAATTTCAATATCCTAAGTGCTGCCCCTTTCATTCAATTATGGTAAAGTTCACATGACATTTATCTGCCCTTCCTAGTTATATTTAAGTCTCGCTGTAAAATAACCATATTATTGCAACAGTGGTTTTGTCTCATAGAAACGTGTGATTTGCTACTATGACGATTTTAATGAGTAAAATAGTAATAACTTTATGTAAATTGTGAAAAAAGAGTGGGATAATTATTGATCCATGCTAACTAAATCCCACTTATAGTTGGCCCTCTTATGACCACCTGATGCGAACAAATTAGCAATATTATTTAAACCTATTAAATACTTTTTTTTTTATTCCATGCGATCGTGGTTTATCTATGACGCATATTTCGTACAGTGTCAACAGGCTTTTAAAATTATAGGTATGTACATAATATCTACTGTTTAATGCTAATTGCGGAAAAAATCATGATATTAAAAGTTTACCACAGATTAATTAAACACTTTCGTCTTCGCCAAATTCCATGTTAGTTGCATTTAATTAGATTATATTAGTAGCGATTTGGCATCATCCTATCTCTAATTAACGATTTTTTTAGTTTAACAAAAATGTAAGTTAAACAAATGGGTCGATACTTATTAGGATCACCTTTATTCCTTTTGTAAGCAAGAGTCGTGACATTAGCAAATTTAAACGCTCTACCCCTTAAAGTTTAACCAATTCGTTAACACTAGGTAAGTTTGGTAAATGCTCTCAAGCTGCAAAATCTTCTACCGTTTATTTTATTTATATATGTAAGCATTTCCCTCTTGTCTCACCTTGTTGATAAACATCCCTTCTATAATTATAACAGAAACGTTCTTTTTTTCATTTGATCAAGCCAAAATAGATTCATTGAAAGGGTTTAAGACCTCTGAAAGTGATTTTTTGCAAACTTTAGCCTTCTGACGGAGTAACTTTAAGAACATATGGCTTAATACTAGCCAAGAGACGTGGAAGATTTTACTTGTATGTAGGAATCTCTTCAGGGTCAAATTTGAAATATTAACACCAGTTGCATTTATTGATGGACTTAATCTAACATCAAGTGATTTCCATAATATGTCGGTCTCCTATTTTAATATATAACCATAAGCAACATTTATAAATGTGACAGCTATAGCATGTTTTATATATAACTTGAACCCAAGAATCAGTATTCTGACGTTCTTCTGATTTACTCAGTCTTAATTATTATAATAATAAAGTACTTGCTCGTAGAAAGTTTATCATTTACCCCTCGCCCATGCATTATGGAGCTAAACTTTGCCTACAAATTATAACTGCAGAAAAAAACAGGCTAAATAATCGTAATCAGCATGAAAAATAGGTATACAAATTTGAACTGACTCTGTAGTAAAAAAGAACTTGAAGTGTATTGACTAGTTTTAGTTTTTTTTATATGGATGGAATGTAGAAGATTATTAGAATTTTTTAATGTTGACTTAAAAATAGAAAATTAGTAATCCAAACAGGGTCAATAGGTTTCTTAGCGGCATAATATGTATAAAAGACTAAGTGAAACAAATAAATATATACATATGAAGAATAGGAATATAATATCACATAAGTTAAAGAGAGCGCATATAACGCCTTCAAAGGGAGAGATATTCGAAAAGAAAAAAGGCCAGATAGTCAGCTTTCTTCCTTAAACAGGAAGTACAAGCTTCACTTGACTTGTAGATGTTTTTTCTTTAAGAGGACCATCCTAGAGATTGCCTACAAGAGCATATATAGTCCCCAAAATATTTTAGCCTATAAATAGGGTGTATTAAAATAGCAGACAAAAAAACAGAGATTAATAGGAAAGAGACACTCACCCCACCATATAAAAGCACAAGAGGAACCAAGTAAATGAAAGAAATATACATGCCCCGGCGTAAGAGGGAAGCATGCTTTTTCTTGGCGCAAGATTATGCGCCCTGCACTAAAATCCGTGAAATATAATGGACGAATGAAGGGCCTACCCACTAGTTACACAAAAATAATGTTTCTTTTAAATATGTACAAATATTGCCCCCCTAACCTTTTAAACACAATAAATAATGTTAATTTCAAAATAATAAAAAAATACAAATTAGCTTGCTGCGTTTATCATTAATTGAGAGGTCAAGAAAAGACTCCAGTGATCCAAAACTCATGAGGAAGATGTTAAGTTTAAAGATAAATTAATGGAAAATTTAAAGAATCTATTGAATCATTTCTTTCCTGTTGGCTTCACAAAATTGCTCCTGTGTTATTCTTCATATGTTCTGGTGTATAGAAATCCAGATAGGTTTGATTGTAATGGGTCGCTGAGGAGTAATGCGAAAGTAAACATTTATATTCCCAAGGTAATGAAACTAATAACCGATGTCACCGCCCTTTGCGTCGATGGTTCGATGAAGACTCGGCATAAACTAAGTGCAAGTGGCAGCCAGATCTTTTCCTTCTCGGATTTTACCAGTTTTTGCAGTACAGATCTTTGACAATTCGGTACACTTTATTAAAGTATTTCTGCTCAAACACCTACCAGACTACAAAAACCATGTGACTCAAATCTGGCGAACCGGAAGGCCATAGTTTCTTTGACCATAACCCCTTAAAATTAGCCTTGCACCAGTTTTGAATTTTTTTCTTTTGTGTCACGTTGCTTGAACTTGTTGAAAAGTTACACTGAAATTTTCTAGGGTATCATCCCCTCAAGGAAAGAATTTATTTTAAATACGTCAAAAGAAACAAGGTTATTGATCTTTACAACCTCTTCGATAAAGATAATAGGTAGTATTACACACGTTTTTTACGCCCACCACAGCATCATTACTGCAGTCTGCTTCTGCCCCCTGAAAGATGCCCGCTGTTAACCTGTAATTTAATTTTAATTTTGAGCTCACTAATTCCATTTTATCTGTTGCGAGTGACGTGGTGAGTAAACTAATTTTCATCCATCCCCATATCGGAGGCTACGAGTCATCGGCATCATTTGATCTTCTCCTTTTTGGTAGGGTTGGAAAGCTACCATCTCTTAGCTATCTGAATAGAAGAAGTTTAAGTTCATCGTTATCAAAACTTGAATGGTTACTGGCTTACTTGCTACCCGAAACAAGTAGTCTGTATCTCCATTGCTTACCGCTGATCTTGTTCATCGTATTACGGATAAAATTTTGGACACTCAGAGTTGGGATTGGTTCGTTTATCACTCTTAGAATATTACTGCTAGTCTCTTTAATTGCGTGATGCTTTACAAAGCACAGAAATTCTCACATTGGAGTTTGACATTCAGAAAATATTGCCCTCCCTCTTCTTGCTTATATACCTTTATTGATTGCCTTATTTTTTCCACTGCTGGTGTTTTATGGTAATTTACAATTTAATTTAGAAAATTTAATAAATGTTGGAAGACCTTTAAATAAGTAGAAACTATATGAGGTAAACATACATAAAAGGACTTGTATAAAGCGGTCTACACATAATGTTTCCATCCTGTAGATCTTTACCTGCCAATGTAATAAGGGTTTCAAAGCTATCCTCTCCAAAGAATTAACCATAACTTCAAAGTATGTTTTATGCTTAAAAACTAAATTTCTCTCCACTACTACACATTTACCTAGAGCTAAGCATTGTCATCAATACACCTGAGACATCTTACCTTTGAGTTGGAGTACATTAAACCAAATAGATCACTAAAGTGATAGAGAGAGTGCAAACTTTGCTTGAGTACACAGGAGGAAACAAAAGTGGAGAAAAGAAAACGAACAAGTAATACATTCAAGCTATAAAACTACGCAGGCACATTAAAAAATGCGCAGCTTATTGCTTTTAACGAGATTTAATCGCTGTGGAGAAATAAAATGAAATGAAATAATTCTTCCCTGTAAGTCAAATTGTGCCCATCTAACAACATCTTTCAGATGTAACTAACATTAACACAACTTCGCATTGAAATCAAAGACTTCATTTTGTGTTTACCTATTTGAATTGCTAAATGCTAGACAGCCACTTGAGCACACCTGCCCAAGTAAATTCTGGATGTCCTGAGCCGAATGCAGAAGCGAGAAACATATTTGGATAAAATGTAGCAAACCAAATAAGAAGCGATTTAGTTGCTTGTTCAATATATGAGCTTAGCTAATGCCTGTCAGTAAACCACGTGTTAATACAAATAAATAAAAAGCAAGAATAAAAATAAGAGGAGTCTACAACCTTTTCCAAAATACGAAAAGAAACAGTGGAACATGAGCAAACACACCGCCAAATAACAAGACAAGCACTAAAAGTTACTAAACCTACTTGCTTAAATTCAACATGTTAATCTACTCAATCTAGGTCAACCTTATTTGTCTTCTTTAGAATTCAATAAAATGTTTAAAAATGATAAATTACAAGAGATTTGTTCACAGACAATCCACTCTCATAGAAAAATATTGAATAATTTAGTTCAACAAATATTGAGGGAAGAACGTCTATTTTTCACCATATTTTCTCTGCGCTCTTTTTGATGGCTATATTGAGCTTTTCTAATCTACTAGCTTCACATAAATTTTCTTTTCTTCTCATGAAGAAACAGTAAGAAAAATCGGTGTTTAATATTTAAATCGACGTGTTAACTTTAAAAAAATACAGTCCTGAAAGCGAATTATAAAGAGCTATTTATTACATGTTTTATGTGTTATACGAGTATATGATAAACATCTCCTGCATTATTTTTACAAATAATGGAGGAGATGTTTGTCACATTTTTTTTATTATTACCAATTTACACCTTTTGATAACTATCGACCCTTATTTTTTACTTTTATTAAGGCGCATATTCCTAGAATACAAAACTATAGCTTAAGTAATAGCAACGCCGATTTTCCGATTTATTTACCTCATCATTGAAAAATTGGTTACTGTGTCCTTCCTTAGAACTCTTTTAATCTACATGAATAAATCCTTTTCATGCTGGTCCAGGACAAAAGCAAATTTGGCGCATTAAATAACCGACTCAATTTAACATCCATTTATCCGTTTTACAAATGAATAGGAGTTTGAAAACTTGCTATTTTTTCTAGAAAATAACGGGTTTAAGACTCCACTAGGTTCTTCTTTGACTCTCTATAGATAACGGTATATTTGCGTTTTCTTTAAGAGTTTGGCAGTTTTAATCCTAATTTATATTATTTTGAGTTAAAAGACAACTCCAAAAAGTTGAAAACCTGGTAAACATATTTCTAAGCTGTCCAGAAATTTTCAAAGCCCGACACGGAGGACTATATATCGCTACCTCTTTCTCTAATGCTAAAAACATCCAGTAATTTGCATAACAATACCAGAACAGATTAACTTCCCATTTTACCCTTGATGAAATCCTCAACATCGTCAGTCTAAGGAAACTTCCTAACCGATATTAAACAACCCGGAAATTAAACCTTTGCTTTCCTACATGATTTAATATAAATTATTAGAGAATTTAAACTTCCTTTTTATTAACAAATTATTAGCTTAATTTTTTTCTTTCTTTCTCTCACTATTACTATTTGTATTATCATCATCACTAACTATAATTAAAGAAGGGGATTTTGGGGACAACTCCAAAAAGTTGAAAACCTGGTAAACATATTTCTAAGCTGTCCAGAAATTTTCAAAGCCCGACACGGAGGACTATATATCGCTACCTCTTTCTCTAATGCTAAAAACATCCAGTAATTTGCATAACAATACCAGAACAGATTAACTTCCCATTTTACCCTTGATGAAATCCTCAACAAATAGACTTTCACCTTAAGGATCAGAGCAATAAAATACCACTGACTTGCCCCTATATGAGGCAATTTTCGAAGGGAATATAGTAAGAAGTAAAAGTTAAAGGAATAAGATAAAAGTAGCTTGAACCATAGATATGTTGTCTATCTTAAGAGGGCAGACTTTCCTGGAGCCGGTATCACGAACAATTTGCTGGGCTGCCTCTGAGTCGGATGACTTAAGACGTAACCACTTCGCATTACGGTGTGTGGTCCCTTATGGTTGAAGGAAAGCCATTGTTTTAGCCGAAGAAGGTTGAAGGACCCTGAAGCCGAAAACTCAACCAGAGTGGCGCTAGGAGATTTAGACACAAGCAAAAGGGTTCCGAAGGAGACCCTAAGGTATGTAACTCATTTTCGGTAGCTCTCTGTTTCGTGTGGAATTATAAGTACACTTATCCATATTATTTGAGTACCTGATAATCTGCCTTGGGCAACTGTATCCATGGGAAAAAGAAAACAAGATCTGCTGACCAAAGTCGCTTGCTCTCATTTACTCTGATTTATGACCTTATCACCTTCAAAACTTGCAATAATTCCCAGAAAAATTTACGAGTACTTTGGCAATTATTTCATTCAAAGGAGAATTTAAAACAACAGAAAGGTATCAAATTTTGTCAGAATCGGCCGAATAGTTATGATGTTATTGCCAGAACAAAATAATTCCCAGCCTAACTTATTATTATTACGTTATTGTTTTATCTTTGATGATTTCTAGTTCCATGGTTAGCGTATCGATGATTGAATAAAAAAATTCTAAGTAAACTAGACCTTTAATTAAAAACATAAAGCAAAATGAAAATATAACAAACATACTAAACAAGAATGAATTTAACAAATTTAAGTAAGGTTTACTAAATTACACAATTTGATTTAGAATAATGGTTGACCCAAAGCTCACCCTACTTTTTTAACGCAAATTGACCTTCAACGAAACAGATACTTGGATTTTCAATGCCTTTTAAGATTCCCACGAGAATCAGGTTTGAGCCTGACCTTGGCCTCAATTTTTATGTCGCCTGATGAATGTTATTTGCGGGCCGGCACGTGGACAGACCGTTCCAGATGGGTTCTGAAAGATGAATGCTATAAAGCCGCAGAGGGATTTGGACTGTATGGCAGATGGAGTTAAGCACGTATTCTTCATGAAGTGATTTCACCACGAGACAGGAAAAGTATGTTTCTTCCAATCTTCGGATTACTCTAGGAATAATTTGCACTGACGAGCGATGAGCCAAATAGTAAATGAATCCTTTAACAAAGAGGAGTGCTTGAGGGAGTTTACTTTGAGGTATTCCTCAATGTCGAGAAATATCTCGGCTTTTTGGAGTACACCAGGATAGGGGGCTTCTCTGACGAGAGTTAGTTGAACTCGCTTCTCAATCCAAGTTCTCTAAAAGTTCGATGTGACCACCAGGAACTGGCTCAGGATGAGTTTCTTGTAACTCCCTTTCGTTGGTAGCCGGGCCTCTAGAAGGACTTAGTTGGCTCGATGACTAACACGATCTACCCTTGACAAGATGCTAAATTCTCTGTGACTACCAGGAACTGGCTCCGGATGAGCTTCTTCGTTGGTTGCCGGGCGTCTAGCCAGACTTAGTTGTGTCGAGGAATAACACGATCTGCCACGGTTTCCAAATTTATTGGATTATATAATTTACCACCCCACTGGAGGTAGGAAAAGTTGGGGGGGGGGGGTGAGGACGGCTGCATTAAGTCTCCACTTCTAACGGTTTTTCTCAGAGTGTGTTTCAGCTAGCCTTAAAGGGGACCTTTTGGCGTTAGAGCGACGCTCCTTCAATTTCACAAATGAGGTGAAATTGAATACCAACTCTTAGGTGAAATCTTGCTGTTTTAACCAATATTAGGCTCACTGAGGTCCGAAATGTGATGAATAGTGCATTAGGTTGTTTCAGGCGGCCTCCTGCTACATATATAATTTATGTTAAACTTTTACTCGATGGACAATAGATTCCATCGCTTGAGTCTGCCGTTCTGGTTTATGCTGTTGCGCAAATATGTCAGAGGCCGTTGCTTGAATTTCACGTTAAACTCACCACCGATTAGATATAAATTGAGTTTATTTATCCCCCAAATTACGGCTAGCGCTGCCTGTTTTATAGTTGCATAAGCTATAGTTAAAGGGGTATCATCGTCTTCATTTTGTACCAGGACACAATTAATTCCTTCATCACAGGCATAGATTTGGATTCCAAACTTCTTTGGGGGATTGGGTAGTAGAAGGATGCGGACTGAACTTAATTTTTCCTTTACTCGACAGGGCAATTGTGAATATATGAGCGGGCCAAGGTGGGGGTTAAATCTAACTCATTTGACGGGTCCTCCTGTGGGAATGATAATAAAGGTAGAGCATACTCGTTATCTTATTCTACGTACACCGTGTTTAGCATCTGAAGAGATTCACAGGGGTATAACGCTTCCATGGGTCCTTCTTCTTCCATCGTCTCAATATAATTAATACACGCTCGGCGGTGATACTTCTTGGGTATGTTTATCTGATACAGTTTATGACCTGAGGGAGTATCAATCACGTAGTCAACGGGGTCACGAGTTTCTATGACCAGAAAGAGACCCTTTCATCAGAAGAATAATTTATTCTTCTCTGTATGCATTAGTTACCATACTTCGTCGTCAGGATTTAATTTTCGAGCTTTTGGTTTTAAGTTGAAATAACTTCGGTATTTTTATAGGTTGCACTCCGCGTTTGAGCGGGCCAACTCTGTCCCTTTCTCCAAGCGTTCTCGCAATTCGATCACATATGCGTAGGAGGATTTATTTTCTTCATCTAATTGGGGATTAGTGAAAAGCTCTTTAAGAATGTTCATAAAACCCAGAGTTCGATGAGGGATCTCCCGGCACGGGAAGAGGACAACTGGTAGGTACTGATGCCTTTCTCGAGGCTGAAACTGACAGAGCTTTCTTAACACTGCCTTTTGGCTACCATTGAGTTTTCCCACATCGCGTTTTCGGGGGGGTAAAAAGGGGTTGTAAATAGGGGTTTGATGAGTAGTATCTTTCCCCCGTATTACATCAGTTCCGATGTGAACTGACGGACTCGATCTGAGAGGATTTCTTTAAGGATGCTGACTCGTGAAAAAATGGAGATAAGAGCTTCTGCACAGGAAATACTCTAAATTTTCCGCAGGGCAATTGTGTCAGTCAAACGAGTGGCCCAGTCTACTAAAGTGAGGATATAAGAGTGTCCTTCAACAGACGGGGAATGGAGGGGCCACACCAAGTCTATAGTCGCTTTGAAGAAGGATTCGGAAATGACGGGGGTTTTCTGTAGGGAAGCCGGCGGTACCCGCTCTTTGGCTGTGGCCTTGTGACACAGTTCGCTTGACTGGCAGTATACAGCCAATAATCTATCATATGCGATTTTTAATACCAGTTGGACGTAACACCGGGGAACGCACAAGACCTTATCCGACGGGGGGCTTACTTGAGCCGTCGTCCGGGATAGTAGTGAATTCTCTACCACGTATCTTCTTCGTTTGTTCCCGTGAACAGATTATATTTCCTTTTGCGCTGCCTTCTCCCCCAGCGGTGGAAGAGTCGGACACTCCTTCGAGGCATTAGCGAAGGCTTGGCAATTAAGCTATTCGTATTCAGGGTTGCCCAGAGGTGATAAAGGGGGCGGGGCCGCAGCTCTTATAGTTGCTTGAATCCGTGTGACTACAGGCTGAGCCACCGGATTTTTGGAGAACTGCGTGCTCTGGCCTATTAATCCTGCACAGAATTTAAATGGCGCTGCCACTACCTCGGTCCAGTCAGTTAAATACTGAAACAGGATGTGGCATCTAACGATGGGGAACTTGTTTGCTCTATCTAGGAACTCCTGAACGAGCACGAACCTCTGGTGCTGGGGGCTAACTAGGAGAAGCAATTTATCTGATACTACGATACAAGTGCACCGCGTATCGCGTACTAATGTTGAGGCTCGGCAACCATTTCCAGATCCAGTCTTGAACAGTAGTCCTCCGAAAGAACTCTTATTAAACACTAAAGTTCACCTGTTAGTCAGGGGAATTCGATGTGGACGAAGGAGACGCTAAAGCAGGAGTTTGTTCTTGGAGAAGAGATGCGCTGATGTTGTGCACTTGTTGACTCGAGGACAACCTAACACTCGAATTTTGGAGGCAATGGAAGCTAATGTAATCTGGGGTGCCAAAATTAAAAAACGTAACGGGATTTCTGGGGTATGCCGAGGATGAGGAGTTAGGATTAATTAGGGGCTTAATTTCTCTCTGATCCTTGGATGAAAAGAATTTTGGTTTGGGGAGTCCGGAGGTCTTGACAAATTTGTCGAAAATAAAAATAAACAATAGGAGGATACAGTGAGCCTGTTCATAGGTTATTATTCCAAAGGCTCTCCCACCCTCCTTTTTTATACTTACGAGCTATGAAATTTCTGATGGTAATTCATTTTTTGTGATGAATCTCGAGGATTGTTGGGACAGTGGGGCAAAGGAGAGAGGGAGGGTGAAGTATCGGGCCATATGGAACGTAACTATTGACGCTATGTAACCAAACTAGCCTTTCTTTGTCCTCGCGATATTGATTTCTCCACAGAACTATATTTAAAATGTAGTTACAAAATTAGAAGCAGAATAAGAGAAAATATAGAATTGTTGAATATAATAAATCCAATTACGAGCAGTAACATATTTTCCTATAAAATTACTTAGAAACCAACAATAAAACTAGACATCGTTCTAAACATTCTCAATATTCCGTTTAATTTGTAAATGGAACAGTAACATTAACGTGTAGTGACCAAACAAGTCTTACACACAGTTAATAAAACCTGATAAAAACGACTAAGTACGTAATATATATCCACAAACATAAAAGTAAGATAAAAGAAAAATAGATGAGTGAATGTAAAACTCTACAGAGCATAATTCATAGCCCAGAATATGTATATGCGTGCCAAGAATCGCAAACAAGATTCACAAATGAGACGACGAAAAATGCTGATTTGTTTTTTCTAAAAACAAAAACTATTTTTAAAACAAGGCCAAAATCAATAATAATATCAAGGTCGACAAAGACTGAAAGGAAATAGAATTTGAGTGAAATGAAGTGATAGAAAAGTATATGAAAAACAAATACCAACAATCCTTTCCCCTCCCCCGTTTTTTCAGCTATCTCTTTCGAACCTCTTATATCTCGGTCAGATCTAATTATTTTAAATAAAGAGGAATATACCTTTTATAATTCTTTTTAAGCCGTCATTGTTCAAATTAAAAAAAAAATAATTCAGTTATAAATAAAGCATAATGAAATTTATTAAGAATAGAATCTTAAAACTGGCTCTTCTATTATCGTCCAAGTAAGAATGGAACCATTCAGCCGTATGTGATTCTCCGCTTCATCTCTTTCCCGAAAATAATAAGAACTACAGAGCACCGATTTAGGAGAAAATTCTTTGAATTTTAAGCTTAGTTCGCTTACACCTGTAACAAAGTTTGTTAGAGTCATCAAACTAATAAATTGAGTGGATCCATGTTTTATTTATCACTTTTCTAAACTAAATCATAATTTGAACTAATTATCGGCCAAATTTCTTAAATTAATAAAATCTTTCCTCAATGTCTGGGAATGAAGGCCGTATCTCTCTTTTTACATAAATTTCTTGTATAGTGCTTTGCTTTGATTTTAATTAAAATTAAGAAGAAAAAAGGAAATACAAAAGAAGAAATATATGGAAAGTGTGAGCGGATGCCCTCAAAGGACCAGCGTGAGAGGAATACCCCTTTCAGCCCCTTCGATCTAAACCACGTGTTTCTTGGCGTGGGGAGTTTAGAATCTTCGAGAAGGAAGCAGTTCCACGTTTAGTCACCCAACCCAGCTGTATTTTCGTTCAGAAGCTGCTCACTTCCACCCTCCCCACGATAACGGCGAGCTATCGCACTTATGCTTCCCCGGCATGTCGGTTTGCACTGTTTGCCTGCAGAGAACTTTAGGATTTGCCACTTTCGAGTTTTGTAGGCCCGAACGTCCGAGGCATATTGAATGAACTTATTTTTAATCTCCGCCTGGATGAGGAGATCAACTCTTCGTATTCTTACGTGTTAGACCATAGGAGCTGCTTGGCAGAATGCGCCGATATAGCTTAAAAAAATACAGACCTAAACTTGGAAAGGTATAGGATCTCTTTTGACGTTAGGTCAAAAGAAAGGCAATTCAAGCCCGATCACGAGGTGCTGCTCCTCCTACCCACGGAGGCAAATAAGTTATTGTTCTAGTGGAAAGGCCCCTTCCTAATTCTAGAAGCATGCGGATCTGCGGATTACGTAATTTAGACAACCTCAAGGAACAAATTGTTTCATGTAAATAGGTTTAAGCGCTACCACTGCCGCACCTGCATAAATAATATAATTGACCTTGACGAAGGGGCAGTAATTAAAGCCTCTCATCCTTCAATTCAAACCGTGTGTGTTGAGGTTGATAACAACTACCCTCTCCCTTCGATTTTTGGTTCCCGTGAAAGCTCCGCCCCTGAACTCGATTTAAATCTCCAGCTGGAACCTCCTCAGAAGACGAAATTGGCTCTTTTGTTGACTGAATTCCTCGATGTAATTTCTGAGAAGCCTTTATATTTTGAGCATGATATAGCCCTAACTTTCCAGCAGCCTATTCTCTCTAAACCATACCACTTGCCTGTTCACTTGAGTTCTACCTTTAATGCCGAAGTAGAAAACTTGCTAAAATTAGAGATCATTGAACCTTCCACGCCGGATTATTGCTCCCCCATTTTTATGGTCAGAAAGCCAGATCAGTCTTTTCGCATGTGCGTAGACTTTAGAAAACTGAACGCCGTGACAGTTTCCGACGTTGACCCTATCCCTTTGATAGACCTGAGCCTACATCTAGTTGAAGAGGCTAAGTTTATTTCAGAGATAAACTTGTGTTAGGCCTACTATCAAATCCCCCTTAAGGCTAGTGCCCGGAAATACACCGCATTTCCAACAGAAAAAGTGCTTATGCAGTTTAGGCGTCTTCCTTTTGGTTTATTTACTGCCTGTAGTATCTATAATCGCATGATACGGCGGGGACTGGATGGGCTGAATGACATTTCCTTTTGCTTTGATAAAGTTTACGTGGCTACCCGCACATGGGACCAACATCTAATCTCTCTACGCTCCCTACTTAATAGGATTCGTGAAAAAAGCCTCACTATAGGCCTTAGGAGTGCCATTTTAGCTACCACACTATTAAATTCTTTGGTTTCCACATTGGTGGAAGTCAAATGGCACCCCAGCACGAAAAGGTGAAGGCCATCGCCGACATGCCCGTTCCCCATACTAAAAAACAATTACGCCCGGAGGATTTGTTCCGAATTTTGCTGCTTTAGCGCCCTCCTTTAGAGCCCTGCTAAAAACCGTTCCAGAACCTCCTCGTAGGGAACCCTAAGCCGACCTTCCACTTGCATCAGCTGAAGGAAAATCTAACGTCAGCTCCCATACTGCGACTACCGAAAACGAGCAAACCATTTGGAATATGAACGGATGCTTGTAGTGAAGGTATCGGTTGAGTTTTTCTCCAGTATGAAGAAGATGGGAATAGTTAGCCCATTGCGTACGCCAGCCGCAAGCTCTCGTTACACAAAATGAACTAAACGGGAATGAAATTTGAGGCTCTAGCAATCGTATGGAGCGTACAGAAATTCAAAGCATATTTGTTAGATAAAGAGTTCATGATCGAAACTAACCGATCATTGGTTGAGGATCCACTCCCCCTGCAAAGTAAATTGTGTTAAGCCTTGTACTCTAGTGTATATAATCAAGTCTGCGTACTCACTTCTTCTTAATAATCATAGAATTCTGCCCCAACTGTGTATTCGTATGCTCCTTAGTTTTCCTGTAAAAGTTTGTTTGTTGTTTGGACATATTTGTTCATTTTGTATTTTGTTTATTTATTCGCGTTGTATTTTTATTCTTTTTCTTAATTGAATATGGTTCCACTACACTTTTCATGAATGAATCTTTATTTAAATTTATTTTTTGTGACTCTAATTTAACTATTTCCTGTATTTTTATATTTTATTTTCTTTTGTTCACTGGTTAACAACGATACCCTTTTAAATATACGTTGCCTCAGGAATTAAACGAAAGTCATTCTTTGATTTGGTGACCACTGTGTCGACTCAAATTTAAATGACCGCCCTTATTGTACATCTGTAGACACAGGTCAAAGTTTTTCCATATACGACTCATCCCATGTTTGAGGATGCCCTTTTCCCTCCTCTACCTATCACTAAAATTTCATTTTCGGAAGGTGAGGCATTTGAGGGGATGCCCTCGAAGGAGGAGCGTCAAAGAAAGCCCCTTCGGAATACCCCTTTAAGCCCCTTCGCTCTAAACCACGTGCTTCATAGCGTGGGAAGTCTAGAATCTTTGAGAAGGAAGCAGTCCCGCGCTATCACCCGACACAACTGTATTTGCTTTCGAACGCTTCTCGTTCCCATGCTTCCCATGCATGGCTGTTTCCCCTAAAACACAGGCGTACTAACCCTACCCCCATATCATAAAGCAAACTTCGCTGTGTGATACGACTAGTTATCTCGAAGTAAATTTACATAGACTGTTCGAGTACTAATTCGTAGTTAAAATATCACCAGCAGATTTGCCTTTGTGTAGCTTTGGCCCATCTTCTGAGGAAAGCTATCGACCCACCTTCTTTTCGGAGAAATGTGTGGCCACCCTCATCTTGGACCCCCTTCAAGACTCCCGTTCCTTCGTGCCTGAGACTCCTTGCCGAGCCGCAGAACCGTGTCCTGTTTGAGATTCTATTTCTCTGGAGGAAAAAAAATCTCGTTCTTCAAGAAGAACTACTCCAAACAAGTACGAGTCCTCCTCGTTATGACTTCCCAAAGTATCTTCTCGAAGACCAGTGTCGTTGCCCCCCTTCCTCAGATAACCACTACGATTCAAGGTAAAGTGATCTTGTGTTGTAATCTCCTGATTACACTACGTCAATCGTAACCCGCATCCACTTTTGAATTGAATTCCCGCTCAATCGTAATTAATTTCTCTTGTTCGAGTTAACGTTAATTTTGCTCCTCCCGCTTAACTCTATCATATAATAATATGTCACAATCCGAATAACTATCTCTATCTAGTAATTTTTTTCCTCTCTTTTGTATATATATATATATATATATATATATATATATATATATATATATATATATATATATATATATATATATATATATATATATATAAATATATATATATATATATATATATATATATATATGTATATATATATATATATATTCCCATTTTGTATATATATTAAAATCATATTTTGGGGTCTTGTTCTTTAAATATACTTTGAACTGCAACTTGGCAAGCCATTAGATAAATTCCGATAAACCGTAAATCGCACTCTGTATAATTTCAAGGAGGCGGTCCCTCACTCTTTTAATTGCCGCAAAGCATATCGCAGACGGTCTCTGGTAGGCTATCTGCCCGTGCTTGTGTATGTGCCCTTGCGCCGAGCGAGTCTTCATAAGTATACCTCGACAGAATGCTATTAAAAGGGTGGAAGAGTAGAGTTTCATGAAGAGCATGAATAAACCAAGCTACCAGGGTACTGGCTGTTCTAATATAATTTGCATATAGTTTTGTGCTGTTATACGAGTAAATTTTCTGTTAAAACTAAGTATAATAATAATATAATAGTAAGAAAATTAATAATAAAATAATAATAACCTTAATAATAATAATAATAATAGCGGTCTAAATCTAGCTCACGTTCCTTTCGACATCGGAACCAAGAAAAAAAAAAATACTGTTCGAAAATATAGTCAGGGATATATATATATATATATATATATATATATAAATATATATATATATATATGTATATATATATATATATATATATATATATATATATATATATATATATATATATATATATATATATATATATACTCGAGGGGCGGTCAATAATTTTTGCAATTCGGGTATAAGGAAATGAAATATGTGGAAAAGTGTTTTAATATTTTTCAATATAACTACCATCGACTTCAATGAACTTCCGCCACTTGATCCTTAGGCTTCTAATTCCCGACAACCAGAAATCTCCCGACTGCTGTTCAATCCACTCCTGGACGGCAAGCTGGACATCTTCATCGTCCCTAAACCGGCGTCCACGCAGTGCAGCTTTCAACCCGGCGAAATAAAAAGTATTCGCTAGGGGCTAGATCTCAACTGTAGGGGGGATGATTGAGCTCTTCGAATCCGCACTCGCACAGGGCAGCTTGTGCAACTCTGGCCTTATGGAAAGGGGCATTTTCGTAGAGGAGCAGGACACCGCGTGTCAACTTGCCATGCAGCTTCTGACGGATGCAGTTCTTTAACCCAGCCAGTTCCTCGGCGTAATATTAGCCTGTGATGGTCCTTTCACGAGGTGCATAGTCCACCATTAACACTCTCTCACAATTCCAGAAGATAGTGGCCATAATCTTCCCGGCTGAGGGTTAGGTCCGGAACTTAATGGGCGGTGGTGAGCCCCTGTGCTTCCAGGCCATGCTTTTGAGCTTGGTATCAGGATCCCAGTGATTGACCCACGGTCATCACTTGTCACTATGCGTGACTCAAATCCTGCCAGGTCTTAGTTGTACAGGAGCAGCAGCTCCTCTGAACTTTGACGAAGTTGAAGGCGATCATCTGGCGTGAGTTTTCTAGGGAACCAACGGGCAGAGATCTTGGTCATGGCCAAATTGTCGTGGATGATGTTGATAACACCGCTATGTGATGTTCTAAGTTCTCGCTTGATTTTCGAGGATCATCCTCTCCACACTGGCCACATGTCCTCGTTGGTTACGTCTGACGGGCATCCTGGACGGGCGTCATCTTCAAAGGACTCACGACCATGGCGGAACTCCCTATTCCAGCGGGCAATGGTTGCATAGGAAGGGGCGGTGTTGGTGTACACTGCAACCATGCGTTCATGGATCTCTTTTGCATTCTTGCCTTTCTTGGTCAAAAATTTTATCACTGCGCGGTGCTCAACTTTCTCCATTGTTGAAAAATTTGTGCCTGAAGATCTGCGATCAGCTACTGCTCCTTAAATATACGAGGCAGGAGCGTGCGGCTGCAGGTCCTGACTTGTATATATATATATATATATATATATATATATATATATATATATATATATATATATATATATATATATATATATATATATATATATATATATATATATATATATATATATATATATATATATATATATATATTTATACATATATATATACATATATATATATATATATATATATATATATATATATATATAAATATATATATATATATATATATATATACATATATATATATATATATATATATATATATATATACATATATGTACGCGGATTCTTCAAAAAGTTCGTATTAAATGGCATAACCTTAAAATACAAGTCAAAAGAATTTTTGCGATCGATGATACCATCGATTTAACCATTTTTTCTAAAACTAAGGAATCTGGGATTAAATCAAGTTAAAACAGTTAAAAGTCTAATGACCGACCATCATCTAACTCTATTTGTTTCCCCAGCGTTAAAAAGGAACATGAAGGGTACTCGTTTATCTTCTCCTGATGATGTTAAAACAACTATTGTAATTTGATTTAATTCTCTGTTTTATAGAAATGATTTATATAGAGGGTATCATCGCCTCCGAAAGTCTTTCAACATCAAGAATGGGGCTTATGATAAATATTAATATTTCAGTGTTTTTATTTTATTCCATTTTTCTACGAATCTTTGAAGACGCCTCGTATTTATGTGTGTGCTGATAACAAAAAGAAATACTTTATTTCTTTCCTGAAACAAAGGAAAATGCTTCTTTTAGAGCCTTGTTTTTCTGTGAACCTTGTCATAAATAGTTAAATCGAAGCTAAAGGCTTTGAATAATGGCTGAGCCGCAGCACCGAACGCAGTGACCACCGCCGGTCGCAGCCCCACCATCTAGCTCAATAGCGAGGTCAACAGGCGGTCAAGAGTCTCCGCCCACGTGCCTTGGCACTGATACCCCTAGAGGTCGACTGTTTTTCACTGGTACGCATTCGCGCATCTTCTACCAATTATTATTCTCGGCCAAAAGTTTCCATTAATTTATACTTAGAGGTGCCAATAAGGAGTATGACGAAAGCTCCACTTAGAGACCCCATTAAGAAAAAAAGACCTCTCCATCTACCATTGCCTATTCGAACCATTACTATGCGACTGGATTTAATGATCTGCACGATTCTCACTTAATTGGACTGGCGATTTGATCCCCCCTTTCCTAACCCGTCTTTATGAACCATCTGTAAAAAGGGGTTCAAAGAAGCGGCCATGAGCCGCTTCTTTTAAAACCTCGGGTTTAGAAATTAAACTCCTGCGAGAATCCTTATGTTCCTTTGCAGTTCTTTTTCCGATTCCTTCCTTTCCTTCCGCCTCCACTTCTTTCATTTTCAGCAGGGCCTTTGTATCTCTCATTAAATGTTAATTAAATTCCACAATAAATGGTAAATTTCCTTTCAATCATATTTTAATTAAAAAATATTTCTTTGTTAGCAGAAAATAACTCGTTTTAGTAGTAAAAAATCCACGTCAACCTTAACTTGTTCCGACAGACTGTTTGCCCTATAATCAGAGTATTATTAAGTCACCAGACAAATGTCAGTATATAGCTATGCGTCGGTGTGGCTGTCCAAACTCATACTAATCAACATTATTGTCTGGTGGAAATTTTCCAATGTAGGAAAAGAACTTGGGTCCATTCAGTTTATCTCCATAACTTTTCTTACTATACTTTTTTGTGACTTTTTGTCTTCAAACGATCAATAATATTTTATCTGTTTATCACATATGTGCAAGTATGAAGTAATTATGCCTCTATTTCTGTAGGTTTTGAAAAATATTCGGCTGATCGCGGCATTTAAGATCCAAGTAATTTACTGAATTAGCTAATTTCAGTCTTACCTCATTTTAAAGTGGTCCACATTGCCTGTCATGTTAAAAAACAACATCGTTTTAAAAGAGGAACCAGAAAGCTAAAATTATGAAAAGGGTATGGAGGGAGAGAAATCCAATTTAAAAAAAATATAACACGTACCTTGTTTAGATATTAAGTGCAAATCTGTTGACGCTAAATTGACGGAAATTCATATAGCTATTTATTGGCAGATTTGTTAGCCAAAATTTTGCCAAATCAAATACTTAAACTTTATAAATAACTCTGAAAAGACCGGAACATCCAAAGGGATTTATAATTGAAGAATTTCTCAAAAGATACAACCTTTAGAGCGATAGCTTTGCTCTACTTTGAATATTTGTCACCAAGAGATTAGGCATAACCTCATGACTGAGACGGTGGTGTTGCCTGAAATAATAGGGGAAGTAGAAGCTTATTCAAAATTAACAATAAATGAATTCAATATTTCACTATGGTAAGAACTAGAAGATTGCCAACGTAGTGTTAGCTGCACGTTATTTGCAACGATTAAACAAACCTATACTGAAGCTTGAAATGAGCTGAGAAGCAAAATTAGAAGTAATATTGGACATTATGGTAAAGGAGAAGAATTACAGAATAAAGGCAGCAAAGGACCGATGATACATCCAAGGTAAGTCCTAGAATAGATACAATACTCTAACTAAACTACCTTAGAAGATTCAAAAGATTAATATACCCTATATTTTAATGCCTGTATTTAATGCCGTTGAATCTAAGGTTCAAAACTGCTGATATGCACTTCTCTACATGTGTAGAAAAAATAAAACCATACTTTCTTATTATATTCTCATGAATGTCGTAGGTTGTTGTTAGATCCCAACTTTTTCCAAATTCTTCAGCCCCAAAGAGAGGGGCCTAAGAACGGATTAGTTCGCTATGAGTGTGAGTACAATTATAAATACAAATCAGCGTGCAGTTAAGGTTTGCCAATGCTTAGCTATCTTGGAAGTTTTGGGGCTAAGAGAAACGGAGTACAAAACAACTTTACTCCTATGAAAATAATATAGTTACAAAATTAAAAGGGGTTTAAATTAAGGTATATAAGCATTGGAGACGTATATGAGTCTCGGCTTCAAATAGCGACCTGAGCGGTATCGACTACCATGCACACGAACGGGCGCTCAAATGACCTTGAGCGCACAGGAAGCTCAGATGACGGAGATTTAATAGGGTGGGGGCTTGTACAGGACAGTTGTGCGTTGCGCTTACCTCGAATATTTGATCCAAGGGAGTAAACCTGCCTTCTTAGGGACGGCTTTGGGTGCAAAATAGAAGCTTGTTGACGAACGACGATTAAACGAGATGAACTCAGATCTCGCCTTCAGGTTTAGAATACCGAATCGAGAATTTGACGCGTCGCGTTCGGGTAACTGATACCAACGAGTATGGGGTTGAGTCTTGCGAGATCTGGGAGAATACACGGAGCTTGACAGGTTATGCAATGGTTCGCGCGGAACTAAGGAGGACGAGAAGATGGCAAATACTCGTGGATATTCTTGGACACAGACGGTTACTGCTGACAAATCTGCCTTCGGACGTTTTATAGAGGTGAGATGGAGGGGCTTTTCCTCGTGCACGAAAGAAGAGGGTTTAAATTGACAGACGCTTTACCGGGCTAGATAGACTTTGCCAGCCCCACACCATCGCATGATAATCCACGGCGGAACCCTTTGTACTCTCAATCACATCTCAGGCTTCCACGAAGTCGGGCTTTCATCACATCACTGCTTTTGCGATTTTGCGCCCTCGATAGTGTAGGTTAAATAGGTCTCTTGGTGGTTCTTCTCTTTCTCTCTCTCTTATTAAAAGGGGGGACGGCACTCGGCTTTTCTATCTCTAGCTCTGACAATGATAAGTCTAGAAAAACAGGCACACACTTTTCTACTTACGTATTATGATTCATTTAAGAGTAACAGTATTCAAAGCTAGTTGTACTACTTAAATTACACATTCAGGCCAAAGGCAAGAATAAAACTTAGCATCATTTTTCGAAAACATTATTGGCTGTTTCAGGTTAAGGTATAACACAATGAGAGAAAAATCTCAAAGGAGTCTGTATAGTGCATTTATGGGCTCTCTCTATTTGTGTTATACTTTCTGGTGAAAGTATAACACAATGAGAGAAAAATCTCAAAGGATGTATATAGTGCATTTATGCTTTCTATATTCGTGGGACATATCGCCACATGCTTTGTTTTCTTCGCTATTGTTTGATTTTTCGCATCTGAGTTTTCTTTTATCTAATATTTAACTTTTCATAAGACAAGGGATTTCAGGTAAATCCATATCAATTTTTCACGAAAAAAGGAAACAAGTTATGTACGAAAAAAAGAAGTAGATTCTAATCAGAATTTCCAGATGCGATATATATGAGTGAAAAATCATTCAAAATCACCACCACCTGCCGTCAACCGTCACCAAACAGGACCTAAACTGGTCGCATTCCCTGATTACAGTGTCTTTGCCAATGGACGACATTATCTCAACACTGGCGGCGCTTAGAGATTCTAGAGTGTTGTGAACAGCCTTGTTAAATCCTTCTCAACAATACCTCAGAGGAAATAATCGAAGTGGTAGCAGTCAAGGGAGCTGGGCCGCAAAACGTCTAGACACCCGTAGGGCGAGATCTAGTTGAACAACCATGTATGTCTCTTCCTCGGCTTGTGTGCGAGATTAAGGTCCTGTTTGAAGATGTATAGTGTTTCTGTGGCTACGTGGTCCATCTGCTTCCTTAAAGAAAACTTCTGTATTTAACTTAAGGCCCCTAAGTGAAGGTGTACGTAGGCATAACGTGACCCTCGCTGCTCACCATGTAAAGAAGCATCAAATAAAAACGAAATTTACTATGCATGAGCATATAATCTCAATGATTATTCTTAGCCTCATCTTACTGTCGTTTAACTTTTTTGATGAGTTCTTTGCAGAGTTAAATCACTATCTCCTTATCGCTTCTCCTGGCATGGAGAGACGCGAGTATAGCGTTCCCTTTTTCGATATCATCTCGCATTCTTAGAAGGAACTGCATATATATGTTGTTACTCGCATGAAAATTACCTCTTATTCAGCGTGTCCAAGGTCATCTAATCTACATTGGATCGGTAATGAACCCATACTCACACTTTAAATTTTAAATAGATTTGCCTGAACGCACTGTACTCAACTCCATTTTTAGACAACACTACGTAACAATTTTCAGGTTCATATGCATTTATTTCACGATAATATGTAATATTAACCACTGAGTTCAAATCTTACATTAACTTGGGAATATTCGGATTTTTGAGAAATTTTCTTAGTTTTACATTTGATATTTATTTAGGCAATCTTGCCCTAGGGGGATATGTCTAGTTAAATCTATTTCGATTTCTAAAGATATTGATACAATGGCCTGTGTATTTTCAAGTACTACAACGTATTTAAAAAATAAAGAAAATAAGAGCAAATTTTACCAAACACATGTGCATTAAAATTTCTTTGAAGATCGTTATATATATTTTATCATTTATGAATGAAGTCTCTTATCATGGCAATATTATATCTTCCATAGTATCTCCTCTCCATTGTTGCGAATTCCTGATAAGAGTTCAGCTCTTGACTTAGTGATTATCATGTTCTTGATCAAATTATCCAATTCACTTTTAAATAATAGTCTCGTGGTCGTTCCTTGGGTATTTTCATTTTCTGGGAATAGAAAAGGGCATGCTCTTTCTTGCATCTCTCAATCATCCTTCGAGATTAGTTCAACAGATCCAAATATCATTTGAGGGGGCCATGGCTTTTCTTGTTCATCCATGAGCGTTCCAAAGTAGAGAATCTACTCCATATAGAATTAAGTACCGTTCACGATTTAATCTGACATATTCTTCGTTAAACTACATTATTCAGACAACTGGCAAAATATATCCGGAGAATTTTGGAATCCTCTAAGAACCATACTCAAGAAAGCTAAAATTCTCTCCTAAGAAACAATCTGAAACACAAAAAGACACTTAATTGTCGAAAATATAAATTATTTAAGGTGCTATTTTAATAATAAAATATAAATATATTTCTATAATGGCTTCTGGAACCGAAGGAATAATAACATATTTTAATTAGGCGAAAAAAATTGATTCATAAACAGTAGAAAAATCACAATAAAAAACTTTGCAAAGAATTGTTACATCATATATTGACTTACTTTCCACTACTCAGTAAGACAGACTATTCTTGCATGTTTGATTATACATCTAATGTATTTTACCTACCATCTATCTTGAAGAGAACTCTATAATTAATATTATGATATCATTTAATTCTAAATTCCTAGTTTTGCTTCTTTGCATCTGTTTTAAAAAGATTGTGTCTTTATTCAGTTGGGGAGACAGAAATTGAACTGGGTCTTCCATCTGACAACGGAGAAAGGATTTATATAGAGACAGAACGATATCTTTTGACCTAAATGTAAAGTTCTGGCAAATATATCTCACTATACATTTAACTTTCTTAAAAGCTTCTATACCTTATTTAGACACTTTGCTGTCCCCCTGTTTAAGAGCTCATCTGCGTTTTTATGTTAGCTATCTCTGAATTTGTCCAATTATTTGGTAATTCGCTGGTAAATTTCAATATCCTAAGTGCTGCCCCTTTCATTCAATTATGGTAAAGTTCACATGACATTTATCTGCCCTTCCTAGTTATATTTAAGTCTCGCTGTAAAATAACCATATTATTGCAACAGTGGTTTTGTCTCATAGAAACGTGTGATTTGCTACTATGACGATTTTAATGAGTAAAATGGTAATAACTTTATGTAAATTGTGAAAAAAGAGTGGGATAAGTATTGATCCATGCTAACTAAATCCCACTTATAGTTGGCCCTCTTATGACCACCTGATGCGAACAAATTAGCAATATGTATTATTTAAACCTATTAAATACTTTTTTTTTTATTCCATGCGATCGTGGTTTATCTATGACGCATATTTCGTACAGTGTCAACAGGCTTTTAAAATTATAGGTATGTACATAATATCTACTGTTTAATGCTAATTGCGGAAAAAATCATGATATTAAAAGTTTACCACAGATTAATTAAACACTTTCGTCTTCGCCAAATTCCATGTTAGTTGCATTTAATTAGATTATATTAGTAGCGATTTGGCATCATCCTATCTCTAATTAACGATTTTTTTAGTTTAACAAAAAGGTAAGTTAAACAAATGGGTCGATACTTATTAGGATCACCTTTATTCCTTTTGTAAGCAAGAGTCGTGACATTAGCAAATTTAAACGCTCTACCCCTTAAAGTTTAACCAATTCGTTAACACTAGGTAAGTTTGGTAAATGCTCTTAAGCTGCAAAATCTTCTACCGTTTATTTTATTTATATATGTAAGCATTTCCCTCTTGTCTCACCTTGTTGATAAACATCCCTTCTATAATTATAACAGAAACGTTCTTTTTTTCATTTGATCAAGCCAAAATAGATTCATTGAAAGGGTTTAAGACCTCTGAAAGTGATTTTTTGCAAACTTTAGCCTTCTGACGGAGTAACTTTAAGAACATATGGCTTAATACTAGCCAAGAGACGTGGAAGATTTTACTTGTATGTAGGAATCTCTTCAGGGTCAAATTTGAAATATTAACACCAGTTGCATTTATTGATGGACTTAATCTAACATCAAGTGATTTCCATAATATGTCGGTCTCCTATTTTAATATATAACCATAAGCAACATTTATAAATGTGACAGCTATAGCATGTTTTATATATAACTTGAACCCAAGAATCAGTATTCTGACGTTCTTCTGATTTACTCAGTCTTAATTATTAAAATAATAAAGTACTTGCTCGTAGAAAGTTTATCATTTACCCCTCGCCCATGCATTATGGAGCTAAACTTTGCCTACAAATTATAACTGCAGAAAAAAACAGGCTAAATAATCGTAATCAGCATGAAAAATAGGTATACAAATTTGAACTGACTCTGTAGTAAAAAAGAACTTGAAGTGTATTGACTAGTTTTAGTTTTTTTTATATGGATGGAATGTAGAAGATTATTAGAATTTTTTAATGTTGACTTAAAAATAGAAAATTAGTAATCCAAACAGGGTCAATAGGTTTCTTAGCGGCATAATATGTATAAAAGACGAAGTGAAACAAATAAATATGTACATATGAAGAATAGGAATATAATATCACATAAGTTAAAGAGAGCGCATATAACGCCTTCAAAGGGAGAGATATTCGAAAAGAAAAAAGGCCAGATAGTCAGCTTTCTTCCTTAAGCAGGAAGTACAAGCTTCACTTGACTTGTAGATGTTTTTTCTTTAAGAGGACCATCCTAGAGATTGCCTACAAGAGCATATATAGTCCCCAAAATATTTTAGCCTATAAATAGGGTGTATTAAAATAGCAGACAAAAAAACAGAGATTAATAGGAAAGAGACACTCACCCCACCATATAAAAGCACAAGAGGAACCAAGTAAATGAAAGAAATATACATGCCCCGGCGTAAGAGGGAAGCATGCTTTTTCTTGGCGCAAGATTATGCGCCCTGCACTAAAATCCGTGAAATATAATGGACGAATGAAGGGCCTACCCACTAGTTACACAAAAATAATGTTTCTTTTAAATATGTACAAATATTGCCCCCCTAACCTTTTAAACACAATAAATAATGTTAATTTCAAAATAATAAAAAAATACAAATTAGCTTGCTGCGTTTATCATTAATTGAGAGGTCAAGAAAAGACTCCAGTGATCCAAAACTCATGAGGAAGATGTTAAGTTTAAAGATAAATTAATGGAAAATTTAAAGAATCTATTGAATCATTTCTTTCCTGTTGGCTTCACAAAATTGCTCCTGTGTTATTCTTCATATGTTCTGGTGTATAGAAATCCAGATAGGTTTGATTGTAATGGGTCGCTGAGGAGTAATGCGAAAGTAAACATTTATATTCCCAAGGTAATGAAACTAATAACCGATGTCACCGCCCTTTGCGTCGATGGTTCGATGAAGACTCGGCATAAACTAAGTGCAAGTGGCAGCCAGATCTTTTCCTTCTCGGATTTTACCAGTTTTTGCAGTACAGATCTTTGACAATTCGGTACACTTTATTAAAGTATTTCTGCTCAAACACCTACCAGACTACAAAAACCATGTGACTCAAATCTGGCGAACCGGAAGGCCATAGTTTCTTTGACCATAACCCCTTAAAATTAGCCTTGCACCAGTTTTGAATTTTTTTCTTTTGTGTCACGTTGCTTGAACTTGTTGAAGGGTTACACTGAAATTTTCTAGGGTATCATCCCCTCAAGGAAAGAATTTATTTTAAATACGTCAAAAGAAACAAGGTTATTGATCTTTACAACCTCTTCGATAAAGATAATAGGTAGTATTACACACGTTTTTTACGCCCACCACAGCATCATTACTGCAGTCTGCTTCTGCCCCCTGAAAGATGCCCGCTGTTAACCTGTAATTTAATTTTAATTTTGAGCTCACTAATTCCATTTTATCTGTTGCGAGTGACGTGGTGAGTAAACTAATTTTCATCCATCCCCATATCGGAGGCTACGAGTCATCGGCATCATTTGATCTTCTCCTTTTTGGTAGGGTTGGAAAGCTACCATCTCTTAGCTATCTGAATAGAAGAAGTTTAAGTTCATCGTTATCAAAACTTGAATGGTTACTGGCTTACTTGCTACCCGAAACAAGTAGTCTGTATCTCCATTGCTTACCGCTGATCTTGTTCATCGTATTACGGATAAAATTTTGGACACTCAGAGTTGGGATTGGTTCGTTTATCACTCTTAGAATATTACTGCTAGTCTCTTTAATTGCGTGATGCTTTACAAAGCACAGAAATTCTCACATTGGAGTTTGACATTCAGAAAATATTGCCCTTCCTCTTCTTGCTTATATACCTTTATTGATTGCCTTATTTTTTCCACTGCTGGTGTTTTATGGTAATTGACAATTTAATTTAGAAAATTTAATAAATGTTGGAAGACCTTTAAATAAGTAGAAACTATATGAGGTAAACATACATAAAAGGACTTGTATAAAGCGGTCTACACATAATGTTTCCATCCTGTAGATCTTTACCTGCCAATGTAATAAGGGTTTCAAAGCTATCCTCTCCAAAGAATTAACCATAACTTCAAAGTATGTTTTATGCTTAAAAACTAAATTTCTCTCCACTACTACACATTTACCTAGAGCTAAGCATTGTCATCAATACACCTGAGACATCTTACCTTTGAGTTGGAGTACATTAAACCAAATAGATCACTAAAGTGATAGAGAGAGTGCAAACTTTGCTTGAGTTCACAGGAGGAAACAAAAGTGGAGAAAAGAAAACGAACAAGTAATACATTCAAGCTATAAAACTACGCAGGCAACATTAAAAAATGCGCAGCTTATTGCTTTTAACGAGATTTAATCGCTGTGGAGAAATAAAATGAAATGAAATAATTCTTCCCTGTAAGTCAAATTGTGCCCATCTAACAACATCTTTCAGATGTAACTAACATTAACACAACTTCGCATTGAAATCAAAGACTTCATTTTGTGTTTACCTATTTGAATTGCTAAATGCTAGACAGCCACTTGAGCACACCTGCCCAAGTAAATTCTGGATGTCCTGAGCCGAATGCAGAAGCGAGAAACATATTTGGATAAAATGTAGCAAACCAAATAAGAAGCGATTTAGTTGCTTGTTCAATATATGAGCTTAGCTAATGCCTGTCAGTAAACCACGTGTTAATACAAATAAATAAAAAGCAAGAATAAAAATAAGAGGAGTCTACAACCTTTTCCAAAATACGAAAAGAAACAGTGGAACATGAGCAAACACACCGCCAAATAACAAGACAAGCACTAAAAGTTACTAAACCTACTTGCTTAAATTCAACATGTTAATCTACTCAATCTAGGTCAACCTTATTTGTATTCTGTAGAATTCAATAAAATGTTTAAAAATGATAAATTACAAGAGATTTGTTCACAGACAATCCACTCTCATAGAAAAATATTGAATAATTTAGTTCAACAAATATTGAGGGAAGAACGTCTATTTTTCACCATATTTTCTCTGCGCTCTTTTTGATGGCTATATTGAGCTTTTCTAATCTACTAGCTTCACATAAATTTTCTTTTCTTCTCATGAAGAAACAGTAAGAAAAATCGGTGTTTAATATTTAAATCGACGTGTTAACTTTAAAAAAATACAGTCCTGAAAGCGAATTATAAAGAGCTATTTATTACATGTTTTATGTGTTATACGAGTATATGATAAACATCTCCTGCATTATTTTTACAAATAATGGAGGAGATGTTTGTCACATTTTTTTTATTATTACCAATTTACACCTTTTGATAACTATCGAGCCTTATTTTTTACTTTTATTAAGGCGCATATTCCTAGAATACAAAACTATAGCTTAAGTAATAGCAACGCCGATTTTCCGATTTATTTACCTCATCATTGAAAAATTGGTTACTGTGTCCTTCCTTAGAACTCTTCTAATCTACATAAATGAATCCTTTTCATGCTGGTCCAGGACAAAAGCAAATTTGGCGCATTAAATAACGGACTCAATTCAACATCCATTTATCCGTTTTACAAATGAATAGGAGTTTGAAAACTTGCTATTTTTCCTAGAAAATAACGGGTTTAAGACTCCACTAGGTTCTTCTTTGACTCTCTATAGATAACGGTATATTTGCGTTTTCTTCAAGAGTTTTGCAGTTTTAATCCTAATTTATATTATTTTGAGTTAAAAGACAACTCCAAAAAGTTGAAAACCTGGTAAACATATTTCTAAGCTGTCCAGAAATTTTCAAAGCCCGACACGGAGGACTATATATCGCTACCTCTTTCTCTAATGCTAAAAACATCCAGTAATTTGCATAACAATACCAGAACAGATTAACTTCCCATTTTACCCTTGATGAAATCCTCAACATCGTCAGTCTAAGGAAACTTCCTAACCGATATTAAACAACCTGGAAATTAAACCTTTGCTTTCCTACATGATTTAATATAAATTATTAGAGAATTTAAACTTCCTTTTTATTAACAAATTATTAGCTTAATTTTTTTCTTTCTTTCTCTCACTATTACTATTTGTATTATCATCATCACTAACTATAATTAAAGAAGGGGATTTTGGGGAGTATTTGAATAATCATTTGATCTTAGTTTGGTTATGACTTGGGTTTTATTAAAGATATTTCTACTAATTTTTTTATAATCTCAAAAAGAAATGGTGATGTTCAGAAATAAATATAAGTATCGAAGTTTTGTGATTTTTAAAACACAAAGAATTACAAATGATAAAGTTCAGAAAATTTATTTTTATATATCTTTTATAACTCTAAATTTTAGCCACGTGATATTTTGAATAGGGGAAAATTTAGTATAGAGTTCCTTTTTAAAATTATTATAATTGGTGAATTTCAGGAAATTTATAAAAATTTAACCATGGCCACATTTATTTATTTTAAATTTTAATCTTAGTAGTGAAGCGCAAGCTCACCACGTAGGGGGAGTGGCGAAGCGATTGCCTGGTTTTATTATAAAGGTAATTAATTAAATCCTAATTAATGATAATAAAGACAAGGTTATTTGAGAGCGTAGAGATTCTTGGGTCAGTGGAAAGATTAAATTGTAGAAAATAAAATCAAAATTTTCAATTATGCTGAGATACAAAATGCATTTAAGAAGAAAAGGAACGAATTCTCGACGGAAAAGCCAAAGAATCTCAGGCTATTGCAGGATCCAATATCACAAAAGGGCAAAAGCTATAGAAATCATCCTATTATTCTACCCACACGCGCACCCTAATACGGCTTTATCTTTCAATCTGAACTAAAGTGTTTCTGTTTGCTTCAACACAATCCAAAACTAATTTGCCCGAAAACAGACTCAGCTAAACTCCAGGATTGTAAAAGAAAAATAACATTAAATATTCGTTAAATGATGCAGTTTCGAAGTGAAAAGAATAAATAGGATGAGAAGAGAAAGCTTTAAAAGATGAGAAGGAAATTGAGGGAACATATGAATCATAGGGAAACATTCGCCAAGAATAATAATTTAGAATAAAAGTATAATTTTCTTGAAAAGATAAATAGTCGCTGTCAAGGATTTGTTCAAAGGCAAAAGTTCCAACTCTTCTTCCAGGAGCGGAGCTTAATGAAAGCCACAGAAGGGAACAAAGAAACAACAACGTTGTTTTTGTGAATTTCATTAATTTAAAATCAGCATCTTGAAATATCGATAGAACGAGACCTTAAAGAGAGAGGAATTGGATAAAGGAGTTGGAAAGAGAGAACGAACTCCAGTTGTCAAATAAGATTTAGGGTCAATCTTTTGCGATTCGAACGAGCAGAATTTCATTCAAGAGATAAAATGAGAAAAGAATATATTTTATAAGGAATTGAAACAATAGGTCCTTCTCTTCAATGGTTTTTGTAAATAAAGTATGGCATTTATAGAAAGTTCTGAAGCAAGGCATACACATACATACAACTCTGCCTAACTATCTCATATTTAGCCATTCAAGAGAGGTCTCTTCATTTCCGGAAAGTACAGAAATAGGAAGTAAAATACAGATTAGATGCGAATTACTAGAAAAGATTTACTCAATAAATAGACTTTCACCTTAAGGATCAGAGCAATAAAATACCACTGACTTGCCCCTATATGAGGCAATTTTCGAAGGGAATATAGTAAGAAGTAAAAGTTAAAGGAATAAGATAAAAGTAGCTTGAACCATAGATATGTTGTCTATCTTAAGAGGGCAGACTTTCCTGGAGCCGGTATCACGAACAATTTGCTGGGCTGCCTCTGAGTCGGATGACTTAAGGCGTAACCACTTCGCATTACGGTGTGTGGTCCCTTATGGTTGAAGGAAAGCCATTGTTTTAGCCGAAGAAGGTTGAAGGACCCTGAAGCCGAAAACTCAACCAGAGTGGCGCTAGGAGATTTAGACACAAGCAAAAGGGTTCCGAAGGAGACCCTAAGGTATGTAACTCATTTTCGGTAGCTATCTGTTTCGTGTGGAATTATAAGTACACTTATCCATATTATTTGAGTACCTGATAATCTGCCTTGGGCAACTGTATCCATGGGAAAAAGAAAACAAGATCTGCTGACCAAAGTCGCTTGCTCTCATTTACTCTGATTTATGACCTTATCACCTTCAAAACTTGCAATAATTCCCAGAAAAATTTACGAGTACTTTGGCAATTATTTCATTCAAAGGAGAATTTAAAACAACAGAAAGGTATCAAATTTTGTCAGAATCGGCCGAATAGTTATGATGTTATTGCCAGAACAAAATAATTCCCAGCCTAACTTATTATTATTACGTTATTGTTTTATCTTTGATGATTTCTAGTTCCATGGTTAGCGTATCGATGATTGAATAAAAAAATTCTAAGTAAACTAGACCTTTAATTAAAAACATAAAGCAAAATGGAAATATAACAAACATACTAAACAAGAATGAATTTAACAAATTTAAGTAAGGTTTACTAAATTACACAATTTGATTTAGAATAATGGTTGACCCAAAGCTCACCCTACTTTTTTAACGCAAATTGACCTTCAACGAAACAGATACTTGGATTTTCAATGCCTTTTAAGATTCCCACGAGAATCAGGTTTGAGCCTGACCTTGGCCTCAATTTTTATGTCGCCTGATGAATGTTATTTGCGGGCCGGCACGTGGACAGACCGTTCCAGATGGGTTCTGAAAGATGAATGCTATAAAGCCGCAGAGGGATTTGGACTGTATGGCAGATGGAGTTAAGCACGTATTCTTCATGAAGTGATTTCACCACGAGACAGGAAAAGTATGTTTCTTCCAATCTTCGGATTACTCTAGGAATAATTTGCACTGACGAGCGATGAGCCAAATAGTAAATGAATCCTTTAACAAAGAGGAGTGCTTGAGGGAGTTTACTTTGAGGTATTCCTCAATGTCGAGAAATATCTCGGCTTTTTGGAGTACACCAGGATAGGGGGCTTCTCTGACGAGAGTTAGTTGAACTTGCTTCTCAATCCAAGTTCTCTAAAAGTTCGATGTGACCACCAGGAACTGGCTCAGGATGAGTTTCTTGTAACTCCCTTTCGTTGGTAGCCGGGCCTCTAGAAGGACTTAGTTGGCTCGATGACTAACACGATCTACCCTTGACAAGATGCTAAATTCTCTGTGACTACCAGGAACTGGCTCCGGATGAGCTTCTTCGTTGGTTGCCGGGCGTCTAGCCAGACTTAGTTGTCTCGAGGACTAACACGATCTGCCACGGTTTCCAAATTTATTGGATTATATACTTTACCACCCCACTGGAGGTAGGAAAAGTTGGGGGGGGGGGGTGAGGACGGCTGCATTAAGTCTCCACTTCTAACGGTTTTTCTCAGAGTGTGTTTCAGCTAGCCTTAAAGGGGACCTTTTGGCGTTAGAGCGACGCTCCTTCAATTTCACAAATGAGGTGAAATTGAATACCAACTCTTAGGTGAAATCTTGCTGTTTTAACCAATATTAGGCTCACTGAGGTCCGAAATGTGATGAATAGTGCATTAGGTTGTTTCAGGCGGCCTCCTGCTACATATATAATTTATGTTAAACTTTTACTCGATGGACAATAGATTCCATCGCTTGAGTCTGCCGTTCTGGTTTATGCTGTTGCGCAAATATGTCAGAGGCCGTTGCTTGAATTTCACGTTAAACTCACCACCGATTAGATATAAATTGAGTTTATTTATCCCCCAAATTACGGCTAGCGCTGCCTGTTTTATAGTTGCATAAGCTATAGTTAAAGGGGTATCATCGTCTTCATTTTGTACCAGGACACAATTAATTCCTTCATCACAGGCATAGATTTGGATTCCAAACTTCTTTGGGGGATTGGGTAGTAGAAGGATGCGGACTGAACTTAATTTTTCCTTTACTCGACAGGGCAATTGTGAATATATGAGCGGGCCAAGGTGGGGGTTAAATCTAACTCATTTGACGGGTCCTCCTGTGGGAATGATAATAAAGGTAGAGCATACTCGTTATCTTATTCTACGTACACCGTGTTTAGCATCTGAAGAGATTCACAGGGGTATAACGCTTCCATGGGTCCTTCTTCTTCCATCGTCTCAATATAATTAATACACGCTCGGCGGTGATACTTCTTGGGTATGTTTATCTGATACAGTTTATGACCTGAGGGAGTATCAATCACGTAGTCAACGGGGTCACGAGTTTCTATGACCAGAAAGAGACCCTTTCATCAGGAGAATAATTTATTCTTCACTGTATGCATTAGTTACCATACTTCGTCGTCAGGATTTAATTTTCGAGCTTTTGGTTTTAAGTTGAAATAACTTCGGTATTTTTATAGGTTGCACTCCGCGTTTGAGCGGGCCAACTCTGTCCCTTTCTCCAAGCGTTCTCGCAATTCGATCACATATGCGTAGGAGGATTTATTTTCTTCATCTAATTGGGGATTAGTGAAAAGCTCTTTAAGAATGTTCATAAAACCCAGAGTTCGATGAGGGATCTCCCGGCACGGGAAGAGGACAACTGGTAGGTACTGATGCCTTTCTCGAGGCTGAAACTGACAGAGCTTTCTTAACACTGCCTTTTGGCTACCATTGAGTTTTCCCACATCGCGTTTTCGGGGGGGTAAAAAGGGGTTGTAAATAGGGGTTTGATGAGTAGTATCTTTCCCCCGTATTACATCAGTTCCGATGTGAACTGACGGACTCGATCTGAGAGGATTTCTTTAAGGATGCTGACTCGTGAAAAAATGGAGATAAGAGCTTCTGCACAGGAAATACTCTAAATTTTCCGCAGGGCAATTGTGTCAGTCAAACGAGTGGCCCAGTCTACTAAAGTGAGGATATAAGAGTGTCCTTCAACAGACGGGGAATGGAGGGGCCACACCAAGTCTATAGTCGCTTTGAAGAAGGATTCGGAAATGACGGGGGTTTTCTGTAGGGAAGCCGGCGGTACCCGCTCTTTGGCTGTGGCCTTGTGACACAGTTCGCTTGACTGGCAGTATACAGCCAATAATCTATCATATGCGATTTTTAATACCAGTTGGACGTAACACCGGGGAACGCACAAGACCTTATCCGACGGGGGGCTTACTTGAGCCGTCGTCCGGAATAGTAGTGAATTCTCTACCACGTATCTTCTTCGTTTGTTCCCGTGAACAGATTATATTTCCTTTTGCGCTGCCTTCTCCCCCAGCGGTGGAAGAGTCGGACACTCCTTCGAGGCATTAGCGAAGGCTTGGCAATTAAGCTATTCGTATTCAGGGTTGCCCAGAGGTGATAAAGGGGGCGGGGCCGCAGCTCTTATAGTTGCTTGAATCCGTGTGACTACAGGCTGAGCCACCGGATTTTTGGAGAACTGCGTGCTCTGGCCTATTAATCCTGCACAGAATTTAAATGGCGCTGCCACTACCTCGGTCCAGTCAGTTAAATACTGAAACAGGATGTGGCATCTAACGATGGGGAACTTGTTTGCTCTATCTAGGAACTCCTGAACGAGCACGAATCTCTGGTGCTGGGGGCTAACTAGGAGAAGCAATTTATCTGATACTACGATACAAGTGCACCGCGTATCGCGTACTAATGTTGAGGCTCGGCAACCATTTCCAGATCCAGTCTTGAACAGTAGTCCTCCGAAAGAACTCTTATTAAACACTAAAGTTCACCTGTTAGTCAGGGGAATTCGATGTGGACGAAGGAGACGCTAAAGCAGGAGTTTGTTCTTGGAGAAGAGATGCGCTGATGTTGTGCACTTGTTGACTCGAGGACAACCTAACACTCGAATTTTGGAGGCAATGGAAGCTAATGTAATCTGGGGTGCCAAAATTAAAAAACGTAACGGGATTTCTGGGGTATGCCGAGGATGAGGAGTTAGGATTAATTAGGGGCTTAATTTCTCTCTGATCCTTGGATGAAAAGAATTTTGGTTTGGGGAGTCCGGAGGTCTTGACAAATTTGTCGAAAATAAAAATAAACAATAGGAGGATACAGTGAGCCTGTTCATAGGTTATTATTCCAAAGGCTCTCCCACCCTCCTTTTTTATACTTACGAGCTATGAAATTTCTGATGGTAATTCATTTTTTGTGATGAATCTCGAGGATTGTTGGGACAGTGGGGCAAAGGAGAGAGGGAGGGTGAAGTATCGGGCCATATGGAACGTAACTATTGACGCTATGTAACCAAACTAGCCTTTCTTTGTCCTCGCGATATTGATTTCTCCACAGAACTATATTCAAAATGTAGTTACAAAATTAGAAGCAGAATAAGAGAAAATATAGAATTGTTGAATATAATAAATCCAATTACGAGCAGTAACATATTTTCCTATAAAATTACTTAGAAACCAACAATAAAACTAGACATCGTTCTAAACATTCTCAATATTCCGTTTAATTTGTAAATGGAACAGTAACATTAACGTGTAGTGACCAAACAAGTCTTACACACAGTTAATAAAACCTGATAAAAACGACTAAGTACGTAATATATATCCACAAACATAAAAGTAAGATAAAAGAAAAATAGATGAGTGAATGTAAAACTCTACAGAGCATAATTCATAGCCCAGAATATGTATATGCGTGCCAAGAATCGCAAACAAGATTCACAAATGAGACGACGAAAAATGCTGATTTGTTTTTTCTAAAAACAAAAACTATTTTTAAAACAAGGCCAAAATCAATAATAATATCAAGGTCGACAAAGACTGAAAGGAAATAGAATTTGAGTGAAATGAAGTGATAGAAAAGTATATGAAAAACAAATACCAACAATCCTTTCCCCTCCCCCGTTTTTTCAGCTATCTCTTTCGAACCTCTTATATCTCGGTCAGATCTTATTATTTTAAATAGAAAGAATATACCTTTTATAATTCTTTTTAAGCCGTCATTGTTCAAATTTTAAAAAAAATTATTCAGTTATAAATAAAGCATAATGAAATTTATTAAGAATAGAATCTTAAAACTGGCTCTTCTATTATCGTCCAAGTAAGAATGGAACCATTCAGCCGTATGTGATTCTCCGCTTCATCTCTTTCCCGAAAATAATAAGAACTACAGAGCACCGATTTAGGAGAAAATTCTTTGAATTTTAAGCTTAGTTCGCTTACACCTGTAACAAAGTTTGTTAGAGTCATCAAACTAATAAATTGAGTGGATCCATGTTTTAT